>OZ020510.1:7851464-9099879 GCA_963971375.1 Platycheirus rosarum | reverse complement strand
AGTCTTCTGCAATCTTTCCTAGAAGATGGAAAACAGCATTTGTCCAGCCTGTCCCTAAGAAAGGTGACCCATCCTCCCCCTCAGCCTACCGACCCATAGCACTGACATCCCTTCTTTCCAAGGCCATGGAAACACTGATTAAGCTTAAGGAATATCTCGAAGATCGAAAGCTTCTTCATTACCGTCAGTATGGCTTCCGCAGCAACCGTTCCACCGGTGATCTGATGGCATATCTCACCGAACAGTGGAACAAATCTTTACATCGATTTGGTGGAAGTAAGATTATTGCTCTTGATATCTTCAAGGCATTTGATAGAATTTGGCATGAAGCTCTCTTATCGAAAATGCGTGCTTTTGGGATCGATACTACTCTTGTTCGTTGGATTAGAAGCTATATTCTGGACCATTCAATACAAGTTGTATTGGACGGATTCAAGTCTGATTCCCACAAAATAAATGCTGGTGTGCCCCAGGGCTCTGTTCTGTCTCCGACTCTTTTCCTCATTTTTATAAATGATCTTCTGTCTGTTACTTCTAATCCACTTAACTGTTTTGCTTACGACTCTACCTTCAGCTTTTCATATTCGTCCTCCTCCTTCGGACGTAAAATTGCAACGGTACCGTATGTCAAGCTCATTAAACTCCGATTTATACAGCATTGTCCAACGGGGTAATAGGAATCGTATGGAGTTTAATACTTCGAAAACTCAATGCTGTCTTCTGTCGTTAAAGCTGAACATACCCCCCATGCCATTGTCCATGAATGGCACTCACATCGACGAAACCGAAAAGCTCTCAGTACTCGGTATGTGTGTCAACGACGACCTCCTTGATAGGAAATAGAACTGCCGCTGAAACAATTGCCCCTCTCGAACACCGACGTAATGTTTCATGTCTTTCCTTATTTTATCGGTTCTTTTTTAAAAGTAGCCAGCTGCACTCCTCCCCTTAAAAGTTTCTTCCGTAATACTCGTCTCGCAAAGAATGCTCATCAGTTCACCCTTGAGCCCAATTTCGGACGTACCGTGAAATATAGGGATTCTTTTTTTAACCGAACAACACGTATGTGGAATAGTTTACCCGGCGGGATTTTCCCTTACCATTTTGATCTGCAAATATTCAAAACCAATGTTAATCGATACCTTCTATCTCTGCCATCTCTATCTTCCTATTACCCGCGTAGTGTGTTCTACATTAAAAGGGAAACAAATAGTCCCTTGTGCGCGCGTTAATTATAAAAAAGCACCTCTTTGTCGAAAATAAACAAAAGAGGACTATGATAGCTTCCCTGAGGCAAACCACTAGAGTGGGCATTAAAATAATTTGAAGAGGAATTTCGAAATTTCACCTGATAAGCTAGATTAGATGAATGATGAATACTCATCCTCAAGAGATGAGAGTAAACATACGATTTTTTCTAGTTCATTTGACATATTATTGCAATCGACTTGAAGGTAGTTATCAAAGTATTAAAAACATCCTTCAGAATGTCTACGAAGAAAGTTCCCACCAAAATTTAATCACGGTTTTCAAGGCTTCTTTATTGGGTTCACACAAACAATTTCCAATACAACGGCAACACTTTCCCACAGTGCAAACAGTTGCCAAAGTAAGTGGAAAAAGGAAGCGGAACTATCAAAAAGACAAACACAAGAACATACGAGTTCCCCAGAAAGTACACACACCGTAAGGCGTAAAGAGCTGCCACTAAGGACTAGGGCGCATAATGAGCAAAAGAAAGGAACTCTCGATTAATTAGGTATGGGCGAAGCTACGAGCTGGAGCATTGGATTCGAGGTGATTGCTGAGCTGTTGATATGAAAGTAGCACGTACCTTGTAATCCGCTCGTGCCCTCATGTTATGGTTCGAGAATGAGTGGTAAACTAGCTGGAGGAGAAAGGTCTGGTTAGAGCAAAAGTGTAGCAAGAAAAATCGCTACCAGCAACTTAATTAAGCATTCACCTCTTGCAGGATTCGCTTTTTTTTTTTTGTATTCCTTCTTTATTTTTCTGAGGCGATAAAGTGCAAGTTTCTTTGGTTTCTCTGGCACGTCCTGTTTGCCGATCGTAACAGTTTGTTATACCGGCAAACTTTTTCCCTGCAAGTTAAGTTCTTAATGGAATGTGACATATTGCAGGCTTATGAGCTTCTTCGAGGAACAGCAGTCTTTCAGTTGGGGGTACCTAGGAGATGATGAATGGGAATGAGGAGGTGATTATTTGTATATGTGCGGGCGTGTGTAGAGATTTAAGTGGGTGCAAAATCCACGTGCTTTCGCCACAATTGGAACGATAGGACAGGTGATTTTTCAAATAAAAGTTTGGGTTATGACATAATGTGCTGCCGATGGGCTTATTTTATGTAGGACTTTGGAGAAATGTTGGCGTTGTTAGGCGTTGCTAAGTAGATTATTACATTCTTTGGTGTTCTTGGGAATTCATATGGATTTGTCGGAGTCTTAGGTCAATTAGAAATGCATGATTTATTCATAAATCTCGAGTTATGAATGGAACGAGAAAGATTATATATTATTCATGGGACTTTTAGGAAGGATAATTAAATATTGAAGAATATGAAGAAACTTCTTGGATAATGCGCGAAACGGATCTCGGTTTTTGAGAAGTCGATGATGATGAAGAAGAGGTGAAACTGAAAGGGCTTTGTTCTTTAAAAAAATTGAATCTTCTTTATTATTTATTTATTATGTAGCATAAAATAATTGGTTACATTTTCTGAATTTATAGCTAGAGATATAGGATAAATAATTTCCTTTACATTCTTACTTTTGATTCGGCAACGATACAATGAGATTATGATTTTATAAATAATATTAGTTTTTTTTTCAAGGGAAAGCTACAAATAAAAACCCTTATAACGGGTTTTTCAATAAGACCGCTATAAAAGTTTTTTTTAAATAAAACAAAAACGGTTTTGGATATCAATGAAATTCTTTATTCTTGTGAAAGTACATTCGATGCCATTATGTATGGAACTCGATTTCTTTTGCATGGCCACCACGGGCACGCTTGCAGAAGTCCAATCGCTGAAACCAATTTTCGACGGCTTTCAAGCATAAATCGGCCGATACTGCTGCAATTTCACGTTCGATATTCGTACGAAGTTCATCATTCTTCCCTGCTTCTTGGCATAGACCATAGACTTGACGTAGCCTCACAGGAAATAGTCTAACGGCGTCAAATCGCACAACCGAGGCGGCCAAGCGGGTAGACCATTTCGTGAGATAACACGTTCTCCAAACTTGGTTTCCAAAATTGATTGTGACATTCGCTGTGTGGCTTGTGGTGCCGTCCTGTTGGAACCACATATCCTCCAAGTCCATCATCATCCAATTGGGGCCAAAAATATTCGGTTATCATTGAACGGTAGCGATCCCCATTCACAGTAACGTGCCGGTCTTGATCATCACGGAAGAAGTACGGCCCAATGACGCCGCCGGCCTATAAACCACACCAAACCGTAATTTTTTCGGGATGCAATGATGACTCATGGAGTACGTGTGGATTGCTGCCTGACCAATACCGCATATTTTGTTTATTGACAAAGCCATTCAGCCAGAAATGAGCCTCATCGCTTATGATGATTTTTCGATGAAAATCCGAATCATTTTCAAGTTGTTGCTCAGCCCAATTCACGAACATACGACGCTTCTGGTGGTCTAGCGGCTTCAGTTCTTGTGTCAATTTAATCTTGTAAGGATGTAGGCCAAGATTTGTTCGCAAAATTCGCCACAACGGCGTCACAGAGATGCCCAACGCTTGAGAACGACGTGTGAGAGACACATTTGGGCTTTCTGCAACTGAAGCCTCAGCGGCAGCAATATTCTCGACACTACGGGCACGGCACGGATTTAACATTGGATTCGAAGAATCTTAACTTAGTGCGTAAGGAGACTTGACTGGATTTCCAAATTTGAGACAGAGAACCAAAGGCAACGCGGGCTTTATTTATTCTACTTTTTACGTCCAGATCCTTACCACCGTTTGCTGATACTATACTTCCAAGGTAAGTAAACTGTTCGACCTCTTTAACAGGCGTGTCATGCAGAATAATACGTTGTTGTTTGGGGCGGCCTGTTAGCATTATTTGTGTCTGCTATTTATTCTAAGACCGCACGACTCTCCTTTTACCCGTAGAGTTTGGCATATCTCGTTCAGCCCACTGATATTATTTGCCATGAGCCATATATCGTCGGCATAGTCTAAATGGCCAAGCCTTTCAAACGTTCTCCATTGAATGCCCTGCCTCTCCGTTGTACCAACGCTAGCCGTCAAAACATCATCTATGGCCAGCAGAAAAAGAATTGGCGATAGAACATCCCCTTGTCTCACACCCTGACGCACTTCGAAAGAGTTGGATAGTTGCCCATTGTGCAAAACGAAACACCTTGCATTGTTGTAGGACTCCCTTATAATGGCAACAATTTTTGGTGGTATTCCTCTACCAAGAAGTGATTTCTAAATACATTCGCGGTTAACTCGGTCAACGGCCTTCTCAAAATCTACGAACATGAGGTAAAGCGGTGATTGAAACTCCGCAGACTGCTCAAGGACGATGCGCAGAGTGTTGATATGGTCAACTTGATGCCTCTTGAGTGTAGTCTCGATTCTAGCTCTAATCCATTCAAAGATTAAAGTGGCCATTAACTTTGGAAAAACGGACAAAACGGTAGTACCACGCCAATTGTTGCAGTTCTTAAGATCACCTTTCTATGGCAACTTAACAATCACTCCATCTTTCCAATCCCTGGGATAGGTTTCGTTTTCCCAAACAGTTTGTATTAGCGGATGCAAAATACTAGCTGCTGTAGCGGGGGATCAGCTTTCAGGAACTCAGCTGGTACTACGTCAAGCCCAGCTGCTTTGTTGTTTTTGAGGATATTTATCGATGTTTGGATTTCCGCTACTGAAGGGGGTTCGATGTCAATACCCCTACATGACCTGCGCATCTCGTTTAGTTGGGGCACTTCAGCACTCTGTTCAACGGAAAATTCGTTTAGCAAGGCACAAGAGTGATGCTTCCATCTGAGTAGCTGATCTTCAATTGATACCAAAAGGTTCCCATCCACATCCACTACAGGATGATTAGTGTTGCTTTTTTCCCGGCAACTTCTTTGGATATCTGCTACAATTCTCGGATATCTCCTCTTCTTGCAGAATTTTCCGCATTATCAGCGAGCCCGTCTAACCGTCCGATATTCACTTCGCAATACAGCCTTTCCTTGAGCGTCTGTCTCGGCGTTTTTTTGCGTCTTCAACGATTTACGAAGCTCGATTTTTTCCCAGGTGTCTTGGGATATCCAAGGGTCTCTAACTCTCGTCTGCTGGGGCATACAGTCTCGGATTCTACCCCACATCTCGTCAACTTCTGAATGTTGAAATTCGTCTAATGACGAAGCTTTGTCGTTAAGGGTGTTGGTGTAGTTACGACATATGTTGGGATCACTTAAAGCATTCGTATTGAATTTTGGACTTCTTGCTGCATCCAGCGATTGTCGTATTGCGGCCGCATTTCGTAATTTGAGACTCATGACAACCAAGTGGTGATCGCTTCCCACATCGCCATTTCTTATACTACGGACATCACACATTGACTTTCTCCATCGCTGCTGAATCATGATATGATCGATTTGGTTTTCGGTTTGACCATCTGGATGCACCCAGGTTTTGCACGTCTTATGTTTACATACAGTCCCACCCAGTACAAGATGATTTGCGGTACAAAAAAATCGAAAAGCATGTCGCCATTTTCATTTCGTGACCCCAAGCCATTTTTTCCCATCACTCGTTCCAGACCATTATTGTCTGCCCCGACTTGTGCGTTGAGGTCTCCCATGACGATTATGATATCGGCTCTCGGAACACTACTGTAAACCGAGTTAAGATGAAAGTAGAACGCGTTTTTGTCTTCCTCGGTCGCTGCATTTGTGGGGGCGTAACACTGAACAATTGTGATGTTGCGAATTTTTGAGCGGAACTTTGCCGTCATTATTCTTTCAGATATGGGCGCCCAAGAAATAAGACTGCGCCTTGCTACTTCGTTCAACATAATTCCAACACCATCAGCCTTTGGCCACCCTCTCTTTCATCTTCACCGGAATACAGCATTCTCGTTTGTCCAGTGTCAGATCTGTACTCAGCCCTTCCTCTCAATCTAGTTTCACTAAGCCTAGGATGCTGATCTTAAGGTGAAGCATTTCACGCTCTAACTGCTCGTACCTTCCTTCGCCATACAAGGAGCGAACGTTCCATGCTCCGATTTGTGTATTATTATGACGTCTTGATTGACGCTGTTGCATGAAAGATGCCGCACCCCCCAATCCGATTTGCGGTTTATTGCAGCCGAAGCTGCAGAAGGATTCTCCATAAAATGGTTACCTCTTGGGGACTCATTTCCATTTGTTGTCATAATTCATGTAATAGCATATATCCTTTCACCATGGTGTTTTCCGAGACACGATTAATAACATACATAAGCTCAGATTCGACAGGCACACCCGCCCTTTGTATGGTCGAACACATAAACGATTGAGCCCGCCCACTATGGGAAAACAGACGCCTTTTGTAGCCGCCCAATATGGTTACAGACGCTACATGCTGCTACCGTTGGCCTTCTTTAAAATAGGCTCATCCGCCACCAGACTTCCATGCCGTTGACCGCTAACCTGCAGTTCATCCGCCTTTAAGGAGATTTTCTTCAACCCAAGGACAAGTCCGTGCCCTGACCAGCAAAGCTGGGTTGGCTGCTTATTCCGGCAGCTGCACGGTCCCCTTGTGCGTTAGCATTACCCACTCTCTACCACGAGGTGATGCACATAGGGATTTTCCATTAATTGAGCCTAGGACCGAGGTGGCTTAAATTAAATTACATTAAATTGGTCGCTTTTAGTTTGACAAGCGCTTAACTTTGCAAGTACTTCATTTATAAATTTATTGGCGCGACAGCTCCTTAAAGAGCCAAGGCCTAGTGACTTATACTCTCAAGCATTCCTGTGTGTGTGTTGTTAATCTGCAAGAATGGAAGGGGCCTACAGTTTACCGCCGAGTCCGAACGGCTAGATGAGATGCACTTTTTCAAGACAAATTTTACTCTTGGAGGTTTTGTCAGCCTCGCAAGAAAGTACTTCATTTAAGAGAGAATTAATCTCATTAAGAGAGAATAAGTTAGTCGATGGCAATTTGTTGTTACTAAAATCATTGAAATTAGAATGCTGTTGCTGACGCTGGGGTTGAATAGTTCTAGCGCTCTGTGATGTGGAATACCTACATAGTTTCTTATTAAATGCTTAAAGATTTTCAATTTAATTTAATCCCATGATATTAAAGCTCCGAAACTATCAAGTTCCGCAGTTGAAATAAAATTAATTCTCAGCTTTTATCGTATTCTTGAAACTACCTGTCCAGCAACATGGAATAATCCATTTTTTTCCTCATATCCTGTGACTAAACACCAAATAAAAATGAACCAGTCTCATGCTCGCAGAAATATCCTCACAAAATCACATAAAAAGTATTTCCAGCACAAACGTCCAGTCCAGCAAAAACTACTATCCAACCAAAGCTCCCGCACTATGCCACAGAAACAGAATATAAGCTTCCACTCAGACGTGCAGACGCCTTTTAGATCACTGTGATTGTTTTTCCCATTTAATCCTTCATCCATTTTCGTCCTTGTCAATTCAAGCGTTGTCTTATACCACCACTCCGAACCCACCTATAATCCACAAAAAAAAAAAACCAAACTAAATATGAATATCGATTTTCTCATCCACTATGATGTTACGATTCCTGATGGAGTCCTCTCGAGCCCCCACAAAAAGGATTAAACACAGTTTCGACAGTTGATATTCATGCACGTCGCCATCATCGTCGTGTGTTGGCCAAAAACGTTCGTCCTGGCAAAACTTTGTGTCAACAAAATCTATATAGTGGAACCTCTGGGATGGTCTTCATATGCTGATGTCCTTTATTTTTTTGTTGTTGTTTTGTGGTTCTGAATAGAGTTATAAATACTTTGGAGTGCGTAGCACGTCCCGGTGTATAACGTATGGTTTGCTATTAGAGGCAGCAATATGTCCATTTGGTGGATATGACAAAAAAAACACCAAACATCGGCATCAATGAAAGACGCTATAACAAATCGATTGGAATTTGGAAGCCGTTCGCATTCGGGCATCCGTGCGCTAGGCTATTTGACAATAAATCGTTTTTCGCACGGCTGAATGAGTGAATCCAATAAAATAGATTTGCTTACTGTTATTGCCATTATGATGTTATAACTTTTTTTTTATTTTTTTTTTTTTTTTTTGGAGAATGTTGTTCATACTCCTTTACCCAGCGAGTCTTGGGAGGTGAAAGTTGGGTTTAGTCAAATTGGATGTTTCTTTTGATTTAGGGTGAGTGCTTTCAGCCGTCAGCCTAAGTAGACACATTATGTACATGTATGCGACCTTGATAGGCAAAAAAGGAATTGAGTCTAGGCGCCCCAAGGAAGAAGTCATCTTTAATGTAAACATACCCTTGGGGCTTTGAAAAGAATTGTCTTATTTATCTGGTTTGGATTTCGATGTGGTGCGTGATGATATGGAAACTTTTGCTTTGTTTTTGAGAACTAGGACACCGAGGTCTTGTCTGGTCGGGAATGAGACTTAGTAATTAAAACTAGAGGTTGTAAGTTTTGTCTCGACAGTGTTTGATGTTAATATAACGGATATATTGACATAAAATTTCTGTGAGTATCGATCTGATTTAATTTATTTTCTCAAATAGGTGTCTGGAGAAATAAAAAGATATGCTTAGTCTTAGGTCCTGGAATGTTTATATTGTTTCCACAAAAAGTGGAGAAAAAATGTTTCGTTGGGCACAAATTTCTTATTATTAAGCCGGGTAAAATGTTAAGGAACAGTCAAGACTTCTCCAGAAATATAGCGGGTTTCAAATGGCAATATTGTAAAGCGATTTCTAACTATAAACTGAATAGTCTTCTAAGCTCTACTCTCTAATAGATGCATCTAAAAACGAAGAAGTTTCCTGTATTACGCAGTAGAAGAAGTTAGTGCTGTGGTAAAATAAAAACTTGCCAAAAGAGAAAGCAATTGCCAGACTAGAAGCCACCACAGTTCTGGAAAAAGAAGATAGACATTTTTTTAAGTGGCTAAAGAGATTCTCACATCTCGAAATTGATCAGTGCAGGATAAGTTACCTTCTTACAATATAAATGGCGATCCAACTTTCCTCAAAATTGACTTAAACTCAAACACTTCTATTTAATCGTGGAATCTTTATAACTGTGTGAAAGAACATTCCTTGTCATTAATTCTTTTTTTTTTTTTTTTAACTAATCTCTTTCACAATGTTGACAGCGGCTACAGTTTAGATAGTTCATTCTTAAATTCCAATTTTTGATGAAGCGTTGAAGTATAATGGATCGTTATTTGGTGAATGACTTGACTAACGGCTTATCCAGAAATATACTTTGGACTTTACGAAGCCCTTAAAGGAAAAAAGTCTGAGGGTGTGGTATAAAGTACAACAAGATCTAGGCGGCTAATTCACCGGGCCCATCCCAAGCGTGAAATTAACTGTTCACCGAATTGTTTCCTCAATACAGCCTTTTTTCAAGGGCTGTATGGTAAGTGGCTCGGTAAAAAAACAGTCTGTTATCATGGCGAAATATCGGTTCCCATTTGCGGTTTCTTTCTGGCGATCCTTATCTTTGAAGAAATATGTTCCACTGATTCCACCGGCCCATAAACCACACCAAACCGTTGGTTTTTCTGGGTGTAATAGCAGCTCTTGAACCTATTCTCTTAATCCTCGCCCCAAATGCGGCAAATTTTTGGTTAACCTAACCAATGAGCCGCAAAAGAGCCTCATCGCTGAACGAAATTCTGGTTGAAAACAGTGGATTGAGCTTTTCACTGAAACAACGACGCATAGGATGGTCAGCCAACTTCAATTCTTGTACAAATTAAATTTGGTATACGCAACGTTTTTGAGAACAGTTATCACTCTCTTAAATCAGACATTATCCAAAAATGAAAACTGTATTCCAATTTTTTTGATGGTAGGTCGATTATGCCGAACGTAAAATGCTCTAAGTGTACGACGAAGCCGATGAAAGTCTCTCCATGATGAATTGAGTTAAACTGCAATTACAGTTTAATACGACTCACGCGTGATCTGTCAAAAACTCCCTATTGAAAAAACCCCTATTTGGATCACCCCGTTACAAGGAAAAAATGTGATACGCAAATTGCCAATAGCTACCGTTCTATCGGCCAGTGTTGGTTTGCTGAGGTAAATCGACAAAAGAGAAAAGAGTATAAGAATCAGAATGGGGAAAAATACCCGGATTCGGGGTTCCTCAAGAGATTTGCACCTTGTGTTGTTTGATAAAAAAAAAGCATTCGAAAGACAACCACGACATCTGATTGTCCTAAGGCAACGCAGAGTTCCAAAAATCTACGTGCGGATACCCCACAGAAGTAAACGAAGAGTTTCCAATCAAAATTATAGGGTGAACCAGGGAGGCGTCTTGAGTCCTTAGCGAAAAATACTGAATACCTGTGCTGCTCATTTTCTAATGCACACTGACCTATTCCGGGCCACTTATTTTAATAGAACAGTACTAAAAGTCTTTGATCTTCAACAGGAAAAGATCTTTTGATGACGATATCAAAAGAGTATCACGTAATTGAATACTGGATGAAATGGCGGGAAAGCTCTGTCATCTTGGAATGGAAGACTCAAGACTCTACAGGGCAGTTGTTCATCAACTGCTTCCATACGGAACACAATGTAAAACGATTTTAAAAATTTATCAGGATAAAGTGATGACAGACGAAGGGCATTTTAAAAAATAGATGACGCAACCTATTCGAGAGAAAAATTCTCCGAGTGATTTTTGGTCCAGTATGGCAAGTGCAGAAGGAGAAGGAGAGTCAAAAGAGTTAAAGACCAACGTCTCATAAAGAGTAGATGGACATTAATGTTCCGGCCCGAAAAACCTTCGATTCCATCCCGGAGGGACGCCCGGCGCAGAAAAACCGAGATTCAGGTGACAGAGACTTCAAGTGCAAAAGTGGAGGCAGCAATCTGGGGGCCGAGTTGACCGGAGGAGCTGAGTTGAATCTTTAAGAAGATAACCCCTAATGAATGCCTCCAGCAGATATATTTACACTTCGCATACTCGGGCGCAAGTGATAGGTCTAACATTCTATCGAACTCGTACATTCCCAAGATTAGTCAAAAGTTTGATTTACCCAAATCCAACGGCCCACATGGTATTCAACACATTGTTGTGAACGTTATTCAATTTTGATTGATTGAATTTCTACAGCAAATGTATTGGCCTCAGACATGGAACAATCCAAATTCTCGAGGCCTAACGACGATTTCTGAGGTCAAGCTGCCGAACACCACAGATGGAGGCTTAGGTCCAAACAGACGATCGTGATCCCAGTCGATATTATAGCAATCTTCGGTTGTAGCGTGAGACTCTTGATTAATTCTCCGCGGTATCGTGGGTTGGATCCTTTTCAATGAATGCTTACTGTTTTCTCCAAATTGCCTGTAGAAAACTAATAATTAACAACAACGCGCGCCGCTTTGGTTTGTTCTCTGCCGCGGTCCGTGCTGTTCGAAAACTACAGCGGACGCTGAACAGGCAACAAAACAAATGTGTCTGGTAACAGATTAACTTCCCAAAAGAAAATAAGAAAACAACACAACACTCTCTTCATAAAATTCAATTTTACAGTTTATTAAAAAAAAACTAAATTAAATAAAAAAAACTTAAATCCTAAAGAGTGTAATTTTCTTCACAGTAGTGTAAAACAAAGGTAGCACGATCGAGTGTAAAAAAATTTAAGGGTAGAGTAAGAGAAACCCGTCCACCGAATATTGCACTCAAGCTCACAAAATAAAAAAAAAAACAAATGTCGCCCGATTGAGTGTTAGAGTTTCAAAGGCGGAGGAAAAGACCCGACCACCGAATGACTCACTTAAACCCAATTTAAGGAAATGAAATGACACACGATTGAGTGTGAGAGTTTTAAAGGCGGTGGAGGAGACCCGACCACCGAATGACTAACTCAAACCCAATTTAAGGAAATCAAATGTGACACGATTGAGTGTAGGAGTTTCAAAGGCGGAGGAAAAGACCCGACCACCGAATGACTCACTTAAACCCAATTTAAGGAAATGAAATGACACACGATTGAGTGTGAGAGTTTTAAAGGCGGTGGAGGAGACCCGACCACCGAATGACTAACTCAAACCCAATTTAAGGAAATCAAATGTCACACGATTGAGTGTGAGCGTTTCAAAGGCGGAGGAAAAGACCGAATGACTCACTCAAACCCAATTTAAGGAAATCAAATGTCACACGATTGAGTGTTAGCGTTTCAAAAGCGGAGAAAAGACCCGACCACCGAATGACTCACTCAAACCCAATTTAAGGAAATCAAATGTCACACGATTGAGTGTTAGAGTTTCAAAGGCGGAGGAAAAGACCCGACCACCGAATGACTAACTCAAACCCAATTTAAGGAAATCAAATATCACACGATTGAGTGTGAGAGTTTCAAAGGCGCAGGAGGAGACCCGACCACCGAATGACTCACTCAAATCCAATGCAAGAAACACGACTACGTAAGGAGAGTTCCGATGTTTTCTGATTTTAACTCAAGCTTCAATGACAGTGGAACTTACCCGACCGTCGGTTGTGAAATACAATACCAAACCTGAATGAATTCTTCCGAGTGGGTCTCTCCTTTTCAATGCAGGCTTTTCATGATAAATTTTTGCTAATTGCAATGGCTTAATAGGAGAGCTTTTATGTAAACGTTAGCTTTCGGTTATTGTAAGGTTGCCACCTTAGTTTTGTACATGGTTATAATAATGTTTTTTTATTAAAATAATTATAATTCAATAATTAAAGTTTTAGAAAATAAGAAAAAAATAACAAATCCAATAAAATAATATATCTTGAGTTGCTACACGGGTAAAAAAAAGAAGTACATTGATTACTAAAGGACCGCTCAACACAAGAGGTTTTGAATTTCATGGTCTCAGATGTAGCATCTTATTAAGCTAAGGAATCCATAAGAAATTGGCTTCTTAATCTTCAATCGCCTTCTCCTATTTGGGGCTATTGACAGCACAATTTCACAATTTTATACCTTTCCCAGCACCAACTCTGGCATCTATCGTTACTCCTTTCTATACCCCCCCCCCCCCCCCCCTTCACTACTTATGGCTTCAGTGATCCCATATCCTTTAGCTTATTTGAGTTGTTTTAATAAGATTACACTAAAATTGAATAACAGTTTTTCCTCGCCAAAATTAAATAAAATAAAATAAAATCAATCAATGTGCAGTTTTAAGGATCATCCAAAATTCGCTTAATATTGCTTCCTTACAAAGAAGATTCTTGTGATTTTTTTTTCCTCGAAAAAATGACAAATCTCTATAGAAAAACGTTACAAAAGCTGCCATCCAACAAATTCTAAGGAGTTCAACGTTTCATATATCTTTGGCGTTAGGCAAAAAGGTCTTAAGTCAAAATATGGCATCTTCGGCTTTTGATATAGTTTAACTCAATTTTTTGTTCTCTTTCATTTGGTACTAACGACTTAAGTCTACTACAACTGCTTCCCCTCTTCATAATATAGTCTTAAGGCAATAAGTCAGAAAAATTCATATTTGGTTTGGTATAAACGTCTTTAGTTCACTTAAGACTATGTGACCGATGCCACTGAAACATTTAAAATTCTCCTAAGGACTTAAGTGAACTTAAGTCTTTTATACCAAACGTAATTGTCAAATAGGGGAATAGCATATATATACTTATGTTTATTTAAAATTTTGTATTCGTTGAAAAACACTCAAAATAGACACCTAGCGCTTTTTTTAATGAGTTTCAAAATAATCTAGTTACCAAGGGCTTTTTTTAATTTCCATTAATTGCTTATATCTTAGTACTAAATGTTTGGTTCTCTGAATTCGATTGACATTATTTCAACAAATTTCGATTTTTATAACAATAATTAAGTGTTGTGCATTAAAATGAGTGAAAGGAGTTAATATATATTGGATTTAGCTTTATCGAAGTCGGGAAACCGAAGTAAGTGTGATATATTTTTCAATAGAGAGTAATATTAAGAATTGAATAAACGTTTTAACAGAAAATGATTGACTTGCTTCTGCTGCTGAAAAAACAGATTCAACTGCGTCTTCGCCAGCTCCATCGTTACCAGCTGATATGCCAAACATTTTCGATTCCGATGATAGCATTATGGATGAGGATTTCGTCCCGGAAGAAGAAACCAGTGGTAGCGAAATAAATGAAGTCGCAACTAGGTCAACTCAAGTAGATCACGAGGCAGCAGTTGAGAACATAGAAAATAGTGTTAAGAAGTGGTCGAGGCGCATAAGGAAAGAACGAACTAAGCAAAAACATAGCGGCAAAAGTTACGTGAGTGTAAGTGGAAAAGTTGTTCAAGGAAGAAAATTACAACATTTAACAGAATGCAGGAAAATGTGCAGTTCTTTCCTTAAAGAGGACATTAGGAAAGTTATTTTTGATTAGTACTGGTCGCTTGCCACCCATGACAAAAGGGTAACCTTTATCGCAAATCTTATAAATGTAAAAGAAAAACAGGTTTCTCGCAAAAGAAAAGCTGGCAGTATCAAAAACAGGGAAGTAACTTATGAATACTTTCTTGAAGTAAACGGTAAAAGAGTTTCTGTGTGCAAGACTTGCTTCACTTGGTTCATAGCAGCAAACGCCATCAAGAATAAAATGCTTAACACATCCGGAATTACAATGGACGACCAAAGAGGCAAAAAATCTTCGAAAAACAAAAAATCCGAAGAGGAGCTTAATGAAGTGCTTGCTTATATAAAATCTTTTCCCAGCTATGAAAGTCATTACATCAGACGTACAAATGAGAAGAAGTTCCTACCTTCCTATTTAAACTTGCGCATTATGTACGACTTGTACAAAGAAGGACGAGAGAATTTCGTTGGTCGTTCGATTTATGAGAGGGATTTCCATAATTTAAAACTCGCATTTAAAAAACCAAAAGTGGATACCTGCTACAAGTGCGACACCCTTCACATGCGCGTTCAAGTTGCTGCTAATCAGGAAGAAAAACAGGAAGCAGAAAACGATCTTCAAATCCACCAGGAGCAGGCTAATGCAGCATATGATGCCAAAAAAACTGATAAGCTAGCAGCACAAGACAGCACGCAAAAGAAATGCTTCAGCTTTGACCTTCAGCAATGCTTGCCAACACCGTTTGTTGGATCTTCTGTAGCATTTTATAAAAGGCAGCTATGGACTTATAACCTTACTATTCACGATAATGCTACCGGAGATTCAACCCACTACATGTGGCATGAAGCTCTAGCTGCTAGAGGGGGAAATGAAGTAGCTTCCTGTCTATATGCTCACATGAAGAAGCTACCTGATTGCGTTTCTGAGGTGACATTTTACTCAGACACATGCGGGGGATAAAATAAAAACAGCCATGTAGCGGCAATGTTTTTAATGGCTCAGATTAAGTTTCCCAATTTAAAAATTAACCATAAGTTCCTTGTACCGGGTCATACACATATGGAATGTAAAAAAAAACAAAAACACCTGTTTACTACCCCCACGATTGGTACCAGCTAGTGCGAACAACAGGGCTAAAAAAGAGTTCCAGGTACACGAAATGCAGCAAGGAGAGTTCTTTGATTTTGCCGCTTTGTTAAAGACAGTTTTTGTATGCAGAAAAAAATACCATAAATGAGCAGTTTTCTTGGCATAGTGTTCAGTGGCTTTAATTCAGTATTTCATGACTTTTACCAAAATTTACCTACTTCTTACACTGCAAAAAATGATGATCCAGATTTGGCAGATCCGGAAGAAGAAACATGACCGGTATAATAATTTTTTTTTGTTACTAACTTAATATTTTTTTGATTTTACTAATACAACAATTTCCTTTTTCATAACAACTCAACGACAAAGTTTTATTTCCTGACTTAAGTCATATAAAAAAAAACAAAACTTTTACAAAAGATACAAAATGCAATGATCCTAAGGACTTAAGTCATCGAAAAAAACGGTAAATACGAATGAATTTGGAAAAGCTCATTTAAGAGCTTATTTACCATAATTATTTTTTCAAAAATGTTATATCCCGATTTGGAAAAAAATGAACAATTTTCAATTCAGTTTAACAAAAAACTGCACTTTTTGACTTAAGACCTTTTTGCCTAATCTCAAAGATATATTCTACTCCCTCGTCTCTCATTACAAAATTCCAAGGCACTTGTCTGTCTGATTAAAAATCCTTCTAAAAATCAATTTCACACTTTTGTTTGGTGTTTAATGAAATTCCTTTCTTTCAAAAGTGTATCTTCTATCTACATTGGGCGACCTTAGATTGGATGTCACAATGTTCTCAAAACACAACACACCTAATTGGTTTCCAGAAAAATGATTCTTTATCAACATCGCTTACAGTTTTCATTTTAATACTTTCCAAGAAAAAAAACTGAATCAGCTGTAAAACCCACTCAAGCGACTCCCAATAAATTGACACTAAAGTTTGAAGATAAAAGTTCTCTATCGGAACATCGCCTCTGTGCTCCTTTCATCCGCATAACTAAACTTAACTCAAGTTTAACTTTACGGTCATTCTTTATAGTTTATTAAGCAATAAACTAAAAATAAACCCACACCTATGGCTATTGGTCTTCCAATATCCTTGTATGTGTGTGCTTAAGAAATATCCTGTCCTTAATAAGAAATGACACTCAACTATAGATGAGAAATTCCATATTACTTAAGTTATTACTTTTTAACGACTCCATCTTTAGAAAGTTTTTGCTTAAAAAAAAAAAAAATGGGGCTTGTCCTTGTTGGGAGGCAAACCAATAAATTCTCAGCATTATCCAAGCACACATAGAGCCCCATCGTCTGACGAATTCCATTAAGATATTCAATGTACAAAGGATAAGCACACATCCTGAGAAGAGATAAGTAATTCCTCCAACTTATGATCCCCACTGTACGATACTCTTCGAATAAATATTCTTCTCTGCAGGATGAACCTAATGTATTCATTGCTTCATTGGCATTATTCATACTGACCCCGATGCTATTCATGGTGCCCTTTGTGGAATGCATCTTGCTAAAAGGACCTTTACATTTGCATATATATTTAGGATATGTATCTATATCGCGTCGGCCGACTTGCATTTTCACAGGCGAAGGTTTCTCTAATAAGAAATAGATTTCCTTGCATATCCTTTACCGTTACCGGACCGGCATTGAGTGGTTAGTGTTCGGAAAAGGAGCTCAACGACTATTATTGCAGATGATACTTCACTTAAATCGAATTTTGTCAATGGAGAGGATGATCTATATTTCAGTTGCCTGGGTTTTCGTTGTAGCGCCATCCTTTTGTCTTCTTCAGGCTTCCATCGTCGATGGAAGGGTATACATTTTAGTTGTCTTGGAATTCTTTTTTTTTTTTGTATTTCGGGAAGATAAATCTTCCAATCAGCCATGCATGATATTGAATTAATTTATTGAAGTATTAATGCTGAAGGGTCCTTTTGGCATCAAAGTAACTGGAATACTTCTCAGAGTGAAACTGGGGTATAATGCAAGTGGATTTGGGAATATTTTACCTGCTATATGGGAATTTAACTACACAAAGTTGCTCAAAGGCATTTCTGTTTTGTTGGTCTGAACTAATGAGTTGTATATACGTTTATTTCATGTGCAAATGATTTTGAAAAAAAAGTATTCATTTAAAAAAAAAAAGCTTTTTCAATCTTAGAATGATAGCAATCAGGAGAAAATATTTGGCAGTAGAGTTGAACAAGAACACTCTCCATATGTCCCTCACTCTACTCCTCTATGCAAAACATAAAGTAAAATCATTGTATATAGAATCTATAGTACTATCAAGATGGGTATTTCACTTAGCGCCATCTAGTTTCGCTTTCTCGCTTTTTCTCAGTGTAGACTTTTAGTCGGGGAGATGAATTCAACACATATGCAACGTTAGAAATTGACAGAACGGGAAAGATATATATAAAGTGTCAGAGGGAAGCAAATTATAGTCTTTTTTGTGTTATTTCTTTGTTATTTTCTGATAATGAGAGAATGGAAGATAGAAATTTAGACAGGTATGTGAGGAGTTTTCATGTCTGCCTTGAAAATACACTGTTTTTGGGTACGTTTTTTATAGATACGACAACAGGATGAAATTTACCTTTTTAACGATTTTTGTTGAAATTTGAAATTTGGTTTGGTTTTTTTGTGTAAAATTTTGAATGGTTACCATGTTTGATTATTATATACATTTTTTTAAGTCTGCAAAAAATTTAATTAGTGAAGTACTTACCTAGTTACTTATTTTACAAATAAAACACATTGTTTGCAGATATTTGTACCTATGTTAGAGTATCTTCACTTATCACGTCAAATATCTAGTACTAAATCTACTACTTACTACTAAATATAGTACTAAATCTACTACTAACTACTAAATGTGGTACTTAATATACTACTAACTATTAAATCTAGTACCAAATCTACTACTAAGTACTAAATGTAGCAATAAATATAGTACCAAAATACTATTGTACCAACAACATAGTACCAACTGGCACCAGTCTTATATTTAACTAACGTTCGAGATTGAACAATATTTATATTAAAACTTTAAACAGTCGAATCCGAATATGGCAACATTGTTAGTTGATTTTGGTATATGAAATACAGAAAATACAGAAATAACAAAATTTGTTGAAAAATGCAAAATCCAAAAAATAATTGAAGACGCACAATATTGGTTTGTTTACGAAAAATCAAACCGAAATCCATTAATTATTGTTTCCCTTACTCTACCACACCATATCGTCTAGTGTCACTTTTTGAACCTTTCAGTCGTACTTATTATTCATTATTCCTGCAAATGCTTGTAATCATTCTAACTCAAACGTTTCTGAAAATATAACATACAACCTACTCTTTCATCACTATATTTATTTCTACTCTGCAAAACCCATACAAATGCATATTAAGAACTACTGCAGCGCTATTACGGCAGTATCTCCCTAAACTAGAAGCTGCCTCATGATAGTACTATAGTTTTTATATACAATGGTGAAATTTCATAATTAGTTCTTAAAATTTCTCGTTAAAAATACTCATTCTCCTTCATGATAGGCACCATTGAATTCCTTTGTTCAATGGCCGTTTCTAAGATCAGATCAGAACAGCACAGAACAGAAGTTGTTAGAAACATCAGAACAGTTTAGAACACAGTTTAGACACATGCCAGAAGAGAAAACCAAGACGTTTGGAATTTTTTTTTATCAATTTATTAATTTATTCTAATAAATAATTATATTCGTTTCGCAAAATTGGCATGATTTAATGAACTTTCAACTTTATTCGATGATATCTCAGTGAATGTGATTTCTCTACTGATTCTACATCAAATTCTTCTAAATAATAGAAAGTAATTCTGTTGACTTTGGAACAACAGGTGCATCAACAAGTTTTTTTTTCAAGAGGTACATAAATTTCCTCATTGAACACCAAAAAACCTGAAATTTTCTGTCTGGAACAGTTCAGAAAAGAGTAATCGAAGAAAGTCCATGTCATTTACGAAAAGTATTTTCGTGACGTTTTCGAAAAGTTTCATAGAAGTTAATAATCACCTCTTTGATATAAGTGAATCGTGTGGGCGAAAAATGAATGATGACTAGATTGAATTATTAGGGGTTGGGTACGAGAGCCCGTTTTTGAGAATCCTGTTTTTTTGAAATCCCGCCTATAAAGCGCGAAACAGATTGAACCAGCGACAGCACCAGCACCGTCAACAGCAAACAGAACGCTGACCAGCAAAATAAATTGAAACACATTGCTACCAGCACCAGCATCGTCTTCTTACTTCTGTTTGACACTTTGTGTCATAAAAAAAGTATACGAAGTTTTCTTTTGCCCCTATATTTCACTTGCTCAAAGTTGGTAGCAATGGAACAGCAACAGCAAATTTAGGACTTTGGTCTAACGACGCTGGTGACGTTGCTGGTGCTGGTCTAATCTAATTTGAGCCATTGAAGTACATTGGTTCTAAATTAATGGCGGCCGCTGTTGCTGGTGCTCTACGATCATAGAGAAGTCTAAAAAATTGATCGAGAAAAAATGTCTGTATGTCTGTCTGTCTGTCAGTATGTTCTCCCTGTGGGTGCGGGGGTGTAAGAATAGGCCCACGCTCAGGTTAGCGGAAGTAAGAGTCTTCCAATACCTAGCCTAGTTAAGCGATCACCACTTTTTCCGTAAGGATAAGAGGCTGTAACCATGCTTCTAGGCGGGCATTCAGGTAGTGTCCTAGTCTTCACCTTGGTTGACTGGATTATGAACTGTTTGTCTTACTGGATGGTGGGCTAGCGACTTCTCATGGAGTCGAACCACAAGTGCGTCTCATGAGAGACGGGCGAGCCTCACCTAGGGTCCTAAAGTAGGTACCGTGGGTTAACAGGAGCCCCGGCTGATTACGTGAGCTTGCTCGGTAGCAGTCGCCTGTTAAAATTGAGGTAGGCCCCCCTGTGGGAGCTTCACGGGGGCTGTTGGTTACTCCAAATGCGGAAGCGAAAAGGTATCTTTGGTTTCTGGGAGGATGGCATGGCTTCGAAAGAAGCGTGTGTTCATTGTCTTATTTAACCTTGATGCTAGGGGTGCGTGATAGGCCCTGCTTCTTAGCAAGGAGGATGGATTTTCCATGAGAAATTCATCATTTGCTACTAGAGTGGTTTGGCAGAGCCACTCTAGATGATAGTGTGGTCTGATAAACCACTCTAGGGGTCTTGTCCGCCCCAAGGGAACTCCATAAGTGGGTAGGCCTACCGTGAGATTAAGCCTTAATAGGCAGGTGCTCACGTAAAGCCTTTTCACGATCTGTCTGTCAGTATGTATAACGAGCTGCAGCCTAAACGGCTAAAGCAATTATCTTCAAATTTGGTGGGTATGATTGTTTTGCCATTCCCCAGAGGAGAAATTAAAATTTTATTTTTAGACCTAAAAATAACGGTACCTGCCATATGATCGTTTAGGAAAAGCGTATCTTTCTCGAAAACGGCTACAACGATTTTGATGAAATTTTTTGAGAATTTTTTGTTAGTATTGGCTATCATTTGATTAGAACCAAATTTCCGGGAAAAGTCTATTAACGGTACCTTTCATGTAACGCTTTTTTTAATGTTGGGCTTTCTCGATAACGGCTCTTTGGATTTGTCAAATTTAATATTTGAGAAGATATATGATATATGATATATAGATATATATCAACATTTTGAATAACTTTTTTTTCTAATTAAAATTAATTTTTTTTTTGAAAATCAATATTTTTAAAACTAATCAAAAAAAAATATTTTAAATTTTATATTTACATGTATATTAATAAACTCTAAAAAACTGCATACATAAATTAAAAAAAAAAAAATTCAAAAAACTAAAAATAAAAAAACAGGATTTTATCAAAATCGGTCCTACAATTTTCGAAATATTTTTTTCATAATTTTTTTGTTACTTAAGACGTATGATGGCGTACTTAATTTTTCCTAAAAAACCGTTAAGTATTGTGGTTCTAATACTTTTTATGAGTTCAAACTGTGTTATTTTCAACGTAAATGTTACTTGTTTTTGTCAAAGATCTTGCTTTCCAATGTAATTAGGCACATAAGAGCAAGTACGTACGACCCAGTCGTGCCCATTTTTTATATCGTTTTCTTAAATCCCGCTTTTAAAATCCCGTTTTTTGAATAAAGGTGTTTTATTTTAAAAAATGGCGACTTCAAATGGCCCCGGGTCATGCTATCGCTCCGGGCAATGATGAAGAATTTGACTAGCTGTCGCAATTCTTTTCTGTTATTTGTTGGGCCATGACTGTGTGGGTCATCCACAAGATCAATACCTTATCGTCAGGAATTGAAGAAATGTTCTACCGTTTCGCAAAAAAAAACTTTTTGGTTTACATAATATTCTTACATTTTACAAAATGTTGGAGAAAAATAATATTTAACCAATGCCCTTTAAAAATTTAGTTAATTTTATTCAATGTTTAAACGGAAATAAATATTCAAAACTCGTTATAAAAATATATTCCAAACGGATATTTACACAGAACACACTGAACACCTATCTTGTAATCATCCCACTTACCGAAACACGTGTAAACTTTTCAACACAATAACATACAAAGCTTTGGGTATCTCCTCTAGATGATATAACTAAAAGGTCTAGCACTTAAGAAGACAACCATTATAGTACCTACAACTCAGCCCAACATTCATCAACATAACACCACACACGTATCCGGTATCCTTTTCCGCATAATCCCTGGCTAGGACAAAAATGTATGGGCATTGTTCACACAACACTAAATGAAAAGAGTGAGAATTTTCTTCGCTTAAGTTTCCAAAATGTTAAACCCTTTTTCCTTTGTACCCTCAGGGGTTTTCGTGTTAACAAAAAAAAAAAAAAATTTAAGAAATGTTCACTTGCTTTTTTCCAACTAAATTTCCCAAAGGAGGTGGAAAACTTTACCCATGTAGGATGTGGAGGGAAAACATCAGGATATTCCGCCCTGCATTTTCTTAGAGAAGTTGTTTTAAAAGTGTTGGCACTGTTAAGAAGCCTGATACGGGGAAACAAATTGTCATAATTTTGATCGTAATTTCGGTTTTAAAAGTTACTTGTAAAATTATCTTTGTCTCCCAGTTGGTTTCGAGCGAGAAGTGGTTGACGTTGCCAAGGAGAAGTAGAAGTCATGTAATTTAGTACCTGTACGACTATATAACTTTAAATTATGAATGAGCTTGAATGGGATGATAGTATTAACATGCTTTAACTAACTTGGCTCAGAAATAGAAAGTAGCTGCCGATATTATGGAGAAAGAAATAAGCGATTGGTTGCTACCAAATCCGACAGAACCTGGTGTTGAAATGCAAAGGCAGTTATAACAAACTCACCCAAAATTTAGTTGAAGAAGCAGACTTTGGAGATACTAACAGACATTTCGTATAAAAGCAGTTATGTATATAACATCGGTAGCTGGGAGAACCAATCTATGTAGGAACTAACTGTAATGTTCCAATGAAGCTGTTTTAAAAAATTGTCGCTAAAAGAAGGAATATTTCCAGGACATTCATTCACTAATATTCATTAATAATGCTGAAGGCTTATTTCTTGTTAATGACGACAAAATTCTGCTAATATTTTGCAATAACTGCATCTCTCAAAAACTCCAAAAAATGAGAAAGCGGCTGTCACTGACGAATTACGCTCAGAGTTCTAGAAAAAGATGGGAGCCATCGGGTCTAAATGGCGATTATCAAATGCCTTGATATTAATGGAAGAAGTTATTAAGTTAATAAGCGAACCTGCGACAGTTACCCTTCAATCAAAGAAATGTCACACACTATGAACGTTGGTAAGCGGGTATTGGAGCAGACGACAAAATATTGGGGTTTTCTGAGAAAAACTTCTGGTAAATCAACCACAGATGCAATCCAGAACATAAGAAAAAATTAGGAATACCTGTGCTGCGAATTTTCTGATTCACGCAGTCTTGTGCCGGTCTTCTGGACATTTCTTTGAATGAAACAGTTCTTTTTAAGATCGAAAAGTTTAAATAGCACGAATCTTTGATGAAAAGCGACGGATCTTGAGATGAATCATGTAAATGAAGGGTTGATGAAGTGGTGGAAAAAGTCTGCTATCTTCTATTATCGAAAAAATGCCCTTTTTTTTGTTATAACATGCGCGCGCAAAAGTATTTGTGTGTTGCCCTTATAGTGTTAAAACTTACTGCGCGAGCATAGGAAGATTAGGAAAGGAGGGAAAAAGGTGTCGATTAACATTGGTTTTGAATGCTTGCAAATCGAAATGGCAAGGGAAAATCTCGCCGTGTAAACTATTCCAAATTCGTGTTGTTCGGCTAAAAAAAGAATCCCTACATTTCACGGTACGTCCGATATTGGACTCCAGGGTGAACTGATGAGCATTCCTTGTGAGACGAGTATTACGGAAGAAACTTTTAAGGAGAGGATTGCAGCTGGCTACTTCGAGTGAACATTTTTTATAAAAGAAGCGATAAAATAAGGAAAGACATGAAACATTGCGTCGGTGTTCGAGACCGGCAAATGTTTCAGCGGCAGTTATATTTCCTATCAATCTTAACGCTCGATTTTGTATTCTATCAAGCAGGTGAAGCGATGTTTGCGAAGCACCTGTCCAGAGGTGGGAATTATACTCGAGTTTAGGGCGTATCAACGCTTTATAAATTGTAGCTAGATCAGAGGGGGCAAAGCTCTCTCTCTGTATAAGACCCAAATCATCCCAGTCCTGCTCTATGGCGCCGAGGCATGGATTCTATCTAAAGCGGATGAAGATATCCTTAGTCGTTTCGAGCGTAAGATTCTTCGGAGGATTTTTGGCCCTATCTGCGTTAACGGGCTTTGGAGGAGAAGGTTCAACCAAGAACTATACGAGCCGTACAGCGACATTGACTTGGTCAAAAAAATACGCATATCACGCTTAAGATGGCTAGGTCATGTAGAGCGAATGGACAACAATGCTCGAGCTCGCAGGATCTTCGATTCCATCCCAGAGGGTAGAGGCAGTCAAGGAAGACCTCGCCTTAGGTGGCACGCTTAAGTGGAGGACGACCTCAACCAACTTGGAGTGCAAAACTGGAGGCAGCTAGCCAAAGACCGAGCTGGCTTGAGAGGCATGTTGGTTGAGGCCCAGGTTCGTCCCGAACTGTAGCGCCCCCTAAGTAAGTAAGTAAACTTGATAAACTGCCTTATGTCTCTTGAAATTCTTCTTCTTCTCCGTCTGCCTCTCCGAAACTTTCTTGTAGAATTCCAAGCATCTTTTAGGAGATAACGCTCAAACTCATAAAAGACAAATTTGATTTTATACAGATAGACGTTGAAAATCTATAAAAGAGTATGCTGGGGAGTAGTTGCTATATAACCATACATTTGATCTTAAGCCCTTAGTTGAAGAATCAAACGCCTTTTTTATAAAATAATAATGCTTTGACGGTTCCGTTTGATTGTAAATTCCAGCTCAAGTTTAATGTTCCGAAAGTTGGTATCGGATATGATGCTCGAAAATTTCAAACGGAATTTTAATCGATCCAATGGGAAATCAGTTATCAATGGGCCCTATCGATAATCTCCCAAACGCATTTTCCATCATTATACGAATACCAAATTTTCTAATATAGCAAATGTTTCCAGGGAAATACTATTCCACGATAGGGCCAAATATTAAATCAATTTTCGGAAATTTTTTCGACTACCAACTTATTGGATTGCAAAAGCTTATATTTTATTCAAGACGCATAATGTAACTGTACATTTCTGTTCCACGCATACATATATGAATGAAATACATAAATGAAAAACATTTTGTAGGTAAAACGCACGTAAACAAATATTTTCAAAAAAATGTATCAAAAGAAGTTTCCACGGTGGCGCGCTGCACTGTGGTGAACTTTTATGTTGCAAATTGCTTAAAGAGACACGCCATTGATATGATGATGCAAACAGTGAATTCGTTTATGAAAACGTGGTCTATATTTGTTGTTAATACAAATAAAAAGGACATGCATATTTTGAGACGAGACAAATCGTGATGTTCACTGGCATGGAGGGTGGAACCTTTTCATTGTGTGAAAACTCTAAGTTCCAGAGACTCATTCATCGCTAAAAAGCAAAGGTACCAAGACCTGAATAGAAGAACCAGCATGTTGTTAGCAAAAAGACACATCCAGTCGTTAGTGTTTTGAATGATGGAACGTGCGCTTGTTGCAAGAGCACATACTATGTACTAAGTATGTGTTGGATGTGTTCCATAAGGAGGTCATGTCTTGGACAATGGCATTGTTTTGTGAAAAAAAAGAATATAAACGGAAGGCAGGTGAAAGTCTGGAGGAATGATTCTCACAGTCTCGTTAGAACTGTATTGTTGATGGCTTTTGTAAAGTGGTGGATGCCAAAGCGAATAGTTTAACCTAAAAGGTTTTGAACTATCAAGGTAACTAAAGCAAGTGGAATAAAAAAATGCAATCTCATAAAACCTAGATATAACACAAAATCGTTTGTAAAGATTGAATCCTTTTCTTTAATTGATTCGTCAAATTACCTGCAAGTAAATCCCATTAGGTAAATACCAAGTCCCAGAAACTTGAATAATAAAACAAAAGAATATTAAAATTCTTCTTCCAATAAAATTAACTAAAATAATTAAATAAATATCAAAGTAAGAACATTGTTCCAGAAATACAAGCATATCATCCTTCCACTTGTCAAACAAAACCGATTTGTATCTATTCTATTTGAAATCATATCACAAAGATACATTCCAATTACCATGTAGGTACTTCCTAGTGCACTTTATGTTGCATGTGAATCAGTCTCTGGGAGCCCCAAATACCTATCTTTTCGTTGATGACATTGATTTTAATTAAATATTTTTTATAAAACTGCCTTTGCATGTATTCATTGAAATTAAATCTTTTATTCAATTCAATGGGAACAAAGGAGTGTTATGTAGCTGGAGATGTGGATATACATTAGAGAAATAACTACGTAATAGTTTCATCATTTTTTCTCAGTAATGGGTATGTGATATGAATAGGTAACGTGCTATCAAGGAAATGCTTTTTATTGGCTTCACGAATAATACTTTTACATAGTTTATGGAATTTCAATTTTGTAAATGTTTTTGAATTTCCTTTTTGGCAAAATCTTTTGAAAAAAAAAAGTTTTATATTTCAATTTGTAAGTATTAAACGTAAAATCCGATCCTCCCTGCCGGAAATCGATTTTAAGGAATTTCGAATTTAAATAATAATTTGCAGCAATACAAATACAATACAAAAATACTGTATCTACAAAACGTTAAATTGCGCAGGTAAACATCCGTGAAAAGAATACCATCTTGACAGGCAGTCTTCGGCCAAAATGTCAGATTTATTTGAATATTTAGCCAGTTCAAGTTTCTTGAGATTTCGGAGTAATCAAGAAATTTCCTTAGTCACTTTTAATACTCTTATTAAACATGTGTAACGCAGCGCTGCGTTGAAGCAAAGCGTTAGCGCAGCAGCTGCGTTAAGTGGGCTGATACACTCTCTCACTGCGCCGCGCAGTTGGGGTCCGCGCAGTTGTGCGCCGCGCAGTTGTGCGCCGCGCAGTTGCGGTCCGCGCAATTGGGGTCCGCGCAGTTGGGGTCCGCGCACTTGCGGTCCGCGTAGTTGTGCGCCGCGCAACTGCTTCGAATAAGAAGCGCTGCGCGGATACACAATACACTTGATGTATCTACAACGCTTTTTCGTATAGGATGTAAGAAATTAAAAAAAAAAAATGAGCTACATATATAAATATAGTCGTGGTGTGGTTGCTCGTACCTGGTAGGGTTTTGTGTATTAATTAATGTATTGAATGTAAATATTACGTTTAGTGTGAATGTCGGGTAAGACAAATAGTATAGAAAATGGTAGACTGGATATATATTTTTTTTGATATTAGTGATATTTGTATTAGTTCAACATTTGAAAAAGACTACAGGGTGTTATTTTATTTTAATTATATTATTTTTATTTTTATTATATTATGACATGATATTGTAAATGTCATTGGAACTCAAAATCGCAAAAATGTTAAAATGGTAGATATTTAGTTTAGAGCAATAGGTATTATAGACGAAATTGAATAAAATAAAAGTGTAGTTTCTATGGAAAAAACTAAGTTCACCTATTTTTATATATTTTTCAAATTAGATGTCTGTTCATAAATTTAACAAAACTTGCAGGGTTATGCTAAAATAGCCATAAGTTATTATTTACGGTACAGGGTGTATAGAAAATGCAATTGATTTTTTATTACGATTAAAGTTATGATATATAGGGTGTTTGGTGATAGATTTCTATTAAACTCCAAATATTTGTCTTGTAGTAAAAATGATAACTAAAGTGATTTTTTTTTATTTGTGTAGTGAAATCTGCGGAGTTCTTTCAGCAAATTAAATAAAATTTGCCAAGGTATGCTATAATTAACAAAAGTAATTATTTGCGCTAAAGGTGGGTATTATGATGTACTCCTCATTAAAATATTTATTTTTGCTTACATTTCTTACTAAAAAACAAATATTTAGATTTTCATTAAAATCTATCACAAAACAACCGAATATATCATATTATTATTATTATGTCTGGTTATGTTGGTATTTTGCTGAACGAACATTGCAGATTTCGCTATATTTGTCGCACGAATTCACTCTAATGTGCGACAGTGGTCTTGGGGCTTGAGATTTTGGAAAGAAAGGAGGTAAAAAATCATTTCAAATTTTGTTAATCACTTAAAAATAACTAGTTAAAACATTTTTTGGGAAAAATGAAGTAAGCCATTTCCAATTTCTTTTACATTTTTGAATTTTAAGGAAACATTTTTTCAAAATCGTTTCACCAGTTTTTTTCAAAAAAAAACTTTTTTTGAAGTTTTTTTCAAAAAAAAACTTTTTTTTTTTTTAAACTTTTCGAAAACATATTTCAATTTTTTTTTGAGTATGCTAACATCTTGCAGCTGGTAGTTTTTATCAGACATTTTTTTTTTTTTTTTTTATAATTTAAAAACAATTCTTTCATTTTTTAATTAGCTTAACAGTTTTCTCGGAAAAAAAAACTAAGTATTTAATAAAATTTGAAAACTATCAAGGAAAAAAAAATATTGAAAATCGTTCGACCAGTTTTTTTATCTTTTCGAAAAAAATATTAAATTTTTTTTTAGTACATATGTCATTATAAGAAAATCTGTAGTTTTCATTTGGGAAAATTATTTTAAAAAAATTCAATCAACCCTTTTTCAAAATATTTCGAAAACCAATTTAATTTTTTTAGAAAATTTTAAAAAAATTGAAAAAAAGTTTTTCAAAATTTGTAAATTAAATTATAAATAACTTCCTGTGTGCAAAATTTTATTGAAATCGAAAAAATGGTTTACGATAAAACCGAATTTGAAAAAACCGGTTCTATGAGAGGTCACGTTGTAGAACAAATTTCGAAAAAAATTATTCTTACTGAAACATGTATTGTTCTAAAAAAATAGCACCCCGACAGTTGTATAAAAATAGCCGTTTTCGAGAAAATCAAACTTTTTGTGAAAGATTGTATGGCTGGTAACGTTATTTGTTGACCTAGAGCAAAAATGAAAAACACCCCCGAGATACTACCAAATAAATACTAAATACCAAGTTTAGGCTGTAGAGGTGCGAACACACAGACAGACGGACGGACGGTATTTCCGGAACCACTTTTTTCAACTTTTCTATTATCGTAATGTCATGTTTGATTGTTAGAATGTTTTTTGCACGAATCGAAAACTTGCATTATAGAACCTATAATCACATGCAGCACAGACCGCCCAAAAAATGATTTTTTCTCCAAATACCCATAGTGCGCACCATGCGCAATTGCGTTGAAGCATTGCGCTGATACACTTAACTGCGTTTGCGCTAGAGTATCAGCGCAGCAATTTTCGTTGCGTTACCCATGTCTAACTCTTATCATGAATTAACACAGTGAGAGAGTTTAGGAAAATTGGATAGAAGATGAAAGGAGATAATAATGCACATTGGTTTTGAATGTTTGTAAATCGTTATGGAAGGGAAAAATCGAGCCGGCTAAAGCGTTCCACATTCGTGTAGTGCGGCTAAAGAATGAGTCTTTTTACTTAACTGTGCGGCCGAAATTAGGCTCAAGGTATAACGGGGACAAATTTTAAGGGGACGAATGCAGCTGGCTATTTCCCTGGAGCATATTTTATAGAAAAAGGAATAGAACAAGGAGAGACAGGAAACGTTTCGACGATGTTCTAGCCTATCGAATCAAATGATTCTGTTATGTTCTTATTACCTATCATTTTGAATGCACTCTTCTGGATTGTATCAACGTCTTCAAAAAACCTAAACATTTGGCAGGATTTTTGGCGATGTCATATATGTGTTCATTCCACAGAACAATGCCTAGAACGCAAAGCTTTAAAGACAGAACGCAGCATTGAGTTCTTGAAGCATTAAATTCCACACGATTAATAATTCCAATTGAACAATTTTCAATCAGTTTTGTGTCCCTGATATCCCATCCTATCATTGTTTGTTATTTGGCTCTTTTGATATTTCTTTTGACTCGCGACCTTGTCCTTCTGAATTTATCAATCGGAATTTTAATCGAATTAATCAGAATGATCTATCTAGAGATACTGCAAGTATTTCATGGTATATTTGCTGGAACGTGGCTGCAGTCAATGATAAAATTGAAATCCATGATTCAGGGCTTATTTGATCGTCATATTCCTTTAAGAACTAAAAAAAAAAATTAAGATTCCAGATTAGTGGTTCTCCAAACAAATAGAGGATCTTGTCAAAATAAGAGATAGAATGTATATTCTTTAGCATCGAAGTCGTAGTAGAGTCAATTGGGAAATTTACACAAACTTGAGAAACAAATTAACTGCTGAGGTAAGAAAAGCAAAAGCTATCTACTTCTCAACAAAACTCTAGCCCAACCAATGTAGTTCAGTTATTTCGAAGAATCTCAAATCATTGAGAGTTATTGAAAAGACATCATTCAAATGTGATCTGGACTCAAATCACCTTAATAATTGCTTTCTTAATAATAAAATAATAATAAAAATACTGAAAGCCTCAATGATTCAAGCTGGAATGTGTTTAATTATTTAGATAATGATGAATTTCACTCCAGTTCGTTTGAATTTAATTGCGTCTCTAAATATGAAGCAGTTGCGATTAAACATTTTAAATCCAATGCAGTAGGTTGTGATGGAGTATCTTTAAAATTTATCAAAATGATTTTGACTCACATTTTAAACTGTTGTATAATGAGATCAGAGTTTCCAGCAATTTGGAAATTTGCTAAAGTGATTCCGATTCCGAAAAACTCCAACAAAAGTGTACCTGAGGAATTTAGACCTATAAGTATTCTGCCCTGTCTGTCGAAAGTTTTTGAAATCTTAATACTGGATCAAATTAATGAACATATTAACCAAAACAATGTACTCACCTCTTTTTAATCGGGTTTCCGTAAACACCATTGCTGTACAACGGCTATTGTGAAAATTATGGAAGAATTAAGATATGAATTCGATAATAACAATATTTTAATTTTGCGCTTGCTTAATTTTTCAAAGACTCGACAATGTTGATCACAAAATTCTTATATAAGTTCAAACACAACTTGTTCTTTAGAAAAAACTCTACTTCTTATTTCTAGCTACCTTGGTGAAAGGTTTCAACAGGTGTGTACTGACTCGGGTGTATCCTCATTTTTGAAAGTTAAATGTGGAGTCCCTCAAGGGTCCATATTAGGTCCACTACTTTTTTCAATTTCCTCAATGATCTACCTGGCATTTGTCAAGATGTCACAATGCATCTTTACGCTGATGATGCCCAAATTAAATTCTCAAGGCCTATTGGTCTTATCGAAGACTGCGTGGCAAGAATAATTGAAGATTTAGAGAGAATATATCACTGGGCCTGTGTTAATAAGTTAAAATTAAATCCACTCAAATCAAGGGTATAAATATTTCTAAAAATCTAATCGACGTTCCCTACCCTTGACAATTCGTTTAGTAATTACAAGCATAAAATTCAAAAAACTACTGTTATCATTATGTTAAAAGTAATAACTTATTTAATTGAAAGCTTTATAATCTCTTGTTAATATTGTTTAAATAAATTATATAACTTTATTTAAAGATCAGAAAATTTATATACTGTATAATCTATGAGTACAAATTAAAAGAATCTAATTCTAATTGTACTCCCATGTTTAAGATGAATGAATAAATAAAAAATTAAAATGCTGGCAAGATCGGAATTTAATGAGCTTATCATACACTGCACAGGAAAGTGAATCTGGAAACAAATATGAGAAGCTGAGAGTACTGTCATCAGCAAAACAATTTAATGGATTAGAAGTCTTAGACAAGAGGAAGAGTGTCGGAGACAAAACTGAAAAAAGTTTCGTGCAGATTTCGATGAAACTGTAACTCTTGAAATTTAATTTCAAACTCAAGCCAAATTAGAAGAAGAAGGCCGTACTTGGTATTATTAAGTTTAAAACACTTACAAGGCCATTGTGATAGGAATGCTACTATTGTAAGTCGTTCCTAATAAGGGGAATATCTGCTCGATAATGCGGTTAATAATTTTTCTTCTAAGAAAAGAATATAAATTTGAAAAAAAATAATAAATTGCACGACTTGATCGCACGTACTACGTTACAGCTTCGAATAAAATTTGAAAAAAATGTTAATGAAACTTCAAAGTTTTTATTCGATTTTTCCGACTTTTGATTGTTTGAAAAAAGTACGTAAAATTGTTTTCAGCGGAAAAATTTAAACGCCATTTTATTTCCTTAAAAAATGTGAAAAAGTGTGATTTTTTTTTATCGTAGGAACGGTTTTTATTTAACAACTTTTTTTAAAAATTAAAAAAAAATATTCAAGAGTACAAACTTAAACACAAAAATTACTAACATTTGAAAAAAAAAATAAAAAAAAAAAATCCATGTACCCGTTTTCAAAATATTGATTTTTGAAAAAAAATACTAAGAAAATTATTTTAAATACAAAAAAAAAAGATTTCGAAAATATTTTAAATTAAAATTACTAAGGCTGCCAACATCTTCCTGAATATAAATTTTGATTGAAATCGGATTACCAGTTTTCGAGAAAATCGAATAAAAAAAACGGTTCTATGGGAGGTACCGTTTTTAGCCCACCATCTTGAATTTTACACTGATATCTTTTCACAAAAATTCTTGGAGCCGTTTCCGAGAAAAATAAGATTTTACTTAACGGTTATAAGACAAGTACCGTTAATATTTGAGCTAAAAAAAAAACAAAAAAAAAACCTCTAGATTGTCAAAATAACCTTATGTTCCAAATTTGAAGACGATTAGCCCAACCGCTTAGTCTGCAGTCCAAAATACATCCGTACAGACAGACAGACAGACAGACGGATAGAATTTTGCCAGTAACTCAAATATGTTTCTCTTTCATTGTAATGTCGTGTCTGATTGTTAGAATTTGTTTACGAATGCATAACTTGCCTTATAGTCCCTATAAACCGCAAGTAAAAAGTAGAAAAAAAAAGGAATACATAAAAGTAGCAGTGTCGATTGCATAGTGATTAGCGTGTCAGACAACAGTCTGCCTAATCAAAATTAGCGTTCGTTTCACTGTTTTTACTTGCGATTATAATTGCTATAATGCAAGTTATGCATTCGTGCAGATTAAAACTTTTGAGATAACAATCAAACATGACATTACGATGATAGAGAAACATATTTGAGTTACTGGCGAAATTCTATCCGTCTGTCTGTCTGCCTGTCTGGATGTATTTTGGACTGCAGCCTAAACGGTTGGGCCAATCGTCTTCAAATTTTGAACTTAAGGTTATTTTGACATTCTACAGAGGTTTTTTTTATTTATTTTCTTAGCTCAAATATTAACGGTACCTGTCATATAACCGTTAAGTAAAATCTTATTTTTCTCGGAAACAGCTCCAAGAATTTTTATAACAAAAAAAATTTGTGTACTACTTACTGTAGGTATGCATTATATTTTGGTGAAAAAAAAATTTAATATGGTGGGCTAAAAACGGTACCTCCCATAGGACCGTTTTTTTTTCTTCGACTTTCTCGAAAACTAGTGATCCGATTACAATCAAAATTGATATTCAAGAAAATGTAGGTGGCCTAAGTAATTTTGCATTAATTTTTTTTCGAAAACTTTTTTTTGTATTTTTAATAATTTTTAATTTTTTTTTTTTGAAAAATCATTATTTTGAAAACGGGTAAGTGATTTTTTTTTTAAATTTTGTTTTTAAATGTTCGTTATTTTTGTGCTTAAGTTTGTATTCTTGAATTATTTTTTTTAATTTTTTGAAAAAAGTTGTTAAAAAAAACGGTTTTATTTAAAAACGGCTCCTACAATTTTGAAAAAAATCACACTTTTTTAGATTTCCTAAAGAAATAAAATGGCGTTTAAATTATTTCACCCAATACAATTTAACGTACTTTATTCGAACAATCAAAAGTCTTAAAAAACGAATAAATGTGACCGCACATGTGAGCAAGTACGTACGATCCAGTCGTGCAATTTATTTTTTTGGTGCTCTTGCTAGAAAATGACACATTCTCCAAGACTTTCTTTGAAAATAAGTGCATCCTTCGCTTCTGCAGATCCAGAACTTATGCACATATATAGTTGAGCATATAATCCTCTAGGCCGTGGCTTTAAAAGGATCATAAATTTGAGTTTACAATTCCTTATTCTACCATTTGGGTTTTTTTTTAAAGCTATGTGCTAAATTTAGACACGAAGTCTCGTAAGGAATCAACGTCGTCTTGGAAAATACACCCAAACAGTAACTATTTGAGGATTTATTACCGAACCAGTCGTTCCAAATTTGACGTTAAACAGTCGCTTATGAAAGGCACGACGTCTATTCGCTCATTTTAATGATAACGTTTTATCATTTGGACGTAATCTTCAATCGTGTTACTTGCCATGGTGATTTGGCATCAGTAACTAAATACTAAAAAAACAGAATTGACAAATGTCACCAAAAACAACAAAGGACCCTCCGATATCTAAAAATTGCGATTGCCACTGAGCTTTCCCTCAGCTCAACTTAAATAGACCGGTCCATCCATTTACCAAACTTTTTCCTTAAGCTGCTTAAAAAACAAAATTATAAACAAGCTTCCTAGAAACACAAACAGTTTAGACAATATTGCTGCCTTATTAATTTGTACTGGAATAAACATTAGCAACTTTCCCCCAGTCCCCAAAGACTCTAGGTCATAGCAAAAGTTGGAGTAATTATCAACCGTTTCATAAAATTTCTCATCAAAATGAGTGCGTTTTATAATAATTTCATAGAATTTCTCCTAAGGATAATAAAATAAATTTCAATCAGAGTATCAAAATAAATATGAAAACTACCCGACGTTGTCGCATGTACACGCTCAAGAAAAGATAATACCAGTCAAGGTCATAACTATTTCCGGTTAAGAAGCTTGATGCCACATTTTTATTGGGTGACTAACAGTTTTAATAACGAATATCGCGCATGAAAATGTTGCACTACTAGCTTGTCAAAAATCCAGCTCCGGGTCTCTACTTCTTATCACCATTTCGCCATGGAACCTTCAAGAGTTTTAAGTTGGATTATGGTTTATAGAAGCTTCGAATAAACATTTACCCTTTCGCACGTAATTCAAAGAAAATCATTCAATTTATTACGCAACCAATACTTCCGTCCTTGGACCAAGTAAAGCAACATCAACCAAAAATTAGCACAACTCGAAAATTCATTAATTCCGTTCTCAATCTTCCTTCTATCCCGTATATAAAGTCGCAAAAAGCAAACCAACAACCAAAACTAAAGCAGTTTCGTCCTTCCACCAAGGACTAAAGAAGTTATTATTATCCTTTCCCATCCATCGCTTCCAGTTGTTTTGACAGACTTAATAGTAGTTGATTTGTCTAGAAGACTCCATGGCGGACAAGTTGAATGAACAATAACGATCGGGGGGGAAGTTTGTCGTCGACCGGGGATGATGAAAGTCCTGAATACATTTTGATATCTGCTTTTCCACAGCTCCTTGTATTAAAAAAAAAAAAAAAAAAAAAAGAATCACTCAACCACTATTTATCAAAAATGAAAATTAAAATGAAAATTCGCGATGCAATGAGTTTTTTTAATGGAAATTGCAAAATTCGAATGATAAGTAAATATACATATTACAAAGCTCCTGGGGAAGATCTTAACTGCTTTAAGGACTCGAAGGCATCTTCTCCCTCCTGACGATATGGTTATGAAAACAAGATATTAGTTCAGTGGTGTTCTGTGGCAGGAGTTCTGGGAACAGAACAGTATCGAAATAAAACCATTTAATTGAGTGAAGTAGTTCTGCTTTTGTGTTTTGATTTTAATTGGTTCAGTCGAAATAGTATTTTAAGTTTTCATTTGGTGAAACTTTTCCCATTTAGCACTTGATAAGGTTTTGTGTATTTTTTTTAAGGCTTGCTCTAGGGAAATGTGTGTATTGTAAGTCTTTTGGTCTTTTGTTTGTGTTTGTTTTGGGAGGAAGAAAGTTTAAAGGGTCTTAATGCGAAGCGAATATGTATGCAATGAGCTTGCCGGTAGTTTTATTGTAGCGAATGTTTCAGGAACGACAGTAAAAAACTTGTGATTCCTTGGGGGTTCATGTGAAAGTAAACAAACAATGGACTCTTCGGTTGTGGGAAACAATGCTACACTTAAATAAGGAAATTGGCGAAGCCTCAACAATAAATTTCAGTATTTGGCAGCAAATTTAAGGGAATGAGAAGTCCTGGAGACTTAGCAGTCTTAGTGACATTTATTTGTATTTTTTGCTGCACTGAGTTTGATGCAAAGCTTAAACGAAGTTTGGCCAAACGCTCGTAATAGTTACTCTTTTTTTACTTGCGATTTATAGGCAAATTCAAACAAATTCATCTTCTATGATAAATGCGTTTATTTCAAAACCAATGAAGGTAATGTAGGTAGAGACTCAGCGTACTATCGTTAGAAACAATTTAAGCTGTTTAAGGATCACGAGCAGCGAGCAAAGAACTTCGAAAAACAGCCACTTATGAAAAACAGGAAGCTAAGACTAGTTACTATGTAAAGGGAAAAATCTTTGGAAGAAGCTGAGGCTGATAGGAATACGTAAACACGAAAACATGCTTCCTGTAATGCAAATGTTGACTGTGATTCGTTGAATTAAAATTTTACGTCTATATCTAGCAGTTCAAACAAATCTATGGCGATAGTTCTCGACTTTGAAAGTAAGACTGGTAAGATGATGTTAGTTTTTCGATCGTTTCATTAAAGCTATTGTTGCTGAGTCACTATCATCGGTAAAATCGAATGCCACAGGGCTGGATGGATTAAATCCTAAGTTTTCAAACTGTGTCTTTCGTACTACATTATACCACCCATATTTTTACTTACTAAATGAAAGAAAGCTAAAATCATTCCTTTTCGGAAGGAGTAAAACTGTTCTCTAAGCGAAGAGGAACAGGAGGTAGACGACAACGTGGCAGACCTTACTTGCGTTGAAAAAATGGAGTAGACCAGGACGCCGGAAGTCTTGGGGTGCGCGTCAGCCAGAAATCGGCATGTATGGAAGAACTTGTGGAAGGATCCCGCCGATTGAACCGATAATGATGATGATGACAAAAGGAAAGCTTAGGCAGAAAAGAACTTTCCTTCTTGATTCTCTCTGACTTTTCTAAGACCTTCGACACTGTCCACCACTCAATTCTATGCAACCAACTTATGAACAACATTTGGTGAAGTTGATTCACTCCTACCTTATCGGGAGACGGCAGGCAGTAATAATTAGAAATAGTCCATTGCAGTTTTTTACCTAATTTTAGTGGCATCCGACAGGGATCTAGGCCCTCTTCTTTTTACTTGCGATTATAGGTACTATAAGGCAAGTCATGGATTCGTGCAAAAAAAATTCTAACAATCAAACATGACATTACGATAATAGAGAATTCGAAAAAAGGAAATTCCGTCCGTCTGTCTGTCTGTCTATCTGTTCGCACACCTATAGCCTAAACGGATGGGCCGATTTGCTTCAAAGCTGGTATTTAGTATATATTTGGTAGTATCTCGAGGGGTGTTTTTCATTTTTGTTGTAGGTCGAAAAATAACGGTACCGGCCATACAATCTTAAACAAAGTTTGATTTTTAGAAAACGGGTCTAACGATTTTAATAAAACTTTCAGGGTGCTGTTTTCTTACAACAATACATCTTTCAGTTAGAATAAATTTTTCGAAATTTGTTGTACCCTCCATTGGGACCGCATACAAATATTTTCGAATACCTTTTTTTTAATAATCTTTTTAAATATTTTTTTTTTTGAAAAATCGATATTTTGAAAGAGGGTAGGTATTTGAATTTTTTTCTTCGTTTTGTTTTTAAATGTAAGTAATTTTTGTGTTTAAGTTGCATTCTTGAATTATTTTTTTTTTATTTTTAAAAAAGTTGTTAAATAAAAACCGTTCCTAAGATTAAAAAATAAAAAAAAAAACTTTATTTTATTTTTTGTACTTTTTATTTGAGTGTTTATCTAAAAATTATTAACAAAAATAAGGAAATAAAAGAAAATACATTCATTTTACTTGAGTTTTTTTTTTTACTATAGGACTTTGTTTATTCAATGAGTTTGATTTTCATTTTCAATAAACTTATTGGTAAATATATTATAAAAAAAGATATTCGAAAAATGGTTACAAGAGTTGTTGGCTCCCTTTGCTCATTAAGGAAGGTCTTGAAGGATCTACCATACTGCTTCCTGCTGTTCATCATTCAGAGAGGGTGTATGACTTGAATTTTTTCGAATCGTGTCTTCTACCAAAAGTATCTGAGTCTTACCAGAGTTCCTGTCATTTCCAGAAGCTGTAATTAAATTAAAAAATCAGCCAAATATCTTATAATCTTCGCTTTTTGTAAACACGTCGGTCTTATTATATGCAGAGTCCATGAATTCATTTGAAATGGTTCTTTTTTTGGAAAGCAATATACGTATCAGACTATTTGCGAACGATTTAACACATTGCCTTGCATAGTCACCAGCAGGGCCTCCTATGTTTTTCAGGTATGGTGTTACCACTCGAGGTACTGCCATCAGGGGAATTTTTTTTATTGGTCTATATGAGGCATATCTTTAGTGTTATAAAAGAGGTGAGGTCCGTATGTGAAGGCGAGCTAAGCCGTTTCAGCGAGCATGCCACTGCTCCCACAGCGGACATTATATCCCTTCCTTTCGCCTCCTACATCTTTCATGTATCCATTTATGCCTCCTGCCGCAGCATCCGATATTAAGTGAACAAATAAGAAACAAAAGATAATGTCTTTGCCGTAGATTCAAAAACTTGATACTTTGTGTAGAGTGGTACCATTGCGTTAGCCATGCAGTTTTTCCAAGTTGTGTTTAAGGCATTTGTAGCACTGGCAAATCTATTCGAGAGATGTTTATCAAAGCCACCATTGCTCGAAACCAGAATCCCCAGGTATTTATACCCGACTCCTATCTCTTCTCCACGGTAGAAAAATTGTTCATTCCTCTCCTCGAATATCTTCCATGTCCTCTTCGAAAATATCATTACTTTCGACTTATTCCAAATAAACAGTAAGATTCCATGTTTTAGAGTAATCTGCGAGATGGTTGACCATTAATTGTAATGAACTGGCGGATTCTGTCGAAAGCAGCTTTAACATCTAAAAAAATGCAAATAATTTCTTGCTTTTTCCTATGTGAGAATGAATAATACTTGACAAGGTTAGGATATGGTCTGAAGTTGAGTAACCTTCCCGAAATCCAGCTTGGAATTCGCCAAGTACTCCTCTTTCTATGATTCATTTCTTTAAACGTGCTTGAAGTATTGAAGAGAATATTTTTGTTGAAGAGTTCAAAAAAGAAATTCCTCTATAATTATTAACATCGTCCACATTTTCTTTTTTAAGCAGTGGAAAAATTATCGATTCTTTAAAGGTTCTTGGAACTTCCCCTCCTTCGAAGATTACGTTACACTCATTTGTTAACGTCTCCAAAAAATTTTCGGTCGTATATTTGTAGAATTCTGTTTGTATTCTGTCCTTTCCTGCTGCTTTGTTGTTTTGGCATTTGGAAAGCATAAGTCTCATTTCTTCTTCGCATATTCTTGTATCCAGAATATCGTCTTCAAAACAAGGCGGAACATACAAAAACTGTTGGGCAGTAAGTGGTTGGTTCAGCAAAATTTGGAAATGGTTTTTAAGGTTCTCTACACTAAAAGTACAGCTTATTCGTGGCTTTTCTCCCTTTAACATTCTAACAGCGCTCCAAAATTCCTTTGAGTTTCGACAATGAATTAGTCTCGTTGCCTCATTTTCGTAGAAGTCCTTTTTTTTGCTTGCATAAGCGTTTGTAGACTTGTGGGGATTCTACATACCATTTTCGAAGAAATGTTCCTCCAAACCTTCTAAAAAGTTTTAAACGACTGAAAATTTTATTTCGACTGATGCAGCAAGTTTCGTCAAACCAGACATCTTTTATCTCTTGTTTTACTCCAGATTTTTGTCAAAACTTGCGTTGATTTTTTTATGATAGTCGCCAATAGTTCTAAATTCATCGCTGCATTCCCAAGTTCAAGCTTAGTTTCTTTTAAATGTTTATTCAAAGCGCTTTTGTAACTTTCAATTTGTGAATTCATCCAACAAATTTTTGGGAGAAGCTTCAATGCTGGCTGCAGTGGTATTTGTATCTGGGCAGTTAAGTTTAACAACTACCTCAATCAGCATGTGATCAGAGTAAGGCATAGTTAAAACTCTGAAATCATCGATAGAATCCAACAAGGCTTCTGAGGCTAACGCATAATCAATTACAGAGTTTCCTTGCTTCACAAAAGTAAATTCACCACTTTCATCCCCTTGCGAAATTCCGTTTAAAATTGTCAACCCAAAGTTGTTGCACATATCGAGAATTCCTTTGCCTTGAGTGTTGTTCTCTTTATCCTTTGATGTCTCTGCTTCGAGGCAGTTCTCCCATTGAAATCGCCAAAATCTTGTAACACGTCGAGAAGTTTGTTGAAATCGTTTTGCCAATTATTACAGTTAAGATAGATTGGAATTATGTATACTTTTGCGGAGTTTTTCAAGTTTGATGAAATTTCAATGCATGTTTAATTCGTGTAAGTTCGGTACGTAAAGTTTATGTCTTTATTTTCTTGTCTCTTAAATCCGAAAAGGCATCCACCACTTGGTCTACCTCTAAAGTTTGCTTGTTCTGCTGATATCCAACACAATTCATATTCATGAAAAATATTTGTATAATTTTGAAATTTTAATTCAGTTAAAAAAAGTTTCAAAAAGGCAAAAAATTTAAATTGTTTTACAAATCTAAAAAAAATCTTTAAATAATTTCTTATTTTCAAGACCTGAAACATTATATCCTAATATACTTAGATAAAAATTATTGTTAAAATTATTTAGATTCTGACAGACAGACAGTTAAATTTTATGATTCGGTTCTATTTGTATCGCCCTCACTGTGGTTCGTAACGTAGTCTCCATTATTTCTAGTTGAACTTGTTGTAGATGGCGCCTCAACTATAGATGTATTGCTTGTTACCTGATTTGGCATATTGTTGTTGTTTACTGCTTGTAAAACAATAACTTTTTGTTAAATATTGACACAAGAACTAAAATAAAAACATTTTATATCGCAACCGAGAACTAAAATCAAAACCCACAAAGTTGCAAAAGTCACTGCCTACGAAATCCCAACTTTCATTTGACAGCACAGCGTTATATTATTCTTGATGAATAAATCCCAATTGATAATGTTAAATTAATTTATAAGATGACGTATCTTAATTTTTAATAAGAACTTCAATAATAAACTAATTAAAAAACAACTAAAAATAACGGTATCTGCCATAAAATCGTTAATTTTTTCGATTACGGCTCGAACGATTTTGATAACAAATTTTGAGAGCGAAATGTCAATTAACGGTACTTTTCATATAAGTTTTTTTTTTATTGTAGACTTTATCGGTAACGCTTCATTGGATATCTGTAAAATGTTATATTTGAAAAGATCAAGTTAGTGAAATTAATTCTTCTTACCAACATTTTGAATAATTTTGTTTTCTATTTATAATTAATTTTTACTAATATTATTTTGAATTTTTAAAACTAATCAATTAATATTATTTTAAATTTTATGATCGGCCTATACACATGAAATCTAAAAAATTGCGCATACCAAAATCTTAAAAAAAAACATAAGCGAAACTAAAAATAAAAAGGATTTTATCAAAATAGGTCCTACAGTTTTCGAAATACTTTTTTTCATTTTTAGTAAAAACCGTTAAGTTGTTGTCTTTTCCACACTTTTTATAAGTTCAGGCCTTACATGTACTTGTTAAAGATTCTGCCTTCGAATTTCATTATGCACATAAGAGCAAGTACGTGCGATCCAGTCTTTGACCAATTTATTCCACATATGCATCATTCTATCATTTCTTTCCATCAATTTATTCATAACGGTGGTGATCCGCCACTCAAAACTCAGGATACCTAATTAAAATGTCATTTCATGAAACGTATACGTATCTCTAAACAACAAAAAGTCGATCTATCAATTTGCAAATTACTCAAGTGAGTACAACAATTGGTCAACCCAACCAACACAACAAACCTTCCTGCCATCCAACCACCTAATTTCAAATAGAAGAACAAGGACACCATCCCTCGCACAATAACCGGCAACCAACTATTGAGTTTTGAGTGTTTTAAAAAATTCATTCAGAAGAATGACACACTTAACCATCATCACGGGCACGGCACAAGAAATTGATGTTTCATCCAGAATAGCACATATGTTGGCAACATATGGCGCGTGTCAGGCCAACGACAAAAAAAAATGAGAATAAAAGGAAAACAAGGACTCCTCGTCCTAATGGACAGACACAAAAAAAACCATTTAAACGTTGATTATTACCCAAACGTTCCTGACCGAGGGTTGGTGCACCCAAATTATACGATTGCATTCCATGGCATGCAACTCATCCCCTCTAATACGAGTATGATGATGTTGATGATGATTCGTCCATGACTTCCTTCCCCCCCTACAAAAAGACCTGAAGGAAGTCCCCGGCTGTTATGTCTGCACACCTATGTGTGTGTCGCGTGCCAGAAGGACGGTCTGATTCTGCCTCTGTCTGGTCGGTGTTGGTCAGTCCATCGCAAGAAGTCAAGAAATCCACACAGAAATGAATTCGGAGTTCACAACTCGTCATCGTCTTCATCACACATCACTGACGGATTTTCCATATTCCTCCGAGGAGGACAGCTCCAATTACACAAGCAGTCCTTACCATTTAAGTGGAGCACTTCCACTGGGGGAAGTCCTTAATCAAAATAGCCTGGACAATTGGAATGTGCAAGTATTGTTCAATGAAATCACATCCAATTCCGGCTCTCAAAAATTCTACGACCACCTAGAAGCAGGAGACACTTCATCCTCATCCCAGAAGTCCTCGTCTGGACGCACTAGATTTGCCCGCGCCCTACTGCCACCAACTCCGGCGATTCTAAAAAAACGTCGTCAAGCGGCCAACGCCCGTGAACGCAAACGAATGAATGGCCTAAACGAAGCCTTCGATCGCCTAAGAGAAGTCGTTCCAGCTCCGGCCATCGATCAAAAACTTTCCAAGTTCGAAACACTACAAATGGCCCAAACCTACATAGTGGCGTTGTGTGAACTCCTGGAGAAAGGTGGCGACGAAGAAACATATTCGCTATTTACGGAAACTCCTTGCCAAGGAATTAGTTTGCAATAGAGAAGCCTCTGGCCAGTCCAACCAAACGGCCAGAGTGAATTTATCGCAGTGCCAGTGCCAGCCACTGTCTGACAACAGAACAAGTGATATCGAAAAAGGACATTTCGCCAGAAGGAAGGAAGGAAGATACAAGGAAGCATTTCCAGACTAGCACAATAGATTCGGAGGTGGAAGAAGCTAAATACAAATAAAACAAATCAAATAAAGAGGAAGACATTGGTCCTTGTGGCGGAGAATCCTGCAGCGAGCGATTTAGTAGTTCATAGTTTATTCTTAAGGTATTTACGGGAGATATTTTTGTAGAACAACAGTCGGAAGGATAATAAATCGATTAGTGTTTCAGTTAAATTTTTTTTTTATTTTTTTTTTTCTTTCAAACTGACAAGTTGTTATTTTCTCCTCTTGCTTATCTGGAGCGGAGGTCCTTTGGGATTTGTATTGTGTGTGTGTGTGTTTCGGTGTAAGAAGTATATTGAAGAAGCCGCGCGTTTAAATCATGCCAAGTCCTGGATAGGTGTTAGCAGATGGCTTCCACATTCTTTATCAGTTTCGTCGGATCGGAATTTTTGTGTTTTTATTCCCTGTTGGGTGTCCTTTTAGTCTGGTTTTTTGGTGTGGATTGGGGATGTCCTTCGTCCTACTACACTGCCTCGTAAGGATGTGTGTATACATTTTATTATGTTAAACTGTAGAGCGGGTGATTCCATAAAACAAAACAAAAAACAAGAGGGAGATCCTGACTTTGTTGTGTTATCAGATTTTTATTATGGTTGAGTTGTTTTGGCATGGTCGATGGTCGATGGCAAGTCCTTGAAGAATGGGTTCGGTTCGGGACTTCCGATAGAGAAGAACAAAAAATATTGTGTGGTATATTTGATAGATGGTAATTATTTTTATTTTTTTACTGTAAATTGAATAAATTACCACGTTTTAAGGGTCTATTTGTGTTGGCTTTTAGTGAACATGGGGATGATGAACTCGCGAGGTAGATGAGCTTTGTCGGGAATTTTATTATTTTTTTTTCTGGTAGTGAATTTATGAGTGACAGGGAAGGGAGAAGAATCAATGTAATTCAACATATAATTTGGTAAGTAAAAGTTAAAAACTTTAAAATTAGTTTGTTCTATCTTATAGTTTTCTCTCTTTTTAACTTGCGTACTTTAAGATTCGTGAATATGAAAAAAATCAGATAACAATCAAACATGACATTACGATCATACAGAAGACAAAAAAATATCAGTCTCTGTTTGTCTGTCTGCATGTATAACGAGCTGCAGCTTAAACGGCTTAAGCGATTACCTTCAAATTTGGTATATGTGATTCCTTTGGCATTTCTCAGCGTGGAAATTGATTTTTTTATTTTTAGGGCTAAAAATAACGGTAACCGTTACGTTATGGAAAAACTTATTTTTCTCGAAAACGGCTCGCAACGATTTTAATCAAAATTTTTGAGATTTTTTTGTAGGTAGGTAGGTATTAGCTATCATTTTATTAAAACCAAATATCCGGCAAAAGTCTGTTAATAGTATCTTTTATATAACGGTTTTGGTAATTATGTAAACACCTTATCACAGTCACCTGGTTTTTTTGCTGTAAAAAATCACAACTACCGATTTTCAGGATTTTTTTAATGTTCATTTTGACGGTGGAATTATTAAAAACATATGAAAAATCAATAAAAAAAATGTCTAAATACTTATTTGTTATGATAGCACGGGTTTTATTTATACATAATAAATATAAAAATAATTTGTTCGTTTTTTGCGTAGATTACTATAAAAAAAATCGTAAATTCAATTGGGTGAGGTAAAAAAAAGTTATGAAGGATTGTTCATAGAAAATAATTTTTTTGTCAGCATTCAAAGTTAAAAAACTATCTGAAATCTGACATTAGGATACTTTAAACATTTTTTTATCAAAAAATTCGCCGTTTACATGAATTTTTTTTTTTTTTTTAATTATATGTCCGTAAGGCATAAAATTAAAATGCAACCGGATGACATACTAGTTAGGAGAATTAGAGAGATAGGAGATTAAAAAAAAACATGAACATCGTTCCAGTTTTGAATTTTTTACAGCCAAAAAACCAGCAAAAGTGTATAATTACCACGTTTCTTTTAATTTTCGGCGTTCTTGGTAATGGCTCATTGGATTCCAATTAAATGTTATATTTGAAAAGATCTAAGTGTAACCAAATTAATTGTACATACCAATATTTTGAATAATTTAATTTTTGTATTTAAAATTAATTTTTGATTTTTTTTTTTGCAAATTCAATATTTTTAAAACTATTCAAAAACAATTATTTTAAATTTTATGATCAGCTGTATATTAAGAAACTTAATTTTTTTTAAACTAAAAATTAAAAACAGGATTTTATCGGATCGAAATTCTGTAGTGGTCAAAATTCTTTTAACAAAATTCTGTTTTTTCAAAATTCTGCAAATATCTGATAAATGTTAAAACGCACGCGCATTTTAAAAGTTTCCAAACCTTACTTGTTCAAGTATGTAGTTGAAAATAAATGTTTCAATAGTTAAATCTAAGGGAATAGATAAATTGTTCGAATTTGATAATTTGTTTTTGTTTTCTTTTGTAAATAAAAAAGTAGTGCCCCGTGGCTTAGTGGTTAGTGTGTCGGAGTGCTAAGCGAAAGAGCCTGGGTTCAAATCCAGCTCATAGCTGGGGTACTGCCTCTTGCGAGGAACTGACAAAACCTCCAAGAGTAAAATTTGTCTCGAAAAAGTGCATCTCATGTAGCCGTTCGGAATCGGCGGTAAACTGTAGGTCCCTTGGATTCTTGCAGATTAACAACACACACACAGAAATGGTTGAGAGTATAAGTCACTAGGCCTTGGCTCCTTAAGGAGCTGTCGGGCCAATAAATTTATTTATTTAAATAAAAAAGTGAATTAAAAATTAAAAAAAATAAGCAACATTTTTGACAGAATTTTGAGAAGCATAATTTTCGTTTTAAACGCAGAATTTTCTTCAAACCTTAAAATGTTAAAACAGTGCGAGCATTAGGGAAATGGGGAAGGATATAAAATGAGATGTTTCTATACATTACCTTTGAAATTCTACATATCAAAATGTGAGGGAAAATTCGAGCCAAGCAGACCATTCCATATTCATGTGGTGCGACTAAAGAAAGAATCTCTGTACTTATCAGTACGACCGAAGTTGGGCTCAAGGGTAAACTGATGGGCATTGCTAGCATTGCGAGTATTACGGTTGAAACTTTCTATCACCTATTCGTTTTGAAGCTCTTTTTTAGATACGATCTTAAAAATTCAAATGCGCTATAGGAGCACCTGTCCAAATATGGGATTTTTTTTCATTGATGTACTTAATTGAAACTTCTAACTTTTATATAAAATATGTATAAAAATGTAATTTTAAGCATTGCTACGCCGTCTGACGAGAAAAGACAACAACTTTTAACAATAAATAAAATTTATTAGCATCAATAAGAGGAAAAATAAAAAAACATACATAACGTGGTAGTATTTTTAAAAATCTTCATTCAAAATTGTTGTTCTTTTTTATATACCTGAGGGCAGTATTGCAATAAGACACTAACACGCCGCAATTTTCTTTTCGTCAAGAATACATTATTTAATATTATCAATCTCCATTCGATCAACTCCATAATAGTTTCCCCTTAATTCTTTCAAAATGAATCAGGTTCCAATAAAATGTATCACGTCTTCATTTGCTCTGGTGTTGCATAAATTGCAATGGAAGATCCTCGCGATGCGGCATATGGTCGAGTTAAGAAACTCTCACTCGAATTATCATTGATATTTATGAAGTCCATTAAGGTCAGAGATCACGTAATTTAAAGGCTGATATCTAAACTGTCTTTATAGAAAACGAGTTGTCGAGGTTTCCGCTTGTACCACACTCTCTGCTCTGATTCCCTGTTCCACTTCCTTTACAATTTTTGAATTACAGGGTTCCATCGTGGAATATTATTTTCTTCCAGATGAAGGCTGATGTACATATCTCGTGGATATATTCTCCAAGTCTTTGTAAAAGAGGGTTCCCGTTCTCAGTGCTTTTGGCATAAAAGCGTCGTTGCACATTACCGAACACGTTACTGCTTCGAACACCTTTATTTTACATAAAATCCCCACCTTTACATTGGACCTCTGATTTCTCCATTTTGAATTAATAGTTCTTTTTGAGTCCGCCAGCTTTAATTTAAAATGTTTTTTGAAAGAGAGGTCATGGTTTATAGTTACACCTACCCTACATAAATACTTATATGACTTCACCACTTCGAGGTTTACTCACCGTTGTTGTTGATATAGAGCCCATTATTTTTTGCTCAAGTTTTTCAACTTTTTTAGCATAAACTGAAGCGAACTGCAAAGAACCTCGCTGTAACTCTGATTCCCTCGACCAAAGTTCTAGATGGGAGGTATTGTCTTCATCCAAGAACAGAGAGAATAATAAGGGACTTAAAAGACAACCCTGTTGCACTCCAATTTTTACGCTAAACCAGTCCGACAGTTGTTTAACATTCCAAATCGCTGATTTATTTGCCCCATAAAAATCCATTAAAATGTCTCAAAACTTCGTTAAAACTCCAATTTGTGACAATTTGTTAAAAAAAAACAAAGATTGTGCCAAGATCTGCATGAAAATCAGTTTCTTCCCTTTGTAGATAGTTTTGATGATATTGGTTATGTTGAATATTTGGTCCACTCTTCTCTAAAACCTGCCCGAAACTGGCTAAGCTTCCTATGCTCCTTAACGCATTTTGTGAATGGGTCAAAAGTGGCAGCCGATAATAATATGGAGGAAGAAATACGAGGGTGTCTGTCAAGGCTCTTGAAATCCAGAAACCTATTCATAAAAACATAGCTTATTTCGTCATTCTGCTTGCTTTCGTTCATTATTAAGTCTTTCTTTGTCACTATTCCTGTCATGCTTATAGTAACTTCATTTCAGATGCCGTCATTTACTGTCATATGTCTTGTACACTTTCCCACATTATGAATGGTTTTTAAACGCTGTATTAACAAATGCGTGTAAAGCCTTCATTGCGCATTTTCGAACATATAGCCTATTTGCCACTTCATCTACTCTTGAAAGACGTGGTGCTTGATATCGCCATCACAAGATACTTCACAACTCAGTCTTGTTCGGGCTAACGCGATATACATTTCTCTTCGGTTAAATATCTTCGCTCTCGTTCAATTCTCGATTACTCTGACTACTTGGGAGTATTTTATAAATTTTGGAATCTATATGAAACGCTCTACAATGACTTTGCTTCCAACACCCAAGCAAATTTAATAACGGATCCTAAATCGTTTTATAAGTTTATTAACTTTAAAAAAGAATAATGATGGTTTCCCTCCCTCTCTTCTCTACAACAACCAATTATCCAATGATCCATCTACCATCGCCAATTTCTTCGCCAGTTACTTCAAACAGTCTTTTGCACCAAAAACCTTAGATCCTGACAAATCTTATTTTTCCTACCTTCCTCATTTTAATACCGGCCCCTTAAATACGAATTATAAGGATACTTCATTAGTTCTAAATGGCATCCTTGAACTTAAAGACGAGTATACTCCTGGTCCCGATGGTATACCTGCAATTTTACTTAAAAAATGTTGCTCGAGTTTGGTCCTTCCTATTACTAACTTGTTCCAACTGTCCCTTTCCACCGGATCTTTCCCCGATTCATGGCAAATATCCACTATCACACCAATTCATAAAAAAAGGTCTCAAAAACGAAGTTTGTAATTATCGGCACATCGCCAAACTTTCTCATATCCCCAAACTCTTCGAAAGCATTCTGTATGACTCACTCTCTTTCCAATGCAAATCTCTAATATCCTCAACTCAACATGGTTTTTGTAAGGGAAGATCTACCACAACTAATCTTGTTGAGTTCGTTACATTTTCACTCTCTGCCATGGAAAAGGGCTACGAAATAGACGTCATCACTACAGATTTCAGCAAGGCTTTCGACTAAATCTCTCACAGTTTAATTCTTTTTAAGCTTTCCTTTCTTGGATTCAGTCCTAACCTTCTTAAATGGATATCCTCGTATCTTGACAACCGCCAATACAGAGTCCGTTTTCGTTCTGTTCTTTCAGTTCCTTTTGTGGTCACCTCTGGGGTACCCCAAGGTAGCCATCTTGGACCTCTTTTATTTATCCTTGCCAGTAATGATGTTGAAAAGATAATCCAATCATCTTCAATCTCCCTTTATGCTGTTGATGCTAAAATTTTCAAAGTAATCTCCTCTGGTCGTGATTCTCTCCTGCTTCAAAATGACCTCAATTCATTTGTCAATTGGCGCAGTAAGAATTTTCTCGAACTTAACATTGCCAAATGTGAGCTAATTACGTTTTCTCGAAAAAGTAAAAGGCCTTCCCTTAGATCTTATTATCTTCAAAACCTTTCCATTAACCGCGTACAGGTTATCCGCGATTTAGGCGTCCTCAGTGATTGCGAATTAAATTTTCGCTCTCATATCGATAATACTATATCAAGAGCTAACTCCGCCCTTGGTTATAAAAAGGTGGTCCAAAGAGTTTCGGAACCCATTTGTATCCAAATCCCTCTATATTTCCTATGTTCGTCCTCTCCTTGAGTATGCATCGCAAGTATGGGCCCCCTATCACGCGGTTCACATCTCCAGAATTGAGAGTGTTCAACGTCGTTTTCTACTCTTTGCTCTCCGAAGTCTTTGTGTTTGTGTTTGATATCATTTTCATTCATCGGATTCTTACAGGTGCCACTGACTGTTCCTCACTTTTTGATCTCATCTTGGGTAACACTAACCCACGCAACTTAAGATCATCACGTCTTTTTTACCTTCCTCCCCATCGTACTTCTTCCTATGGTCTCAATGAACCTTTAACCCGCATGTTGAGTAAAATCAATTCGATCTCTCCTCTTTTCGATTTCAACCTTCCAAGTCCTTGTCTGAAAGCCCAGCTCTTACATCATCTTTCCTCCTTATAAGTTAATTTAGTTTAATTAGTTTTTAAGTTTAGTTAAGTTTAAGTTAAGCTTGTATTAAGCTAATAAATGGGGCGTTAGCCCCACCAAAATTAAAAATCTTCGGAACATCCACCCGTTAAGTGCTCATCGGCTCCATCGTCAGTAAAGAATAATTGACAATCTTTCGTGGTCCGTCACATTACATACAGGCAGAAAGTCAAGAATTGTAATAAAAAGCAAAGGACTCAAGTCACTTCCCTGGTGTACACCAACTCTCATAATGAATTCTTCGATGACTTCTGCGGATCATCTTCGTTTTTAATTCCTCGAACATACAAGTTTTTCAAAACCCCGCTTTGCCTAAGGGCAACATATGACAGGTCTCGTAAAATTATTTTTTTAATGCTTTTTCGTAAGTCAACCAACGCGATCTCCAAATCTCTTACAGACTACCTATATACATATTTCCATTATTAAAAGAACCCCTCACTGGTCGTCAGAAAGCTGTATATTTTTTTGCAAAAGGCCGTCCAATCAATACCTGCTCAACGATCTTCACGGTTTGCCACAAAAGCTTTTGCAATTTAGTGTATTATCATTCTGAGAACAGTAATAACTTCTTCAACTGTGATGTCGGGAACTTCTTCATAGTTGGGTGAATTTATTGAAAACTGTTATTTTTTTTTCATTATTTGAACGGCAGTTTTGAAAATAGTTGCCCCCTTGTTCATATTGACATGTCACAGTTCTTGAATAGCTTGGTTTGCATCAGCAATCCTGTGGGTATTGCTTCCAGCTCCCGATAAATTCTCCTAACTCTCAGTTTGAAGATTGGCTTTCTTCTTCAGATTTTTTCCATCAAGTCGAGAAAATGATATCGGTCAAATGGTCGCTGTGCCGTGAAAATTGATGACCTTACGAGCTCGTACAAATTATCCTGTTCAACTTATAAGTTTTTCAAAGAATTTTTAACAGAGAACGCCCTATGCGTACTCAAAATTATTTGTTTAAGCATTCTTACTGAGTAAATTTTATTCCAAAAGAACATTTTTGCACTTAAAATTCGTTGCAGTCAAAAAGCGCTAGACCCTATTCACAGACATCATAAGTGACTTCTTTCTAAAAATTAAAAGGCAACATAGCAGTCAACTCAAATAATTAGTAGCACCTCATTTCCTTGCCGTTTTCTTTGAGGTAATTTTTCAAAAATATTTGTCTTGAGATAATTTGCAAAATGAGTGTTTTTTCATGCAAATTAAAGTTGAATTTGGCAAACAAAATGCATTCGCTGCCAGAACTACCGGAAATAACATTCAGTTAACAACGCTTATTCCTTTTACGAAAGTCCTTTCAGAACTTTTACACTACACTAATGACAATTATCACCCACCAAGCAATTAGTTTTAATTAACTGCAATTAGTGAACTCAAAAAAGGAGTTCCTTTTCACAGTTCTCTTTGCTCATTTGTCGTTTCTTTTTTCTGTTCTGTTTATGCTCTCCTTTGCCTCCTGATGACTCCTTGTTAATGATACTGAACTGATTTCTTTTATAGTCTCACAAATAAAACGGTACATTAACACAAAAACCTGCGAGTGTGATCCTTATGAGTTGGTCTTAGCTACATTCAGGATAAACATTGAGTTTACTAACCCAATAGATGGCCTTAGTGTGACAAAATTACAAGCCGGTTGTAAAAGTACTCAGGGGAACCCATAGTTGAGAGGACTCCAAATATAGTCAGGCAATAGTAAAACCCACTCAAGTCGTCTTTCGAAAACAAAATGCAAACAAACAAAACACTCATGGATTACAAGCCACTGGGTGGAATGGGGGAGGACGAGGGGCCTTAAGTGGCAGACTGTGAACTTCCAACATTTTTCCGGCGCTTCGAAGGGCAAGGGTTTAGGCAAAAACCAAAACAATGCCATGTGCTTTTCGAGGACGCTAGAATGTGGAACGACATGCGCACTAAGGTGTTCACTCTTGAGTGTTTTTAAGAGATTATCTCTTAGTGTTATGGTTTAGGTTGGAAATTGAGAGGTTAATGCTAGCCAGGTTTTCTATTTGGTGGTCTTTTATGACGGATCTTTAAGTGTTTGCTGTACTTGTCAAATTTCTTTTTTTTTAATTCTTCAAGTTTCCCTTTTTGAAAACGGTTATTTAAGAACAAGACTCAGAATGTTTTTTTGAAGAAAGTTTTCTAAGTTATACAAATTTATCCCAAAACATTTTTTCCGTTTTAACTTTTTGACTATATGTCAACCAAAAGTTAGCTTTCTTTTAGGGTCAATCGACCAATCACAAGCGCGTTGACTGACTTTTATTGGACGCATTAAACGCGGGGACTGTCGCGTTGGTCATATCGATGAGCACTTTTTACGTTTTCCTTAGAACATTAAGCTCGTTTCTAGATTTTTTTCTGAACCTTACCTTACTGTATTTAATTGCGTATTTTAGATAATGATCCGGCTAAAGTACAGACCAAATATTTGTATCAAGTTTTGGTTTAATTAAATGCTTTCACGAAGTTAAAAAAAAAAGCTGGTTTTATGTTTATAATTATCGAGAGAAGTACGCAAAGTTGCCGGACAGGGATGTTATAGCTGATTTTTTATTTATTTTGTTAAAGTTGAAAAATAAAAAAAATATGTATGTGATTTTGCAAATCGATAAATAAGATTTAAAATAAAACAAAAACAAATATTTCGATAAAAAAAACTGATGTTCAATACGGATTTTTTTTTTCATTTCATTAAATTTATTTAAAAAATAAAACTGGGTTTGGTTGTCTTGTATCAATATATTTATATATGTATGTATATATATATACAGTTATATTTTTATTAATAGTCATTTAAGCCGTTTCTGATAAAAAATACACTTAACAAAAAGTAAACCAAAATTGCATTTTTAACGCAACACGTTTTGATGGGTATTGCTAAAATAATTTACTGTGTAAACAAATTTTAAATTATGCAAATTTATTCAACAATCAAGATGCACTCCAAACATTCTAAATATATTAATTAAACAAAATCATTAAAGTTCGTTAGACAATGAGAATGACATCCCAGTAGCGTGTGTTTTACAGAAGGAATAGGGACATTTTTTTTTTTTTTTTAATCATCTAGTTCTACCTACACGTCAATTTCTACATTTTGCTCAACCACACGTTTACAAACATGTTATGAAAATGATTTATTTCATTATGTGACAAATTAGTACACAAGTTAGTTTCAAGAAATATTTCCGAGCACTCAGAACAGTTTCAAACATGTTCGATATGCTCGAGCTTTGTATTCCTTGTCTGAAAATAAAAACTCCTATTAAATTCCCGTCCACTAATGTTGACAGCTCGGATCCTCTACACTAATTTAACCCAATACAGGCTAATAAAAAAGGAGCATCAATTTTGCCCTTAATGAGTTGATGAACAAATATTAAATCGTTATTTACACCCCTCTGGTGAAGAGTTTGTTTGCATCTGGAGAAGCTGGATTCACTGTTCATAAGGTGGCAGATTAAAAGGATCATTCCAAGGTAGAGCTTGACGAGGGCGTACGTAGCAATTGTACAAGGAAAGATTCACATATGGATCATTAAATTCTTTTGCGTTTTATGAATCCAAACGTAGAGCTAGCCTTATTCACAATAACATTTACATGCTGAGTGAATTCAAAGTTGGAGCTAAAATTGACACCCAAATCCTTAAAACTGAAAACGCGACAGAGTTTGTGCAGCGAAATATGATAATCAAATGCACTTACGATACGTTTCCTTAGAGAAGGTAATAGTCTGGCACTTTACAGGATTAAGGGAAATACTACTTTGTCTGCATCAAGAATGCGGTCATTGCTATTCTAAACAGTCTTAAAGCGAATAGTCATCAGCGAATATAAGATTGTCACTTAATTGTATGCTAGAACTTACATCATTTATAGGCCCAACGTGGCTACCTTGAGGTACGCCAGGGTAAGCCTCGAAAGGATCTAAAAGACAATTTCTAAATTATACCTGGTGGGATCTATTCTGAAGGTATGATTTGATCCAAGCTATGAAATAAGGAGGAAAACCAAATCTTTCAACTTGAACAAAGATTTGCTACAAAGGCGTTAGAAATATCGACAGTTTTATCCAGCTGAATGTTGTTCGCGAAAATAGCCGGAAAGGCGGCATCTGACTTTTTCCTTAAGTTAACAAGCATCCAAAATCTCTAGGGTCACCTTTTAAAGTAATACCCATATCATTTAAGTGGTTAGTATATAAACAATTTGAGAGACTATTAAATTCGTCAAAAGTATGTGCCTTATCGGAGTGAGTTTTAAGGTAAACCTTCCTAGCTTTATTTCTTTTACTTGTTTCTACCTGCGACTTCGTCTGCGTGGACTTAAGATTAAACATTTTGAATAAATTAGGTTTTTCGTCACATTATAATTTATTTTTTTATTAAAATAGTGAATAGCGTTTTTGTCATTGAAGTGATATTCCTCTATAACTGTATATTTCTATGTTTTTATATCTTTATATATCTAAATCTCTATATCTTCAAATCCTTAAATATCTCTTTATCTATATGTCTCTTTGTCTCTATGTCTATGTCTATATGTTTATGTCTTTATATCTTTGTATCTCTATGTTTTATATCTGTATGATATCAATCTCTACCTCTCTATCTCTGTATCTCTGCATCTCTATATCTCTATATCCTTACAACTCTATTTCACTATATCTCTATATCTCTTAATTGTTAATCCTGTAACTCTTTCGTCTACCAAACTTGACAAATTCAAATCGAGCATCATTGGTCATTAGTCGAATGGGGACCGTCCGAAAACAAGCCGCATGCTTACTGATCTTTCCTTCTTTCGTCTTATTTGCCTCTCTGTCTTATCGCCTGTAAGAGGTAAGAGCAAATGGCCTCAGTTGCCAGTGCTCTACTTCAGTCTATCCAACTTCACAAATTCATGCATTCTTTGGGACACGAAAGCATAACAAACAAACCTTCAGTCGATTCCTGTGGGAGAGGCTTATATGTGAAATGACGTATCAGATATAAGCCTCTCCCTTCCACAGAAATCGAACATTTATAATAAACAGAAGCCTATGTCTCAACCCAGAACATTATCCATCTACATACCGAATTTCATCTAAATCCATTAAACCGTTGAGGCGTTATTAGGGAACAAACATCCAACACAAATACAAAAATTCAAATTTATAATATAACTAGCTGTTACCCGTGACTTCGTCCGCCTAAAATTTATCAAAAGCGCCACCTACGGGTAATTCTAATAGCTTTAGTTATTCCTTTCAAAATGAGCTCCATCGGTGCATAAATAAGAATTTTCGAAAAAAACGACACCAGCGCCACCTAGTGAGTAATTAACCTAGCCTAAGTTAGTACTCAAGATATAAGCTACCTGCCAGTGAAAGTCCCGTCAAAATCGGTGCAGCCGTTCCCGAGATTACCCGGAACAAACAGACAGACAGACAGACAAAAAATTTTTAAATGGTGTTTTTATTATAAGTACCTACTGTATATCCTTTCGTGTACATCAAGTAAAAAGCTATTATTTTGATTTTTAAAAACAGACGCTTCATTTTTATTATCGTGTATAGATTAGGATCACGAAGAATGCGTAGCTCTTTCGTGTATCATGGGTGAATAGTGTTATTCATCATATTTTCAGAAACTTGACGAAACAATTCGTCAAGTTTTGACAATAGACCATGCTTGGTCATGCCTATTATAGTTAGGCCTTTAATTCAATATAACAGGACATGGGCAATGAAAAATGAAGTTTTTGCAGAGTTCTTTTGGTTTTCACAAAAGAATTTCACTGTTCGATTAGGTACTTTCTGAGTCCATAATTATTTCAATTCCCTTGATCCCAGAAGTAAATTCGGCAAGTTTTCTCTTCAAAAGCTCCTCTCTTAGAAAATGACATTTATTTTTCTTTGCACAGCCTCCATCTGCTCCATCTCCATACAAAAAGTTGGAAAATTCCATAACAGCAGACGAACAGCAAAGGTGGTCGGTCCTTCGTGCCGAATGCCGAAATCAGTTGTAGAACGTGCCTGGCATTTGTCGGACGTGTGCCGTTAGGAAAAGCTCTTCATTTCACTTAACGCACGGTACTTGGTTTTCCATTAAATACAGATGTTCCGACACCCGTGACGCCGTGACGTGCTTTTTCATCCGAATCAGTTATTCAGATTCGGTTTTCATTTTCATTTTCAGTCGCGTGCTGGCTGTCAACCGGAAAAGTCGACAAACGTGCCGGCCTGATTTAAGAACCCAAAATCCCATAAGTGTTCACCGGAATCCTTGGCATACGGTTGGTCACGTTGGTCACGATAAATTTATATTTAAATAAATATGATTGAATTAATAATTCAAAAATCACTTAACTGTGAATGATGCTCTCTCTCCCTCTCAAAAAAAAGACGCATCTATAAATAAAATTTGAAATAAGCAAATGAAGTGATTAAGTGTTGGGATTAAAGCTATCACCATAATTTTTATCGAAGATTCTGTGTGTGAATTTATTTTTTCCGATTTTTCTTGTGTCTGGGGATTTAAATTATATTCGGAGCTCTGGTTGTGATTTTAATTTTAAAATAATAAATTTATGAAGTTCTGTGGGATTTAATTTTATCTAGTGCGCGGTGTTAGCATCGTCGGTGGTGTCTGGTGTATCATCGCCGTCTCGCCGTTGTGGGTACCCCAAGTGTGAAGAACGCGAAATATATTCTGTGAATAGGAAATTCAAAAGATGATTTCCTTGGAATAAAAATGTGAGAAGTGCCGGATTGGATTGGTATCGGGAGTTGTTGGCTGTTTGGATGGAATGGATTATTATTTCTTATGACGTGAATCTAATTTTTTGTAAATAAGTATATAAATTCCATGATTTGAAGATGTTTTGGATTCACAGAGATAGAAAGGGGATTTCTCGAGAAGTTGGTCTTTTTGTGTGGGTTTTTGGTGGGTTTGGGTGCGAACGTTGGACCAAAATGATAGGATTTAGAAACTAAGTGAAGTTTTGAATTTTCAAATAATATATAGGTTTAGGTTGTTGTGTGTCTGGGGAAATAAATAATGAGGACCGGGTGAAAGTACACAGATGTTGCCTCGTATTTTATTTTACATTTATTACGAAATTACATTGCATCGTTTGAAGGGATTTATATTTTATGAGATCACCCGTATCTTAGTAGAAGGCTTTTATTTGAAAAGGAAAGGTTAATGTTGTTAGGCTTTGAGCTGGGAGTGGGATGACATTTCAGGGACTCTATGGAATTTCGAAAGAAAAGACACTTTTACTTATCGTTCGAGGGTTTAAATTTGTAAGCTATACTGACATGACAATTGATAATTTAATTTCTTTAAGAAGGATTATTTTTTATTTGTATTTTTTATTTAACTAATATGACATGTGCTACATTTTTAGAGCAGCTGAATTCTTATTTTATTTTTAGTTTGATGGACAACTATTTTTGGTGAATTATTGCTCAAACGAAGAAATAGTTATTATTAAGAAACAAAAGAATTTTATACATTTTTAATTTTTTATATTTCCTGGAAAAAGACAGTTTTTTAACGTTCAAAATCAATAATAAAAGCAACAAATTTTTATTTTAACTGAAAATATTTTTTCAAGAGAACAAATTTAAATTGCTTTATTTAAAAAATAAAATAAAATATCAAAATTGAAAAACAACTATTGGTTAAAATTATAACAACCGAATTCTTCATAAAACTTTGAAACTTGGTTTTAAAACTACTCAGAACTTACCCATTTCTTCAGCACAAAATTTGTCATTAGAATTCGATCTAAAAAAAACTTTTATTAAGTGATCCACCACGATGATGCAAGGTCTTCTAAATCCTGATTTTGTTATGTAGAATTGCTGGAAAAAGTTTTTATTAGTCTAAAAATTAATCCTTTCTGTCATATAGTAACTATAAATATTATTGTCTTCAACCTCTTCTTTAAAGAGCCAATCAGCGAATATTCTATCCATTTCTGTATAAAACTAAGGATCAGTAGATAAGGACTTGATATTTAAAATAAATGAAAAAAAGGAAGTTTAAAAACACATTCACTTCTTTGAATTTCCGTTCGATTTCTAAATAGTTAAGAAATCTATCTCAAAGTAAATTTCAAAATTTGCTTAGCAAGCAAACAACATCTTATCTACCGCACCAATGCCACCCAAAATCAAAAATTAAAAAAAAGCCTTAGACATTTCAAAGCCAAAACACCATTATTAGATTCGCAATTTAAATGTTTGCAATACATTCACTACGGACTTAATTCTACACGAAAACATTTGTGCAATTTCTCGTTGTTTTCAAAAACAAATTGCACGACTGGATCGCCCGCACTTGCTCTTATGTGCGGTCACAGCGTCAAATAAAATTTGATAAGTACCTTTTAATAAGAAGAATTTCAAACTTTGTGACTTTTTGAAAATATTTTTAAATTGATATTACTTCGGCTACCTACATCTTCCTGAATATCAATTTTGGTTGTAATCGGTTAACTAGTTCACGAGAAAGTCGAATAAAAAATAAATTGCACGACTGGATCGCACGTACTTGATCATATGTGCGGTCACATCGTCGAATAAATTTAAAAAAATGCACGACTGGGTTTGCATTATGTTTTAAAAATTATTTTGGGAAAGTGGCCGCCGCTGTTGGTTCGAATAAATTCCAGCCGAGGCCCAATTTTGTAAAAATCGGGAACGGTGGCCATCTCGTTTTGGGCCCATTCACCGAACGTGTGACGCGCTTGATTGTCGTTCGGCTTCAATTCTTGCACAAGTTGGATTTTGTAAGCCTGTAAACCAAGATTCTTCCGCAAAATCTTCAATAAAGTGGATGGGCACATCTCCAATTGTTGCGCGCGATGGCGGATGGACTCATTCGGGTATTCTTCGATGCTCTGCTCCACCAAAACGAACCATTATTTTGGTAATAAATTTGCACAATTTGCAAACGTTGTTCAGGAGTAAGTCTATTCATTATGAAATGGAAAACCAAACTGAGCATAAATCAAGTGACAGCTATCAAAAACACCAACTCCGAAAAAAGTATTGCCAGATTGAAAACCACACGTCTATTAAAATAAAAAAATATTTTTTTTTAGAAAATTCTTTCATTTTTTTAATTAGCTTAAAAGTTTTTTTTTTCGGAAAAACTAAGTATGCAATAAAATTTGAAAACTAAATGTCTATCGAGGAAAAAAAATATTGAAATTTGTTCGACCAGTTTTTTTAAAAAGTGTTTTTTTTTTTGAAAAACTTTTCGAAAAAATATTTTAATTTTTTTTCTAGTATGTCATTATAAGGAAATCTGTAGTTTTCATCTGGGAAAATTATTTTAAAAAAATTCAATCAACCCATTTTCAAAATATTTCGAAAACCAGTTTTTTTTAGAAAATTTTAAAAAATCCCAAAAAAAAGTTTTTGCAAATTTTGAAATGCAATATTAATTGAATTATAAATGACTTCCTGTGTGCAAAATTTTATTGAAATCGGGATAACAGTTTACGATAAAACCCCATTTGAAAAAACCGGTTATATGAGAGGTACCATTATAGAACAAATTTCGAAAAAATTATTCTAACTGAAATATGTACTGTTGTAAAAAAAATAGCACCCAGTGTTATCAAAATCGTTAGAGCCGTTTTTGAGAAAATCAAACTTTTTGTTAAAAAATGTATGGCAGGTACCGTTATTTTTCGACCTAGAGCAAAAATGAAAACCCCCGAGATACTACCTAATAAATACTAAATACCAAGTTTGAAGCAAATCGGCCCATCCGTTTAGGCTGTAGAGGCGCGAACAGACAGACAGACAAACAGACAATCGGACGGAATTTTCGGACCCACTTTTTTCAACTTCTCTATTATCGTAATGTCATGTCTGATTGTAAAATTTTTTTTTGCACGAATCCATAACTTGCAAGTAAAAACCGTCCTATGGAAGGTACCGTATTTAGCCCACCATCTCAATTTTTTTTCACCAAAACATAATGCTTACCAACAATAGCACACTGATTTTTTTTCATAAGAATTCTTGGAGCCGTTTTCGAGAAAAATAAGCTTTTACATAACCGTTATATGATATGAACCGTTAATACAGGGTATCCGCCGGGAAGGTATACTACTTTGTTTTGCCGCCATTTTGGTAAACATTAGTCTTGACAGTTCATATTTGGCAGTCGTAAAGTAGACACGTGGCAAATTTATTATGGAAAAATATTCGATAAACCAACGTGTTTAATCGTTAAAACATTTTAACAAAATCAATCATCGATTACTGTGACGATGAGAAAGTTACGTGAAATTTTTAGTTGAAACAATGTGCCAACAAAATTATTTATCGTGTAGTGAATGATTTCGAAGAAAGAGGGTCTGTAGGTGATAGGCCAAAGCATGGACTAGAACGTACTGCAAGATCGGCTGAAAACATTACTGCTGCTCAAGGAAGTGTTCAACCTCAATTCGACGCCGTGCTCAGGAGCTTGGTCTTCAAAGAACAACTTTGGCCTCAATTTTACACCAGGATTTGCATTTGTTTCCATTTAAGATTCAGTTGACACAAGAGCTTCTTCCACAAGACCATTTACGCCGCCATACATATGCCAATAGGATGTTTCAGCTAGCCCATGACAACCCAATTTTCATGAAAAAAACCATAATGAGTGACGAGGCACATTTTCATTTGAATGGATGGATGGGCAATGGAAAACCCTCAAATTATTCATCAGTCACCTTTGCATCCATTAAAAGTTACAGTCTGGTGTGCAATTTGGTCAGGAGGAATCATTAGACCTCACTTCTTTGAAAATGAAAACGGCGTAACGGTTACCGCGAATGGGGAGCGATATCGTGATATGATTGAAAACTTTTTAACGCCACAATTGCATGCTTTTGGCTTGATTAACATGTAGTATCAACAAGACGGTGCCACATCGAATACAGCCAGGATTACAATGGAATTACTGCGAGACCTCTTTCCACAACAAGTTATTTCAAGAAATGGTGATGTTGATTGGCCTCCACGGTCGCCTGATTTGACTGCTCCGAAATTCTTTTTGTGGGGATATCTGAAAAGCAAGGTTTATGCAAACAAACCAGAAACGCTTAAGCAACTCAAACAAAAATGTGATAAAATTAATGAAATACCGCGTGAAATGTGTGAGAATGTAATGAAAAATGTGCTCCAAAGGACTCGCATTTGTGAGACTAACAGAGGCGGACATTTACCTGATATTGTATTCCATACATAATTGCCGACATTAAATAAAACATTTATCAATATAAGATCCATTCTTTTTCATTTAATCAAAAATTATAAACAAACAAAGTAGTATACCTTCTTGGCGGACACCCTATATTTGAGCTTAAAAAAAATCAAAAAAAAAAAAACTCTGTAGGATGTCAAAATAACCTTATGTACCAAATTTGAAGATGATTGGCCTTACCATTCAGGCTGTAGTCCAAAATACAGACAGACAGATAGACGGAATTTTGCCAGTAACTCAAAATATTTCTCCATCATCGTAATGTCATGTTTGATTGTTATCTCAAATTTTTCAATCTGCACGAATGCATAACTTGCATTACAGTACCTATAATCGCAAGTAAAAAGGGGGAGACCTCTTAAATGCTGAAACAAGGTTGGGTTCTTGAACATTTTTCAAGGTTCAGTTCTTGGACCATTTTCTTTTTTCTGATTTTCGTTGATGAAACCTTAAGAAATATATTTATTGAGAGTTCTAACTTGCTTTGTAAGTTTCACTCATTTTGAGTTAATATACTAATTTTCTCCTTCAGTAAACAGAAGGACATTGTATTTCCGTTTCCACCTCCTTACTTACTTTAAAAAAAAAAAACTTGTTGAATTTCCAGAGCCGTAAGTCATCTCTATTAGCTAATTACTTCACTCACGACTTGTTGCACTCATTTATTACCCTAGCTAGCAAAAAATGATCGAAATGCTCTTGACAAGCAATTTAACTCAATTCATACACGCGACTCGCATTCGTTATTAAAGACAACAAAAATCCATACCATTAATCTTACTCAATGATTCTGTTTTGGATTAAATCAAGGATTTCTTTTTTTTTCCCAGGGATTATCATTTTTGCTGATTTCTCTGGAAAAATGTCAGTCATTTGTAAATTGTTTGCTATGGTTTTTTCCCCGGAAGTAATCGCTTAATCCTTGGACTCGTCATTGCGATGGTTGTCTTTAGTATCCATTATGTATTTTCAAATGAAAATTTATCTGTCCATCTATACGTGACGGAATTAAAAAGTTTTCCAAAACCAACTGATTGCGGCTTAACATATTTTGTCGTTCAAACAATTTAATGTCGGCCGATTTAAAAAAAAATCTCCATTTTCGAAACTAAATTCATAACAATGAATTCATATTTTCTGAGCAGGTTAATCTCCATAACAATGAGGAAAAAGTATTTTTAAGCTTTGCACGAGCCAAACTCAGTTTTCCCGGGAAAGCCCTTAAAATCAAAACAAATTGAGCCCTGAAGTTGAAATTTAAACATTTGTCTGCTTGAGTCGTTTAAATCTGTTTCGAGGTATTACTTGCTCAAAAGCCTTGTGTCGTCGTCGTGCCGTTCAATTAATCAAATTCAAAACGATGTCAAAACAAACCGATTTGTTGGACGTTCAGGGTTGATTTTTCTGTTTTGTTTTTGTCTCTTTTTAAATTAATATTTCAATATACTCTAAGGAGTATAGTCCTTTGACAGCCATAGAAACGAAAAGGTCAGAGATTATAATCGGTAGGGAGAAAAAAAAAAATTCAAGAAAACTGTTATGATGCTCGTTGATATTAAACCTCTGGGAATGGCCAAAGTTTTGGGCGAAATATTGGAAGGAACAAGGCAAACGATGGGGAAGTTCTAAAAATATGTTTATAATTAGGGATGATGGCTTGAATGTGCGTGGGTACTGGGGGTTAGGTATCGTCAGTGGAAAATTTTAAGTGTTGACTTCGGCATTGCCTTTAAAGGTCTTAACATTTCAGCTCTAAAGAGGATTACTTGTGCGCTATTGACCATCTTCTTTTTCTGTTTTGGATTTTTTTTATGTTTCTTGATTATTATCTGGACGAAGGGACTATAAGTCTTCCACTTTGCTGCTTTTAAATAAATAAAATAATAATAATAAATAAATCCATACAAAGATTTCAGTTTTTCAAGAAATGAGCATCTCATGCTAGTGGTAAGGATTTGGTAAACGGAGGGAAGGGGATGCAGGAAGTAAAAAGTGATAGAATTTCGAAGATAAGCTGTGTGAGGGTTTTCTTAAATCTGTTATTATATCTGAAGAAAATTTCATGGATTGTCATGAAGAGATGGAAGCATCTGAAACAATATTGGAAGCATCTTTCTGGCGTCCATGCATACACTGCGCGAGCATTAGGATGAAGGACAGAAAGTGCCGATTGGTTTTGAATGATTGTAAATCGAAATGGAAAGGGAAAATCTCGCCGTGTAAACTATTCCAAATTCGTGTTGTTCGGCTAAAACAAGAATCCCTAAATTTCACGGTACGTCCGAAATTGGGCTCAAGGGTGAACTGATGATCATTCCTTGGGAGACGATTATTACGGGAGAAACTTTTAAGGGGAGGAATGCAGCTGGCTACTTCGAGTGAACATTTTTTTATAAAAGAAACGATAAAATAAGGAAAGGCATGAAACATTACGTCAATTGCAATTGTACGTCCGAAGGCGAAGGACGTGAATTGTCGAACGAATATGAAACGCTGAGGGTAGAGTCGTAGAAGTAACAGAGAGAAGACCATTTATAAAAATGAGGAAAAGATTCGGAGGGAGAACAGAGCCCTGGGGCACACCAGCAAATATTTTGAAGGAATTAGACTTGAATCCGTCCAATACAAATTGTATTGAACGGTCCAGAAGATAGCTTCTAATCCAACGAACAAGAGTATCATCGATCCCAAAAGCATGCATTTTCGATAAGAGAGATTCATGCCAAACTCTATCAAATGCCTTGGAGATATCAAGAGCAATAATCTTACTTTCACCAAAGCGATGTAAAGATTTGTTCCACTGTTCGGTGAGATATGCCATCAGATCACCAGTGGAACGGTTGCTGCGGAAGCCATACTGACGGTCGTTGAGAAGCTTTTGATCTTCGAGATAATCCTTAAGCTGACGGTTAATCAGCGTTTCCATGACCTTAGAAAGAAGGGACGTAAGTGCTATGGGTAGGTAGGAGGAGCGGGAGGCAGGACAAATGCTGTTTTCCATCTTCTAGAAAAGTTTCCAGAAGAGTAAGGAGCGATAGAAAAGCTTGCGTAAGGGCTTTGCCAGTGTTGAAGAACACCTCTTCAGAAAAATCGGGGGTATACCATCGGGGCCACCGGATTTGGGTATATCGAGATCTTTGAGAACTCTTGCTACTGTACGAGTGCGGAAAAAAATCTGTCCCAAAAATTTACATTGCCGAGTACAGGAGGGGCAACGTTGCTATGAGGCAGCGTAGAGCTGGCAGCGAAATGGGCTGAGAGCAATTTGCCTTCTCTGAAGAGTAGAGAATTGGTTTGTCATTGGCGAGATGAGCGTTGGAGCCGAAGATGTTGAGGAGTTTTTAATATTTTTTACAAATGAACAAAAAATTGTGCTGCCTTTGGGACATTGCAGAATTGTTTGCCTTAATTGTTGGTTTTTAAAAAAAAAAACAAGAAAAACTCTAATGAGGTCAAATCGCACGATCTCAGTGGCCAGTTCACATCACCTCCACGTGAGATGATCATGCCTAAAATCGCTCGTGCATAATGTCCAATGTAGCATGAGCTGTGTGGCACCTAGCGCCGTCCTGTTGAAACCAAATGTCGTTGTTGTCCATATCATCCAATTCAGGCCAAAAGAAGTTGGTAATCATCGACCTATAGAGCTCGCCGTTGGTTGACGGTGATGACCTGTCCAACATCGTTCTCAAAGAAATATGGACCGATGACACCGCCAGTCTAATATTAACAGCTTTTGGATCTCATGTGGATTGGTATCTACCGAAATTCGACAATTTTGCTTGCTCACGTACCCATTCATCCAGAAATGGACTTCATCGCTGAAGATGATTTTTCGACCGTACAATGGGCAAAACGCGCGGAACGTTGCCCGAACAGAACACCCATTTTGGCCAAAACAATTTTATTATTTTCACGTGTTGTTGAAAGCTATGCTGATTTGGCAAAACAGACTGAAAATATGACAGATGTATCTTCAACATGATGGCCGCTATGAACTGTTAAAGCTCCCTATTGGAAGTATAGGGTCTTTGTCGAACGTCTATCCTCAAACAATTGAGGATGGGCTTAAACAAATAAAGCCAATGCAGATCTGTTCTCTAAGCACCTCGAAGAAACTTTCAAACCATGGACAGAAGTTGTTAAAAAAAAGTTTTGCTAATGTTCCGCAAGGAAGTGTCTTTGGTATAGTATTGTTTGTATTTCAACAACTTTAGTCGTGAAACATTCCATTATTTACAGTTGTTGTGCTCAAGACTTACTTCCTTTGTGCCTTAAATCTGAAATTTTACGAACAGGTGTGCCGCAAGGCTCTATGCTGGGACCTCTTGTGTTTTCCATGTATGCGAACGAGATTCCGTCTATTGTGGACTCCTCGATACATATGTACGCAGATGACGTACAACTTTCTAGAAGCTGCTCTCTTTGTATGATAGAAGACTGTATAATAAATAATTAAGGATCTGAATGAGATAGTAAGCTGGTCTGACAGAAATGGTCTTTTTCTCAATCCGATAAAGCCAAAGTGTTTAGTAATGACAATGAGCAACGAACCGTATGACTTTCATATTATCCGGATATCGTTCTTCGTGGCTTAAACATAGAATTCATCGATAAAACCCGAAACTTAGGACGCTCACATGGAATGACCATATCAATGCTAATGGTGGAAAAGCTTATAATATAATACGTCAGCTCAGAGTTTCCCAGCACTTTACTCCTTTTAACACACGTTTGCTGCTAGCAAAAACACTTATCGTTCCGAATTTAATTTATGGATGCGACATTTTCTGTAACTGTGACTCAACTTGTAGAAGGAAACTTAACGTCGGTCGCGTTTAACACTATATCACGTTATGTTTTTAATGTGAAACATTTTGACATTTCTTATTTCTATATTTTCTTAATGTGCATAACGCAAATAAATAAATAAATAAATAAATAAAAGAAATCTTTTTATATGAACAAGCATGAAAACAACGACTTAAAGACCCTTATAAAAAGTAAGTCTTAAACTGTCACTGTAATTAAACCTACTATTAAAATTTCGTTACGTGTCGCATATTCTGCAGTCAAATGCCTACAGCGCATTTTATTTCTTCTGAATAAATTAGCAAAAAAGGACCTTGTACCTTTATTTACAAAATATGTATAGCATAAACCTAAAATTGAGCTTTTAATTACGTCTATAGGTCTAACCCCTACTATCGATGCCTTCTTTTCTGATATTCCATGGTCTCTCTGTCCTTGGTGGAAAATCCACTCCACCAAAGTTAACTTCAAAGCATCTTCTCCCCCATATTATGTGTACTTCCTTTGAGAACTTTTAATTCTTTATTCTCCAATTAAAGAAAGCAAAAAACGTCATGTCTAGTCTTACTTTATGGCCATCTCTTAGTTGGTCCTTAGAAGTTTTTGGTGCTACTTTTATAACTCAATTTATTAAACAAATAACAAGCCATAGTGCATATATCCTTAGCAAAGGACAACGCCAAACAAAGAAATATACAAACAAATTAATTTGTGACCAAAAGTTAAGTCCATCCTCCAAGAATGTTTGCCCTTATGGAATTTCTTTTATAAATGAAGTTCGCTTAAGTTTTGTCAGCATCCTCATTTACCTAGCCGCTCCAACACCCCCATCGTCCTTGAGTGAAAATGATAAAAATCGTTTCCCCCGTAGAGAGGTCACTGATTTATTTAACGGCTTCATAAATATTTGAGGCTCGCCTTTTAGGAGCCACCTTGGTTCTTCCCCCCCTCCAAACCCGCACCAAGTGCTTCTCAATTTTTCAATAAATATTTTTTATTGATTTTAATAAAATGTAAATTTTTTAATCCAATTCATTGAATTCAGTGCATTTTTTAATACCTAAAGGAAAGCAAAAGATAAAAAAAAAAAATCAACAGGACCCAACCCAAGGAGAGTATCGCACACCAAAAGATGAACCAATAAAATCCAGAAAGGAACCATCAATTTGCAATTATGATTAATACTGACGTTAAAGTTCTCATTTGCTTGTGCTGATGCTGACGTGCCCATCGTGTCTCCAGTTGGAATGCATACAAGAGCTGGAGCAAACGAAAAACGAAGGAATCCCTCGACAAGGATATTTTTCAATGTACGGAGCTGGTATATTTAATGGTAGAACCTACACTCGCAAATCGATTTGCAATGTTCGCGAGTTTTCATCGGATTTTTTTTCCTTTGCCCATTCAGGACATTCAGTCTTCTTCCTCAGGGTTGTATTTATACGGAAGGACGTTCATTAAATTGATTTAATCAATCAATACATTAATTTGATGGCTTTTTAAAAGGGATAAGGGTGTGGGCTGTGTTAATCTTGTAAATGTTCGAACAGAGCCATTAAAAATGAAAGATGATTAGATCCTCAAGCAAATCAAGACTTTGTGATGAGGACTTACGAGTTTCCGATTGATATTGATTCGAATGCGTGAGCCTTAGCGTGTTATAATTGTTTTTTAGTTTGTTATTTATGGTAAACATTTGTCTGCTAAGGATATGAAACAAAGTGATTTATGATTTCATAAAAGGTTATTGGGAGTTGTTCAGGACATAATTCCTTTATTGATTCTCATATGAGTCAACATTTTTAGTTATAGACAGAATGACAGAATGCATAGTAGTTATACAGCGTTTATTTTACAGCGGGTTTCATTGTCAAATCTTTCTTTAACATTTTTCTTCATATCAGTCACCATCTTCCAAGAAAATAGCACAGTTTAAACTTATAAAAAGTATCAAAACGACAATACTTAACGGTTTTTAGTCAAAATGAAGTACGCCAATAACAAAGAATTTATAAAAAATATATTTCGAAAATTGTAGGACCAATTTTGATAAAATCCTGTTTTTTATTTTTAGTTTTTTTTTTTTTTTGAAATTTGAGTTTATTAATATACATGTGATTATACAATTTAAAATTATTTATTTTGAATAGTTTTAAGAATATTGATTTTTCACAAAAAAAATTCAAAAATTAATTTTTATTAGAAAAAAATATTATTCAAAATTTTGATATCCAGAATTAATTAAACTACCTTTATCTACTCAAATATAAAATTTGACAAAAATCCAAAGAGGCGTTATCGAAAAAGCCGTTTATTTTTAGGCCTACAAATAAAATTTCAATTTCCCCTCCACACACCAAGTTTGAATATAATCACTTAAGCCGTTTAGGCTGCAGCTCGACAGACAGACAGACATTTTTTCTCGATCACTTTTTTAGACTTCTCTATGATCGTAATGTAATGTTTCATTGTTATCTGAATTTTGTTTATATTCACGAATCCTAAACTTGCCTTATAGTCCCTATAATCGCAAGTAAAAACAAAAACAAAATGTCTGCCTGGTTGATCTGCAACCTAAACGGATTAAACGATAACCTTCAAATATGGTACGAGGGTTGGAGTCGAAAATCGGTATGGGTCATAATTCTGTTCTCAAAATTTTGCATGCCAAAATTCTGAAAAATAAATGTTGCATTTACAGAATTCTGAGCAAACAGATTTTTTATAAAAAAAAAAATAGAATTTTGACCAGGCAGAATTTTGAAAACCAGAATTACGACCCGCTCCCATGGCATGAGTTATTCTTTAGCACCCCAAGAGGGTTTTTTTTACAGCCTTATCACGTCACGGAAAAATTAATTTTTCTCGAAAACAGCTCCAACTATTTTGATGAACATTATTGAGGGCATTTAAGTAGGTATTAGCTATCACTATAATTATGGCATTAAATAAATACCCAAAAAGTCTAATAACGGTACCTTTCATAAAGGTAACTTTTTTTTTATTTCGACTTTCTCCCCAACGGCACTTTTGATTTCTCATGATCAAACTCTAAAAAACTTCATACCAAAATCTTGTTTTCAACTAAAATATAAAACAGGATTTTATCAAAATCGGTTCCACAAATATTTGAAAAACTTTATTCATAATTTTATTATAATTTAAGACGTGTGATGGCGCTTTCAATTTTTAATTAAAAAAAAAACGTTAAGTGTTTTAGTACTCGTCCATAGTTCAATAAAATTTTAAATATATTTTATTTGGGCATTTCATATTTTTTATTCGATTTTTATGAGTTTTCCGTGTAAAACTTTAAATGCCATTTTATATCTTACAACTGACCTTTATTTAAAAACAAAATTAAAAAAATGCACTTATTAAAAATACAAAAAAAAAAAAGTTTTCGAAAATATAACTGTTATATGACAGGTACCGTTAATTTTGTAGCTTAAAAAAAATTGAAAAAAGTGCTCTGTTGAATGTCAAAAGAACTTTATGTTCCAAATTTGAAGACGATTTGGCCTAACCGTTAAGGCTTTGGTCCAAAATACATACGTACAGGCAGACAGACTGACGGAATTTTGCCAGTAACTCAAATATGTTTCTCTCTCATCGTAATGTCATGTTTGATTGTTCCAAATTTTAATCTCAAAATTTTTATTTTGTATCAAATTGTGCATAATATATACCTTTTAATGAATTTGCTCTATTTTTTCAATATTGTTCATAGTTTTATTTATTTTTTTAACAAATATGTAATAAGATAATAAATAAGTTACACGGCTGAATAGCACGTACCTACTTGCTCTTATGTGCGGTCACAGCTTCGAATAAAAATTAAAAATGCTAAGGGAACTTCAAAGTTTTTATTCGATTTTTGTGACTTTTTATTGTTTGAAAAAAGTAAGTTAAATAACTTTCAAAGGAATAATTTAAACGCCATTTTATTTCTTTAAAAAAAATGTGAAAAACTGTGATTTTTAAAATAAAATGCACAACTGGGTCGCACGAACTTGTTCTTATGCTAGATAATTGCTTATTAGCTGCATATGTATGAATATATAAAAATAAAAAAAATGTTTTTTTTTTTGAAAATTCTTTAATTTTTTTAATTAGTTTAAGAGTTTTCTCGGAAAAACTAAGTATGCAATAAGAATTGAAAACTAAATGTCTATCGAGGAAAAAAGAATATTGAAAATCGTTCGACCAGTTTTTCTAAAAAGTCGTTATTTTTTAAACTTTTCGAAAAAATATTTTAATTTTTTTTTGTATGTCATTACAAGGAAATCTGTAGTTTTCATCTGGGAAAATTATTTAAAAAAATTCAATCCGTTTTCAAAATATTTCGAAAATCAATTTTTTTTTAGAAAAAATTAAAAACTCGAAAAAAAAGTTGAAAATTTTGAATTGCAATAATTGAATTATAAATGACCTTCTGTGTGCAAAATTTTATTGAAATCGGGATAATAGTTTACGACAAAACCGCATTTGAAAAAAACCGGTTATATGAGAGGTACCGTTATAGAACAAATTTCAAAAAAATTCGTTTTAACTGAATGAAATATGTATTCTTGTAAAAAAAATAGCACCCTAAAAGTTTTATCAAAATCGTTAGAGCCGTTTTTGAGAAAATCAAACTTTTTGTTAAGAATTGTATGGCAGGTACCGTTATTTTTCGACCTAGAGCAAAAAAGAAAAACATCCCCCGAGATACTACCTAATAAATACCAAACATCAGGTTTAAAGCAAATTGACCCAACGGTTTAGGCTGTAGAGGTGCGAATAGACAGACAGACAAACGGACGGAATTTCCGGACCCACATTTTTCGACTTTTTTTGCACGAATCCATAACTTGCCTTATAGTACCTATAATCGCCTTTAAAAAACAAAAACCGATATTAATTCAGAAGATATGTACTTTTCTCTAGAAATAAATACAAAAAAATAATATTTAAAGCATTTTCCGCTTCCTTGGCAGTTTTAAGGCACAAAGAATTTTTTTAAATTTTCTTTAAGCATATTTCCAATCGATAGCCATTTGTTTCATTAAAATCTTCGAAAAATTAGAACGATACAACTCTTAATTTAAAACTTGCGAATAATTCCAAATGTTGGTTAAGTTTTAGGGGCTGAATTGAAAAAAAAGCTTAAAAATGATAAACGACCGGACAATAACAGAAACATTTTCATCCGTCGTAATATTTCGAGCTTTTCGTCATTTTTTCGCCATTTCTATAAAGAACTCTCTAGCGTCTAGCAAAATAGCCAGCTGCATTCTTTTTCTAAAACAATTCAACCTTAGTATTCGCATTGCAAGGAATACCTATTAGTTTAACCTGGAACCCGAGATATACACCTTTATGGAACTAAAGACAGCTTTAAATATTCATTCATTAAAATGCATGTATACTACCCAAGCGTTATGGCTTTTGTTATTTATTAGTCCTTTAAAAAAATACACAAGAAAACTCAATAAACTTTTCTAGAAAACCCAATAAATAAGCATCGAAGCAATGAAATTAATTACTCTCAAGGAGTAAAACAACAAAACCCCATTTGCATGATTTATAGCCCAAAAACCCAGAGTTTGTTTTAAATATTTTCAACTTTAATTAAAGTAAACACTTCCTTTCAACAATTGCACATGAATCCAATAAATTATGCAAACAATTTATATAGTCAACCGCCCACTCCCCCATCCTTGGGTATCCTTAAACGGCGCGTCAAATGCCAAAGCACGAAACAATACGTTTTTATTTCCATATATCTGTCATTGCTCATCCAATTTCATGATTAATTGCTTGGCATGACCCGTTTTATTGCATTGTGCCAGTCCAGCGCCAGTGATTCCAGATGGACACAATATGAATTAATCTGGAATCATAATGAGATACTCCATACTATAATCTGATTATCGTTATCACATGCGGCTCAATTAAACAATGGATGGCTGAGAGTGCATCCTTGAACCCTTTCAACTGGGTTGCATTGTTGTTGTATTGTTTTGCTTACGCACCGAATAATTGTTGATTTTACCACTGAAAATCAACATTTGTTTTTTTTTTTTTTTTTGTATTTAAATTTATTTATTTATGCTTGGATCGGTGATTGGGATGTATTTACATATTTTTTATTTTCTACGGCACTTACATTAAATAATTCAAATTTTAAGGGTTTTTTTCGGTTTCATTTTAATAAAAAAAGGATGAATTTTTAAACACATTAAAGTCCTGTGAAAATAAGAGAAACTTTATTGTTTTTTTTTCTCCTTTTGGGGCTAATAAATTTGGTTTCGTTTAAGGATCCTTCATTAAGGATTCCAATATTGAATAATTAATTCTGAAGAAAAGTATTTCATTTCGGTTTGCTTAAAAGCGTCTTTTTGTCAAAATGCCCATTTAATATGAAAAGGGTTATTAAGTTACTGTAAGCAGTAAAATAAAGTTTTAATTATTAATGAGTTTTTGATAAATTAATGAAAAATAATTTTGCAAATGGCGGCAAATGTTAATTCTGTTTTATTATTTTTTGAAAGTAAATAGATGCAAAACACACATCAATGAGCCATGGGACGCTATACTCCTCAAAAATGTTTTTAATTTTTGCGCAATAATTCGTTTTGGTATCGGAATGGCGAATCGTGATTTTCGTTGTAGATTTCCCGGCCTTCCGGCACCACTTAACACGGCTGGTGACAAACAAAGCTTCCGTTAAAATGGCTTAAGCGAAAGCAGATGAAAATAACTTAAAATCATCACAGCTACTGGCTGTGCATTCAACTAATTTGTTCCCAAGAAAATATTCCTATTGAATGGAACCTCAGCACCATTTTCCCGATCCACCAGAGACCAGAAAGAAATACCGTCTTTACTGAATCAACTACAGAAAGATGAGTCCACTAACTATCGTCTACAAAATCCTTTATAGAAATGCCTGAAACTTTTTATCTGAAATTCATAAAATAAAAGATGGTGTGCCGTAGGGTTCCGTCTTATCCCCGACTCTATTTCTTATTACTTTTTTTCATTTTGAGAAAAACTTGGCTAGACCGGTTCATCATGTCCATCTTAATTGGTACTGCCATGTAGAAGAAGGTTTCTTCAAAATCCAGACATTAGCAACCCACGTTCTAAACATTTTTGCAGAAGAAACTCAACGAAAAATTTTCTGGATCAAACAGATGCAACGTCGTGTCACTTGCATTAAGTTGGCCACATTCATGGAACAATCCAAAGCCGGGAAGCCTGCGGAACTTTTCTAAGGGCAACCCAAAGAACTTACAAAGTGAAGTTTAAACACGAAATTGTGAAGTTATGATCCGAGTCGAGATTATGACAATCGTCGCTAAAGATGCGTCGTCGTGATGCGTTTATTTAACTCTGGCGAAATGAGGATGTTTGTCTGTCACACGGCATGGCACAGGAGGATAGGAAACGAGCAGCGAACACAGAAACACCTTGTTTTTCTTTGGTTTTGTGGAAAATCTTGGGTTTCGTTATTGACATTGTCAATCATGTACTTCCGGTTGCCACAGCTGAATGAAGACATTGTTGTAGACATTTTTTTCTTTGTTGAGGAGAATTTCAAATATAAGGCTGTTGATGAAATTATTTTTTTGAAAGTTGTCAAATTATTAGATGAAGACCAAAAAAAAATCGAAAAACAGAAAAGAAATTTATTAAAAAATGTGGGAGAAGTTTTTGACAAAGTGACTTTCAACATTTTAGTTATAAGGATTGAGCCAAAAGAAAGTTTGGATTTTGGCTGTCATTTTACTTGCGATTATAGGGACTATAAGGCAAGTTATGCATTCGTAAAAAAAAAAAAAATTCTAACAATCAAACATGATATTACGATGATAGAGAAGTCAAAAAAAGTGGGTCCGGAAATTCCGTCCGTCTGTCTGTCTGTCTGTCTGTCCGTATCGATATCTACAGCCTAACCGGTTGGGCCGATTTAATTCAAACTTGGTATATAGTATTTTTAGAGTGCTCTACCCGACTGTTTTTGGAATTGGCATTCTAGCTCCAAAACTAACGGTACCTGCCATATAACTTTTATTAAAAAACTTATTTTTCTCGAAAACGGCTCCTACGATTTTGATTAAACTTTCAGAATGATGTTTTCTGTGCAAAATCTATCTTTTAATTTTAATGGATTTTTCAGAAAAAGTTTTATAACGGTACCTCCCATATTTTTTTTAAATTTTTCTCCTAGTATAAACTATAGATTTCTTAAAATTGACATACTAAAAAAAATTTAAAATAGGTTTTCGAAAAGTTTTTCAAAAAAAACATTTTTTTGAAAAAACTGGTCGAACGATTTTGAAATGAAAAATTCATAAAATAGAAAACAGCAAAAGAAATAAGATGGCTTACAACATTTTTTCCAAAAAACGTTATGAATAATGTTTTTTTGATTTCATAAAATTTTTTCCCCAACATTTTATTTCATATTGCTCGGCTAAGCCCTAGCCAAGCCATTAGTCAAATAAAAGAAAGTGACAACCTACATTACATACATACTTACGTATTTTAAAGTATTTTTCATCATCATAAAAGCACAGAATAAATAAGGAAGCCTTTGATAAACAAACAAAAACAACTAACAAATAAAAAAAAACTATTCGATTACTACTGAATGCAAAAATTTCAATCGAGAAAACAAAAGTTTACACCTTCCTATAAATAAACAAAACCACTGTGTTAACTTTTAATATTGTCTCTATACCTACTGGCTTAACAGTAGTTGGAACACGTATCTTAATTTTAGTACCTACCTTCCTTCCAACCTTATTATAGGTACCTAAATCCTTTATAAATTCCATTGGTCCCATATTGGGACGTATAAAGGTCCCTTTACCTAGCATTATTGCCATACTGCTGATTCCGACGAATCTTTATGCCAGTTGTTCAAATTTTTCCATACCAAAATGAAAATTTAACTGAGAAAGTCCTTTGTATCTTTCTATTAGCAAATTATATTATAAACAGTAAGCAGCAAGTGGAAAGATAATACACTAAAAAACTGCAAAAGCTAAAAATCCTATATATTTATGTGTTTATCCCTTTGTCGTGACGCATGTTCGTTCGAGCTTCACCCCAAAACGATTCTAAGGAAGTTGCACGTCATACAAAAAATATTAAAATAAAATCTTTGTCAAAAAGACGCCTGCGCTTAAAAAGGATTAGCACATAAGAGCAAGTACGTACGACCCAGTCGTGTCTTTTATTTTAATATGCAAACTAGGACAATTCTAGTTATTTAATAATTTTCTCTAGAAGCATGTGTCTTTTTTTACTTATAAATATATTAATCTTTAAAAAAAAAAGAAAAAAATAAATTTTGAGGCCGAAATTCAGAGAGCGTATCTGGCTTAAGCCGTGATTTGACCATTATCTTTAAATTTCAGCAAAGGGACCAAAAAGTAATATTTCATCATTAAGTTTTGCCAATTCCCACCAAATTTATCAATATATTGGTTATAGATTTCTAATACTTTCTAATACTTCTAAGGGGTAATAAGGATGATACATTTTGCATATGGTCGAAACTACCAACAAAACCGATCATGTCGCGATTGATGGAAGACGCACGTCTAAAAGTTTTCCGAACGTCCATACATTCCCAGGAAAAAACATCGACTCGGATCACTATGCAGTCTGTGCCAAACTTCGTGTCATCCATGGAAGTATATTAGACGATAAACAATCAGGCAGAAGAAATTCAATGTTGTAAGACTTCAATCGTAAGCTACCGCCATAGTCTATGTCGATCGCGTATTCATTAAGCTAGCGAAACATTCCCCGACTGATAACATCAACCCGAAAGACCAATGACAATTATGTCAACAAGTCATTAAAAACGACTTCTCACAACCGCCTCCGAAAAAGCCCTGATATGGTGGCTCCGTATGGGAACTAAATTAGCTTTTACTTTCTAAGTTGAGCGAAAGAAGAATGAGAATGAGAAACGTTTTCTTACGAGAAAGAAAGACGTATCCTTACATCAAAAACACATTTTTCTTGGAATAAAAAAAAATTAAATTCTTTTTAATTTGACAGTTACGTCCACCTTCTTGAATGTTAGAATGCAAATGAATATTTTTCCACACTTTTAAGAGGAATTAGACTTGAAATAACTTTTCGGCGAAATAGATCGGGAACTTGGCAACTATTTTTTAGCTAATGAGTTGAAGGTTTAAATACAAACATTTTAACTGCTAAATCCAGTATTTTCTAGCAGGTGTGGGTTATTTTTTGGCGAACGAAATTTAAGATGGTAGGCTTAAGATGGTGCCTTCTCTCGGGAACTGGATAACCAATTAAAACTAAAATTCATATTCAGTTTTTTTTTTTTTATTTCTACGATTATTTCTTAAATCCTACGAAAATCTAAGAAAATCTAGTTCAATATGAAATATGAAGTTATTCTACTTATATTATAAATGATAATGTTTGTATGCTTGTTGCCCAATCTCGCCTCAACGACTTAACGGATTTAGATGACATTTGGTAGGTAAATTGATAATGTGCTGGATTGAGACATAGGGTACATTGGACGGTTCCTGGGGGAGAGGCTTTATATGCTTTTTATATTCTATATATATAGATATAGAGATATAGTGATATAAAAATAAAGAGATAGAGATTTAGAGATATAGAGATTAAGATATATATCAGGATACAGAGATATGAAGACACAAAGATATAGAGATATAAAGATTTAGAGATATAGAGATATAGATATATAGTGATATAGAGATACAGAGATATAGAGATTTAGAGATATAGAAATATAGAAATATATAGATATAGACATTGAGATATATAAATTTGGAGATATGTACAATTTTATCCAGAAAAAAAGGAGGGTTTCTATGAGAGAGGCTTAGATATGAAATATGAACTTCATTGCTGGAGCTTTGTTTATATCCTGCCATGACTTAACGACTGCACGAATTCTTAAAAAAAATACACTGTTTCTGCGGGATAAATCTGAGGAATCACGAAGTTGCGGATAGAAGTTGTATTAAATATATTTGGAATCAAACGATGAATTTAATTTTTATGAGGCTTTTCCAAATAACTTCTTTTTTGGTGTCCTTGGTCTACATGCATGTAAGAATTTATTTATGCATTGTCCTGCTGGAAAATCCATCACTGTCTGCACCAAATACTTTAAAAAATTGTACCTAGTCTAGTCCTAAATGCTGATACAAGAAATTAATTAAAGAAATTAATATAAAATGATAATGCGCTAATATTTGTAAAAGAAATTAAATAGTATTTATTTGGAAGATCAATAGCTACATTTTATAAAAGACATTATTCAAAATGGCCACCATTTGATTTAATGCGGAACCTGAGACGGCCTGGCCAATCATCAATCGCTGAACGCACCCCATTGATTGGAAAATTGTTCACTGCACGTACAAGGGCTCTCTTCAATGATTCAATATTTGGGTGTCGGGTAGAGCAGGCTATTCCCTTTAAAACGGACCAAAGCTTGTAATCCAACACGGATTGAGGTCTGGCCTAACGGCTGGCCAATCATCCGGTGATATGAAGTCCGGAACATTGTTTTTTTTAGCCACCATTCTGGTGGTGGTTTTTGCCTTGTGAGCGGAATCTTGCTGGAATGTCCACTGCTTGTCGGCAAACATTGTGCTGTTGAGGGGCTTTACGACGCCTTCTAAAACAGCTGTTTGGTACACTATCGCCGATGTTTTAACTCATTTCTCACAAAAATGAAAGTCCGTAACACCATCATAACTCACTCCCTACCATACCATGACATTTGCAGGATGGTGGCCTTTTTCAACTCTTAGAATGATTTCGGACGCTTCTCGGCATGTCCGAGCATAAACTCGATCGTTCTGTTTGTTAAAAGTTTCCTCGACGGTGAAGATTTTCTCGTCAATGAACAAAATTCTTTTTTTCCGCTTTTTTGTCTGCGCTTCCGCTTCAATGCGACTGTGAGCAGCTGTCCAATATGTCTTTTGTATGCGCTGAGTCCCAATTCTTCTTTTATGATGCGAGACATGGATTTTGCGAAATTTTCATTTCCCGCGATAAGATTTTCTGCTTTCTCATTGGTTTTCATCTGATTCGAGCCTTCACAGCTTTGATGGCGCACGGAGTTCTCGCAGTGCGGGGGCGGCCGGGTCCATCAGTATCCTCGAACAATTTTACCGTACGATACACGATTTTTGGGCGCTGCGTTTAATGGAGTTTTTTTTTCGTTTGTTAGTGTCTTATATATATGAACGGCTTACTGTATCAAGCGATAAACACATAATGTGCTAGGCCAGACTGAACTTCAGTTGCTATTCTGAATTTACTGACGGGAAGTCTTTAATTTAAAGCAACTCTAAGTATGGTCCGTCGATCCTGACTTAGCTAACTCTTCCTTTAATTTTTTTTTTCTACAATTTTCACTGTCTGTAAGATAGCTATGAACAACAGTGATACCATTCTAATCTTTCCGGCTTTGCATTTGCCTTTTTCCTTGTAAGCTTGAATTCGGCCTATTTCCTCCTTGATTAACGATTTCTTTTATCCAGTGTTGTTATTTCTAAGAAGTTAAGTCTTAAACTAAAGTCCTTAATTATCTTTATTTTTAATTTAAAATTTGATAACAAGTGGATTTCGTTACTGGTCGTAATCTAGTGACAGACAAAATGACTAAATTTATAACCGAGTAGTTTTGTGTATGCCAGATTCTTGAAATTGTATTTGTTTGAAAAAAATTTTTAAGAAACTTAAAAAAACATTAAAAAAAAAACCTACATCTCTACAATTTAAAAAAAAAATCTTACTTGCTTACATTTTTTAAAGAAATAAAAAAACGTAATTTTCGTTTCCCATAAAAACTGCTAACGTCGTTAACAATCAAAATTGAAACTTAAGAACATCGAATACAATATAAAGAATTTTTTTTTTATAAACTAGCTGACCCGGCTAACGTTGTTCTGCCATATAAATTATTTCTTATGAATAATTAGGTTGTTATATACAAAATAACGAATGTATTGTATTATTGAACGTTTTCACGATCGATAAAATAAATTGATCTAATGTGATCGGTAAAATAGAACGAATTAAACGATTTGTACGAAAGTGTGTTTTTGACGTTTATTCCTACTAAAATTTATTTTTGAATGCGAGACGAAGAAAAACCGTATATCTTTCTTGTAAATTTTGTCAACCTTGCGAAATTGTTCAAGCAGTGCGTTCTCATACATAACAAATTCAGAATGAAATGTTAAATCGACGCGACAACATTTGTCAATGAACAACATAAATAATTTCGTTCTGTTTAGAAACGAACTGCAGTTAAATAATTTGAATTACCAATATACAAAAAAATCTAAAATTACAAAAAGGGTGTTTTTGCGATAGGAAGGGTAAATATTGTGGTTATACGTATTTTTTAATGTCAAATTTAAATAAATAGAAAACAAAAATTTCGTCAACAAAATATGAAAGCTCAACTATAACTATCGCTAGATCCTACATATGCTATGAACCTTATAATTGAGAATGTCTGTAGGGTCACTTCGGGCATTATGGCGCATCTAACTTCAATCTAAAATAACTTTACCACGAACAACGTCTTATAAGTCAGTAATTTTTTTGTATTAAATTAGAGAAAAAAGTAGCATACATAATAAATTAAATACAAATGATAATTCAAGCCTTTAACAAAAAATAAATTAATCAAAAAAGTGTGTCGAATCGACTAACGATGTTTGCTGGGCACGTGTTTGCCAAAAAACAGACGTTTTTGCATTGTTTTTGTTTTAATTAGTTTTAAAAGTATGATATTTACGAGGTGCGCCATATTGCCCGCTGCGCCATAATGCCCGAACTTACCCTATGTTTTGTGGAATGCAACCAAAATTCTTTTCTATTTCAAGTAAACATTAATTTTTGGCCGATAACTAAGCCATTTTTAGCTCTGACAGATGTGATCATACTGAATCTAAGAAAAAGTCCTTATTTTACACAAAATTCTGACAACTAAATCTCAGTTTAACGAAATCTTAAAATCTGATGAGTTTCAAATTATTTCCTCGGAAAGTTCTTAAACGTATAGAAACTCTGATTTTTTTGTTTGCTCTGAACTCACAAAAAGTTAGACACTTGAAATGGAGGTCTAGCGCTTATTATAAACAACAAGCTGATCCTCCCGGCTTTGCTCGGGTACACTATCAATTTTTCGATTTTTACCATGTGAGTGACATTTTTGGTTATATGCACTCTTCAAACATGTCCTAAGATCTCCTAAAAAATTCATTCAAATCGATTGAGCCGAAAAAAAGTAGTTCGCGCACATTCTTTATATATATAGATTTCATTTTTTTAAATGTGCTTATTGACAGGAATTTATTTGCGTATGGAAATTCGATTCAAATCAATTCTTGTCTATTGATCTATAACAAAGTTCAGATTGATTAGTTTTCGTTCATTGGCTCTTTGATGATGGGGTTGTGTTTTAAGTAAGAACGTCATACAATTAAACAGAACGTGCCAGATTCAATAAAAATGTAAGTCCATTGTACATAAGAACGTTTTTCCAGCGCATTAACCTAGGTATCGATAGAATGTCCATGGAAGTTCTTCAAATGGTTGTAGATTCGCAATAGCTAACCCTAGCAGACTGATCACAAAAAGTACTGCAGATGGTTTCAAAACAACATTTCATTATCGGCCGTCTTTTTGGGTAGTCGTTAACCTTCTTTCAATTGTACAGATTTCTAAAAAAACATCTAAGAAATGACTTTTGTTCTTTTACTGTTAAAACAAAGTCTAAATTCCTCTATTTACTTATTCCCAAAAGCTCTTAAAAAAATATAAATCCTTAAAATATTCTGAAAGAAAATCTAAAGTTAAAGCCGTAAAGTTAAACCGTATATATGGCATTGGCAGCTTCGGCTCTATATAATGCATAGACAAAACACAGTACACAACAACATTTTGTCAGGACCTGACCTCTTTAGCATTTTGGCAACTTTACCTGTCCCTTTAATAAATCGTTTGAAATAAGTAAACCTATTTATCTAACAAGAACGTTAAACGAAAACAAAGCATGATTTAATAACCTGGCACACCTCCCAATTTCTTCGAAATGTCTTTTACGAACCATCCAAACGACCCCTATTTATTTTCTCTGTTATCCTTCCCTTCCGCTCCATTTAATATTTCATCAAAATCGGTCCATGAATGCATTCTCACCCACCGACGATGCAACGAACGTAAGAAGATTGTTTTGCATTTCCCGCACTACCAATGAACGATGCAATTGTCCTAAAACACAAGTTACGGCCAATCAATCACCTCAGCCTCCCTACCTTACTTCTAAGACTTCGAACATTGTCCTTCCTCATCCTGCCTTCCACAATATAAAGACATTCATTCTTATCTCCCTGCACAGCAGCAGCAGAACTAAAAACTACCATCAGGACAGGAATAAATTGTGTGATCTACCAGCCAAACAGGAAATACCTGCACACAATAGTCCTTTTTCAAAATATATTTCAAACAGGATAACCGATGAGGTGGACATCCTTTTGCGCCATTCCACCCATCATCTAGAATTTATTACCGCATTTCCGCTTATTTCCCCCGTGAATACAAGAAGATATAGTTTCATCCCGTCCGAAGGACCACTTTATTAATTAGCAGAAAATAGTGAACACAGAAGGAAAGCCCTCAAGGCTCTCCTCAGCTCCTTCTAGTTTATTAATATTTAATTATATTAAATCACCATTCAACAGCCAATTTCTCATCATCATTCCATAGAAATACAAATGCAGATCTAGTTAGCTAAAAAAAACGGGTCAAAAGACAAAAAGTAAATAAACCCAGAAGAGCTCATCTGCAGGTTTTTCCCAAAAAAAAAACGACCAGACTTTAGAAAGCAAAAATAAAAAAAAAATCCATTCAATGTGGCTAAAAGTGAACCGAGATTACCAAAAACAATGTTTCTAGCTATAAATCAAATTTGGCTTTCGTCCAAACGAAAAAACGACCCCAAACAACAAACCCAGTCCCCCCAACAAACAACAGAGCCATCAGCAGCGGCATTTGAAACAGACAACCAATTGCGAACGGGGTCGACAATGTCCTTCCCTTCAACAACAACTTCCGGTCGGAGTAATGCGCTGAATGCGACCACCGCCGTTCCTGATTTCAACGACCAGAATACGAAAAGTGAAAATAAATACCTCCATCATGTCCATGAGGGTGGCGGTGGTGGTGGTGACACGGAGCTGGAATCCGGCATCCAGTGTTTGAACATTGATGCTTTGAATGTCGGTCGCGTCCCGTGCCAATGCAATAGCAAATGTGTAAATAAGGACTCGGATAGAACAGCCGCTGGACATCGAAATCAAACTGAAAATCAAATTCGAAATCGCGGTGGTAGTGTAGCAAGCGGTGGCGATGTTATTGGTTCGTATTTATTCCTGGGCGCGATTTTGTTGTGCGTAGCATCCATGGCCGTGATTCTCTATTGCCATGTGAACAGTGAAACAGATGTGTTATGGTTTAGGGAGAACTTCCGCAATGAACTGTTGGAGAACCAGCAAGTTCTGCGATCGATTGTGATGCAGATAATTAGGGATAATCAAGTCCTGCTGAGTGACAGCAGCTATTACTCATCGCATCCCGCAGTAACTAGGAAATATGAAAGGTAAGTCTAGAGCTTTTTAGTTTAATGCATCCCAGCACTTAGTTTAATACATGTTTTGTTTTTGAAATTATAAAATTGAAAAGCACTTCGCCTTCGCGGAGGCTTTTGATATTTATTATGCATGATGTGGGTACCTTGGATGGTTCTGGGAAAGATGTTGGAATAAATGCGTGCATTTAATCAGGATGTTATGTTGGTATGGGCTTACAGATTGGTCCGGTTGAAAAGGCGTTTTCAGAAACGAGCTGCTTCTCTTCTGTTGTAGGGTGGAGTGTGCTTCCGCAGGGAAATGAATTTTGAGTTTTTATTTTATTTTTTTAATAATGGCGCGGCGGCATTGCGAATTCAGATTATGATGTTGTACGTACGAAGAGAAAATATTCTACCGACAATGCCTTGGGAGGTAAGCCTTATTTGGAAACATTAGTGCCCTTGTAACACTTTCGGAAAGTATATAATATTTTGTAAATTATAAGCTTATTGCGCTTTATGATTTCTGGAGTTTATTGAAAAGCGAGCATACAGTTTGTTTGATTATTAAAAACGAATTTTTGGGACGGAAATGGAAGAAGCATAAGATAAAAGCTGGTGTACCTCAAGGTTCCATGTTGTCACCAAGTCTATTTCGAAACATATTAGTATCTTATGTGTGAATAAACTGATCCATTAAGTTGATTTTCTGATGAGAGTATCCTCGTCTATTCACATTCGTTTACAGGTTACCAACGTTTTTTTGGAACTTTAGATTTGGGATGGCGAAGGTTGCATATGATAGACTCATTTCATTTTGATCTTGACAGTTATCGTGTAGGTAAAATTCAGAATATTTTTACCTCTAGATCTTTATCAACTGTAATGGAACCGAATATTATGCGACACTATACATTTTTTTTTCGTTCGCCTTATATGTCCTTGCTCTCTTGTTGCAGGATATTCAATTCGTTGTAGAATCTTCTTCCCGAAGTTACGGCCCTGAATATCTTCATCTGCTCTCAATAGAGTTCATGTCTCGGAGCCATAGAGCAGAACTCAATTTTCGAGGCCTGAGGGTAATAAATAAATTTACTGGCGCGACAGCTCCTTAAGAAACCAAGCCTAGTGACTTATACTCTCAAGCATTCCTGTGTGTGTTGTTAATATGCAAGAATCCAAGGGACCTACAGTTTACCGCCAAGTCCAAACGGCTACATGAGATGCACTTTTTCGAGACAAATTTTACTCTTGGAGGTTTTGTCAGTTCCTCGCAAGAGGCAGTACCCCAGAAAAAAAGGTGGCTATGAGCTGGATTTGAAACCAGGCTCAATCGCTTAGCAGTCCGACACTTTAACCACTAAGCCACGGGGCACTACGAGGCCTAAGGTTAACTCATGATGTTGCTGTTGGAGTATTTGAGCCTACCTCTTATGTTTCATGATTCTCGAATGTGTACTTAAAACATCGTAATCCCAGCTGAATTGAGTACCGGACGTACAAACACATTGAAAAATATTCCCTTCGCCTATGGGACCATTTTAAGATCACAGGAGTTCGGAGAATTTTCCTGCCACTCGATCCATCTTACTTGATGCAATCTAAGGGTCAGTCAACCCAATTTCAATTAAGGCAAATAATCTAAGTTGAAGGTCTGTTTTGGACACTACTTTTGAAACAGCTTCCTTATCTCATTTTAATGATTACTCGCAGAAAGGTTTCTTAAAGACGTCGTTGTATGAGGTTAACCTATTTTATATATCGTGATAGTGATTACTTTTCGAATGCTTTTTGGAATGCATTTATGATCTTAATTGTTTGGATTGTATCTGTGGCAGATTAGCCCGCCACAAGTTCGTACAGGTTATCAGATATCAGCGCAATAATCTAAGTCCGGTCCGGGCCTCATCCAACAAGTTCTTTCTTACTCCCCAAATATCTGGTTGACGCCATACAGTTTCGCACCCTAAGGCTTTGGGCATCCTGGTCTACGCAATGTTTCCAAATAAAGCCAGGTCTTTAACATCTGCTTCGACCTTCGAGGTAGATTTCATCTTACTCCCTCGCACAGGGGCCAATTATTCTTCGAAAGAGACAGACTTGTTATATTCCAAAGTTGGCTACCCTATTTCCGTTCAACGATCTTCATGGTTTGCTGCATCCAAGCAGTTATTTTCGCAGTTTCGCATATCACCTTTTTTAGTGTACACTAGAAAATTACTTTCCCTTAATTGATGCTGTAACCGATCAATTGCTATAAGCTTGTACTTTAAAGATGAAACCATTGTATGTCTCTCTTTTTCCAAATCTCTTAAAGTATTTGGTGTAGCCCACTCCACTTTTATGTTTTTTTTTTTTTAAGTTTCTACTACATCAACTTGTTTTGCTGTTAATTCGTATTCATTTAAAAGCTTAGTTGAGAAAACAGTTCATTTATGTAATAGCAAGTAGCAATAACACACTCGCTCAAACTTATTGTATAATAATAATTTCAATGGCAACACCGTGCCTGTGCCGTTTTAATTATAATTGTTATTCATATCCTTGCGCTCTGTACCATTATACTTACACAATATAGTCATTCTGATATTTATTACTTTCATGATGACCCTTTATATACTTTTCACTCTTACACTTTTAACTTAGTATTAATGTTAACACTCTATGTTTGTCACACTCACATTATTTACCTACATTATAACGGAAAGATGAAAAAAAACAAGAACGAATAAAAAAATAAAGAAAAAGTCAGTTTATTCCTGGCAATCATCAAGAAAAGTTGTTTCTCATCGCGCTGCGTGTGCAATTGATACTATTTTTTTTTTTTTTTATAAACCGTCAACGGAATTTCTGTGAAGGATTAATTGCGTTATTCCAAACTAAGTCACTTTAACATTTTAACTTTAAAAATATTTTAAAAGTGCATCACAGTTCTGCCACTTGTGAAGAATTTTGTCATCATCTACTGGAAGCTGTTCTTTAGCATTGTTAACGAAGAACGAATCTGCTTAGGGTTTCTTCTTTGATGAATCGGTGTTTTCATAAAGTTTGGACTTTTGCCTAATTGATGTTATTAAGTCACAGCTCTTGGCAAACTGTGGCTTCAAACTTCCGATACAAGCCGTCAATATATTAGAGGACGGAATTCCGAAGTAATAGCTTCTCTCAGTAACGTTTTGCAATCTTTTACTATAGACTTCATGAGTAGATCAACTCATTTTTTTGCTGTTAGTGGCACCTAGTCCAGTATTGTTTGAGGAAAATGATATTTAATATAATAACACCGGGGCTTGTTGATTTTAATGATTTCATCACTAGAAGTGTTCTTGATGACGAATCTTAAATCTCATGTCTCTCAGACATGTTCTTTTAATATTTGACGGCAAACATAAAAATTCTTCTTTCGAGAAGTTCATAGGCAGGCTACAATCTTTCTTTGTAACACCCATTTAACAAATACCAGACGATCACAATAGACTTCAAAATGGACAACGCGATAAAAATAACTTTTCTGCTACAATGATATCCAGGCTTACCATGTTCTCTTCCGTAATTATACTATTTACATGTTTTTGACTGTATATCCAAAAAACGACCCTGGCTTACATTGTTTTCCAATTTCGATTGTTGGCTACAAAAGATATTTACTTTTTTTTTCTTTTCATCATCTCTTTCAGTAAGTAGCTTTGCTCTTTCATGCTTTCAACGTTCCATGTCCATTTCGTTGCAATATTTTCACTCTTCTCAATGTCGCATCAACGCTTGTATAAAAAGTGCCCAAGAGAATAGTGAACTGCTTTTGACCCAAAAACAATTACCTATACCTCACTCTTGAAACTAATTTCGACGAACTGTTAATACAGGTATTCTTTTTTCAGCCGCACCACATGAATATAAAATGTTTCGTCCTTTTCTCTGTCTTGTTTCTTTTATTTTTTCTCTCGTATACAATAATGGAGCTAAGCAAAACGCCAATAATTTGAGTTTCTTTGTAATACAAATTAAATATCTACTGGCAGATACTTTTTCAATATCTCTAAGATATAAAACTATTTCCATTTTAATATCCTTTGAATGAATAATTCAAAATAAATCAAAAATGTTATTACTGAAATTCTCTTTCGAAAATTTCCCCAAAGCTCCCCAAAATCAAAGTCTTAATCCTTTCAAGACATTAAACCTAAACCATCCACCCCTAAGGACAGATATTATTACATTTGGTTTTCCCGCCAGGTAAGTCAAAGAACCCAACAATAATTCCAACTGCTGGGTCTATAGTTTATCAGCTTTATCAAATTTCAATTCTATTTGATGTGTTAAGGGGCTGAAAGAGGGTTCACCGGTTAACATCATTTCTATTAATACCTGAACATAGCCTACAGTAAGGTTTGTAAACACAGATTCAAAATCCAATATGGCTAATTGAATTCACTGAATATGCTTAAGCTCCATATGAATGTGTATATTCGTTATTCACCTTCTCTCCAGGGAAGCATGTCAATTCATATTACATTTCATATCATTTGGACTGAAACACATTTTGTTGAATATAATTGACCAGATAATATGAAACAGAGTCCATAGATAGACGTAACATATACACAGACCCACAGCAGGAGATTACCCTGCAAGCTATGAAACGAACATGGACCACATCAAAGCTCGATTTATGCGAGAGAATACAATTTCATGTTAAGGATCCTTTTGGAATCCTTTTTTTTGGAATACAACTTCCAAACATTTCCAAAGATAACATGGAAAGCAAATAAATATTATTTGTTTCTAAATATTTATTACCATACTCCCAGCCACAGTGGTCATTCCAAATCAATATCGGATTAGCATATCCGTATAGTCCTTGGCCTTTCTCCACCTCGTCTCACATCTAAAGGACGACAATGACGTCGTCATCATGGAACAAACCGAAGAAACTGTTTCCTGGAGTAGAATAAATACAATGTAACAGGTGTGCAGGACGACGATTTAAGCCCTTAATGCCTGCCGGGGGATAAATAGAATGCGAAGGACGAAAGGACCCAGATCGCATACAATTTAAATGCTTTAATGTGTTCACCAGTGTTATAGTCCTTTTTATTTATAGCTGCTTAGCAGTTATAAGAAAATCCATAAAAGTATATTTTTTTATTGCCGATTCCTTTGGATGTTTACCGATAGCTTAATGTATCTGAATGTTGGGATTGTGGGAGAGTTTTTTCTGCTTCACTGACGGATTTGCGTAGAAGGAAAGAGTTTTCCGGTTTCGAGATAATAATAATGTAATGACTTTAAGCGTTTATCTAGAGACGCATGGGAGGAAGCAGCCTTGAGCTTTGCTGTTAAGAGGGAGAGAAAATTCATAAAATTTATGTTTTACTTTATTGCAATGTAGATTGGCAGTTTCAGGACCGAACCGAACAACTTTTACCCTTCCATATACGCATGGAAAATGCATAAATCTGATTTATATATGGAATGGTTCTGCCATAATTGCTGGAAGGGAATTTCGATTATGAAGAAATTATTGGAGGTTATTTAAGGTTACGCTGTTAGCAATTTTTCAAAACCCTTATACAAATAAAGTTATCAATGCATGTCCTAATCAACAATCTTAATTATCAAACTGCACGTTATTTCAAATATTTGAATTTGAATTTCAAATAAATAATACAGTACATCACAGATCAACCGCTAGAGTGAGACATTTAGCACTCTTCAACCAGTCAACCATCTTGCATTTTTGTCTATTGTCATTCTCAATCGCTCTCCGCTCATTCTTTGTTTTACCTTCAGCCTGTAATCACGTGTTCTCACATTTTGTATTCAATAAAAAAAATCTGTGCTGATCATAAAATTAATTTTCTGTTTTTGTTATTAATTATCTTTGTGGATGATTTGAAAACTTAAATAAAATATTAAATAGTGAGTACGATTCCAAGAAATAGTGCTTCCTTTCTCATTCTATTCACAATAGACAGATATAATATGTAATGGCCACCCAAGTTTGTTGGCGGATGAAAGCTCCTTGGGGTATTTGAAAGAAAAGTATTACTTGCGTTTTATGGCCCTATTTATGCGAACCGGTAAACAACGAGTGGCGAAGAAGATACAACGAGTTGTACTTGCTGTACAGCGACATAAGCCTAGCCAAAAAAATCCAGCGGCTAAAATGACTGTAGAGCGGGTGATCATCGAACCTCAACCGCGCAAAGTCTTCCACGCCGTACCTGAAGGAGTCAGAAGCCAGGGAAGACCTCATCTCCGATGTAGCAACTTAGGAAGAGGTAGACCTCCGACTGCTTGGATGCGAAATTGAAGACCACAGGCTAGAGATCGAGTCGGCTGGAGGGGCATATTAAACCAGGTCCATCAGGAGCAACTGCGCTGTGTAGCGCCACGAAAAGTAAGTAAGGTTGTTGACGACTGGCTTTATAGGAGCAATCACAACGTTAGATGAAATCTTGAATGCAACATTATTTAGACCAAAATGCCAATCGGAATTTAGAAGGCCCCCTATCTTGCAACTGGAAAACTTAACTGTGGTCCCATTTGTCAAGAATGCTTTCCTGCGACCATATCTTCACTGTTCTACCATCTCCATAAGAGAAGATCGAAAGTTTTGAGCAATAACAAAGTTAATGGAAACAGAATAAGTAATTTGAGAGCAGCTTGGCTTTCTGAGAATATGCCGATATCGAATGTAGATATCATATTTTTCTTGAGCCGAGAAAGGACTTCTTTGATTTACTGATTTTTCGCTTGACACAGTACATTGGTCTGGCAGGTTGTAGAAAGGTTTTGCGTGAGCGCCAGGCTAGTAAGCCTTAATCTCACGGTGGGCCTACCCACTTAGGTTATATTAAGGTACAACCAAACCCCTGGAGCGGTGGATGAGTCTACTCTATTACTATAGTGGCGGAATCAAGCAATTAATAAAAATGCTATCCTCCTTGCTGAGGAGCAGGGCCTATCTGCGCCTCTAGTATCAAGGTTAAATAAGGCAATTTACAAGACTTCTTTCGAACTGGAGACATTCCCCCAGAAACCAAAGATACCTTTACGCTCCCGCATTTGGGTAACCAGAGCCACCATGATACTCCCACTAGGAGGCCTACCTATAGGGTACAGGCAGCTACTACCGAGGCTAGCTCGCGTAATCGCTTATTTCTGAAAAAAGGTTACTTGTGAATCGACTGCATAAAGTTCGCTGCCCCACCAACCAGTATTCAAAGATTAAGAAATCCGGAACTCCATCCATCGCGATGAAATCTAGAATTCCTCATCGCTGCCCCGCCTAGTAAGCTATTGGTTACTACACCGTCCACTAAACATGATTTTGGAAGACACTTACTTCCGGCGCCGACGTGCACCATAGAACTATTCTTATTCCCGATTCTATAGGAAGGTGAAGTTTAAAGGACCGTAGTACAACTCTTGTCCCATTACTATAGGGGTTGTTGGGAGAATTAGCAGGTTTCTACTGCAGGCCCCCAAACCATAGGCCTACATTCTTACCCAGAAACTATAGGGTCGGTGGTTTAACCAGACTCTAACTGCTGGCGCTTTTATACCATAAGGTAATTCTGCCCTGAAAATATAGGGAAGGATCCTTTAGTCGCCTTATACCAGAAACGGGGAGGCGCAAAAGGAAAATTATAACCGAGCTTCGCACGGAAAATAATTACTTCGCAAAGAGTGCTCTACATTAAAAGGGGAACAAATAATTCCTTATAGGCGCGCCAATTTAAAAAAAAAAAAAAGAAGAAGAATAGCATTCAATTTGTCGGTGTTCTATTGAATGGTCTTAATCTGCCTTTGAAGTCCGATATCACGGAAGGCTGGATAAAGGCTAACCATCCAAGTAACCTTAAATCTACTGAATTTCAAGATGTGCTTTAAAAAATCTCCATTAACCCCTACTGTATATCATTTTTGCCTAAAGCTCTAACTGTCTTAAGGCTTATCGCGGCCTTACCCTCATTCAAGACCTAAAACCCAAACGCAAACTGAGGCACAATTTTAATTAGCAAATTCGTGTTGGGTTACACAGTGCATTCCTTTTTTAAAGTGCCACCACGGTCGGTCGCCTCTCCTCTCGCACGTCGTCGTCGCCCTACTTAAACAATCCTTAACCCGCCTTTGTGCTAATACTATGCCCATGAATACATTTGTTTAATTATAAATAGCCCCTGGCTAGTTGAATATACGAGATGTTAAAAAAAAAAGAATTAAAAATACAAAAAAAATAAAGTTTCAAGTGTAACCCTTGTCTAAAGATAAGTAGCAAAGCTGTGTTCACCAAGTAGCAACCTCCAGTTTTTAACGTTTTTATGGACTTTTCGCCCGTTACCCTCGAAGCCACATACAAATCGCAAGTACGGCGTAAATGACTTTAGCACCTCTTGCTACCACTGACCGGAGAAACCAGCGAGGAAATTACTTTTCACATTTCACATTTCGTTTTAAGGTTTTTTTCTTTTTATATTTTATTTATGCTGTGCACACCCTTGCGCGCTTTTCCTTGAAATAATTTTCTTAAAGCCACGTCGTCGGTCGGGACCGGGGTTTTGGGTACAGCATCCTTGTTTTGCCTGTCCATTACTGATGCTCTTGAAGCTGTAACGTTGGAGCCTTGTTTGGTTGTACTTCAAGAACGCTTACTGTGTGCTTTCTTGGCGGCACACAGTACGCTCCCTCTTACCCAACAGTTCAACAGTCATCGGGGGAGTGGATTTGTTTTTTTTTTTAACATTTTACTTTTGTTTTAGCAAGTGTTTTAGAAATTAAATGAAAATAGCGGTTGTTTTTGTTGGGACTCATTGCGGTAGTAGCAATGTTTTTATTTTGTAGGTTGTCATTGGTTTTTTTTTTTTTTTTTTGTTGGTAAGAGTGTTGCAATTAAGATTTATTTCAACCAAAAAAAAAGTGATAGTGATAAATGGCATTTTACTGAAAATGTTTTCGGTCGTTTATATGGTTGATGGGGAGTTTGTTGAACATTTCAAAGTAGAAAGTTCTTGGAAAATGCCGAAAAGTTTTATTTTTTCTTAATTTATTTTCGTATCTTCTTAACAGTTTTTTGCAATTAGGTGGCCGAAAGTTCTGTGAAGGAAAGTTCGTCCTAAATATTACTGTTAAGTGTAGAGTGGTAAATAATAAGTGAATGGACAATATTTTCTGTTGGTTCCTGATTCTTGGACCGTTAACAGCAGGTGTACGGAAGACAGAAGACACGTTAAGACAATTGTTTCATTTTCAGACGGTTTAACATTTTGTTTTGACTTTTTTTTGGCAGAATTGAGTTATTTTATGGGTTTTCATTTTAAATTAATCGCTTTCTTTGGAATCCTTATTAAGGTCCCATTTGATCTCGTCGAAAGATAAAGCACAATGTTAAATTAATAGATAAGTACAAGTTATTATTAAACGTGGATAGTTTAGAGCAAAAAGACTCACGGGCTTAAGCACGACGCGACTCATAACTTGACTGACTCGACTCGCTCTCGCTATCAAATGTAGACCAATGACAATTCACATCAGAGGGACGCATATGCCTGTTTCATTTAGTTGCTTCTGTCCATTGTATATACATTCTCGGCGGTGATGTTCTTAACCATTCCACATATAACTGCAGCGTTTTATAAGAATAAGCTTAAGTTGTTCCCTTTAAAATGACGACATTTCTCGTTAAAGTCGGTGTTGTGTATCCCTTTTTGTGGACAGTGGGTACTTTGTTTTGGCCTCATTGACTGCTAATTTTGTCAAGTATTAAGTTGAAGAAATCGCACGATAGCGCATCACCTTGTCGAAATCCTTTTTTGACGTCAAAAGCTTCTGTGAGGTTATTACCAACGTTGACGGAGCAGCGAGAGTTCTCCATCGTCATCCTGCACAGTCGGACGAGTTTTGTGGGGATGCCAAAACCTGACATGGCTCTGTATAGCTCGTCTCCATAAATGCTATCGTACGCGGCCTTAAAATCGATAAAGAGATGGTGGGTATCGATTTGGAATTCTTGGGTAGTTTCCAGGATCTGCCGTAGCGTGAACATTTGATCGATTGTGGACTTTCCTAGTCTGAAACCACGCTGATAGGGGCCAATCAGGTTGCTGACGAAAGGTTTCAGGCGTTCACATAGTACGGCAGAGAGGATCTTGTAGGCGATATTCAGGAGACTTATTCCTCTATAGTTCTTCATGGCCGTTTAACAGTCTGCAGAAATGGTCCTTCCATGTACTCAGCACCGACTGTAACTCTACTACGAGGTTTCCATTCCTTTCTTTACAGGCTTCTGTGCGTTTTTTTTTTCCTTGGCAAGTTCTTTTTAGCTGTTGCTAGAACTTCCGCGCGTTGTTCCTGGAAGAGCATCTCTCAGTATCTTCGATCGCGCGCTTCTCATGGTCTCTCTTTTTCTTTTGGAGAAGCCGGTGTTCTTCTCGTCTTCTCGGCTGCATGGGCCTGCCGGCATTCGTCATCGAACCAGAGGTTTCGTGGTGGTGGTCTGGTGAAACTTAGCACATCAGTTGAGGCATCTCTGATGGCTTGTTGGCAGTGTTGCCACTGGTCTTCGGCACTTGATGCTGGCGGTACTGGATTTCTTTAGAGGTTACGGGAAATTCGATCGGCATAGGTTCTGGCGGTTTCTTGCGATTGCAGCTTTCCGACGTCATACTTCCTCACAGTATTACTTAGATGTTGTGGTATTCGCGTTATCCGTATTCTTACCTTTACTGCAACAAGGTAGTGATCCGAGTCGATGTTAGCTGCTCGGAAGGTGCCAACATCCAAGATACTGGAGGTGTGTCTTGCATCGATCGCAACGTGATCAAATCTTTCCTAGAAGATGGAAAACAGCATTTGTCCACCCTGTCCCTAAGAAAGGTTACCCATCCTCTCCCTCCTCCTACCGACCCATAGCACTAACATCCCTTCTTTCTAAGGTCATGCAAACGCTGATTAATCGTCAGCTTAAGGAATATCTCGAAAATCGATAGCTCCTCCATGACCGTGAGTATGGCTTCCGCAGCAACCGTTCCACTGGTGATCTGATGGCATATCTCACCGAACAGTGGAACAAATATTTTCATCGCTTTGGTGAAAGTAAGTCTATTGCTCTTGATATCTCCAAGGCATTTGATAGAGTTTGGCATGAAGCTTTCTTATCGAAAATGCGTGCTTTTGGGATCGATAATACTCTTGTTCGTTGGATTAGAAGCTATCTTCTGGACCGTTCAATACAAGTTGTATTGGACGGATTCAAGTCTGATTTCCACAAAATAAATGCTGATGTGCCCCAGGGCTCTGTTCTGTCTCCGACTCTTTTCCTCATTTTTTATAATCTTATGTCTGTTACTTCTAATCCACTTAAGTGTTTTGCTGACGACTCTACTGGGCAGGTGCTTCACAAACATCGCTTCACCTGCTTGATAGAATACAAAATCGAGCGTTAAGATTGATAGGAAATAGAACTGCCGCTGAAACAATTGCCCCATGTCTTTCCTTATCTTATCGTTTTTTTTATAAAAAGTGTTCACTCGAGGTAGCCAGTTGCATTCCTCCCCTTAAAAGTTTCTCCCGTAATACTCGTCTCGCAAGGAATGCTCATCAGTTCACCCTTGAGCCCAATTTCGGACGTACCTTGAAATATAGGGATTCTTTTTTTAGCCGAACTACACGAATTTGGAATAGTTTACCGGGGGGATTTTCCCTTGCCATTTCGATTTGCAAGCATTCAAAACCAATGTTAATCGACACCTCCCATCTCTCCCCTCCCTATCTTCCTAATGCCCGCGCAGTGTTCTACATTAAAAGGGAAACAAATAGTCCCTTGTGCGCGCGTTAATTATAAAAAAAACCTTAGTAAATAATTTGATAGAGTATGCCATTTGGAGAGGGTCGTACTTGAAAAATTGAACATAATGTGTAATTTTTAAATACTGCATGTTTAAGATAATAAATGAGTTATATGGGGCTCCTCAAGCAAGCCACATTGGCCCACTTTTATTTCTTCTTTTTATTAATCGTTTCGGTTAATTCATATTGCAAGATTTAGAAATTTGCTGACGTTTTCAAAATGTTCTTTGGCATTATGAACCCGAGTAGATATCTTTTCCTATCACATGACATTGACTAAGTTTTTGCCTGGTGCAGCTCAAATGGAATGGAATTCAACAGAAGTGAATGTGAGATGATGAGTGATGGCATATTCAAGAAGTAGGGAACCATATTTATCATATTTATTTAGAAAAAGGCATTCCTAGAAAAAGCAAAACATTTTTGCAAAATTTATTTTTGTATATATTAATACTCTTAAACTTTTTATTTCTCCAAACATCAGTTTCTTTTTTTATTTTTTTTTTTTTATTTTATAATTTTTTCTTGAACTTTTTATTTGCTTATCAAATCATACCCTAAGAAGCAGTATACATTTCAATTTAATTCTAGTTTTGTCCCATGAAATGAAAACAAACAGTTTTTTCAAAACACCTTAATTAAATTCAACAAAAAAAATCAAAATTTCCTTCTAGGCAACGCAGGAACTGGTCTGTTTGTATTTCCCTATTTGCAAATGGTCAAACTTCAACAAAATTGCATATAAAAACGCATCGCCTGAAAAACTTTCAATTTATTATAATTTTTTCAAAATGTAGAAATCTTGAAAACGGAGAGCAAACAAAAAAAAAAGAAACAAAACTCGCACTTACTTCAGGACGATTCATCAAATGCAGCACCATTGGTGCATAAAATATAAGTTCTCAAGGCTCACAAAACAATTTCAAACTATGTTTGTTTTTTTGTTTTGTCTCACTCACTATCTCGTCTTCTCCCTCACTTGTTATCTGTCTAAGTTCTGGCTATTATTTTGTGTTAATGTTTCCAAACTGTGTATATCCTTCTTCTATTTTTATTTTTTCTTGAAGGATATCCACTTGAAGATTTTTTTATTTTGTAGTTAACTGATTTTCTTCTTCTTCTTTTTACATTTGCAGCACAACGCTGCCTTACGAGGATGCTACTGCAACTACAACCCAAGTGGTTAAGAATGAAAGGAAGTACTCGAGTAGTTTTGCCAGACGAAAACGCAGGGATATCGCCTCCTCTTCAATGCATGGTAAGTAGATGGAACTACGATAAAGCACTCACAAGCAGTGTATAGCCGGGACGGGACTATATGGTGCTACTTTTATGCCAAATAATAATCCTTTCTTTCCCCCCTCTCCGCATTGCATATAGAAGAGTTTGAATTGGACAGTGTCAGTCAGCTAGTTGTTATAGGACGAGTGGCCTTTTCTGTGTGCAACTTTAAGTTCCATGAATACTTTTTGAATTCCCCAGCAGTGCCCCGGTAGTCCTGACGTCCTGAGTCCCGGAGTCCAGACAAAGTTGTAGATTGTCAATTATATCTGAGACGCTTCGGTGTAAACAAAACAATTTTCACATTCTCCATCCGCCATGCATTTGCATTGCCGCATTCTTCATACAAACCCATAAGGATATAAGGAAAGCTCTTTAGAAAAGACTCAGCATTATAATCGAAGGATAACAAATGTTGGAGAGAGTTAAGGAAAGTGTTTCAGTGCACGGCATGGCCATAACTACTCACAGTTAGACTTTCCAACTGTTGTTCCTTACCGGAATGGATATGCTCCTCCTCCTCCTCTCCTTAAACAAAAACATATAGCAATTTGTGTGTATCCCGAAAAGTTCTTTAAAATGGTAAGAAGATTGTGGTTGACAAGTCCTGTGAGTGCATCTGTAGATAGCATCCTTCTAGAGTTCTAGAGATGATTTTTGATTGAATCCAATATTGAAATATTCCTTTGGATCTGCGAAGCAGCAAAATTGTTATTTGCCGAAAAGGAGTTATGCTCTAATTCCTTTGCTTTAAGAGCTTCTCGTCTATGTTCGGTGAAGTGTGTGCAGAGGATAGAGGATGTAGTGTCATCAAGCAGAAGCAGTAGGTATGCTTTGGTTAATAAAAGTTTTTGCAGCAAACCGAAGATATTCTTGGTAATTAGCGCAGAGAAAGCATCAGTCCATGCATTTGAGTTTGATTTCTATTTCTATATTTTAATAAATTCTCAAAATTCAAGTTTCGAAAATATTGATGTTATGCGGTGAAGTTTATGTGTAAAAGTCAAATATTGTGCTGTCTATGTTGAACAAAACATATGTCAGATGCAGGATATGTGTAAGTATTGAGGGTGTTCCTAAGGAGATTTTACGATTCTTATAGATTTCGTATTTATGGTTTGTGTCATAAAAGCAGATGCATTGTTAATTCAAAAACAATATTTTCTATTATGTTTTCCAAGCATTCTCTATCTATCTTATATAAAATGTGGTGAGAACCCACAATATCTAGGACCTGATGCTTTGGTCATATGTACTGTGCATATAATAAACAAGAAATATTGTGGGTTATGTCCAGGGCCGCAGGTTGAGTTGGTAGGGCCTTTTCTAAATTACTTCCAATTGATACAATTATATTCTACTCAATTACTTTACTTAAACTTATTTGTTGTGCTCCTCGATTTTAAATTTATAAAATAAATAAATAAATTTATTGGCGCGAAGCTCCTAAAGGAGCCAAGGCCTAGTGACATACTCTCAACCATTCCTGTGTGTGTGTTGTTAATCTGCAAGAATGGAAGGGACCTACAATTTACAGCCGAGTCCGAACAGCTACATGAAATGCACTTTTTCGAGACAAATGTTTACTCTTGGAGATTTTGTCAATTCCTCGCAAAAGGCAGTACCCCGGGAAAGAAGGTGGCTATGAGCGGGACTCAAACCCAGGCTCTTCGCTTAGCAGTCCGACCCACTAACCACTAAGCCACGGGGCACTACATTTTCAATTTATATCATTGATAAATTGCTACGTCTTGCTTGTTCCATTGTTTCTTCCGAAGTAGCTTTTGATCAACTTCAGAAAGATCTTTCAGGCTTTGGTGTGGTAACAGGAACAGTCAAAAATATTATAAGAGTCTTTGTATTCTTCTGAATAACTGGAAGACAGTAAATAATTTTGAATTATCAAAAATAAAAGGCAGTTCTTTGACATTTTCCATGGAACTGACACCTTATCTGAACCTGGACCTCAACCAAAAAGCTTCTTTAGTCAGCTCGGTACCTAGCTAGCTCCAGACTCCAGTTTTGCACGTGAGGTCGGTCGAGGTCCTCTTTCACATGCGTCTGCCACCTGAGTCTCGGTCTTCCTCTACTGCACCGTCCCTCGGGGATGGAATGGAAGGTTTTCCAGGCCAGAGCGTTGATTTCTATCCGCTCTATATGACCCATCCATCCGAGACGTTGGGCTTTTACGCTTTTTGATATGTCTATGTGGTTTTACAGTTCTTCGTTGTATCTCCATCTCCACCCGCCGTTGATGCATACGGGACCAAAAATCACCCGGAGAATTTCGCTCTCGAAGCAACCTCAAGAGAACACTTTGCAACTCAATTGCCTTCTCAGCCCGAAGAAGCAGCAATTGGCAAGAATTATTCTACGCGGGCCCAAGTAGACAAAGTCCCTAACAACCTCAAAGTTGTAGCTATCTATTGTGATGTTTTGTTCAAGACGTCGGTCGATCTAGAGTGTCTCTTGATGACAGCATATACTTGGTTTTGCCCTGCGGTCTTCTTCTGATTATGTCAATACCTTCGGCCTATGCGAGTAATTGGACGACTTTTAAAATGCCTCTGGAATTGGCGTGAGAGTTCTAGACTATTCTTTCAAGTATGATGTTTAAAAAGTCGCATGACAGCGTATCGCCTTGTTTAAATCCTTCTTTGACCTCAAAGGTGTCGGTGAGGTCTTTACCGATCTTGTCGGAACAGCGTGCGTTTTCCATCGTCGTTTTGCACAGGCGAACGAGTTTGACAGGGATGAAAAGGTAGTGGTTATCGACTTGAAGTTCTTGGGTTTTTTTCTCCAAAATCTGGGTTAATGTGAATATTTTGTCGATAGTGGACTTTCCTGACCTAAAACTGCACTGATATGAACCTATCATGTTGTTGACGAATGGCTTTAGGCGTACACATAACACAGCAGAAGAAATTTTGTAGGCGATGTTGAGGAGACGGATACCGTTTAGTTGATCCAGTTCAGAGGGTCTCCTTTTTTAAGGATCGGGCAAACTATGCTGAGTTTCCATTCATCGGGATTGCTTTCCGTTCCATATATTGCTTATGAATTGATGCATATTACTTACCAAGTCAGCACACAGCTTAGCTGCAAGGCCATCGGCTCCGGCGGCTTTATTGCTCTGAAGCTTACATAAAGCTTGCTTAATTTCATCCAGGTGGGGTCGACGGTATTGTTGTTCTACTTCGCGCCCAGATAGAATGGTTCATTCTGGCCTACATCGGAATTAGTTCTGTCATCACCTTTATACAGTCTGCAGGAAAGTTTTTTTTTTGTATTTTCTCAGCATCAGCTTCGATTGTATTATGAAGTTTCATTGATCGTCTTGGCCAACTTTATTGGGAGCTCTGTAGCTTCGACGGATTTTTTTACCGTACAGTTTGGTTCGACTTTTGAGCTGCAGTCCTGCACTAACAGCTCTTCATTTCCTCAATAGCACACTCTCTCTCAGATCTCTCTTTTTCTTCTGAGAAATGGCGGTGTTTCTCCTTCCTCTTCTTGCAGGCAGATCTGATCCTTCTGTGCAGCGTCGCCTTGTATATGATTCGTGTTTAGTTGCAAGTGCTTGCCGGCAGTCAACATCAAATCAGGGGTTTCGTTTTGGTGGCCTTGTAAAACCAAATATTTCAGAGGCGGCTTCTCTTGGGCTTGGTAATGTTGCCACTGGTTCTCAATGCTTAATGCTGGCGGTAAAGGATTTCTTCATAGGTTATTAGAGACTAGATGGGAAAACTGGACTTTTTTTGAGATTGCACCCGTCCGACTTCAAAATTCCTCACAGTATTACCTCTTTTTGGTGTTGGTCGGGATATCCGTAGCCTTATCTTGGCTAAAAGAGTTAATGGTCCTAATCAATTATGTCCTTCGAAAGTTTGCATATCCATGATGCAGGCGATACTTGATCAGGAAATCTCTATGTCTCTTTATGAATTTTAATGTGGAAACTGCGAACTAGCCGTTATCGAATCGTAAGTGCATTTGAAACTTGTATTTCGCAGCACAAACTCCATCACGTCTTCATTTTTAAAAGTTTTAGCTAAAAATACAAACTAACTTAACACATTAATATAAGTGAATAAAATAAACTCCGTGCTTAGATTCATAAAACGTGGGAATTAAACAATTTAGTTATATATTATCTATGATAAATTTATTTTCTCTTTAAATTAGATTTTTTCTTTAGTATAACTTCTGCCACTGAATTATGTAATGTTTGACCTTTGACGACTACTTTACAACTGATCTCTCTCTATGCACTCATAAGGGTTGAACTTGATACTGGTTTTCCCCTTTTCTGGCTTCATTCGTTCGTGCATGTGTATGTAGTCTGATCATTTTCTGTGTATATCGTTGTACCCGTTGTGTCGTTCGTTTGTCTAGTCACGTACGCCTTTATCTTCTTGTCACTGTTATTCATTCGTTTGGTGTTTTTTCTGTAGGGTATGTTGTTGTATGTTCGGCTCAGTCCCAAAAAAAACAAATTAAAAACACTTATCATTTTCCTTCCTCAAATTAATTTGTATACCATTAAAAAAACAACAGAAATATATGTTCTGGATTTGCAAGTAGACCGTTAGGAATGCAAACATTCCTCCTAACCTCTTTATCCATTCTGGTAACTCAATTCATTTGTCCCTTTCAAAAAGGAAAAAACATTATAATTGCATTACCACTTCAGCTATTAAGCTCCTCCAACCTGGCGCAGATCCAATCAGGTTTGCTTCTTCACTCATATCCAATCTACCCTCACTTCCTCCATTACAGCAAATCCAGTCGCAATTCAAATCATTCCCAAAACATCCTCTTCGAACATTCCAGTAATTGAAGAAGTGTAATTGCCAGCAATTACTTTAGTCTGCGTCCGAAACAACATTCTCCATCATGTCTGCAGCCAGTCGTGAATGAATCTATTACCCCCATTGCAGTCCGTTTCCATCCCAGTGAATCACAAACTCTTGATTAACAAAAAATAATAAATACGCTCGGATTTTTCAGTATCGTCATCATCATCGCCATCATTGGTGTTGGCCATAAGTTTTTTTTTCTTTTTTGTATTCCAATTCCCAGTGCCCAACAGCCATGAGCCAGTGGATGTTCTTTTCCGTGCAAACACTTTGCTCTCACGAAGTTCATGGCAGCATTCCAATTTGATTTTATCTAGCAGAAAGGAAAATTGTTTTCCTTCAACTCCTCGGTATCCTCGGTGGGTGATGTGTCTAGGAAGCGGCGCGGGGTACACTTTTTTAAAGTCGAATAAAGATTACTTCTTTCATCTTTGGCTCATCTCATCTCACCTCACCAAACTACTACTACTTGGAACTGTGTGTGTTTTGGAGCGCATCGTTGCGGAGCACAGGTGACAGAGTGGACATAAGGACGGTGTGGATATTGTCACCATCAATAACGATGCCAAAACGGGAAACGGAGAAACTGCAAAATGGCTTGAAGAAAATTCAAAAAGAAAATATCTTTTTCTCGCACTTTGAGAATTTATCTTTCATCTGTTTTAATTTATTACCTGACCCCATATACTTGTGCTGTCTGGACCGAAGAGATATTCCATCTGCAGAGGGACTTTGCTCAGATGGGATTGCCAACAAAGCTGGAGGATTTTAATTCGGTTTTGTTTTTTTTGAGTTTTGTAATTTTTTGAAATGAAAAATGTTAATGCGTCCGAAGAGCTCACCAGTGATTCTGCTCTTTTGAAAAATTTGAGTTCCAGACTTGGGATCAAGGATCAGATGGGGGAATTGTTTTTTGTTGGATCCAAGACTTAAAGAGTTCCCCTTTTTATTTTTCTACTTCTGGTCTATGTTAATTTTAAGGCGAGAACGAAACAACTCCCTCCACTCCCCTTAACACACACATGATATTGGAAACATCAATGGTGATGAACGATGAGAATGATAATGTTTCGTTTCGAAATTAATTACTTTTCAAACCGGAACCGTCACTTCCACACACACTTTTACATCGAATATAATAGTAAATTCAGTAATGGAGATTCGTATGCGCTTGGCATAATGGTGGAAACTCAAAAAGTTGTTCATAGTATAGGGAAGCTGGTATTTCCGATGAATTTTCCGCTTCCGTATCAATACCAATATCCGAAACTTTCAGTCCATATTGAAGCACTTCGGGGAGCCAAGGGAGTTTTTTTCTATAATTCCATTCAGCTCGGAAATAACCAGAGTTGTCTCTTACACCACCAATCACTCAAAGGATCCATCTTTTCCTCTTTTTTCCATTTCCGTCCATTCACTGAACAGAGAGGTAGCAGCTTTAAATGCACTTTTCATTTAAATAGATATTATCTTGATTTTCTTTTTTCTGTGTGTTTCTTTTCAAACTCAACCCCTCACACCCGCACAGCTGAGCCATTTATTGAATTCTTCAATCCTAACCATCGTAAAGTGCTCGAGGAGCAGGATGTAGAAATAAGAAAACGAACTGGACTTAAAGGGGCAGCTCCAGGTGGAGACGATTGGATATATTTGAACACCTATTGTCGAGTGCCGGTGAGATTGAATCTGTAACGTAATTTTATCGGAAAAACTAAAATTTTCTTCTTTTTTTTAATTTTTTTTTTAGGAAAAAATCATTACGGGCTTCTGTAAAGGTACACAAGAATACTGCCCACCTAGTCCGCGAGGACCACCTGGTTTGCTTGGCCCCAAGGGACCAGTTGGTCCACCTGGCTTGCCAGGAATACCTGGTCCGAAGGGAAATCGTGGAGATGTGGGAATACCAGGACCACCAGGGTTTGATGGAATGGAAGGACAACCGGGACCGAGAGGACCCAAAGGCGATATTGGTATTCCGGGTGGATCTGGTCTAGATGGAAGAGATGGTGTGCCTGGGGAACCTGGTTTAGATGGTGTTCCTGGACGGGCGGGTAAAGATGGAATTCCAGGAAAAGATGGCAAAGATGGACAGCCTGGTAGAGATGGACGTGATGGTTTGAATGGGAAGGATGGTGCTCAGGGACCAAAGGGGGCATCCGGTCCACCTGGTGAAAGGGGTCTTAAGGGTAAGTTTTTTGATAGAACAATGTGCATTTTTAACTATTGACAAAATGAGATAATATATATATAAAAAAATATATTTAAAAAAAATTGAACACTAAAAAAATCACTGCTTCAACCACAAAATTCTTGGGTGACATCATTCAGACAAATATCCTACAAAATATATAGAAAGGGAACACTTCAATCTTGCGTTTTTTTTCCATTTAAAATTGTAGGGTTTGAATTAGCGACGGATTCATCAGTAAATTGCACTTTGAGCAACTGAAAAGTTGCCGCCATCAGCATTTGTTTTATACAAAAATGTGTATCATATTTATTTTATAAAAATAAATATATATCATATTTATTTTATTTATTTATAAAAGTCAAAGAAATCGATAATTTTAGAAATTCGAGATAATTGGCGTATCAACTAAAAAGTTCCTTCTTAAATTTCCTCAGAATAATGAATAACTAAACTAAAAATCTTTTACATTTTAAGACTTCATAAACTTTCTGATCGGTTAACAAATTCAAAAAAAAAAACTAATTATGAAAGTTAAAATAAAAACTATGTGACAACTAAAGAGTTGCTTCAATGTTATCTATATATCACTGCAAAACGACTCGATCTTAAGAGTTGCTCTTATTTTTTCCTAATGAAAGGAAGTTTTGAAAGATTTAATACCAAAGTTCTATTTTTTTTGGAATTGACTAAATCTCCTCAACGGCTTAGAAAAGAAGTTAAGTAAGATTTTCTAACAATCAAGTGTAAAAGGAATACCAATTTAAAAGTTGCTCTTTAGTTTTCAAAACGAAATCTAGAAAGTTTAATAGATATGTCGTACTTTTGGTAAATGGTTATAACTTCTTAATGCAAAAATTGCAAAGTTTCTGAACGTTTGAATAAAAAAAAGTGTGTCGACTTAAAAGTTGCTCTTTCAGTTTCTTAATAAAAATGTGAAACTTTCTTCGAAAAGTGTTAATATCTGCATAGGATTACGTCTTCTGCTGTTAAGAGCTTAAATATGACAATTGTTTTAAATTTTGAATGTAAAAAGAGCATCGACTAAAAAGTTGCTCCTTAAGTTTCGACACAAAAATAAAAAATTTCAATAGAAATGTTAAAACCCTCTAAAAAAACATTATATCTTCATAATTGGAAACAAATTTTCCATAAAATATATAAATTCTAAAAATGAAGGTGTGCCGACTTTAGAGTTGCTGTTTCAGTTTCTTTATAAAATTTTTAAGTTTCATACAAAACTTGTAATATGTACCTGAAATTCGTTAAATCTCCTTACGGCGTAAATAATAAGATTCTTTCGAATTTTCGAATGTTAATGTTGTTTCGACTAAAAAGTTGCTCTTTGCGTTTCAACACAAAAATAAGAAGAAATAGAAAAGTTGTACGTTTGGGGCAACTATTATATCTTAATAATGCAAAAACAATTTTGCAACTAAATATTGCAAAGTTTCTGAACGTTTCAATAATGAAGGTCTATCGACTTAAAAGTTGCTCTTTCAGTTCATTTTTAGAAATATGTAAGATTCATAAAGAAAATTGTAATATCTGAATATATTAACATCTCCTAACGGCAAACTTCTTAAATATGACCATTCTTTCTAATGTTGGAATATAAAGATATCGACTAAAAAGTTGCTCTTGTTACTAAATAAGTTTAATCGAAAGTTTTCCTTCTTGGAAATGATAATTGGTTAACAAGTGAACTATTTGAAAGCTTAAATATTCAAGTTAAAATATAAAGGTGTCTCGACTTAAAAGTTGCTCTTTCAGTACCTTCATCAAAGTTTGTAAATTTGATACAAAAATTATAATCTCTAAAAAATTTACATATTCTGCCCGGTAAGCAGATAAAAATGACGATATATTCAAATATTCGAATGCAAAGAGAGTATCGACTAAAAAGTTTGCTCCTTAAGTTGCGACACAATAATAAGAAATTTTAATAGAAAACTGGTACTTTGTGTTAACAAGTTCTTAAGTGCAATAATACCGAACAATAGAATATGAAAGGTGTGGCGACTTAAAAGTTGCTCTTTTAGTTCCTATACGTCAAAATACTTACGTTTAATAGAAAGTTGTAATATATGAATCTTATTAAGGCTAAAATACGAAAATTCTTTTGAATGTTCGAAATTAAAAAGTGTAGCAACTCAAAAGTTGCCCCCAAATTTTCGACCCAAAATTAAGAAATTTGAATAAAAGTCTTACTCTGTGTTTACAAGTTAATTATTACAATAATTCCGAACGTCTTGAAAAAACGTAGTTTTGTCGACTAAAAAGTTGCTCTTTAAGTTACCATAGAAGATAAGGATTTTTAAAAGAAATGCTTAAATTGGCACTCTGAAACTCTCACTAAACATCGAATTGATTCCCAAAACCTCATCGTTTACACATACATCATGCGAAATGACCATTTATTGATGGTTTTCTCCTAACCCCAATCATAACCTAAAAGGAACCTCAATAACCCTAAAACCCAATACTTATAATGCTTAACTTCCGTTTTCCTAAGCACACTACATTATCCCCAGTGATTCGTTAATTTTCATCATGAATGTATATACGACGCGTGAACATATTATCACACATTGGGGGGCGCCCATAATGCCCGGATATCCTTTTCCATTTATTACCCTCCTATAGAGTTCGATCTTTGTACATCCGTATCCCCTTTGTGTTCAACAAGAAAGAAAGCAAAAAAGGAAGTGCTTACACATAAATATTTTCCTCTGTTCCCAGGACTGCAATTTGATTTGTTTACACTTCACTACCTCCATACCGACATCCATCAACCATCAACATCGCCATCAAGCATCAAAGGGGGGCGCGTTCGAAGGGAAAATGTATGCTGCTGCTGAAGCCGCATCCTTTATGCGGAAAATTTGCATTTTCACCAAAGTCGGTCTCATCATTTTTTACGCGATGTGGGTTAATAGTGTGTGCTTTCGTTTAGAAGGGAGACGCATTACGATATAAATGAAGGGATTATTCAAAACGACGACGCTGCAACACACAAATGTTGAAGTATTTTCAAAGCAACTTGCAAACATAACCTCAAAAACATAGGCTTCTTGCCTTGATACTCAGATGAAACCCCTCAAATCCCTCTGAGAATAAGCTCCTTGGTGTGTCAAGCGTGACGTTTGTCTGTCTGGCTTTGTTTTTCTTCAAACTTTACAACACTTGCGTTAATTGAAAGATTAATCCGTGTGATACGACCGACTGGGGCAACGGCAACGCCACAGCATGTCTTCTTTGTTGCTCACAAGTCACGAGTTGCCGTTAATTGCGAAATGTCAAAGTTAATTACAGAAGTAGTGCCTAATCAAGCGGATCATGGTTCATGGGGTGTGTGGTAAAACAGTTTGCACGTCGCGTCGGTCGTCGGTCGTCGGTAATGTTAATGAAAGTGTTTCTTTAACTTTCACTGGAATGATGCAAACTTTGACGTTCTGTCAAGTTCGCCCCCAAAGTGCTAATAAGATTAGAGACACACGATGTATGTAAATGGCAAGTGTGACAGTTTTATTTGTCACTCAAGGTTCATGACTGCTGGTCAGATAAGACCGAAAGTCATTTGTTTCCCTAAACAACAGAGATAGTGTGAGTTAAAGTTTATCACTTTTTAACCGTGTGAACGTGCATCTCCAGAAAGGACATTCGCGTCCTTAAGGATTGTTTTATATGACTTTTTTAGGCTTGCTTTCTTCAAATCACGCATTTCATATCAACACAAAGCGTGCTGTTGAATTATTTGTCAGGAATACATATACAAGGCTCAGGCTTTGTTCATATAATAATGTATATTGTTGTTCCATGATCCATCTTCTGATGGATGGATGCTATGAACATCATCATCGCATATATCCGTGGCAAGCAAAACATGGCATCGGAGCAGGATATAATTCATGCTGACGACGACGACGATGGTTGTTATGAAAAACAAGCAGAGAAAGTAATAATGATGCCTTGTTGGGATGAGGAAGCACCATTAGAGTTTGGAGTAAATCACTGGTAAATGTGGATGAGGAAATCTTTTTGTAAGAACGTTATGACTCATAAATTTGCAAACAGTTAATTTTTTTTTTTTTCAATTTTGAGTTAAAATTATATTTTTGTAATACCAATTGGAGGAAGGATGGATGATAGGAAAAAGTTTAGTATACTGGGTTGATTTATGAGATTAAAATTGTTGATTCTGCTAATGCGATTAAAAGGAGGCTAGCTAGCGCGAGGCAAGGATTAGCCTGGAAATGGTGCAATAGAGCGGGAAAATACTTTTTCTTTTAAGCAGGCTTAGTTTAAACGATAAATGGGTCAAGTAGGCTGAATACTACTTAATTTTTTTTAAGGCACGTATAATAGTGTTTGTAAGTACAGCAGTGGTCAGCATAATATAATAGGAATATAAGCCATTAAAAAAAAATATTTTTTATCATGGGTGTGACTTAACCAATAAGAACGCTACTTTGTCCAAAAAACTTTCGATCAATATCGTACTGAAAGAGGAAATCTAAGTTCTAATCTAAAATTCATAGAAAAAACGTTTAGATTATAAGGCCAGCTCATACGGCTAAGAGCCTATCAGCCCTATTATGGTATTGTGAAATATCAATACGATATACGATAATATTTGATAAGTATCAACAAAATTAATAATTCGATTTTATGGTGATCATTTGTTTAAGATCTATTGTGAATAGTTTTGTTGATAAATTTGGTATTACACCTGTCAAAAATTAAGATACCAATCGATCATTCTATCAACTACAAATTTGTTTGTTGATATTATGTTGAAATGATGATTCTGAGAAATCCCATTTTTTCGCAATGACAGCTTTTAAACAGATTCCTTTGGCTACTTCTGGGTGTTTTTCTATAAACTCTTCCGGTTTTTCTGTTGCTTACAATCCTGCTACTAAATAAACGAAATATTGTAAAAAAGCTAATTTTGTTTAAAAAAAAAAAACAACTTACATTATTCAACCAACTTATTTGTAAACCACAACACAAAAACAAAATAGAAAATTAGAAACGTCAAACGTCAAATCGAAACCCATTCATAATTAATTTTTGATTGGTATTCACAATCGGCTTAAAATTATCAATTGATATTGATACTCGTAATATCAAATTATCAATTATACGATAAAAGTTACCGTGTATGAAAGAAATACCCTTAATGACAAACCTTATGAAATTATGCTGGATTCGGATTTTATGGTTTTCGTAATAATAGGGAATCCATACCTATAAAGTGTACTCACGATGGGGGTGCACGTAAAAAAAATGGGCACGACTGGGTCGCACGTACTTGCTCTTATGTGACTAACTACATTGGAAAGCAAGATCTTTGACAGAAACAAGACAGAAACAATTACGTTGAAAATAACACAGTTTGAACTTATAAAAAGTATCAAAACCACATAACTTAACGGATTTTAGTAAAAATGAAGTACGCCATCACACGTCTTGAAAAAAAAATGAGATAACAATGAAACATGACATTACGATCATAGTTAAGTCTAAAAAGTGATCGACAAAAAATGCCTGTCTGTCTGTATGTATAACGAGCTGCAGCCTAAACGGCTTAAGCGATTATCTTCAAATTTGGTGTGTGTGATTCTTTTGGCATTCCTCAGAGGGGAAATTGAAATTTTATTTGTAGGCTCAAAAATAACGGTACCTGCCATATGACAGTTTAGGAAAAGCAATTTTTTTCTCCAAAGCGGCTCCAACGATTTTGATGAAATTTTTTGAGAATTTATTTGTTGGTATTGGATATCTTTTGATTAGAATCATATTTACGGGAAAAGTCTATTAACGGTACCTTTAATATAACGGTTTTTTAATTTTTGGTTTTCTCGGTAACGGCTCTTTGGATTTGTGTCAAATTTTATATTTGAGAAGATCTATGTAGCCAAATTAATTCTGCATATAAAAATGTTGAATAACTTTTTTTTCTAATTAAATTCATTTTTGAATTTTTTGTTGTTGAAAAAATCAATATTTTAAAAACTATTCAAAACAATTTTTTTTTTAATTTTATAATCACATGTATATTAATAAACTCTAAAAAACTGCATGCCAAAATTAAACAGAAATGTTTTTCAAAAAAAAAACTAAAAATAAAAAACAGGATTTTATCAAAACCGGTCCTACAATTTTCGTAATAATTTTTTTCAATAATCCTTTGTTATTTAAGAAGTATGATGGCGTACTCCAATTTTACTAAAAACCGTTAAATATTGTGGTTTTGATACTTTTTAAAGGTTCAAACTGTGTTGTTTTCAACGTAAATGTTACTTGTTTCTGTCAAAGATCTTGCTTTGCAATGTAATTCAGCACATAAGAGCAAGTATGTGCGACCCAGTCGTGCCCATTTTTTACTTTATTTCTCCTCTCTATATATTGCTATTGTGCTTAATATTATAATACAAATGAACATAAATATTATTAACTCTTAAGAACATTTCATATTCTAGCTTTCATATTATTATTTTGAATTATTGTCATTAACTTTAGCTTATATCTAAATTATAAGACAATTTGTCTTACTCTATATAAGCATTTCATAAACATAAATAAATAAAATATAATAAAAAAAAACTTTGTAAATGAATAACTAACTATATTACATGATTTCAAAACATCACAGTTTAAAACAAATTTGCATTTTATTATTTTCAAATTATTCCTCCATGCTAAAGTTCTACACACATAGTTAAATTAAAAAAAAAAAAGGTCATAAGCGTTACCTTTATTTAAATATTACTAAATCCCTACACACTTAAAATTTGGCCTTTCATGTGGTTTCGAAACACTCCACTTAGTTCCAAGTTGAACGTCATCACCTGAAAACACTTTGACCGAAGGAAAACCACTAATTTACATTTCCCACATTTCCCAGAGTGAGTGCAATTAAATCAGAAAATAGAAACTCAATCTAATTTTTTTGACTACATCAAGCGACATGACCTCTCCAATTCGCACATAATTATGTAAAACCTTAATAAACTTTTCCAAAAAAAAAAAAAAAAAAATCTCCCCTCCCGCCCACACTTAATCATCTGTGTATGCCGGAAAACTTTTTTTCTTGAATAAACTCATCAAAACATCATAAAAGAAATGAGTCTTTCATGAAGTCAAAAAAAAAAAAAGAAAAGTTATTTTCTGTTTAATAAAGCACTTCAATTCATTTTCTTTCTTTATGTTCCTCTTCATTTCCTCACGTCGTTGTCGTATATCATCATCAGTCATGCTCTATTTTCCAAGTCTTAATGAGGAGACCGGTGTACCAGCTTTTCTTTTAATTTTTCGCAACGTAAATCCTGGATGTCCTTGCATAGAACAAACGCCTCCAATCAAAATGTGTGCTATCATTAAATTTCCCAAATCATCCTAATCATCGAACATGAAAAAGGGATAGAGGGACACACACATACATATATCTGTATTCTGTCTTCATGACTGTTAATTAGAGGTTTCATCCTTTTCCCACAGGCAAATGAAAGCCTTCCTGAACAAGGATTTAAGGAAATACTGTTTGAAACTCTTCCCAACCCATCAACGGCTCTGGGACTATATCTTGTTACACTAAATTTACACACAAGGTTGAAGAAAATGTTGTAATTTTGAAAATTCCCAACAATTGTTCTCAATTGCAATGTTTTTACCTACTTGTTGAAAGAATTTAATTTCAGGACAAAGGTTGTATACAGGAATAATGGAAGGGCAGGGGCATGGTTTGCCTTTGATTAATATTTAGCTTTAGTTGGAAAGATACGATAAATTGTGTGGAAGACGTGTATTTTAATCCATCTGATTTCCTCCTTCAAAACGGATATAGATACGCCACCCAAGAGGAAGTAGTTGAAAGGAAACCAGGCACAGAAATGGCTGGAGAAAATTTTCAAAAAACATACATTTTTCGAACTTTTAGTAAAAATCTATTCAACAGTTAACGCATTTTGTATGGAATCCTAAAAAGTGCAACTTTGACGGTAAAGGGAAGCCTACTTATTTATTAAGAAAATTGTTCCATATATGACAAACAACAAAACTAAAGGTTTCATGCAAACAAAAGAAGTGGACAAATTTATAAATGCTGTCTGGAAAAACATTCCGTAGAACAGCAAAAATACATTTTCAATTGAAAGTGGTCAAAGTAATTATGGGTCCGAAACCGTCAAAACACTTAATGAAAAGAAGTCTTACTGGCTTATATCTTATAACTTCCGAGGTCTTCAAAAAATTATTTCTTAATCGCCCACTTGTAGAAGAAATTGCGGTGGTTAAGACAGAAGGTGTGCATTAACATTGATTTCGAATGCTTTTAAACTGAAATGGCAAAGGAAAATCTCACCGGGCTTCAGTACAATGTCCAACCAATGTTGCCGAATGTGTAGGTTCAGTATGAGTGGTGCCAATTTTTTTTTTGCCGAAAGTAGCCCAAATTTAGCATGTTGCTCAAAAATGACTATTATATAACTATTTTTTATTTTGTTTCATTTTATTACAGTCTAAGAAAGAATTTCTTTCACGTGTACGTCTACACTGTTCAATACAGGCCAGCTGTTTTAGCATTAAGTAATACCCAGGTTGGAGTAAATACTGAGTTATCAGAATTTGCTCTACATGGGTATAGCTTGGTGCCATTACTCTTTTCCCATCATGGTCTCGTGGTCTATGTTAGGAATGATATTGCTTGCCAGAGCCTTCCCCAATATGGGCAATGTTCCAACACGGACTTTAACTTCTTATGGCTCAAATTCACTGTCCGCAAGAATGTCATTCATTATTGTTTTATTTACAGCAGTCCAAATCTCGACAGTAATTCGACTTGTAACGAGTTTGATGCACTGTCTGATTTCATCTCGAAAATTGTTTCCTTTTGTCCTCGCACTGAAATCGTTATTGCGGGTGATTTCAATGTACACAATTTCAATTGGCTCCGCTATTCTGGTCAGACAACACCCGAAGGAAGGTATGTCGAGCTCTTTGCCGGGTTACATCACCTTACCTAACTGATCGATGTGCCAGCCGGATGTTGCTGGGCAAGCCGCCCATACTCTTGACTTGTTTCTTACTTCTCACCCTGATAAATATACAATTAGTGTAACATCTCTATTTGGCACTTCAGACCATTTTGTCATTTCAGCTAAAAAAAAGCATCAAGCCTAAAAAAAAGTCTTGGTTTAATTCTGAGTGTAAAGAAGCTATCAGGCTCAAAGAAGTAAGTTTCCGATCCTACAAAGCCAACCCTACAGAGGAAAATCGGAAAAAGCACAAATAAGTAAGGAACTCATGCAACTCCGTTATTGAAAGAACCAAATTTTTATATGACCAAAAATTACGGCAATAAATTCTGCAGTGTCCCAAAGGCAGTAACAATTTTTGGTCATTTGTAAAAAATATTAAAAACTCGGTTCCAACGCTCATCGCTAATGACAAACCTATTGTCTACTCTTCAGAGAAGGCAAACTTGCTTGTAGCTCATTTCGCTGCCAGCTCTACGCTGCCTTTCAGCAACGTTGCCCCTCCTGTACTTGAGAATGTAAATTTTTCCATGGGACAGATTTTTTTCCGCACTCGTACAGTAGCAAGAGTTCTCAAAGATCTCGATATACACAAATCCGCTGGCCCTGATGGTATACCCCCGATTCTTCTGAAGAGGTCTTCTTCCACACTGGCAAAGCCACTGCGTAAGCTTTTCTATCGCTCCTAACTCTTCTGGAATCTTTTCTAGAAGATGGAAAACAGCATTTGTCCTGCCTCCCGCTCCTCCTACATACCAATAGCACTAACGTCCCTTCTTTCTAAGGTCATGGAAACGCTGATTAACCGTCAGCTTACGGAATATCTCGAAGATCGTAAGCTTCTCCATGACCGTCAGTATGGCTTCCGCAGCAACCGTTCCACTGGTGATCTGATGGCATATCTCACCGAACAGTGGAACAAATCTTTACATCGCTTTGGTGAAAGTAAGATTATTGCTCTTGATATCTCCAAGGCATTTGATAGAGTTTGGCGTGAAGCTCTCTTATCGAAAATGCGTGCTTTTGGGATTGATAATACTCTTGTTCGTTGGATTAGAAGCTATCTTCTGGACCGTTGTACAAGTTGTATTGGACGTAATCAAGTCTGATTCCCACAAAATAAATGCTGGTGTGCCCCAGAGCTCCTTTCTGTCTCTGACTCTTTTCCTCATTTTTATAAATGATCTTCTGTCTGTTACTTCTAATCCACTTAACTGTTTTGCTGACGACTCTAACCTCAGAAGAATGCAGCAAAGTGCTTAGGTTTTCTGTATCGGTGTAAGAAGTATTTTTCCCCATCTGATCTGGCTAAAATCTATAAAGCGTTTATACGCCCTAAACTCGAGTATAACTCCCAGCTCTGGGCAGGTGCTTCGCAAACATCGCTTCACCTGCTTGATAGAATACAAAATCGAGCGTTAAGATTGATAGGAAATAAAACTGCCGCTGAAACATTTGCCGCTCTCGAACACCGACGCAATGTTTCATGTCTTTCCTTATCTTATCGTTTCTTTTATAAAAAATGTTCACTCGAAGTAGCCAGCCGCATTCTTCCCCTTAAAAGTTTTTTCCCGTAATACTCGCCTCGCAAAGGAATACTCATCAGTTCACCCTTGAGCCCAATTTCGGACGTACCGTGAAATATAGGGATTCTTTTTTTAGCCGAACAACACGAATTTGGAATAGTTAACCCGGCGATATTTTCCCTTGCTATTTTGATTTGCAAGCATTCAAAACCAATTTTAATCGACATCTGTTATCCTAATGCCCGCGCAGTATGTTCTACATTAAACGGGAAACAAATAGTCCCTTGTGTGCGTGTTATTTATAAAAAAAAAAAGTACAGGGAAGATAGGATATTTGCCTTTCACCCTTACTAATACGGATATTAATAAGCTATCTCCATTTCAGAGCTCTTAAATGGCTGCCATGAAGCATTATAAATTGGCATAATTCGCACGCAAATTTTGGTAGGGTTACCAACTGTTAACAGAAACATGTAGACCGTAAACTAAATCTTTAAAAAAAAATTCCAGGCATAATATCTTGTAACGTAAAAGTAATGTTTATTGCACTGCACTATTTTAAATATTGTGCACGAAACCCTCTTCTTTTTGTTTTTATTTTCGTGAAAAGAAAACTTGTTTGCATTTAAAAATAAAAATTAAAATTAGAGTCATTCTTCCTAAAAAAAGCCAATAAATATTGTAAATCTGTATTTCAACCGTTTTTTCAAAAAAAAAAAAAAAAACCAAAAGAGGTAGCAGAAAAATACGTAGCGACAACACCTTTTTCCTTAAAATAATTCTCCCAAAAAAGCTCTAAAAAAGCTTTAATTCTGAAAGCTATATAGCAAATATCTAAGCAAAGGTATTATAATTTCAACGACGAATGGTAACTCTGAGTCAGCCGGAGAGCAGACAGGTCATGGTGGAACGTACGTAGGATTATGTAATATTACAAAAATAATTTCAATGTAACTCTGGGGTTCTGTGGCAATTTATTAAGTTGAGTTCGGTGCAAACACCAGCAGGTACCAGTGTGTTTGAAAGCTCCCTTCCGTAAGACCTGTACTGAAAATATAAATTGAACAGAGTATATTCTAGGAGCCCATAGCAAATTTAGTTTATAGTAAAATAAAAAAATGCATTTTCCGAAATGTGGTTTTTAGGTTAAACCATTTGAAAGTTCAGTGAAGTTAATGAACAACAGAACCTGATTACAAAAAACAGGTCCCAGACGTTTTGGGTATCGCCATCATCAGGTTAACCTATTCTATAAATTAATAGAACTTTCAAACGGTTATACCAAAAAACCACACTTCGGAAAATGATCCTTTTTTAGGTTACTATAACTTGCTACTGCTGTAACTAGATCCTGCTAAACTTAGTTTTTTGTTGTTTGATTGTTAATATGACTTATCTTTGACTGCGACTGTGCCTGCTCTGAAATGCTAACAAACAAACTAAAACTTTTTTCGTCTCCACCCGAAAATTATATTAGAACATCAATTATCGTTCTTTACTAAGAATCCTTGATAACGTCCTTTAAAAAGCGGTTTTCGGAAGAAAATAAGTCTGCATATTCAATATTTTCTTTCCATCATGTCATGAGATATCGACAAAAACGAGGCTTCCATAACAGAAGCCCAGAAGCTATCCTATAAACAATGGAACTATTTTCCAATTTAAAATGTCAATAGAATCAATTACGAAAATAATTAAACTTTCCAAAACACCCTGTATAACCATCAAGCACACTTTGTTTATAACGATGGTGCAGTTTTAGAGGAAATTCCTCAATCGCATTAACTTCTTGTTAAACACCCATTTGCAATCTATTCACTTCCCTCTTTCTCTATTGCAGGAGTTGCCGGTCCTCGTGGTCGTCCCGGAAAAGCCGGCACTAATGGAACACCTGGCATTCCAGGCATTAACGCATGGAAAGTTAAAGTTAATGGCACCTATTCAAGTGAGCTGCTTATTCCGCCATCGATTGCAGGTAAGTGCCAGTTGCTACGAGTTGCAAGTAAGTATACATAGTTGCAAGTTTGTACTGTGGTCGTAAGCACTGCACCACATCTATACAACTCTGCTTCCGACGGCACCAACATTGCACGATTTATTAATTAAAAAAACTAAGATGGGGTTGGTCGTTGTCAAGTGCCCGCAGTAAATCCTTGGCAACTTTTATAACGCTTAACAATGTGTTTCTCTTCCTTTATGGATGCCACAAAGAACAGTAAACTATTTTTTTTTTCTTGTCCATTTATTCAGATATCAATGCACCTGATATCCAGAGGACGATCATTGTGGAAGAAGGGAAGAACCTGAGGTTGGCCTGTGCTGCACATGGAAACCCACAGCCGCATGTCGAGTGGCGCCGTGGGGATGGCCGAACCATAGCTCTGGAGAGGGAAGAATGTAAGTTTAAATGAGGATTTCCAAAGCTGGTGGAGCATTCTTGTGATTTTTTTTTGTGTGAAGAAGATGATGTAACAATTTCTGATTTTGAATTTTGAAATGTTCTTCCTTTTTCCCGTTCGTCCTTATGCTTCCATGGTGATGTGGGATGTGGTGCAAGTAGTATCTTCGGTGAGTGGAAATACATTGCAGATCAGTAACGTCAGTCGGAATCACATGGCACCCTACACCTGTTTTGCAGACAACGGTATACCGCCGGTGGCAAACGCCACATTCCTGGTAGAGGTTCACTGTGAGTATCCTTCGTATTGAACTTACCTCGATTCGGGATGTATGTTTAGCGGAATTCGATTCGCAAATCCCGACTCTGGAGGAGCTTAGGTTGGATGAATTTTGATGAGGACATTCGTCCCTTTTTTTTTTGTCTTGTCTCTTTCGTTTTCGGTCTCGTTCACCTGCAGTTTCACCGATGATAGCCGTTTACAGGCAACTTGTGTTCGCATTAGAGGGCGGCAGTGCAACGCTGGAGTGCCAGGTGAGTGCGTTTAATTTATGGATTCTCGAAGCTCTCAAAGTGTGATGGGGTGAAAGGATAAGGCGAGAGGGTAAATTGCTGCATCAAGTTTGATTGCTTTTTGCTTACACGTGGGATTGCTATGGCGGAATTTATTGCATTTGAATATTGCGTGTCATAGGTACAAAAATATATTAAATTATTCAATAGGAAAAGTTCGAGTTTTTTGAAATAAATAACAAATTTCATATTTCATATAACGGGTGATTTTTTTGAGGTTAGGATTTTCATGCATTAGTATTTGACAGATCACGCGGGATTTCAGACATGGTGTCAAAGAGAAAGATGCTCAGTATGCTTTGACATTTCATCATGAATAGACTTACTAACGAGCAACGCTTGCAAATCATTGAATTTTATTACCAAAATCAGTGTTCGGTTCGAAATGTGACAAATTGACGAAAATGACAAATTTTGTTCAGGGATGAGGCTCATTTCTGGTTGAATGGCTACGTAAATAAGAAAATTGCCGCATTTGGAGTGAAGAGCAACCAGAAGCCGTTCAAGAACTGCCCATGCATCCCGAAAAATGCACTGTTTGGTGTGGTTTGTACGCTGGTGGAATCATTGGACCGTATTTTTTCAAAGATGCTGTTGGACGCAACGTTACGGTGAATGGCGATCGCTATCGTTCGATGCTAACAAACTTTTTGTTGCCAAAAATGGAAGAACTGAACTTGGTTGACATGTGGTTTCAACAAGATGGCGCTACATGCCACACAGCTCGCGATTCTATGGCCATTTTGAGGGAAAACTTCGGAGAACAATTCATCTCAAGAAATGGACCGGTAAGTTGGCCACCAAGATCATGCGATTTGACGCCTTTAGATTATTTTTTGTGGGGCTACGTCAAGTCTAAAGTCTACAGAAATAAGCCAGCAACTATTCCAGCTTTGGAAGACAACATTTCCGAAGAAATTCTGGCTATTCCGGCCGAAATGCTCGAAAAAGTTGCCCAAAATTGGACTTTCCGAATGGACCACCTAAGACGCAGCCGCGGTCAACATTTAAATGAAATTATCTTCAAAAAAATGTCATGGACCAATCTAACGTTTCAAATAAAGAACCGATGAGATTTTGCAAATTTTATGCGTTTTTTTTAAAAAAAAAGTTCTCAAGCTCTTAAAAAATCACCCGTTATAAGCACATGTATACATATATAGCGCCGTATGTGGCGCTTTAAATTTATCTCTTGCTTAATTTTAATTGCCTTTCGGCCTAAAAATAACGCCCGCAACTATTTTTGTTAATCTTTTTTTAATGAAAATATAAAAAAAACGTAAACATCCTTAATTTTTTGGAACATCTTACTCAAAAAAAGAAATGCAGTAACACCTTAAATCAAAAACACTATATTTATCGAAAGCATTTAGTACAATTCTTTATATTTTCAAATGAAAAAGCATAAAACAATCTACACATAAGCCTACTTTACACTTATGGCACATAGTTCTTGTTTGCGACTTGCAGTTTGGTTCAGCACATCTCTTTCTTTTTTTATCTGCTGAAGAAACAATCGCTACGATCAAATCTTATATCGTCCAGTACTCTGGCCGAAAAAATATATCTTCCAGAAGGTCCTGGATTTTTCCTTGAAACTGCATATTTCATAAGGTACGTCTCTACAATCGCACGCCTGAAACTTAGTTGGGTCATTTTCTTGGTTTTCTTTGAAAGTAGCCATGCAGGAAAAAAATCCCATACCACCATTTTTTTGTTACGCATGCTGATCCGGTAAATGTTTATGTTTTGATCCATGCGATCTGTTCCACCCATTACCATTTTTTATAACAGTAGATCATTGAAGGCATTTGAACTGTAACGTTTTTTTTTTGCTTTCGAGGTAGCTGGCACAGTGGAATTGACTCCAAATTTTGTAGATCCGGCGGTCACAACACCGTTATCCTTCCAACGGACATACAGAATTCCATCATTTTGCTCCATTGAGCTGGCCATTGTACCTCTTGGCAGTTTTTTGAAATCAGATATGCTGGGGAAAAAGGTTTTTGAAGTTCTGCTGTGCAATAACAGTTGTTCTTTCTGATTTTTTTTTTGTGGTTTTCTTAATTTTCTTGTTAGTTAGTTTGGAACTTATGGGCTTGGTTTTTTTCTTAACAAGGATTTTCTCAGGAAAAGATTCATTTGTTGCTTTGTAGATCCTATTTTCGCGGAAAGTGCCCGTTGCGTAATAATTATTTTTCCCACAAGAAAGAGAAAAACTTGGTCCAGAAAATAAGTTTTCCAAAAATATATTGAATGGAAGATCACGGACATTGTTAGGTAGTTCTGTTAACATCTTAGTAAGCGGTGCTGCAGCCTTTCCAAATAAGGTCGGAAGTATTGGATCTAGTTTCTGCAGTTTTCCTTGGTATATATCAACATTTACCAGGTAACCATTAGGAGAATTTATGCACCAGGCTTTGAAGCCAAATCTGATGGGTTTCCCTCTAATAAATTGCTTCATGGGATGCCTGCCAAAATATTTGATCATGCTTTCATCTTAGTCAATATCGACACAAAATGTTTTATGCACCCCTTCTTCCTCATGTTGACCATGAGGAAGAAGTTCAGTTTCCAAACTGAAGCACCCTATAAAAGTCCAGTGCTACCAACTATGAGGAGCTCAATCGTCTATGCTGTGAATGGTATCACGAGATTTACTGATTAATGGACGACACGTGTCACTTCCACTTTGGCTGCCAACCGATACACACCTTTATTATATATATATGCTATAAGCAATTTTAGTTTGTAAAATAAATTATAAGTTTGAATTGAAATAATAAAAGTAGAAATTATAACACAAACCTTGTCGGTTTTGTCGAAATCAACATTGTTTTCAGCACAGTGTATGAATTTTAGGATAGGCAAAAATCTATTTCTACGCATAGCATTGCTTACCATTTCGTTGTACATGTCCGATTTCTGATCCCAATAGTGACGAGAGGACGGCAATCATCCATCGTGATAGGAGTTACATCGGTAACATTTTTTTGGCCCATGTAGATCTCAGTTTCTCTTCGCAGATACTCCCATATTTCTTCATCAAAAAACTCCTCAAAGAGTTCTGTTGGCGTCTTATTCTTAAAACTTGAATAATCTGGATGTGGAAATTATGCGTTTATCGGATTTTGAAAATCACCCTCTGTCCAGGACGAAGTCAGCCCTACTTCTTTTTTCTTCAATCGCGTTTGCAGCCACAAATCATTACGGTCTGGGAGATCTGCATCTGAATGGCTATAAGACTGAACTGATGCTGATTGCTCAGCTTGAGATTCGAATGGCTCATTACCATTAACAACGTCACCAACTCTCAGGTCCCCTATAAGTATTTCCGCTGGTGCCAATAATTGTTTCCCTGGTAAATGGCGAATATCTTAAACCTCATCTTCTTCATTGCCAGACTCTTGGTCAGTGAGAACACAAGGCTCAGGAGGTTCAATATATATATCAATAGGTGCATTAAAGAAAGGTCAGAAAAAAGTATATCAAGCGCATCCTGCAGGGAAAATCCTGGCCTGAAAAGAAACAAATCAACAGAGCTTTGTGTACTAAATGCACAGTAGTTGAAAAGAACCCCATAATTGCAACTTACGCAAGTGATTTTCTCAGAGACTCCAGGTCCACGAACTGTTCCATTTTTAAATAAACTTGACTCTTCACTCAATCACTTTCAAAGCACAACTTCTTTCACACTCATGCGATGATAAAATAACGCAAAATAAACATCAGAGTCCATATTATTGGCAGGAACAACGGATATATTACTGCTTTCCTAACGATGCAGTATGGCATCACTGGGCGCTAATTGGTTAACTTTAAATTACAACTAACGAGTTTTATTTATCACCCAGAAAAAATAAGTAAAACTGAGTTTCTGATCGTTTATATTTCTTAAACTAACTTAAACTACTTCAAAATACATTTAAAAATGACTTAAAATAATAAATAGATCAACGAAAAAGCCGATCTGTCCTGAATCAGCCCTCGACTATCTTATAGGAAAGCCTCGGGTAAGATAAAACCACTCGAACGTGTACTTTCGAAATATTCATCTTAGAGGTAATAAGCCCCGAAGATTTGTCATGAAGATTTGAAATGGCAAACCAAACTGAGCATAAATCAAGTGACAGCTGTCAGATTGAAAACCTCACGTCTAACAAAAACACCCTTTATAAATAGAGTTTTAGAGAGTGCTTAATAACGAGATGTTAGGTACACCATATGAGATCATCTCATATGCCCATATCTACTGCAAACAGAATTGATTGTTGCACAGTATTGAAACTGAACGACACTTTTTTTGAAAGGAGGATATTTTAGATGGATGGAGCATTGTTTACCAGAGATAACATGGAATGACTACCTAAATCGTGGATTTGTTGTTGCCGAAGGAGTTTTTTTTAAGGCAGGAGGTACTTAGCTAACTTAAGTACGCTTGAATCTTAAGATATTAAAATAAACATCGCATTCTTTTCTCAGAATAACCCCAAACAAAAATCAAGAAATTTTGCTCAATTCACTATCTCCTCCCGTTTTCAACTTCTAATTATAATTTTATTTTAGAAATAACTTCAGAATTTTTAATTTAAAAACATTTGAAAAAAAATTTGAGTTTTGTTGGCTCACCCTGTAGGGTTAAATTGAGAAAATTTAAAAATTGAAGCATTTAGTTTTCCAAATTGCTGAAGAATAAATCTGGTATATGTATGAACATATAAGTCATCGTGGGTAAGCTCTTGAGAAAACAACCATTCAATTGGAGAACAGAAACTAAATCACTTTTACCTTGGAGATGGCATCACACAACGGCGATCTGAGAATCCTGGCAAACGCCACCATCGCCGAGCAAAATGGCCCAAGTTCCCTGCTCATCTCGAAGGTCGAACTCCAAATGATCTTCGCAATATTAAAGAAAAAGAAGTCAGGGAGTCGATGGTATATCCAATATTGTAATACGACTTCTCCCTGAAGATGCAACAGACATATACACAAACACTGTTCAAGAAAGCGCTGAATAATGCATTTTATTCAGTGAGTTGGAAAGGTGGGAAAAAATTGGAAGGATAATTCCAATTCGGCAAATCTCCGGTCGATTAATCTTCTTCCGAGCAACAACAAGGTATACGAGAAAGTTCTCAATAGAGCTCCGTCCAAGTGGGCGTAGGGCAAAAATATAGTTCAAGACTCCCAGTTCGGCTTTAAGGCGGGACATGATACATTTCATGCCGCGTCTAAGTTAGTATCTGCTGTCCAATGGAACAATTCTAAAAATCAATGCACGGATGCCTGTCTGGTTGATTTGGAGAAGGCTTTCGACACCGTATGGTTAGAAGGTCCTTATCTAAAGCTAATCAGATCGGGCATAAGTAAACCACTGATATATATGCTTTACGCCGATTCTCTTTAGTATTAACACCAGCAATACAACAACAAAGCTGCTGGCCGGAGCTGACGTGGTGGAGTGCATATACCAACTCATCTCTAATGTTTGGTCAGAAGAAAGTATGCCTAATGAATGGAACATCAGCATCGTTTGCCCGATCCACAAGAAAGGAGACCCTGTAAACTGCGCCAACTCTAGAGGAATAAGTTTCCTGAATATCGCATACAAGATCCTCTCTGCCGTACTATGTGAACGCCTGAAACCTTTCGTCAGCAACCTGATTGGCCCCTATCAGTGTGGTTTCAGGCCAGGAAAGTCCACAATCGATCAAATGTTCACGCTATGGCAGATCCTGGAAACTACCCAAGAATTCCAAATCGATGCCCACCACCTCTATTGATTTTAAGGCCGCGTACGATAGCATTTAAAGAGACGAGCTATACAGAGCCAAGTCTGATTTTGGCATCCCCACAAAACTCGTCCGACTGTGCAGGATGACGATGGAGAACTCTCGCAAGATTGGTACTGACCTCACAGAAACTTTTGACGTCAAAAAAAGATTCCGACAAGGTGATGCGCTATCGTGCGATTTCTTCAACTTGGCACTTGAAAAAATTATAAGAAACTCGCAAGTCAATTGTAGTGGGGCAATTTTTTTCAAGTCTGCAATTGTTAGCATACGCTGACGACATAGACATCATTGGCAAAACTCGGCGAGCTGTCGCTGGAACGTTTGCTAGCATTGAAGCTGAAGCGGCTAGGATGGGACTAGCAGTCAATGACGCCAAAACGAAGTACCTGCTGTCCACAAACAGAGACACACAACACCGGCGGATTGGACAAAACGTCCCAAAAGACAGGTACAACTTTGAGGTAGTTAGGGACTTCGTGTACCTCGGATCCGCTATAACATCTGAGAACATTTCGTCAGAAATAAGGCGAAGAATTACTCTTGCCAACCGTTGTTTCTATGGGCTACGAAGGCAATTGCGTAGCAAAGCCCTCTCTCGAAAGACAAAGGAGACTCTGTATAAGACCCAAATCATCCCAGTCCTGCTCTATGGCGCCGAGGCATGGACTCTATCTAAAGCGGATGAGGATATCCTTAGTCGTTTCGAGCGTAAGATTCTTCGGAGGATTATTGGCCCTATCTGCGTTAACGGGCTTTGGAGGAGAAGGGTCAACCAAAAACTATACGAGCTGTACAGCGACATTGACCTGGTCAAAAAAATACGCATATCACGTTTAAGATGACTAGGGCATGTAGAGCGAATGGACAACAATGCTCCGGCTCGCAGGATCTTCGTTTCCGTCCCAGAGGATAGACGCAGTCAAGGAAGACCTCGCCTTAGGTGGCACGCTCAAGTGGAGGACGACCTCAACCAACTTGGAGTGCGAAACTGGAGGCAGCTAGCCAAAGACCGAGCTGGTTCGTCCCGAACTGTAGCGCCCCCTAAGCAGAAGAGTATTTTAAAACATAATCCTGTCGCCAGACACCCTGTATGAGAAACTTACATTTAGGGAAGCAACACAAATGCTGCCCATCAATCCTCTTAAAAACTTTGGCATCGAGCCCTTAGTATATTTGAATTTTTTCTTACAATTTATAAAATGGAACACGGTCTTCTTCTTTAAAGGCTTAAGCCAAATCAATTTATAAATAGACATTTTTTTTTTTTTCTGAAAAACTCGTTGATTTTATCGCTTTCAAAATTCTTTGAAGATTTCCTGAAAAGTTCATCAAAACCGGTCACTCTGTTTTGAAGTCAATAGAAAACATACATACAAAGCAATATATACATTTCTATATATGTACATAAGAACTGAACTAAAAAAAAAACTTTAAAATTATTTTAAACTGAAGTTTCGTTCAAAAAATTAGTTTTTATTCAAAAGTCATAAAAATACTTATTTTTTCCAAACAATCTTCTTTCAAATTATTAAAAACCAAAAACCAAAATGAAGAACAGAAATACATTTTTAAATATAAAAACTGCAAAAATTTATGACGACAATACACTGATTGGAAATTGGTTCGAAAACAGGGCTATTGTTGCTGACAAAAATCAACCGGAACCCGGAAGTCAAGAATCAACATCGTCCGAGTACACCGATAATTACAAAAACATTTTGAATGAAACGCAACGTCTTGAATGCTTCAACTCAAGCTATGTGCAAGGATTTCGCAATCGAGCCCGAGGACATCATGCGTCGGTGAAATTCTTCAATGCTGATCAGTTTCTCAACAATTTGACAACTTCAAATGACGTTTTTTATCGCATCAAAAGACAACATGGTTGCGATAATAAAATAAAACATTTGCCGGAAACAGGAAATAACGATTTACTCAGAAGTTTTGGAAATTCAACAAATTTTGGTCTAAGGAAATGGATTCATGAGAAAGAGGAGAAGCTTAGGAATACTCCCGTTGATATTTCGGTTACCAAAGAAGGATTCAAATATCCATGAAAAAAAGATTCATGTAAAAAGAAATAAAAAAAACTGTGACCACTAATCCACTTCTCATGACTTTTTCTTTTTCTGCTGAATATCCGGTAAAAATTATTGTCAGGACTACCCTAAACAAGGCTAATACAAATTCTGCTCAATTTTTACATTTTAATGGGTTCCTGTGTTTCGCTTTTAATTTATTATCCTCCAAAAGCCGTCCGCTAACATAGAGTCAAAATGGATATTTTTATTTATATATAAATTTCCTGGACTAAACCCTCTCCTTGATTCTGTTAGCTGGCAATAATTTTAATGTTGAATATTGAAGCTCCCTGCACAGTCATGATTTCCAGGATAAAAACATACAATTAATTCGAAACAGGCATCATATACACAGCCGAATCCATATTTGACACCTTGACATCCTCCTGGAGTTCCAGCACCCACCAAAAACCCATAGTTGTCCACAACAAGCTTTACAAACAACAGACCAACCCCAAAGGTACAGAAAATCGTGAGCTTCTAATACCCTTCAACAAATTTGTTTCTATGCCAACACGCTGTCAATTACTGGCGTCGTCGTCTACACCGCCAACCATGATGAGGATGGTCTTTGCCAATCCAAGGTGCCAAATGCAGCAGCAGAACAGAAACAAAATACATCGTCGTCGGCGTGGCGGCGGCGGCGGCTGAACGTCCACAGGGAACACGGACGGACTGACTGATACCGGATTTGCTCATAATTAATGGCAATTTCCTTGGCTTTATCGCCACACAGCAGCAAAGCACTCCTGCAACATTACTGCTATACAGTTGATGAATAATGCGTACCTACGTCAGGGGCAGGGCCATGAGAGTTGGAACAGAATGGCCGATTAACCATCGCCCTGCCCTCTCTCTCTGTGGGCGATGTGTTTTAGTTGTAAGCCTCTTTTCTTAATTTATTACCAGAGGAAATTAATTGCTGAATAATAGCGTTGCTGAATGTACTTTTCCGAACTTTAATTACGACAGGGACATTTGAGCTTTTGGTCCTTAATGCCTTATTTTCTTGCGGCTCTAGTTGGCCGCCTAAGTCTGCTGCTGAATATTGTTAACGTTGATGATGCTGAATGCTGATTGCTGAACGCTTAATGTCCGAAAACGTTGGCTTCCTTGTTTTTGGTGTATAATTTGCTTGTTTGTTTTGCCATGTTGCGTGGGTTAATTAGACGTGGAATACTGAAAGGGCAGTTAATGATTAATTAAAAGAGTTTTAATGAAAATTGTGCTTGTTATTTGGCGAGCAATACAAAAATTGATGTTTTTTTTTGGGTTTAATTTCAAAGCGAGCAATTTTGTTTAATAAAGAGGGAAAAGAACAATAATGGTTTGAAATTGATGATTGGCAATATTAATAATGGAAAGTAAACCGAACAGCCTATTTTGAAGTTAATGCGGTGAGAACAACAGTTTAAACGCCTCCAGTCTGTTTGAATTGAATCCAAAAATAATTCACCACTTCAATCATTATACGATACTATTGAGGTCTTGTATTTTCCAAAAATACAAAGAAATTAAATAATTCAAATCAGTATTGTTTGTTGTTTTCAGAAGTGGGATACGATTTCTGCAATTTTTTAAAAACTTTGATATAATGGGCTGGGTTTTTGGCTTATTGTTAATCTTTAAATAAATTATTAAATAGTTTGCACAGGGTATTGCATTTTTTTTTTAACTTTGAAAAAGTGGTTTTGTTGCGTAAAATCGTGAAATGTTATCGGAATTCTAATAATTTGTACAAGTTGGGCAAATAGAAATCACCCTATTAGAAGATGCTCTCATTTTTGCAAATGGCCGCCAATGTCAAATCTGTTTTGACATTTGTGGACTAGACAGATGCAGAATACAAGTAAACAAGCCTTGGAGCGATACATGAACTGCATGAACCGATATTCTGAAGCCGGCTTTCCCGGGTCGACTCATTTCTCGTTTTGGCCATTTGCACTGGCGCGCAAGACTTTTTTTGGGGGTTTTTTGAAGTCCCGTGTTTACGTGAACAAGCCCGAGACTCTGGAAGCCCTCAAAGACAACATTGAAATCTGTCGCCCGAAGTTCTCGCTAAAGTGATGTAAAATGCCATAAAACGAGCCCGTATGGTATGGCCCATTTGGCCGATATCATCTTCTCGACTTGACCAATACAATTCTAAACATTCAAATAAACATAATCAAAAAACAGAGTCGAAGTTTTTCATTTAGACAAAAAAGAGAGCCAAACAACATCGGATGGATGACTTCTTTTGGCTCACCCTGTACATAGCCGCTTCCGTATAATATAAATGAAATGACTATACGCACTCGAAATACAGCATGGCTCCCCCTGGAATTCAGAGCCCAGATAGATTTATAGGATAGATCTAGATTAGTTTCAAGATTACTTAAAGATATTGGATAAGATATAGGGTGCACCAAAAGGCTAGAGCGAGTAGGTTGGGTTAAGACAAGAAAAAACTCGTTTTGGTGGGAGGGGCAATTTCTCAAAATATTGACTTAAAACAAAAAAAAAATTATTTAAAAACAACGATATAATTTACAATGCCATGCTATACCTTTTTGAAAAGCCAGAAATCTCTTCTTTAATTTTCATTTTTAAATAAGTTGCGTTAGTGAATAGTTTAAAAAAAAAATCAAACTCGAAATTTAAATTTCAAAGAATTTTTTTAAAAAAATTTATGTAATTAAGTATAATTTTAATCTCTAAAATTCAATGCTCTTATTAATTTTCAATAAAAACAATACCGGATGGTAAAATGTATCTTAGTTTTTGAGAAATAAAAACAAAATAAGTGTTATTTTCGAAGAAAAACTCTTGTTTTGTTTATTCTATCTTGCATACATAAATACCATTAGTATTATTAGCAAGTAATAAAAAAATTACTTAATTAACTAGTATTATTTTTAATATCTGTTACATTTTAGCCTATTCTAATAAATATTAATGACATTTTAAGAAGTTTTCGATATGATCCCCCACTCTTCAGAAGGCAAAGGTTGTATCTTGTTCTTATGGCCTGCAGATAAATTTAAGTCCTTCAAATTCTCCTGCAATATGACTCCAGTGATTTCAATGCGTTGTTTAAGTTGCTCCAAAGAAAAAATTTCGACTTCATATATGTACATAGTTCTTCATGATTCTACATGCGTAAAAATCCAACGGTGTTAAATCTGGTGAACTTTTTGGCCATTCAGTAGGATTGGGATCTCCCCTTTATATCCATCGGTCGTTGAAATGAATATTCAGCCAGTTTCTTACAGACGGGCTAAAGTGTTCCGAATTACTAAATTGTTTGTTATAGCCAAAGGGGCATTTTCTAATAATTCTGGGAAAAGGGTTCTTAACAATTGCAGATAGGATTAATATTTAAAACCGTATTCTAAAACGCGTGGTCCAATTACCGTTTGTCCAAAAATGCCAAGCCACACATTGCAGCTAAAAATTGTTTTTTTAACATGTGGATTGTTGTGACTCCAGTAATGCAAGTTGTGGAAATTGGTAACTCGATCTGTGGTAAACTGAGCTTCATCTGTTCAGACTATCCTTTTAAAGTAGTTGTGTTCTGTTTCTTCTCTCAGCAATAGCATCCTACAATATTCAGTCCTCAATATCTTATAATTTGATGTCAACTCGTGCACTGGGGTAGAGTGATATGGATGAAGGGTATCGGTATGAATTAGTGTCCAAACTCTATTCTGGGGCAATGCAAGCCTAGTTGTTATCCGCCAGGTGCTAAGTGTAGGATAACGTCGTACCAAATCCAAAACTTGTTCCTCTATGTCGGTTGTTCCCGAAGACGATTGTGAAGTCTTGAAAAAAGTGATTAGTAGGGACATCTCCTATTGAAGAACCTTCCAGCGTACAATCTATGTGCTTCCCGACTGGAACCATCCGCTAAACCGTAGCAATAGTGCATATCTGTCAATTCTTCCCGAGAGTAACTTCCCATCGTTTTGTGTTGACGATTTGATACGCAATTTAAAATTGAGTTTTAAACAGAATATCCTTCCATATTTATTTGTGGTTAGGTGAAACATTTGCTTTTTTTGCTAACAGATTGGCATGCAGTTCAATTTTGTTTAATTAAACACGAGCTTCAAAAAAAGGAAAATCTAGTTAATCCAGTTTATTTTTTTTATTATTTGCTAAAAAATGGTATGTATGCAAAAAAATAAAAAAACCATAATCCGCTGGGTGATTCAGCAAAACCTTAACAGAAACCATCCCTGGACTAAAATATATTTACTCTGAAAATTTCATATGAATCCGTTGGGCGGTTTAGGAGTCCGGACATAAATACAAACATACATCCATTTATATATATATAGAGTTTAATAAGAGCATTGAATTTTGAAAACAAAAAATATATTTAATTAAGTGCATACAATTAAAAAAAAATAGTTTGACATTTTTTTTCAAAATTTCGAGTTTGAAAATTTATTTTTTCAAAACACAACTTTATTTGAAATAAAAATTAGATAAGATGTCTGCCTTTCCATAAAGGTATACATGGCATTGTAAGTTTTACCGTTGGTTTTAAATAATTTGTTTTTCTGTTTTAAGTCAATTTTTAGGAAATTGCCCCTTTCGCCTAAACTGGGCGAAAAAGAAACCATCCCGCACGATTTTTTCTTGTTTTAACCCAACCTACTCGCTCTAGTTTTTTTGGTTCACCTTATACCGATCACCCTGTATACAAATTCCAAACACTGACAGTATCTCCCCAATGTATCTATCTGCAATCTATAATTGCAAAAACCTCTACGTAAGCTTTTCAATTTGTCCTCTTCTACAGCTTGGTGCGGTCATTTGGCATTTGCTTGGCGCGAACCTTAAAAAGGCGTGTGTTCACCGACTAATCACACTTACGTCCCCCTAAGTCGCCAATAAAGTACACAAATGAACTATCAAATAAAGACATATGTTGGTAGCAATGCACATTCGTCGTATTGCTCTGTATTTCAAAAAAAAAAAAAAAAAAAAAAAGCCCGTCAAGAGTTCCCGAATTATCTCCCAACTCTCGGTATGAAGTAAAAGTCTGTGCTAAGAACTTACACCTTTCCCTATTCCCAATCATCTGTTTAATGTTGAAGGTCGGAAAATTTACCGTTGTGTCTGCTTGTCTGGGTTCTAGGGATGATCACTTTTTTGACAGCACATGAGCTCTTTCGTTACCTAACCGATCGCTGTGGCCAGGAATACAATAGAGTCTTATATTCTGATGTGCGCCAAGAACCCTTAACTATGCGTGACAGTAAGTTCTAAGTTGCTGTAACTGACCCGGCTTATTCGGGTACATATCTGGATCCCGACAACAGCTCCACTTAACTGGTTCGAATATAGCTTAAAACCACAAAGGCAATCATGTTAATACGCTCAATAAAAAAAATCTGCTAAATCGGTCAAACCATTTAAATTTAAAATTGTTTCAATTATCAGCTTCAAAACTTACAGTATCATTTAATTTATCATATGAAAGCTTTGCCTTTATGTTATTTGTTTTGTTATTTTCTGGCGTTCGTTGAATAAAACTCAATTTCATTTATCTCAAACCAACGTCCAACCACTTCTTATTCTTCTTTCGATGTTCACAATTCAACGCATAAAGATCAACTGTGAGTGCTTTCGTTAAGTTGGATATGGTTGGGGAGTTCGATGGGTGAATTCAGAGATTCCTGTATGTTTTTTTTGTTTCGCCTTAAGGTGGGAACACAATGCATCTTTAGAAAATCGTCACAATTTTTCGCCACATCACAGTTCGTCTTTTGAAAATATCTTAGTGTGTTTCTTTAAAATTAAAACTCATATGTTACTAAAACGTTTATTAGCATCCATTATGTTTTTTTAAATGTTCAGAAACTATTGTTTAAAAATCGAAATAGATTTTATTCAACTCTTTTAATGATACAAAATGAAAAACAGTTTTTACGTTAAATTAAAAAAAACGAAAAAATAATACTGGGATATAAAACAAAATACTTATACTTACGCTTAATCTCTGAAAGAAAGGATTACTAAAAAAAGCAAACGTTTTGAAATGAAAAATGTTTCAACATTTGTTTAAGGATTCCTAGCTAATCTAACTAGCAAGATTAAAATGTTTTTCTTTGCCGGAAATTAAAATAAAAATTAAAATACAAAGTTTAATCAGTAAAAGACTACATATCTAAACGGTTTTTGTTTTTTTCTAAACAGAATAACATGGTAAAACCACAAATTAGTCTGCTGTTTTGAATTTCTAAACAATTTTATCCTTATGAGCGCCTGGAATGAAAACTGAAATTCCTAACTTCTCACTTCATTCATATTCAAGCCCTCTTCTCATATGAGCAGTTAGTATATTAAACTTTGGAAATATGATACTTAATAAAACATATCGCTCGAAATATGTTGTTTCGAGCACCCCCGAAAACAAATGAAGTTCCCATTTAAATATGCAACATAATTATTTCAACGGATATTCGTGAAAGCGTGAAGAGAAAACCGTAGAATTCGGTTGTAGGAACTCCGAATATCTAAACAAATAAAAAACTTTTTTACAAATTCATGATGCAATCCTTCTGTTTACCACTAGCCCGGCAGAAGAACGGTAAACGCATCAAACGGAGAATACGCTTGTACGATTCCCTGAATCCGGAACAAGTGCTCTCAAGCACATATGCAATGCACTATCATTAAAGGACTTCCATGATGGCAAACATCCGTCCGTGCAGTTGTTTCTGTGATTAACTTTTTATTTCGTCTAAAAATGTGTGTGTGTATGTGTGTTTGATTGAGTGTGTGTGGAGTAATAGTTCTACGAAATAAATTCATCTAGCATGGTCTACAAACTACGAAACTTCAAGGAAGCCCTATCTTCCATAGCCATATAGCGGTTAAAATACTTCTCATTCATCATATTCACTTTTGAGGACGAAGTGTTGGCATTTGGGATGGAGAACACAGGATGCAAGGATCCGGATGTTTGTACATTTTGAGTGTGTTTGTCTGGAAGTATGGCGAAGGTTTTCATTTTCGAGACGTATGATGAGAAGAAAAGAAGCACTTTTTGATATTCAGTTCAACACTTGAAAATTTTATAATTTATTGTATTTATTTTGTGTGTGTGTGTGTGTGTGTTTACATTAATGTTCTTTTTGGGGTTGCCGACAACAGAAACGTGACGAGACAAGGAGAGCGAAAAGATTTTCCGTTTTGACATTTAATATCCGCATGTACAGTGAAAACTTATCACAGCTTTTTAATGTTTTTAATGTCAAAATTTTCATAGTTTGACATTTCAATTCACCACACACATACATGCTCATAATGAGGTGGTTGCCAGTGATGGGTTGAAAAGCGCAGAGCAAATGTTAATGGATGTGTGGCTGAAATTTGATAGTTGCCATCTTGTGTGATGAATTTGGTTATCAAAGGTTAATAAGTTATGCACTTATGTTTTGTCATAAATATGATGTGATGTTATAGAATCCGTACCATTGAAGTTTTGTCACAAATGAAACTAACTTCCCCACACGTAGGTGAAATGAATGTGGGAGTGAATTTGAGTTTTTGTCTTGAACTATAAAGATGAATGAAAACAGACGTAGTAAAATTAGAAGGAGGTTTTGAAAACATTATTTCTGTTGAATGATACGATTTGAGTCTTTAATAAACAACTAAAATAATGATGTTCTGTAAGCCAACCTTCCGGATGGTCCAAAGAGGGAAAAGAAAGTTTTTGATGTTCAAGTTAAAATGTTTTTAAGAAAATTGTGCCCGAAACGGTAAACATGGGTTCGAGAGTTAGAGACTCCTGAGGTTAATCGAATAAACCTAGATATCTATGTTTAGAGACTGAGTTTTGAAAAAAAAAACTTTTTTAGTTCGTTAGATAGAAGAGGAGTATCCAAATTCCAAAGGATAGTGGAAAATCGAATTCTCTAAACTTAAGATAAATTATTATACGTAAAATGTTATCGAAGGCTTTATTGGTAGATTGAAAAACCGGTGATCAGCAACCGGTCTACCAACAAGTAAAGGTAAAAGTAGCGATAAAAAAGTTTTTTTTTTAAATAAAACAAAAACGGTTTTGGATATCAATAAAATTCTTTATTCTGTGAAAGTACGTTTGATGCCATTATGTATGGAACTCGATTTCTTTTGCATGGCCACCACGGGCACGCTTGCAGAAGTCCAGACGCTGAACCCAATTTTCGACGGTTTTCAAGCATAAATCGGCCGATACTGCTGCAATTTCAAGTTCGATATTCGTACGAAGCTCATCAATCGTCGCTGGCTTGTTGGCATAGACCATAGACCATGACGTAGCGCCACAGGAAATAGTCTAACGGCGTCAAATCGCACGACCGAGGCGGCCAAGCGACTAGACCATTTCGTGAGATAACACTTTCTCCAAACTTGGTTTGCAATAAATAGATTGTGACATCCGCTGTATGTATTGGGGCCAAAATATTCGGTTATCATTGAACGGTAGCGATCCCCATTCACAGTGACGTGCCGGTCTTGACCATCACGGAAGAAGTACGGCCCAATGACGCCGCCGGCCCATAAATCACACCAAACCGTAATTTTTTAGGGATGCAATGATGACTCATGGAGTACGTGTGGATTGCTGCCTGACCAATACCGCATATTTTGTTTATTGACGAAGCCATTCAGCCAGAAATGAGCCTCATCGCTGAAGATGATTTTTCGATGAAAATCCGAATCATTTTTTAAGTTGTTGCTCAGCCCAATTCACGAATATACGACGCTTCTGGTGGTCAAGCGGCTTCAGTTCTTGCGTCAATTTAATCTTGTAAGGATGTAGGCCAAGATCTTTTCGCAAAATTCGCCACAACAACGTCACAGAGATGCCCAACGCTTGAAAACGACGTGTGAGAGACACATTTGGGCTTTCTCTGCAACTGAAGCCTCAGCGGCAGCAATATTCTCGACACTACGGGCACTTCTTTGTCTTACTGGCACGGGAACATTTTGTACTGGGCCTGTGGATTCAAATTTTCTCACTAGACGCTCAATTGTTGATCTGCTAGGACGACCATAAATTGGACGTAGCGCTCTTAACGGTGAGGCCACTGACTCCGAATTTCGGTAGTAAATTTTAATAATTTCGACTCGTTGGCTCGTATGTCTTTCTTTCATGAAATGTCAAACCTTACTGAAGAGAAATGTCAAAAGAGCGGCAAGATATATGGCGTCGTTTGCTGTCCCTGTCGCTCTACTTTTGTAGCGTCCCGATATGTCAATTCGTTATTCCCGAAGAAAGGTATAATTTTTTCTTAAATTTCGCAAAAAGCGCAAAAAAAAAACAAAAATGCAGAATTTCACCTTATTTCTTCTGTTATATCTGAAATATAATGAAATGTTGTTTCAATTAAGAATTCTGGATAAAATCGCCAGCTTTTGACACCCTCAAAATCCACCCCTACCCACACCTTCCTAGACCCAACAATCTGGTGGATGTCATCCGGCGCAGCATTTTTTGTTGTGCTGAATGATAGTATTCCTCGGAATGCTCCAACCCCAAACTGATAGGATAAGCTCATTGCCTAGCTTGCCTATAAAATTTCTGTTTGATGGACCCGCTAGATGAATTCCATTCCAACTTGACAGTACAAGAACCACTCAGCTAGAACTTCTTAATAATGAGATAAAGGCGTGAGTGAGGAGCAAAATTTCACGGGAACTGCAAGCTTCTTTATGTGCGCTTACAAGGAAATTTATTGTTAAGAAATGCAAAATTAATTGATAACTTTTCCAAAATTTAAATTTAAAAAACCCCGAGTGAAAAAAAAAACTACTTTGCTTTTTAAATTTGATAAAAAAAAAGAAAGTATTGTATTGGGTGTATTTGCTTTACAAAAATTCGACCTGTAACTTCATATTAAATTACATTTTTAGATATGCTTTGAACAAAAAAAAAAAAAACAACAAAATTATCGGAGTATAATTTCTTAACATATTTTTTGTAAAATAAAATTAATTAAAACAAAATAAAGCATTGTCCCATGGTCAGGATTAAAATATCTCCCAAAAAACACGTAATTTTTGTTTTTGCTCTAATAATTCGATAGTCAAATCATCTCACTCGGATCTGAAGGATCCATTGCGGTCCCCAGGAAAAGGAGGAATAGGTGAGCAATTTGGGGAGAGTTGGTTATGGAATGCCTCCTTGAACCATCCTGAGATTTTGATGAATTTCAGAATGTTTTTTGAAACGTCGTCGCCCAAATCGTCGAAAATATTTTCTCCCAGAGCTGTTTTCCTGGTCTGAGCTAGGCTGGGGTATTCACAAAGAAAATGATATGAGCCCTCTTCTGCATCAACGTCTTGGCACCCTCTACATAAGTTTGATGTGCTAAGGCCCATTCTGCTCATGTGGACCCAATTGAGTTGTGACCCATCAGGACGACAACCAAAAGGGACAGATGAGGTCTGCCTAGCTTTTGATTGTATTCTGTATTTTTCTTTGAGATGTTTGACAAAGACTTCTTGAGACCTGACAGTTATCAAGTTCTGACCATCTCTCGTTTGCTCGTTTTCCAATGGTTCAAGTACCCAGGAAACGGTTTGGCTTGGTTCCATTGATGAACCGTTTTTGGCCAGTTCGTCAGCCTTTTCGTTCCGTTAATGCTGCAGTGTCCGGGAACCCATCGGAGGGTAACCAGGTTTGTTTCACTGATTTGCCGCATATTATTGCGACATTCGTCGATCTTGGAAACGATTTCCTGTGAAAATATCAATGTTTTTGTTCTCCAGGCTAAAAGACAAAAGTTGTTTTGCCGCTTCGCCTACTGCTAGCGATTGTGCCTGAAAAAACACTACTGAGGTTTGGCAACCTTACAGAGATATATTTATTGGTTGGTTTATCGAAAAGATACCAGAACCTACCCTGATTGCGTTTTAGAACCGTCTGTATAGACCGAGATATGATTTTTATTTATGACCCGGTTTTCCCTCCAGCATTCTCTTTTAGGAACATCTGTTAGTGCCACCGTGTTAAAATCTAAGTGCGGTACAGTATAGTCGGTTTGGCTATCAGCTAATGAGAAGAAAGTTTCTTGGGCTGCGGTTGGAGTAGTTCTTAAAGCACTTGTAGTACCAATGCAAATGCACGCTAGTCTTTGAATTTTTGTCATAGATTTGAGATTGGTTGCCTTGTCAAGGGCAGGCCACCAAACCAAACATGCGTATGTCAGAATTGGTCTGACGATGGCAGTGTACATCCAATTGTGGAAGTTAAATAACTCAACGCGAAGCTCTAAACTATTTTTTGTATGGAAACCTTTCGTTAATGTACCTCAATTTCATGTGATTTATTTTAAGCATACAAAAATTAAATGCAGTTAATTTTTTTTTTTCATTTGGTCAGAGAAAATTCGAAAGTTTATTTTGAAAAATAGTGGCAACCATGGTTTAAAATAACGTTAAAACGTGTTTTATTTCAAAGACCGAAACGAACAGAGGGTTTCGATAAAGATTTCAAATAATCATTTTTTTTTTATTTTTTACGATTATATGATTCTTTTTACTTGCGATTTATAGGGACTATAAGGCAAGTTATGCATTCGTAAAAAAAAAAAAAAAAATTCTAACAATCAAACATGATATTACGATGATAGAGAAGTCAAAAAAAGTGGGTCCGGAAATTCCGTCCGTCTGTCTGTCTGTCTGTCTGTCTGTCTTTTTTTTTTTTTTTTTTTTTTTTATATAATTAACGCGCGCACAAGGGATTATGTGTTTCCCTTTTAATGTAGAACACACTGCGCGGGCATTACGAAGATAGGAAGGGGAGAGATAGGAGGTGCCGATTAACATTGGTTTTGAATGTTTGCAGATCAAAATGGCAAGGGAAAATCCCTCCGGGTAAACTATTCCAGATTCGTGTCGTTCGGCTAAAAAAAGAATCCCTATATTTCACGGTACGTCCGAAATTAGGTTCAAGGGTGAACTGATGAGCATTCCTTGCGAGACGAGTATTACGGGAGAAACTTTTAAGGGGAGGAATGCAACTGGCTACTTCGAGTGAACATTTTTTGTAAAAGAAACGATAAAATAAGGAAAGACATGAAACATTGCGTCGGTGTTCGAGTGGGGCAATTGTTTCAGCGGCAGTTCTATTACCTATCAATCTTAACGCTCGATTTTGTATTCTATCAAGCAGGTGAAGCGATGTTTGCGAAGCACCTGCCCAGAGGTGGGAGTTATACTCGAGTTTAGGGCGTATAAACGCTTTATAAATTGTAGCCAGATCAGATGGGGAAAAGTACTCCTTACACCGATACAGAAAACCTAAGCACTTTGCAGCATTCTTAGCGATCTCAAATATATGGTCGTTCCAACGGAGGTCGTCGTTGACACACATACCGAGTACTGAGAGCTTTTCGGTTTCTTCGATGTAAGTGCCATTCATGGACAATGGCATTGGGGGAATGTTTAGCTTTAACGACAGAAGACAGCATTGAGTTTTCGAAGCATTAAACTCCACACGATTTCTATTACCCCATTTGACAATGCTGTATAAATCGGAGTTTAATGAGCTTGACATACGGCACCGTTGCAATTGTACGTCCGAAGGCGAAGGACGTGAATTATCGAAAGAATATGAAAAGCTGAGGGTAGAGTCGTCAGCAAAACAGTTAAGTGGATTAGAAGTAACAGACAGAAGATCATTTATAAAAATGAGGAAAAGAGTCGGAGACAGAACAGAGCCCTGGGGTACACCAGCATTTATTTTATGGGAATCAGACTTGAATCCGTCCAATACAACTTGTATTGAACGGTCCAGAAGATAGCTTCTAATCCAACGAACAAGAGTATTATCGATCCCAAAAGCACGCAGTTTCGATAAGAGAGCTTCATGCCAAACTCTATCAAATGCCTTGGAGATATCAAGAGCAATAATCTTACTTTCACCAAAGCGATGTAAAGATTTGTTCCACTGTTCGGTGAGATATGCCATCAGATCACCAGTGGAACGGTTGCTGCGGAAGCCATACTGACGGTCATGGAGAAGCTTACGATCTTCGAGATATTCCTTAAGCTGACGGTTAATCAGTGTTTCCATGACCTTAGAAAGAAGGGATGTCAGTGCTATGGGTCGGTAGGAGGAGGGGGAGGATGGGTCACCTTTCTTAGGGACAGGCTGGACAAATGCTGTTTTCCATCTTCTAGGAAAGATTCCAGAAGAGTAGGAGCGATGGAAAAGCTTACGCAGTGGCTTTGCCAGTGTGGAAGAACACCTCTTCAGAAGAATCGGGGGTATACCATCCGGGCCAGCGGATTTGTGTATATCGAGATCTTTGAGAACTCTTGCTACTGTACGAGTGCGGAAAAAAATGTGTCCCATGGAAAAATTTACATTCTCAAGTACAGGAGGGGCAACGTTGCTTTGAGGCAGCGTGGAGCTGGCAGCGAAATGGGCGGCGAGCAAGTTTGCCTTCTCTGAAGAGTAAACAATTGGTTTGTTATTGTCGATGAGCGTTGGAACCGAAGATGTCGAGGAGTTTTTTATATTTTTTACAAATGACCAAAAATTTTTACTGCCTTTGGGACACTGCAGAATTTTTTGCCGTAATTTTTGGTCATGCAAAAATTTGGTTCTTTCTATAACGGAGTTGCATGAGTTCCTTGCTTGTTTGTGCTTTTTCCGATTTTCCTCTGTAGGGTTGGCTTTGTAAGATCGGAAACTTACTTCTTTGAGCCTGATAGCTTCTTTACACTCAGAATTAAACCAAGACTTTTCTTTAGGTTTGATGCTTTTTACTCTGTTAGGAATAAAAGCACGCATCCCTAGAAGAATCACATTTGTGATCATTTCAGCACTGGCATCAATGTCACTATCGAGGAAGCATAGTGACCAGTTAAAGTTTCGGAAAAAGAAATTCAGGCCGTCCCAGTTGGCTTTCTCGTATTGCCAAACGGTCCTGGTGGGAAGTTTTTCTTTAACTGGATGGGTGGGGGATGAGAAATTAGCTGAAATGATACAATGGTCTGAAGTGCCAAATGGAGAAGTTACACTAATGGTATATTTATCAGGGTGAGAAGTAAGAAACAAGTCAAGAGTATGGGCTGCTTGCCCAGCAACATCTGTCTGTCCGTATCGATATCTACAGCCTAAACGGTTGAGCCGAGTTGATTCAAACTTGGTATATAGTATTTTTAGAGTGCTCTACCCGACAGTTTTTGGAATTGGCATTCTAGCTCTAAAACTAACGGTACCTGCCATATAACTTTTATTAAAAAACTTATTTTTCTCGAAAACGGCTCCTACGATTTTGATTAAACTTTCAGAATGATGTTTTCTGTGCAAAATCTATCTTTAAGTTTTAATGGATTTTTCAGAAAATGTTTTGTAACGGTACCTCCCATATGACCGGTTTTTTAAAATCAGACTTTCTCGTTAACTAATTGACGGATTTTGATGAAATTTTTAAAATATGTAGTGTTTTATGATTTAAATAATATTGTTTATAAAAATTTTCAAAAACATTTTTTTTTAAATTTTAATAATTTTTTTAAAAAAATATTTTGTTTTTTGAATATTTTGAAAACGGATCTATAGATTTTTTTTTAAATTTTTCTCCTAGTATAAACTATAGATTTCTTAAAATTGACATACTAAAAAAAAATTAAAATATGTTTTCGAAAAGTTTTTCAAAAAAAACATTTTTTTGAAAAAACTGGTCGAACGATTTTGAAATGAAAAATTCATAAAATAGAAAACAGCAAAAGAAATAAGATGGCTTACAACATTTTTTCCAAAAAAACGTTATGAATAGTGTTTTTTTGATTTCATAAATTTTTTCCCCAACATTTTATTTCATATTGCTCGGCTAAGCCCTAGCCATTAGTCAAATAAAAGAAAGTGACAACCTACATTACATACATACTTACGTATTTTAAAGTATTTTTCATCATCATAAAAGCACAGAATAAATAAGGAAGCCTTTGATAAACACACAAAAACAACTAACAAATAAAAAAAACTATTCGATTACTACTGAATGCAAAAATTTCAATCGAGAAAACAAAAGTTTACACCTTCCTATAAACAAACAAAACCACTGTGTTAACTTTTAATATTGTCACTATACCTACTCGCTTAACAGTAGTTGGAACGCGTATCTTAATTTTAGTACCTACCTTCCTTCCAACCTTATTATAGGTACCTAAATCCTTTATAAATTCCATTGGTCCCATATTGGGACGTATAAAGGTCCCTTTACCTAGCATTATTGCCATACTGCTGATTCCGACGAATCTTTATGCCAGTTGTTCAATTTTTTCCATACCAAAATGAAAATTTAACTGAAAAAAGTCCTTTATATCTTTCTATTAGCAAATTATATTATAAACAGTAAGCAGCAAGTGGAAAGATAATACACTAAAAAACTGCAAAAGCAGTTCGCATGTTCGTTCGAGCTTCAAACCACAACGATTCTAAAGAAGTTGCACGTCAAAAAAAACATTAAAATTAAATCTTTGTCAAAAAGACGCCTGTACCTAAAAAGGATTAGCACACGGGAGCAAGTACGTGCGACCCAGTCGTGCCTTTTATTTATGTATTTTACTCACATTCGAATGTTTGATTCGCATGCCTCTATTATTTCTACTTACCGGATGCTTAGTCTGCTGTATTGTTCATCAGCGTCAAGTCGGTTAAGATTGGCTTACCTTGGCCTACTTAATTGTGGCCACAGCTTAAATGTATATCTGGAAATGGTGCAGAATGGACAAGATTAACAGGTGCCTTTGCTTTTACTGTACCCCAACCGTGGTTCTAGGATACGATGACTAACTAGAAGGATCTCTTCTTACGATAAGATTACCACAATACAATTACCAATATACAAAACAACTCTGTGCTATACAGCACCTTGAATTCCTCATTACATTTTCTTTTTTAACATCAAATATGGTTAAGACGGGTGAAGCTGTCCTCAAGATAGTCCAAGGGAAAAAGATAAACTAACATTCCAGGATCCTAGTTCTATGCGTCAGAGTTAAATGCATAATGTATGCTTAGCTCTTTAAAACTTATCTGATTTAAATTGTACTCAACCAGTATTAACTGACATTTCCCAATAATTCAGTTCAATAAACATTTTTTTTACCAAAAAAAAAAGGCAAAATCCTTAAATAAGCCTCCACATCACTAGCTCCCATACGAATAATAACAATGACGTGAGTCCCAGGGGTTCCTTTATCTTTTTTTTTTTTGACTGGGCATGTAAGCAATGTTAATATTTACATATATTTTTTTTTTGGGACACAATGCAGCACCACCAAAGTGTGGTTATGTTTTGTTTGCTCTGCGCCGAATGTGGGTTGTGTTTTTGGTAATTGAAAGCCAGAGAATGTGAATTGTAAACTCCACCGTGCAAAAGAGGCATAACAGAGGTGTATTTTGGCACCGCAAGGTTATCCTTTACTCGCAAATAATTTAATTGCCTGCAGCCCTCGCCACACCGCACCATTTACGCCACCCTGCCAGGCTTTGGCAAAAACACTTTGAGCCTTTCATTTGATGGCACAGCCTTTTTTTGTTATCCCGCGGGATTTTAGCTAAGCGGGTAATGTAAACGGTGTGTGCGGGTATTTCCATCAGCCTTATACTCATCAACATAGCAGCTCGCAGGGATTCAATAAAGATAGAGGGACAGACCCCACAGAGTGTATTGCTGTGGAGGAATGTGCCTTTCCTTTTGTGGCATGATTCAGTGAATTCCATATCCCTAAAAGCATGTCGGCTCTGGGGCTTTATTTGAGCCGCAACGCCTGCCTCGATTTATATTCTTCTCAGTTGTATTATGTTTCTAGGTATTTGCGTTTGGAAATTTTGATCCTGGAACCAAGATACAAGGCGATACGACACGCGTTGGATTAACAACCCTAAGAGAACGTGTAAATATTGGAACTGGTACGCGAATGGTGTTGACGTTATATATCAATTTTAATAAGTGTGTTACGTTGTGAGGCACGTTATGCTTATCCGTCTAGTCTTACATCACATGTATGAAAGGGTTTTTGCCAAGAAAGTGATTGATTAAAATGTTTTTGCCATAGGTGGGTTAAAAGGGTGGCTTTGGCGTGTTTGAAATGCCATCATTTAAAATCCAAATCGACGCACGGAAGTAGTGTGAGTCCTTTTTGGCCAACACCGCCGCCGCCGTGCGCGCCATCACCGATAGTAAGTAATTCTTTAATGAATGTCTCGTATGTCTATATGAAAGGTTCTTGCCTTGAGGTGATAAATCATAATATTTCGAAATTAAAACGCCAAGTCTTTAGGGATTTTCAATTTAGGTTAACATAAATGCTGTTGCGGGTCGGAGGAGGAGGTGGATGCCTCCTTACATTAGGTAAACGTAAGTCAGACGCAGATAATTTTAATTAGTTTGCATATGATTTCCTGAACTTACCCCTAATCCAATTAGTTTTTGAAACTCGAGAAAATAATTGGCAGAGGAATAATGCTTAAATGTCAAACATCCTAGATAAGAAAACTATTTTGAAACCTGAAATTAAAAAAAAATAAATATTTTTGAAAACAAAATCCGTCCTCAGGCAACGGAAGGATCTCTATTTAACACGCTTTGTGAGGAAAAGAGAATTTAATTTTACATTTATTTTTTGATGCGAAAAAGTCAAAGTAAACAGGGACTCCCTTGTAATTAATTTGTGTGTGTGTGTGTCTTCTGTTCACAATGTCTTTGAGGATACTCGTGCGTAAAAAAGAAGTTTTATTTTTGTTAATACCCTGTTGGACTAAATTTTATGAACAGTTTTTCCTTTATTAATAGTAAATAGAGTTGTGATAGCCAGCCGCACACGCGGAATGCTTTGTTTTTTTTTTTTCAATTAAGAAACTTTATTGTTGGAAAGTTTGTGGTTTTAAAACATAGTTTTTTGCTAAGAAATTAATTGACAGTGAGAAACAGCACTTCGAAAATAAATTTATTCTCGCAGTGCAGTTTTAATTTGATTAAACGAGAAGTAACCTTCAAGGATACTTTATTTGAACAAACTTTATCATAACTTAATGTAAAATACTGAATATTATGTAAGTTGTGAAGTTGTGGCGAATAAAATTAATTAAACTCAAATGAAACAGCCAACTGACTCAATTGTCAACTGAGTGATCGAATAAAACTAACTCACTACTGTAGACAATTTTAGGAATACGAATTGGAAAGGGTTGTCAGGTTTAATAAAAGGCACGACTGGGTCGCACGTACTTGCTCATATGTGCTAATCCTTTTTAAGTGCAGGCGTCTTTTTGACAAAGATTTAATTTCAATTTCTTTAGAATCGTTGTGGTTTGACGCTCGAACGACCATGCGTCAAATGGATTAACGCATAAATATATAGGATTGTTAGCTTTTGCAGTTTGATAGTGTCACTTGTTGTTTACTGTTTATAATATAATTTGCTAATAGAAAGATATAAAGGACTTTTTTCGGTTTAATTTTCATTTTGGTATGGTAAAATTTGAACAACTGACATAAAGATTCGTGGGAATCAGCAGTAGGGCAATAACAATAATTTACTTTTTTGAAATCAAATTAATTAAAATACCTAAATTATGTTTGATGGATCGATAAAAGTATGGTGTGGGTAGGTATTAATGGAATTTATTAAGGATATTAGGTATAAGGTTGGAACTAAAATTGGTATTAACATTAAGATACACGTTCCAACTACTGTTAAGCGAGTAGGTATAGAGACAATATTAAAAGTTAACACAGTGGTTTTGTTTATTTATAGGAAGGTGTAAACTTTTGTTTTCTCGATTGAAATTTTTGCATTCAGTAGTAATCGAATAGTTTTTTTTATTTGTTAGTTGTTTTTGTGTGTTTATCATAGGCTTCCTTATTTATTCTGTGTGTTTTTATGATGATGAAATGCTTTAAAATACGTATGTAGGTATGTATGTAGGTTGTCACCTTCTTTTATTTGACTAATGGCTAGGGCTCAGCCGAGCAATATAAAACAAAATTTGGGGGAAAATATTAAACAAATAAAATTTTATGAAATAAAAAAAAAATGTTGAAAGCTATCTTATTTCTTTTGCTGTTTTCTATTTTATGAATATTTCATTTCAAAATCGTTCGACAAACATATTTTAAAATTAGTTTGAGTGTGTCAATTTAAAGAAATCTATAGTTTATAACGGGTGATTTTTTTGAGGTTAGGATTTTCATGCATTAGTATTTGACAGATCACGCGGGATTTCAGACATGGTGTCAAAGAGAAAGATGCTCAGTATGCTTTGACATTTCATCATGAATAGACTTACTAACGAGCAACGCTTGCAAATCATTGAATTTTATTACCAAAATCAGTGTTCGGTTCGAAATGTGTTTCGCGCTTTACGTCCGATTTATGGTCTACATAATCGACCAAGTGAGCAAACAATTAATGCGATTGTGACCAAGTTTCGCACTCAGTTTACTTAATTGGACATTAAACCAACCACACGAATGCGTACAGTGGTTACAGAAGAGAATATTGCGTCTGTTTCTGAGAGTGTTGCTGAAGACCGTGAAATGTCGATTCGTCGCCGTTCGCAGCAATTGGGTTTGTGTTATTCGATCACATGGAAGATTTTACGCAAAGATCTTGGTGTAAAACCGTATAAAATACAGCTCGTGCAAGAACTGAAGCCGAACGATCTGCCACAACGTCGAATTTTCAGTGAATAGGCCCTAGAAAAGTTGGCAGAAAATCCGCTTTTTTATCGACAAATTTTGTTCAGCGATGAGGCTCATTTCTGGTTGAATGGCTACGTAAATAAGCAAAATTGCCGCATTTGGAGTGAAGAGCAACCAGAAGCCGTTCAAGAACTGCCCATGCATCCCGAAAAATGCACTGTTTGGTGTGGTTTGTACGCTGGTGGAATCATTGGACCGTATTTTTTCAAAGATGCTGTTGGACGCAACGTTACGGTGAATGGCGATCGCTATAGTTTGATGCTAACAAACTTTTTGTTGCCAAAAATGGAAGAACTGAACTTGGTTGACATGTGTTTTCAACAAGATGGCGCTACATGCCACACAGCTCGCGATTCTATGGCCATTTTGAGGGAAAACTTCGGAGAACAATTCATCTCAAGAAATGGACCGGTAAGTTGGCCACCAAGATCATGCGATTTGACGCCTTTAGTTTATTTTTTGTGGGGCTACGTCAAGTCTAAAGTCTACAGAAATAAAGCAACTATTCCAGCTTTGGAAGACAACATTTCCGAAGAAATTCGGGCTATTCCGGCCGAAATGCTCGAAAAAGTTGCCCAAAATTGGACTTTCCGAATGGACCACCTAACACGCAGCCGCGGTCAACATTTAAATGAAATTATCTTCAAAAAGTAAATGTCATGGACCAATCTAACGTTTCAAATAAAGAACCGATGAGATTTTGCAAATTTTATGCGTTTTTTAAAAAAAAAAAGTTCTCAAGCTCTTACCGTTACTCGGAGAATTTTTTTTTAAAAAATCTATAGATTCGTTTTCAAAATATTCAAAAAACAAAATAAGTTTTTAAAAAAATTATTATAAGTTAAAAAAAAAATGTTATTGAAAATTTTAATAAGCAATATTATTCAAATCATAAAACATTACATATTTTGAAAATTTCATCAATATCCGTCAATTAGTTAACGAGAGAGTCTGATTTTAAAAAACCGGTAATATGGGAGGTGCCGTTATTAAACTTTTTCTGAAAAATCCATTTAAACTAAAAGATAGATAAAATGCAAATATGTTTTAACATTTGGAAAAACTTTATTTGAAAAAAAAAACATAAATTGTACACTATTAAATTTTTTTTTCTCTTTGTTTACAAAAAAAAATTTAAATTCCAAAGTAATTAAATGTACAAAATATTACAAAATCAAGCATATCATGGCATTGCCGTCTGCCAGGTTGACAAATAGATTAACGAACAGGTGTATAATTAACAATTAATTATTAATTGTAGTATTGAGTATTAAAAAATACTCTACAAAAAAAATAGAAGAAACAAAGAGCATATTAAAAGTTTTCACTGATAACCCTATCACGATACGCTAGTGTGACCTTGCAGTACTGGAACAATTTTGGGACTTCCATTTCATTTAAAAGTCTTACTATATTTTCTTCCGATAATAAATTAAAGCCAAAGTAAAATCTCCTTGTTTCCTTTAAGACCGGGCATTTTCCTAGAAAATGGAACACATCTTCGCTTTCCGGCTGGTTGCATAGACTACATAGTAGTGGCAGGTCTTCTCTGTGAGGAATATAGTTGAGACGTAGGAGTTCACCATACAATTTTACTATCATTGATATTTGGTCCACATTATTCTCATCTTTGAAATAGTTTTTGTGTCCTAGATTCTGACACAGTCGATTGTTTATCGATCTATGAACAGAGCTGGTAGCTTCCTCCAAGTATTTCTCTCGATATTTGCCTTTCCATGCACTAAGGTTGCCTAAATGCAAGCTAAGTGGAACCCCACACCACTGCGCCAGCTCCATCCACTCAGCATATCAACTGTTTCTTCGTTCGATAACTTGAAAGGCCGCTTTCTTTCGTAGTCTTTTATTGGACATATGCAGTACCTTGATAATATTATCGAAATGGAACTTAAGGGTGTGAATGAAGAGCGGAGAGAGTCCTGTTTCCAGCATAACAATATAGTTCGGGGTATTATAAGGAAAATGAAATATTCTTTTAATATAAAACCTCAAGAGTTTTTCCACAATATCATAATGCTTGTAACCCCATGCTTGTGATCTATAGAGCATTATCGATTCCGAGGCCGCTTCAAAGACACGAAACTTGCTACTATGGGCAATGCTTTTGTTGGCGAAACATTTTTTCCTCGTAACCCCAATGGCATTCTTAGCCTTAACAAGTTTCTCACTGAGGTGCTTTTCCATACTAAGATTCTTTGTAAAACAGATGCCTAGATATCTATATTCCTTTACAACTTCAATTCTTTCTTCGTTGTAAGTCCACCTTTCATTTGGACAACATCTCCTACTAGCACCTTTAAAAATCATAACTTTTGATTTGTCCAAATTTACTATCAGTTTCCAAGTTTTGCAGTACCGATAAACTTGGTTAATCATCAGCTGAAGTGATTCGGGCGAACATGCTAGTAGAACTATGTCGTCCGCAAAGAATAGAGCCTTGATTATAGTTCCTGCAAACTCGATACCACCAGCTAAATAATCAGTGAGGTCCTCAATATATAGAGCAAACAAAAGAGGGCTCAGCGCACATCCCTGACGAACTCCTGTTTCAGTTTGAAACCATTCCGATATTACTTCTCCATTCCATACCGCCGCTTGTGTATCGCCATTAAGGCTTTGAAGAACTCTACCAATTTTTTTAGATATGCCTAGTCCAAAGAGCCTATGTATTAGCGCATGTCTATCTACCGCGTCAAATGCTGTTTTGAAATCGACAAAGAAGCTGTATAATTTCTTTCCTTTATTTATATATGTAGGTTTCAGCGATGCTTTTTAGTACGAAAATGTGATCAGTGGTGGAATATCCGGGCCTAAATCCAGCTTGAAATTCTGTTATTAAATGATTTTGTTCGATCCAGGAGCTTAGTCGGCGTTGAAGGATCGAGTAAAAAATGTGTACGAAGCGTTGAGAAAGCTAATCCCATGATAATTTTCCGGATTCTGCGTGTTTCCTTTTTTGTGGATCGGAAAAATCAGCGTTTACTTGAACTGCTGTGGAATACTTCCGGTATCCAAAATCTAGTTAAACACTATATTGAGCTTGGTTATTAACTGCATGGTCCCATATTTGAAAAACTCGACTGGTATTCCATCCGAACCTGCAGCCTTTCCATCCTTTAAGTACTTCACGAAAGAGCTTTGAAAATGATAGGCGATCGAACAATAACAGAAACATTTACATTTCTTGAGCACCGCCGTAATGTTTCGTGCCTTTCGTTATTCTATCGTTATTTTTACAAACAATGCTCTAGCGAAATAGCCAGAACTGCTAGGAATGCCCATCAGTTTACCCTTGAGCCTAACTTCGGACGTACTGTTAAGTATAGAGATTCTTTCTTTAGTCGTACCACACGAATGTGGAATGCTTTGCCAGGCTCTGTTTTTCCCTCCCATTTTGATATGCAGAACTTTAAAACTAATGTGCATCGGTATCTCCTCTTTTATCCCTCCTTATTTCCCTAATGCTCGTGCGGTGTTTAAACATTTTAAGGGTACACACAAACCCCTTTCGCGCGTGTAAACTATAAAAAAAAAAAAAAAATCCAGGCTGTAGTCAATGACCGAGTTTCCTTGTTTTCCTACAAACGTGAACTCACCAAAGAAAGATTTTGCATAGAAAACACCATTCAGAAAGTTTTATCAAAATCGTAGGAGCCGTTTTCGAGAAAAATAAGTTTTTCATTAAAAGTTATATGGCAGGTACCGTTAGTTTTGGAGCTAGAATGCCAATTCGAAAAAGAGTCGGGTAGAGTACTCTAAAAATACTATATACCAAGTTCAAATCAAATCAGCCCAACCGTTTAGGCTGTAGGAATCGATACGCACAGACAGACAGACAGACGGACAGATTTTTCTGACCCACTTTTTTCGACTTCCCCATTATCGTACTGTCATGTTTGGTTCTTAGAACTTTTTTTTTACGAGAATGCATAACTTGCCTTATAGTCTCTATAAATCGCAAGTAGAAAAGCAGAAAAAAAACACCAAATTTTAAAATTTGTGATTTGAATTTAAAATATTTCATAGAATATTTTGTAATTGTTTGGTTGTTTTTGTGTTTATAGACGAAATGTTACTTTCATTGGTTATTTTAAGGACACTGCTTAAAAAAATAAATTCCTATAAAAGAAAAGTCAAAAAATTAGAGATGTACGGAGCTGTTCGATGCTAAAACGAAAGCTATGCTGTGTTTTGACAATTGAACGTAATGCACTGACTTTCCCCATTGCTCATTGGGGCAGGGAACATCGAACAAACCTAATTATTTCATTGTTTTGGTTTGACGGTTTGACTTATGTCCTTTATTTTAGGGAGGAGGAAGAAATCGGACACTGTCAATGCTTACACTGACTTTTAGTCAATCAAAGTGAATCCATAGAACGACAAACTGACTCCAATACATTGTAAAGGGAAAACTGTCAGCTGGAAGTTAGTCAACAAATCTTGATAAACTTTTTTACTTAATGTCAACTAAAAGTCAACTAACTTTTGGAGCCAATTAACCAATTAGAGACGGGTTGACTGAACGCCAGTGTCTGCGTTCAGAATTTAATATTTCGAGAAAATCGATCTTAAAGATTTTCTCTCGGGGTACCAAAATTGGATTGGGATCACCATCCTGCTGGTATAGTGTTTGGAGGGCGCATTGCTTTTGGCAGAAGTATTGCATCCGCGGTTTGGGGAAACTATCGTCACCAAGTCCGGCCAGATATTGGTTTACGCAGACGATATCGACATTATCGGTGGAAGTAAACAAGCGTACAAGATATTCACATCGAGCAGGCGACACCAAGTTAATATCAAGTACACGATGGCTGCGTCTGCGAGAAGTGTGTTGCAACAATCAGGATAGTGGAGAATGAATTTGAAATGGTGCAATCTTTTAACTATCACGGGTCAAAAGTTGCAATCGATGATATCATTGAGGAAGAAATATGCGGGAGGCTGCTCTCTTAATTCAGAAATCTGGCCATCAAAACTAAGTTGGTGTTGTTTAAGACTACGATTTTATCAGTACTCTAATACGGATCCGAGACTTGGGTGTTTACCAAAAAGGCACATCTGATCTCTTAGCTGCGTTCGAGAGGAAAGTCGTATAACGTGACAGACCCTGTTAACGTTGGAGGGATAGCGTAAACCAAGACGCCCAAAGCCTTCTTCTCGCCCTCTAACAGGCGTAAATGTATTGAAAAATACCCTCATACAAAAATCCGATGGTCCGAATAAAATCACACATATTCTTCTGTGTCTTACTCCTCAATCCACCGAATGCCCATCAGTTTACCCTTGGGCCTAATTCGGACATTCTGTTAAAACAGATATTTCTTATTTAGTCGCACCTGACGAATGTGAAACTATTTTCCAAAGTGAACCTTTTCTTAAATCCTCAGTAATTGATGCCAAATTTGAAGATAGCATTTACTATAAAACATTTTGCTCTAAAAATATGTCCATAAATCATTTCCTCAAGAATTCCTATTGAATTACGAAACACCCTGTGGTATACCACCTTTTGCCTGTGTAATATCCTTTTATCGTTTCAGATCAACTCTCCCAACACCCTTTATGCAAAATTTAAAAACTCAATAATTTAAGTGCTCCTCTCCGTCAAATTCATTGTCCTTTGAGACCCAAATTGGCAAAAAGGATATTTGTGAACCCGTAGCTCGCGAGACCAAGACAAATAATAGCCCCACCAAGCAGCTCATATCAAATTGAAATATTTGTTTGCCTCCAAATTGAAGGGGTAGACTGCATTTTCCTTTCCTCCCTGAGCCAGTCTCTGTCAAAAGAAAGCGCATTCCTATAGGACTTCTTTTCCATGAATGAAAGTGTGTGTGTGTTGGTGTGTGTATAGAGATAGACAAAAGTATAAGTTATATAGCAAAACCTCCGTACCGCACTGTTGCCTAAACAGGTTGAATGGAAATTAGTTTAATAAAATTTCCTTTGGTTGGTGGGGAAAAGATACAAATGGCTACCCGGATTCACCCAAGGGAGAGCTTACTCAACCGGAATGTCGGTGTCTGCAGGCTGAACGTTTCCGTTTTTCTTTTTAAGTTCCTCATGCTGACCTGATTTTGTAGAGAAGAAGAAATGTCCTGGAATCCTTGTGTGTGCCAGGCAAGGTTGTGTATTTTGGGGTCTATTTGTGTGTGTGTTTTTGTTGCTCCTGTGTATCATTTTTATAAATGGAGTGTACTTCCTACATTGATGTTATCGTTTGTCTACGTTCTTAGAGGGAATAGGGGTTTTTGATATTGGTTAGGTAAATAATTTTCGGATTTAATTTAAGATCTTTAACGTTTTCTTTTTTTTTTTTTTATTGCCGGGCAGAAGGGGTGGTAGGAAAATTTTGTATAGCCTATTAAAACAAATCAGTATTCATACGAGAACACCGTTTCGGATAAGAAAATAAAGGTCTGGCTGGGGGTGTCGGGGAGAACGAACAATATTAATATCACCAAATATATTATGTCTATTGGGATATGTTTACGATCATTAATATCAATGAAAACACGCTCTGGCATTGCTGCTACTGAGGATGGAATAATGACGATAAATGAGGCTATAATCATAAAAAGTTACTTAATTTGTTATGTTTTGTGTACAAAGAACACAAATTATAGGCCGGCTGAGTTGGCTTAGCATTATTTTGAGCTAAGAAGCTCTGGTTTTATATAATTTATGAATATGGCAGAGGAGTTCGAAAGAATAAGGAAAATCACTTCTATTTTTAGGATTCAGGGTGAAGACGAAAGTTTTTTTTCTTATGATTTCCTGACAAGGCAGCAATGATTATTATTGAAATAACAACCAGTGACTTTATGATTGAACATTTATAACAAAGAGGCGACAATTTTTCGAAGCTAGAATAGAAAGTGATGTAATGTATCAGAAAAATGTAAATTCTATCAATTCCTGCTTTATAACTATTATGTGTAACTATTGTGTATAACCAATGCTCGCCGCCCATTTCGCGGCCTCACAGCAAAGTTGCCCCTCCTGTACTTGAGAATGTAAATTTTTCCATGGGACAGATTTTGTTCCGCACTCGTACAGTAGCAAGAGTTCTCAAAGATCTCGATATACACAAATCCAACAATACAAGTTGTATTGGACGGAATCAAGTCTGATTCCCACAAAATAAATGCTGGTGTGCCCCAGGGCTCTGTTCTCTCTCCGACTCTTTTTCTCATTTTTATAAATGATCTTCTGTCTGTTACTTCTAATCCACTTAACTGTTTTGCTGACGACTTTACCCTCAGCTTTTCATATTCTTTCCATAATTCACGTCCTTCGCCTTCGGACGTACAATTGCAACGGTGCCGTATGTCAAGCTCATTAAACTCCTATTTACACAGCATTGTCAAATGGGGTAATCGTGTGAAGTTTAATGCTTCGAAAACTCAATGCTGTCTTCTGTCGTTAAAGCTAAACATACTCCCAATGCCATTGTCCATGATCGGCACTTACATCGAAGAACCCGAACAGCTCTCAGTACTCGGTATGTGTGTCAACGACGACCTCCGTTGGAACGACCATATATTTGAAATCGCTAAGAATGCTGCTAAGTGCTTAGGTTTTCTGTATCGGTGTAAGAAGTATTTTTCCCTATCTGATCTGGCTACAATTTATAAAGCGTTTATACGCCCTAAACTCGAGTATAACTCCCACCTCTGGGCAGGTGCTTCACAAACAAACGCTTCACCTGCTTGATAGAATACAAAATCGAGCGTTAAGATTGATAGGAAATAGAACTGCCGCTGAAACATTTGCCGCTCTCGAACACCGACGCAGTGTTTCATGTCTTTCCTTATCTTAACGTTTCTTTTATAAAAAATGTTCACTCGAAGTAGCCAGTTGCATTCCTCCCCTTAAAATTTTCTCCCGTAATACTCGTCTCGCAAGGAATGCTCATCAGTTCACCCTTGAGCCTAAATTCGGACGTACCGTGAAATATAGGGATTCTTTTTTTAGCCGAACGACACGAATTTGGAATAGTTTACCCGGCGATATTTTCCCTTCCCATTTTGATCTGCTACAATTCAAAACCAATGTTAATCGACACCTCCTATCCCTTCCCTCGCTATCTTCCTAATACCCGCGCAGTATGTTTTACATTAATCGGGAAACAAATAGTCCCTTATGCGCACTTTAATTATAAAAAAAAAACTATTATGTGTGCTTAATTCAAATGTATCGCTACTAGCTGACACTCTAATGGACTTTTTCTCAGTGAGAATTTAAACGAAAGTTTTACTAAACCTGAACGAAAGTTTAAAATGTTGGTTAAACTCGTTCAGTTTCACAGTGAAAAATAATCTTCCAGTTAACGAAACGCAGTTTCAGAGACTCTGTTTCAGAGGAATATAAATATTTATGGGCATTCCTGCCTGTGAACGTGGAAAAAACAGGTAGATTTGGAGTGTGTGTGGCTTCCTTTGATTTTTTTTATCAACATCATTCTTTTTCCTGTTTCACTTTTACAAAGTTTTGTGAAATCGTAATGCAATTTTGTTTTTAATAAATTATAGGTATCTTAGTTTTGAAATTGAAAATTATTGAAATATGTATTAGTAAAAAAAGTTGCCACAACAAAAAGAGCAGCAACATTTACCAATGCGGATTTTGTATTTTAAAATGACATTAAACGAAACCTTAAACGTCGGACTGAAATCGTTCAACTTAAACGAAAAGTTAAACTCCACTTTCGGTTTAAACGAGCACTGTGAAACCGAAAAATTGTTAAACGGAAGTTTAAACCACTGTGAAACTGACGCTAAGTGTTTTCCGGAAAAATGATTATTCCCAATTTTTTCTTATACGCATTAAGGACTAACAGTTTTTTTTTTAACAAAACGTAAGGAAGTTGAAATATCTCGAAATTATATTTGTGGGATATAACGTAGAGCGTAGAGTGTTTTTCAACACCACTACCAACGATGACAAAACACTATTATGTACACAAAACAAGTTCACAAAGCCATACGCACGACGAACAGACAAACCTCGAAAGATTACGTGCCCTCTTTATTATTTTTCTCCTTTTCTCTTCATTATATTCAACATAAGATTAGTTTACTTTAAACCGCCGTAGCAATCACCTCGTTTGCAACAACGCCACTGCAATTTATTTTATATAGTGCATTATAATCAGTATAATGTTTAATTGAACAGTTTTTTTTATGAAATGGAGCCAAAGAAAGAATTCTAAACAAAGATCCTACATATGTATTAATTTTAAAGTGCATTCAAAACATTTATAGGTTTATACAGGGTGCCCGCCGGAAAGGTATACTACTTTGTTTGTTTATAATTTTTGATTAAATGAAAGAGAATGGATCTTATATTGATAAATGTTTTATTTAATATCGGCAATTATGTATGGAATACAATATCAGGTAAATGTCCACCTCTGTTAGTCTCCCAAATGCGAGCTTTTCTGAGCACATTTTTCATTACATTCTCACACATAACGCGGTATTTTATGAATTTCATCTTGAACATTTTATTTGAGTTGCTCTAGCGTTTCTGGTTTGTTCGCTTAAACCTTGCTTTTCAGATATCCCCACAAAAAGAAGTCCGGAGCATTCAAATCAGGTGACCGTGGAGGCCAATCAACATCACCATTTCTTGAAATAACTTGTTGTGGAAAGAGGTCTCGCAGTAATTCAATTGTAATCCTGGCTGTATGCGTATTTGTGGCCAAAGTTGTTCTTTGAAGACCAAGCTCCTGAACACGGCGTCGAATTGAGGTTGATGAATTCTTTTGAACACTTCCTTGAGCAGCAGTAATGTTTTCAGCCGATCTTTCAGTGCGTTGTGGTCCATGCTTGCTTGGGCCTATCACCTACAGACCCTCTTTCTTCGAAATCATTGACTACATGATAAATAGTGCGTTTTGTTGGCACACGTTGTTTCTCCCAAAAATTTCACGTAACTTTCTCATCGTCACAGTAATCGATGATTGATTTTGATAAAATGTTTTAACGTTAAAAACGCGTTGGTTAATCGAATATTTTTCCATAATAAATTTGCCACGTGTCTACTTTACGACTGTCAAGACTAATGTTTACCAAAATGGCGGCAAAACAAAGTAGTATACCTTCCCGGCGGACACCCTGTATATGGAACTCAACTTCTGCAGCGTTCGATTCGTGGATACTGATTTTCTATGATTCGGTCACAGATTTCGAATAGATATGCCGCCATCTTGTTGGCTTAGAGATCAATAATTAAATTTATTCTCATGAAAGTCTTGAAGAGGACCCTAATCGACAAAACGATTTTTTCGATAAAACACGTTCATCGATTGGATACGGCTCACGGTACGGATTAAACTTTATGGTTTTATTTCCTACGGAGAAAACTGTCGTGTATGCAAAAAGGCCTTGCGGTTAAATCGTTTCAGGAAGGAAGAATTGAAGCATGAGAGACGAGATAGATATTGACGACTCACAGCTTTCAAATTAGAGAACAGAGAGAACGCCATACCTTAAAGATATCATGGATTCACTTTCTCCTTCTTCTCCAGCGGAAAAAGTAGTATTCATGAAAGGAGCACAGATTGGGGGAACAGAAGCTGGTAACAATTGGATAGGCTATATAATCGATCAAACACCAGGACCAATTCTAGTAGTACAGCCAATAGTTGAAATGCGACAACGTTGGTCAGAGGGGAGATTTGCGCCACTGATTGAATGTACACCATGTTTAAAAAGTAACGTAAAAGACCCAAGGTCAAGAGATTCGGGCAATACTGTACAAAGTAAAGAATTTCCAGGTGGAATAGTAGTAATAACTAGAGCAAATAGCAGTGTAGGACTGAGATCTATGCCAGTAAAATATCTTTTTCTATTCTATCCAGGAGATTCAGGTTTTTTTTTTTTTTTAATTACTTACTGGAGAAGTGCCATCAAAATGCACTGCTTCCATAGTTGGCTGCTGAGTCTGTTGAATGGTTGTCTTATTTAAAAATATCAATCCATTGATGTTCCGCTCCGGATTCAACGATTTAGAACTAAAATTTATTATATTTAAATTTATTATTATTTTTTTTTTATTTCTTACACAGTTTTCCGCGTATGGGATATTATTGCAAAAATACTAAAATATTTATTATCAAAATAATTTTATAGTTCTAATATTTTTATTCGACTCTTCAACTAGAACTGAGATATTATTATAAATCTAAAAAAACAGCACTTTTATAAGGTGCAACTAATAAAAATTAAATATTTGTTTTTTTTTAATAATTGCTATGGCCAATTAAGATCTGAAAAAATCCTTAATTTGAGCTTTCCATGAACAGCATTTTGATTTAACATTTTCCACGAAGTAATTTTCATTTAATTTATTTCAACGAAATCTATTTAGCTATATAAAAATGAAAAATAATTGAGTAGTTAGGTATGCCTCCTTAAAAAGCTTCACCAAAAAAATGCGCGATGATATTAAATATTTTGCTAAATATTTTTGTAGTGTTAAATAACTACCAATTTTTTTATTTTACCCATTCACCCTAAGTACTGCCTGTCAATAAAAATATTTTTATATTCCATATCTGTGGCCCTTCAACTATGTCGGCTATCAGTTTCATCAATTAAGGGACAGATATTTGGCACTTTTGTCACTTAAACTGTTTCCAAAAAAATTGCGCTCAATGCCAACCCTCTCTAGATCAATTTCACATCCCAAAAAGAGCAAACAAATAAATCAATTAAAATATCATTCTCAGGCAGCGTACACGCCGCCGAATGAAATATTCAACGTTCCGAAAGTATGAGCTGGAACATCGTACTCCATGGCACAATTAATATTTCACAATGCACTCGTTTTGACTTTCCCGCGGTCCTTTTAACTTATCCTTTTAGTTTGCACGATGAGATGAAACTTTTTAAAGTTAAAAACGAAATATTTATACAAAAAAAAAAAAAAACATTTTTGCATTTTTGATTATTAAGGTTGAAGCCTTCCCCGAAGCCATCCGGTATTGGGAACGTGTATCCGATGGTAAACTGCTTGATCCTGGCGAAAAGTATCGAATCGAAACATATCCTGATGGGTAAGAGCCAACTATTTTATTCACCATAGGGGGATTGCCAATATTGACTTACTTATATAACTTTGAATGTTTTTTTTTTTTTTTTTTGTTCGTGTGTAGGTATAAAACAACGATGCGTTTAACAATTAACAACCTGAACTTTATGGACTTTGGACAGTATTTTTGTGTGGCCAAAAATGAACTCAATACTACTATGGCATCGTTTGAGATTATAAGTGAGTATTGGAAGTATTTATTTTTGTAAAAAATGAAAGTCAATTAAAAATGGGGATGGCCTTTGTAATAGTTAAAAAAATGCTATAGATTTATGTTTTTTTGGTTGTAAACATTTGTTTTTGTGTTCTTGGTATTGAAATATGGTCTTAGATTGTAGTCCTAGTATTACTTAGTGATATTGACATTTAGTTTTCTTATTGATCCATTTAAATCTTCGTTCCTATTTCTTGATTCGATTCTGAGACAGTAATTTACAAAAGTCTAGAACTCTTCCAGACTTAAAGAGAAGTTTTATGTATTAGCTTTACGCATATTCCCTTTTATACGTTCTTTATATGTCAATTCGTTTATGAGATATGGTGCTTCTAATTTCGCTTAAAAATGCAAAAAAAAAATTGAGTTTCACGTTATGTCCTCTATTACATTAGAATTATGATGAAATACTGTTAAATTGTGGTTCCTGGTTAAAATCACCAACACAATAATATAGGATGCCATTCGGCAAAGCATTTCTTGTTGTGACTCCACAATTTTGGCCCTTTTAACTAACAGCACGTACCACCCTTCTAGCCTGTTAGCTTCTTCGTAAGATGGTGGAAACTTCATAGAATATAGAAGATGCAGAAGATGCTTAGAGCCAAACTTCTTGTAGGCAAACACGGAAACAGCAGTCATGATTGAGGATAGAAAAGATTTGTGGTTCACTGCTATCATGATTGCATAACCCAGAGCGAGGCATTTTTTTAAGAGTCTAAGGATCCTCGTTTGTTTAATCAAAATCAAGATGTGCAGTTAGAAGAAGCAGCGTTTCTCGAACCACACAGTACGTGCACTATACAAGAAGTTTTCAATCGGAGAATATTCAACTTTATTGAACACTCTGAGGTAGATGTCCTCCAATATTATTTTTCCACCTTCTTCCACAAGTCGACGTCTTTTTCCAGCCAACAACGTAAAGAACTGTGTGACCAACCCTTTTCAGATTGAAAACAGGCGCCTCCTTGATGATTCTTAAGGCCACTTTTCACAATTTTGCTTCTGCCTTACTCAATCAGCTGTTGATTAAAAAACCGGCATTCATAACTTTTCTCGTCGATATATGAAAATATCACCTCCATGGCCTCCTCTTTTCTACTCCGACTTAGGTGGATGGTAAAAACTTTCATGGTATTTTGGTGATACTTAGCATTGGCGGCGACTATATCAGTATTCAAATTGGGCAACTGGCTGATGGGTTTTTCTATTTTCGTCCCCCCCCCCCCCCCCCATTCATTTCCACGCATATTCGCCTTTTCCATATTTTTATCAGCAACTTCGGTAAGAGTCAATCACCGGAGCATTGTTTCTTTCCACAGGCAAATTTGCCAAAAAAAAAAACAAGTTATCAAGTCGATTATCTCAACTTGTAAAGTGCAGAAGAAGCTTTAGATGTGTCATATCTACGACGTTTAAAAGCAGCAATCAATTTCTTATTGCTTTGCCTTGTTTGACAAGCCTTGTTCACTTTCAATTCACGCAGGAACTGTGCAATTGCGGAATATTTCCAGTTGTCCAGTGTCCAAAAAGGACAACAAAAGTCTGGCAACTCCTCTAGTTTTGACTAAAGTTAGTTCACCTAACTTCAACTCCTCCATTACATATAAAACAGAAGTCTGATCCAATAGATGTTTTCTTTAATGTTTTACGTTGATTATAACATTTCGTTTTCTTTCTAGTTGCTCACTCGGATTAGTCTTTCACGTTTGATGATTATCTGTCGACTGACTGCTTAACGTTCATCGTGCTTTCTCGGATGTTCGTTATTTCTCATATTTATTGTGTGCTCACATGTATGAGTGTGGTTTTGGTTGCTTTATATAGATATACAGTTTGTTTTGTTGTTTTGTTCGTATCGTTTTAGTAAATAGTAGGATCTAGCACGCTGCACGTAATATGCAAACGGCTATATTACTTGTCGCATCAGCTATAGTTGCATTCGGTTATTTTCTGACTCGTCGTTCATAGGGTATTGAATCATAGGATTGTCGCCCAATTCCACATAAGGAACATGAAAATACTAGATATACAAGTCACGTGCATTTGTCATTCTCGGAAGGTTACTTTCCCACCAGAGAACATAACCATGGATAATCTGAATGCGATCTTCACCATCTTTTTCTAGGATTTGTAGGACAAACGCGCATAACAAAAACCGCTTCTTTCTCATCACTGCCTTAGTTATATTTCCAAAAATCATATTATTAAAGCAACTTCTCTACAGGCATCTATTAGCCTTGTTAGTTCTGTTAAAAAAAAATTAAAAGGAATTTTATGGATTCAAATTAAAAAAATTAAATACCGAGAACTTAAAACAAGTCACCCAGTTGAGCTCTTATATTCATGGTTTCTAGGCAACTCATTATGGTTCAAAAATTGTATTTAATATATTTTTTCATGAAATTTAATTTTTCATATTTGTCTACAAAATTCATTTAAAAAAAAATTAAAAATTTTACTAACCATCGATGCATAAATTTACAGAAAAAAATCCCGCCCTCGAAACACCAATGATTCGCAACGAACTAAAGGTATTCGGTAGCAAGCCACCCGAAAGCTCCTGTCCACCACCGCCACTCTGCAATGAATGTCCCGATCCGAGGTGAGTTTAATTAAAATGTAATTGTTAATTCTGTGTATTGCGTGCATTAAGCAGCCAACGAGTCAGTTTCGAAGATGAAAATGACCTCTCTATATAATTATGGTTTTGTTCGGGAAACCAGGACTCTCGCAATGGATTCCAGACCAAACGGAACCATAGCAATCATTGCGACAGTGATAGTGGAATCTTAATGGCGGCGCCTGCAGAGTATATTTCCGTTTTCCGTTTGTCTTTCTTTCTTTATTTTTTCTTTTTGCGAAAAGCATTTTAATGAAATATCCTTTTTGTCTTTTGCATTTTCATTTGTTTGTGCCTTTTCTTTTTTCTTTTTGCGCTCAACAGCGAATATCAATGCAAGGACGATATCAGCTCCAATTTCGATATCCAACCAACGGCCAATTACAGTTATCCCGGATTACCAAAACGGGAAACAAGTAAGTGGAGTATTTTTCTTTCTTAAATTTAAATTAATTTTGGTTTTTTTTAATGTTTTACTGACACTTTATCCAAATTAAAATGCAACGAATGGATTGCGGTGTTAAATAATGCAGGATATTGGAAAAATTGAAATTCCTGTAAATGGCGGGTTATCTAACCTTGTTTAGTTTCAATTATTGGTTGTTCTAAATTCCTGCGACAGACATATTTGATCAACGAATGATTTTAGGGAATTTTTGGGTTTTGTTTAAATAATAATTTTAAAAATTAATTATTACCAAACATTTAAACTCATTGGTTGATTTGCAAGGCCACTTCTATGCCTGGAACACTCTATTAGTGGTCAGGGGCGTATTTATTAATGGTTTTTAAATCAGATGTACGCTTATTAGGCGCCAGTTTAATAATCAAAACATTATAATTTCAATGTATTGTCTGTGTGATTTTTGTTTAAGACTGCTGGTTCTCAATACTTCAAGCTGGTGGTAAGAGGTTTATTATTTTCATTCAGAACACCGAATATTGCCAAAATTTATTTCTCAAAACTCGCCCTTTCCGTAATCATCTAAACAATGGATTTTCCAATGTCACAAAACAATTTGCTTCATCACTCTTTAAAGTTATTTTATGAATTTATTTCTAAATTATTTACATATTATTAGAATTCAAACGAACAATTAAGTTTAAATTAAATTAAACGTTTTTGAAAATATATTTAAGAATTAATATTTCGCCCTTTGGGTTCAAAATAATAATAATAATAAATACAGACATTCAATGTGCATATTTTAAATTAAATTCTACACCATTGGCACAGGACAATAAATAATATCCTTTACATCCATTAGATACATCCTGCAAAGCGCTGCTGCTGCTGTCCTCTTTGATAATAATATCGGAATTTCCTGAACAGCCTGCCGGATTTCAGAATCTATTATGAGAGTTTGCTTTTATAAAATTATTTCATTCCCCGCACCCCTTTTAAAATGCTTCATTTACCAACCAACCTGATGTCCTCGAATCAGATTCAGGTCCTTTTACATTTTGCTCTCGTATTTTAATATCCTAAACGCGACCATTTACAAATAAGCGAATGAGGATGCAAATACATTCGTATTTTACATTAATAAACCGACATCATCCTTGTGAATGACTAAATGTTATACCATGGATTTCCGGATTTTCTAATTCTAATATTCCAGGATATTTGCAATGCTATTCCATGTGAATGGATAAATGGTCGCCAAATAATAAATTCGTCCTGTGCTCTTTTTGTCAAAAGAACGAACGAACGAATATTGGAAAATATGGCTTATTATGTGAAATCCGAACTGTACGGATTGCCATGAGAGGTCTCTAGTGGTCTTTGTGCTTGTTTGCAAACGGAAATTTACATAAATACAGGGTGAAAACCTACTACTTCTTGATATAAAAATGCAATAATTTATTTAGTTGATTCATGTTATTAATTCACATTGATTTTTTAAGGAAGTTTTTAATATCGATTTAGTCAATAACTAATTTTAACTAAATTTGTATCAATAAATGGAACATTTATTTTGACAGTTCAATTGTCAGTCCAAAAAATTATCTGAAATGTCAAAAGTGCCTTTTTCACCGCTCCATGGATCATTGCAAAATAACGATGAGATGAAGTTCCGTAAATTTTAAAATTTTAATTCCTCCATTCGTCACTTGATTGCTCTATTCGTTACGTTCATTCATTCGCTACTTCATACCTCCCCCTCCCTACTTTTCTACACCGTTGCCAAGTGTGTCAAAAAGAAACAATGAATCGGAAACCATGTAAACTGGGTCTAAGACGGAGCTGAACTGGGTTGCAAAAAATAATTGTTGCTTTAAGGTTGGTAGCTTTTGATTGTATGACACTGACATCAGGATGTGTTCGTTGATACCGAAGCTTTGTATACTTATTTCGGGCTAAAGTGTGGCTTTCGGTGGAATTGAATTTTTTAATGGTTTTTAGCATGGTTATCACCGAAATCTTGTGATCCTAAAATCAAGATGATTTAGAACTACTTTCAAAATGACGAAAATGACAAAGACATTTGTCTGAGTTGAAAGTTTGGAACGTCCTTGATAAGGTTTAATTTAATTTGAACAAATTAAATACACTAAAATCTTCATCCGTGGTGCTGTGATTTTTACCTGCCAATTTAATTGAATTAACTGAAGTTAAACAATGGTTCAACTTTCAAGTATTTGATATTAACTGGCCTGCTTGCTTCAACTATCGTTGAACCTCAATTTGACAAACCCGGTTCAAATTTTGATCCATGGTTCTGCAATTCTAATTCAATGATTTCAAAAAGTTAACTCAGGTTTAACGATGATTCAAGTATGTTATTCATATACTTTAACCTTGAATTATCATTAAGCTTTAGTTACTCCATCGAAATCGGTGACTTAAAATTGCTGAATCGCGCATCAAAATATAAACCATGTTTGTATAATTATGCTTTAATATGCCGAAATCGGTGAAAAAGTTGAATAGTCTTGGATTGCAAGATTACGTCAATGTATGTTTTCGCAATGTACATTCATTTTGATAGGTGAAAATTTCGTTATCGTTCCGAATGAAAAAGTCACTCATCAATGTAAAGATTTTGATTTTTAAAAATAAACCTACCTGTCTACCTGTCTTTCTTTCAATTCATCCTTATTTCCTGGTAAAATTCTTAAAAATTTCAGTTCTAGTTCAACTCGACTCTGCATATAATCGGAGAAATAAAACATGACTACAGTTTGCCAACACAGCCAGAGTCACGACTGCCAACTTTGATAAAAAAAATAGAAACATATTAAATATAAAAGTGAGTATAGCGTTTTATTGGTGCTTGTTTCGCTAGATATAAACTCACTGTAACAGCAGTTGATACCCTCTGAGGCGGGGCAAGCCTGGCTATATCTCGGTGTTGTCTCGGTTTCTTCAAGGCGAGCAACTAGCAGCCAGGAAATATGCGACCAACTTCCCGCTGCCCAAAACTACAGATGAATTTGTGTCTTATCGCATTATTCCGCATATGTTTACTTACCAAATGTCAAAACAGAATTGACATTTGCCACAATTTGCAAAAGTTATGGGTGATTACTTATCCCCCACCTTGTACATACCCCAGACAAGGATTAAACGTAAAACTTAAAGCAAACTAACTAACATTATAAGTGACTCAGGTATAACCGATATTTATGATTTTTTAAGAGATTTTATTTTTAAAAATTGTATCTCCATTTGAAAAAAATTGTCCACCCTGTACAGTACATTCAATACACCATGTGCGATATCGTTCAATTGAAAATTGTTTCCTCTGCGATGCTCGCTGAACAGAAACCATTTTATTAAACTGCCTGGTGGTTCGCTAGAACTGCATCTGCGGTAAAATCCAATCTCTAACTTCCTGCGCTATTGAATCAAAGCCGCCGAACACCGACCAAGCAAGGATGGCACCTACCTCCATCTCACTCATCCCGATCCTCATTATATTTCACAATTAATTAAGTTTATTCACCAGCGGTATGCAAAGAGTAATATTTAAATATTTAAATAAACCGGCCAACCCGCACAAGGGTCTCTTTTTCCCAGTTGTATAGTTCGCTTCAAATCCTGTCCAACGCCACCCACGCTTATCCATTGAACTATGATGCTGCTGCTGATGATTATCCCTTTTAATTTAATCACTACTCATGTATGTATGGCAAGTCCAAAGTGTTATGCGTAGCCTGCGTTCCGTGCTTTTATTTTCATCCACATTGGAGCGGCAGGACTTTCCACAGGACTCCTCTTATCATGATATTTGCTATCAGGAGCATCCATCCCGTCTATATGTACATACAATACATACATTTAAATTCATTAAATTATCCTTCGATCCCGAAATCGAATGGAAATGACGAATTCAAATTGAATTCCAAAATTGGCAAACGGTTTGCATAACGTTTGAGCGGCGCGGCGGTGCGGTGGGCCATCGTTAAAGGACAAACACCCACAAGAACTCGCAATCCGCTGTAATTGAAGTTTTATTACGCTTTACATTGTTAATAATGGCGTAGGGCGGCACGGCGCGGCACAGCGCGTATAATGATACGCACGGAATGTGTATTTAATTTTGTGTTGATGGCGCTATTGCGATGGCAAAAGGACGAACGGACGAGCAAGCAGGAGCCGGCCTTCCGTTTTATTGGGGTTCAATGAGGCTATTTGCAACCAGACAGGGTTCAGAGAGGAGAATTCATGGGATTTTTCTGCGAGGATCTCAAAGACGAAAGGCTATATCCTGACACTGGAGTTTTTGGTATTTTTGTGTTTGATCTGGAGAAATATGTTTGTTGAAATTAAAGGTAAAGAATCTGGGTTTTGCCTTGGCAAAGGGTAATTTTTGTTTGAATGACAGGTAGTTGCACCCTGACCCAGAGGCACTTGGGAAGGCTTTGTTTGAATTTTTGTTTTTGCTGTTTAAATGAAAACCTTTTATACCGTTATTACAATGGGTTTGCAGTTTTCAATGCGATTGTGTTGGTATTTATTCAATTGAGTTATATTACAAGGAAAAAGGAAATCATTGTTGGCCCGTGGAATCATCTCCCAGTCGGAAAATATTTAAATTTTGTTGCACTACCACATTTTGATCGAAGCATGGGGGGTCGGAACTATCCGAGGAGCAAACATTGATTCGGACCACAACCTCTTTGTAGCCACTGCTGCGGATATCCCGACTAAAGACTTCTTCAAACAAAGCGCGTTTTGACGCCACGTTTTAACGCCGCGTTGTAATATACAGCAATACGTATCCCATGTCGAGTTCAACGCGGCGTTGTGATAAATTATAATTATTTTTTTGACGCTGCATTTAAATTTTTTTTTGTTGAACTATATTGTGTTTGGCGAATCAGACATTTTAAATTTATTGTAAAAAATTATAAATTATTGACTTATTTTGTGTCATTTTCCTTTTGAATAATTAGCCTGTTTACGTTTCTAAACCCTCCAAGATCTCGGTTTTCTCAGAAACGCGAACACAATTTCTCAGAAAAAAATCTCAACTTACTGTCAAAAAATTAATCCTAATATTTTTTGGGTTCGCTTGCTCAACTTAAGTTTGTCAAAGAAAACTATGGTTAGAAAGAAATGGCGTTTGCTGAAAAATTGATTTCACATAAATATTTTAGCTCCATCAAAAGTGAATGAGGACATTTCTGAAATCTCAAAAAACAAAAACTGGCTAATTGTTAAAATAAAAAAAAAATAAAAAAAAAACAATTTGAGATTTTTTACTTGCGATTATAGGTACTATAATGCAAGTTATGCATTCGTGCAGATTAAAAATTTTGAGATAACAATCAAACATGACATTACGATGATAAAGAAACATATTTGAGTTACTGGCAAAATTCTGTCCGTCTGTCTGTCTGTACGGATGTATTTTGAACTGCAGCCTAAACGGTTGCGCCAATCGTCTTAAAATTTTGAACTTAAGGTTATTTTGACATTATACAGAGGAGTTTTTTTCAATTTTTTTTTTTAAGCTCAAAAATGAACGGTACCTGTCATATAACCGTTATGTAAAACCTTATTTTTCTCGAAAACGGCTCCAAGAATTTTTATAAAAAAAAAATCAGTGTACTACTGTAATTATGCATTATATTTTGGTGAAAAAAAAAATTAATTTGGTGGGCTAAAAACGGTACCTCCCATAGGAACGGTTTTTTTTTCTTCGACTTTTTCGAAAACTGGTGATCCGATTACAATCAAAATTGATATTCAAGAAGATGTAGGTAGCCTGAGTAATTTTGCATTATTTTTTTTTGAATTATATTTTTTATTTTATTTTTTTTAAACGGCTCAACGATTTTGAAAAAAAAAATCACATTTTTTCACATTTTTTTAAAGAAATAAAATGGCGTTTAAATTTTTCGCTGAAAACTATTTTACGTACTTTTTTCAATTAATCAAAAGTCAGAAAAATCGAATATAATCTTAGAAGTTCCCTTAATATTTTTCAAATTTTATTCCAAGCTGTGACCGCACATAAGATCAAGTACGTGCGATCCAGTCGTCCAATTTATTTTTATTTATTTTACGCGCTTCTGATAGCTCTCTGTCCGAATTTTCCTAACGCTTGGTTTGGAAAGCTGCGTCAAAATAATCTCAACGCCGCGTGTAATAATCTCAAGGTCGCGTTAAAACGCATTTTGTTTGACGAAGCCTTTATAGGCCAAGAAATTGAACAAATTGTAATACTGTAAGGAAGTTTGACGCTGGACGGCTACAATCGCAAGATATCGCCAGGCCCTTTTTTGAACAAGTCTCTATAATAACATTCATCCTCCAAAATGATCGCGCGCCCAGAAAAAAATTTTGTTGTTGTCACATGAGCTGCAATTTGACCTCTTGACAGCATATTGTGGTAATCGATAACATCCATAATTTACTTTCCTAAAACAAAAACAAAAATCAAACTGCATAAGACTCTTACAAAATTGAATGATACGTTATCATTTGAGAGCTTGTGTGTTCACTCCGATATATTTCAGTATCCCTCATGTCCTTTCTAACCACATTTAGTTGGCCTCAGAAGAAGTCATCTGTCAATATTATTGATATAGGGCCTACAGGTCTGTCGAGAATATCACTCTGACCAAAGATTTAGCAGAGGAACCCGACGGAATATAGACCAACGCAAATTTAGGAATAATCTGCGGTCCTTAAAGGGAATTGAAGATTTTTTCTAACAAAGTGCGGGCATCAGCTGTTCTGGATCACCGAAAATCCGCCTAAATTCCATAAAGAGCTTACAAACCTATTAAAAGTTACTGCTTCATATATATGGCAAAAGGCGCATACTGCATGACTCACAGTTGAATCTTTTCAGTCTTCTTTTTCTGTAGTGTGTTGAAGTCACAAGTAGTGGCTTGGTGTGTCTGACTGCTAAGCGAAGGTTCGGGGTTCGTAAAAAAACATACATAACTACGCTTCGTCTTCGGTTCCGACGCTTGTCTATATGGACAAGTCTGTGGTCAACTCCCAAGCGAAAGCTGATTTATTTGTAACATTGTTTGCAGATAATTCAACGTTGCCTCAGTGCGATATGGCTCCTCCTGTACTTGATAACGTAAATGGTTTTATGGGACAAATCTTTTTTCGCGCTCGTTTAGTTGCAAGAGTTCTTAAAGATCTCGATATTCACAAATCCGCTGGCCAGGATAGTATTTCCCCTATAGTTCAGAAGAGGTGTGCTTCCACGCTGGCAAAACCACTGTGTAGGATTTTCCATCTGTCGTATTCTACAAGCCTCTATATCCAAGAGGATGGAAAACTGCCTTTTTCCAGCCCATACCTAAAAAAGGCGTATCTTCATCTCCCTTTAACTATCGACCAGTTGCACTTACATCCCTTCTTTCCAAGGTCATGGAAACGCTGATAAACTATCAGATTAAGAAATATATTGAGACACGGAAACTTCTAAATGACCGGCAATACGGTTTTCGTAGCAATAGGTCCACGGGTGATATGATGATTCACCGAACAGTGGAATCAATCTTTACATCGTTTTGGAGAAAGTAAGATTATTGCATTTAATATTTCAAAAGCATTTGATAGAGTTTGGCATGAAGCTCTCTTTATCGCAAATGCGTGCACTTGGAATCGGCGAACCTCTTATTCGATGGATTAAAAATTACCTTTCGGAACGTTCAATTCGCGTTGTTTTGGATGGCTTGCTGTCTGATAGTCACAAAATAAATGCTGGTATGCCGCAAGGCTCCGTTCTGTCTCCGACACTCTTCCTTATTTTTATCAATGATCTCTTGTCTAAGACTTCTAATCCATTAAATTGTTTTGCTGATGACAGTACCCGCAGCTTCTCATACTCGTTTCCACATTCACTTCCCTGTTCTTCGGATATGGAACTGCAACGGCAACGTATGATTAGTTCATTAAATTCTGATCTGGCCAGCATTGTTCCATGGGGAAATATTAATCGTGTTGAATTTAACTCAATGCTGCCTGCTGTGGTTAAAGCATAACCTACCTCCCATGCCACTATCCATGAGTGGTACTTGCATCGAGGAGGAAACTGAACAGCTTTGCGTTCTAGGTATGTGTATCACAAACCACTTTCTGTGGAATGAACACATATATGACATCGCCAAAAATGCTGCGAAATGTTTAGGTTTTCATAGACGATCCAAGAAATACTTATCCCCGCTAGATCTGGCTACTGTTTATAAGGCATACATTCGCCCGAAGCTTGAGTACAATTCTCATATTTGGGCAGGTGCCCTTATTACTCACTTGCGTTTCCTGGATAGAATCCAGAAAAATGCATTGAAAATGATAGGGAACAAGGATATAACAGAAACATTTGATTCACTAGAACATCGTCGAAATGTTTCCTGTCTCTCCTTATTCTATTGCTTCTTCTATAAACAATGCTCCAGCGAAAAAGCCAGTTGCATTCCTCCCCTTAAAAGTTTTACCCGTAATACTCGTACCGCTAGGAATGCGCATACATTTACCCTTGAGCCTTATTTCGGACGCACTGTTAAGTATAGAGACTCATTCTTTAGCCGCACTACACGAATGTGGAATGCTCTACCCGGCTCCATTTTTCCCTTCCATTACGACTTACAAACGTTCAAAACCAATGTGCACCGGTACCTCCATTCATCTTCTATCCAATTTTCCTAAGGTAGTAACAATCCCTTGAGTGCGCGCAGATTATAAAAAATTAAAGATTAAATTAAATTAAGATTAAACAAATCCCCGCCAGAGCCACCGTTTTTTTCCGGTATACCGCCTCTTGCGATGAACTGAGAAAATCTACAATAGTAAAATTTGTCTCGAAAAAGTGAATCTCATGTTGCTGTTTGGACTCGACGGTAAATTTTAGGTAACTTCCATTCTTGCAGTTTTGCAACACACACACAGGAATGGTTGAGAGTATAAGTCACTAGGCCTTGGCTCTTTAAGGAACTGTCGCGCCAATGAAAACAAAAATTAAGTCACAGGTCTATATCAATGAGCCTCAGATTCTTAAAACCCTAATGGCGTGCGAGGATCTTTTGCCGGAAGTTCTCACAAAAGTGATTAAAAAAACCATAAATCGTCTTGGCTTGAAGTTATCATTGATTTACATAATTTTTTTTATTCTGAACTTTTAATTTTATAAATTATCATGCAACCCAAAAATATGCAGAAATTTAAGGTGAAAATGCTTAAATTTGTTTGCCTTAATATCCCTTTCAATATTTTAAGGGTTAAACTAGCCACTTAGGTATTTCTTTTATATTAAAGTTAAAGCTTTCTCCCACAGCGAATTGAGATATATTCTGAAACAATTTCCTCATAAATATCCTGGCAAGAGCGCTCAAATTATCAAATTTTTTTGGAAAATATAATTTCCAAGGACCCATCATTATTCCCTGTTTGATTAAACCCCGAAGTTTTTGAAAACTTCGAAAAGCTCATCTTGTCTGAGTTGTTGCACGTGCTTCCTCTTCTCTCTCATAGTCACACAGATTGTTTTAATACAATTATCCTTTTTTTAATAAGTGATACCCCCATATAATGGACAAAGTAAATTTTTTCATAAATCCTTTAATCCTTTTTCTGAAAAATTTGCATTCAACCGCTAGGAAGGCGAAACTTTCTTTCATTTTCCCGTACAAAGAGCACCATTCTTTACCGAAGTGAAAAAATTTAAATCCACATTCGTCGTCCTTCAAAATGTGTCCTTTTTCTCTCTAAAAATCCTGGGGCTTTGAAGGAAAACAAGAAAAAGTAACGCGCCTCCTATGTTAATCATTATAAATTTGGAAAAGTAAGGAAAAAGGAAAAATTTGTTTAGAAAACCTGCATAAATTCAAACCCAGAGTCAAAGCAGAGTTGCGGCTACGCAATAATGATTCATCTACGTTGATGGATATTTTATGCTGGAATTTTCTGTTCTCAGTTCCATTTTCCGTATTGTTGATTAGAATCTCTATACTCCCTTTGGTCCTGTTCAAATAATTCAAGTCTCTTCCATAACAATGGATGAATGTGTCTAAAAAAGAGCTCCTCCTCTGGTCTATAGCTAAATGGGATAACATACGTCTTTGCTGAGTGTACAAGGCAGAGATGTGTATAGGTATTGTGCTGACATCTAAAGTGCGGGACAAATTGACACATTGTCCCTATAGTAGTATAGAAAGATACAAATTGTGTCCTCCATCTCTCATCCTTAAGCCGTAATTCCGGAGCCTTGACATATTTAATCAAAATCGATTCAAAAACGATGCAGCAAATTGTGTCTCCCTGCTGTAATTAATTTAATTTCCTTTCAATCACGCAAATGTGGATATTGAGGCGAAATCCTTCGCTCATCAATTCCACTTATCACTTTAAGGTTTAGAGTGTGAGATGGGGTGTTTGAGAGACACATGCTGGGATATTTTGATGTTTGTCTCGGATTCTTTGGATTGGGAGCTTAAATTTCAAGAGAACCCAATACAATCCACTGACCGCCGACCATAGGCTGCATTATGGTGTTAAGGTTTGTTCGGGGATAATTGGTTTCTAGAAATTAATCTTGAAAGTGCATATAACACAACTAATTGACCATACTTTGTCGAGTGCTGTAATCAATGCTAATTATGATGACAAATTTCTGAAATAGATTTTGGACTTTGACGGAGGAGATTGGCATTTGAACGGATGTGGTTGGAGGAGGTAAGTGGACACTCTTATTAGGATATGGAAGGAGAGTGACGAAGACTGAAGGTATCCACAACAATACTAAACACTCGGCCATAGATGAAAGGTTCTGTGGTGAAGCAACATAAAACTGTACCACCTTTTATTTGGATGCAGCTTCGGATATAGTTGGGCAAGAAATCCTGAACTTTCGACATGTGCAAACCGTATCAAGTCTTTTTTCACCAAAATAAAATTTTAAATTTTGGACCAAAGTGTCATGTCAATATTACCAGAACATGGTGTCCGCATCAATATCAATGAGTTTCAGGTCAAGAGACTGTCAGTCAAATTCAACACGTTTCGATCAATACCACCCAAGTTTGAAGTATTTTTGATGTTCGCATTTCCAGGCTATTTTGTTTTACCAAAGTATGAATGTGAACCATGTACGCCACTGCAAAAGAGCAATAGTGTCAAAATGAAGACTGCAATGGCAAGATCCCCCAAAAGCACATGACAATGGACTATTTTGAAATCTCCCAAGAAGGCAATAGCCATAGCTTATTATTCCAGTACTCCTTCTAAGCCTTCCTTATCTTGCTTTAAATGGCGCTTCAGTCTGGGATAAATCGGGCCCTAATCAACAAGATCGGCCAGCCAGCTCGGTCCCTAACTATCTGCCTCCAGTTTGGCAAATGAAGTCGAAGAAGAATTAATGTCCATCAGTTCTATAAGACCCAGCCAGGGGCCATGATCAACGGGATCCTTCCAGCGTAAGCAAAATGCTCCACGATGAGCTCTTTCATAAAGAGAACTGCAATGATATTTTAAAGTGAAAGACTATAGTTGATTATGTTGATTGTTTGCCACTGCCGTCATATTTCATTCTCCATATCGGACTTAGGCGCAATTACCATAAAACTTGGTTTTCCCTTTATTAATCTGCAACCCTAGGTTTTGTACCGCCTCGATCTGGATGAAGGAATCTTGTTGAATTTTTTTTTTTATGTCAATGTCAATGTTTCCGTAAGCTAAAGTATCTGGTTAGACTTGTTGCTAATCCTGTCAGAGTTACGGTTTACTTTTTCCAATGCGCGGAAAAAGAGGATGCACGCGAGTCTGTCTCTTGTTGAAGTCAATTGAATATGCCGATTGATCTAGACAGCGATCCGGCGACTTTAAATTGGCCTTCTCGTCAGTCTTCTGGCAATTTATATGTTTCCATATACATATGTGTACTATAATTTCGTGAACCTACCTGATGTTGTTTTGACCCCCCGAAGCCTTGTTATTTTTTAACCGATTTTGTATAACATTTATGCCTTATGGCTGCAGCATGAGGTCTTCCTCTTGAAATGATGGAGTCTCCATTTCTTCCTTGAGCCACCAACTCACTAAACTCACTTCCCATCGCTCTAGAATTTTTTCAGGATTATTAATCAGCTGATCAGATTTCCATCTTCATCCTTACGGAAAACGCATCTTAGTGTAGATTGCGATATGTTTCGGACGAATTGGTTGAACTTCGGCGCCTGCTGCGGACCACGCTATCCATCCCTGCTGCCCTTTTTTGCTGTAAAGTTGCCTCTATTTTTCTGAGCCGGTTATTTATGTAGGGTTGCGCTATAAGTCTAGGCTCTAGCCGTTTATTATACAAAATGATTCGATGCAACACATTTTAATTTGATTGAATACGGCCGATCTCATCTCGTTGAAATTAATGCTAAGACTAATTAAGAATTAACGTTACGCGTGTCGCGCGTGTTTTTGAATATGGGTAGGGTGGTAGGGGCGCCCATTCTCTTTATCACGTCGTATCAGTCTGTGCCTGTGGCTGTGTCGGTATAGTTCTCGTTCGTTCGTATTAGGGTGTGTTCTCACAGAATTGGCTATCCTATATAAGTATATACACATGAATATCGCCTGCCGTTGCAATGTTCCGTATGCGCTAATTGACATTCATCATAAAACTAATCGCTCCGACCTCTGCAACTACAGCCCTAGTTGATGTCAACAGTACTCGTAATTTTGTTCGTATAGTAGGAGAGCCCACGAACCACGATGCTAATTGGGAATTTACTCGAGCGTCGCTGGGACCTTTTGGAAAAAAGTTTATGTAATGTATACCTGTTCAACGGTGGGAAGCGTCTACGGGTTTGGTAAAATGTACAAAAAAACTGTCACATGGAAATACTCGAGCGCGTCAGAAATTGATATGTCTATGTTATCGGAAGGATGTTATTATACCGCCTTGCATAGTGGGAGTGGCTGTACGGTAGGGCAGAAAACCAAAAAATTTTTTTCGAGCCCGAAAAAATCAATCCCTTCCGTCAGGCTCAAATAGTCAGATTTTTGAAATGCACATTTTTAAGCATGTAATTAACCCACCTTATCTTAATTTCACGCGCTTGAGTATTTCGAACGATCAATTTTTTTTAACTCATCTGATCGGCTGCCCTACTATTTTCTTATCGGGCTCTTTGAAGGCGAGTCCGCTTTCTAAACAAATGTTTGAATATCAAATTGGTTGTAATCGGTTGGAACCGTGCAGTTATGTTACATCAGTTCCCGAGAAAGTTTAAAAGAAAACCGGTTCTATCGGAGTTACCATTTTTTTTCATCAAAACACAACCCCCACGTCCAATAGTCCACTAAATGTCTCTCTTTGTGCTGCTCGCCATATAGATCAGCGAAAAAGAAGCGCAAGTTTGGTGTTTGAATTGAACGTATGTACCGCTTTTTTTTATAATTAACGCGCGCACAAGGGACTATTTGTTTCCCTTTTCATGTAACACACTGCGCGGGCATTAGGAAGATAGGGAGGGGAGAGATAGGAGGTGTCGATTAACATTGGTTTTGAATGCTTGCAAATTGAAATGGCAAGGGAAAATCTCGCCGGGTAGACCATTCCAAAGTCGTGTTGTACGGCTAAAAAAAGAATCTCTATATTTCACGGTACGTCCGAAATTGTGCTCAAGGGTGAACTGATGGGCATTCCTAGCAAGACGAGTATTACGGGCGAAACTTTTAAGGAGCTGGCTTCACTTACTTCTTTGCGTTATTATGGCACAACAAAACTTTCACTGGAATACGGATCCTGCGTTTCTCTATGTCAGTTTGCTTTTGCTCCTTCAATTAAGTTTGTCTGCACATTTTTTAACTTCTCTTAAACGTCCAAATTTTACATTGAGTATCTCTTCCTTCAGGTATACTGTAAAGTGCTAATATACTTCTTCAACCGCACTTACCGAATGTTTACTTATTTTTCCGTATCAACTTTCGCTTGGATATTCGCAACTGACGTGTTGTAAATTTCGCCCGATTCTTTTAGCGCACTCCTTTGCTGAAAAATTTTAGTCTGAATTCCCGTTAATCATAAATACTACAATGAAATTGCATTAACTGGCTTAAAACACTTACAACTGCAACAGTTTCATTCAATATAATTTAACCTAGCTACTTTATTGTGCCACATTATCACCCACCTGATGATAATCTCGGAATTCCACTTAATCCCAATTAATGCGTCGGTGCTTGTTCCGGAACACACCCAATGTGACTTATTAAACCTACCAATACCATGTTTACCCGCTTAACAGGATCATTTTCCTTTAAATTGTATGCATAATTCATTAAAAACCATTCAGGCCAGGACGAAATGGAAAACTAGTTACAGGAGCAACAAAAGGCCAGTTATTACCAACCACAGAAAAATGCAATTACCAAGCACAATAGAATCCCACGTTCTCTATATATTCTATAAAGATGGCACAGGAACATGGAACATCCTTCCTAGATGTCATAGCCATATGCTTTCTGCACAGAGCGGAGGTCCTTTCCCGCACTGTGTCAGCTTAATCCTTGGCTTTCATATTTTTCTTTTTTTTTTATTTTTTTATATGCGATTGTATGTATCTTCCATTCTTCTTCTACAGGTTGTCTCCTCTATGCAGTGGGTAAACCGGTTTTCCATAAATCTATCGAAGAGACCTATGGATCTTGGCTAAAGGATGCCGCCGCTAAGCCCAGGGACAAAGAGAAAATCTATGTAACCAGAGAAAACGTTACCAATCGTCTCTACGAGTTCGCCAATAAAATGGAATATCGTGGAAGCAGCCTTTCCAGCAAATATTATGAGATAAAAGAAGGATTTATGGTATGTTATGGTTGGGTATTAAAGATTTCTCCTGATTCCTGAATAAATGCTTGCGAATAGAGTAAACCAATAGGGAACAAAAAACGAAGGAAGAAGAATCTTCGATTCTTCTATCTGGAAATCATGATGCTTCATATATATTTTTTTCTTCCTTTTTGTCTATGTTTTTTGCTGTCATGGATTTTAAAATTGGCGTAACGTCAACACAACCATCAAACCACCCGCAGGGCAACGCACACGTAGTCTTCAATGGATCCTTCTATTACAACCAGGAAAACAGCGAAATCGTCGTGAAATTGGATTTGGCAACTTTGAAGAGAACAAGTGAGTTGTAAATTGTATATTAATTGCATGATATTGTCTCTTGGTGTTTTTCTAAGGAAGTTGTCGAGTCCTTAAGGCAAAATGATGGGGCGACGTGAGGCATCATTCTGACTGCGGTATTTGGTTGGGGCGGGGGGATTGTGGTAAACTTGCAGTAGAGTGGGGGGGGGGGGGGATTCTATTTGGTTTGCTGGTTTTGGTATCGAGGCATTACAATTAATTATTATTTTGTGAGATTTGTGTCCTTAAACCGCACACCATTTGGGAAACCCAGAGTTGAAGGCTTTAAGTATGTAAATCAGATCAAGTGGTTAAGTTGGAGGAGAATTCACTGAGGTGTGTAATCAAAATAACTTCCCGAGTTATTTATAATTTATGTCTCGTTTTAGGGCATTTCAAAGCTTTTAAAATTCAGATAACATATTTTCAGCTTTGGCTGTTTTGGAATGAACAAAGTTGTTGTTTTTGCGACATGGCTTCTTTAATTAAGTGACAGATGGGTAAGCGGGTCTTTAATGAACTTCAAAAGCCTGACTTTTTGTTTATGTTTTAGAAGTTACGATTAATGCTTATTTGGTTTATATACACTTAATAAGTAAAAAACTTTGCAAAAGTCGTAGATTCAAAAGGCAAAAACTTTATGCTTAGTTGAAAAACAAATTATTTTGACTCTTGACTATATTTACATTATATAAATATTTTGAAATGGTTTTTTAATAAGGACGTTTATAATAAATATTGACAAAGAGGGAGGAGTTTTGAATCATTTTTATATTCACATGACTTGAAAAGTCAAAACACTGTAAAAAAAACATGTTTTGTGTTGGTACTGGCTGATGAACTTCTTTCTCACTCTTTTTAGAAAACGTATTAAAGTGTTTCAAAAATCCTGCATTTAATATTCAAGCAATTTCTGGTTTCATAGAGGAAAGATTTTGCCTTGTTGGCCTTTCTGAAAAAAGGAGAAAACATAAAAAATCATTTCAGAAAAATGAGACATTTGTTTGTTCCTCGAAAAGAAATCCATACTTCCTTGTGAATTTTCGCCAAGAGATTTCCTGAATTGAATTAACTAATGAAAAAATATTTCCACTTTTGCGACTACCCCGATTTACGAAATTCCGCCGACTTAACGGCCTCTTTCTCCCCCTTGCGACTTCTTTCATAAAAAGAAGAAACTATTTGGCGGGATTTTCAGTACTTTTTTAAAAAGCACTATTTTTTTCTGAAATTTGTTTGATTCTCTGTTATCTAAACATTAAAAAAGATAGAATGTTTGTCTTCGGTGATTCTCATCAGTTTGTATCCAAATTCATATAAATTGAAAATCATGAAGCGCTGTCGAGTTCAAATAAGAAAGTAAAGTACGCCTGAATATTGTATGCCATCGGAACAGTTTAAAAATGAAACGCAAATAATTGGAACGATTTGTTTCATTTTTGTATGCAATCATTGTATACAGGGTGTACCGTAAGTCAACGTCAAGCGGACAACGGGAGAAAGAGGAGGTTATATCCCTACTGGGAAAAGTAAGAAAAAAAATTCATCTCGCTTGGTTTATGATGAAAATCGATTCCATAGCCCACATTTTTAGAAACGTCGGTTACAATTTTTTTTTATTTGAGACGATTTTTATTTATAATTAATCCATAATAATCATGCTATTGATCGCAATCAAAAACCTAAAAAAAATATTGTTAGATTCGCAGGAATTCTACTCGGCAAGAGTACGTTAACTTTGGCGGATTGCTGTAGAGTGACTGAATACAAGCATATTTTTACTGCGGGAGGGAGGTCTATCTGCCCCCGTTTAGGCAGGAGGAGCAAGAATAAAGCTGTTACTTTTCAACTTAATGATTACAAATTTAATCTTGTTGGATATAGTTCACATTTTGCCAAAAACTTTATGTATGTTGAATTGAATAAATCGAAAGTTGCGTGTTGAAATGGTACTCACTGTCAACTGAAGAGCCCAAGTGAGTTACCGGCCAATTTTTGATGAACTTAAAGGCCGTAAAAAAGCTATTTTGAATCAAAGATATTATATTCTGGAATTCTACCTTGAAAATAGACTTTTTCGAGTAAAACTAGGAACGGGTTATTCGGTATTTAAAGAAATAAATGCTGGTGTTCCACAAGGAAGTGTATTTGGACCAGTATTGTTCGTTATTCATACTCTATGCTAATGATACGGGCACACTTGCATCATCCGGCTCAATCGAAAGAGCAACCGAAAACGCCTAGTAAAATAACAAACTGGACAAAGAAATGGCGCTTCGTTCCAATCGAATCCAAATTAACACTTGTTAACTTTACTAACAAGAGTGCTAACAATCTGCCAATTCTTATTAACTGGGTACAAACACCGAAGGCAAACGTTTTCGGAAGACGAAAGTAAAAAAAAACGAAAAAAAACTCGACATTAATTTTTTTTTTATTGAAATGGCTACTCCAATTCAGGGCTGCCAATTTACTTCATATGTAGTATATCTACTTCATTTGAAATGTGTTGTATTGATTTATTTTTGCAAATCCAAAGTCAGTTTTTTTGTCTCTGGATATTTGTTCCAGCTAATTCCGGAAATAGATAGACCTATTTAGCAGATAACTGACGTAAGGATTAATTTAGGTTAATGTTATTACCCTTTAGGTGGCACTTGGGTCTTTTACGAAAGTTCTTATTTTTAGAACGATTTGGAAAAATTTTGACCCAGAAGGTGGCGCTATGATGGGAATATATCTACGAAAATGTAGTCTTCCCTGTATTTCTTTATAATTTTTATTTCAATAATATAATGGCTTGGCCGATTTAAAAAACATATGTTGTAAAAACATGTTTAGCTTGCTTGATTTAATATATACTTGGATGTGATGGGAAGCACTGTTATTGAGATCCAGAAAACGATGGTAAACCCGAGCTATGCCGGGTGGGTCAGCTGGTATTAAATAAGATGAAAATAAATTACTTTTTTGTTATAATTTTTGTTTTCATTATCTGCTACATATTTTGCAAATCTGCTTCGTTTTTTTTTGGACGATCTAATTCATTTTCTAGACTCTGCATTCCCATCGCTGCTCCAATTTAAGTACTTCTAACGAACTGCTTATCTATAAGCAAGTGCTTAGATCTGCATAGACGTACGATATACAATATTGGAGTTGCACCAAACCAAACTATAGCCAAACACTGCAATTATATCAAAACTAAGCCCAAAAAGCAATCGTTATTGTTCCGGAGTATATACCAAACAGCGATTTTACACAGAGACTTGTGTCGAAGTAGAAATAATTAAATTGCACGACTGGATCACACGTACTTGCAGTCACAGCTTCGAATGAAATTTGAAAAATATAAAAGTGGGATACACACTATCATTTCTTAAATGACATTTCACAAAAGTAATAATTTAAACGCCACTTTATTTCTTTAAAAAATGTTAAAAAGTCAGATTTTTTTCAAAATCGTAGGAACAGTTCTTAAATAAAAAGTTTTTTTTTATTAAAAAAAAGTAATTCAAGAATGCACAGTTAAGCACAAAAATAACTTAAATTTAAAAACAAAATTAAAACAAAAATTCACTTAATCGATTCAAAAAAAAAAATTTGTTTTAATTATTAAAAATAAAAAAAAAATGTTTTCGAAAATATTTAAATGTGGAACTACTTTGGCTGCCTACATTTTTTTTTGGAGTATTAATTTTGTTTTTAATTGGTTAAGCAGTTCTCAAGAAAGTCGAAGAAAAAAAACCGGTCCTACGGGAGGTATCTTTTTTTTTCATTTTAGATTCTTTGATGTAGTAAGCTTAGAGCCAGCTTTTTACTACAATCAGAGGCTCTTCATAAGTGCATGTGTTAGTTGTTAGTAAAATTAAAATAAAATTAAATAATGATAGCCTAACACATGTACAAAATACAAAAACTAACTAAAATGTAATAATGCCAATTATATATGTACAAGAAAACACTAAACAAAACAATCACGACAGTGGAGCACTGGTTTGAAATAAAGATTTTTACCCCACTTTACTTAAGTTAAAGTCTATAGAAGAAGCGTTTAAAATAAAATGTCTGCTCATACGATTTAGAGCTTCATGTATGCCATAGTTTATTCTATGAAAGTCAACATGCAGAAGTTCCGATCCACGCAGGTGATAAGATCCTCGACGGTAATTTAACCCAATACAGGCTAATAAATAAGGAGCGCCAATTTCGTCCTTAATAAGTTGATGAAAAAATATTAAATCGTTATTAAGACGCCTTTGGTGAAGGGTTTGCATCTGCAGAAGCTGGATTCGCTGTTCATATGGTGGCAGAATGAATGGATCGTTCCAAGGTAGACCTTTGAAGGCAAAACGAATGAAATTGTGTTGGATTGCTTTAATACGGTTCTTATGAATTAAGTAATTAGGAGTCCATACTTGTGACGCATACTCAAGGTGGGGGCGTACAAGGAAAGAGTCACATATGGATCACTAAATTCCTTTGCCCAGCGTTTTATGAATCCTAGCATAGAGCTAGCTTAATTCACAATAAAATTAACGTGTTGAGTAAATTCAAAGTTGGAGATAAAATGGACACCCAAATCCTTAAAACTAAAGACGCGACCGAGTTTTTGCTGGGAAATATGATAATCGAATGCACTTACGATACGTTTTCTAGAAAAGGTAATCGTCTGGCATTTTAAAGGGTCAATATCTGCCTGCAGAAGACTGCGGACTTTATTGTCTTAAATCTCTTCATGTCATCAGCGAATATAAAAATGTCACTTGATTGTATGCATAAAGTTACATCATTTATTGCCAAAATATAGGACCAAGGTGGCTTCCTTGAGGTACGCCAGAGTGGGCCACGAAGGGGTCTGAAAGACAATTTCTAAATTTTACTTGATAGAATCTATTCTCTAGGTATGATTTGATCCAAGCTAAAAAATTAGGAGGAAAACCAAAAGCGTTTAGCTTTAACAAGATTATTTTTTGACTTAGTTGGTCAAATGCTTTTGAGAAATCAGTGTAAATGCATTCTACTTCATAACCTTTTTCTAATGCATTTGAACATTATTATTGAATTAAGCTGGTATAGTCCTCACAGTCGTTGTTTTCACGGAAACAACTGGAAAAAATTGTATTCAAGAACATCTTCTGGAACAATTTGTATTGCAGTTTCCTATTATTTTCAGAAACACAAAAAACCACCATTTAATCCTTTGTGTTCCAAAAAAAAAATCAACAATAAAACATTGTTACTTTATCATTCACGACGCTTGAGTGCTCAATACATCAAAAAGCCAATAAAGAGAAATGATCTTGAACTGGAATCAGTGTGTCCAATTAATCAAATTTAATGGCCTACATTCTGAGCCTATAAATCGCACATTTCCAACCCTCATAAGCCCCATCTAACTCATATCCTGCAACGGCCCCACAGAGCTAGAAACTTCAATAGCGCACTCAATACCCTCCCCAAGATAATTATTCCACACGAAACCCATTATAACAAAGTCCTTAGCCTTAAAAACAATCTTGTTTTGGTCACTTACGCAACAGAGTCGTTAACAAAAACAATTGCAATCATCAGAAAGCATCGTTAGAATGGATGCTACATCACATTCAACTACCCTATACTAAACTCTAAATGAAATATCCTGTCTTCAGTTGGAGGACTTGAAAGATCTGATCCTTGATTGCTTTGTGTTTCGTGTTCCCAGACGCCGATGGCTATTTCGACATACTTCCGTATTTATCACTACTTACCTAGTTCACATGAATGAGGATAGGTCACGCGATGATGTAATCTTCTGGCGGATATAAAGAGAACGAGCTCATGTCATTCTAGGACTTGCTAGTTGCTATCCTTTGAATTCATAAATGCCAATGAAAACATCGCGTATGTCCGTCCGGGGGAGACCCAGTTGTGTAATTCTTCCACTCTGATACAATCTCTGTTCCGTTTTCTCCTTGCAGCTACCAAGCTGCCCCACACAGGACTATCCACCGGAAATAAGCTGTACACAACCAACCACAACTACATGGATTTCAATGTGGACGATGTAGGACTATGGATTATATACAGCACATACGACTCCAACAATACCCTGGTGGTAAAGGTGAGTAGCATCATAACGATTTGTCTATGTCAGTCGTGTCCGACAAGCGACAAGTCCGTCAATGAAAGAGTTACGATGACATTACGAGCCGCCTGACACAAAATTGCTTTGTATTGGCATTTTTTGTGGATCCATTTTATTTTTTTTTTTTTTTTTTGTACTTTAACTTCCGTTTCTATTGCAGATGGACGCAGAAACTCTGCAGATCCAATACAGCTGGAACATCACATTGGATCATCATAAATTCGGTGAAATGTTCATTGTGTGCGGAGTGTTGTATGCTATTGATTCAACGACGGAAAGGAACTCCCAAATTCATGTTGCCGTCGATCTTTATAATGGGAAATTGATAAAAGTCGATTTGCCATTCTCGAATCCCTTCCGAAGGACCACCACAGTCGGGTATAATCGACATCTTGGGGTAAGTGTTATGTGTCTTTTAGCTTAATAGGGGGTGTTTATTTGTTCGAATGGGTGGGTGTTTTGGGCGAGCAATTCTCTTTCAATTGCAGGCGAAACGCCTAAAAACGGTTCGAATAAGCTGTTCCACGAAAAGTTAATAGACCACTTAGAATGGCAACGAAGTGTTGGTAATTGAATCTGAAAGGGTTTTGTCCTTTTTCTTTTTCTTTTTTTTTTGGCTACCACACACAATTTACAAGAATTGAAAAGTTCGCCTTTTTTTTGTGTGTGCGTCGGTGAACATGAGAGAAAATTATTGTGTGATAAATCTGGTTAGACTTTTTCGAACTTTTCTTTTGAAAAATTAAGGGAAGTTTACAGTGGGGTGTAGAAAAATTAGATACAAATGTTTTGTTTTTTATTTCGAATTTTGGGTAGTTGATTAGAATTTTTAAATAAATTCTTTTTTTTATAATTTTATATATTTTATTTAAAAATGTCTTATTTGTGGTCTCCGTTTGCCGTTTTTGAAATTAAAATTTCTAAGAAACCTTTATTCATGAAGTAGTTGTACATTGTACTGCAGTGACTTCTATTTTGTGAGTTGAGAGAAATTTTGTTACGGAAGCCTTGTTAGTGAGACGCTCGAGTTTTCCTAGGTATGACATGATCTGCTGATTAATAAGCTATTCTTTTTTATTTTTATAAGGTCGGGTGATGCAAACTAGCTTGTACCTCTCCATCCTTGGTATGAATGAATTAACTTGGTTTTCAAATAGTTCACCTAGGTAAGATTGTTATAAGGTAGATGGGGTTATTAGCCGGATAACCTCGATTGGTAGGAAGGAACGAATGATGGGAAACAGAATTATTGGAAAACTGGGTGCGGAGAAGCCTGATTATATACACTGAGTTACAAAAAAAGTGGCGCAGTCATAGTTTTTGATGTGTTGTTATCATTTTGATAATATGCCGCTATGTTTATGCAGAGTTTTATTTTTTAAAATTTAATGGAATAGTTTTGTGCTTTTTTGCATGATCTGTTTTTATTTTCCTTGTAATAAATGCACAATATAGATGAAAACCACATGTTAATGTTTTTCATACTAGACGCGGGTTTTACTAATTCTGGCTTTTCATTGATCCTGTAAGTGTTATGATTTTATTTTAATTTGTTTATTTATTAGTTTTTTAGTAATTTTTGTGAAAAAATATGCAAATAAATGCAGAAGAAGTCGCCAGGGCGCTTGCTTTGGTTGAGGATGGACGAAGTGTACGGTATGCCGCTATTATGATTAGAAAACCGGAGGCAACGCTAAGAAGAGCTATTGAAAGGTACAGGGACACCAATTCTTACACCCGACGTCAAGGCTCAGGTCGACCGAGAGCAACATCTGCAAGGGATGACCGATTTTTGGTGCTTCAAAGCCTTTAGAGATCGTCACCAAACCGCAGTTGAGCTGTCTCACAGACTTCGATCAGTGAGGGGGACAGCTGTAAATGCACAAACGGTGAGGTGGCGATTAGTAGAGAGTGGCCTAAGAGCAAGAAGACCCGCTCGCGTGCCGAGACTCACGGTGCAGCACAAGCAACGTTGGATGGAATTTGCTCGCCTTCACCAAGATTGGACCGAGGCCGACTGGAGTAGAGTTCTTTTCACTGATGAGTTAAGGTTTTGTCTGCGCTCACCATATGGACGTAGCAGAGTGTAGAGACGAACAGGTGAAAGATTCTCTTCGGCAACAGTTGCTCAGCTGTTCTGTTTGAAAAACACTAACGAATTTTGGAAACTTAATTGATTTCTGTATTGGTGGAATTGGTGAAAACATATTTGACCCATAATTCCTGTTTTAGGTCTCCAAGTTGTGATATATTAAACAGATAAATGAAAAACTCAAAATTATTTTGATTTGTTTTTCTTTTTTTTTTAAACAAAACTAATTCGGTCTTTAGCAGATTAACATTTAGTTCGCAACTAATGATCCAGTTGCTTAAATTGTCAAGGACCGTTTGCGCAAGTTTCGCACAAACTAGGAATAAATTTACTTGATGAAATTATATCGATATCATCACCGTAAGCCTCGACTTTAACACTTGTTAGACTTAGTTTGACTAAAATTTTTTTGGCGATCAGTTACCAAAACACTGGCGGTAAAATCCCGCGCTTTAGTGCTTCCCTATACGTTCTACCCATAAGTTTCTTAATAACCATTTCTGAATTTACAATTCTCGTTTAGAGCATACACTCTATCTGGTTGGATAGTAGTGGATCGATGTTCACAAAGTCTAGGGTTTGCCGCATTGCACTGTTTTCGACGTTATCGAATCCCATTCAAATATCTGTGAAGTGCATTAATGTTTTGAAGGTTCCGATACGACCTACCCATGATTACAGATTTCCCCTTCATACATCTATTTTGGGCCTTACTTTTTTTACTTAAGTAAAATAAATAAATAAAAATAAATCTTAATTATCCTTAAGAAGAAAGGAGGATGCACTTATTGCTCTGAAATCCTTTGTTTCAAAGTAAGTGGGCTTCCTAGCTTCCGGATTGAAAATGACACTAACTCGTTTCAATCTAACGAATTATTTTACAAAGCAATATCTAAACAATAAAGTTATCATAAAAAAAAACTAGAATTACAGAAAAAAGATTTCGAGATTTTTTTCACAGCACTGTAGACATGTCTTTTACTTTCATCTTTCGTGGAAAAATGCTTTTTTCCAAGCCAAAGGCAAAATGATTGATGATGTTTTAGTTTTCCCGCACATGTGAAGTATATTTAAACTAATATAGCCTATTATTATCAGGTTACTTTTCAAGCTATGTAGTTGAAAACGGCAGCCTTTTAAAAGTCCTTTTTAGCTGTTTTTTTGTACTTTGGGTATTTTCATTGAACTTAGTTATTAAGTTCTTCTACAGCATGTGGAATGTTTGCTTTGGAATTTTCATATGTGAAACCATATTTTCGCGAAGCGTACCTGGTATTCCAATAAAATTAAACTTTAAAAGAGCAATATTAGAGGAAAAATTGTGCATTTTTTTAGGAAAAATATTTATATTTGTATCTCATAGAAATCGGTTTTTATATTGGAAATATTAAGTGTGTTATAGAACAATAAAGTTTTCATTCGATTTGGTTGGTATTCTATTTAAGTTCAGCTTAGTTGAGCGTCGTTTGCACGCATGCAATTCGGATGGGAAAAAATCAATAAAAAAATTTTGTAGATGAACTTGGTTTAAACCCTGTGTGTATTTGAATGCCAATATTATTTTGTGTTATCACGACAGGAATCCTCGTTTGTGGGAAAATTTTAACTAAAAGGTTTCCCAGTAGAAGCTTTTTTGAAGAAGAGCAACAACTTATGTGTACTACTACCAAGTTCATAGGCTGAAGTTATAGCTATTTCACGGGGGCCAACCCGATCATCACACTCCTTTAGTGGTGCTTAATCGCTTTTATGTTCAATTAATTCGAAAAACCTTTTTTTGGTCTCGAGCTGGATTTGAACCTTGAACAAGCAATCCAGCGTTTGCGAAAGCCGACGTACTACACATCGCACCATCGACGCCACATATTTTTTTTTTCTACGGCGAAAGATGAAAAAATCTTCATAGACACCATAGGCCTGTACCTATGGTAGTGTGAGATTCTTACTCACTGAAAAAACACCTTCATTTGTTCATTCGACTACAACTAAGTTGCCTTATCAAGTAATTTAATCTTCATTTACATTAGTCACGTTTGGCAGGGAGCACTCCATCGAGGGGACCTGCAATAGGTCGAACGGTCTCGTTCTCCGAAGTCGGCGTACAAGATTTGTCTCTTTAAAAGCCCGCTGTATGCTTCTATTACAATGGCCTTGTAAACGTGTTTTAAACTTGGTGGCAGATTTTTTAATTTCGTCGTTGACAGTTTCCATACACAGGTCTCTGTGTAAATCGCTGTTTCGTATGTAACGCATGAAGCACCAACAATCGCTCTGAGGACTTTATTTTGAAATGTTTGCAGTGTTTGTATATGGCTTGGTATGGCAAAGTTGTATTCCGTAAGTCCACACAGGTTTTAGCACTTGCTTGTAGATAAGCAGTTTGTTATAAGTACTTAGATTGGAATATTTTCCAATTAGCCAGTTTAGTTCTCGTAACTTATTATCGAGTTCGTCTCTTTTCTTTTAACCGTGCGTCTTCCAGATTTGTCTCTTTAAAAGCCCGCTGTATGCTTCTATTACAATGGCCTTGTAAACGTGTTTTAAACTTGGTGGCAGATTTTTTTATTTCGTCGTTGACAGTTTCCATACACAGGTCTCTGTGTAAATCGCTGTTTCGTATGTAACGCATGAAGCACCGTGCGTCTTCCATTTTAGCTTAACATCAAGAGTCATACCTAGATAATTTGCTTCGTTAGCATACGGTATTTGAACCGAGTTAATAAAGATGGGTAGATTGTTAACATTCTTGTAAGTAAAGTTAACATGTGTTGATTTGGACTCGTTTCGAACAATGCGCCATTTCTTCGTCCAGTTTGTTATTTTGTCAAGAGTATTCTGTAGCTTTTCGGTTCCTCTTTCAATTAAGCTGGATGATGCAAGTATGGCCGTATCATCAGCAAATGTTGCTATCGTGACGTCTTCTTCTTGAGGTATATCTCGAGTATAAAGAACGAATAACACCGGGCCAAGAACACTTCCTTGTGGAACACCAGCATTTATTTCTTTAAATCCTGAATATTCAGTGCGTTGTTTCACTCGGAAAAGTATATTTTCCAGATAGGATTTCAGAATATAATATATTTGTTTCGGAAAAACCTGTCTTAATGTAAATCTTAAGCCGTCGTGCCAGACCTTATCGAAAGCTTAGGAAACATCAGAAAGGCGCTTGAACATATCTTTTTCCCCTCTAGGAATTTTTTAATTTCATTTGTTATTCTGTATACTTGATTAATTGTTGAGTGGTTATTTCTAAAACCGAATTGGTGTTCGGGAATAAGCCGTTTCTCTTCTACAATTGGAAGTAGGCGCTTAAGTAATAATGATATTGGTCTGTAAGACTTCTTTTCATTAAGAGTTTTGCCTGGTTTTGGGACCATAATGACTTAGGCCACTTTTCATTGCCGTGGCATTAATCAGATGTTGGATTTTAGTGATTGCTTTTCTCGGCAACTCTTGAAGAATGGGTGCATTTATCAAGTCATATCCGGGAGGTTTTTTGTTGTTTTGCTTTCTTATAGCGTCGAAAAGTTCTCAAAATGTGACATCTCGAATTCGGTAGTTTCCAATGAGTATCACCGGGTTCATTCAACAACTCCTCGCCGTCAAAGGGCTTGAAAGTTATCTAAAGGTGATCGGCAAACAGATCTGCCTTTTCTTTGTCTGTTTAAGCCCAAACTCCATTGTTTTTTCGAATTGGTGCTGATTGTAACATGGGTTTTTTAACACCTATAATAGCCTTCCACAGAGAGTAATTCGTACTTTTTTCTGTGGAAAGACATTCGAGATAAGTAGAAATCTAACGGTTTTTTGAATCTCTGATTGCATTTTTTCAGTTTACTGGAGAGGTGATTCAAAATATTTTGTATTGAGGAGCGCGGGATTGCTGCCATTTCTTACGTGCTTTTCTTTTTCGAGTATAAGTTCTTTAATTTCAATTGAAACATTATTTTGCTCGTTAGGAATTGAATTTCTCCTATTTTGCGGAGTGTTTTTTCCAGGCAGCATCTTGGACGATTTTAATAAATCTGTCGACTTCATCTTCTAATTCAAACGGAGTTTGCAATGATACTTTAAGTGTAATAGCCTCTTCGCAATCTGCACGAAACCCTTCCCAATTCGTTCTGTTGTTAGTCAAAAATGACGCAATTTCCGTCATTATTAGGCTTCCGCTTACAGTCAACATGACTGGTGAGTGATCAGTAGGAAGATCTTAGCTATCCACGATCTTGGTATAGTTTTTATTTAAACCGTTTGCGATAAAAAAGTCAAGTAGATCTGGAGTTTTGGCTACGTCCGTAGGCCAGTAATTTGAATCAGCCACATAATTAACACATAAAAACACATTAATTCTAATAAGAGGTTTCCTATCGGTTCTTAAATATAAATATAAAATAAAAACAAATAAGAATATAAAATATACCTACTAACCGATCCGAATCTATATGAAACGAGGTCACAGCGCCACCACACAAGAAACAAAAACAACTTCAACATCTGCAGATTCATCGAATCCTTAACTTTGATGTCTACTAATTCTACTTTTCCCGAAAAAATTATTGCAGAAAAAAATCTTATAAACTAGAAACAACTTTTTCACTTATTGTAGTTTATTAAGTTTGTCAAAAATATATACACAGCACTGTGCCTACTTTTATCTACCGAACAACGGAAATGATTGATGAGATTTGTAATACTCTTAGTGCACATCATTAATCTAAATTTTATATATTATAAATGATAAAATGGTCTGTTATTGAGCTCTTACATTCCCACTTGAGGGCTGCATTTGATAGATACTTTTTGAGTTCTATTGATTTTCAATAAGTTCGCTTGAAGAGGATGCTATTTACATTCCATTTGATTTAAAAATTTCCTTACACTCCACGAACTTGACATCTGTCACTCAGAGGACACTTGTTACTTTTAATAACTCATATTCTTATATCCAACAAACATTTTCACCGCTTTGCATAAGAAGTGGTTCTTGTTAACTAATATTTAAGTTGCAGCAACTTTTTAGTTGCTATCAATACATACAACTTTAAATGTTACTCATTTAATAGTTGAAAACTTCAACAACACATATTTTTCTGTTAAACTATTAAAACATCTGAAGTTTATGAAACAAACTCAAAATTCATCCTACGATATTATCAGTTACCCGGACTAGAAACTAAAAAGTTGCTGGGCTTTCAAATTCAAAAACAGAAAAAATAAGATTTCTTCTAATTTTCGCGCTGACAATGGAATGGAAATGAGTAACAATCTTTTCGAAAGATAAAACAGTTTCAAACTTTCTTAATTCCTATAAAAAAAAAAAATACCAGAACGTGCCTCCAAACGGGGACACTGTGCTCCTTTTATTTAATTAATTTATTCATTAAGTCAATATTATCTTGATTTCTTAAGTTACGAAAACTTGAACCCAATTTTTTTTTAATGCCCAACAACAATATTAACATTTTTCTAACACTCAAAATGTATTTACAAAATTAGCGTTTTCAGACAAGAAAAGAACGTTAAAGTGTTGTCGCCAAAGAAATTGAATTCAAAATTAGCAACTGATTTTGAGTCTTTTACAAGCATTTTTTTTTGTCCTACAAAATGTGTCCGATGACGAGGACGAAGACGAACGACGAACGACGACGTCTCTATCAACAAAAAGGACTTTGTGTTCTTGCCTCCCGCATAATCTATTGCTTAAGACTGTGTAAAAGTATCTTTCCTCTGCCCTCTAGCTAACGGACTCAGCCCCCGTTATAGGGTATAATACATTTGATTCATTGATCATAACACATAGTAATAATTCAGTTTAATTGGAATGAAGGACACACGACGATGTAATATTTTGGGATTAGTAATGGAAAGATTTTATTTCGTGTGTCCACTTGGTTTTACTGTTTACTTTTATAAGCTATAACTCGAGTAATAAAGAAAGCCTTACTTAGGATTTGCACTTATAGACGATGAAATATCCGTAACATTTTTTTACGGCAGAAGTATTGCCACGTAATAAAGTGAAGTATAGAACAAGGTAATTTATTTTTATGGACTGATTGAGTTGGTTTAAGGACATGGTTTATGAAAACAATACGCGTGGTTGTTTTTTTCCAGGCTTCGAAAATAAATCTTGGAGGAAGTTTTACACTGCCAAATGGAACTGGTATTTGTCGATTTATATTTTTCCTAAAATATTAAAATCCTCACCAATGTCCTGCTCTGGGTCACATTATCTATAGACATAAATAAAATTGAAGTGTTTGTTTGTAATGTCAAAATAACAGCTTTTAACAATATGGATATGATACGGTACTTGTAACAAAAAAACTAGTTTAATCTGTCTGTTTGTTCCGGTTTATTTCGGAAACGGCCTCACCGATTTTGATGGGACTTTCACTGCCAAATATCTGATGTTCTAAGAAGTAACTTAGGCTACTTTTATTACAAACTAGGTAGCGCTGGGGTCGTTTGTTTTCGAAAATTCTTATTTATGGACCGATTTTGACGATACTGACAGAGGCAGATAGCTGATGATGTGAAGAATAACTTAGGCTAGAGAAGGAAGTATATGTAACAATATAATTTTCATATTAAAAATAATTAATTTGAATGGATTTAAAAAAAAAAAATTGTGTTTATTAACATATTTTTTTGATATACTTGATTGGTATAGGTAGCGCTTTTATTATGATCCGGAAAATGTACGTTATACCCGAGCAACGCCAGGTAGGTCAGCTAGTAAATAATATGTTTTTTGGGTACTTTAGTCATAAACACACTTAAATATTGGTCAATCTTCTTCTTTTTGCCTAATCGACGCGTTGTAATTATCTCTAGTGGGATCTTCTAGATCTAGGACGAAGTACGACTAGACCATATTTCTTCTGGACTCTTGTATCAAACCTTAATGGCCAATTTCACATCAGTAAGGGTTTAAGAAGGTCTGGATTCAGTTTAAACTTCCGTTTAATAATTTTTGCGTTTCACGGTGCTCGTATAAGTTAAATGCGGCCCTTACAGCATGCAATATTATTGCTCAATACTCGGTATTGCCCAGTAATATTGACCGTGTATAGGGCCTTATTGCGCAATAATTTCGATTTACCCAATATATTGTGCAATGTTAAAAAAAATTATTTTTAAAGCGGCCGGAGATGACCTGGTGGAGTTCATACACCAACTCATCTCTAAAGTTTAGTCAGAAGAAAGTATGCCTGATGAATGGAACCTCAGCATCGTTTGCCCGATCTACAAGAAAGGAGACCCTCTAAACTGAGCCAACTATAGAGGAATAAGTCTCCTGAATATCGCCTACAAGATCCTCTCTGCCGTACTATGTGAACGCCTGAAACCTTGCGTCAGCAACCTGATTGGCCCCTATCAGTGTGGTTTCAGACCAGGAAAGTCCACAATCGATCAAATGTTCACTCTACGGCAGATCCTGGAAACCACCCAAGAATTCCAAATCGATACCCACCACCTCTTTATCGATTTTAAGGCCGCGTACGATAGCATTTATAGAGACGAGCTATACAGAGCCATGTCAGGTTTTGGCATCCCCACAAAACTCGTCCGACTGTGCAGGATGACGATGGAGAACTCTCGCAAGATTGGTACTGACCTCACAGAAACTTTTGACGTCAAAAAAGGATTCCGACAAGGTGATGCGCTATCTTGCGATTTCTTCAACTTGACACTTGAAAAAATTATAAGAAAGTCAATTGTAGTGGGGCAATTTTTTTCAAGCCTTTGCAATTGTTAGCATACGCTGACGACATAGACATCATTGGCAGAACTCGGCGAGCTGTCGCTGGAACGTTTGCTAGCATTGAAGCTGAAGCGGCTAGGATGGGACTAGCAGTCAATGAGGCCAAAACGAAGTACCTGCTGTCCACAAAAAGGGACACACAACACCGGCGGATTGGACAAAACATCACAATAGACAGGTACAACTTTGAGGTAGTTAGGGACTTTGTGTGCCTCGGATCCGCTATAACATCTGAAATTTCGTCAGAAATAAAGCGAAGAATTACTCTTGCCAATCGCTGTTTCTATGGGCTACGAAGGCAATTCTCGAGGAGACTCTGTATAAGATCCTAATCATCCCAGTCCTACTCTATGGAACCGAGGCATGGGCTCTTTCTATAGCGGATGAAGATATTGGCCCTATCTGAATTAACAGGCTTTGGAGGAGAAGGTTCAACCAAGAACTATACGAGCTGTACAGCGACATTGACCTGGTCAAAAAAATACGCATATCACGTTTAAGATGGCTAGGTCATGTAGAGCGAATGGACAACAATGCTCCGGCTCGCAGGATCTTCGATTCCATCCCAGAGGGTAGACGCAGTCAAGGAAGACCTCGCCTTAGGTGGCGCGCTCAAGTGGAGGACGACCTCAACCAACTTGGAGTGCAAAACTGGAGGCAGCCAAAGACCGAGTTGGCTGGAGAGGCATGTTGGTTGAGGCCCAGGTTCGTCCCGAACTGTAGCGCCACCTTAGTAAGTAAGTAAGTTAAAAAAACTATAATTTTTGAAAATTCTTCTTCAATACATTACCCAAATGCCCAGTATGCTACGTCGTGCAAGGCAAATTTCAACATTTGCCTCACATACCTACTTGAATTTTTATTGATAAAATAGAGGCATGACGGACCAACACATTAATTTAATTCGTTGTGACGTTTTTTTTCGTCGCAAAATAAAAATCCGACGCCTTATGCATATTAATTAAATTGCACGACTGGATCGCACGTACTTGCTCATGTGTGCGGTCACATCGTCAAATAAAATTTTAAAAAATAAGTAACATTAACTTAATGCTATCTGAGCTTATAAAAAGTGTCAAGACCACAACACTTAACGGTTTTTAGTATAAATGGATTACGCCATCACACGTCTTGTATAATAACGAATTTATGAAAAAAGTATTTCGAAAATTGTAGGACGGATTTTGATAAAATCCAGTTTTTTATTTTTATTTTTGAAAAAAAAACTTTTTTAAATTTTGGTATGCACTTTTTTAGAGTTTATTAATATACGTGTGATTATAAAATTTTAAATTATTTGTTTTGATTAGTTTTAAAAAATAATATTGATTTCTTAAAAATTTATTTTAATTAGAAAAACACGTTATTCAAAATTTTGATATGGAGAATTAATTTGGCAACATAGATCTTCTCAAATACAAAATTTGACAGAAATCCAAAGAGCGGTTACCGAGAAAGCCAAAACCTTTATATGAAAGGTACCGTTAATAGACTTTTTCGTAAATTTGTTTCTGATTAAATGATAGCTAGTAACAACAAAAAAAAAATCAAAAATGTTTATCAAAATCGTTGGAGCCAAAACGAATGCCAAAATAATCACACATAGGTACCAAATTTGAAGGTAATCGCTTAAGCCGTTTAGGCTGCAGCTCGTTGTATACATAGACTAACTTACTGTTACTAACTTGTTTAGACTTCTATGTTCGTAATGTCATGTTTCATTGTTAGAATCTATTTAATTTTATTACGAATGGATAACTTGCCGTATAGTCCTTATAATCGCAAGTAAAATCGTTTATAGGTTTTCACACAGCAACAAACCGATACAGAATATACTACAGGGTAGCAATAGTTTTGGGCAATAATATTGAATCGTTTAAGGACGACGCATTTTCACGCAATATTTTTGGCCAATATCTGCACAATAATTGATGTAAGGGCCGCATAAGGTTTCGTTTAAGTCATAGAACAATAGATAAACAGTCATTTTGAGTTTTGAGCTGCACATACGTTGGCAGCTTCTTTTTTTTCATTCGGTAGGTAGCAATAAGAATGAAGTTGTTGCTAGACAATCAAAGGAAGCTACTCACACAGCCTAAATCTACACTCTTTTTTACGAATTTTCCATAAATATTTACATAATAAAATCTTCCTTAGAGACTCTCAAACTGCGTTTAGTTAACTGGAATTTTCATTTTCAATTTGAAACCGAACAAGTTATCTTAACCAAACTCTCGTATGTAAGGGAAGCCCTTCTAAGTACCAGAATGAGCCTAGCGAGAATTTAACCGTACTTTAAAGGAAGGTCAAATAAAACCAGCAGCAGGCACAGCTCGAAAAATAAACGAAAGTATGATAGGAGAGGAAGCCTGGTAAACTTCTGGCACTGCCAGGAATTTAACAGTCCTCAGAAGTGAAAAAATCCAATTCTGGGAAGCTTACTGATTTTTTTTCTGAGGAGGATCACAAAAGTAAAACAGTTAAGTCAGCCTGGTTCTGAAGAAGAAGAATAAAACTTCAAAGTTTTTTCATCAATTAAATTCAAAGTTATTCTAGGATTATCAACTTGAAATCAAAACGTCTAACTTAATCTTAAATTAGAAGCAAATAATTATGGTATTTCGAACTAATATTTCTTTAAATTATTTTGCTAATGAAGATGACAGTATAACTTCATTACAAAGTTTTTTGGGCACTGAATTTAGATATGCATGCTTCATTGCTAAATGTTTTTTTTGTCATCAAAGCGGATCATATATACTTTCCCTTACTTTACTATCGAGATGGTAAATTTTGATGTCCGTTGTTCATAGTAAACATTAACGCAGTGCCACTAGGTCATTTAATCCCTAAAGTTTCTGAATGTGGAACTGGCCCCCGGGCTATAAATACTCTTTATTATTATTATGTTATATATAATTAAGCACTGATAGTCATATCATCATTCTTAACTCATTTAGTTCAATCTAAATACAAAACCCCCTTTCAACTGTATTTTAGCAAAAACTTTCAGAGCCACCAAGATCAGCTTGGAACAATGATATTAAATTTTAAGAAGTGAATCAATTCATTTCTATACCGCTGACTCAAAAGCCGAAGATGGAGTTTATAGAGGTTAAGGTTAGACAGATTCAATTTTCACTTTCCTTCTCCTGGACAATTAAAGGATATTTCAACCGCAAATTCTGGCAATTATATGAGAGGTGTTTGGCTCAAAAAAAAGTGATATCCAGATCGATTATCAACATGCGGATAATCGATCTCAATATGCAGACAGTCATGCTGCTCCAAATCACTTCGTTCGATTTTCCCACACTATATAGCACTACCCGAAAATGTCCATCATCAACATTGACCTCTTTTGGGACAAAATTCTGCGAAACTGTCAGGCTGAACAGAACTACAACACCAATCATACCTAACAAGGTTAACCTAGCGACCAAGTTTAAGCTGGGTATGAAACGTTCTAAATGTTACAGTCAAATCTGAGCAGATTTCACATTAACTCAATAACCATAATGGATGACGCAATGAGACTCAATGTCTTCTCGAATAGTTTTTCAAAAGTTTTATGGACAAGAGAAAAAGGAATACATTCCGCACCTTTTTTGCTCAGCTCATGTCCTGTTCTTTTCCAAAGACGCAAATAACACTTAATAGAATTTATTTGATGATTCCAATGATCTGACAAACATGGATTCCATCAGTCTCCACCACTTTCAATAACTCCAACTAGTTTTGATTAGTTGAAAACTTCTAACATTCTTTTGTGGTATCACAGTAGACTTTTTGTGTGGCCTAAGTGCATCTGTCGTTTTCCTGACAGCCATTCTTACCTAACTTAAGGTTCATTCGTAAAATTCGCCATAATATGATCTTAGCGATGATGCCCAGTTCTTGAGAAATGAACTCGTATTACCCTTCTCGTTTTCTTTGCACAGGAACATCCATCAGCAAATATCATGAATTGCTTGTCTACTAGGACGAGAATTACTCTCTAAGGGTTGCTGCCAACGACTAGAATTTTTTTCCAATACATTTAAATTTAGTTTTAAACGTTCTAAGCTTTTGAACTTCACCCTTCCAAAAATTTTGAAAAGCCCTAATGCCAAACTGTATATGTAGGGGAGAATGGGGCACATTTGAACACTTTTTGCTTTCGAAACTGATAAAACCTAATATTTTCGATTTATTGGCCTGTAAGTCTTTCTCACATTGAACAGCGGTATTGAATATCGATTTCAAATAATATTTGGTTAGTTTAACAATTTTTTTTTTTAACCACTATAGGTTCTTATGTGGAAGGGGCACTTTTGAACAGCAATTTTACTTTTTTTTTAATAAAAAACTTGATTTTTGTTTTCTAATTAATTTTTTAATAACAACTTAAAAACTTATCAATAACAAACTTAAAATTGACACTTTGGTTATATCACATTCATTAGTTAAAAAAACAACAAAGATTCATAAAAAAACTTGAAATTCATACCTGGTTATATCATATTCATTTGATAAAAGTTTCATTAAGAAAACATCAAAACATAGCTTATTAGAGTAAAGTAGGAAAATATTTATTTTGTGTTCAACCCAAATGATATTTTGAAAAATCAAATGCAAAAGTTATCAAAGCGGATGTTTTTTATGTACCTGGAGCATTAATTGGTATAGGCAGCTTGGCTTTAATTTCTAAACCGCTTATAACCGAGTTGTCTTCGAGATCAGGGAAGTAGAACTTGAAAGATTCAGGCATCTTTTTTAAGAAGTTTATGTTGTACATGTTTCCATTTTTTTTCCTATAATAATTTTGGCCACAAAAGCCAGCTTTTTATTATTTTTTCTATTAGAGCATTCTGCCAAAATGAAGTCACCTTGATTTAAATTGTCATAACTCAAGTCATATTATTATTTTAGTAGTTTTTTATCCGGCAATACAATGTAGTTGGCAATATTACGAAGGCAGCGGCAGCCCCTCTTAACGTCATTGTTTTTTTTCCAAAACTGCTGTTATGGTACTTTTAACGTCATCTTCATTGACTACAGTTGATTTTTTTCCTCTTGTAAGTGCGCACCATTATTCACATAAAAACAAAATAAAATAATGAGTAATCGATTTATTGAATGAAACACATTCAAGTTTCTTTAAAATGTCTAACATACGTAAACAAAACTGATCGGGGCTGTTTTGAACATGTCCAAAAGTGCCCTTGTTCCAATCCGCCCCAAGTATTGCAGCGACATAAATTTTTTTCATAAATACTAAACTTTAATATATTCATTTAAAATCTTGCCTTGATTTAATTAAACATTTATTTCCTCTTTAAGAAAAATTTCTTCCGTTTAAAAATCGCGCACTAGAATTCTTTTACACTCTTACAATAAAAAAAAAAAAACAAATTAATGCACCACCACTATAAAAACCACCTTTCACCTCTAAATCTGAGAGACTTCTGAGACAATAGAGGAAAGTCAATGACGTTTACGAATATTGAATTACTTTTAAAAAAGAGTAATAAAGTACAATTTTATAAGCAGTGTTCACATGTGCCCCACTCTCCCCTAATTTATGTCCACTGCCAACTTGGGCAAACACCTCATTGATTAACCAAAGATTCGCCAGACTGGAATTCTTTCACCATTTCAGGAGAATATGTACAACAGCGTTACAAATAAATTGCACGACTGGATCGCACGTACTTGCTCATCAAATTAAAGAAAATTAAAGTGAACCACAAAGCATTTATTCGATTTTTGTGACTTTTGATTTTTCGAATAAAGTACGTTAAATTGTATTGGGTGAAATAATTTAAACGCCATTTTATTTCTTTAGGAAATGTACTTTTTGTAAAAAAATAAAAAAAAAAAAAAAAGAATATAAACTCAAACTCATTAACATATAAGTGCTGTTGAGATAAATATTAAAAAGAACAGCAAATCATTTTGGGTCTTTTTAAATTCCAAACGAAGAAGATCTTTTTTGCCGTCTGTTTGCAATCTATTTGCAAAATACTTTCAATTTAACTATAATAAAGACAGTATTTTAAATATTATCGATTTATATCCAACTATTTACCCTATTATAGATTTTGATTTAAAATGTTTTTCAGATCAAGATGTTCTTGATGGTTTGATTGAACTCGATTCAAATAAAAAGCTGGAGTTGATAATATTCCGCCATCTTTATTACATAATTGCGCTCCATCAATTTGTAGCGCGTTAAAAATAATTTTTAATAAATCCTTGTTAACTGGTGTTTTTATAGAAGATTGGAAAATATCATACATAAATCTAATTTTTAAAAGTGGCCTTAAACACCTGGTAAAAAATTACCGACCAATATCAAAACTCTCTGCCGTGCCAAAGTTATTTGAAAAGTTGGTTACCCAAAGGCTAATTTTTTCAATCAAGGAAGTTATAACGCCAAAACAACATGGGCTTGTAAGTGGTCGTTCAACTTCGACAAATTTGTGCCTATTTTCTCAATTCTGTTTAAGATCTATGGAGAATAGGAAGCAAGTGGATGTCCTGTACACAGACTTCGTCAAGGCTTTTGACAGAGTTCATCACGAACTATTAATTCAAAAACTTCGAAAATTGGGTTTGAATGAACATTTTCTGATTTGGTTGTGTTCCTACTTGTCGAATCGGAAACAGGTCGTCCAGATTGAAGGTTTTTCATCAGACTATATTCAAGTTTATTCAGGTCTTCGCCAAGGTAGTCACCTTGGACCAATTTTGTTCAATTTATTTATAAATGATATTCCGCAAGTTCTTAATGTTTCGGACTGTTTGATGTTTGCGGATGATGTTAAATTATACCGTGAAATATCTTCGGATTGTGACTGTTTAGATTTGAAAACTTTGGAAAGCCGCAGACAAGCTCAATGCGTTCTTTTTATCAAAGATATTTTGACTTTTAATATTAAATCTGAAGAACTTCTGGTTTTAGTTTCTTTTTACGTTCCGGAAAGATCGCTAAGAAACAGAAATAACATACTCTATATTCCCAATCACCGAACAAATTATGGTCTTAATAACCCAGTAACTCGTTTCTTACATTGTACAATTCTATTTCATGTGAAGTCGATCTCTCTATGAGTAGGGATAGTTTTAAAAAAATTGTCCAAAATCTATTTCACCTTCACCAAGTTTGAGTAAGAATATATAATTAAGTTAAGCAAACATTTGTAATCAAAAGATAATATAAATCCATTGATGATAAATAAATAAATAAATAAATAAAAATAACGTACATTTAAAAAAAAATCACTACCCGTTTTCAAAATATTGATTTTTCAAACATTTTTTTTTTTTTTTTTAATTTAAAAATACAAAAAAAAAGTTTTCGAAAAAAAAATTAATGCATAATTACTTAGCCTACCTAAGTCTTCTTGAATATCCATTTTGATTGTAATCGGATGACCAGTTTTCGAGAAAGTCGAATAAAAAAAACGGTCCTATGGGAGGTACCGTTCTTAGCCCACCATATTAATTTTTTTTTTCACTAAAATATAATGCATACCTACAGGAGTACACTGATTTTTTTTATAAAAATTCTTGGAGCCGTTTTCGAGTAAAATAAGCTTTTACATAACGGTTATATGACAGGTACCGTTAATTTTTGAGCTAAAAAAAAATGAAAAAACTACTCTGTACGTAGTCCTGCCATAAGTTCTGTCCCTAACTTATAAGATGCCAAAAAAAAATTGTATTAATCTGTTGTTGTTCTCAAAATATATAACGGACAAATGGATACCTTAAGTAACAGTTATGGGTCAGTTGAATTTAATACGCGAAACGATAAACATGGAGTGGGGCAAAAAAGAAAACCGCGTCGCTATTATTGCACTGCACAAATGCAGTAAAACTCCCACTGAGATTTTCGAATTGCTGAAACCACTCAAAATATCGAAAAAATGCATCTATCGCGCTAAAAAACGGTACAACAAGATCTCCTCTGTTGATGATAGAGCAAGAAATGGCCGACCTCGCCAAGGTAGGACGCCAGCAGTGATCAAAGCAGTTGCGGAAAGAATCCGAAGAAATCCCCTCCGCAAACAGAAAATTATGGCTCGAGAAATGGAAATACCCACAAGAACGATGTCACGCCTCATAAAACAAGACCTAAGGCTTGGCGCTTACCGTAGAAATACTGGACAACGCCTGACTGAGGCTCTGCGCAAGATAAGAGCGACAAGATCAAAGGTGTTGCTTCAAAGACACGCAAACGGAGGAGACAAAAATATTCTTTTCACAGATGAGAAAATTTTCACAGTGGAACATAAATTTAATCGCCAAAACGACAGGATTTACGCCTATAGCTCCAAGGAAGCTGCTAAAAAGGTTGGAAAAGTCCAAAGAGGCCATCATCCAGCTTCAGTGATGGTTTGGTGGGGAGTGTCGTATGACGGTGTTACAAATTTGCATTTTTGTGAGCAGGGAGTAAAAACACGTGCTTCCAACTATAAATGCTATTGTACGCGGCCTTAAAATCAATAAAGAGGTGGTGGGTATCGTTTTGAAATTCTTGGGTAGTTTCCAGGATCTGCCGTAGCGTGAACATTTAATCGATTGTGGACTTTTCTGGTCTGAAACCACACTGATAGGGGCCAATCAGGTTGCTGACGAGAGGTTTCAGGCGTTCACATAGTACGGCAGAGAGGATCTTGTAGGCGATGTCCAGGAGACTAATTCGTCTATAGTTGGCGCAGTTTAGAGGGTCTTCTTTCTTGTGGATCGGGCAAACGATGCTGAGGTTCCATTCATCAGGCATACTTTCGTCTGACCAAACTTTAGAGATGAGTTGGTGTATGCACTCCACCAGGTCATCTCTGGCCGCTTTACAAAGTTCGGCGGGTAGTCCGTCGGGTCCAGCAGCTTTGTTGTTTTTAAGTTTAGATATTGCTATCCTTACTTCATTTTGGTCAGGTGGACGGAAGTTTTGTCTGTCCATCCATGTTGAATGGTTCATTCTGCCTGACAGCGGGATTTTGGTCTTCATCGCCGTTTAGCAGTCTGCAGAAATGGTCCTTCCATGTACTCAGCACCGACTGTGACTCTACTACGAGGTTTCCTTTCCTATCTCTACAGGCTTTTGTGCGGGTTTTTTTTCCTTGGCATGTTCTTTTTACCTGTTGGTAAAACTTCCGCACGTTGTTCCTGGAGTAGCATCTCTCAATATCTTCGATCGCGCGCTTCTCATGCTCTCTCTTTTTCTTTTGGAGAAGCCGGTGTTCTTCCCGTCTTTTCTGCTTGTAGAGCTCGCGAGCAGCTCTCGTCTTTCTTTGCAGCGCCGCTTTATATGCCTCTTGTTTGGCTGCATGGGCCTGCCTGCATTCGTCATCGAACCAGAGGTTCCGTGGTGGTGGTCAGTTGCGGCATCTCTGTTGGCAGTGTTGCCACTGGTCTTCGGCACTTGATACTGGCGGTGCTGGATTTCTTGAGAATTTACGGGATATTCGATCGGCATAGGTTCTGGCGGTTTCTTGCGATTGCAGCTTTCCGACGTCATACTTCCTCACAGTATTACTCCGTTGTTGTGCAGTTCGGGTTATTCGCATTCTTACCTTGGCTGCAACAAGGTAGTGATCCAAATCGATGTTAGCTACTCGGAAGGTGCGAACATCCAAAATACTGGAGGCGTGTCTTGCATCGATCGCAACGTGATCAATCTGATTGACGGTTCTTTGAACTGGGTGTCGCCAAGTCCCTTTGTGTATATCGAGATGAGGAAACCGTATGCTTGCAATGGTGACGTTATGTGCCGCTGCGAAGTCAATTAGCCTAAGTCCTTTTTCAGACGTTGTGTCGTGTAGGCTATGTTTTCCGACACTCCTACCAAAGATTTCCTCTTTACCTATTTTGGCACTAAAATCGCCTAGTACGATCTTAACGTCGTATTTAGGGCATTGCTCATATGTTTTGTCGAGGAGCTCATAGAAGTCATCCTTGGTGGCGTCATCTTTGTCCTCTGTGGGGGCAGAAGCGCATATTAAGCTAATATTGGCGAATTTAGCCTTGATACGGATTGTCACAAGTCGCTCACTTACGTGTCAAGCCCAAGATTTCTTGCCTAAGTCTACCGCTTATGACGAATCCGCACCCAAATAAACGCTGTGGTCTTCTTGCACAATCACCGTAGTACTCGTCACAGTTTTTCATCCTCCTTTTGCCCGGCCCATTCCATCGCACTTCCTGGATGGCAGTAATTCCTGCTCTGTAGCAGTCTAGGGCCTCCGCTAGTTGTTTGGATGCACGTGATCTGTTAAGAGTTCCAACATTCCACGTGCAGAACCGAAGGTCGTTGTCCTTGATTCGTTTTTCCGGGTCGTCAACAGCAAATCCGTCCTTTTCCGAGGGGGGGATTGTCGCTTCGCAACTTTTTCTTTTTTCCGTGGCAGGGTTGTTAACCCCACGCAGAACCCCCAACCTGGAGGGCCAAATGTATATGTATTTTTTTTTTTTAGTTTTAATCAATATCGGAAAATCAACCTGGTGAACCCAACAGGTGGAGACTTAGGGCGAAACAAAGATGTGAGAGGTCGTGTTCCCAGGCGGTTAAAGAATAAAGACGTGAGTTGTCTTCCAACTTACTGGATAATATGCATTATTAAGCCCGTTGTTAAACAGCTTTTAAATTTGAACCGATTTGTGTTTCTTAAAGTTATAACAACAAACAATATTATAGAGAGAAACCCAGATGTTTTTGTAAGAAACATCACTCCATGTTGATTTTCGTTTGCTATCTCATAAAATATTCCTGTAATTCCTGGAATTTCAACAGGATAATACTGAAGACATCCTTCCTGTTACCCATTTCATCACACAGGGATTGAAATAAGAAATAAAAATATATTGAGATTATAGCGCAATAAATAAATCATAAAACAAACTGTGAGTTGTCTGTATGTTTTTTTTTTTTTTTTTTTTTTTTGCTTCAAAGGCCCAAAGCTGATGATGGTTAAACTACCGAATCTTTATGATCCTAAAACCATGGTTACTGGGGGCTACTACACACTATAAGATTAGATGGGATTCTCAGTGGACTTGTATTGTTTCCTCTTTTGAGACAAAACGAGGCAATTTACTTGGGTATTGATTTTTTTTTATTTTTACCCCCCCCCCCCCCCCCCCCCCAAACAAACAGAAGGAGGTGCGGATTCTGGACCATTATGCTGGAGGGTTGGACACAGCAAAAAGCCAACTACAAACGATATGGTAGGCAGTTTTTTTTTCATGTTTGTCGTCCTAGAATCTAGGGAGTGTAGCATTGTGTGCCATCGCCATCGTTTATACATACAATAAGGGATTTGGAATTCTGTACGCAAGCCACTTAATGGTTAAATCATGCTACGTCATTCCCATCATTGGTGGCTATTTGATTTGGTATTTGGAGCGTTGCAGTTTGGGCAGCTTCAAAGGCATGTCAACGTCCGTCGCGCGTCCGGTATGTCTGTCGTCTGTCGTCTGTCGTCGATTGTCCTATGTAACTATGTTTGGTCTTAGTCCGGGAATTTGGAACTGGACTAGAGGAGGACATTATGTGTGGTAATTGTTTATTGGAGTTAATATTAAATGGATTGGTGCGGCGACTTGCTGACATGCCAGGAAGCAGTCTCCTCTCGGTGTTTATTGAATTATAATGCAGACATCCAGAAATCAGTGGTGGAGGTGATGATGGGTTTCATAGGAATCGTCTGCGGATTGATGTTTGTCGTTTATGATTTCATCGTCGTTGATCGTTTATTGATTTGTTTGCTGTTTCTACTATGGTTGTGGATTGACTTAAGATGGATCGAAGGGATTGTATGCATTTGATGGGGGGGGAGGGGGGAAAGTTTATCCGAAATGCAAATGTTTTGTGGACAAATGTCCAACGTTATGGAGAGGGTTACACAACTTTAGGGACTTCAAATTGCATGTTTTTCGGAAATGCAGCATGAATTTTGTCTTCATCAAGCTTTGGACACCTTTTTGTAAAGCTGGATAGCTTTATTATGTTTGGACAGGCAAGGTCTCTTAATGAACCAGGGCAGCCATCGGAGTTAATGAAGATAGATGTATGCAAGTACTTGCATTAGACCGTTGGATTATGCTGTCCTGGAACTAGTTCATTGCGTAAAGGCTGTTTGAAATCGACAGAGGTTGTTCTGAAGTTCATTAGAATACCTTTGAATTGATAGAGTAGGTACCTAGTGGTTATGTCCAGTGGGGTTTTGAGACGGTTCGAGTTGAAGGCTGATATTGATTCTGTTTATATAATAGTTGCTGGAATATAATGAAAAAAGTTTGTTTGTTTTGTTGGTATCAAACTTTAATTAGACAACAGCAGGAATGGAAATCAAGGAAAACCATCCGAGGCATATCTATCGTTATTCATCACAATATTTTCCTACTTAACTGACTTATGAGGCTTGTCCATGAGCAGGTGGGTCAAAAAAATGTTGTTTCGTTTTTTAAAACGGCTCAGTGCTTAAAAGTTGCTAAATAGTGTGATTAATTTATTTACACAGTTTTATAAACTAATTTTTAGCTTTATTGCCTACAGATTGCAAAAGAAGTTTCCAAAAAACGTGATCATTTTGTTATTTTTTCTCCGAGTATTTTTTTTTTCAGTTTTCATGCGTTATAGTTCTTTTAATCTAAACTAAAAACTAAAAAACAACAAAAAAACAAAAAAAAAAACAACAAAGCTTCTGGATCTGACAGACTACCCGCCGAACTTTTTAAAGCGGGCGGAGATGACCTGGTGGAGTGCATACACCAACTCATCTCTAAAGTTTGGTCAGAAGAAAGTATGCCTGATGAATGGAACGTCAGCATCGTTTGCCCGATCCACAAGAAAGGAGGCCCTCTAAACTTCGCCAACTATAGAGGAATTAGTCTCCTGAATATCGCCTACAAGATCCTCTCTGCCGTACTTTGTGAACGCCTGAAACCTTTCGTCAGCAACCTGATTAGCCCCTATCAGTGTGGTTTCAGACCAGGAAAGTCCACAATTGATCAAATGTTCACGCTACGGCAGATCCTGGAAACTACCCAAGAATTCCACCTCTTTATTGATTTTAAGGCCGCGTACAATAGCATTTATAGAGACGAGCTATACTGAGCCATGTCAGGTTTTGTCATCCCCACAAAACTCGTCCGACTGTGCAGGATGACGATGGAGAACTCTCGCTGCTCCGTCAAGGTTGGTAATGACCTCACAGAAGCTTTTGACGTCAAAAAAGGATTCCGACAAGGTGATGCGCTATCGTGCGATTTCTTCAACTTAATACTTGAAAAAATTATAAGAAACTCGCAAGTCAATTGTAGTGGGACAATTTTTTGTCTGTGCAATTGTTAGCATACGCTGACGACATAGACATCATTGGCAGAACTCGGCGAGCTGTCGCTGGAACGTTTGCTAGCATTGAAGCTGAAGCGGCTAGGATGGGACTAGCAGTCAATGAGGCCAAAACGAAGTACCTGCTGTCCACAAACAGGGACACAACACCGGCGGATTGGACAAAACATCACAATAGGCAGATACAACTTTGAGGTAGTTAGGGACTTTGTGTACCTCGGATCGGCTATAACATCTGACAACAACATCTCGTCAGAAATAAAGCGAAGAATTACTCTTGCCAATCGCTGTTTCTATGGGCTACGAAGGCAATTGAGTAGCAAGCCCTCTCTCGAAAGACAAAGGAGACTGTATAAGACCCTAATCATCCCAGTCCTGCTCTATGGCGCCGAGGCATGGACTCTATCTAAAGCGGATGAAGATGTCCTTAGTCGTTTCGAGCGTAAGATTCTTCGGAGGATTTTTGGCCCTATCTGCGTTAACGAGCTTTGGAGGAGAAGGTTCAACCAAGAACTGTACGAGCGACATTGACCTGGTCAAAAAAATACGCATATCACGTTTAAGATGGCTAGGTCATGTAAAGCGAATGGACAACAATGCTCGGGCTCGCAGGATCTTCGATTCTATCCCAGAGGGTAGACGCAGTTAAGAAATACCTCGCTTTAGGTGGCGCGCTCAAGTGGAGGACGACCTCAACCAACTTGGAGTGCGAAACTGGAGGCAGCTAGGCAAAGACCGAGCTGGCTGGAAAGGCATGATTGTTGAGGCCCAGGTTCGTCCCGAACTGTAGCGCCCCCTAAGTATGAAATATGGGCGAAATCTTCTATTCCTACAGTAGAACCAAAACGAATGAAGGTAATGTTACAAACATATCATTTAAAGTGCAAAAAACTTCTCACGTCGCACCCCAAAATACCTGAATGTTAGTTGGAAAAGTTTCGTCTTGAAAGTAAAGGGTTGTTTGATATTTCGGCTTGCAAGTTACGAGATTTTGTTAAATTTACTTGTCGTTAAAATAAAAAAATTCCTCCAAGAGAATACAGATCAACGAACAGCTAGAAAAATGATGATGGGTGGCGTAGATGTTGCCGCAACTAAATATATTTCTAGAACGCTAAAAAGAAAGCTGTTAAGAGATAAATCTGAGAGCAAACAACAAAATGTGACCGAAATATGTCCGGATAAGTTAAGTAGCCCATCTGAATCCGAATGTTTTCAGTCAGATTTTGAAGAACGAATTGAATATCACTTTCGGAATGCAAGGGTTGAATCAGAAAGTAATACTGCAACTGCAGTCACTTATGCCCTTCTATCAAAAATATGCGATAGATTTGGAGTATCAGACAGGGCAGGGGCAGCTATTGCATCAGCAGTTCTACAAAAAACAAGGGAAAATATAACTTTACAGCAAAATATATCACATATACTTCGATGGAAGAAAAGATCAAACTTTGATGAACTCTGAAAAAGATGGTAAACATTATAGGTTATATTTCACCTCCTTGAGGCACTGCAAATTGTATAGAACAAGAAATATTTAACATTTTCTTGAATGCGGATACATCAATGGATAATTTGATTGCAATCGGATGTGACGGAACTAATGTTAATTGTTGGCAAATGTGGAGGTATTATACGGATGCTAGAAAAAATGTTTGATAGACCCTTACAGTGGATTATCTGTTTATTGCATATGAACTGCCATTTAGACATCTATTTCAACACATTGATGGCAGTACTTCTGGACCGCAAACATTTTCAGGGACAGAACTTGAAAACTGTGAAAAAAGACCTATAACTCAGTTTCAACCTATTCCAACCAACTTACCGGAAAGTTTTGCTGAAAATATTAGTACAGATCAGAAATACTTGTACAGAATAGTTCAAGCAGTTTAACGGGTTCCTAGCGATTTAGCACAAAAATCACCAGGAAAAATGTCCTATGCCCGATGGCTAACTCGTGCAAATAGGATTCTTCGTCTGTACGTTTCAACTGAGACTGCCTCTGCAAATCTAATCATTCTTTCAACGTATATAGTCAAGGTTAACGCTCCGGTATGGTTTTCCATAAAAACCCACCCCAGCTGTAAAGATGGATCGCGACACTTTTTTAAACTCATCGAACAAACCAGATATTTACACAAAAATTTGAAAGCCGTTATCGATCCAGTAATTCAAAGAAATAGCTATTTTGCACATCCCGAAAACTTATTGCTTGCAATGTTGACAGATTCTCAGGAGCAGCACATTCGTGAATTAGCTGCCCGTCGAATTTTGAAAACAAGATCAGCAACATCTACAAAATTGCGTCTTTTTTCAGTTACCAAAGATAAGCTTGAATGCATCAACATATTATGACCTTTTGAACTGGCAAGAAAATATAACTGAGCCACCTATTATAAAATCAATAACTGGAGAAAATCTTCTATTGTTTGTTCAACAAAGAGGAGAAGGAGAATCAGAGTTATTCCTTGCAGTAGAAAGAGCAGTCAAAGCAGTGACTGAAGCTTCAACTACCTTAAGCAATAAATCAATCAGAGGAGGATTTAATAAATAAATAAATAGAATCGAGGAGAGCGATGCCAAAGTTTGACAGTAAAAAGGATTTTTCTACAAAATAAACCCTTCAATACAATATCTTTTCTATATATATATTTTTTTTTTAAATGTATTAACTTTTTTCATTTTCTCTTAAATAAACATTAAATACTATTGATTTACTTTTTTTATTTATAAATAATTCTGGTTGGTGTAAATTTGTATTAAACCGGATGCCGAAGAATAATTCTAATTGCTACCAAACTTTATTATCTATTTATAAAGGGTCCGCCATCTAACGTTTTTTTTTTCAACTAGTGCTTATTTCGTGAATGGTAACACTTAGCTCATGTCTGATTTGACAGATAATTAGTTTTATCCTTCCGCTGAACGAATATGGTTGTGTATACGCTTGAAATACTGCGACATTACTGCCTGCGATCGACTTAGAGAAGATGCCGATTTTTCCAAAAAAAATCATCTTTTCAGATGAAGCTCATTTTGATCTTGGCGGGTATGTAAACAAGCAAAATTGTCGCATTTGGGTCACAGAAAACCCGCACGCATACATTGAAAAGGTGATACACCCAAAACGAGTCGCTGTTTGGTACGGATTTTGGTCCAGAGGCATAATTGGGCCATTTTTCAAAAATGAGCAAGGAGTGGCCGTTACAGTCAATGGCGATCGTTATCGGGCGATGTTGAACGAATTTTTGTTCACAAAAATTGATGAGGAGGATATTGGCAACATTTGGTTTCAACAGGACGACGGCGCTACGTGCCACACAGCCGAAGCTACACTCGATGTTGATGAAGCATTTTCAAAAAAAAAGAAAAGTTATTTGGCGGACCCGTTACTTACCATTTGCGCCGTTTTTTTTGCTGTGCGCGGAAGAATACTGAGAATTAATTTTTCTCCATATACGAGTGACCCACCCTATAATTGTTATTTTGAGGTCCTAGGAGAGTGGTTCTTGCACTGTTAGATTGGTATTGATTCCAGCTACTCGTACATCAGAAAAAATAATTATTGCACCGCCAGGAGTGAAATGTGTGGAAGGTTATTAGCATACAAATCGTACCTTTTCCCCTGCTCCTGGTTTTTAAAGAACCCATGGATCCAATGAATTCAAGACTTGATTCCTCCACCTGCTCAGAATCATTTGAATCCTTCCCCCGAAGGTTATTTTGATGCTGTCATAAGAATATACCTTTTCAATTCGAAGAAAAAAAAATAATAAATCGAGTCTTTACTCCTCTTCTGCAGAACACCAAAGTCAGCGCTTTTAAGTATAAAACATTTAATCCTTATAATTAAACATAAACAAAATGTTACTCTTCTTCCACAAATCCCCAACTAAAAGGACGAAATATTCACTTTAAACACATAATTATGATAAGAGTCATCTACATAAAAATACTTATTTAAGCTTAAACAACCAACCTTTAGAATAGACCACAAAAAAGGGGGAACGTTTTTTTTTTCCTTCACTAAAAACTTTAACTTTTGTTTATAAGCCTGAAAGAGTTTACCTTTAAAAAAGTTCCAAGGATTACCTGTAATCCCTCAAAAGTGATTCTGTAATGGTTCTGTTGATGCCAAGTTGTACGTGGTCGCTTAAGGTATCACATCTAGCCACAAGCAAAACTCATTATCTACCTACTTTTGCATTACTTTTACCTAAAAGAGCCCACATCCTGCATCTCCTCCCCGCATTTAAAAGGAATATTTAAGCCTTACAAAGTCCTTACTTAACAAGAAATGTTTTCAAGCTGATCCGGTATGAAAATCGTTGCGCAATTATCGGATTTCTTTAATAACTGATGATATAAATGGATATCCTTTTTTTTCTGAATTAATAAACAAAATGTGTCCTTTTTAAATTTTTCAATTTAAAACGCTTTTTTTCTGCTTTTCCTCTTCTAGGAGCTGTATTCCTGGGACAAAGGCAATCAGCTTACCTATCCAATCCGATACAACGAACAAACCGTCGAACCGGACGACATAAATAGCAAGCACAGTGATTTTATCAAGAATTTGTAAAAAAAAAAAAAATAATAATCCTGGAAGATCATAGACACACAGCTATAAGCATAAGGATTTGAAGGATGGAAGGATGAAAGATAGACCGGAGTGTGGGTGAAAAAATATCTCGATGTAATAAATTTAACAAACAAAAAAACAAAACTCAATGTGCAATATATAAATGTATTTTAATCTTTGTATGATATCCGGGAGGGGGTTGGGACCGTTGGATGGCTCCCACCCGTCAGTGGGTGAAATGAAAATAAATGGTTTTTAAAGATAACAATAAATCTGGCTAATGTTTTAATATAAAAAATTCTGTTTTCCTATGATAACCGGAAGTGTGTGTTTCAACGTTTAAATGTTTTTTTTGATTAATGTGGATTGATTTGCAAGATAAAGAAATAAATAATTTGTTTTTGTTTTTTTTTTTATTATTGTACATAGAAAATAAATATTCACCATTGTAAGAAAGGCTTAGTTTTTTTTTTGCTAATAAAAAAATCTATGCTCAACGAGGAGGTTGTATTGTGAGGAACTAACTACACTCCCAATCAATTAAATAGATTCACCTATTTTTTTTACAACGGTAAGATAATATTCTTTCTGACATTTGACATTTCAGGAAGGGCAATAAAAAACAGATAATTATTTATGAAAAGTGAAAACTTACTCCTTTTAAAAGAATAAGGGTTTTTTAAATCTTATAATAAAACAATAAGACTGAGTTCCAAAATACAAACTGACATAAGAACTGTCAAATATAATGATCATTGAGAAAATCGGTGTTAACCTTCTTTTCTGTTGATTTTTTATGTAAATTGAAAATTAATTTAAAGTTCTTCCCGATGTTCAGTTGTGATTCACCTAAATGAATAAGTCATAGCCCAAAACTGTCAAAAACTAAAAAAAATAGTACACAAAATTGTTTTATACATCAGCTTTTTACCAGTGTTTATTGTTTGAAAATAACGAGATCTCACAATATCAAATTCCTACCGATATCCGTCAAGAATTTTTTAAACATTTTTTTGACAGTTGTAAGGGTTAACGAGAATATGGAAAAATTACTTCTTCGGACTGTATTTCTGCGATGACGAAACGAATTTCGCTGTCTGGCAGAATAAACCCTTTGGAGGTCCCTATAATTTCCATAGTTCATGTGAGCAGTTTTTCTCGTTTTTACAACAATTTTCAAATTTTCATGTTCAAAATTGAAATTTTTGCCTCTGAATGCTATTAACCTGAACTCAACAAAGCCAACAACTGTCAAATTGTTTTTTTCAATAATTTCCAAATTACAAGGAAAAAAATCGAAAATACGAAAAGATTTAAAAGTAAGTAATACAAAATTATTTTTATTAACTATTATTTTTTTTTTTTTAATCATAAGATAAACGTCCCTGCGAGCAAATGATTTTGACTTCTGTCAACGAGCTATAAAAAATTATAGCAAGGAAATACGAATACGTATAATGAGTATTCCTCCTATCTCCCCCGTTCCAATTTTCTTGATTTTGCAGATCAAGACGTTGCAGAACAATGAAAATCCACCAGTATACTCACTTTGGCTGATTATGCGTGTGACGTCACATTCTTCTGATTTTTGTTCTTAGAGAGTATAAATAAATTTATTTTAATTTAATTTATAATCATAAAAACAATCGTTTAAACCTTCAGTTTAAAAAAAAATAATCTTTACTTAACAAATAAAATAATAATAAAAGAAGAAAGTGACGTCATAAAATATCAAGATGGCGATTTGTATGCGTCTACTGAGCATACTTTGTATTTCGGTGTATCATGGCTTCATTCATAAAAGGGCAACTAAAGGACATCTAGGCAACCCCTAAAAACTTTTCTACAAACGTGTATACGAAATGATTTTTCTTTTCAGTTATTTCTTCTTTTTGACAGACATGTACGTTGCTGTTTACATTGATCTTAAAAGTCCCGAATATTTCCAACCGTTTCAAAGAAACTGCGCTCTTTTAATCAAAAGGAATTTGAAAAATTCAAACGAAATCAAGTCAAACAATCTCCATTTTCAATTTAAACCATGTTCGGGAGTTATTTCCAATCTGAAAAGTTCTTATTTTTAGTTTTTAATGTAAGAAAATGTTGATTGAAAAACTGTGTTTTCCTGTAAAATATATATGACTAATTAAAAACTAAGTTAATACACTTACAAAACTGAGGAAAAGGAAGAATCAACTTCGTATTTAACAGACAACACTCGCATTTTGTTGTATATCTTACCACACACGTAAACGGATTTTCTTTGCCTTAAGAATATTTATTTCAAGAAGACAGATTCAGTTACTTTTACATAATTCGAAAACTCTTCATTCCACTTCATGAATGAAACATTATTTTTTTCGATAATTTTGTTTTCATTCGCCCATCCCTACAAAAATGATTTTATTATGTACACACCATATAAAAAAGAACTGCGACCCGTAACGACCATGTCCTGCAAACCCTGAAATTGTGCTTTGGGTATGTATGAGATTCGTGTGAGAAGCAGCCAATCAGCCATATATTTCGTGCCCACATAAATGCAAACGTATTAGTAGACCCATAAGAAATGTACATAAACCGGCACACATATGTCGCTAAACGGGCAGTTTTCAGTTTCTAGGCGAAGAGAGAATTATCCTCTCAGTTGTCGTTCTTTTTTCTTTTTTCTATGGTACACACAACGTATTCCATAATCTTCATCTACCCATTGTATATACACTGCCTATAGTACTATCATGAAGCATAGAATAAGTACAGACAACAAAAGTGTATTAAATACTGGTGAAATATCGGTTAAGGTTCTCATCTTCACTATTTACAGTTAGTTTCAAATCAACCAGAAAGATGGCCAGACGAAAAATGACCACCATGAGAGTACTATAGAAAATGTATATACAATGATCTACCCAACGAAACAAAATATGTGCCCATCACTATTTTTTCCACATTTAATTTCTTTTTCTCTTTTACTAAAGAGAAAGAGTCAAATCATTATAGGAATTCGAATTAGGAACTACCATTTGTGTGCTAATTTTCATGCTCGCTTGGTGCGCAGAATATATTTGCGAGTTGCGACAGCTTTCTTTAGATTTTTGAATATGATAAAGACACACACAAACAAAGAACAAGTAAGTAAATATTGCCAACATTATGAATTTTAATGTTGTTTAAAAAAAAAACTCTAACCCCCAAGCCCCAACAATTACATAACGTATTTACATTCACCCCTAACCGACAACGTCAAAGGTTCATTCAAAATATCCATTTCTTCAAAACTAACCCAATAAATACCTCACTTGTAATTTTAGGTTGGTTTTTTCTGAAAATACCAGGCGAACATGACCATGAAGAGGAGAACTATATATTTTAATAATATACAACTCAAAGTACATTTATATCACCTCTACTGTGTTATTAGAAATTCCATTAAATCACTAACTTGAAAAATAAGAAAACTTTTCAAATTTGACATATCAGCAGCTGATTTCATATATTTTCATACAAACGTCAAAAAACCATCAGGTTAAGGATGGCTGCACGAGCATTTATTCGTTCTTTTTCAACAAATATTACAAAATATTCGAATAATAAAAACGCAATTGGTGGAAAAAATCTGGTAGAAGCCATCGTAGTCAGCGACAATGGCAAAACAATTATCGCCTGGCATCCAGATGTTCCATTTCCATACGAATGTTCGCGTCCAATACCATCGGCAGTGTCGAAGGACTCTGGTTCTTTGTTGAAGGAGTCCTCGTTGACAACTGCAATGCGGGCCTTCAAAAATAAACTACCAGAGGTAGCTCGCCAGGAGCTTATGAATCTAACTCATACAACAAAACACCGCTGGTTCCCCAGATCTAGGGACAAGAGGGCGAAGAAAACTCCAATGGACAGGCCATACTTATAAATGCAATTTTGAGAAAAAAGAAATAAACTTACAAAAAAGAAAATACAAAACAGTCGTCTTTTATTTAATCAACTCTTCGCATTTTTAGGAGAGATCCAAGTAGATCAGAAATCGCTGGCAATTCTGGAATTGGCTGAGGAGCAGTCGCATGCTCCTTCGTCTGTCGCATATTCCGATGTTGTGGGAAGGTCGGCATAAGTTTAGGGTCACAGGCTGCAAGGAAATGGTTAGAAAGAGCATCATTTGATGAGGAAATCTGAGAACTTACGTAAAGGTGGTATTTTGAAGTAGGTGCTCTGGAGGCATTCCTCAGCTGTGGCACGTTTCTTCGGGTCATACATGAAGAGAAAGTTCAACAACCGCAATCCAGCTTGCGAAAGCCACTGGAATTTTGGTTTTAGGTTGTTATAAGGCTGAGCCTTAAGGGTAAAGTTCTGGAGAGCAGGCATGCTACTGAAATCCGGCCAAATGGCTTCTGATGGAGTTCCGAGAAGGTCGATAATCAGCTCTAGTTGCTGGATTTCAGTATTTCCCGGCAGCAAGGGTTTGTGTGACAAAAGTTCTCCCAGAATGCAACCCAATGCCCACATGTCTATGGCAGTTGTTTGATTCGACGAGCCAAGTAGGAGTTCCGGTGAACGATACCACAACGTTACTACCTGAGGTGTCATAGGGAATGGAGGTACACCGAAAAGTCTGGCCAAACCAAAGTCAGCTATGAAGAATAAGGTTAGGAATTGAGAATTGATTAAAAAAACGTTAATTCTTACCAATTTTGACGCATCCTTTGTCCGTCATCAGGAGATTGGAGACTTTGAGATCTCTATGCACGATATACCTGGAGTGCATATACTGCAGACCCTTGAGAACTTGCAGGACAATACACTTGACCTCGGATTCCGAGAAAGGCGCCGACATATTGTCCAACAATGAAGCCAGATCTTGTTCACAATACTCCATCACGAGGAAAATGCTTAAACCAAATCCAGTTGAGGTTATAAAATATCGACCCCAGAGTGTCGACCTTCAAGAATTTACTTACCTTTCTAAACTCTTTCCAACTACAACTTCTGCCAATCGAACGATGTTATCATGAGTGCACGATTTTAAAATTTGGATCTCTCGCAAGCCACTTATGGGGAGACCGTCCTTTTCTTGGTCCATTCGAACTTTTTTCAGAGCAACGATTTCATTGGTTTTTGTATCTCTAGCTCGATCTGGATGTTGGAAATTGTTGTTATTCTATCGATTTTTTTATTGAAAATTTACTTACAAACAATTCCGTATGTTCCTTCGCCGATTCGGTTTAGCTTCTCGAATTCTGTTACTGGCCTGCATCTACCAAACTGACCAGAAAATTAAACTGTAATTCTATATTTGTTGGATTTTTATTTATTTACCACATCGCGTTCTTTTATTTCTGTAGGTTCTCCAGTCTTGAAGGAAATGAGGAATCCTTTGCGGGTGACCGGTGCTTGTGGGTCAGAAGCACTTTTAGGTTTCTCTTCTGAAAGTCGAAAGTTTGATGAGTTTAAACCTAACCAACATTAAGTTAATATTTATGAATTGATGTATAGGTAGTACCATTGCTCATTTTATTCAGAATAAAGTTGAAATTGTTATTTATTAAAATTTTAAGGAAAATCCTTTGCTTTGTGCAAATAAACAAATTCAGCTGTCAAGCGACAAGCGGCTTTGAAGTGTCAAACTAAATGGGTATGTTCATAGGGGCGCGATCTCATAAAATTCAGAAATCGATTTGAAAACAGCTAATGCTGTGCACATACAAAATTTTACCAAAAAGCACATTTTGGCAATAGTTCTGCCCGTCGCGTAGTCCACTGCAAGCCCGACGCACCACTTCTGTATTTAACTCATTCAACTCTAATGTACGATGACCTCAACTTTGTCCAACCAACGCGTTTGAGATGATTGGAGATCGCTTATCAACGCGTTTCTCAACTAGTGCATTGTTGTTGTATGAGGTCATGTTGCTCGTTGGCCATCATTGCGCAACGGGTTGAGCAACGGTTTCGAGATTATGTGCTGCACATTATCTGTGCAACGAGTTGCTAAACTTTTTTAATTTTTCGTTGGCGTGCGCTTGGTTGAATGCGAAAAAATGTGTGCACTGTTGGGATTTGATGAAGGCATTTTGATCAATTTCACTGTTGCACACGCTTTGTGATTATATTTTATTGTTTTTTGTTTTTTTTTTTTTACGATGGTGTATAGAAAAATGTGTGGAGAGCAGCAAATGACCATGAATTTGAACCAGCCCACAAAAAACCGCATTATCAGCGAATTGGCATGGGCTAAAGTGTTGCATCCCGAATTCAAGTGACGAAAGATAAAGCAAATAAGAAATGGAAACTTTTGCGTCAGCAACTTCGAGGTAAATTTATATTATTTCATTTTACTTTGTACATTTATTTATTCAACTATTTTTGATTTTTTGATATGATTCAAATGAAACTTTGTGTCTGTAAGGCAAGAATTCTACTCGACGTTTGTAATAATTGGGAAGGTAGGAAACATTTTTTTTCAGCGCAGTAGATCCAGAATACGGTGACTATTTTTTTACTTAAAACCCACGGACCGCTCTAGCTTGCACTAGGCCTTAGAAAAATTGCTTCCCGACCTGAGTATCGAACTGACGACGTCTGTGTTAGCAAGAAAACACTTTATATACTGTATCACTGTTGCCGCAATTTACAAAAAAAAAAAAACAAAGTCTGCCTTCGGTGTTCACTGTCATGTAAAATTATTAAAGCGGCAGCCAATTTTCTTTTCATTTCCGTGGAAATCATAACTTTATAATAATAATAATACCATGATGTAGGAAAAAGGAAAATCCTTCTACAAACTGAATAAAAATATTCCATAGTGCGCCAAACTCGTTGCTCAACGATCCTTATTGGTCTAGTGAACGAGGGTATGAACCAGTGCATCAAGTTGTTGTGCTTTGTGCAACCACACCAAAAAAAAAACGCAGTTGACCAACTCGAGAAACTGTTATGTTTGCAAAAATCATACAATTATATTAAATATTCAACAATTGAATGACTTTGTCAACTTGGTGTACAGGTCATCCAACTTGTTCAATAGGAAAATATTCTAATTGCGTTGCTCAACGCGAGAAACTTGAGTTTGTACACTAGTGTACGAGGCTCTAAATTTGCTTATTCAATTACAGAATTGAATAAACAGCTGAATGGAGTTGGTTGACTTCATTGCGCACTCAGTGGACGACGGGCATAATGGCTAAAACCCAATCACGCTTTAGCTTCGGTTTCGCCTGACGTTTACAAGTTCAACCATAGGCAATCAATACATCCTATCACAATGTCGCTTTGGCTTTGACGTTACGTTTGGTTCTTTTACAATATAAGGTAACGTGACTCAAACGTAAAGTTTTAGTAGAAACTGGTTGAACTTTTGCTCGCTTTGACAGAAAAAAGCAAAAAACAAAAACCGGAACAAAAGCGGACACAAAGCGTGTGAAATGTAACGTGTCGAGGCCTAAGCTGAAGCGTGACTGTGTTTTAGTCATAATGCTCAGATTTCAAACGAAATCGCATTTTATTCATACAATTATTTTTCTAGTGAAGATGTGAAATGATAAATAAAATATTATTTGGGTTGTTACAACAGTTTTTTTCATTTTATCATTTCACGAGTAATATTTGTATATTGTGCGTTAGTGAACGCATAAAAACCAATAGGTAACAATTTCTGTCAAAACGTACTACATTTGCCCACCCAGGTGATTTCTTAATCAACTGTTCTTAAAAATCGCTCTACGATACCAAATAACACTAGACATTTTGCGCTTACTTGGTTTGGGTTTCGGCATTGTTCATCAGCTGTTATTTGACATGAATTACAGCAACACCGAAACTTTTGAATCATAAAGCAATACGACCTCGAACGTCCCCAATTATTCACTTTTTTGAAAGTGAATGGGTTTGATAGAAGAGTTAAAGCTATTCCTGAAGTGAAACCAACGTAGGATCCCATGTCATGTCAAAGAAACTAAGTGGTTTTCGATTTTAAGCCATGAATAGTTTTTCAACGTGTGCTGTCCTTTTTCACAGCTCTTCACAAAAAGATTTTTCATATGACGCTTGTTTTCAATTTTTTCAAAGATTGAGAATCGAATTAAAAATGAAAACTTTATGAAATATCTCAAAAACAAGGAATACTGAATATTTTTGAATTCAGCCACGTCGAAACTTCAAAACGTTTAAAATGAAAGGTAAATGATAAAATTTAGCAAGTGAACCCAAAAAAGAATCGATATGGTTTTTTGAGTTCTTGGCGTGAATCCAACAGGCCAATCCTGTCTAGGTTTCTTTAAGATGTCTAAATGGCTTATTATTATATTATTATAGCAAAAAATATATATTTATAGATTCTCCTTCTGTGAAGTTTAAAGTCTAGCACGCAGATCGTCTCCAATTTTTCCAGCAGTACGCAAATTAAAACTTTTGCATCCGCCTTGTTTTGTGCAGACTCTAAGACAATAATTCGTGAAGAAAAATGGATCGCAGTTTAACTTTATCATTTTTACGTTTTTGCTTAGCAGTTTTTTCCCTGGCTTTAGCATTTTTTGGAAAAAAAAGTCTGGTAACCGTGCATTTTTTCGGAATAAAAGGTAGCATATTTTTCAAGTTCAGCACTTCAATCATCTACTTACTTAGGTGGCGCTACAGTTCGGGACGAACCTGGGCCTCAACCAACATGCCTCTCCAGCCAACTCGGTCTTTGGCTAGCTGCCTCCAGTTTTGCACTCCAAGTTGGTTGAGGTCGTCCTCCACTTGAGCGCGCCACCTAAGGCGAGGTCTTCCTTGACTGCGTCTACCCTCTGGGATGGAATCGAAGATCCTGCGAGCCGGAGCATTGTTGTCCATTCGCTCTACATGACCTAGCCACCTTAAACGTGATATGCGTATTTTTTTGACCAGGTCAATGTCGCTGTACAGCTCGTATAGTTCTTGGTTGAACCTTCTCCTCCAAAGCCCGTTAACGCAGATAGGGCCAAAAATCTTCCGAAGAATCTTACGCTCGAAACGACTAAGGATATCTTCATCCGCTTTAGATAGAGTCCATGCCTCGGCGCCATAGAGCAGGACTGGGATGATTAGGGTCTTATAAAGAGTCTCCTTTGTCTTTCGAGAGAGGGCTTTGCTACTCAATTGCCTTCCTAGCCCATAGAAACAGCGATTGGCAAGAGTAATTCTTCGCTTTATTTCTGACGAGATGTTGTTGTCAGATGTTATAGCCGATCCGAGGTACACAAAGTCCCTAACTACCTCAAAGTTGTATCTGTCTATTGTGATGTTTTGTCCAATCCGCCGGTGTTGTGTCCCTGTTTGTGGACAGCAGGTACTTCGTTTTGGCCTCATTGACTGCTAGTCCCATCCTAGCCGCTTCAGCTTCAATGCCAGCAAATGTTCCAGCGACAGCTCGCCGAGTTCTGCCAATGATGTCTATGTCGTCAGCGTATGCTAGCAATTGCACAGACTTGAAAAAAATTGTCCCACTACAATTGACTTGCGAGTTTCTTATAATTTTTTCAAGTATTAAGTTGAAGAAATCGCACGATAGCGCATCACCTTGTCGGAATCCTTTTTTGACGTCAAAAGCTTCTGTGAGGTCAGAACCAACCTTGACGGAGCAGCGAGAGTTCTCCATCGTCATCCTGCACAGTCGGACGAGTTTTGTGGGAATGCCAAAACCTGACATGGCTCTGTATAGCTCGTCTCTATAAATGCTATCGTACGCGGCCTTAAAATCGATAAAGAGGTGGTGAGTATCGATTTGGAATTCTTGGGTGGTTTCCAGGATCTGCCGTAGCGTGAACATTTGATCGATTGTGGACTTTCCAGGTCTGAAACCACACTGATAGGGGCCAATCAGGTTGCTGACGAAAGGTTTCAGGCGTTCACATAGTACGGCAGAGAGGATCTTGTAGGCGATATTCAGGAGACTTATTCCTCTATAGTTGGCGCAGTTTAGAGGGTCTCCTTTCTTGTGAATCGGGCAAACGATGCTGAGGTTCCATTCATCAGGCATACTTCTGACCAAACTTTAGAGATGAGTTGGTGTATGCACTCCACCATCATCTCGGTCATCTCCGGCCGCTTTAAAAAGTTCGGCGGGTAGTCATTCCGGTCGAACAGCTTTGTTGTTTTTTTAGTTTAGATATTGCTATCCTCACTTCATTTTGGTCAGGTGGACGGAAGTTTTGTCTGTCATCGTCCATGTTGAATGGTTCCATTCTGCCTGACAGCGGGATTTTGGTCTTCATCGCCGTTTAACAGTCTGCGGAAATGGTCCTTCCATGTACTCAGCACCGACAGTGACTCTACTACGAGGTTTCCATTCCTATCTCTACAGGCTTCTGTGCGGGTTTTTTTCCTTGGCACGTTCTTTTTACCTGTTGGTAAAACTTCCGCACGTTGTTCCTGGAGAAGCATCTCTCAACATCTTCGATCGCGCGCTTCTCATGCTCTTTCTATTTGTTTTGGAGAAGCCGGTGCTCTTCCCGTCTTTTCTGGTCGTAGAGCTCGCGAGCAGCATTCTTCATCGAACCAGAGGTTTCGTGGTGGTGGTCTAGTGAAACCTAGCACATCAGTTGCGGCATCTCTGATGGCTTGTTGGCAGTGTTGCCACTGGTCTTCGGCACTTGATGCTGGCGGTACTGGATTTCTTGAAAGGTTACGGGATATTCGATCGGCATAGGTTCTGGCGGTTTCTTGCGATTGCAGCTTTCCGACGTCATACTTCCTCACAGTATTACTCCGTTGTTGTGGAGTTCGGGTTATTCGCATTCTTACCTTTGCTGCAACAAGGTAGTGATCCGAGTCGATGTTAGCTGCTCGGAAGGTGCGAACATCCAAGATACTGGATGAACGTGATCAATCTGATTGACGGTTCTTTGATCTGGGTGTCGCCAAGTCCCTTTGTGTATATCGAGATGAGGAAACCGTGTGCTTGCAATGGTGACGTTATGTGCCGCTGCGAAGTCAATTAGCCTAAGTCCGTTTTCAGACGTTGTGTCGTGTAGGCTATGTTTTCCGACAGTCCTACCAAAGATTTCCTCTTTACCAATTTTGGCATTAAAATCGCCTAGTACGATCTTAACGTCGTATTTAGGGCATTGCTCATAGGTTTTGTCGAGGAGCTCATAGAAGTCATCCTTGGTGGCGTCATCTTTGTCCTCTGTAGGGGCATGAGCGCATATTAGGCTAATGTTGGCGAATTTAGCCTTGATACGGATTGTCACAAGTCGCTCACTTACGTGTCGAAAGCCCAAGACTTCTTGCCTAAGTCTACCGCTTATGACGAATCCGCACCCAAATAAACGCTGTGGTCTTCTTGCGCAATCACCGTAGTACACGTCACAGTTTTTCATCCTCCTTTTGCCCGGCCCATTCCATCGCACTTCCTGGATGGCAGTAATTCCTGCTCTGTAGCAGTCTAGGGCCTCCGCTAGTTGTTTGGATGCACGTGGTCTGTTAAGAGTTCTAACATTCCACGTGCAGATGCGAAGGTCGTTGTCCTTGATTCGTTTTTCCGGGTCGTCAACAGTAAATCCGTCCTTTTCCGAGGCTATTGGTCGCTTCGTAACTTTTTCTTTTTTCCGTGGCAGGGTTGTTAACCCCACGCACAACCCCCAACCTGGAGGGCCAGGTCCTTTGTTGGATTCCTTGGACAAAAGGAACCGGAGAATCCGGAGTCAGTAACCCACTTCGGGGATGTGAGCGCTGCCGTTGGCCCATTAAGGGTTCATCCGCCACCATCTCTATTTCAATGCCCTGACTTGCATTGAATTGTCCTAATGACCTTATCTCCAAATACGTCGAAGTAGCTCATTAGGGCGTCTGCTTCGTTGACTGTTGACGCCACCGTTGGTCCAGTTGGTTGGGCTCATCCGCCGTACGTCCTCTTTCTGAGGGGCTCGTGCAAGACTTCTGCGAATCGATCAGAACAGTCATTAAAGCAGAGCATTATAGTGTTGCTATTTTTTCTGTGTTCAACAACTTCAATCATCTACCTTATACATTTTATCCAAAGCCGTTGAGGCGTGATTGCTGAAAAAACGCTTTAACTTCATATTTATAATGTTAGAACGATTTATTATTTGGTTCTTTTTTTAGGTAGATACCCTCAATCAGATTGAGATCGCCAAATTCTCTTTTCGTGTTAGTGATTATTAAAATGATATTTTTGTCAAATACCAAAACAAATTTTTTTTAAATAAAATTCTCTGTTATATTAAAAACAACGAAAAAGTCTTTTACTGGAATTAAATCGAATTACTAACTAATAGTTATATTACCTAGAAGACTCGGATGAAAAATAGGTGAGTAAATTTTTAGAGTTTGATGCATTCATTGAGTTTAAGTTGACTAACTTTTAAAATCCATTGAAAGACAACCTGTCAAAAATACATTGCATATGGGAAACTGTCAATTTAAAGTTTTGTCAAACAAATCTTGACTAACTTTTTACTAAACATCAATTAAAATTCAATTGATCAATGATATTCAGAAGCTTAAAACAATGTGAATCAGCATCTCCTTTTTAACCAACTCTTTTTATTCTTAGATCGCCTTGTGATCCACGACAATAACTGTCTGAACACAATAGTGTAACTTGTAGCTGCAGTATGCAGTGCAACAAAGTAGCACTTCAAAAACTATCTCAGTAAAGTAGCAGACTCGTTCGCAATGGTAAAGTACAGAATATGGATTAAGCCAGTTCAAGTTTAATGAGATTTCGGAGTGCTCAAGAAATTTTCTCAGTCATTTTCAATGAATCTGAGAAAAGATATCTCGGAGGAATCAGAAACATTAACAAGTCTATTTTGTTTGCTCTGAAGTATCAGAAAGCAGCTGTAGCGTGCAGCGAAAGTTGAACTTGAGTGAACTTGCACTACAGCTACTTTTCTAAGCTACAGCTACTCATTGTAGCCGCGTTATAGGTATATAACAAAGTTATAGTTTTAACTTTGACAGCGCTGCATACTACAGCTAGAGCTACACCAATGTGTTCAGCCAGTAAAAGGGTAGTCAAAAAAAGCCTTTAAGCTTGTGATTATATAAACAAAAATTGATTAAATTAAATATTAGAGGCCCGTTAATTGATTTTTAATCGACCCATTGAATGCCCTAAAGGTCTAAATTCTTCTCAATACCAAAAGAAGTTTTTCTTCCATTTTATCAAAATCTCCCTAAAATTAAATAAATTGTTTTTATTGTTGGATAATATGAGATGAATTTTTTTAGGTTTCATTTAACAAACAATCACCAAAAAATAAAAAAAGAGAAATTACTTAAACAATATTATTATATTAAAATTCAATCATGACCATCGTATTCACTACTTCTCCCTCAAAAAATTGCACTTTGCATTAACGGTTTAGGCACAGCTAAGCTTTACCTATAAAATTAGTTACAAAAATTATCACATTTGGACCGTTGAGAGTAATATATAAAAAGAAGTTACACATCGTGGCTTGTTATTAGTTACCAGCCCATATCAACCCTACCGGTCGGTCTCATATCATATTTAAGCTCTGTTTAAGGTTTTTAGTTCAAGTTGATAAAATAAAGATAAGTCAATTAAAAATGTCCTTCAAAAGGAGTGCAGTTAATTGTTTAATAATAGTCACCAGTTTAGCATGTGTGTTGTGCGAAAAAACCGATATATCGTTGGAAAACAATAAAACCCAACTTATTGAAACTGGACGTAGACATCACGGATTCGGACTACATCGATTGTGTAAGAGATTTGTGTTTTCCTAAATTTTATCGGTTGTGGATGATGTCAATTAGCGAGCATGTTGTTTTGATCCAATTCATATAGATTCTGTATTTGTTAAGTAATTAGCACTTTTCACTTTCAGAATTGTATCGTAAAGAAAAAATCTAGAATGAATGTATTTTTTAAAGGCGATGAAAGTAAAAGTTGGTATTCGAAGGTGTTAACTCTGGTGATGTCGTGATATTTGTTTAAGAAAAAAGAAGGAAACAAATATATGAGACATTAAATAGTGTTTTTTTGGTTCTATTTCTTGAATATTGCTATAGCAGTAGCTTTTAATAATTTGCAAAAAAAAAAAAATAGGATAGCATTTTTGTAGGTTTTTTCGTTCTTATTTTTTAAATATATATAGGCACTTACATAAATATACGGGTGCATATTAACTGATACTTAAATAACCGTTTAAATGGGCCTTTAAATTGTTTTGCTTTTTTTTACTCACAGTAGTGCCAACATTTGCGAAAGAGAATAGGCCATGTGACCGTGGGAATCAAAACTGTTTTATGGGTCTCAAAAATCAAATCCGGATAAAAAGTGAAATCCCAAATTGTTGTGTTTAAAATTAATCTAGATCCAGGTTGTTAAACGCTTTATGTTAGGGACTTTTGGGGCATAAAGCCGAATACATATGTGCAGTTTTCTGCATGCATAACTACGCGCAGAGCCGCACCTAAAACAGACTCGACTGGTGACAGTACATTTTTGATACGGATTTTTTATTTGTATAGGTGCACATTATAATTATGTGCTTAAAACTAAAATCTCGATTAAAAAAAAGCGGATTCAGACCATTTATATTTTTTCTGAACGCCTCATTTGTGTGAATATTGAATTTAGAGAACGAAAATTCCAACAAATCCAACAAAATTTGATTTTGTTAAATATCGTATTAATTTCAGTAAACGAAAAACATAATAGGTGTTTTTTTTTTGCACGCGTTTATACGCTCAGAAAAATATTTACACATAAAATACAACAACAACAAACTTCAATATCCGCTTAGAAAGCGTCAAAAAAAACATCCACGCTTATGAGCTAAGCAGATATAAAAACGGTGCTTCACAAATCTTTTCAACTCTGTCGATGAATTTTTTTATAAAATTCATTTAGAAATTCATTCTAATTGACATATACAAGCCGCAAAAGACAAACAGGTGACAATTTTATTTGTATTCTTTTTTAAATCATTGTAAAAGTTAAATTATAAAAAACATTAAATTATAAAAACATATTTAGCAAGAAGATTTAAAGAAAAGAAGTGAATGAATTAAAACATTTCAAAAATGGGCACGACTTGCTCTAATGTGCCTAATTACATTGGAAGGCAAGATCTTTGACAAAAACAAATAATATTAGCCGTGTTTTATTGGTAATCTATAGCAGTATTGGAAGTCCCAATAAAACGCTATATTCCCTCCATAATTCACTTTTAATTTAACCCCGAAGTGACAACTGACGTCTTGTTGAATACATTTAAAAGGGTGTGTTCCAAATTCAACTCAGTTCTTGGACAGAGACATCCGGATAGATTATCCAACCATGACGTAATCAGTGATTCTTGATGACAGAATTTAATTCGATTTTAGAAAAAACCGCAGTAATTTAAGTTTCAATTGATGCAGGTTTTGTCTAATATCTTATTTGATTGATTCAATATACATTTTAAGTATTTTATCGGGCATTAGGAAGATAGGGAGGGGAGAGATAGGAGGTGTCGATTAACATTGGTCTTGAATGTTTGCAAATTGAAATGGCAAGGGAAAATCTCGCCGGGTAAACCATTCCAAAGTCGTGTTGTACGGCTAAAAAAAGAATCCCTATATTTCACGGTAAGTCCGAAATTGGGCTCAAGGGTGAACTGATGGGCATTCCTAGCAAGACGAGTATTACGTATTATTTCCTATCAATCTTAACGCTCGATTTTGTATTCTATTGTTGTTGTTGTTTGTTGTTGTTTGCCGTATAAAATTTTACTGCGCTGGGTATACACTTACCAATAAAACACGGCTATTTACGTTGAAAATAACACAGTTTGAACATATAAAACCTATCAAAACTACAATACTTAACGGTTTTTAGTAAAAATGAAGTACACCACCATACGTCTTACATAAATAACAAAGCATTTATGAAAAAAGTATTTCGAAAATTGTAGGACGGATTTTGATAAAATCCTGTTTATTTTTAAATTCTAGTATGCAGTTTTTTAGAGTTTGTTAATATACATGTGAATATAAAATTTATAATAATTTTTTTTGATTAGTTTTGAAAATATTGATTAAAAAAAAAAAAAATCAAAAATTATTTTTTATTAGAAAAAAGTTATTCAAAATTTTGATATGCAAAATTAATTTGGCTATCTAGATTCAAATATAAAATTTGACAGAAATCCTTAGAGCCGTTACCGACAGCGCCAAAAATTAAAAAACCATTATATGAAAGGTCCCGTTAATAGACGTTTCCCGTATATGTGGCTCTGAGCAAATGATAGCCAATACCAACAAAAAAAATCTCAAAAATTTTCATCAAAATCGTTGGAGCAGTTTTCGAGAAAAATAAGCTATTCCTAAACGGTCGTATGGCAAGGACCGTTGCAACCCTGCAGAATTTTGGGTTGACATGTCATATAATAGCCTGTGTATTTTGTTTTTCCTGCACGAAATTATCTGCACCTTTGTTTTGGCCAAGTCTAAACAAACGAAGCTTAATAGTATTTGTACAACTTTGAAACTCAGGTCTTCAAGTAGGAATTTTACTGTGCACAATAAATCTGCACCAAAGAAATCGCGGAACATTTCTAGAACTCCATTTCCAAAAAAAAAAAAAAAAAATTGTTTATTTTTTGAATACCCTTTACATTTTAGTAATATATTTTTTTTTTTTTGTAATAAAACGTTATTTTCTTTTATTTCAACTTCTTCAATAACCGAATTCATTTTCTTTTATGGAGTGCCTTTGTAGGATCCATGGAAAAACAGCATTAAGAAAACATTTTAATAAACTGCACTACCGACATGGATTTCCTACGTAAACAATTGAGGAAGCTTCTTCCATTCCAACCCAATTATTTTTTAAATGGGTGTTCTGTTTAATTTTAATATGTATGTTGCAACTCCCAAGTATTCAACTTGGCAATAAACTTCAGAGCTTTATAAATGCAGCTTTACACCCATTTAGTCTCTTATTATGAAAAGTTTCTTATTTTACTGGAGGAATACCTTCAAACATATCCCCAATAGCCGTGATCGTCTAGTGGTTAGGACCCCACGTTGTGGCCGTGGTAACCCAGGTTCGAATCCTGGTCACGGCAATGTTTCATCGCATTGTCACGGAGGGGAGATACTTTTTTATTTTTTTTTTATTTCATAAATTCAAATTTTAAATACTTTTTCTGTTTCAGGGGGAGTATATGGGTTGCATGCTTTAGGCGTTTTGTATTGGTTGAAAGTAAAGGCTGTTATTGTTGCGTTCATTGTTGGAACAGCGATTGTATGGGGATTTAAGTGGTTTAAGGGAGGACATGGCTGTTCGGACCTTATCCATGAATCACCGATTATATCTTATGATCATGGGTAAGTAATAATAAAGGCATATTCTTTGCCCTTCAAGTTGATTATCATTTCATTTACATGTTCAGTCCAGCATGGTCGAGTGGCCCCCATGATCACATTCCCTACTCTTTGGACCACAATCCTTTTGAACATGATCATGGACACGACCATCATGACCACGAACACTTTAGTTCGTCTGATATTGCAAGCGATAGTTTTCCTGAAAACGGACCATTCAGTGCCTACGCTGGTGCTTACTCGGATGTCCCTCCGACTGCAACAAGCTCTGATGGAGCAGATCATAGTCGGCATAGCAGACAACTTGATACCGAAGAGCAGTAAGTTCGAAAAACATAAGTCTTCTGAATCAATTCAATATTTTTTTTGTTTATTCTCCACAGAGTCAGTGACATAGTCTTCGCGTTTCTGGGTATCACCAACGATGGCTGCCGTCGTCGATTCATCTGTGAAATGGAATTCCGATCCAAAGCAAATCCATTCACTCGAATAGCATTTGGCATTGTCGGCAGAGGACTGTTCTCAAGATATGTAAACAGGGTGAATGTCAACGGTCGTGCAGCCTCTTTCAGGCAATGTGCCGATGTCAATCCAGATTGTGTTTTGATTGAGGAAAATATCAACGACGACCAAGAAAATGAGCTTCCAAATCAAGAAGACTATGAAGGTCGCAGTTTGAATATGGAACCCAGTGACATTGAACAGAAGAACGAGGCGAATATAAAAGCAGAAAAAGAATCAATCAAGTCCGATTCCCATTCGAAGAGTAAAGATCTGATTGTGCAAGGGATTTTCTCCAGAGTGAAACCATTGAACTAAGAAAACATGACAGCCATGTGAGCTGAGCTCATAATCGTCAATTGCTTTCACTTTTCTTTCAATTATCAATTGGACTTGCGAAGATATGCTTTCACCTTTTGGTTGGGTTTGACGAGTGCAAGATAATCTTTAGATCACGACCGACGGTAGTTCGAGAATTTAGTAAAACATAGAAGAATTTATTTATATTTATTTATTTTATTGTAAGTGGACGGACGAGTAGTGTAAAATGAATGTGTTAAATAAATTAGAGAAATTATTGAACTTAAGAAAATACATTAAAGGAGTGCCTGTACTTCTTCATTAACAGAGGGTATGTTGACCTTGGGTTGATGTGACGTGAATATTTGCCAGAGTTTAAATAAAAACAATAAATATTAATGAACAAAATATTTTGTTTTTAATATTTCCTTGTGGATAACAGAAAAGTGAACTAACGACGAGAGTTGGATCCATCGGATCCATGGGTTGTAGATACCTAGTTACCTCATCAGGAACGAGGAACAGGAGAAAAGAGACGCTCTGGAAATCTAACCATCACCAGTTTCAAAACTGACGTAACCCCTCGTGGAGATTCGTTCTTTGTTTGGATGCATTTTCGCAGTCAAAGGAAGACTTCATCAAAAGAGTGTTAAGCTTTCACGAAGGCAGCGAGAGAATTACGGCGATCCGTAATTTAGGCCTTAGCGCCCATGCCCCTACAGAAGAAAAAGACGACGCTACCAAAGAAAGTTTCTACGAGTTCCTTGTCAAAGCGTACAAGCACTGCCCCAAACATGACATTAAAATCCTATAAGAGGATCTTAAACGCAAAAATTGGGAGGGAGAATATCTTTGGTAAGACAATCGGAAAGCACAACTTACACGTCACCACCTCTGAAAAGAGAGTCAAGCTCATCGATGTTGCAGTCAGAAAAAAACATATCGTTAGTAGCACGCCTTTTTTCGTCTTGACATCCACATAGGCACATGGCGGCAAAATGCAGTATTGAATCCTCAATTGAACGATATGCGCAGATATTCTAGGGGTATTGACACCATTCCCCCAACAAGTACAGAGATTAAGAACGCGATCCATCTTCTAAAGAAAAATAAAGCAGCTGGACTCAACGGTATTCCCGCAGAATTTCTAAAAGCAGATCCTGAAGCAGCTTCCCATACCACGGGAATGGAAGGATTGTGAAGTTACCAAAGAAAGGAAATCTCAAAAACTGCAATAACTGACGCGGTAACACCATTGTGTTCGTTTTTCCGAAATTAATGGCAACTTTTGTTCTCGTCAAACTATTATCACGTGAACCAAGGTGTCCCACAAGGATCAGTCCTTTTCTCTACAATCATACTTGAACAATTGTCTGAGTACCAATTAGCGCTGTACCTCATGTTTGTAGTCTTTGAGAAGGCATTTGATCGTGTTAATTGTGAATGCATCTGGAGATCGCTAATTGCGAGAGGTATCCCTGAGAAAATTGTCGCTGTTATTAAAGAGTCTTACAACTACGCAAGGTGTTTCGTTTTGCAAAATGGACAGCTTTCCGACTCCTTCGATGTGCGTCAAGGAGTGAGACAATGAGATGTCTTGTCACCAATTCTGTTTATGCTGGCAATTGACGATGTGATGACTACCACGGTGGGTGCAACTGAAAGACATGGTATCCAATGGAGTCTGTTAGACAAACTTAGCAACATAGACTATGCTGACGATATATGTCTTATGGCAAACAATACGGCTGGGTTAAATCAAATATGTCATTCGCTGCAACTAAATGGGGAAGTGGCTGGCTTAAGGATCAAAATAAGACAAAAATAATGACCACGGGCCAAAACACACAACAAGTTATTCTAAGGCAGGGAACCATAGAGGAGGTCACGCAGTTTAATTATCTGGGCAGTTTCATAGCACTCGATGGCGGAACTGGCCTGGATGTTAACAAAAGAATAAACTAAGCCCGTAGTGCATTTGGAATCATTTCTCGTGTGTGGAACTCCAGCAAAATATCGCTACGCACCAAACTGAGACTCTTCGAATCCAACGTTCTCTGTTGCTATATGCTTCAGAAACATGGAAATGCTCTGCAAACATCTCGAGCAGGCTGCAAGCCTTCGTTAACCGTTGTCTGCGGTACATTCTGAAGATCCGGTGGCCGCAAACCATATCGAACAAAGAACTATGGAATAGGACCGGACAGAAAAAATTGGATGTCGACATCATGCAACGGAGGTGGCGTTGGCCATTCTCCTAAAACCTAACGACAATATAGCGAAACAATCCTTCGAATGGAATCCTCAGGGTAATAGGCGCTTGGGAAGACCAAAAACAACTTGGAGGTCATCTGTTTTAAAGGAAGCTCGGTCCCAAGGCATTCGATTGTGGTCACAGTTAAGGCCAGTTGCGGCGAATAGGGACAGATGGAAGGATCTTGTTGCTGCCCTATGCTCCAGGAGGAGTTAAAGTGCTGCTTTGCAGTCGGACAATATATATATACATGGCGGTCACCAAATAGTCAAACCTGCAACCAAATCGATTGTGTCGCAATTGGCGGAAGACACTGCTTTGGTATTCTGAAGGTGCGTAAATTCCGAGTCGCATACATCGACTCCGATCACTATCTAGATGGTGCCAAACTTCGTGTACCTATGGATATCGATGGAAGCTTTCAGGCGATCAACAACCACACTGAGGAAATTCAACAACTACAATCGAAAGTGACCGCTAAAACCCATGCCGATTAAACTGGGATTCGAAATACTATAGTAGATATGCAGCTGATGTTAACCATCTGGAGATACTACTTAAACCAGCTGTTGGATGGCGATGACGGACAATATCGCCTCAATGGTTGACCAGTCAATCTAGATGACAACCAAGAATTACATACCCGACCAAAATGAAATCAAATTAGCCATTGCCGGACTAAAAATGAACAAACAGCTGGAGCCACATTTAAGTTTTAGACACGTTGAATATGACCTGGTCAGGTGCATATATCAACTTATCTGCAAAATATGATGATTGGAATCTCAGTACCATCTGTCCGATCCACAAAAAAATGAGATCGATTACTCTGCACCAACTATTAGCCGTTTGTTGACGGAGTAATAGTTCCTTACTAAGGCGGGTTTAGATCTGGAAAATTAAAGATCGATCAAATCTACACACTTCGCCAGATCCATGAGAAATCCAACAAAAATTAACATTGAGAAGTCCACCGATTTTAAGGCAGCCTACGACAGTGTCTAGCTTTGGAATTCCTATACACTGATACGTCTTATAAGGATGACAATGGAGAATGCTCCCTCCTCCGTTAAAATTTGGTAGGGATTCTACCGAGACCTTCGACACCACCAGAGGATTACGATAAAGTGCCGCACTATTGTGCAGCTGTTTCAAGGTAGTACGGAGCACCAGACTAGTACATCAAGCATTATCTTTAATAAATCAACACAGATAGTTGGGTTTATTGAAGACATTGATGTGATATAAACAACTAAGCCAGCAGTAAACGGTGATTTAACTTCCATGGAGTCAGAAGAGAGCAGAATATGACTGTATATGCTTTCATCAACAAAAGTTCAATCCCACCAACACCGACTTGATCAGAACGTGAAAATTCCTCCGGCTTAGATGGCTCGAACATGCAGAGCGAATGCTCAGACAGAGAACTGTCGTCAAAATAGTAGTTTCAGATAAAAGGCTCATGAATATGAAGAAGAGAGTCAGAAACACAACAGAACACTGGCCAATCCAAGATTCCCATTTTTTGTAGGCAGGACAAATGTTAAAGCTAACGCAGTTTAACCAAAATATGGGATAGCATTTAGAATTTTGAAATGTTTGATGCTTTCTGATTGATCACTTACTTTTAGATCGAAACACAAATTCTAGTAAGATCAATTTGCTTACCCATATTCTCTCTCGAACAGTAAAGTAATCCGAACATCCTCAATCGATTTATGTACTTGCCTCTTCTGGCAACGAAGATGTGTGTTCGAAATTTGTTCAGGTTCAGCTACACGTTATTTGGTTTTATATGTATAGTTGGGTCATAAGTTGGAGACTTGTTTTTAGGCAGACTTATTTCTCTTCTTCTTAAACTGACGGCTGTAGTCAACTTCTATGTTTCGCCATAGGGGTCGCAGTTTTTATGGTACATTCCTTGTCTTAATGGTAAATGTCAACCACTTAAACGTTACATCCACTCAAACACACAAATTAGGTTAATCCTTACAAAGGATTTACATAATACCGTTTATTAAAAAAAATAAGGAAACTTCCTAAGAAAATTATTATTGCTAACTTCTTTTTGACTATTTCGTTCACTTAAAAAAAAAAACAGTTAGTTGAACCAAACACCCCAACAACCTAGATTTTTTTCGTCTTCTTCTTGGCTTTAGTCGCATTAATACGCTCGGCCATTTGTTCAATTTCCTTATAACTGATTGGTTCATTCTGCCGCACATCTTTCTTTTTATTATTCTGCCGTTCGGCTATGTCTTGTGCAATCGAATTCAACCTGCTCCAGACAAAGTTTAAGAAGTCCATTGCCAAATCTTGTTTGAAGAAAGCAATTGCTACCAGAGCAACAAGAACTAAAGCCGATATCGAATTCTGGTTGAGGTCGCCCTCTACACCACGTGGTTCTGTTTTGAAATCAAGCTCAACAAACACAGAACTGGTGTTGGCCACAAACTGAGCCACAGGTAATGTGAATGAATATAGCTTGTCGGAAATGGTAGTCTTGAGTTCGACAAAGTAAGTCTTGCCGTCGAGTGGGATGCGGGGGAAGAATACCATAATGCCGGGGTTGAATCGTCCTTTGACATTCAAAGGACTTTCGACACGTTGGGAGTAGATGGGACTGTCAGCACTGCCCTTGCGGTACATTTGGATGCGCAATGATTTGTAGTGTTCATTGAGCGAAGCAGTGACGCGCGCTGTGACATCGACAAAGTTGATTGGGGAAATTGCGATTAGGTTCACGTTGCGGATATCTGCTGATCCCAATTCTACTTGACGAGATTCTGGGATAGAACGCTCTACGTTTGGATTGCCAGCTCCTTCTTTCGCACGGATAGTATAGGTGCAGCCTGGTTTCAAGCCACGGATGCGATATTGGCCGTTCATTTCGGTAGTAGCTTCTTCCTGATGATGCAGACACTTATCGTCTGAGATGGCTTCGATGTTTACATGAGGAAAAGCATCACCGTTCAGAGAGGTTATCGTTCCGAAAACTGAATATGCAACACGTTTTCCACTGAAAACCAAAGACTTTTCTTTAGGGCAAGTCCAATATAAGTAAAAGAAATACTTACACTAACTCCACATTCACTGTCTCTCCATCCTTGACATCAATCATCTTGGAGTTGGGATTAAATTGGTACTCCTTCATCATTGGCCTCAAGTAATACTGACTCGGTGAGAGGGAATGGAAATTAATGGCACCATTGTCTCCGGTGACCAAATTCTTGCGATAACTTTCAGCCCCACTCAGAGACAACAAAACTCCGCCCAACTTATTACCCATGTCGTCCTTAACCGACACCACAATCTCACACAACTTGTGGGCACTGAACATGTGCGTTGCTTTGTTGTATTCGGAGAACACATAAGATTCTTTTTCTGCGCTTATTTCATACTCCAGACTCTCGTCGATTGGGCCGAATTTGAATTCTCCTGTTGCCGATGACAGAGCACTCTGTTCTTGTATCTCTAGGTTTTTGGGGAATTTAAGAGTCACTTTTGCATCTCGAATCACTGGTTGGATCTTTCCATTAATAATCAAACCCTTGGTTGCAATGAAATTAAAGGCGATATCTATGCAATCATTGCCTCCGACCAGTTCCTTTGCATCGGGTTTGAAGAGCATAATTGTACTCTGGGGCTTGATGGTGATCGATTCATCCGGCTTGAGGTATGTGTCGTATCGGAAGGAGTGGTAGTTATCGACTTTGTGATCTTCGGAACTCAGTGTGACTACTTCCTTGCCGGTTTTTGATTCGATCACCAGCTGAAGGGAATCAATATTTTGTTCGGACGACAAGACACGAACTCCAATTTTGTGTGCAACAGCTGTGAATATCACTGGATTCTTGTCGTAAGTGTTGAAGGTCTTTGGCAATGACGATTCATAGAGATGGCAGCTTTCCAGTCTGATACTGTATTCTCCAGCTTTAGAAACGCAGAAGGTGTTCACTCCAGACATGATTTTCAACACACTCGATGGAGTTTTCGCTTCTTCCTTAGCAGTCAATCCATAATGCATCTAACATAACGAAATTTCAGTTCACAATCAAAGTGTAACCTTAGGGTGACCAAAAAAAAAAAAAACTTACAATTGTCCTGTGACTGGAAATTATAGAAACTTCGTATCCTTTGTGCACGAAAGGTGAGGCAGTTTCGGATGCAGAGTTCACATTGATTAGGACCATCGTCGATTCAAAGCATAGACTCGATTGAGGAATCCTTAATTCATATGGCCCAGGAAGGATGTCCTTGAAGGAATACTTTCCATCTGAAAAGAAAGTCGATTTTGAAGCCCAAGATTAAGACGCTTTCAAAAGCATAAATCCACCACTTCCGAGGTCATTTTAGGGACCATCCTCCTGAGTAAGATTCTTGGGAGAATCATTGCACCTTTCAATACTCACCTTTAGCTTTTACTGTCTGCTTCTGTCCCGTTGGCTGACCAACTGAATCCAAACTCAGCAGAGTGACTTCAGCGCCTGTGCATGACTCCGGAGCATCAGGCAAGCACTTAATCTCACCGACAAGTGTTGCCCTCAATTGTGAGAATGTTATGCCAGAGACCGGTGAAGCATTCACCTCCAGATTCTGATTGACTGGGAAAAATTGAATGCCACTTGATTTGTCAGCATCAGTTGTCAGGACTTCCAGGGAAAACTTTCCATTCGGCAGGTATGTACACCAGTCGCCTGTTTCGGATTTCGATGAGGCTGTCGTATGGAAGGTTGATCCATGTTTAGTTATTCCAATAACATAAGACTTCTTCGATATAACTTTGCCGCAAACTTTGAATGCCGAAGCAACGATTTCGGGCAGAATTGGTTCCGAGAGTTGAACCTTGGTGACTTTTTCATCGAATTGAAGATTTTCGGCTTCCACTTGGAGATTGAAGGTGCCTGCTTTGACGTTTTCAAGCGTGTAACTTCCATCGGCAGATGTTGTGGCAACAACCTGACCATTCAATTTGACTGTGGCTTTTGGAATTCCTTTGCCGCCAGGACTAGCTACAACTTTGCCAGAGACACTGAAGCCGGTAATCTAGATGGAAATTTAAAATGATAAAATGGGCACCTGGAGAGCAGAGGAAATGGGAATTTACCTGAAAAGCGTTCTTCATGATTAAAGTGTCCTTCACAACCTCCACTTCCAGCTGATCTGGATTGATGTGTAGTTTAAGGTTCTTGTTCTCGACTACGGTCTTTAAGAGATATTTTCCAGGGGCTACGCCTTTGAAAATATATTCACCGTTCTTCTCGACTTGAGTATAACAAATCGAGGTGCCCAAGTATTGCGTTGAAGTTTTTCCAATCGGAATAGATTTTGCTTCATCCTGACACTTGGACAAGAGAGATTGCTGCAAAGAATCATGTTTTAGACGGCTTTAGGAGAATTTGTAAGAAAAACACTCACATTTTTATCCTTAAACAAGGCTACACCGATGCCTGTGAAGGTCTGTCCATTGCTGTCAACTTTGCCAACAACATCGAACCCTGAGACAACAAGTGAATTTGCTGGCAGCTCTGTGTTTCCACTGACAACAACGACTTTGTGCTCGGATTTGGAGAAGTGCCACTTGGGATGCGACGCTTTGACAATATATTCTCCAGGAATGATCGGAGTGAAAGAAAAGATTCCATTTATGTCGGTTGTAGTTTGTCTGGTGTCAGTGCCGTCCTTGGACTTCAATTCCACGGCAACATTTCGAGCTCCAGAAGTGAAACCGGCCAAACCAACTTTACCGGTAATTCCAAAGCCTTTAAAGGCAAAATTAACATCTTTGCCTTGGCTGCAAATGTCAGTTTTTCCATTGAAATTCAGTACAACCTGTTCGGGTTCGAAACTCCAACCGGGCGGTGGTGAGATTTTTAAAATATATTCCCCTTTATCATAGACCGGAATGAAGTAATAGCCATTCGATGGTGAGCAATCGGTTTTGTCTTTTAAGCTGCCTTGTTTAGTTAGCCTGGCAGATTGAGATAGAATTATAGGTTATCCGAAACACACTAGTTTTTTTTACCATCAATCAAGATAAGCAGATAAATCTTATCGTGATTATCGGCGAAATATAAATTTTGGGAATTCAAAAAGAATTCGTTTACTTACAATTTGATTTCTACTTTAGAGAAATCAATGTCTGCATGACTTTTAATGAAACCACCACATCCTAGAACTTCGTTGGCATTGATTGAATCAATTGCAGAGAATAATTTAATTAATAAAATTAACAATAATTGGGAAAAGATTTTCATTTTTCCCATGTTAATTGAGTTTCGAGCGACGAAGAACAGTTGAATGACGTGTGTGATTTTTTTCTTCAATTTTGACAGTTTTGTCACCTAATAAGAACACTGAACTGCATGAATAAGTGTCGGTATGGTAGTTCGGGTTTTAAGGTGGATATTAATTACGGATTCTTTTATGCGTTGAAATTTTTCCACGGATTTCGTTGCTATTGTTTTATATTAAATAACATTTTAATGTATTTTCTAAAAAACTTGACCCAACATATCAAATCTTTGCTACGCTAGCGCTACGTTTGTTTGCCAATATACAATAAGAGAACACAAAATAATCTTCCTGTATTTACAAAACAAAATTAATCTGCCGTGCGTTTTGGTATTTATTTCAGCAACGTTTTATTTTGAATCGTCTATGAAGCTTTATATTAATTAAAAATAAACTTTTGGTTAGTTTATAGGTAATTAAAATAATTTCAGGACCTGAAAATAAAATGACTATGACGTTTCGCAATATCATGACTTTTATAGGTGTGAACAAAAGACTAAAAAAAATAAAACAAATAATGTTGCCACTAACAATAAAAGTGTAGTTCTTTAATTATAGAAGACTCAAAAATTGATTTCCTCTTAGTGTGAAACTAGATTTTTAATAACAGGAATCCCATTATTCCATTATTTTTTTAGTGTGAAACTAAAAACTCAGAGAGAATGACGTCTCGCTCTCACAAAACACTACTGACTAAATACAATAACTACAAAATTCCCTAAGGTTCTCAAACTTTCGAATTTGATTTTAACTAGTACTGGTTTTTTTTTGTTTACAATTGAGAAAAACTTAGTGCAGAACTAAACATTTTAAGTAGTGTGAAGTTCATGTATTAAAAATAGGTTGTTTATAATTTTCGCCAAAGCGCAAAATTATAGTCATTTAACTGGACACTAAAACTTATTTAGTGTGAGACTAGGTTGAAATTTGTATGAAAGCATCAGCTAGTTTCACACTAAGTTTTTGATGATGTCAACTTTACTTGCCTATAATTTTGCGTTAAAATTACATTTTTAATTTATTTTTTGTATTTTGATTTGTTTTTTTTTTTTGTAATTTTGTATGGCATACTAGCAAATTTAAAGTCAAATTTACGGTGATTTATTTTTTGACACGCTGCTGTCATCATATGCCAGTCTGTGAAACTGCCAAGTGATAAGACTAATCATGTCTTCACGCTGAATTCAATTCTCGATCTGTGATAAAATTACCGCAAGAAAATTATTTTAGCACAGTTAGATTTTGATTTTGAATTGAAAAGTCGTTGAAAACTGAAATGATATACATTTTTTATCATTTCATAGTTTCACAAATCGGGTAATGACAGGTAGAAAAGGGCCCTAATTACCTCAAAGTTACAGCTGTCAATCGTAATGTTTTGTCCAAGACGTCAATGTTGCCTTAGCGTTAAAGTCACCTAGGTCCTAAGACAATATTTTAAAGTCATTTGCTAATAGTGCACTGTTCATATGTTTTGTGCAAAAGCTCGATAAACATTACCTTTGTTGTCATCATCTTTTTCCTCTGTGGGGCATCCGAGAATAACTGGCTGAACATAATGGTGAAGCTGAAGCTGAAGTATGAAGCGCAAAAATGAAGCACGTCAAAATTGCAGCTAAGTGATGAAGCTGATTCGAAACACAATGGTGAAGTGTGGAATGTCAATTTTGCTGCTAAGAATATAAAACATATATATATATCTTAATATTTTTTCAATATTTTTATAGTTAGGGTTGGTTTAATTCCATAAAATATCTCTTTTTTAACCAGTTCTATAAATAATTCCGTGTTTCCCTCACACATTTTGTTTTCAATTGATTAAGCTCGTTCAAGTTTCTTGACATTTCGGAGTGATCAATGAAATTTCTCATTCATATTCAATGGCTCTGAGAAAAAAGAGATCTCGGATAGTTCAGAAACATTGAACTAGCCTATTTTTTTTCCTGTGAAATGTCAAAGATGAAGCTGAAGCGTAAAGCGCAAGTTAAAGTTGAGTGAACTTGCGATTCAGCTAAATTTCAAACTTCAGCTTCAGCTTCTCATTGTGTAAGGTTTATGTTAGCGAATTTAGGCTTGATGCGAATTGTAGTGAGGCGTTCGTTCACACATTTGAAACTCATGATCTCTTGCTTCTGAGTCTGTCTCCAATGCCGAATCGACATACAAATAAGAACTGTTTTTTTACTTGCGATTATAGGTACTACACATACCTAATCCAAGCTTAGGATTTTTGAATATAATAAAAATTGAGATAACAATTAAACATGACATTACGATAATAACGAAGCCTACAAAATTAAGTGACAACAAATTTATGTTTTGTTGTACCTGCCATATAACCGTTAAGGAAAAGTTCTTGAGAACGGCTCAAACGATTTTTATGAACATTTTTGATAGTATTTTGGTAGTCTAAAGGTAAAGTCTATTAACGGTACCTTTCATATAACGGTTTTATAACTATGGACCTTCTCAGTAACGATTCATTCGATTTTTATCAAAATTTCGTATTTAAAAAAATCTAGCTAGCCGAATTAACTCTGCATACTAACATTTTGAATTACCTATTTTTTTTTCTATTTGCCTGTAGCAGTTACCTTAGTAGAAATCTCTTATAGAGGATAAGGCGTTTGCTACAGCTTTTGTTCGCCTAGGGAACAGTATCTTTCTCGGGATAAAACGCAATGTGTGTACCAAATTTCTTAATGATCGGTTGAGTAGTTACGGCGTCAAAGCATGACAAATGAATTTACATTCGGATTTATAATATAAGTTGGGAATCCGGTTGGGTGAGTTTGCAATTCTTTTTCTCATAAGCTAGTTCACCGATTTTGATAAAACAATTTTGTACATAGTTAATTATAAAATTTAAAATTTAACATTGATACAGAATAAGGGTTATAGAAAGTGGAATTTGAGTTAAACTGGGCTTATACTTGCTCTACAAATTTACATTAAACAATGAAATGCAGTCTTCATTTAATTAATTTTTAAGCCCGTCGAGTTGATTAATTAGTTAACGCCTGAAAACCAAAATTATCAGCTTTGCCTGTTGACACATTCCCTATCTTAGAATAATTTATGTTATATTTCTTAACAGCGTATAATTTGAAACAAAGTGTGTCGAATATTAAGACAGCATGCATCCAAAAAAAAACGTATTAAGCTGCTTTAGCTTAAGGTTTATAGCCATGCTATCTCTGTCGATGACAATATTTATTATATGCCCATTAAATTTGAACGACATATTATGTTTTTTTTTTATTTTATATAAAATTTGTTAAAACAACTGTGATAAGAAAAAAATTGAACCATAATTAAAGTGCACTTTGGTAGAACTTTTAAGGGTATTCCTATAGAAAATCTAAGCGTTGATAAAGTTTCCAAAATTTCATTGTGAATGTAATTAAAATGACCACAGGCTATCTGGAGTAGGGTAATAAAAATGCATTTTAAGACTTTCTTATCAAGCGCTTCTGTTAGTGTTTTGAAGTTTGGTTTATGTTGCGATCGTTGCCATGAATTTATTGTAATGGTTTGGTTAATTAAGAAATTTTGTTTTGTAAACCATCAAAAGAAAACAACAAATTTTTAAGGGCCAATTACAATAAATTAAATGTACGTTTGATACCACATACTTGATGTTTGGGTTATATTAAGGCTAGGAATTATGAAACACTATTAAATGAGTACTCCTTGGAACGATGTTTTGTGTCGGAGCTTAACACGCGAAATCTAGAGTTTGCAGACCTGTCAAAACCGAATGTGTTAATAACTCAAAACACACGTCATTTGGCTTATGATATACTCAATATGTTTCGTTAAGTATGAGATATTTTTTTATTTGTCTTAGTGTGAGTTATTTCTTTCTGAATTGCTGTGACACATGCGAATTTGACATATAGCCATGTTCAATTAGCCAGTTCACGTTTCAAAGCACTCAGAGATCTCTGTTTCCTCAGAAACGTGAACACAATTTCTCAGAAAAAAATCTCAAATTTGCTGTCAAAAAATGAATCAAAATTTTTTTTTGGATTTGCTTGCACAATTTAAGTTTGCCAAAGAGAACTCTGTTAGAAGGAAAGAGATACAACGTTTTTTGGCATTTGTTGAGAAATTGTGTTCACATACAATTTTCAGCTCCATCAAAAGTGACTGAGACAACTTCTTGAGCACTCGGAAATCTCAAGAAATGTGAACTGGCTAAATATGTATACACTTTGCCATGTAAAACGTACCTATTTCACCAAAACGTCCTAATCGGTTCCTGGTAGACCAATTCAATTGTTTTGACGATTTTATATTTGCATTTTACGGTTATAAAAAATGACGTTGCCTAACCCTGGGTTTCAGATTTCACACAGAATGCTCAGTCCATTTATTCTGAGTTCGTAGAGCGTGCTCAGATCATACTCTAGAGTCTAGACTTGACGATACAAAAAATACTATTTTGAAGATCTGAACACTCTAAGTAGTAAATTAAATACAAACTTTTTTAGAGAATAAAAAAACGCCTATACCTACGTAGTAAAGGTAATCTTAATTGAAGTACTACACAACTGTCAAACAATTTTGTTTCTATTAAGATGGGTGCAGTTGTATAGAATATAAAGCTTTAGAGTGCTGTTCTGGCATCGTGAATGTGAAAATATTGAGAACATACTGTAAAAATTTAAAAAAAATCTAGTTTGAACGTATTCATTGAGTAAAATGTTAGAAAGCGAACAAAAGTTCAGTTAATTCGAATTTCGAACTTTTTTGTATATCACTCACTTTGTTACGTTATCCTTACGTACGTCAAACAAAGTCTTTATAGAGAAAGGCTTTATTATTGTCAAAGTCGGTCGTAAAGCGTGTTCGTGTTTCAGCTTTAATGTTTAAATGCTTTCTACAAGTAAGTCACAAGCTGTTGAAGATATTGGCGTGCAAAATACAATTTAAAAAATCAATCCATCTTTACTGCACTAAATATAAATATCCTTTATTGAAGACTGAAAACAGATACATACTTACATATGTTATGCCTAAAATACAATAACGCTTTATGTGCGAAACAGATTGAAGCAGCAACAGCAACAGCGGCCGCCGTAATTTTACAACCTACATGTGTATGTGTTTCAATTGCTCAAGCTAGAATAGACCAGTAACAGCAACGTCAACAGCGTCGTTAGACCAAAGTCCTAAGTTTGCTGTTGCTGTTCCATTGCTACCAACTTTACACAAGTGATGTTCATGGGCACCATACTGCAAAAAAACTGACAGTGTTATTGTGCTAAGAAGACTATGCTGGTGCTGTTGCTGCAACAATTTGTTCCGCGCTTTAGCTTTGGTTTCACCTGACGTTTACAAGTCCACCCATAGGAAACGATACATTTCATAACAATGTCACTTTGGATTTGACTTTAAGTTTGCTTCATGTACAACATAACGTAACATGACTTAAACTCGAGGAAACATTGAACTTTTGCTCGCTTTGACAGAAAAAACAAAAACTGAAATTTATAAAATGTCACTTAAAGTGAAATCAAAGTCTGTGAAAAGTAACGTAACCGAAGCCAAAGTTGAAGCGATGTTGTATTCCGGTTTTTTTTTGTCAGAATGTTTTGGCTCATTTAATTTGGAAAACAGTACGGCATTTTGATTGCGTGAGTTTTTAAAAAAACCTCAAGAAATTCACAATTTTCGACTTTTCTTTCGTTTTTCATTAATAATTTTGTTTGTTACATCCTACGTTGAAAGCGTTCAGGTATATTTCGTAGTGCATAAAATATTGACTTTTCAAACATGTTTGTATGTCAATTCGTTACCAAGATATGGCGCGATAAATTTTAAGGGTGTCAAAAGTTGGTAGTTTTATCGAAGAATCATATTTACAACAACATTTGATCATAATTCGAGTATAACAGAAAAAATTAGATACAAATCTGCAGTTTTTGGATTTTTTAGGGAAACTCGAAAAATTACCTTTTTTTGAGGTGTTATATTTCGACGACTAACAATTAGTCAACATTTGACATTAATCCAAAGAGTTAGTCAAGATTTTCTGTCTAACTTTGAACTGACATTCCTTACTTTCAGCCGAGAGTTTCCCCTTCATGACTTATTGGTGACAGCATGCCATTCAATGGCACAGTACACGTAACTAAGGTCATATATTGCGCAGGTTGTCAAAATCTGATCTGTCACTTTGTATTAAAAATGGTATTTCTTAGAGACCTACATCAAAAAAATGTATGAATAAAACTGCACACCTCACATTTGTTTATATATTTTTTGTTTGTTTATTAAAAACCTTTTTATAAATTTATTACCACAAACACATTAAAATATAGCCACGAGATCTATTTTTCAGAACAAATAAACAAGCTAATGGTCTCTGGAGGCCGCCATTTTACTTTGATTTTGACAGATGCGCAAAAGATTGCAAAAATAAAATCTCTAATGATATTACCTTAGATATGTGTACTGTGATTCAATGGTTTCACTTTGACTAATCAGTGTACGCATTGAACGCCCCCCACTAAGCATGTGTGTTTAATATAAGGATTTTTGACAGTTTTGTCCTGAAGCAAAGCATTTATTTGAAACTTAAAAAATCATTTTGAACATCGAACTTAAATCTTTCTTCTTAAGATGTTTTGCCTTCTATTCCTTCTGCTTTGTTTCCAGAAAAAAATAATCATCAAAATTGTTAAAAACATTTCCGCCCTCAATTGTTATAAACACAACTTTCAGTTTGCTTAACAACCTCTCGCCAACTTTTAAATTATCATCATTTACTGTTAATAAATCCATTATGCATTTTTACATGCAATAAATTTGCATCGCCTCCCCTGACGTCATCTATGAATTCGTTGCGCGCAATTCCGCACTCGAAAGACTAATTACCCCCGATCACAAAATCGGTATTTTTGTTGCAAATGCATAAAAACATTTCATTTAACTTTAATTGATTTATCGTTTCACTTTAAATTAAATCTCAAAACGCCTGACGAGCTCCCGCCCGGTCAGCCGGCCAATATGGGGCGGTAATTACGCAAGTGCAGAGGTATCATTACCGTTATCGGAATGCATGCTAATCGACCGAACAAGATTCACTATATTGCCGGAATCGGTCGAGACTTTTTGCATCTTTTTATTAACAAAAAAGCCTTAACATTGACTTTGGGTGGAGATTGAGCGGAGTGAGTGTAATAGAGTGATCCCCGGGGCGATCACATTATTCTTTATGATCCGAAGCCGAATGGAACAAAGACGGATCTTGTTGCTGTGGGCTGAGACCGAGAGTGAGATTGGCGACGACTAGACTCGTTATGAGTAATTGCATTGCATTGGCGGCGGTATTGGGTATCTGGATTTCTGACTTTGTATCTATTAAATGGTCATATCGCCCCGAAGGTCGGAAATGCAAGTGAATTGGGTGTCTGATAATGATAGTGGTCTAAGTTCAGGATTAGGGAAGAGGCACTTTGATCGGAATAGTTCAAGTGTTTGAGGAAATACCTGTCTGAGTTGCGAATGATTTATACCTGGCGATCGGTGGAAAACGATTATTGGCGCTTAGTACTTACAACTTCTGAGGAGTAATTAAGGGCACGATTCGGTGGGCATCTAAATGCACTGTAATTTGAGTAATCCGGGACAAAAAATGTTATTGTTATGGGTAAATCTGGAAGAGTGAAGGAAATACAAGCAGCTCGATAATCTGTGGCTATTATAAGTTGCTGTGCAGTGTTGTGTTGCATGTCTAAGTAGTTCAGAAGGTTTTGGCTTGAGGACAAAAAAGTTGGCATTTTAATTTCAGTCGTTGGCCAATCAAAAAGATTTTTTTATCAAGACGCTGAAATTTAGGTTTTGAGGTAAGGTTTATGTATGTGATTATTAGCTATAGCTGAAAACGGAAGGTGGCGCTAGCAACACTTTCTATATGGAGAGGACCATTTGAACTTTTGTTAACATTTTATTGAAAACCTAAAAATCTGTCAAAACGAAATTTGACATCGACAGCACTTGGTTTATATGAAAAGAATAGCAGTAGGTTCAGTTAAGGAAGGTACGATGGGTTGAAAGTATCTATTGGATCTCTAGGAGAGGGAAGGAACGAAGGTTGGCAAACAGAAGGGAAATTTGTAAAGAATAATGGGTTACCACTCTTAAGATATCGTTTAAGCGGCTTCATCCCGCCAGAAGAATTTTTTTTATTTAGATAGCACTGTCGTAATTCAGAGTGGATCGGTGATTCTGCTGATCTACCACTTGAGCCGTAAAGCTGTGGATAAGCGGCTCTTTTATGATCAAAACGTAATTCCTTGCTTGCAGTTCAGTAGGACCACATATCTGATAAGTTAGGTAGGAAAGGTCAGAGACTTGGTGGCAACATAAAATAAATTGCACGACTGGATCGCCCGTACTTGCTCATATATGAGCGGTCACATCGTCGAATAAAATTTAAAAAAATAAGTAACATTAACGTAGACAAATAACACTAATTGAATTTAAGAAAAGTGTCAAAACCACAACACTTAACGGTTCTTAGTAAAAATGCAGTACGCCATCACACGTCTTGTATAATAAAGAATTTATGGAAAAAGTATTTCGAAAATTGTAGGACGGATTTTGATTAAATCCTGTTTTTTATTCTTAGTTTTTTTTTAATTTTTTTTTTTTGAAATGTTGGTATGCAGTTTTTAAGAGCTTAAATTTTAAATAATTTTGTTTGATTAGTTTTAAAAATATTGATTTTTCAAAAAAAAATCAAAAACTAATTTTAAGTAGAAAAAAAAAGTTATTCAAAATTTTGATATGCAGAATTAATTTGGCTACCGAGATCTTTTCAAATATGAGAAAGGCAAAAATTAGAAAAACCGTCATATAAAAAGTAGCGTTAATAGACTTTTCCCGTTAATTTGGTTCTAATCAAATCATAGCCAATACCAACTAAAAAAATCTCAAAAAATTTCATCAAAATCTTTGGAGCCGTTTTCGAGAAAAAAAAAGATTTTCCTAATCGCTCATATGGCAGGTACCGTTATTTTTAGGCCCAAAAATAAAATTTCAATTTCCCCCCTGGGGAATGCCAACACAATCACAAACACCAAATCGAAAGATTAAGTGACTAAGCCGTTTAGGCTGCAGCTCGTTATACATACTGACAGACAGACAGACAGACAAGCAGACATTTTTTGCCACTAACTTTTGTAGACTTCTCTATGATCGTAATGTCATGTTTGATTATTATCTACATATTTTGTAAATTCACGAATCATAAACTTGCCTTATAGTCCCTATAAGTAAAAAGTGCTTGCTTTGGTCGTATATTAGTGTTGTAAGTAGTTATAGTCATAGTTAGGTTTATAAATTTGAATTTTTGTATTTTTGGATGTTTGTTCCTCAATCACACCTCAACGGCTTATCGGATTTGGATGAAATTTGATGGGTAGATGGATAATGTGCTGGATTGAAATGTAAGCTACCTTTAATCCAGGACAAATGAACGGTTCGTGTGGGAGAGGCTTATCAAATACTGCACGGTTCTTTTGGTAGAGGCTTAAATATGAACTACTGCATTGCCGGAGATTAGTTTGGTATGCTTCCATGACTTAACAACTGCATGCATTTGTGAAGAGTTACAGGATGCATTATACTACACAGGCTATTTTTATTCTGACAAAAATTCACCTTTTCTGCGGGAGAAATCTTAATCATTTTCTTTAGCGGATTTTGATTTAAATAATACTAATTTGAAGTCCACGCAGACGAAGTCGCAGGTAGAATCTAGTTCTAAAATAACAAAAAAAAATTATCTTGAACTCAGATTGAGCCCCGGGTTCACCCCGACTGTAGTGCCACCAAAGGTTAGGTAAGGCTTATATGGAATGCAATCAAAATATAAAGGGCTAGCTCGTCTCCACTCAAAATAATATCCGAAAAAACCATGTCCCCAAACAAGTAGTTCAAGAATTTCGGGAATTTCAGTTCCAAATGTGAGTAAAAGATTTACTTGGGTTTTCTAATTAATTGCATGAGTATAAAATGTTGAATGTAACAAAACAGGAACAAAATTCACATCGAGTAAGAATAGCAAATCGCAATTTAATACCCACTGCACTTGACCCACGATAAAAAAAAATTGTTTAGCCCTCAGGATTGATTGCAGAAAATTTCTTTCAATACATCACGTTCACGGCCATGAAATTTAAAACTAAATACTTCTATTTAAACGAAAATCAATAAACGCAAAACAAAACAACAACAACAACAACAATACTAAATCAATGGAACACAAATAAATACTCAGAGCAGCATTGTGCACCCGCAGATCGCCTCACCTCACACAATCAAGAAATAAATTAATGCAATTTGATCCCCGATTGAATCGGTCTGACGGACGAATTGGAATCTGACCACAAAAATTTATATGGCTGGAATCTTTCTGCAATTCAGTAGAATAAGCACGCAACGCAAGACAGGCGTTTGCCCATATGTACTTGTACATAACGTAGTAAGTTTCCACAATGCCTCATTGAAATGTGGTTAGCCTCTAAATTCTGCCGCGCAAAATACATCAACTGACCAACATTTTCATTTTTTTACAAAATGAAAAAGATTTTCATTGTATTTATACAACCAAATCAATTGGCTGGAAAAATTCTAACAACAAACAACCTTCAATACGCAGATTTTCAATTTTCCATATGAAAATCTGAGAGAAGATTGAAAAGAAATCCGCAGAATAATAATGCGTTTGAAGTTCCCGCCATTAAGCCACCCCCGATTGGTAATTTGATTGTAGCTTGGGGAGTCTGTCTCAAGCACGAATTCGTGAATTTTTAAAGACGTAGTTTTGCAAAAGAAAAATCAAATAAAATTCCAGATCTTCCAAATTTTATTTTTGCATCCATTCCATTCCATTTGCCATGAGATACAACAATATGATCCCTTGTGCCCTCATATGAAGGCTTTCTGTCGGAATCCTCTTTCTGTTTCATTCTTGAAGTTGAAAGTCATAAGCGGTCACAGAGGGAGGGATGGGGTGCAATTTACTCCCTTTTGCTCTGGGGTGCATTAATGTTTCATTTTGAGTTCGTAGGTTTTTCATTCGTTCCTTGGAATTCTTGTTAAATTTGTCAGAATTGGAGAAAATTTTGAAAAGCATACACATATGTATTACTTTGGAAAGGGTTATAAACCGTCCTCATAAGTCTTAATATTCTTCTTTTGTAAGCAACAATTGCTTACCAAGGCCGTTTAAGACCAGGAAAACCAGCAAATCTAACATTACATTGGTTAGCCTTAAGACATGTTTAGTTGTCGTTGCATTTGGCTTCAGGAAATAACCCTCCAAACGGAAAATCAATTAACCCCCCAAAATTGGGGAAAAGTTTCACTGAGAAATTATTCAGCAAATCGAAAGTGAGATAAACCCCAAAAAGGTATGAAATCACCCCCCAAAGGGTTGGGTTCGATATCTCGGTTTTTATATTTTAAACCCCGCTTTTTTAAATATATTTTTTATAATCAGACATTTAAAAACAAGCAAAATAAAAAGAGATTTTTTAGTTAACTTAATTTTTTTGTATTTTAAATTATAATAAATATTACATTACTAGCATATGTAAGGGGCATGATGCCCCCTGCACCCCCCTTGCATGGGGTCACTTTCGTTTTGGTTAATGTACTATAAAACTGTAAATTCGCTGATGATTTTCGAAACAAGCTTTACATTGCCTAGGAGCAAACATTGACTCTAGTTGGTGCCAAACTTCGAGTACGGATGTCAATGGAAGTTGTTAGGAGAGCAACAACCATGCAGATGAAATACAATGTTAGACGACTCTAATCAGTAGCCACCGCCACAGCTGACCTCGTATCCCTTGAGCTAGCGAGAATTCCTCCGACTGAAAATTTGAACTCCGAAGACCAATGGCTTGCATGTCAACAAGCCTTCAGAAATGCGTCAGAGGTGTTGAGAAATCCCTAGTTCCACTCCGAATATGATCAGGCAAACAAAACGGAATCGTACAGATTGTCGCTCCGCAAAAGGACTAGAGTTGAGCATCTTATATTCTCTAGGTTGAGCGAAGGAAGGATGATAAGGGTTTGATTAGGGGAAAGAAAAAAGGTCACAAGCAACGTGAAGTGAAGCACACAAGACAGTGTAAACAGGGACAGACTTTACCGAGCCATGTCTACTAAACTGATATGGCTTATCAGGATGACGATGGAGAATGCTCGCTGCACCGTCAAAATTGGCAGGGACTACGGAGACTTTCGACACTACCAGAAGGTTAGAACAAGGTGACGCACTGTGATGCACCTGTTTCAACATTGTGCTTGAAAAGATAGTACCCAACACCAAAGCAAAAGCACATCAGGCAAAATCTTTAAAAACTTGGGTTTGCTTACTACATTGATTTGATGCAGTAACAGGTGCTTTCACTTCCATGAAGTCAGTAGCGAGCATAATAGGACTGATTATAAACAAGGACAAAACCAAGTTTATATGCTTTCATATTTCATCAACAAAACCAATCCCACCACCGACTTTGCCAGAACGTGAAGATTGATAGGGGTAACTTCGAGGTAGTCAGTGAATGTGTCTTCCTAGACTCTGCCCTGAACACGGGGAGCAAAAGCAGCATCAATTGAGGAAATAAGCCCTATCGAGAAGAATCAAGGAAACGTGTTATAAAACACTCATCATCCCGGCCCTGCTATATGGTGCAGAAGCATGGAACATTTCCCATTCGGATGAAAGCGCCCTTGGGGTATCCGAGAGAACAGTACTACGAGCGATTTATGGTCATGTTTACGATCCGGCTAAAAATGAGTGGGGAAGGAGATATAATAACGGGTTGTATCTTGTACGTGCGCTGTACGGCGGCATAAGCCTATACCTCCGCATCAAGCGGCTAAGATGGCACGGCCATGTAGAGCGGGCAAGATCTTCGGCGCCGTGCCTGGGAGATTCAGAAGCAAGGGTAGACCTCATTTCTTATGGAGCGACCAGGGATAAGGAAACCTCCGACTGCTTGGAGTGCAAAACTGGAGACAGCAGGCTAGAGATCGAGCCAGGTCGATAGGCATATTGAACCAGGCCCAGGAACACCATGTTATGTAGGGCCTGGAAAGATAAATCAAAGGTAAGGCTCAGGTTGACTGTTTAACGACAACTGATAAGCCGAAGCTCGATCCGGATTTCAATTCACTAATACATATGTAAATCCTACCTCCCGGTAACTCTTTAGATATTTTTAGTTTCTCTATGTACAATGTACATTAACAGTAAACAGTAACAGGTAAAAAGCGTGAAATGGGTCTTGGGAGTGAGACTGGCTTTTGGTTTTGTGGTGTTGATCGAGGCACCCTCTGTGTTTTGGTCTTCTAACTAGTGTCGTGCAACGTCATTGTATCATTGTAATGCTTATACTTTTTTGAAATAAATGAAATAAATGTGCCTTACAGACACTTAGTTAAAAATATTATTATTATTATTATTATAAGCCCCCCCTTTTTAACGCCATATCGTGTTGACATTAACAGACACTTAACTTTCCCTGCAAATAAATGTGGTGCGTGTACGCATACCCCGCAAAATATAGTTTTTTAATTTTCGTAGTTTCCACAAACTATACTTCACTTAAACAAAATACCATTTTCAAAATATGAACGTACAATGATTTTGGTTAGAAAACCCGGCGTGGCGCCACCTAGTAATCGAAACAGCCTTAGTTATTTCTTACTAAATAAGCTATCTGCTTGTGAAACGACCCCAGTGGCACAACAGGTGCTTAAAATAGCCTTAGTTACACCTTATAACATCAGTTATCCGCCTGTGAAAATCGGGGAATAAATAAGAATTTTCGAAAAATAACAACTCCAGTTCCACCTAGGGGTAATTAAAATAGTCTTACTTAATGCTTACAATATCAGCTTTCTGCCTGTGAAAATCCCGTAAAAATTGGTCCAGAAAAAAAATCACCCCAGCGCCACCTAGTGTGTTATTTAAATAGCCTAAGTTACTCCCTAGAATATCAGAAATCTGCCAGTGAAAGTCCGGAAAGACAGAAAGACAGGAAGACAGACAGACACAAATTTTACAAAATTGTGTTTTTGTTATAAGTACTACATATACTTTCATATGCATCTTGTAAAAAGCTTTTGTTTTGATATTAAAAACAGACACTTCATTTTTATTTATGTGTATAGAGTATAGATTTGCACCCCCTTGAAAAATGTCTGTTGCCGCCCATGACGATCCTCCTGTCGCACCCAAATATTTAGCAAAGATCACCAACTCAGGCATCACAGCAATCACAGGCCCAGACCCAGAGGCGATACGAGAAGAACAAAATCGAATTCAAAACACACGACAAGAATGTAAGAGCACCAAACAAAAACAACACGCAAACGATTCAAATTCAAACTTTCAGATTCCGATACACAGAAACACCACAGATATGTATTTTGCCGGTCGCCATCGCCACACCATCGCCTCCATTTATTTGAGGATCGCTTTAGTTGTTCGCAGAACATTCTCCCGTCCGGACGTATCGATTCTACACAAAAAAAAAATAAAATAATTTCAAGAATGAAACACATATTTAAAAATATTGCAATTTAAAACAACAAAGTATCTACTATCTAGTATCTAGAACGTGGAAATTCCAAGATACCATACCAATATCTCTTAATAAAGTGTGTGCAATATTTTCACCGTCTAACGAGTTTTATGCGGCATTTGATTTCGTTCCAAATCAATGAAATAAAGAATCTCAAATAAGCCTCTGAAGCAAAAAAAAAAAAAGTATCTTTCATCTTATTCGAGAAAATATCAAGTGAAAGATCAGTGATCGTGTTGTGCTAGTAAAAAAATGATAAAATCCTTTAGCATCTGAGGACATTTTTTTTTCTTTCCAAAACAAAAACTCCAAATCCAAGATGACTGCTGAATCTCTGAAGCCTTTTATATCGTTGCCTTCGTCGGCTGACAATTTCTCAACCAAGAAGAAATCTCCACACAATCTTATCACGATCGGATTGACTGCATCGTTTATGGTTGTTTCGGTTGTTCTGCTGGGATTCACGGTGAGTTTTATTTGGGAACCACAAGAAGATGTTTATACTACCAATGTTGATTTACTGTGTGCCAGCAGGGGCAAGATAGATAAAGGCGACTTATTGCGATCGTAAGGTTGGGGAAGACGCCGCCATTGGGATTATTTGGCAGCAATTAAATTGATTGTCAATTTTTTGCTGGCGCAGATAACGGAGGGTTCTTTGTTTTTTTTTTTTTTTTTTTTTTTTTTATATACAGCTTGCCTTGGCTCTTACATGAATTTTTTATAGTTGGAAATTTTTTTTTAAGTTGACCCTTGACTGACCTAATTGTTTATTAGGCATTAATTTTTTGTTTAAAAAAATGCACGTGCGATGTCAAACGGCTTCTGTTTCTTTTCAAAAACTATGCGTTTTTTGTAACTATCACAAGCGGCTTTAAATATTTAATGACTGTTCTCAGTCCATTAAAAAATAATGTCAATTTTTTTTTTTTTAATTGGGATAACATTCCCAAGCGGTCTTTCAGTGGGTCTTTTGCAAAACTCAAGAATTTCTTTTTGAAGTTACCGACATCTCATAAGATAAAAATTGCGAAGGGCGTTTAAAGCGCGTGATTTTAATTATTTTTTAATATATAGATATCAGTTGATTGCAAAAACACAAGGCAAGATTTTTCTCATTGCATTAAGGAAAGACTTAAAAACTACTGTGTTTGTATAAGCCAGTTGCTTGGGAAACGTTTCGGAAAAAAGTGCCTAATATCTTCCTATTTACTCAAGATACTAATGAGACTTTTCTGAAGTGATTTTGGAATACATACATACATACGTATTTATTTATTTTGGAAATGTTTTCGAAATATTTTTGAGATACCGATGTACATTAGTTTTTGAAGTTCAGTGCCAGGCCACCGGTTCCACATTCATGTGGTGCGACTAAAGAAAGAATATCTGCACTAGACAGTAGGCTCAAAGTAGTGCTTCTAACAGTGCGAGTTATACGGTGGAATTTTTTTCAGGGCGGGAATTCAACAGGCTATTTTACTAGAGCACTGTTTGCAAAAGTAGCGATAAGACAATAAGAGGCACGTTAAATTACGGCGGTGCTCGAGAGATGTTATTGATATACGGCAACTGATTGATGGTCCAAGCACAAAATCAAAAAGAAAGAATAATTGACAGGCTGCCTTCATAACCGACCAGAAAGAAATGCCAGAACATGTCGCAGAGATGCGACAAGAAATTATCAGAAATTTGATGAAATCATTCAGAAAGATTTCCGCCTCAACAGAAATTAAAAAGTCAACTCTAGAGGTGATTTTAAAAAAAACTTAAGGCTTCATCTCCGTAATTCGGCAATTGTCCAAAAACTGGCTGTAATGTTTCTAGGACGCTTGGAAATGTATTTTTTTAGCGGTGAAGCACATTTTCAAATTAAAGGTTACGTGAATTAATAAAATATGGGACAATGGAATCCTACTAATACAAAAAACCATATCAGAAGTGTCTACACTATCCTTAAACGACGGTGTGGTGCGCAATTTCTGATAACGGAATAATGGTTCATATTTTTTTGAATGAGAATGAAACTTTATCGAACTGAAAGCTATTAACTTACGATCCTGGGCCTCAACCAACATGCCTCTCCCACCAGCTCGGTCTTTGGCTAGCTGCCTCCAGTTTCGCACTCCAAGTTGGTTGAGGTCGTCCGCCACTTGAGCGCACCACCTAAGGCGAGGTCTTTCTTGACTGCGTCTACCCTCTGGGATGGAATCGAAGATCCTGCGAGCCGGAGCATTGTTGTCCATTTGCTCTATATGACCTAGCCATTTTAAACGTGATATACGTATTTTTTTTACCAGGTCAATGTCGCTGTACAGCTCGTATAGTTCTTGGTTGAACCTTCTCCTCCAAAGCCCGTTAACGCAGAATCTTACCCTCAAAACTACTAAGGTTATCTTCATCCGCTTTAGATAGAGTCCATGCCTCGGGGCCATAGAGCAGGATTGGGATGAGGATCTTGTAGGCGATAATCAGGAGACTTATTCCTCTATAGTTGGCGCAGTTTAGAGTGTCTTCTTTCTTGTGGATCGGGCAAACGATGCTGAGGTTCCATTCATCAGGCATACTTTCTTCTGACCAAACTTTAGAGATGAGTTCCACCAGGTCATCTCCGGCCGATTTAAAAAGTCCGGCGGGTAGTCCGTCGGGTCCAGCAGCTTTGTTGTTTTTTAAGTTTAGATATTGCTATCCTTACTTCATTTTGGTCAGGTGGACGGAAGTTTTGTCTTTCATCGTCCATGTTGAATGGTTCCATTCTGCCTGACAGCAGGATTTTGGTCTTCATCGCCGTTTAAAAGTCTGCAGAAATGGTCCTTCCATGTACTCAGCACCGGCAGTGACTCTACTACGAGGTTTCCATTCCTATCTCTACAGGCTTCTGTGCGGGTTTTTTTCCTTGGCACGTTCTTTTTACCTGTTGGTAAAACTTCCGAACGTTGTTCCTGGAGTAGGATCTCTCAATATCTTCGATCGCGCGCTTCTCATGCTCTCTCTTTTTCTTTTGGAGAAGCCGGTGTTCCTTCTTTTCTGCTCTTAGAGCTCGCAAGCAGCTCTCGTCTCTCTTTGCAGCACCGCTTTATATGCTTCTTGTTTGACTGCATGGGCCTGCCTGCATTCGTCATTGAACCAGAGGTTTCGTGGTGGTGGTCTGGTGAAACCTAGCACATCAGTTGCGGCATCTCTGATGGCTTGTTGGCAGTGTTGCCACTGGTCTTCGGCACTTGATGCTGGCGGTACTGGATTTCTTGAGAGGTTACGGGATATTCGATCAGCATAGGTTCTGGCGGTTTCTTGCGATTGCAGCTTTCCGACGTCATACTTCCTCACAGTATTACTCCGTTGTTGTGGTGTTCGGGTTAGCTTTTAAGATTTTAAGTAGGAACGCAAACACGCTGTACAACCGACTTTTTTTTTTTTTTTTTTTTTGTTCTTTTCTTATTTAATTAAAAAAATGGACACGAAAAAAATAATAATTCAAAATTTTGGTATGCGGAATTAATTTGGCTACTTTACAAATATAAAATTTTATTGAAATCCATTGAGCCGTTATCGAAAGTCGAAAATTAAAAAAACCGTTATATGAAAGGTAGCGTTAATAGATTTTTTCGGTAAATTTGCCTCTAACTAGATGATAGCTATTACCAACAAAAGTATCAAGCATCGCATAAGTGTACGATGAATGAAGTGGCGGGAAAATTCGAATAGGGGAATTCAAAATTTAACTCATAAACAGCTTAAAATTTTCTAAAAAATATTCTTTTGAAGTAATCATCATTATTCATTTGAAAATTTAATTTCAGTGTTTTCATAGTTACATATTGGATTGCTTCTTTGTTATAGTCGACACGCACCTCAGTGTTAATTCACAATAAGCTTATTCATAATCCATACCCTTATTGTGGATTAACACAGTGCGTGGGTTAAGTCAGAAGAATGAGAAAGACAGGAAATAATATTTTTGGCGCAGTAGATCGAGAATAGCCATAGCCATCTATGTATATGGAAATGAGTAAGACAAATAAAAACGCTAATCTGTTCGTTCTGTCACATCCAAACATCTCGTTTCAATGCTTTTTAGCAAATAGATTATCCGGAACAACACGCACGCCACCTACCAAAAATTTTTAGTTGTTTGTTATACTTTGCTATAATCTTTTATCTTTGAGGATGAATCACTTTCTTCCATCTCTGTTTTCTAATTCTTGTTACTTTACTTTATAATTTAAATGTAGTTTAAATTCGACTAGTCCTATGTTCTTAATTAATTGGCTATCTTAAAAAACCAGTAAATGCATATCTTCTATTAAACAAACTTGAATAAATTATATTTGTTTTTACCCAAATAAATTACGTTTCAAAAAACATTCATCGAGAAAACCATTAAATCATTAACACGTGAACCTGTTAGCAGATTTATTGGTGTTAACAAACAAAATTAATAGTCGTAACTTCTAGATAACTACCAAAGAATGTTCTTAACTGGCTACTATTTGTCTGACTTGGTGTTCGATGACAGGTGTGCATTATTTTATCGGCAGAACACACTTCAAGACGTACGTGCAGATAGGTGCATTTAGTTCTACAAAAGATGCTTGGCATTCTAAAGATTACCTTGTTATTTAAATATGTAAATGGTATTATAATTTTAAATAAATATGCAACTAATAGCATTTCGACAAATGTATGTATGCACAATGCGACAAAAGATTAACATATTGTAGCCGAAAAAATAACATCAATTCTTTCCATAATCTTATTTTAAATAAGTTTTTTTTTTCAATAGGGTCTTCACAACTTCGAATTTAATTTGTGAACGCACCCTGGTTCACTGATCGTCGAACTGTCAATGTCAATTTATTGAGTAAACTCAACATTTTCATTATGTTAAAGTAGTCGAGCGAGCAACGTCTGCAAATAATACAAATTTTCTACCGAAATTCGGAGTCGGTGACAGCAATTTTAAAATCGAGTTGAATTGTTGAATTTCATCACAAATTCATCTTCAGTGACAAAGCTCATTTTTTGCTCAATGGGTTCGTCAATAAGCAAAATATGCGTTATTGGTCGAGTGAAAATCCACATTTGCTTTATGAATCACCACTTCATCCACAAAAAATAACTGTTTGGTGCGGTGTGCATGCAGGCGGCGTTATTGGGCCATATTTTTTCATCGACGATAACGATCGTCACGTTACTGTGAATGGCTAGCGTTATAGTGACATCTGACATGATGACAGATTATTTTTGGTCCGAATTAGAAGATATGGACTTGGACGACAGGATGGTGCCACAAGCCACACAGCACACCTTACAATCGATTTATTAAAGAGTAAGTTTGATGAGCGTGTTATCTTAAGAAATGGGACAGTCGATTGGCCTTCTCGTTTGTTCGATTTAACGCTTCTAGACTATTTTTCTTTGGGGCTACGTTAAGTCATTGGTTTATGCCAACAAGCCGACGACGTAGGAAGAGGTAAGATCCAACATTGAACGTGAAATAGCGGCCGTTCCGGCCGAAATGTGTGGCCGAATCATTGAAAATTGGTCCAACGAATTGACGGCTGCAAACGTGCCCACGGTGGCCATATGAACGAAGTTTCATTCATAAATGTTTTGATTGTACTTCAAGTCGATAAAAAAGTTTTTGAAATATCTCAAATGGTTTGCATTTTATTAAAAAAAAAAAAGTTGTCAAGTCCTTATTCGAAAACTTACTTTGCTTTTGTTAATTAAAGTGTCATCAAAATTTTATTAAATTTGCTTAGAGGTAAGCGTTCCTGGAATTCTAAAGTGTGACTTGAGTCTTCTGTCGATAACATAAAATATTGATTTGTTCATGTCAGTTCAAAGCCTTCTGAAAATTGACAGAAATTCAAAGGAAAAACAATTTCCATTCACTCTCTCGTCGATAAACATATTGCAAGGGGCACTTGTGCAGGGGCGTTTAATTGGTTTTTGCAAGTTTATTTGAATAAACCAAAACTGCCAGCAGCACAAAGTATTTTATTAGAATTTGTTTTAAAAGAATGTCAATGTTGATATGGATTGTTTCTACCGAACATTCTGATGTTTAAAAGGAAAAAAGATGTAATGACGTCAAACGAAATATTTTCCTCTCGAAAAATTGTGCTTCTTTCGTTTCAGGAAGTTTAGGATTTAGGAATACTCAGTGTTTTCAAGGATTTCATAGTTAAATATTTCAATCCCCTTATAATAATCTTAATAAGAAACTGACTTCAATTCCGATATTGAAGAATAGATAGAATTGATAGAAATAAAATGAGGTATTATCGAGAAATGTTGAAATGTTAAAAATCGTTACATGAAAGAGTATCGTTGACTGAATTTTCCGGTATATTTTGGTTTTGATAAAATAATAGCCAATACCTACTAAAATAAGCTCAAAAATATTCATCTAAACTAAACAGATTCAGTCGTTTTTGAGCCGAGAAAAATAAGTTTTCCTAACACATATACATATATGGCAGGTACCGATATTTTTATCCGCAAAAATTAAATTTCAAAAAACCCTCTGAGTAATGCCAAAAAAACAACCACACATGCAAAATTTGAAGATTATCACTTAAGAATGCAGATCGTAATACATACAGACGGACAGACAGAATGACAGAATTTTTGACGTGATAACTTCTTATAAATCGAGGACAGGCTACACGTACGAAATAACATGAGTCGTGCTGATAAGGCTCATGACTGATGCTAACCGCGATACTGTGGTTTTTTCAACCAAAATCGATCGCAAGCACCAGGCGAACATGAAAAAGAACAGGCGCAAATTCCCAAAATAATTCCACTCAGATTCAAAAAGAACAAGAAGGGAAAAAGAAATACAAAATAGGCGGAGTTTTGTTAAAGTAGAAAGTAGATGTAATAATGGGGTGTGTGTGTGTGGCTTTAATGAGAGGGTTTGTTGGTAATTTTTTCAACCAAAATCGTTCGCAAACGTATTCTGAGCACCAGGCGATCATGAAAAAGAACAGGCGCAAATTCCAAAAAAAATTCCACTCAGATTCAAAAAGAACAAGAAGGGAAAAAGAAATACAAAATAGGCGGAGTTTTGTTAAAGTAGAAAGTAGATGTAGATATTAGGGTGTGTGTGTGTGTGGATTTAACGAGAGGGTTTGTGGTTGTGAGTTAACGGGCTGTATGTTGGTGTTGCTGCCATTAATGTTTTCCTATGACATTATCACGTATAATTATCGTCCGTAAACCGACTTTACAGACAACCAACTCTTTTTCTTTCCTTCTCTTTATCGTCGTCGTTACTGAATCTTAAAATTTAACAGGGATGGAATCGGCTAAGGTGATAAATGATAAGTGATTGCCACAATCAAAAAATTAAGTCTGCGTAAGATAATGCCAGATTTTGTAATTTTCCTGGTGATCACTTTACGCAGACTGAAATTTTGATATGGTCACATATGACTATCAGAAATGTGACTGTCACATATCACCTTAGCCGGTTGTTCTCACCCAACGCATTCAATGTTGTGTTCTTCTATCTGGATGTATCGAAAAATTCCCAAACTCAATACATTTCAAAAACGCATAACATGACCTTGTTTAAAGGCTATTATTAAATTCATTTGAGGTTCAATATTCTTCGGGTTTTTCTAAACATATCGTGTTGTTTAATTGTTTATTAGGAAAACCACAAAATATTTCTGTTGTTTATTCAGCAGTGCTTTAGTCTTTCTTTTGGACAATGTCTTATTAATAAAGTAAATATTTAAAAAAATTATTCTAAACTTAGAAATAGAAATTCCCAAACAGTTTCGACTTGTATTCTTGCTAGCAATACTTACGATGTTATGACAACACAAAAATTGATCCGGTAATTCTGACTCTCTATCTGTATAGTACTTAATCAGCTCACAAAAGTCAATTTGTTAGTGTTAAGGTGTGTTAAGGTAAGAGATAAATCCTAGTTAGTCCTGATTAATGCTATAAATGAAAATTAAAGTTTGTCTGTTTGTTACGCTTTCACGCTTTAACTACTCAACCGATCCTCAAAAACTTTGTACACAGATTGCCAAGTGTACCAATTGGCTGCTGTTGCATACCCCGTGGCACCTTAACAATTTATAAGAAGCAAGCTAACCCACCCGGCGTTGCTCGGGTATACCATACATTTTCGAAAAAAACGAACCCGGCTTGGCGCCACCTGATAATAAAAATAACTTTAGTTACTTTTTACAAAATAAGCTATCTGCTTGTTAAACGACCCCAGCGGCACTAATATTTGATTAAAATGGCCTTAGTTACACCTTAACACATCAGCTATTTGCCTGTGAAAGTCACGTCAAAATTGATTTTTTGAAAAATGGCGTAATTGAAAATAGCCTTAATTAATTCTTACAATATCAGCTTTCTGCCTGTGAAAATCCCATCGAAATCGGTCCATAAATAAGAATTTTCAAAAAAAAAAAACACCCCAGCGCCACCTAGTGGGTAATTTGAAAAGCCTAAGTTACTCCCTAGAGCAACAGTAATTTGCCAGTGAAAGTCCGTCAAAATCGGTGCAGCCGTTCCCGAGATTACCCAGACCAAACAGACAGAAAGACAGACAGACACAAAAAAATTTAGAATTGTGTTTTTCTTATAACAAAAACACAATTCTAAATTTTTTTGTGTATATACTTTCATATGCATCTAGTATATTGTAAATATATTAAAAACAAACACTTCTTTTTATTTATGTGTAGTAGATAAAACTGACATAAAACTAAGCTGAAATGATGTTGGCAGGGGTATCTTGTCAAACCCTACCCTTCCTGATGTTCTTTAGTAAAAAAAAAAACTCAACAAATAAATGCATCTCAAGTGCATATAAACATTTTATTGAAATAAACTATTGAAATAACTTGTTGTAAAATTAGTTCACTTTAAAGATTTTTTTTTCATTTCATAAATCATTCAAAGATATTTCCTTATATAATACCATTGAAAAACAACACAAATCAATTCTCAAGTATGCTCGATAGCTTTCCACTCAATCTATCTAAAATAAATTGCTCTCGAACTTGCAATTTACCATTTTCCACTTTACAACATCCACTCAAGTGTATAGCCTAGTTTCTTCTTCTTATGAAACAAAAAATAAACGAAAAAAGATCTTTGGCAATCGTAAAAAAAATATTTCTAATCAAATTCTGGTCTTTATCTTTAAGATACTAAAGTTTAACCTTACATTGTGCAATCAAACTTTTTTTATCTGTGAAATCCAAAGTCTTAAATTAAATTAAATTTACTTCAAGCAAATAGTGTTGTTGTTCAGATAAGAGAGATAAGGAAAGAAATATCTTTATAAATGCATTTATTTCGTTATCAAACAGCATCCCCTTGTTAAGCCAGCAAGTATCTTTAAGATAAGGGAACGTTTCGCCTTGAAAGATATTTATAAAAAAAAAATAGAATTTTAATTGCATCATCACCCAGTTGCACAGCTAATTGCAACTTAAGGGCGGCACAAAGTCATGTCTTCCTGAGGGAGACGTCATGCATCCAGATTGAACAAAAGCAATCGTAATGAGGCGTTAAGGCCAACAATTCATCACTATACCAAGAATCAACCAACCATTGACCAATGCCCCTATCATGCACTCTGTATTCATTCCTCATGGCATTCCTGGGACCTGAACTCTGGAGAAGAGGGAAAACAAAATCAAATCTCAGACTTCGAAATTAATAAGCAAGAGTGCCATTGTAGGTGGTCAGTTCACGGTGACTGCAAAAGATACATTCAAAAGAGCACTACACCCATGGTGAGGGCCGCCTCTTCATGAGGGCCCTCCGGGTCAGGAGTGTAATCAAATTAAATTTTATCCAACAAGCGCAACATCGGGATTGCCAGCTCCTGGACTTCTCCGATTGTTTGCCTTTGAATTGGAAATTGTTGATAGCATTTCTTTCGATGTTGTTCGTCTGGACTCAAGTACCTTGCTAGCCTCTAATGCTCTATGGGAAGTCGATGAGGCTTCCTACATCCGGAAAGCGAGGGTATGTATGTAGTAGTTTAGTAGAAAGGGAGACGAGTTATTGATTGGGTATTTATAGGAGGAAGTGAATTGGTAAGTAGTTTCGATGACATTTAGAGAACAAGATGGAGTATTGAATGACGATTAATTGGTTCCAATGGGGGGGGGGGGGGGACCTAGGATTCAAAGTGGTCAAGGCCATTGAGTTTGTTGATGTATCTTAGAAATCATTGTTAGGACTGCAAATAGAGAATTGATGTTTGCGGTACAAGATATTTCTCAGATGCTTCAGAGCGCTTAACACCTAAGTGCAATTTCCTTGAAATGTTGGTTTTCGCTATTGGTTGATAATTGCACAGTGACTTTAGTGGGTTAGAAGGTTACATTGCAACAAATACACGGTATTGGTATTCCAGAAACCAATGACGTCAGATTGATTGATTTTCTTTTTGTTTATCGGTCAGTTGTTGGCCTGGAAAGTCTATTGAAGCGCAATACCTCGTAACACCTCACTCTCAGTGCAGTCGATCGGTGGATTTCGTTTTTATGAAAAAGTAATGATTGTACTGGAAAATGCAGAAGGTTATGAGGCTTCCTTGTTGTGATGTATTAGAGAGGCTTTTAAGCGATGGAAAGATAGGAATACTTTATAATAATTTTCTTTCTTAGAATGAATTAGTAAATTGGCAATGAATTGTGGGTCTTTCTTAGGGAACAATGACATCGTGAAGTATATAACTGCGTTTTCGGAATTTTATTTTTAGGGTTTAAAATTTCGGTATCAGCCAAATAACCGTTTTCATTTCATTTCATTTATTTATTAATAGTATCTTTTACAATGGGCTTTTAAAGCCTATAATAATATGTACCAAGTTATAAAGTGATTTATGTACATTAATCATCATCATCATCATCATCGGCGCAACAACCGGGATCCGGTCCGGGCCTCCTTCAACAAATTCTTCCATACATCCCGATTGCTGGCCGACGCCATCCAATTGCGCACCCCAAGGTTTCGGGCGTCCTGGTCTACGCCATCCTTCCAACGTAAGCAAGGTCTGCCACGTTGTCTTCTACCATAAAAAGTACCGCAAAAGACTTTCCGAGTTGATTCCTCTTCGCTCATGCGAGCTAGGTGTCCAGCCCACCGGAGTCTACCGAGCTTTATTTTTTCAACAACATCTGCTTCGAGATAGATTTCATAGAATTCATGATTGTATCTTCTCCGGAATCGTCCTTCCTCACACACGGGCCAACAATTCTCCGTAAGACTTTTCTCTCGAACGCGGATAAGAGATCAGAGTGCCTTTTTGTAAGCACCTAAGTCTCGGATCCGTATGTGAGTACTGGTAAGAATATAGTCTTGTTCAGCAGCAGTTTGGTTTTTATGGTAAGGTTCCTGGATTTAAAGAGCCTTGACAGACTATAGTAGGTTTTGTTGGATTTCAGCAGCCGCCCGCGTATTTCTTCCTCCATATTGTTATCGGCTGCTACTTTTGACCCAAGATAGTTAAAGGACTGCACTACTTCAAGTTCGTGCTCCGCTACACTGATGGTTGTACTAACATTTCTCGCCATGTACTTAGTCTTTCCTTCATTTATGTGCAGCCCCAGGTATTTTGCCGCTTGCTCGACCTGGGTAAAGGAGTCTTGTACAGCTTGTTGGCTTCTGCCGATGATGTTGATGTCGTCTGCGTAAGCTAGTATCTGGCTGGACTTGGTGACGATAGTCCCTCTTGTTGACGTGCCAGAGTCACGGATTGCTTTCTCCAACGCCAGGTTGAAGAGGATGCAAGCCAGACCATCCCCTTGTCGGAGTCCATTAAAGATGTTGATTGGTCTGGATAGCGAACCGGCTACTTTTACTTGGCTTGTGATGTTGGTCATGGTCAGCCTACAATTTATTTGGGATGCCGAATTCTCTCATGGCCTTATAAAGTTCTACCCTGGCTATGCTATCGTAGGCGGCTTTAAAGTCTATAAAAAGATGGTATGTTGGGATATTAAATTCCAGACTTTACAATATGTACAGCGTGGTGTGTATTGCGATATGTTTCTGACGGATTGGTAGAACTTCCGCGCCTGGTGCGGACCTCTATTTCTTTCCATTTCACAGACAATGTTTTTTTCCCAGGCTGCCTTTTTTCGTCTGTGAAGTCTTTTTTCTATTCTTCTGAGCTCTTTATATTTATCTTCGCGTGCCCGCGTTCTATGAGACTGTTGCATTGCTCGGTATGCAGGATTCTTACGTTCAGACGCTAGTTTGCATTCATCATCAAACCAGTCGCTCCGATCTCTGCGACTACTGCCTAAGATGGTATCAGCAGTACTAATGCCTTTGTACTTAAGGCGTGACCATTTTTCCTCTACGCCCGGCATTCTGTCCCCAGGACTTACTCTTCCCTCATCGAGCTCTCCGAGGGCGAGCCTTAGTGCGCGACTGTGTTGGTTGCTTTTGCATTCATCGCGTAGGGCAGCCGTGTTGATTCGAGCCTGACCAGCGGATGCAATACTTCTTCGCATAGCAATCGAGATAGTGATCCGAGTCGATGTTGGCACCTCGATACGTTCGTATCTTCCTCAGGCTCGAGTAGTGGCGGCGATCTATCCACACGTGGTCAATTTGGTTACGAGTGACTCCATCAGCCGATACCCAAGTGACTTTGTGGATATCCTTACGCGGGAGGCTGGTACTCGCAACGACCAATTTTGTTGATGCTGCCATTTCTATGACTCGTAGTCCGTTGTCATTAGTGTTCTCATGCAAACTATGGGATCCTATGTACTGCCTGAATACTGGCTTCCTAAATAACTTTGCGTTGAAGTCACCAAGGATGATTTTACCGTCATACCTTGGGCAGGCATTGAAGGTCCTCTCTACAAGTTCGTAGTAGGAATCTTTTTCTTCTTCTTCGGACTCCTCAGTAGGTGCGTGAACGTTTATGAGGCTGATGTTATTGAATTTGCCTCGCACGCGAAGGGTGCGTAGCCTTTCATTTATTGCGTTAAAGCCGATGACGGTAGGCTTCATATTTTTGCTGACTAGGAAGCCTACCCCGAGCACATGGTGTTTTGAGTGACCGCTAAAATATATGTCGTATTCTTTTTTCTGCAAAACACCATTCCCTGGCCATCTCACTTCCTGAAGTGCTGTTATGTCAGCTTTATACATGGCCAGGACATCAGCTAGCTGTTGTGCAGCTCGAGCTCTATAGAGCGCTCTGACGTTCCATGAGAAAATTCTTAAATCGTTTAGCCGTTGTCGTTGCTTGGTTCGTCGTTGAGAAATCAGTATATTTCCGAGGCTTGTTGTCGGGTTCTGGGTAATATTTTTTTACGGGAGAAGTTACTAGCCCCTCGCCAACCGTTAGGAGGTGCTTGCAATTTTTGCTAATTTGTGTACAAAAATATACACAAGTCATTGCCCGGGGACCACCACGTGGAGGTAAAGCAAGCCGCAAGTCCCCTTATGTACATTAAGTTAAGATTAAAATTAAGTTTTATATATAAATTCAATTTTGTTAATGACAAGTAAGAAATAAGGAAATTTTTAATTGGAACAACTCCTTCGTTTCTGATTAAATTTTATTTGATCTAATTTAATTCAATTTACTGTTAAGTGTCCTGAATAGGGCTGCATCAAAAAGCGTCGTGCCGCGAAGTCTTCTAATAAGCTGTTCCACTGGCTGATAACATTAACAACAAATTGTCGTTTCGAGTTTCTGCAAGTAAATCTCGATGGCTCTAACATATTATATGATCGCGACGAGTTAACGAATTGTATTTTATCAAAAAGATACCCTGGTTGTTTGGTGATTAATATCTCTTGTTTAATGTTTTCAGGGAAAAATATTTAAAATAAGTGTAAAGACCATAACCAAGAATGCTGTTTGTGTAGTTTGAAATATGGTCATAACTCTGGAGATTGTAGACATACCGCGTTACATTATTGAAAGCTACCATCAAGGTCCGTTTCGTTTCTTTTTCCAATAACCATTTGAATATGATCATCCCAAGTAAGATTACGGTTAAACAGGATACCTAGATTTTTAGATTTTTCGACATACTCCAACTGTTTCTGATTTCCAAGATACAGTGCAGGAAAGTAACTATAGTCAAGTTTATTTTTGTATGTGACTAAACATTTGGATTTACTTGGGTTAATGTTCAAATTATTTTTGTTGGACCAAATAAGAATATTTTTTAGGTCACCATTTAGTCTATCAGCCTCATCTTCGATCATTCCTAGCTTACAGCTAAATCTAACTTGAGCATCATCAGCGTACAAATCTAATAAAGCGTATTCAATCTGAATTGGTAGATCATTTATAAAAATAGAAAATAGCAGTGGACCAAGCATTGATCCCTGCGGAACTCCTGAAGAAAGATTTAGCGAGCAAGATGTTTTTACACCAATTACTACAGCTTGGCTTCTTCCACTCAAATATGAAGAAATCATGTTGGTTTCTGCGTTTGAAAACCTAACTTCGATATGAGTATGCTATGATTGACCGTATCAAAGGCTTTCGAAAAATCTAAAAGGACTTGAAAAGATACTAGATCGCTATCGTTTGCCGTTCTAGTATCGTCTGAAACTTTGAGAATAGCTGATATACAGCTATGATTTTGTTTAAAACCTGATTGATGGTCGCTTGAAAAATTGTTTGCATTTAAGTAAGCTAAAATTTGATTATATAGTACTTTTTTCATTACTTTTGATAAGAACGACAAGATTGATATTGGTCTAAACTCAGGAGGAGATAAGCGTGTAGCTGGTTATTTTTTAAGACCGGTATTACTTTCACTAATTTCCAAGAGGATGGAAAATGCGATGTCATTAAGATGGTATTAAAGATATGTGTCAGGACGGGGATAATTTAGGGTAAAATCATTTTAATGAATAGTGGATGTACAGTCATAAGCAAAATTATTTCCACAATGTAGTAGAACTTCTCAAAACACCCTTTATCTGGTTTATTTGTTTTATTAATCAATAATAACAAAAAAAAATTTGAAAAAATTAACACAAAAAAAATGATCAAACTTCATAAATAACGGTTAAATTCAAAATTTAAAAAGTGGCACAATTATTGTCACACCCAACAAAGCTGGCAAAATTATTTGCACAAGGGCAATCGATGACTTGGGAGAGAAAACCGTTAGAGTAATATTCGATTCAATCAATGTGAACGTGCGTGCTGCTGTTGCAGTAGTCTAGCGTCATTCTCCATCAAGGTAACTTGTTTTAAATGGGTAAAACTAAGGATTTTGCGTTAGAAACACGTGCGGCGATTGTTGCAGAATTTAAACTCGGTATTCCGGCTGAAAAAATCGCTGAAAAATATCACTGCAGTTTATTATCTGATAGATAAAGAAAAAAAATTAACAGTTTAAAAAAATCAAATCGGAAGAAGAAGAAAAAGAATAACAACGAGTCGGGAAGACAAACTTATCGTTTGACATTTTAAATGTAACCCTTCTGAAAAAGTCTAAGGTTTGCTAAAAAACATTTAAAAAATCGTGAGACCAATATTAGTGAAAGAACACTGCGACGAAGGTTGAAAGAAAACCAAGTTAAAACAAAAAAAAAAACCCTTCATAACAAAAAAGAGCACGGGATCACATAAATAAAACAGCAGATTTTTGGAGAAAAGTTCTTTGGACCGAGACTGCTTATTCTCTAGATGGCACTTATGGACGAAGATTTTTTTATTCCAATCCAAAAACCAAAGCAAAAAGATCCACCACCCGACCCATAAGGCACTCACATGGAGGCAAAGTATTGATATGGGGATGCATATCCTATAGTGGTAGAGGACCACTTGTGAGGTGCTCAGATCGTATGAATCAGTCTCATTATTTAGAGATTCTAAATGATGTTGCACTGCTAGCACGATCAAGGTTCATCGGAACCGACTTTGTATTTCAACATGACAATGTATCTATCAGAAGATGAGCAAGTAGTTTTGAATCGGACTGCGAAGTCCTGACTTAAATGTTTTAGAAAATGTTTGGCATATTGCGAAGTCTAAAATTTCACTTAGTATTGGGCAGTCTGCAGATGAAACATGGAAACCTTTTATAATGGCTTGGAGTTCTATTCCAGCAGAACAAATTTGACATTTTATTGACTCTGATCCAAGACGCATCGCATAGGTTATTGCTGCCAAAGGAGGAAACACAAAATACTAGGTAATGCTTTGCTTACGATACCCCATTACTTTGGTTTATTTTAATGTGCTTTTTTTGGCTTTAGGAGGTTGTAAAACACGTCAATTGTCCTTGTGCAAATAATTTTGCCAGCTTTGTTGGGTGTGACAATAATTGTGCCATTTAGTTTTTTTTTATGATTCTTACAGTTACTTGTGGGAATTTGATTTAATTTTTTTGTACTGTTTGAATAAAACTACAAACAACAAAAACGGTAGAAGTAAATAAGCCATTTGTTCTTAATTCAAAAGTTCTCTAGCCTTAAAAGTTGGTCAAATTGCGAGCTATTCAATGTGTAAATAATTTTGCCAGTGACAAATCCCATAGCATTTGATTTGATTTTAAGTATTGCACTTAAGACATCAATATCATCGACCCTTTGAAATTGAAAGCAATTTGCACTATCGGGGTCAACAACCCGATAGGCTCTATTTGTTTCAACGGTACCTAGCAGAGTATCACTACCGGGGTCAGCGTTTTGAATTACTGCACAATTTTTATTCGAGTAGTTGGGGCATATGTCAGATGAACACTATTCTTTTTGGCGACCAACTCCAAGTTCCCGTATATTTTCCATAGCGTTTTCGGTGGTAGGTTTTTATTAAGGCGCTTTCAGATTTTACAATAAATTAAAAAAAAAACATGCAATCACGTATGTATATTGCTGTACCACCACCTACACGATTAAATCTATCAGAGCGCAACAAGTTATAGCCAGGTAAACTACACTGTGTTACAAAAAAAAGTGGCGCAGCCATAGTTTTTAATGTGTTGGTATCATTTTGATAATATGCCGCTATGTTTATGCAGAGCTTTATTTTTTTCGGTTTAACGGAATATTTGTGTTCTTTTTTGCATGATCTCTTTTTATTTTCCTTGTGATAAATGCACAATATAGAGGAAAACCATGATTTTCATACTAGACGCGGGTTTTACTAATTCTGGATTTTCCGTGATCCCGTAAATGTTTTAATGAGTTCATTGTTATGAGTTTATTTTATTTATTAGTTTTTTAGTAATTTTTGTGAAAAAATATGCAAATAAATGCAGAAGAAGTCGCCAGGGCACTGGCTTTGGTTGCCGCTATTATGATTAGAAAACCGGAGGCAACGCTAAGAAGAAAAAAAGGTACAGGGACACCAATTCTTACACCCGACGTCAAGGCTCAGGTCCACCGAGAGCAACATCTGCAAGGGATGACCGATTTTTGGTGCTTCAAAGCCTTCGAGATCGTCACCAAACCGCGGTTGAGCTGTCTCACAGCCTTCGATCAGTGAGGGGGACAGCTGTAAATGCTTAAACGGTGAGGCGGCGATTAGTAGAGAGTGGCATGAGAGCAAGAAGACCCGCTCGCGTGCCGAGACTCACGGTGCAGCACAAGCAACGTCGGATGGAATTTGCTCGCCTTCACCAAGATTGGACCGAGGCCGACTGGAGTAGAGTTCTTTTCACTGATGAGTCAAGGTTTTGTCTGCGCTCACCACATAGATTTAGCAGATTGTAGAGACGAACAGGTGAAAGATTCTCTTCGGCAACAGTTGATCAGCGGGAAAAATTCTGGGGAGGTTCCGTAATGGTGTGGGCAGGAATTTCCATGCGCGGAAAAACCGAGCTATGCATCGTGGAAGGATCCATGAACTCAAGTTGTTACCTGAACAACATTCTGAAGGAATATGTGGTTCCATTTGTACCATTAATTGGCAATAACTTTTTGCTGATGGATGACAATGCTAGACCACACGTTGCAAGGTGCGTTACCGACTACGTGCAAGAAGCGGAAATCGAGGTGATGGCTTGGCCTGCGATAAGCCCGGACATGAATTGCATCAAACACGTCTGGGACACGCTGGGAAAAATGATAAGGAGGCGACCTACCCTCCCAGAGACACTCTGTGGGCTAAGATCTGCTCTGGTCGAGGAATGGCACAATTTGGACGACACCATCGTAGCAAACCTTATCCAAGGTATGCCCAGGCAAATAAAGGCTTTGCTAGATGTTCGGGGAGGTAATACTCAATATTAAAAGAACGAGAACTTGTTGAAAAAAAATAAAAATAAAAGTGTTTAATTTTAATTTATAAAGTTTTGTACATTTTTTTTAATTTGTTTTATTTCTAAATTCTTGCAATTTTTTTTTTAAATGAATTACTTTTATTTTATGCTAATAAACATAACTGTATTAAAAAAAAAACGTTTTTTTTAATCACTTCAAAATATTGCAAAATTTTAAGGTGCGCCACTTTTTTGTAACTCAGTGTATATGCTACATCATGAATTTCTCCTTGAAACCGTTAAGGAAAAGGTTATTTTTATCGAAAACTGCTCCAACGATTTCGATGAACATTTTTAAGAGCTGGTATTTTATAGGTATTGACTATCATTTTATCAAAATCAAATTTACCGGAAAAGGCTATTAACTTATTTTTTTCATATAACGGTTTTTACAATTTTCGACTTTCGACTAATTATTATATAGTTGAATTCGTTTCGATAAAATAAAAAATATTAATAACTTAAAAACATAAGAATAAATAAGTTAATTGTTTCATTTATTTTAATTAACATTTTAATTAATTATGCTCGCGATACCAAAGGCGCAGTAACATATGTAAAATTTCTGTCAAAAGGATTTTTCAACTGAATTTTATGCATTTGATCGGCAGACTTAAGTTGCAGCAGTTTTGGTCTTATAAACCACATTTTTGTATAATTCTTTTGTATTAAATGACTTTAGAATCAACGAATTTGGGTTTTCGAAAATATTTTTCATTTTACTGTAGATCCCAACTTAAGAAGATATTCTTTGTTAAGTCGCACTACACGAATGTGAATTTTAATTAATTACCAATCCGACTGACTTAGTTTCTATTCACATATATATTTCTCTTTTCAGATATGGAACTCGATTCGAGTCGTGGAACTCCAGAGAGAAGTAAACTCCTTAACAAACATAATTGGCAACATGCAGAAACGTTTGGGTATCAATTATTTGGATGATTTGAGTGAAATTGAAGATGGGGTAGGTAAATTTACAAAAAACTATTTGTTATTCAATGCAATCATCGGCAATTTATTTTTTTCGTAGAAGAACGACTTAACAGATTTATATGAAACTAAATGAAAAGGTTATATTGTATTGATATTGGTTGATTAGCTATTATTTTTAAAAGAAAAAAAAGATCAAAATTTGATCATTTATGGGCAGTCCAAAACTGAGCGAGAGTTTTGAAGTTCTCTTTTTTGCTTAATCGCTCACATATTTTCATATTTATTTTTTTTTTTAATAATCTTTACTCCAAGTTGACTAAAGTATTTGGAGCAAGTCAATGCATTGGATACAATTATCTGCCCACCAACCGACGGAGACTCAAAAATAAATATCAACAAATTCTTTTTAAAACGTACAGAAGCTAATAACATCCATCCCGCCTCCAGCCCCATATTAGTTAATGACATAAACAATTTTACAATATACATACATAAGTTTTATAATAAAACATTTAAATTTAATAAACCAAAATGACGCCCACGCCATTGATCCAAGTGAGAGTTCGACGCAGCGTGCGTTGGCCTTAAACTGTTTTCAATCTTTTGATGTGAAAATAAACACGATTTCCGTGCAAAAAAAAACGAGAGACTGAAAGGATCTGAAAATAGCAACAAATATTTTCGCGAAAATATATTTCACAACGCAATAGACAGTTTTCCAGATTTTGGTTAATTGAATGAAAAACAATCTTTAAAATATAGGTCATACAAAACGATAAAAATTTTTTGCAATTTTTTGTTGACAGCCTTTGATTGACGTGCTGAAAAAATATATCATTTTGTTAAAATCTTATTAAAACATAAAAAACCGACAGCTTAAATGACATTTAAATTTTTAGCTGTCACTACAATTAGGCAGCGCGAGTTCGGAAGCAAGAATTCTGAAATTAGCACGAAACATTTTTTCATGTTATGTATATGTGTGTAGCGTATAAGCTAATTAAAAATGTTCATCAAAATCGTTAGAGCCGTTTTCGAGAATAAGTAAAAGCGAAACAGGTGTTCAATGTCTGTCAAATTGTGTATTTCTTTTAGTGGTCACTCGAAGTTACTGTGTCTAGAAACTCAATGTAAGCAAGCTAGGTTAAGAAGGCTAAGTTACATATTTTGGTATTCATGAAGCAGACATTTCTGATTTTTATATAATGCAATAACAAATCTAAATCTGAAGAAGTCCGTCCAAACCATCTGGTCCATCTGTCCTCCAATCCAAATTTCATTCATAAAATGCTCATTTAATTTAAATCCTGTTTCTGATTATATTCAGTTCAGGCCACCCACACTTCCGCTCATTTCGAATGTTGTCCCAAAGTTCTTGGGGATAAGACACCTCCGCTTCCCCATTTTGATTAAATTCCTTAAAAAAAAATCAAGAGAAGTGGGTTTTGCGTCTGGAATTTCTGTCCCGCAACACTTCCAATTATACATCCCAAAGAATGTCGTCGTCGTGTTGGCTTGATTTTGCAACACAAAATATCCACTCAAAGCTTTGATTAATGTCTGCTGAACAACTTATTTAGGTGTAGATACATGGTGGTTATGCTGTTCATATGATCACGCCAATTTTAATTGAAATTCATTTTTGGAACAGCAAGAGTGGGTCACACCACTATATGTGTACTCACTTTCCATTTGGAATTTTTTTTGCAAGGCCTATCCATTCCATTCACTTTAATTCAACGAAAACTGATTGAATTTGACGGGAATAAAAAAAGAAAAAGAAAAAAAATGTCATCAGCCCTACCCCGGCACAGCAGCGCTCTGACACTTAATAATTTCGATACCATAAACTCAACGCCATAGAAAATTTATGACATTCGTATGGCAAACGAACAAAAAATATAATTATTTTTGGACAAAAGGCCAAAATTAGTTTGATATGTGTTGTGTACTCTGATCAGAGGAAATCATGTTCCTTTAGATGTTCACTTGCTTCAAGGGGGTTGTATTGGTGTCGCAAAAAAATGTGTCAGGCAGAACGCGAGATTGTCGATTTTTGTTGGCCAGTTATACCCATCTTCTGAGAATTATGTCAATTCCCAATACCCCATTTGCATGTGAGTTTTGTGAAATTTTTAAGTAGAAACAAGTTTGACATTATGACGATAGAGATACATTTACAGTACTGAAATGATCACAAATGTGATTCTTTTAGGGATGCGTGCTTTTATTCCTAACAGAGTAAAGAGCATCAAGCCTAAAGAAAAGTCTTAGTTTAATTCTGACTGTAAAGAAGCTATCATGCTCAAAGAAGTAAATTTCCGATCCTACAAAGCCAACCCTACAGAGGAAAATCGGAAAAAGCACAAACAAGCAAGGAACTCATGCAACTCCGTTATTGAAAGAACCAAATTCGTGCATGACCAAAAATTACGGCAAAAAATTCTGCAGTGTCCCAAAGGCAGTACAAATTTTTGGTCATTTGTAATAAATATTAAAAACTCCTCAACATCTTCGGTTCCAAAGCTCATCGACAATAACAAACTCTTCAGAGAAGGCAAACTTGCTCGCCGCCCATTTCGCTGACAGCTCCACGCTGCCTAACAGCAACGTTGCCCCTCCAGTTCTTCAGAATTTCCGCACTCGCACAATAGCAAGAGTTCTCAAAGATCTCGATATACACAAATCCGCTGGCCCGGATGATATACCCCCGATTCTTCTGAAGAGGTGTTCTTCCACACTGGCAAAGCCACTGCGTAAGCTTTTCCATCGCTCCTACTCTTCTGGAATCTTTCCTAGAAGATGGAAAACAGCATTTGTCCAGCCTGTGTCCTAAGGAATATCTCGAAGATCGAAAGCTTCTCCATGACCGTCAGTATGGCTTCCGCAGCAACCGTTCCACTGGTGATCTGATGGCATATCTCACCGAACAGTGGAACAAATCTTTACATCGCTTTGGTGAAAGTAAGATTATTGCTCTTGATATCTCCATTTGATGAGTTTGGCATGAAGCTCTCTTATCGAAAATGCGTGCTTTTGGGATCGATAATACTCTTGTTCGTTGGATTAGAAGCTATCTTCTGGACCGTTCAATACAAGTTGTATTGGACGGATTCAAGTCTGATTCCCACAAAATAAATGCTGGTGTGCCCCAGGGCTCTGTTCTGTCTCCGACTCTTTTGTTTTGCTGACGACTCTACCCTCAGCTTTTCATATTCGTTCGATAATTCACGTCCTTCGCCTTCGGACGTACAATTGCAACGGAACCGTATGTCAAGATCATTAAACTCCGATTTATACAGCATTGTCAAATGGGGTAATAGGAATCGTGTGGAGTTTAATGCTTCGAAAACTCAATGCTGTCTTCCGTCCTTAAAGCTAAACATATCCCCAATGCCATTGTCCATGAATGGCACTTACATCGAAGAAGCCGAAAAGCTCTCAGTACTCGGTATGTGTGTCAACGACGACCTCCGTTGGAACGACCATATATTTGAAATCGCTAAGAATGCTGCTAAGTGCTTAGGTTTTCTGTATCGGTGTAAGAAGTATTTTCCCCCATCTGATCTGGCTACAATTTATAAAGCGTTTATACGCCCTAAACTCGAGTATAACTCCCACCTCTGGGCAGGTGCTTCACAAACATCGCTTCACCTGCTTGATAAAATACAAAATCGAGCGTTAAGATTGATAGGAAATAGAACTGCCGCTGAATCAATTGCCCCTCTCGAACACCGACGCAATGTTTCATGTCTTTCCTTATTTTATCGTTTCTTTTATACAAAGCGTTCACTCGAAGTAGCCAGCTGCATTCCTCACTTTAAAAGTTTCTCCCGTAATACTCGTCTCGCAAGGAATGCTCATCAGTTTACCCTTGAGCCCATTTTCGGACGTACTGTAAAATGTAGGGATTCTTTTTTTAGCCGAACAACACGAATTTAGAATAGTTTACCCGGCGAGATTTTCCCTTGCCATTTTGATCTGCAAACATTCAAAACCAATGTTAATCGACACCGCGTTAATTATAAAAAAAAAAAATGCGGAAGAGATTTGTCTGTCTGTATAGATGTTTCTTCAACCACAGCCTGAACGGTTGAAACAACCTTTTCTTAATTTAGAACACAAAGTTGTTTTCACCTTCATAACATTAATTGAACCGTCGTTCGTCGAGAACAGACGCGCTCTTATTTCTCTCCGCATTGCCCTAATTAAATTAAATTATATTTTGTTTAATTTTTTATACGTCGTGTACTCCATTTTTGTTTACTTCTGCGATACTGTTAGCCTTCGGCAAGCAAGTCATTTGAGATTTGACAAAATATCGCATAGACTCACACTTTTCAAATTATCTTCGCTCGGCTTCGAACCTATCTTCAAAAATTTATTTCTTGTTATCAAAAACACCGATACTACAATGTTCGCTCCAGATCTACCGTTTCTAATTACCTCCGGGGTTCCCCAAGGCAGCCAACTTTGGCCCTCTTCTTTTTCTTTTTACAATTAAAGATATTGAAATGTCATCGAACATTGCAACATCTCACTGTACGCTGATGATATCATGTTTTTCAGGAAAATTTCTTCGACACTTGATTCTTTTCTTACTCAACCAGATCTCGACAGTTACTAAGTGTGCTGTTGTACAAACTGCCAAATGTCAATCATTCGCGCCCTCACCATATTATGTAACTGAGAGGTCAACTTTTTGACACATATTGACATTAGTATCTTAAAAGCCAATTCAGCACTTGGGTTTATGAATCGCGGGTCCGAAGAATTCTCCGAACCCTATATCTGCTACTTGAGTACGCGCCTGCCAAATAGAGTTCCCATATCAGAAGAGCCAGATCTGTCCTGCAAGGATCCATTTATCTTGCTGCCAATAAAAATCAACTTATGAATCTGAAAGCGACGAGCTGGAAGACCAGCCCACCCGGAGTCTACCAAGCTTTATTTTTTTCCAACACATCTGCTTTTTTTAACCCAAGCTAGTGAAAAGATTGCACTGCTTCAATATCATGCTGCACATCTATGATTGTTGCACCAACATTTCTCGCAGAAGCAGCCAAAAAATTACTTGGTTTTCCCGTCATTAATGTGCAGCCCCAGGATCTTGATTAAGAATTGTTTGATTTCTACCAAAAATGTCCATATCATCAATAAAGCAACTACGTGCGACCCATTCGTGCACATAACTCAATTTTGAGCTCTGCATTTTGAGACAGTTATCAATCAATTCTCCGCACGCTTAATTGAATTGGGAATATTTTTAGAGTGTGATATCATATCTTTTTTTTCAAATTAATCAAACTGAAAGATACATTTTCCGTGTTTGTTTACCCACACTTCTTCTCGTTGTTCATCCGAATGAGTTTAAATCAAATTGATTTAATTTTGAACGCACAATTTGATTGCATGGAAATGATTGATGGCGATTTATATTGCATTTTACTTTCAAATGGTCATCCGCTTGAACGGAACTGACCAGAGGCTCACAACCGAAACATTCGAAGAAGTAGTGTAAAAAAGAAAACATTATCCCTAAAATAACAAGTCTAACACTTTTTCCTAGTTCTTGAAGGTAATTGCTTCCAGGGATTAAATAGTTGGATAAACATCGGCACATATCACAAAGTAAAAAGCATCGATGAAAGTGTTCTACCTTAAGGGACCCCACTTTTTATTATTGGCGAACTGAAACATAAATTGTTTAAAATATTCTACCAACTCAAAAATGACCTTGAAATTTGTTTTTAAATTGAAACTTGGATACCAAACTAAATAAATAAAAACATGTTGTCATGGTTACGGTCTGCGGACCACAAAAGTGTCCAACTTGGACATTAGATCCACAATCTACCCCGTTAACCAACAAGGCTTATAACCACAACCAACATTAAGGTATACATTTGATGCAAAGAAGCGTGGCAGTTATGACCAAATTTTTTTATGTCTCCATTAAAATCAACATTAATATGGCAATGTGGCGGAAAAAAACGAAAAATCTAGATTCGCGTGTAATGAGCGATCAAAATCACTTTAGAAAAAAGCCAACAACTTAGGGAACAAATTTAATTGGATCCATAAATGGAGCTCGAATAAACGATGATCAACGGGTGTAAAATAACGATTGAGTCAATTTAAATTATAACGATCGTAAAACTACCAAAAGGCACATAATTGGTCATTGAGTTGAGTTGCGAAGACAAATGTTTGACGAGTTTTATTAACATTAATCATTAAAAAAAAAAAAAAAATTTAAAGTACAAAATATTTTAGTTGTTTCAAACAAAACGGCTAAAATTTCTTGAGGTCCGTTGATTAGAATTGGAATTGATGAAGAAGAAAAATATTTAATGACAAAATTGCATATATTCCATTTTCTGGATATAATTGCAGTGTTTGTCTAAAGCTAGGTTTAGTACACACCCAAATTTGTATCCCGCACTTTCATAGATAAAAAGTTTGTTAGAAGTTTGTCGTTTTTCGTATTGTATTTGTACCGAGTTAATAAAGATGAGAAGATTGTTTTTACATTTTTTTAAAATTATGTAAATGACATGTGTGAATTTGGCATTTGGTAAAGCATTCCACATTCGTGTAGTGCGGCTAAAGAATGAGTCTCTATACTTAACAGTGCGTCCGAAATTAGGCTGAAGGGTAAATGTATGAGCATTCCTAGCGGTACGAGTATTAAGGGGAAAACTTTTAAGGGGAGGAATACAACTGGCTATTTCGCTGGAGCATTATTTATAGAAGAAGCGATAGAATAAGGAGAGATAGGAAACTTTTCGACGATGTTCTAGTTAATCAAATGTTTCTGTTATATCCTTATTCCCTATCATTTTCAATGCATTTTTCTAGATTCTATTCAGGAAACGCAAGTCAGTAACAGGGGCACCTGCCCAAATATGAGAATTGTACTCAAGCTTCGGGCGAATGTACGCCTTATAAACAGTAGCCAGATCTAACGGGGAGAAGTATTTCTTGCGTCGTCTAAAAAAAAACAAAACATTTCGCAGCATTTTTGGCGATGTCATATATGTGTTCATTCCACAGAAAATGGTTTGTGATACACAAACCCAGAACGCAAAGCTGTTCAGTTTCCTCCTTGATAAAAGTACCACTCATGGATAGTGGCATGGGGGGTAGGTTAACGACAGCAGGCAGCATTGAGTTAAATTCCACACGATTAATATTTCCCCATTGAACAATGCTGGCCAGATCAGAATTTAATGAACTAATTATACGTTGCCGTTGCAGTTCCACATCTGAAGAACAGGGAAGTGAATGTGGAAACGAGTATGAGAAGCTGAGGGTACTGTCATCAGCAAAACAATTTAATGAATTAGAAGTCTTAGACAAGAGATCATTGACAAAAAATAAGGAAGAGTGTCGGAGACAGAACGGAGCCTTGGGGCACACCAGCATTTATTTTGTGACTATCAGACCGGAAGCCATTCAAAACAACGCGAATTGAACGTTCCGAAAGGTAATTTCTATCCATCGAATAAGAGGTTCGCCGATTCCAAATGCACGCATTTTCGATAAAAGAGCTTCATGCTAAACTCTTTCAAATGCTTTTTAAATATCAAGTGCAATAATCTTACTTTCTCCAAAACTATGTAAAGATTGATTCCACTGTTCGGTCAGATATACCATCATATCAGCTACGAAAACCGTATTTCCGGTCATGTAGAAGTTTCCGTGTCTCAAGATATTTCTTAATCTGATAGTTTATCAGCGTTTCCATGACCTTGGAAAGAAGGGATGTAAGTGCAATTGGTCGGTTGTTAAAGGGAGATGAAGATACGCCTTTTTTAGGTATGGGCTGGACAAATGCAGTTTTCCATCTATCTTGGATAGAGGCCTGTAGAATACGACAGATGGAAAAGCTTACACAGTGATTTTGCCAGCGTGGTAGCACACCTCTTCAGAACTATAAGGTAAAATACCATCCGGGCCAGCGGATTTGTGAATATCGAGATCTCTAAGAACTCTTGCAACTGTACGAGTGCGAAAAAAGATTTGTCCCATAAAACAATTTACGTTATCAAGTACAGGAGGAGCCATATCACACTCTGAGTTGCAAATAAATCAGCTTTCGCTTGGGAGTTGACCACAGAATTGTCATTATTGTCAAACATCGGAACCGAAGACAAAGTGGAGTTGTGTATGTTTCTTACGAAGGACAAAAAATTTGTACTTCCTTTAGGAAATGTTAATATTTTTTGCCTTAAATTTTGTTCATGTAAAAATTTTGTTCTTTGAATAAGAGCATTGCAGGTCTTTCTGGGCTTGTTTAAACTTCTTCCGATTGTCCTCAGAAGGGTTGGCTTTAAAATATCGGAAACTTACTTCTCTCACACTGATGCTGCAAGTATGGCCGTATAATCAGCAAATGTGGGTATCAGACGTCTTCTTCTTGGGGTATATCTCGAGTACAAAATACCAACAACAATTTATTAAATTAAATTTGTTTAACTCGGAAAAGCCTATTTTCCTGATAGGATTGCAGAATGTAATATGTGCAAGATTGAAAGCCGTGATGAGACTAACTAACTCCACTGACAGCACTGGTGACTAATACAAACAAAACAAACAACGAATAACATGAGAAGGGGAAAAACATCCCTTTTCATTTTAGAGTAAGTAAGTGTAGTGTTCAGTCTTCAAACTCATCTAGTAATGATCGGTCGCTCGCTAGAGATTAAAAGTAAATAAAGTGTCTTTCATTTTTTATCAAAATAAATCTTCTAGCCCCCTAGACTTTCAATTAAAAAATAATTAGATCTCCTACATATATTTATTTCTGAAAACCATATTTTAGTTCAAATATCGTACCAGCCCTTACTGAAAGCTTGGGAATCCTCAAGAAATGCACTTGAATTGACCTTTTTTTCCCTATAAGAATTTCTCTAATAGGTTTATTGTTCTAAATTCTTGATCTTTTGTTGGCTGATTTTGATGTTCAGTAATAAGCTGTTTTCTTTCCACAATCCATAACAAGCAATCCGCAAAAGCTATTGCAATAGAAGCTATCAACAGTCACTTGACGAGACAAACCTTGTACATGGACTCTAGAGAACGAGATAGTTTGCTTACGTTCGAGGTTGCTGAGGTTTATGATAAATTGTTGAACAAAATATACTGTGCGTTTATGAACGCATAAAACCCAATAGGTAACAATTTCTGTCAAAACGTACATTTGCCCAACCAGCTTTGTTGCGATTTAGAAATCATATGTTCTGGTCGTTGTTATGGTTGTCAACTGTTAATCAACTGTTATCTAACATGTATTACAACAACAACAAGAGTATTGTACTGGAAAGCTATGCGACCTCGAACGTCCCCATTAATTTATTATAATAAAGCATATAATGCGGTATAATAAGTATGATGATAGTGCTGTGTCGAAAGAAGGGTTTGATTCTGAACTATTCTTTCATTTTTAAGCTCTAGATTCATAGTTGGAGAAGTTACTTTAAGGTTATTTCTCAGTTTTGTAATCAATTTCAGGTTAAACAAACAAAAATTACAAATTATATTCATTAAATTAAAATACATATTAATCTAACTTTTAGATTTTAAACTGTAAGCTTATGAAATTTTGCTGTAAGTGATGCCAAGTGAAGTAGCTGAAACGTATTTCTGTTCTGATAAACTCAAACTAAACTAAACGTAAACATTTTGAACTTAAAAAGAATCATCAAAATTATAAACACTTAACATGTATCTAAATATAAAAATATCTACACACGTACACAGTTTCGGGTAACATCTTTTGGGATGCTTAGTTTAATTTCAAATGCTGCCTGCCAAATAATTATCGCTAACTTACAAGACAGCTAATTAACTTATGAGCTTCAGTTAAAAAAGAAAATACAAATCTTAAGCAATTATTTTCTATTTTTGTTTCGAAAAACTCAAGAAAATTCAACATTTTCAAAATTTCTTTCGAAATGTTTCTATTTAGAGATGACCGGCGTGTGCTGTGCAGAACGTACCTTTTGTTTGATTTTAATTCATATGACGTGGGTAGTTTTTATAAAACCACCTCTTGGAATATTTAATTTGCACGATATTGAGGTAGAAATGAAAAAAAGAAACAAGTAATTCGCAATTCCTTAAGGCCGCCAGCGGATTCCTGAAATGAAGCCAATTTCGTGTCAATGCGATCATCGTTAACCATTTATGCAGTAAAATTTTGTTTTTATTTTTTATTTAATTTGCAAAAGAACGCATTCAATCAATCGGATCGTTCGTCATCTGCGAGAGAGTTCATTGCAATTATCTATTTTTTGCGAAATAAAAAACCTAATTTTGGAATCAGAAATACGATTAAAACGATTTATGACTGCAAACAGATGCGCATCTACAATTTGCAATAGAATTGTTTTTTTTTTGAAAGTCAATTGGATTGTTTTTTTGATTTTGCAAAACAAAACAAAAGATATTTTGGACATTGCCATACGAAGTTTATAAATAAATTATGATATCGCTGAGATATTCAATTCAATTGTTGATTTAATGTGAATTGCATAAATGAATGAAGATATTGTCTGGAATTGGAAAAGTAAAGTTGTTTTGATTGAATAACCAAAATAATGTCGGATTTCAAGGTCAGAGGGTATAGCATTTTTTCTTTCAAGGTTCTATCTTGTATCTTTTAGCTGAAACATAACAAGGTCTCGGAAGTAAAGCTGCAGGATGATCTGATCAAAACAAGGCATCATAAGAAGGCATATAAATATTACAATTTACAGCAATTGTAGGGATGTAATAGTAGAATGATATTGGGGGCTTATTTTGATAAAAATTATAAGACACTTCATTCACTTTCAATCTCTTGCAAGCGACTGATCTTTACTAGATGTGTTTGAAGACTAAACTTTAAAATGAAAAATATGATTCTCTTTTGTGCGAAACTTGTTGATGGAATGGAAGGGTCGCTTTTTCCCTTCCCACGTTATTCGTTGTTTGTTCGTGTATTTAACAGCCAGGGCTGTCGGTAGAGTTATTCTCGTTACGACGCGCGACGTCACTTTCTAATCCCACATAAGATTGTTGAGTACATGGTATAAGATATTCCTCTCTTTCCTACGATGATGTAAAAAAGTTTGGAATTTAACATTCCAACTAACAGTTTTTTTAGATACTTTGAAGCTGCCTAAGATACATTATAAAAGAGCCAGGACTTCAACAAACCAAATAAATCCACACGACTATTTAGGCTGACAATGATCAACATTGCAAACCGAGATAAAGTAACAGGATTGCTGTTCTGATCAACCAGCATCTTTAATAGACTCCGACTGGATGGTTCGTCTGGTTGGCATCTTATTCAACTGCATCTGCGAGAAATGTTAGCCTAACAAGCAGGGTATTGAAAGATGCATTTGAAGTAGTGCAAGCCCGAAGCCTTGAAATTGGGTTGACAAAGTCTACAAAAGGACGCTACTTGTAGGGGAAGAAGGATGCTCAAGACATCATATTTATAACTGCGATGAGACCAGCTTAAATCTTAGGATGGTGCCTTCGAAGACATTAGATTTACTAGAAGAAGTGTTGCTTCCAGGATACCAAATGTGACTTCTATTGGACAACTATTGGATCAATTCTTACTCAAAACATATACAAAAAAAAAATCGGAGGTGTTAACTTCAACAAATTCTAGAGAAAAGCGCTGTTGAATTTACCTTTCTAGCTTGCAATAAATATGAAAAGGGTAATTTATTAGTCAGCTGTAATGCTATCTAAAATCTCATGCGGAAGAGATCACAGGCGAAAATCTTGTCTTCTACTAATCATCGTATACACAGTATCATGGATGGAATCCCTGGTTGCAAAGACAATCAACAGAAACAATACTGGAAATGGATACATGGTGACAGCTGTAGAACAAGAACTTACTGATGATGAAATCATCACCTGACGATTTCTCAAGAAGAAATTATGGATGACATAGAAGAAAAGACAGAGAAATGCAAGAAACTCCACAGGTCGGTCATGAGGAATCATCACATGCACTTTAAAAGACTCTTATTTATATTTATATAGAGGAACAACCGGAATAATAATGCAAGTAAACTCTCATTTTTTCAATATTCTTCGCGCTAATGCAGTATCCATATTATTCTTTCGTACATCAAGTTACAAAAATGTAAGATCTTCACTTATGATGGCTTCATGGTCACAAAGGATTAATGATTTATTTTCCGGCCCGTCGCCTTACCCTCTAACAGAAATTCAATGACTACAATAAAGAGCAATGGACTCAAGTTGATTCCCTTGTACACACCAACTTTGATTGGGAACTCTACGTTGACTCCTCCAGGGGCATCATCATACCTTTGGTTTTGACTTCCTCTTAGATTTCCGGAACTCTGCGTTGCCTAAAGCCAACCCATATCAGATCTAGTGGTTGTCATATTCTGTTGATGTAGTATTTTTTACTTGCGTTTATAGGTACTATGTATTTATAAGGCAAGTTATGGATTCGTGCAAAAAAAAAAACAGCCTAAACGGATGAGCCAATTTCCTTCAAACTTAGTATTTAGTATTTATTTGGTAGTATCTCGGGGGGTGTTTTTCATTTTTGATCTAGGTCGAAAAATATCGGTACCTGCCATACAATCTTTAACAAAAAGTTTGATTTTCTCGAAAACGGATCTAACAATTTTGATAACAGTTTCAGGGTGCTATTTTCTTACAACAATACATCTTTCAATTAGAATGAATTTTGCGATTTTTTTTTTTTTGTATAACGGTACCTTTCATAGAACCGGTTTTTTCAAATGCGGTTTTATCGTACACCATTGTCCCGATTTCAATAAAATTTTCCATACAGGAAGTCATTTATAATTCAATTAAAATGCATTTAAAAAATTTCAAAAACTTTCTATTCGATTTTTTTAAATTTTCTAAAAAAAAATTGTTTTGATGAATTTTTTTTAAATATTTTTTCCAGATGAAAAAATTAAATATTTTTTTCGAAAAGTTAAAAAACGACTTTTTAAGAAAAAAAGGTATTTTTTTTCTCGATAAACATTTAGTTTTCAAATTTTATTGCACACTTAGTTTTCCCGAGAAAACTCTTAAGCTAATTTACATTTTTTTTTTTATTTTATTCGACGATGTGACCCCACATATGAGCAAGTACGTGCGATCCAGTCGTGCAATTAATTTTCATTTCTGTTGCAAAATCAGTTGTTTTCCAAAAAGTTTCAATACAATGTGGTTTGACTATTGATTCTCTGACAGCTACTCATAAAGTAGGAACTGCGTGCGTTGGAATTGAAACTCTGCCAGCTGTTCTCCTATGGATAGTGGTAAAATAATTTGTCCCCTTGCGAGTGCAAGTGCCTCTCGAAAAGATCAAATTTCGAGAGTAAAAAGTCAACTCTCCGCAAGCTCTTTCAATTTCAATAGTGTGTCGATAATTTCTAGTTGCGACCAGGGATGGGAATGCTGAGACTAGAATATGAAGCAGATCGCCCAGAAAAGTGAAGCAGATTTGCGAAATATGTTGTAGATAATGAAAACAAAAATTATAAAAAAAAACTAATTTATTTTCATCTGATTTATTACTAGCTGACCCACCCGGCGTTGCTCAGGTGTACCATCGTTTTCTGCATCCCTTACTCTTAACTCCTTACAACGTCAACTTTCTAGTAAATATATCTAACCATTAGCTGGAACAAACATCCTGAGACAAAAACTGACTTCTTCGATTTGCAAAAATAAATAAAAAACACATTTTAAATGAAATTAGTATCCTTTTATAAAAACAAGTAGAAATAAGTTGCTACTTAGCAGATGCGTAAAAATAAATAAATGAAGTAGATCTATTACATATGAAGTAAATTGGCAGCCCTGGTTAGCGAATTGAGAGATGACTCTCGAGAGTAGCTTGCAAGTGAAGAGCGATTCGCACTTTTACTCTCAAATGAACACTTATTTCATACTAAACAGGCGTTTTTTTTAGCACTAAGCTGTCACTTTATTAAAAATCTCATTTTCATTTAGTATAACTGTCATAATGTAAACATTTATAAATTAATTGAATTAACTTACCTTACTTTTAAGAAAAGAATAAACATAGTAAAAATGGATTAATTTTTTACCATTTTTTTATTTATCAATGATTTTTTCTATCTTTTTTCCATATTTCTTCTGTCAAATCACACGTCGATTATGATTGTCTCTAGCTCTCATTCAGAATGTTTAATTGAGTACGTAAAACGTACTCTAAGTCTCTGACCTTAAGGAAGAAATCCATGTATTGTGCTTTAAACGTTCTAAAATATGAAAGAGACAAATATTTTTTTTTGTTAACTGATGCTCTCATCTGAATTTAAAAAAAGGAAAACGCCCATTTTTTTTATTAAAAGTTTTTTGTATATTTTCATATCTTCCCAGATTTCGATTGTTCCAATTTTTATATATCTATTTAACTAATTTCTATATAAATCTTCAAGTTTATTCAATTCATCAAATTCTCAAAACATCAGTTGATTCATTTTGACAGGTGAACCTACTCTAAATCAAAAACTTTCAAAAACAACCCAATTTCAAAAACCATCCTCCAGCACTCCACACCCAATTCTCTAACTCAAATTACCTACAAACAATATTTGAGATATAACTTTTAACGTCTGTAAATAAATATGTAACACCAAACGTCAGTGGACTGGATGAAGCCAATAAATTTTCAAACTTTTGAAGAATTTTTTTTATTTTGCTGCTCAAAACTTTTAACTCTACACCACGGACACCACCACGTCGTCTTCTTTTGCATATCTTTGAACATTTATTTTTCGTGCATAAGCAAAAACCAAGAAAACTTGGTGAATCTATCTATGAGATACATAAATAAATATATAGCTTACTTTAGAATGTTTAACCCCCCACAACTTGGAATATCAAATAACAAATTTGTATGCATAACTCAATCAAGTTTATATCCTTTTCCTGCAACCAACTGGGTATTCATAGTGTATTTCCTCCTTTCTCGTTCTTGTTCAGTTAGACAACGTCCTAGTCGAAGACCCGAATCCATATAACACCGATGGGGATGACGATGACGATAACAGCGAGGAGGGTGAGGAAATCAAAACTATTCCAGCTATTTTGGAAGATTATGATGATGATGACATCGTCGACGATGGTAGTGGCCTGTATGATGATGAAGACGATGATGACATAGGTGACAGTGCCTACGATGACGACAATGACTTCGAGGACTCGTCTAAGCAACCGAAGAATAAAAGGTATGTCTTTTGGTATGGGTATAGTTTTAATCACTGGTGTATAGAGTGAGGGGGGGGGGGTATGTGACAAAGGTCAAACAACCACTTGGTAATAAATCACCTCTAACATGACTTGTCCCACTTTTTGTGCTCGTTACAGGGTATCCCGATCGATATCCTCATCACCGAATGGAATTCCAATCTACCAGGATTCGTATGCATTGAAAAGGAATCGCACTGGTGGTCCGGAGGATGAACGTATCGAACAACACTTGTTGGCTAACAAAAGTCCGACACCCACTTTGCGGTACGATTGGAGTGAAAAATCGTAATAAACAAAATTTAACAATACTATGCTCGTATAAATGCTAGAGGTCCTTAGTCCTTAGTCTAGTAGTGTGTGTAGTAGAGTGTCAATGTTGAAAACGATTGCCGTGGAACTTTAAGAAATTCAATTAATTTTGTTTTGTTTTGCTTTTGTCGTTCTTAATTACAGACCAAGAACATCTACAACAGAGGCTTCGACTACTGAGCGGAGAGGAAGGTACAGGAGTGCTCCCAGTAGTATGATTCGTTCGTTAAATGGCCCACATAGGTATAGAGCGTACCGTCCGTATAGGAATCGACGTTTGTTGCGTCCTTTGATGAAGAATGGTAAGACTAAAGGATTTGTCTTTAAGGATCACTGTGATTTTTGGCTTTTTTTTTTGTTGTAGGAAGACCTGAAGCATTGACCGCACTTCCAGTGACACATTTGACTGCAGTACATTATCACTTGAACAATACTATTTCTGGAAAGAATCTTTTGCACCCAAGTATGTATAGAATTTTGTTGTTAGTTTTCGGCACAGAAATAATTTATTTGTTTTTTCATTGAAGATCACATTAAACTGCCCCATAATGGTGATATCTACATTGGAGCACCACAACCGTGGGCCAGAACCCTCGGCATGGATAAAGCCTTCCAAATGAAACATGGCATTCTGACTGTCAAAGAAGGTGGTCTGTTCTATATCTACGCCCAGATTTACTATGACAATCATTTTGATCGCAACGGCTTTGTGATATATCACAATCTTCAACCATTCCTGCAGTGCGCCATTTTCGTTCCCACCAACACTATCAAAAGTCACACATGCTATACAAGTGGTGTCATCTATCTGGAAGGCAATGATGAATTGCATCTGCGAGATATCCACCAGGATCGTACTGTGATGCTAAACAATGCCAAGAGTTTCTTTGGCATCATTAAATTGGGTGAAATTTAAGAGAAGTGATATAATCGAAGAATTTAATTATAATAATTCTGTTAATAAAAATTAAATTTAAAACACTAGAAGATAATCTCATATCCAGCTTCTAGTTTAACGAACTCATCATAGAAACGAACAATAAATTGTATTTAAATTAAGTTTATATACAAAAAATATTCACCAAATAAAAAAAAATAGAAAATTTAAGCCATATTCCGAAATTCGTATGCGAAAAAAAAAATATTTTAAATAAGTTTAGTTTAGGTTATAAGAAAAGTATCTTTATATCTGAATCTTTATTCATGGAAGATCTCCTGAAGGGCTTTTTCTATTTTATTCGAAAGGTTTAAAAAATTCAATTTGTATATATTTATTTTGTAAATATTTGATTTTATATAGAAATAAAAAATAGTAAGACTAACTGTAAGTTTGTGTTATTATTTATTTAAATGGAAATTGGTCATATACACAATCATTTAGCTCAATTTCGGAAAAGAAACCTACGAATTTGAACTTAGTCTCTATCAATTCACACTCTCTTTCTTCAGAAAAACTTATAAGAAAAATTATTTATAAATAAGGCATAATTCACCTTTGCTTATTGCAATGGGTTTTATTAAGAGTCGATAAACATCGACCTTTTTTGTGCGTCTTAGAAGAGCATGAACGGTCTAACTGATGAGCCCACCGTTCATGCTTGGGCGAAACGCACATATTGGAGTAAAGGACACTAAAGCTTTGAATTGAGTACAACAACACCTACATCTTCTTCTTCTTTAACCAACCATTGTTATAATCTCGAATGTGACCAAAACTTCCCCACTTCTCTACTTCGGTCTTGGGCTGAACCTGTAGGGTTCGGTTCGGTGTGTCATCCTCAGAAAAAGTCGAGAGCCTCCCGGTTTTGAATAGTTCTATCGTTGCTTGAACCAACTAAATGCAGGCCTCATTGGATTTGGTTCAAATAGAAGTTTCTTTCGCGGTAGTGTTGCAACGTTCTAACATTTTTTCGAAAAAGTTCTCGGAGCGGTTTCGCAAGTTGATTTTTTCTATGCAATCCTCAAAAAAAAGCGCTAGAATTCTAATTTTTAACTTCAAGCCGGTTTCTCTACTCAATATTATCAGCAACATTATGAAATAAAACAACCTCAGGTGGCTCAATAAATACTGCAATGGACATAACTACCCCAACTTGCTTCCAGAAAAAGAGACACTTAATCCTTTAGTAAAGTTCAAATCATCTCCATAGCTCTTGACAGACATTGTTCCACCGCTGGATGCTTGTTGGATTTGGAAAAAGGATTCGATCCATGAGCTAAGATCAATAATTGGAAAACCCTTTGTCAGTAATAACAATTTTATTTTATTTTCTTTCTTCCATCAAATCTTATCTTCTTTCTAATATTGATAAAATTGAAGTAGTTTTACCCTGTGTGCGCATCACGCGAGAACGACAAAACGAATTGGAACAAATCTTTTTTTAATTAATATTTACTCGATAAACATATAGGACAGTTTTTTTTTTAACAAACTAAATAAAACTTTGTAAAATGGCCTGAAAAAATTTGCTTATCACATCGCGCAAAATGAGAGAACATACGTTATTATTATTTTTTTACATCCACGCCATGCATTTTGTTGTAGCTTTCTTCTTCTTTAAAACATAAGGCGTAGGTATTGTAACTTTTTATTTTGCTTCTTATTTTATGCTTCGTTAACACCGTATCAGTACGAGGTATATTTTATAGAGAAATACAATGATATTGTCATCTTGGTATCATCTTTTATTATTATTATGTATTTTATTTCTTTAGTGGAGACTTTATCTTAGAATTGAAGATTTTAACGATTGTTTTTCTTATCTTATCTTATCTATATATAATAAAATTTGTGTTGTGTCCACATCACGCGAAGAGGAAGAAATGAAATTGAATATTTTGGTATTTTTCTTAAATCTTAAGTAATACGTTGTGTAGGTGCGTATATTCTACTCTACAATAGATGGCGTATTGTTACATTTTATTTTAAGCTACGTTCCTATCGTTTAACCAAAAAAAAAAAAAAAAAAAATCTTTTTCTAATAAAAATGTTAGTCGGTTCAATGTTATTTGATAAACCAGCAAAACCTGTTCTGAGAACATACTTATTATGTGGCTGCGATGTGTAGTACGTCGGCTTTCGCAAAAGCTGGATCGCTTGTTCAAGGTTCAAACCCAGCTCAGAACCAAAAAGGGTTTTCGAATTAATTGAACGTAAACGCGATAAGACACCACTAAAGCAACCACTGGCGGGTGACAGTGGTGCAGTAGATAAGATGTATCCTAAGTTCGATTCTCAGTTCGGGAAGCAATTTTTCTAACTCCTAGTGCAAGCTAGAGCTAGAGCTGTCCGGGGGTTTTAAGTGAGAAAATAGTCACCTAGAGTTTAGAGTTCAATAAAGTATGTGATTATAAAATTTTAAATAATTTTATTTGATTAGTTTTAAAAAAAATTCAAAAATTAATTTTAATTAGAAAAAAAGTTATTAAAATTTGATATGCAGCATTAATTAAGCTATTTAGTTCTTCTCAAATATAAAGCCGTTACTGAGAAAGCCCAAAATTAAAAAAACCGTTATATGATAGGTACCGTTAATAAACTTTTCCCGTAAATTTGGTTTAAATCAAATGATAGCCAATACCAACAAAAAAATTCTAGAAAAATTTCATCAAAATCGTTGCAGCCGTTTTCGAGAAAAATAAGATTTTCCTAAAAGGTCATATGGCAGGTTATTTTCAGTGTGAAAAGCATATATAAACACTTTCAAAAACAAAAATCTTTTCAGTTTTTCAAATATTTCTAAAAGATTTTGATTTTTTTGTATGTTTCCAAAATACTTCTTTTCCTCTAGGCATACTCTTGAGTCTTGAGTGTATATCACATTTCGGTGTCTAAATATATGGCCACATATATTGAATTAGGTTATGACGTTTTGTACTACTACTGCTCAATAGATGGCGCATTAAATATAAGGTATGTCACGGGAATCAAGGTACTTATTAGTTGTTTTGTTTAAAAAAAATAAAGTACGGTTTCTGTGTTCGAAGCAAAGCCACACAGCTTGTGTTCAATAAAAATTTTGAATCTTGAATGAGGCATGGTGTAACATGCTCATAAGCTAGGGTGAAAAACATGTTCATTGTTACGAGTATATCTGTACTATATAATAGTGGGCCCTATCATCGTAACCGATCGGAGAAAAATTTCCTCCGATTTATAATCTTACGAATTTTGTATCATAGTAGCGTTTTGATTGCTAAATCGGACAAATCTCCGAAAATAATATTGAAGTATTCGTTGGAAATATCAAAAACACAGCAACGCGTTACGAACTCAAACGATGCATGACGATTAAAACCAAAATCAGTGTAAACGCATGCGGCGCATACCGATTTTCTCCGATTGTCTCCCACAGCAAATTCATTGCGGAAATTTTTCCGATGAGCAAAAAAATTAAAAATATCAACAAAATTAAATGAAAAAAATTACCGGAGATGTCTCCAGAACTGTAAGTAAAAGTTTTTATGTTTTTTTTTAGAAAAAAGAAAACAATCCAAATAGAATACGATCGGCTGGTTGAATTTGTGAAAGCCAGATAGCTCACTTAGTAAATGTTTTGAAAAAAAGTGATCAAGAAAAGGTTTGTTGATCACATTAACTCAAATAAAGTCTTGCCCTCAGAACAGTTTGGATTCCGTGATTCCGTTCACAGTACTACGCAACAGGTGCAACGTATAACAAAACACATTAAAAGTAATTTTAATTTAGGAAAAAGTACGGGATTGGTGTTGCTTGACGTTGAAAAAGCTTTCGATTCCGTTTGGCATGAAGGACTTCTACATATTTTATTTCTTAACTTACCAATGTACCTAATAAAAATTGTAAAATCGTTTCTGTCCACAAGGAAGTGTCTTGTGTCTATTAACAATTGTCTTTCTCAAGTCTTTGCAGGGGTCCCCCAGGGATCAGTCCTTGGTCCAATTTTGTACAATGTGTTTACTTCTGACTTTCCAAAACTTCAAAATTGTTAAACAGCAATTTTTGCTGACGACACATGTATATATTCAACAGATAAAAAGGTTTTGTGTCCTTTACTCCAAAAAGTGTGCGTTTCGCCCAAGCATGAACGGTGGGCTCATCAGTTAGACCGTTCATGCTCTTCTAAGACGCACAAAATAGGTCGATGATTATCGACTCTACATAAAACACATTGCAGAAAGCAATAGTGAATTATATTGCTTTTAGGGAACTTTGGTTAAAGTTATGCACCTAAATCTGCAAAAAATCACATACGAAGACTTCAAATTTCACAAAATAAGCTTCTGAAAATGATGCTAAATCTGTCATGGTGCTTTTCAACAATTGCAAGCTTTAGTTAACATCGAAATGGGGTCATGCAGAATCACAAAACTAAACCAAAAATATAACATCTCATGCTTATCTTGTGACAATTCCCTTATATTAAATCTAGCTTATTTAACTTTTGTTATAAGGCATAATATAATATAAGTATCTATGTTTAGTGTATTACCAAGCCATTGGAAGACTGATATATGTTTCAGTGTTATTGATTACTGTTTAGTTTATTTAATTGTTTATTTAATTTTGTTCATTTATTTATTCATTTGTTTACTTCCTTCATTGTTTATATTTATTTATTATAATTTTTTTTATATTTATTTATTTATTTACTTGTCTATTTATTTATTTATTTATTTATTTATTTATTTTTTCGTTTATTTATTAATATATTAAATATTTTTGTGTCTCATTATTTATTTTTTTATTTATCTTTTTGTCTGTGGATCAATCAATGTGGTCAAACATATTATTTATTTTTTTGTCAATATTTCTTATTTAACTATTTAATATAATGTACTTATTTATTAATTGTCTGTACTAGTGACTGAGTTTTTTATAATAATTATTTATTTTATTATCTTTGAACTGGGTATTGTACAATTTTTTGTCTAAGCCACCCTTTCTCTCGACTTTTTTTTTCTTTTTGTTTGTAAAAATACTAGTTTATTTTATGTACAATGTAAATGTATCTTTTCCTTTTGGTTCTCTTTTATTTTTCTTAAATGAAGGTTTTTAACAGTAGCTTTTCCTTCAAAATCTCAAATTAAAGCTAAATATATTTTTGATTAAACAAATTATTTATCCTTTTTTTGTTTTTATAATTAACGCGCGCACAAGGGACTTCTTGTTTCCCTTTTAATGTAACACACTGCGCGGGCATTCGGTAGATAGGAAGGGGAGAGATAGGAGGTGTCGATTAACATTGGTTTTTAATGTTTGCAGATCAAAATGGCAAGGGAAAATCTCGCCGGGTTAACTATTCCAAATTCGTGTTGTTCGGCTAAAAAAAGAATCCCTATATTTCACGGTACGTCCGAAATTGGGCTCAAGGGTGAACTCGGACTATAAATCGGAGTTTAATGAGCTTGACATTCGGTATCGTTGCAATTGTACGTCCGAAGGCGAAGGACGTGAATTATCGAACGAATATGAAAAGCTGAGGGTAGAGTCGTCAGCAAAACAGTTAAGTGGATTAGAAGTAACAGACGGAAGATCATTTATAAAAATGAGGAAAAGAGTCGGAGACAAAACAGAGCCCTGGGGCACACGTGCATTTATTTTGTAGGAATTAGACTTGAATCCGTCCAATACAACTTGTATTGAACGGTCCAGAAGATAGCTTCTAATCCAAGGAACAAAAGTATTATCCATCCCAAAAGCACGCATTTTCGATAAGAGAGCTTCATGCTTATCTCTATCAAATGCCTTGGAGATATCAAGAGCAATAATTTTACTTTCACCAAAGCGATGTAAAGATTTGTTCCACTGTTCGGTGAGATATGCTATCAGATCACCAGTGGAACGGTTGCTGCGGAAGCCATACTGACGGTCATGGCGAAGCTTTCGATCTTCGAGATATTCCTTAAGCTGACGGTTAATCAGTGTTTCCATGACCTTAGAAAGAAGGGATTTTAGTGCTATGAGTCGGTAGCTGGACGGGGAGGATGGGTCACCTTTCTTAGGGACAGGCTGGACAAAATCTGTTTTCCATCTTCTAGGAAAGATTCCAGAAGAGTAGGAGCGATAGAAAAGCTTGCGAAGTGGCTTTGCCAGTGTGGAAGAACACCTGTTCAGAAGAATGGGGGTTATACCATCTGGGCTAGCGGATTTGTGTATATCGAGATCTTTGAGAACTCTTGCTACTGTACGAGTGCGGAAAAAAATATGTCCCATATAAAAAAATATTTACATTCTCAAGTACAGGAGGGGCAACGTTGCTGTAAGATAGCGAAATGGGCTGCGAGTAAGTTTGCCTTCTCTGAGGAGTAGATAATAGGTTTGTCATTAGCGATGAGCGTTGGAACCGAAGATGTTGAGGAGATTTAAATATTTTTTACAAATGACCAACAATTTTTACTGCCTTTGGGACATTGCAGAATTTTTTGCCGTAATTTTTGGTCTTTCAATAGCGCAGTTGCATGAGTTCCTTACTTATTTGTGCTTTTTCCGATTTTCCTCTTTAGCGTTGGTTTTGTAAGATCAGAAACTTACTTCTTTGAGCCTGATAGCTTCTTTACACTCAGAATTAAACCAGGACTTTTCTTTAGGCTTGATGCTTTTAACTCTGTTAGGAATAAAAGCACGCATCCCTAGATGAATCACATTTGTGATTATTTCAGCACTGGCATCAATGTCACTATCGAGGAAGCATAGTGGCCAGTTAAAGTTTCGGAAAAAAATATTCAGGCCGTCCCAGTTGGCTTTCTCGTATTGCCAAACGGTCCTGGTGGGAAGTTTTTCTTTAACTGGATGGGTGGGGGATGAGAAATTAGCTGAAATGACACAATGGTCTGAAGTGCCAAATGGAGAAGTTACACTAATGGTATATTTATCAGGGTGAGAAGTAAGAAACAAGTCAAGAGTATGGGCGGCTTGCCCAGCAACAGCCGGCTGGCAAATCGAACAGTTGGGTAAGGTGATGTAACCCGGCAAAGAGCTCGACATACCTTCATTGTGTACATTGAAATCGCCCGCAATAACGATTTCAGTGCGAGGACAAAAGGAAACAATTTTCGAGATGAAATCAGACAGTGCATCAAACTCGTTACAAGTCGAATTACTGTCGAGATTTGGACTGCTGTAAATAAAAGAATAATGAATGACATGCTTGCGGACAGTGAATTTGAGCCAGAAGAAGTTAAAGTCCGTGTTGGAACATTGCCCATATTGGGGAAGGCTCTGGCAAGCAATATCATTCCTAACACAGACCACGAGACCATGATGTGAAAAAAGAAGTGGCACCAAGCTATACCCATGTAGAGCAAATTCTGATAAATCAGTATTTACTCCAACCTGGGTTTCACTTAATGCCAAAACAGCTGGCCTGTATTGAACAGTGTAGACGTACACGTGAAAGAAATTCTTTCTTATACCACGAACATTAGAATACACGACACGAAAATCACTTACCATTTAAAAATAATTACACACAAAACACAATTCTGACTAAGTCGAACCATGCAGTGAAAATCCAAATTAACTTCTGTAATAAATACTGGCAGAAGTAAGGTAGCATATATATACCAATCTCTGTAAACTGTGCAATGTAGGTTTAAGTAGTAATGTAATGTTTTTTTTTGGTTACAAAAAATAATAATAATAATAATATCAAAGAAGTCATTAAGTGCTTCCGGCTTTTAATAATCCAAACTTCCCAGATGGTCAATTGCATGACAATTTGTTTGCTTACGCGTCAAACGAAAACATTTTATCTGCTTCCAACCAAGTTCAGTTGACTTCTTTCTGCGGAAATCCTATTAATGTTCGGAACAGTTCGTAAAAGATCCATTCATAATTCCCTTGTAAACTTGCAATAAATAATTTTTTCCGGGAACCCAACTCTTGACAATTTATGCTTTCCAACTCAATGTCTTTTCGTTTAAGAAAGCAGAATTGAATGCAAATATTTTATTATTTATAAGCAAATGGAACATTTCAAAAGAGCCTCCGACCATTAACCTTGTCCTTCAAAAACTAACAGCTGCCCTTTTGTTGTCTATCAAAAGGACAGACCTTTTTTCCCAAAAAATCCATTAGTTTAAATTGGAATAAGAGGGCATCTATGACCCTTCATCATTTCACAAAATGTACTACTTTAAAGTTGGAAGCCGAAGTTGTTTTCTTCTACAAATTTTTTTTTTTTGTAATTCCTCTGAAATCTTGCGCATGAATGGGCCTTCACAAAAACATTCTCACGTTCTTGTTCATGTTCATCATCATTGAATTGCCCGTCCGGAGCCACAATCATTTTGTGCGAAAATTCTTAAGTTCCCCAACTGATATATCCTTACAAATGCCTATTAAGGATGTACGTGAAAATTCCATTCAACTATTTGACTTGATGAGAGTTCCATAAAAAAGGAGCTTTTTCCCGAATTTTTCTTCTTTTTTTTGAGAAATTAATTGAGAGAGTAGAAACTCCTGCGCAAAAGGACATCGCAGTGTTTTTTTTTTTAATCGAAATAAAAAACATATATATCGATTTGTGTGTGTGAGTATACCTATAGATTCCACCTGTTACGCCTTGCCTTACCCACAGGATCTATAGTCCCTTATACACCCAAACACGTCCTTTAGGCCGGATCGAATATGGCAACCGAAAAGCACATAAAGGATTCCAATTAATTTGGGCAATAAAGAACAGGAATATATATATATAAAGGAATCGATGTGTAAATATAATGGTTATGTGTCCGTCAGCCTATCGACCAGGTTTGATTAAGGATTAATTAATTCAATTTTGATCCATTACATTTCATGGAGGTAAGAGATGACTTAATTTGTGTATTTTGATATTTTAAGTGGGACGATTGGCAAACAAGATGGGAAACATACAAACTCATCCACACTTTAAGATAATTCAGGAGAAACACTTGGAACTCAAAACTTTAACTGCAGGGTTCTATTCATTTGGCCGTCTCTTGTCTTGACAGAGATTACAAAGCAGTTGATATGATCCTGAGAAAAATAAATTATACTTCATGAATATTCCATTGAAACAGCCCCAGAGAGTGGCAGGAGAAGATAAGCAGAACTGGAGGAGATACGACTAAATTGTTAGAATATTATGCTCGAGGACGAATGTGGGATTCGTTAGAATGTACATGTTATTCAATAACTTTTGATATCCGATTCCGGACTTTTTTTTTTCTTTCGCTGTTCATTTTGCAGATACTCTTCGTGACTTTTAGCCTTGAAGACGAAAAGTTCTGGTGAATATTGCAACGGAAGCGATAAAAGTACAAGTGCGTCATTATAAAGTTAGAAATAATGCGTTTAATATAACGGTGTGCTGCCTTGGCATTTCAAAGTATCTGAATTCTGGTGCTATATGTCATAATATCTAATGAAGCCAATATCGTGGGGCAAAAATAGAACAGAAGATAAAAAATGTTGGTTCACGGTGGCGTATACGTATTTTTTTTTTTATATAGAAAATGACAAAAGGATAATCATTTAAGCCTGTAGAATACAAAATTATGGTAAATGTTGAAATAAATTGGATTATAATTCAGGATTATATTCTTTTATGGAATTTTATTCAAAGGGATAAAGTAAGGGTTGAATGAGGTAGAAATTAAATGTTATTACTTCAACATTGTTCTGAAAGCGCATGGATTATATTGGATCACTATGGCGTATACGTTCTTTTTCTGTTTTTTTTTGTTTGTATAATACTGATTTTTTTAAAATAGTTTATATTTTTTTTAATTACATTTCAAATAATAACTAGGTACATAAAGCAATACAGAAAAAAGAAAAAATTCCATAAACTACACCTACATCATGTATGTTGAAAATAGCAATAGAAATATGAAATATTCTATCAGCAGGAAGGTGGGTGGGGTCGTGTTGGGGGTAAATGAATAGAATACGCTGTGCAATGTTCAACAACTCAGTGAATAAATGAATAGCAACTGAATCGGATATGCACACAGAATCTAGCAACCTATTCTACTAACTATGTTATTGGATTTCGTTCCAAGAATAACGTTGTGCATACATATGTATTTTTTAAAAGTTATATTTTCCAGAGAGTAAGTAAGTAAATTAATTTTGAAAAAGAAAAAAAGAATGTTTGTTGTTATGGAGTTCATATGTTTCTACTGATGATAACTTGTATCTTTTCACAATACACTTTTATTAAATTCTTTATTTTTTGAAATGAGTTATTAAATTATTTATGGAAAGATTGCTTGACAAGAGAAAACATTTTTTAAATTCTGTTTATTAACACAAAAATCTCCATAAACACAAATAACATCTAAGCATTTCATGTCTTAAAAAGCTTTAAGAAAACACCAATTGTAAAAGCTCTTTAACGAAATCCTAAGAAAAATCCACCATGATTTGCATTAACGTAGAAGTGGTAGCTCTAAAAATTATGTGTTTCTTTTAAATGCACACAAAGAAGGTTTTTTTAATAGCATAGTGTATTATTCCAAGTCGTGAGTTACTCAAATGTTGATTTTTAATTTCAGTGGATATTACAGGTAGTAAAACTACCAACTGGCACCAAGCAAAGCTCTCCTGAATTTTTTTAGTGGACAAACTATAGTTGTTGTTACTTCTATTTTCAACGTACGAACGAATAAAGATATGTTCTTAATTTGCGCTCCATTTCGGTGTGCTGAAATGATCACTCAAGCAACACAACTATCTCTTTTAGATCTCCGAAAAGCGACTTTCTCTTCTTTTCAAACAATACATAACAATATTTTGTTCATTATAAACCAAAAGGGGCCAACACGAACTGACAAGGGCCAATGCATAAGAAACAAGAGCTCTTATCGCAGTCTTCATAAGAGTTCATAAAGAGAAAAGAAAACTATTTGTGTGAATAATATGTGGAAGAAAGGAAAAAAATAATAAACAAATTTTCTATCTCTATTATACAAACGGAAATTTGATACAATTTAAACGAAAAGGAAGGAACTTAAAATAAAATGTCAAAACCAGACGAATTGTTTCTTTTTATTAATTGCAAGATTTTTATTTCGATTGGTTAGACAAACTATGTGTTTTGATGTGCCAACAAATATTTATTTTGAAATCGCACATTCTACCCCCTTAAATAAACGCACTTCATTTGAGAATTAATATTAATAAAAAAAATGGGATTTTATAAAAATATAAACAAAGCAGTATGTACATACATACATAGTTAATAAGTATGTTTGTTGCCAGAAAACCTCAATTTAAATCTCAGAAAATATAAATAAGTACTAAAATTAATTGCAAACAATATGGCCACATCGCAAATATTCCTACAGATTGTCTCACTTCACTTATACGTAGCATAGCTTGAACCAAATCACTTGGAAGAAGAGAGAACTTAAGAGAACAAAAATTGTGCGCAAGAGATATAATGAGTAATATGCCAGATATGAAATACTTTTTTTGAAAACTGGATAACAAGCCATGATTATACATCATGTAAAGATAGTTCATGGCTGGAACGTGATTGTGTGTATCTTTCAAAAAATTAATCAGATAAGTAGAAAAATTTCAAGAGAGCTGCACACTAGAATAGCCAAGTCAATCGGTTTAGGCTATAGTGCGGTTTTTCCAACCTAAAGAGAACATTAAACTTTCTTCGAAGTTAAATGCTTTGGTATTGATAGAGAAGTTCTGATAAAATCTTCTGCAAAATCTCTTTGAAATGTATTTGATGAAGTAAAAAGAAATAAAAGCGCCTTTAACAAACTCCTTTTAAAGAGGTTTCTTAAGCAATATTATCTTTAAAACGTTTTAAAATGGATTTTCAAAGACTTCAAACAAATAACACTTTTAAAGAGTGCATTTACATGTCAAAAAGTGCAATAGTATTAAGAAGATACAATTAAAAGCTTATTAATACTTTATGAATTAAATTTGAACTCTTCAAGAGATAATGTGTTGCTTAGACATGTTGACAGAAATTAATTGAAGATCAGGCTATCAACCATGTAGCAAATCACATTTACCTATCAAGACTGTTGCAATAAAACAACAGACTTGTCAGAGCAAAAGCTTCCCTAGCCTGACAAAAGCAGAATATCGTATCGATTAAAATATAGATACTATACTAACCAGATACTAAGGTTTTTTAACACACTTTTATTTACCCATTTTTCTGTAATTCATGGTAAAATACATTACATATGTATGTATGTAAATAAAAGAATCCGATACCGATTGTTAGTTATTAAGTTTTTTGGTCTTTTCTCTTTTCTTTTGTACATATATTACATATGTATGTATTTGTTAAGCAAACAAACATTGAAATGAGAGGGAGTTGAATATCGTACGCCGAACGAAGTGGTTGTGTTCTTATTTTGCTGTCACCAAAAATAGTTATTGTCCCTGACTACGGATGATAAGACGAAGAAAGGAATTTAGCGGAGAATTAGGGTTGAATTAGTGATAAATTTTAGGATATTTTTAGGTGGCTTTTCTGAAACATCGCCCAGTTTGTCGAAAAAGTATTCCCCAGAGGCTGCTTTCTTGACTTGAGCTAGGCTAGAGTTATATGAGCCCTCCAGTGGCATAAGTACCCAGGTTTCGATTTGGTTTGGTTCCAGGGATGAACTGCCAGTTTATCTAAAATTTCATTACCGTATATGTCACAGTATCCGTGTACCCATCTAAGGGTTACAAGGCTTGTTTCACTGATTAGTCACAGATAGTTTCAATCAAACAGTTTGAACTCGGAGACAATTAAGGATATTTGCCAGATTACATGATAAAAGGTATTTTGCAGCACTTCTATCTGGAAAACACTACTGAAGCTTGAAAGTTTAATTGATTTACTGAGGAAGGAATGAGTGAGAGGAATGTTTCTGGGCTGTGTTTGATGAATCCTAGTCAATGTAACCAAAAGAATTCCTTAAATCACTGTTGTTTACTGCCCTTTCCACACAGGCAGACCTTCCAAAATGCACAATTTACCATTTTATACAAATATTAGCCCAGCGACACTTTAAATCTGAATGTAAGTCATCAAAATCTTTGATATTTAAAAAAAAATTAATTATGTTAATGTAAAATTGTAAGGCAGTGGTGCAGTAGATAAGATTTTTGCTTTTTAAGCGAGAGATTTTAAGTTCGATTCTCAGTTTGGGAAGCAATTTTTCTAACCCCTAGTGCAAGCTAAAGCCACCCGTGGATTTTAAGTGAGAAAATAGTCACCTAATTCTGGATCTACTACGCCGAAATAAATTCATTCCTATCTCTCTAATTCTTCTTACTGGTGTCGTGCAACATCCGGTTACATTCTAAAGTCTAAAAATTTTGATTAAAATCGACTCGAAAAACTCAAGGAAAAATAAACTGCTTCGGATTGCGAACTGAAGGTTCCTCTAGATCTTACTAGGTTACACATTTTCAGTTGATAAAAATATGTTGTTGTGTAGTACCTCGTGGCTTAGTGGTTAGTGTGGCGGACTGCTAAGCGAATGAGCCTGGGTTCGAATCCAGCTCATAGCCATCTTCTTTTCCGGGGTACTGCCTCTTGCGAGGAACTGACAAAACCTCCAAGAGTAAAATTTGTCTCGAAAAAGTGCATCTCATGTAGCCGTTCGGATTCGGCCGTAAACTGAAGATCCCTTCCATTCTTGCAGATTAACAACACACACACAAGAATGGTTGAGAGTATAAGTCACTAGGCCTCGGCTCCCTAAGGAGCTGTCGCGCCAGTAAATTTATTTATTTATTTATTTAAAATATGTTGTCCTTCTGGCCTACAAAAATAACCCATAAGAAATGGCATACTTTAACCTTAAATTTATCAAAAATTAATTCATTTAAACTACCAAATTAAAGCAAAACCAGAAAAACAATACCGAAATACACAACAACGTTGGTGTGGATTTCCATCAGTATGCCTTAGGCATTTTCAATTAACTTAAGTCAACATCTCCACATGAAATGTATACAGCTGTCAATTTAAAAAAAAAATACGACGGATTAATTCTTTGAGGTTATGGTCTTTTCTAACACCTATTCCCTCTATACCAAACGCACAAAATCAATACATAGTTTTGCCTGAAAGAAGCTATAAATCAGCAGTCAGATATTATTCCAGATAAATGAACCATAAAAAACAAACAATGAACCACACAGCTGTCACTGGTTAGTTAAATGAATTGAACCTACAGCTTGCAACACCTATGTGTACATTGGAGTCCTTTAGCAAACTAAATTCCTATCCCAACACAACAATAAGTACTCGCACACTCAACAACAGGTGGGGCGGCCAATGCTCCCCCATACTCCCAATGCGCACATCCAATTCTCTAATTTTGTGTGTATTCCTATCCTGATTTTAATCCTGCAGGATGAAAGACATTTAAAAAAAAAAGGAAACTCCAAAACCATCCATGTTTTCAACAATCTGTTGCTGAGTTCCAAATTGCTTTTAACATATATTCCAATAACCATATTTTTATTCAAAAAATAACTGTTCGCCAAGAGTCCTTTGAAGCGGCAATATAATGAAATACTATAAAAACCGTGTTAACCGACCTTGCCCTTCAGACATTTTGCGCACGCATATTGATTGGAAGAGTTTGATGGAAAAAAGCTCCCATAAATATGAATCATTTGAGAGCTTCAACTTCAACTTGCTCTCCCGGAGCAGGTCCTCCTACTTGGAAAATTGTCTTTAGTTTGGTATAAAAAGCATTGGTTGCAGTTGACTAGGAAGACTCCGGAATCGCCATTCGTCCTGGAAGGAATCATATCCCTGACTAAAGTAAAATGTTAAAAAGAATTTTCATCTGAGAAAAAAAGTGAAAAAAACTAGATTAATTCAGAAAAAACCCGTGAGGTGGAAAATTGTGTTTTTTTTGGAATAAATTGTTGTTTTTCAAGTGACACTTAATGTTTTAGAAGGACTTCTCTTCATTGAAGTGTAATGAACTTAGAACTTTAGGAAAAAGAAAACAGTTTAACATAAAGTGTTTTTCGGATTAAAAATCAAGGACTTAAAAGAGATAAAGGTAATATTTTTTTTAATTATTTAAAAAAAATACTTTAAATTTAAAATTAACAACTTTTTTTTTAAACCATGCATTTTATTCTTTTTTTTATAATAATATTAATTTTTTAAACAGTTTTTAAATACTTTATTTAAAAAAAATAAGAATAATTAAAATTTCTCATTTTTTTTGTTGGATATTTTATCTGCATTTTGGGTTCCAAGCTTTCCAAAAGTAGATACAAAATTGTGTGTATCGTTCTTATATGATTTGGAAAATGTGTTTACGTAGTTTGTTTTTCCAATGTCTGTATCTTTTATGTGAAGGATTATTAACACAACATCAACAGCAATATATACAAAAAAAAAAAAAACAACAAACACCAAAAACCATCCAAAAGAGTTCAAGTGGAAAATATTGAAAATGTCATTTAATATGACTTCAAGTAAATTTCAAAAAACCTCATAATGTATCTACACACATACCTAGCCAGTGTGTTTTTTCTGAGATATAAAATTTATGTGTAGGTAGCTTTCATTTCAATAGAAACAGCCGTGGGTGGAAGGTTTCTGGTGCAAGAAATATTTCATCAAAAACAAAAAAAAAAATCAAAAATAAATCAATATTTTGCAGACTCGTGTTTTTCTGGAGTGTTTTTTTTGGTCGACGTTGATAACACCATAATGGTTATGAAAGCGATTGTTTCAACAAAATTGTGAACTTGATATTTATTTATGATAATTATAGGTTGTTTGGGGATATTTAATATATAGTAAGCTCTTTATTAAGGGAGAAAATGGTGGATACTCGATACTTCAATGGTTTGTTTTTGGCTTGGGATATAAATCAAAAGGGCTTTTTGGGAAAGATCAACTTTGGTACTCCAAAATATGGCATTTAAGATGTGTTGAATTTTTTTTATATAATCTACATATTCTAAAGGGCTTTAGACTACACTTTTGAGGTAGGTTAATATGGGTTTAATAGAAGACTTCTGAATATCATAATGGGAAGGGTAAATACAGTTAGAGAAAGATTCCACATTCGAGTTGTACGGCTGAAGAACTGATCTCTGAACTTAACCGTACCACCAAAATTGGGTTCGCAAGCGAGAATATTACGAAATTGTTTAAGAAGACTCCAACTAGCTATTTCTTTAGAACATCGATGTTCAAGCAACATAAATGTTACGATGATGTGATCATCTCCAATCAATCTTAACGCTGTCTTTGAATACCATCCAAAGATTCAAGTGAGTCAAAAGAGTACCTGCAAAAATATATAGTCGGACGGATATACGATTTGTAGATAGAAGCCAGATCAGATGGGAAAAGAATTTCTTACATTATCGGAGAACGCCCAAACATCTTCCAGCCACATCGTTAATATGATCGTTCCATAGGAGGTTGTTAGTGATGAACATACCGAGAATTTGGAGATGATCGGCTTTTAATAATGTAAGTGCATTAAATTCCACATTTCTTATTCTCGATTTGATAATGTTGTAAAGATCAGAATTTCACGAGCCGTTTAAGATACACAACACATCCTAAGAGCGGAGGTGTGATTCCAAAAACTAATGTGAAAAGCTGAGTGTACTGTCATCAGCAAGGCAGTTTAGTGGATAGGATTTGAAAGTTTCAGACATTGCAATTGCACGACTGGATCGCACGTACTTGCTCATATGTGCGGTCAGATCGTCGAATAAATTTAAAAAAATGCACGACTGGGTCGCACGAACTTGTTCTTATGTTAGATAATTGCTTAGTGGATATGTATGTATATAAAGGGTGTTTTTTTTTTTAGACGTGTGGTTTTCAAGAAGAAATAAAACGCATATAGTTTAATGTTATGGCCAAGAATTCAGGTTGATTATAAGGATAAGGGTTTGCATTATGTTCTAAAAATTATTTCGGGGAAATGGCCGCCCGTGGCTGGCTCGAATAAATTCCAGCCGAGGCCCAATTTTCCCAATTTTTTGAAAATCGGTATCGGTGGCCATTTCGTTTTGGGCCCATTCACCGAACGTGTGACGCGATTTTAATATATATAATATTCAAAATCGTTCGACCACATTTTTTAAAAAGTCGTTTATTTTTAAAAACTTTTCAAAAAAATATTTAAATTTTTTTAAGTATGTCATTATAAGGAAATCTGTAGTTTTCATCTGGGAAAATTATTTAAAAAAAAATCAATCAACCCGTTTTCAAAATGTTTCGAAAAACTATTTTTTTTAGAATTTTTTAAAAAATTGAAAAAAAAAGTTTGTGAAATTTTTAAAGTGCAATATATTTGAATTATAAATGACTTCCTGTGTGCAAAAATTTATTGAAATCGGAATAATGATTTACGATTAAACCGAATTTGAAAAAACCCGTTCTATGGGAGATACCGTTATAGAACAAATTTTGAAAAAAATATTGATCCTGGAAAGATCAGAAAGGATCGGGTCAGGGCTATACGAATTCCGGGTAATCATTTGATTGATCAAATCTAAGAGTGCAAGTTGAACCGCTGTTTGTATGAACGGTCGAAGCTGTGAACTGAAAGAGACGATGAGTCCAAGAAACAAAACGCCAAAAAGAGCCTAATTCTTAGATGTTAGGACAAATGCTAAAAGATGTTCTTCTATGTAGATGAAAAAGACAAAAATGGAATCAATATCATACTTCAGAAGAAATTATTTGGTAACGTTTTCGCTGTATCCAAGTCCAGTGCTCGTTAGATATCTCTGAAACTGCGGCGATGCAAAGAAAGGTGTGGAGTATTTTCATCGTTTATTGTATCCAACATTTGATGTGAATAAGCCAAATGCGTTTATTAAAAAAAAAATTCACAGTCGAAAGACCTTAAGAGGACTAAGAATCCTCGTGTCAATAACACCGTTTTCTGTTGGCAGAATTGGTGTCATGAAATAATGCCGAACAAAATAACGCCAAATTTCAACACGCTCCTCCTATAACTCAGATAATAAGGAACATCCTGAATTGAAATACAGACGTTTACAACACAGAAGCAAATAAGAAATTTCCACAATCTCTAGCAGAGATTACGCAGAACATGTGGTGCAACTAATTTCAAAATTGCCGCTTAAGGAAAGAAACGTTTTCAGAAGATTTGATCAGCAAAGTTCATTAACAATTCTCAAAGCCAACTTCTTGAGGATGACGAAAAAATGCTTCAGAAATAGAGCAGTTTTTTTTAACAACAAAGAAGAAATAAGACGAGATACCCTAAGAGTTCTGGAAGAAAGATAGGAGATATTAGTTCTAGATGGCTCATGATTATTATCTTCGAACTTTTAGCTGTGTTAAAATGCCTTATTAGTTAGATACAACGGGAAGGGTGTCGGAAGGAAAGTTGTGGTAAGATGCGGCACAGAAGGCAACGAAAATGTCGTAATCAAAGTTCGTTTGCACCAAGGCATAGTCATGAGTCCTTTGCTTTTTGCTTTTTATTACAATCTTTGACATTCTGCTAGAAGTTAAGGCAAACGAAAATGATCGGATAATAGACCCAAAAATGGATGAATTATTCGGCTTGAACATTGTTTTTTTTACAGGTCATTTGAGGGGATAAAGAATGTGAAGAAAACATATTTTACATATTGGAAAAGTTATGTGGTATTTGTTATGTATTTAAAGGTGAAAAAAACGTTACAAAATAAAAAAAAAAAAATACAAATTTTCAAGGCCGGATTATAAAAAGAATTTCTTTCATGTGTACGTCCACACTGTTCAATACAGCTGTTTTGGCATTAACAGCGGACTTTAACTTCTTGTGGCTCAAAGTTACTGTCCGCAAGCATGTCATTAGTTATTGTTTTATTTACAGGAGTCCAAATCTCGACAGTCTGTTATTCGACTTGTAACGAGTTTGATGCGCTGTTTGATTCCATCTCGGAAATTGTATCCCTTTGTCCTCGCACTGAAATCGTTATTGGGAGCGATTTCAATGTACCCAATTCTAGTTGGCTCCGCTATTCTGGTCAGACAACACCCGAAAGAAGGTATGTCGAGCTCTTTGCCGGGTTACATCACCTTACCCAACTGATCGATGTGCTAACGCGTATACCGGATGTTGCTGGGCAAGCCGCCCATACTCTTGACTTGTTTCTTACTTCTCACCCTGATAAATATACCATTAGTGTAACTTCTCTATTTGGCACTTTGGACCATTGTGTCATTTTAGCTAATTTTTCGTCCTCCACCCATCCAATCAAAGAAAAACTTTCCACCAGGACTGTTTGGCAATACGAGAAAGCCAACTGGGACGGCCTGAATATTTTTTTCCGAAACTTTAACTGGCCACTATGCTTCCTCGATAGTGACATTGATGCCAGTGCTGAAATAATCACAAATGTGATTCTTCTAGGGATGCGTGCTTTTATTTCTAACAGAGTTAAAAGCATCAAGCCTAAAGAAAAGTCCTGCTTTAATTCTGAGTGTAAAGAAGCTATCAGGCTCAAAGAAGTAAGTTTCCGATCCTACAAAGACAACCCTACAGAGGAAAATCGGAAAAAGCACAAACAAGCAAGCAACTCATGCAATGTCCCAAAGGCAGTAAAAATTGTTGGTCATTTGTAAAAAATATTAAAATCTCCTCAACATCTTCGGTTCCAACGCTCATCGCTAATGACAAACCTATTACCTACTCCTCAGAGAAGGCAAACTTGCTCGCAGCCCATTTCGCTGTCTTACAGCAACGTTGCCCCTCCTGTACTTGAGAATGTAAATATTTTTTATATGGGACATATTTTTTTCCGCACTCGTACAGTAGCAAGAGTTCTCAAAGATCTCGATATACACAAATCCGCTGGCCCGGATGGTATACCCCCGATTCTTCTGAAGAGGTGTTCTTCCACACTGACAAAGCCACTGCGTAAGCTTTTCTATCGCTCCTACTCTTCTGGAATCTTTCCTAGAAGATGGAAAACAGCATTTGTCCAGCCTGTCTCTAAGAAAGGTGACCCATCCTCCCCCTCCTCCTACCGACCAATAGCACTTACATCCCTTCTTTCTAAGGTCATGGAAACGCTGATTAACCATCAGCTTAAGGAATATCTCGAAGATCGAAAGCTTCTCCATGACCGTGAGTATGGCTTCCGCAGCAACCGTTCCACTGGTGATCTGATGGCATATCTCACCGAACAGTAGAACAAATCTTTACATCGCTTTGCTGAAAGTAAAATTATTGCTCTCGATATCTCTAAGGCATTTGATAGAGTTTGGCATGAAGCTCTCTTATCGAAAATGCGTGCTTTTTGGATCGATTTGTTCGTTTGATTAGAATCTATCTTTTGGACCGTTCAATACAAGTTGTATTAGACGGATTCAAGTCTAATTCCCACAAAATAAATGCTGTTAAATGTTACTTCTAATCCACTTAACTGTTTTGCTGACGACTCTACCCTCAGCTTTTCATATTCGTTCGATAATTCACGTCCTTCGCCTTCGGACGTACAATTGCAACGGTGCCGTATGTCAAGCTCATTAAACTCCGATTTATACAGCATTGTCAAATGGGGTAATAGGAATCGTGTGGAGTTTAATGCTTCGAAAACTCAATGCTGTCTTCTGTCGTTAAAGCTAAACATACCCCCAATGCCATTGTCCATGAATAGCACTTACATCGAAGAAACCGAAAAGCTCTCAGTACTCGGTATGTGTGTCAAAGACGACCTCCATTGGAACAACCATATATTTTAAATCGCTAAGAATGCTGCTAAGTGCTTAGGTTTTCTGTATCGGAGTAAGAAATACTTTTCCCCATCTGACCTGGCAATTTATACGCCCTAAACTCGAGTATAACTCCCACCTCTGGGCAAGTGCTTCACAAACATCGCTTCACCTGCTTGATAGAATACAAAATCCAGGGTTAAGATTGAAACAATTGCCCCTCTCGAGCACCGACGCAATGTTTCATGTCTTTCCTTATTTTATCGTTTCTTCTATAAAAAATATTCCCTCGAAGTAGCCAGCTGCATTCCTCCCCTTAAAAGTTTCGCCCGTAATACTCGTCTTGCTAGGAATGCCCATCAGTTTACCCTTGAGCCCAATATCGGACGAGCGGTGAAATATAGAGATTCTTTTTTTTAGCCGAACAACACGAATTTCGAATAGTTTACCCGGTGATATATATAGTCTATATCTATACCAACATTAAACATTTTTTTATTTGTAGCTGAAATCCTCTTAAGAACTTTTCCCCAACAAAAGAAAAAATAAAAGATATTTTGTAAGTTAATTAAGAAAGTCCATAATGGTGTGCCTAGGAATTTGTTGTATTTTTTTATTTTCAATTAGCTACATAAAAGAAAACTGGACCTGGAGAGCAAAATTAGTTCAAGTTGATATGATAATTACATCGTTGGCCGGCCTATATTTTTTTTATTTTGTCGGCCTAGATCAATTTCAAGGTTTGCCAACGTCTTGCTGACGTTGAACGAAGATCTTTTGTAAATTTTCATAAAATATCAAGACAGTTTTTTTAATTGTATTTCGGGACAAATTGTATAATGGAAAATGAATCCATATTCTTAGACTTACAAGAAATAAAAAAGAAGAAAAACTAAACTAAATTGCTGAATAAGACATTATCAATACAACAAATGGGCACGACTAGGTCGCACGTACTTGCTCCTATGTGCTTAACCATATTGGAAGGCAAGAAATTTGATTGAAACAAGTAACATTTACGTACAAAAATAACACGTTCTGAACTTATAAATAGTGTCAAAACCACAACCTGTAACGGTTTTTAGTAAATATGGAGTATGCCATCATACGTCTTGTATAATAACAAATTTATGAAAAAAGTATTTCGAAAATTTTAGCATAGGGGGGTTGTAAGGGGCAGAATATCCTTCATAAAAACGGGACTTGTACAGGATAAACCTAATTATACTAATTTACTGTAGGTAAGGTTGGGTTTATACCATCTAACAAAAAAAAAATTTACAAATTTGTTTATACAGGGTGTGCCTAATTCGTTTTTCAGGATTTTAGGAAATGATTCTTGGATATATTTTAAGAAAAAACGTTCTACAGTTAGGGATTTTCTCCAATTTTTATATCATTTATCGGGGATTTAAAAAAAGGCTTCCTTTGATGTACTTAAACCCCCGATGAATTATATAAAAAATTGAGATAAAGCCTTACTGTAAATACATTTTTTTTAGAATATACCCGAGAATTATGTCCTTAAATCTTGAAAACGAATTAAGGGACACCCTGTATAGAAGAGTATAAGTAAGAAAAGTAGGCATATAATTATCCACAATGTGTAAGAAAAAGCCCCAAACCGCTGAAATAAAAAAAAATATTGTTGCTATTGTTCTTTTGTTTATAATTTTGTGTGGCCATTTTTCGTATTCAATTCAAAACTGTTTTATTTTTGGAGCTTCCTTTCATTGGCTTTGAAGCCATTTTTCAATTTAAAAATTGGACCCTTTTTATGGGTAATTTTTCATTGGAGCCAAATTTCATGTACCCATTCAGATCATGTTATTTTTCTGCACATATATTATGTTGTATACTACTTGTATCTGTCAAAGATCTTTGATCTAGTATACATATACATATGTAAATGTATACCTACATAATTATGTACATATATCGCTCATATTAAACACCAGAAATATTATTTTATTTCCAAACTCCAAGCCAAAATAATTTTTTGCATAGAAAACGAAATGAACCTAAAAAACTTCACAAGAGAAACAATTCATTTTCACATTTCACAACCCCTCGCATGAGTGTGGCACCAAACGCCTTCCTTTTCTGTAAAATGGTCCATAAACGAAGAAAAAAACTGTCACACCAAAAAACAGACCACAGAAAAATTAGACCATTTTTTAAAAATTAATATAAAAAAAAAACTATTATTGTTACATATATTTTCTAAGTTGCTTTAAAAAGATAAAATGTTGAAAAAAAAAATAAAAAAAATTAAACCAAAATTATTAGAACGTTACTTTCTTTATAAAGTCACTAGATATTTTAGTTTTTTTAATCAGCGATTAGAGTGTTAAAAAACAATATTTTTTTAAAAAACTATAGTCTTACTCCCGAGCTTGAAAACTCAGCTTTCAGATAAAATTAAGAATAAAATTGAAATTCGAAAACCATAGAACATTCACAAAGATTTAAAAAATAACAACAGTAATCAAATGTTTATGTTTTTTTATAATAACTTTTGTTGTAAATATTTGAGTTGGTCTTTTTATTTCTTTTTGTTTTGATGAATTATATTGAAAATTGAAGAAGTGACACCTGTTCAAACACGGTAAGATCGAGAAAAATGCGTCTGATTCGATGAATTTTTTTTTCATAAAAAATTAAGTTTAATTAAAAAAAATAGTTTTACTCCCGGTATTGACTCAATTTAATTTTAAAACAAAAATATAAATAAATAAAAAAAAACTAAAACCCCAAGATTTAAGATTAGAGAAAAAGAACGATAAATTTATATCTTTTTTATGATCTCTAACTTACAATTTTGGAAAATAAGAAATTATTATAACGAATATTTTAAGTCTTGTATGTTAAATAAATAATAAAATTTATTTCGTTAGAATATCCTTTTAAATAAAAAAGTTTTCCGCCAATTTGTTCACAAACATCTAATTTTTTCGAGGAACACCCAGCCTTAAGATAAAACATGTTTCCATGGCATTTTTTTACTGGTATTTATATATATACATGTCTATAGAATACCCTTTAAAGCCCACACATTCAAAGAAAATGTTTTAAAATTAAGATTCTTAATTTTATTAAAGGATTTCATTCGAAGAATGCCTTATGTTCTTCATGTACTAATAGGGTCTTTATGAAAAAATTCCAGCACTGCCTTTGTAACTCCTGCTTTATTTGATGAGAATATCCTTGGAATTTTTCTCATTCTCAATAGGAATACTCAATCTCTTCCTTAATTGATTTTTTTCAACCAGATGCTGAATATCTTCCTTATTCATCAATAGGGTGAGATCTCTGGAAAGGATGCTTCCTGGGGGGATTTTTTTGTGGTTATGTTTTAGAAAGTGAAGAAGAAAATTGAATTAAAAATTGCAGAACCAAGTAGTTTATAACTTTTTTTTATATTAATATAAAACAAATAGAAAATAAAAAAATGAAAAAAGGTTTATTATTAAATTATCTCGCTAATTATATACAGAATTATATTTTATTAAGGACTTTGCAATATTAAACATTAAACAACAGACAAACCCCTGAAAGAAAAATGATTGGAGAACTGAAAATTAGAACAGAATTGTCCTCTACTGAGTCGGGAGAATTAAATGAATTGAAATAATAGTGCATCATTCTGAGGCATGGACATTTTCAAAAGTAGATGACGGCGCTTTAAGTTTCTTTGGGGTCTGGCTCAAAAAATCTTGGATTTCATCCATGAAATACCACAGCGATTCCATACCGGAAAAACAGCGACTTTGGCGGCGCAGACGAGTGAAAGAGGACCTCGTCCAACTGCACATTAGCTAGGGACCGAACGGGCTGGTGAAGCATGTCCATCCGGGCTGTAGCATCACCTCTTAGATCTTTTACTCCAGCTGTCATGCCTAAAACTTTTCTATTCAAAATGCAAGCCCTGCCATTCCTATGACCTTTTGTTCATTGCGAACCTCATACATGCTCCTCTTTGTGCGACTTAATTTTCTTGAACATGTAGATCTGCTCCCACTTTCCAATCAAGTTTAAATCACAAACCTAGCAATTAGCTCTCCACTATCCAAACAATAATTAACCATAGATTTTCGATGATTCCCTTAAATGCATGAAAACTTTACTCCTACGTGACATGCATGCGATTTTCTTTACTAATTTTTTTTTATTTTTTTCTAGGAAAAAATCTAGAACAGAGTGACATCCAAACAACAACAAAAATGGCGAGAAAATTGATTTTTCTCTTCCTCATCCATGTATGGCTGGAAGGTTCATTAGCACAGCATTCGCCATTTTCCCTACAAGGAGCCGTAGATGCACTTCACCGGCGAGAGGCACAAATGGCACTTAAGGACAATTACAATATACCAATGCGTTACGGCATCCCTCAAGTTGCAGCAGCAGCAGCATCTCAGGACCAGGATTATTGGGAAGATGGTGGGTTTACATTGTATATTGTTTGTTGCATCCTTTTATGATTCGCTAACACAACATGGACATCCGCATTTCTATTAGTCACGTTCTCATGAAAATTATTTAAATTCATTCATTTTTATTTTTTTTTTTTTTTTTGTATCTTAATAAACAATCTGTTCCTTCTACTTTCTATAGATACTGAAGGAGGACCCGCATCTTTTGCGTCATCACAGCACGGCAACAACAATCGGCACAGATTAAATCGGATACTTGCAAGGTATCTAGCCCGAGAGGAGGACAATTCTCACAATGGTGGTAGTCTGGGGGCAGCTTCCGCCCTGGGTGGGTATGAGTTTGCCGATGACAACTATCTTCCCGATGAGAAAAAGCGGTCATCATTCTTTAGAGAGCGATATGGTAAGGATGATAACTTGGAATTCTGTCACAGCTACTTAGGAATTCTATGAACTTTCCAACAATTTCTAGAAGTTAAGCTTTAAAAAAGTTGTAAAGGTTTATTTAGGTCCATTTTCTTTCTTCGTCCTTTTGTCAATTCACAATAACCTCACACTTTACGAACAATAACGGGTGTCGTATCCATGAACTGTATTTTTTTTTATTTTTTTTTTGTGGTCCATTTATTGTGATATAACCGCGCCTACGCACACAGCATTATTTATGCCATTTCAAGGATTTAAGTATCCTTTTTTTAGCATTCAAGATGGTGGTAATTTTTTTTAGATAGCATTCTTAGAAATAGCAATTTCTTGAAAGCCATCATCCAAAAAAAAGTATGTGAAGGTAAGGTAGTTCTTAGAGTGTCCTGAAAGCATTGTCTTGTTGGCAATGTATAAAACCTAGTTAAAGATAAACCCTCCTCCACCCGCATATCTAATGGAATGGAATAAAATAATCCGCAGGAGAACATATTTATGTGATGTATTCACAGTTGGGGGCTATCACCTTCCGGTAAACCGAAAGTGGCATAAGTAATGTATATGGTATGGACATCCCATTGTTTTGTATTTGATGGGTTCGTGACCACTTTAGGTACTGTATGCTTCCTCCAAGAGCATGTGTGTGCATTGCTATTCAAAGGGGTACTTTAGTTGATTGGATTGGTAATCTATTTAAACAAAGGTTAAGGCGTAACGTGAGCTTATTTATGGATGGACTCTTTTTAATATGCTTTATATCTATATCGATGTTGAGACTTGGGAGTGAAATTCTGTTGAGTTTATATAACTTTAAGTTAGAGTGAGAGATAAAAGCATTTTAATGTTTTTCAGTTTTTTTTTTTATTAAAAAATAGGAAAAATTATATGAACTGTGTTGCTTAAGCCTTGAAGGTGTCGTAAATTACTGCCCCTTAGGAATAATTCATTTACTGTTAAGAACCTAACATAACTTTTTTCAGATTTTAGCTTCGCTAGAGTAAACATAGATAACAATCAAACATGACATTACGAGAATAAGAAAAACAATGTGAAAAGGCCGATCTTAATGATTTGCGTAGAGGGGTAACTACTAACGGATCTGAGGATTGGGATTAAGTATTTTAAAAGCATTTTCGAAAGTCTAATCTATCATTTGGTTTCTATAAAATATGAATTTTAAAAGACATAGTTTCCCAATAAAATCTTTCAATAGTTTTTAACTAATTAAAGGGGGTTTTTTTTTATAGGTATAGAACTTTGAAATGGAATAAAACAAAGATGATTTTTTAAAATTTATATGAAATTTACTTTATTCGAAAGATAATCTTCTGGCATTATAATTTGAATATTATTTTTGGCATATGACCGCCAAGGGCTGGCTCGGACTTAGTCTAATCTGGAGGTCTAATTTTCGATGACTTTTTCCAACATTTGTGACCGTATATCGGCAATAAAGTGGTGAATGTTGTCCTCCAAGTGGTCAATCGTTTCGGGCTTATCGGCGTAGACTAGCAACTTCACATATCCCCACAGAAAATAGTCAACCAGCATTAAATCGCACGATCTTGAAACCCAAATCACGGGTCCGTAACGTTACCAAACGTTTCCTTCAATAAATATATTGTGGCACGAGATGTATGACATGTTGAGCCGTCTTGTTGAAACCACAGCTCCTACACATCATGGTTGTTATGAACGAATAAGTCAGTAACCATGGCTCTACAGCGGTCACCATTGACTGTAACGTTCTGGCCAGCATCGTTTTTAAAGAAGTACGGACCAATTATTCCACCAACACATAAAGCACACCAAACAGTCAGTTTTTGTGGGTGTAACGGTGTCTTAACATACACTTGAGGATTATCATCACTCCAAATACGGCAGTTATGTTTATTGACGTATCCATTCAACGAAAAGTGAGCTTCATCGCTGAACAAAATTCGCTTATGAAAATTGGGATCAACGGCAATCTTGTTTTGGGCCCATTCACTGAATCTACGCCTTGCTAGGGGATCCTGTGGCTTCAATTCTTGCACGTGATCTCGCCGCAAAATCTTCCATAAAGTAGACGGCACATATCCAATTCCTGTACACGATGGCGGATAAACTGATTCGGGTCTTCCTCTACGCTACACTCTACAGCAGCAATGACTTCTTCTGTACGCACTCTACGACGTCTCTGTGTATGCGTATTATCATTTAGAGTAAACGTGATGCGAAAATGTTCCATCCATTGCTCTGATGGACGATTATGTTGACCGTAAAATGGACGTAATCCGCCATACGTATTTCGAACAGAACCATGCTTTTCAAAATAAATTTGCATGATTTGGAAGCGTTGCTCAGTCGTCAGTCTATTCATGTTGAAATGTCAAACCAAACTTAAAATAAATCATATGACCGCTGACAAAATGGCCGCCAGTTAAAATAGTGTTGCCAACTTAAAGTTCTATACCTCTAAAAAAAAAAACACCCTTTATTTATTTTATAATTTTTTTTTATTAATTTAATAATAAACTCCCATAAACTGCTTAAAAATCTTGTTTTTTTTAACTTAAAATAAAATCCGAATTTTGTCATAATCGTTCCCATAGTTTTCCGATTCCTTGTTTCTTTACTAGGACTAGGATGTGAGTTAGAATATTTTATTTTTTTCATAAAATTAAATCTTAATAAGTTTAGATCGTTATATTTTTCTACATATTCCTTGTTTTTGTTAGGGACCTTTGCTTATGACTTAGCATTTTAAAAGCAAGTCGTGCAATTTTTTTTTTTTGACTTTTATTAAAATTTATCTGACTCATCCGGCGCTGCTCGGGTATACACTTTTTTGAATCCCGTCAACAGCGAGTCCAACATTAACACCAGCAACGTAACGTATTAATACACACACAAAATTCACAAACCGGGCTTAACTATAGCTAAATAACGACTAAGGTTACCATGAAAGCATACGCAAAATTTAAAATTATTCATTTAAAAATTATAAACATGAAAAACTACATTTTCGTAAATATTTTCTCCTCAGCGCCACCTATCGGTTCCAATTTTTTTCAGGATTATCCGCAGGGCTGATTTAAAGATGGTCTAAAAATTTTGAAAGCCAGAAATCGTTCTGTTTGGTTACGATTTGTCTACTCGGTTTTTGGTTTCGGTTTGACATCGACTCGTACTTCGTGTTTGCTCTGCTGTAACCCTAATGCCGTAAAATGCCGTAAACATAACCACGCTTCAGCTTTGGTTTCGATCACGTTACGTTTCACATGCTTTCTGTTCGCTTGAAGTGACTTTTTCCAAATTTCTATCATGTTTTTGTTTTTGTTTTTCTGTCAAAGTGAACAAAAGTTCAACCAGTTTCTACTTTCAACAGCTTCGAGTTTGAATCGAGTTAACTTATCTTGTACTCAAACCACATCTATTGATTTTCTATGTTTGAACTTGTAAACGTCAGGCGAAACCGAAACTTAAGCGTGATTGTGTTTTACCCATAAACGTCAGGCAAAACCGAAGCTAAGGCTTAAGCCACAATGATTGAAGTTTGAAATCGAATACGTTTCTAAACCGAGTTCTCTTTAGCTGGTTGCCGGTGCTTAATGAGGATAAAAATGATGCATTACATAACATTTAATTTTGTTCTTTTGTTACTGTCCCGGAAAAAGCAATTCAAGAGCAATTGGGTGACATTTGGAACGAAATATTCTACTCTGTCCAAAATATACTTAGATTTTCCTCCATCTCTCAACATATGAAGTGTAAAATTCCATTGAAGGATGGCTACGGTGTCGATGGATTAAAAAACCTCTAAAAAATCAAAAAAAAAAAAGAAGTTTTTTTTAGTTCTCTTAAGAGCAACTTTTTTATTAAATGAATAAAAATCCTACCAACCTACATAAAATTCGGGGAATACGATTTAGCTTCAAACCGAATTGGCCAGCTTTGTTTGCTACGGTTTTCTTAAGCTTTGAAAATGACCAACATTGTAGGAATGAGTTTACCAAAAACCGTTATTAAAATAGCGTTTCAAAAAGTTTTTTGTTTTGTTTTTTGGAATTCTCTTTAATGGCTCAGCGAATTTGTACGAAGTTGTTTAAACTGACTGTATCGAACTGAAAGCTTTAAAGCTTTGTGTTCGATTTCTTGTTGTTGTTCTTTTTTCTCTCTCATTTAGATCGAAAGAAACTCTTTTCAGTTCAGTACAGTATGATTTGTGACTCGTGGAAAGAAAGACATTTTATGGTGGCACGGAAGGATATTTTAAAATAAATACTATTTATAGTGGTTTTTGCGACTGATTTTCCACTTACGTCGTTGGTTGTTATATTTGGTATTTATTATTAATTTTTTTCGTTTTGTCTGGGCTGCAAAACAATTACTGAACAACGTTTAAACAAAACGGGATTTGCGGCATTTTTTGTATTCAAAAAAAAAAATCTTAAAATTACGTCTTTTTTGAAAATTTGATAGAATTAAACGACTTGTTTGTTCAAAATTTTGTTTTTAGGGTTCTAAGGCAATTTCCTGGAAACATAAATAAGAAAAATTGTAGCTCAAGGAGGAACGGGACCTGCGTTAAAGTTACTCTTATTTTTTCCAAAATGGTTTTAATATTTTTTTATTTCCACTGTTTGGAAAAGCTTTGCAAAATGCCAAATGCGAAAATGCATTTTAAATCCAATTTAAAAAAATAACAATAATAATCTCCCGTTTTTTTGTTTTAATTTGCTAAGAAAATATATGTTTTTTAATTTTTTTATTGAATTGCATTCAAATATGTAAATAACTAAATTTACTGGCGCGACAGCTCCTTAACGAGCCAAGGCCTAATGACTTATACTCTCAACCATTCCTGAGTGTGTGTTGTTAATTTGTAAAAATTGAAGTTGAAGTTTGAAGTTTACCGCCGAGTCCGAACGGCTACATGAGATGCACTTCATCGAGACAAATTTTACTCTTGGAAGTTTTGTCAGTTTCTCGCAAGTGAAAGGGGAGCGGGATTTAAATACTGACGCTAAAATAAAAGAAAACGGTACCTTGTATACAAGGTCAACTCGTTACGTATTTTTTTTTGATTAATTGAACTTTAACTTTCTTACTGTAAATTGTTCATTTGCCTAAAATAGAAAATGGACTTTAAGCAACTTATTTACATTTTAATTGCAGATCCCTCAACTGCTCTCTTACATGATCAAAGCAACCAACCCAACGATCACTCTGAACTAACCGATCAGTTTCTCAAGGAAATCGAAGAAGCCCGCGAACTTGACCGCGAAGAACGTTACAAAGAAGCCTTACGCCGCGTCTGGGAGAGATACCAACAGCAAGAGAACGAACTCGAAAGCGATATATTCGAAGATCACAAACGAACCGTACCCCAACCAAACTACTATATTGGACCACTTATGCAAAAGAAACGCACTTACCCAGTACTCCCATGGTTGCCAATGTCACGACGTAAGCGATTTCCAGTGGCTAAACGATCCCCAAAAATGCCTTTCGATGAATCGTCGTCCAAAGCAAATGTCGAGAGAGTCCCCGATGAGTTGCGTGAGCTCTTCGGCAAACCAAATGAAGAAAAGAAGAAACGATCCACAGATGGACAGTCCAAAGATGCAACAACAGAGAAAAAGAACGAAACGAGCAATTCGTCAACCATCGAACCACAAACAGAACATCCATCTCACGGCGGACATCACCACAAGGAACACAAGCATCGCAAACGAAGTGATCACGTCCACGACAGCCAAGAAGAGGACGAAGAAGATTCTGAGGAACATGAACCAGAACATGAAGAACATGAAGAAGAAGAGGAAGAGGAACACGAAGATGTCGAATATGATGACGAAGCGCAGAAGAAGAAGAAGCGTGAAATAAGCGGAAAACACATGCAGAAACGATCGAATTTGGAAGTTGTCAAAGAAGATCAAATCATACCTGGAGATTTGTCCAATTTCAGGGGAAAGAAATCAATCCAATGGTCAAAGTACTTTGGTATTGATCGGAGGAAAAAATCCGGATACGATAAGTATAGGTGACTTGAACTTTTCCCTTAGCAACCAGTTCAAAATATTCATTTTTCCATTTTAGTGATGACTCAAAGAAAATGCAAGAAATAGATGAGGACGATAATGACGAAGACAAGCGAAAGAAAAAGAACATTGATCCCGAAAGACTGAACAACATGGGCAAGAAGTTGCAATCGATTGAAGACCTTATCATTGATGAGACCGTTAAATATACTGGCGCACATGAAGGTTTGATATTAACACATTAACTCATTCAGTTGTGGGGAGTTTATAAATAAATTGTTCTTCTTTTAAAGGCATTGCTGATCCAGAGGAAATTGCCCGCTTGAAGGACCATGTTGTTTCACGACTCGCCACAGCGTATAGTTTGGAGAAAATGAGACGAGCTCTGGAGAAATTACGTCAATCCGTGGACAATGAAAACCATTTGTTGCGAAATGTTGTGGAAAGTGAATCAAAATCCGAAGATGAAAATGATATCGAGAATCGAAAACGATTGTCAGTGAAGAAAGAGAAAGTCGAGTTCCAGGGGCTACAGTAAGTACATTCTTTGTCTTTGAGAGTATTTTTTTTTAAGTAATCTTCTCGGTGATCAAGGTTTTCCCAGGACTTTAGATACAAAGCTACAGCTACAGTTTGTTTCTTCCAGTTTCATCAGATCTTATGCTCTTCTTTTTTTCTGGGATTCTCTTAATACGAAGTCATGCCATTACTATAGCACCTAAGATTAAGTTAAGAGCGAAACTGTTTTTTCTTTCTTTCTTTCTCTTCCGTTCGTTTATGTATGCGTTGCGTATGGTCAATGCTGTCACTTTAAAATGTACGGCGTTCATTTCTCAATGTAACTTATATTCGGCGTATCAAACGTCATTTTTCCAGTTTCATCAGATCTTGTGTTCTTCCGCTTTCTAGAATTCTCTTAATCTTCAGTTAGCCTAATACCAATTTCCAACTAAGTTTAAGAATATAAATTTATAAATTTATTGGCGCGACAGCTTAAGGAGCCAAGGCCTAGTGACTTATACTCTCATCCATTTCTGTGTGTGTGTTGTTAATCTGCAAGAATGGAAGGGACTTACAGTTTACCGCCGAGTCCGAACGGCTACATGAGATGCACTTTTTCGAGACAAATTTTACTCTTTGAGGTTTTGTCAGTTTTCGCTAGAGGCAGTACCCCGGAAAAGAAGATGGCTATGAGCTGGATTCGAACCCAGGCTCATTCGCTTAGCAGTCCGACACACTAACCACTAAACCACGGGGCACTACAAAAAGATTAAGAATAAGATAATTTAAAATTCGTTAAGAGCGAAACTGGTTTTTCAATTGAGATTAGCAGGGAAACTTTCTCTCTTTTCCGTCAGTTAATGTGATGAGAAATATGAGTTGCGTATAGTCAGTGCGTATTCGGTATGTAAAACCTTTTCCCTCCTATTTCATAAGATCTTTTGCTCTTCGTTTTTCTTGGATTCTCTTAATCCTACCTTAGAACTAAGAATAAAATGATTAAATTTGATTTTTTTTATTTCTCTTAGTCATTCAATCAATACTCCAAACAACGAAAAATCCAAGGACTTACAAGGCAACTCAATGACGGCTGAATCTGATGCCGAAGACGAAGACAAGAAGAAAAAGAAACAAAAGAAGCGCACTCAATACCAGCGATACCCAGAAATACCAAATGATGTCAGCGAATTCGAAGAGGAACTCGGTGCTGGTCACTATGAACCCCTCAACGATGCCTATTTGGGAAATAAAAACTACGTACCCGGATCATCAGATCAGTGTCCTTTGATCGATTCTATGGCGCAACGCTGTCGAAGTGTTGATCTCCTTAGTGGAGACATAAACCAAGAGCTCCTTCCAATTTGTGGAGTCCATCAAATATGCTACTTATGTGTAAGTAAAACGTCTTTTCTTGTCAATATCATGAATCTTACAATTGCTCTTTTAGGGAACATCACAAGTGGCCTGTGACTTCCAATACCTATCCGAAGCAGATTCAATTTGCGGCCACAACAACGAGTGTCAGTCAGCAGCACGATCAATCCTAATGATACTTCGCGGCTCGCCAGGTCCACAAATGGGCCCAAAGGAATGCATCAAAAATCCATGCCTAAACCGTGCCATGAGAGAAATTGGACTCTAAGGTGTCCCCCCACCCCCAAAAAAATTTCACATTTGAAAAATACATCAACACATACAAGTCTACAAAAACCTTACACAAAACATTTATCTGCTCCCAAGTCTACGGATATAAGATATTTTTTTAGAAACATTTTACAAGAAAAAAAAAAAGAAAAGAAAAAGTAAATAAGAATTTGTATCCTTAAGTTAAATAATTGTATTAATTATAAATAAATTCTTTATATCAAAACAACTTGAAAATATTACACTATGGCAGCTATTTGATTTTGTAAAAAAAAAAACAAAAACAAAAAAACAATATAATACAACATAAAATGTTTGCTTATTTCAAAAAGCACTTGTACAGCTGAATAGGATCAAATATTAAGCCAACAATAATCGGCACGAAACTCTTATAATTGTCAAAAAGTATTTAAACTTAAAAAAAAACTATTTATTCCGTGTTACATGATTAAACTATCAAAACACAATCATTTCCATCCGAGAATGATGTTTAAAATAAAAAAAAGTTATATAACTGTTAAATGTGGTATTTTTTATTCGAACTTGAAACCACTGGACTAAACCATACTAAAAAACATTCCATTTAAAGTTTTTAGATAGTCGGTGTTTTTTTTTAATGTAAAAAATAAAATAAAATATTAAATGTTTTTTATGTTTTAAATAATTCTTCTAAATAAACATGGATTTCAATTTTTAATTTAAAATTTAAATGTTAATTGACAATAAAAAAAAAATTAAGAGAACTGCAGAATCAAAGAATGTTTTTTTATTTACACTTTATCTATTTTTACGTTACGAATAAAAAAAAAAAACTTAACATCGCTGAAATTTATTTCACTTTTTTGTATACACGATCGTTTACCCCCCTTAATGTTTATTATGTGGACAAAATTCTAAAACATGTTCACTACATATTTATAAACAAAAAAACAAAAACACATTTAAAACATATTTCAACAATTTCTCCAACAAATTGTGTTGTGTATAAAAAACAAAAAGAAAAATATACTTTTAAATCTATATACACATATATATTTTACAGTTGATTTAAAAAAAAATAAAACTTAATACAAAAAAAATGTAATGCATACAGAAATTATTATAAGATATTTATTGGTGTATTAAACTTGAAAAAGACCATAAGATGGAAAAATAAAACTTATATATAGATGTATGAAAAATAAAAATAAAACAAAATGTTATTAAAACAAATAAATAAATAAAAAATTGAAAAACATGATTTATAGGATTTTTTTTTGGCCGAGTCTCACGACCTATTGTCTTAACGCTGTAAGAATGGTGCGAGCGGACCCTTCCGTGGCTATCTATTATATCGGTTCTTTAATAAAAAAAAATCCTCACTCTAGTAGGCCGTAAAAATGCACCCTTAATAAACGTCTCACCTGGAATGCTAATTGGTCCACCCTTGAATTCAATTTCGGACGTACCATGAAATACAGATTCCTTTTTTAGCCGAACAACACGAATATGTAATAGTCTACCCGGCGAGATTTTCCCTTGCCATTTCAATTGAATGGATCAAAAACATTTCGGAAGGTCTAAAGAGGAATATGACAATACAGTGTGGGAAAGGAACTAAGAGTCTAGGAATCATTCTGCTGAAAACATCCTTAACATGTGTTAACATAGTAATATTTGGGCAATGAAAAAGCCCTCTATTATGAAAAATCATTTGTGTCGTATCGTCGAAACAATCTTCGACTCCACCCCAGAGGGACGGCGCAGTAGAGGAAGACCGAGACTTAGGTGGCTCACACAAGTGGAAGAGGACCTCAACCGACTTCACGTGCAAAACTGAAAGCAGCAAGCTAGGGACCGAGCTGACTGGAGAAGCTTGTTGGTTGAGGCCCAGGTCCACCCCGGACTGTAGCGCCACTTAACATTAAAATGAGAAGCGCCGAGTAAAAGACACGTGGGAGTCTCGGCAACGAACTTGCTTACAGAAAACTAAATCACTGCTAGGAACTGTCCAAGAACCTTTCCAAACTGATAAAGAAACATGGTGGTGGAATGATGGAGCTCAGGCGGTGATAACTAAGAAAAATTGGCCTTGGAAGGTCGGTCAATAAACCTCTCTTATGATATAGAAGAAGAAACGCGCCTTGAATAGGCTAACAGACGTTACAAAGGAAAAAAAATGCCAACGTAAAGCAGAGTGTACGGAGATCATGTATCGGCAGTTAGAAGAAATACCTGCAGCGGCTGCTAATACAAAACAGGGTATTAATGAGCTGGGACTATTTCCCTATTGCCGCTCAGAGAAAAATAAAGAAATTCATAAACTTAAAGCTAACTTGTTGTGGATGACGAAAAATTCTTCACAGATACCACAATTTTCTGGGTTATACTTTCTAATAAATACCTACACCTAACAACGAAGAAGTCCGCGACTTCCGAGTAGAACAAATAAGTGGTGTGGTGAAAAACAATAATTGAAAGAAAATATGTCGGGATTCCTCACGAGATTGTATTTGTTGATTTTTAAAAACAATTTGAGATCTGATATAGTTCGCCTTAAGGCAACGCGGGCTTCCGAAAATCTACGTGGAGACGTTAATGGACATCAAGTCACCAAAGAGTTCCTTAATGAAGGTTGACGTTAGTCTAAGAGCCCGCAACAGGTTTTTTGCGTGAGAGGAAACCAGATGATATTGGTGTTACAAACAAACCTCCTCAAGGTGATAACGCCATCAATCGTCTGCCAGTGCCAGCCCGCAGATGCAGCATTACCGAGTAATGGTCGGTTAAAAGTACCATTTTTCTGAAAATAGACCTAGTGAAGGAAACCATTTCAAATGCATCGCATCCCAACGCCCTCGATACCCTGAGTGCGAAAATGTTTATGACAGACGTCTCATAGGTGCCAAGCCCCTGACAGACGCTGCCGAAAACGCGTTTTTTTTTTACTTTTTTAGATTTTTGGGAAACCACTTTAAATTACTCGCATCCGAAAACTCTTGCTTCCCTGAGTGCGAAAATGTATGTGACAGACGTCTTTCAGGCGGCCAAACCCCTGACACAAGGGAAGCCTTATTTGTATAACTTGAATTTCTGCAGGTGGTGACGGACCTTAAAGTGAATCAATTATTCTTTGCTGACGACAAAGCCATCTTAAGAATGGATGCCGCATTTTAATAACTACGGCAAATATAACCAACATTTTCTGATCCACACAGGCCTATTATAAACAACTTTTTTCGGCGATTATTCTTTACCTGATAAAAACTTTTTTTATCGGAAAAGTGCCAGAAGAGAAGCGAAGAGATTATGAATTTTGAAATAGGAAACCCAAGAGCCATATAAAACTAGTAATACCGAAAACCAAATAATTCCAAAACAATAACTTCATATACAATATACATGTACACTTACCTGGCCCTGTTTTCTGGTTCGAAATCTTTCTAGTTTTGGATTTCCAATGAAGTTGACTCCTGGAACATGTTTTTCTTCAAATTGTCCATGAAATAACTTCAAATTAGTCCAACACGTTAGCATTAGTTATAAAATTGTTTTCACCAGCTTGCTTTATGCAATTATTTTTTACATTACCATTACTTCCACAGAACAACAGAAATTTTGTTTTTATCACAATTTACAATATTTATATAAATTCATCTGGCAAAATTTAATAGATTTCTCAGAACAAAATATAAATTTTAAAAGTTATTTGAAGTGGTTTCAATAACAAGTAATTCTTCAAAAAAAAACTTTCTTTAAAAGTTATAGTAGGTGAGGCGACCGTAGGAACGAACACCCACCTCATCGAGTCATTAGAAAATTTAGCCATTAATAATAAATGACAAATTACATAAAATGGACAAAACCGCAAACTTGCTCGCCTCCCATTTCGCTGCCAGCTCCACGCTGCCTAACAGCAACGTTGCCCCTCCTGTACTTGAGAATCTAAATTTTTCCATGGGACAGATTTTTTTCCGCACTCGTACAGTAGCAAGAGTTCTCAAAGATCTCGATATACACAAATCCGCTGGTACGGATGGTATACCCCCGATTCTTCTGAAGAGGTGTTCTTCCACACTGACAAAGCCACTGCGTAAGCTTTTCCATCGCTCCTATTCTTCTGGAATCTTTCCTCGAAGATGGAAAACAGCATTTGTCCAGCCTGTCCCTAAGAAAGGTGACCCATCCTTCCCTCCTCCTACCGACCCATAGCACTGATATCCCTTATTTCTAAGGTCATGGAAACACTGATTAACCGACAGCTTAAGGAATATCTCGAAGATCGAAAGCTTCTCCATGACCGTGAGTATGGCTTCCGCAGCAACCGTTCCACTGGTGATCTGATGGCATATCTCACCGAACAGTGGAACAAATCTTTACATCGCTTTGGTGAAATTAAGATTATTGCTCTTGATATCTGCGAAAATGCGTGCTGCGAAAATGCGTGCTTTTGGGATCGATGATACTCTTGTTCGTTGGATTGGAAGCTATCTTCTGGAGCGTTCAATACAAGTCGTATTGGACGGATTCAAGTCTGATTCCCACAAAATAAATGCTGGTGTGCCCCAGGGCTCTGTTCTGTCTCCGGCTCTTTTGTTTTGCTGACGACTCTACCCTCAGCTTTTCATATTCGTTCGATAATTCACGTCCTTCGCCTTCGGACGTACAATTGCAACGGTACCGTATGTCAAGCTCATTAAACTCCGATTAATAAAGCATTGTCGAATGGGGTAATAGGAATCGTGTGGAGTTTAATGCTTCGAAAACTCAATGCTGTCTTCTGTCGTTAAAGCTAAACATACCCCCAATGCCATTGTCCATGAATGGCACTTACATCGAAGAAACCGAATAGCTCTCAGTACTCGGTATGTGTGTCAACGACGACCTCCGTTGGAACGACCATATATTTGAGATCACTAAGAATGCTGCTAAGAGCTTAGGTTTTCTGTATCGGTGCAAGAAGTATTTTTTCCCATCTGATCTGGCTAAAATCTATAAAGCGTTTATACGCCCTAAACTCGAGTATAACTCCCACCTCTGGGCAAGTGCTTCACAAACATCGCTTCACCTATCGCCCGTGTGGTATTTATCGACTATAAGAATATTATCAAGAACGCGATTGAAATGGATACAAAGATTTAGGATAGCGGACTTCCATGGCCAATAGTCACAATGATATGAATCTTTCAGGTTGTTGAGAACTGGTTCGAGGAACTTTCAAACTTTTAGAATGCTGACTTGCAGCTTTAGTTGGTGCAATTTTAAGAAATAATGTTCAATCGATTCTTGCACCACACTACATTCGCTTGCACCTTTGAAGATATCGACAGTCATCAGCTTCAGTTGTTATATAATTATTTTAGCTTTGAAATATCTTATATACTACTATACTATGTTCCACCACCCAGCATCCTGCAGGAGTTCTGGTACGGTGTGTTGTATTAGTTGAATTGGAGAAGAAAAACTTGAAAAGTTTAAATCTATTGAAATCAAGTGTGCTCAATATACTGCAACAACACCAACCGAAAAAGCAGAAGCCCTCGCTAAGCATTTTGAAGAGACCTTCAAGGATCGCCCGCACAATCACCCTCCTGAATTCATCGAAGAAGTTGAAAATAAGTTTTAAGAAGTTGCAGCCTCTAACACTTCAGTCACCAACTTTAATGAGGACAGTCCTGCACTCGAACCAACTGGAGATGCTTTTACTTCCATCGAGGAAGTAACTGGCATAATCCACGGAGGAAATTCTAAGAAGTCAGCAGGAAATGATGGGATTTCTAACTTTGTGGTTAAAAAGCTACCAATTCTCGCCATCCTACTGCTGACGATCATCTTCAATAACTGCCTTAATAACAGCTACTTCCCCGAAACATGAAAAACGGCAAAAGTGGTGCCCGTTCCGAAGAAAACCAACAGGACTAGTGTCGATGGATATCGGCCGATTTCGCTTTTATGCTGTGTCTGCAAAATCCTGGAGGGACTTATCCTGAGAAAGCGTCGTCATTTATTCAGGGAAAGGGAATTCATACCGGAATGTCAGTAAGGTTTCCGTGCACGACACTCAACCATCCATCCGCTTCTTGGTCTGCACTCCGAAGTGACAAACGGACTCAACAAGAAAGAGACGACAGTCGCCTGTTTACTGGACATCGAAAAGGCCTTCGACACTGTTTGGATAAAAGGACTGATATTCAAACTGTCAAGTCTAGGACTACCTGAACACTTGGTGAGATTAATCAAAAATTTTCTAGCCCATAGATCCTTTTATGTACAGGTTAACAAAGAATATTCACAAAGAAAGACGATTAGCGCTGGAGTTCCACAAGGTTCCAAGTTGGGCCCCATACTTTTCAACCTTTATACAGCTGACCAGCCTACTAACATCCCAGGGACGAGAACGAAGCTATATGCCGATGACTCCTTAACATATGCAACATCCATTTCACCATAAAGGAGAGTTGAAGGTCACATAAGAAACTTTTGGGACTACTACCTTAAATGGGGACTAAAGATAAATAGCGATAAGAGCGAGCTTATCTGCTTCAGAAACCCAACAACAGCAACAAGAGGTCGAAGACGTTTCGCATCACGCTGTGATAATATCAGTATCAAGCTACCAGACAACACAGTGATAAGGACAAAGACAACAGCAAAATACCATGGAGTGAATTTCACTAACCGCTTCCAATTCAATAAGCACGCTTCATTTATGCTTAAGAGAGCCAACTTCTCCCTACATCTGGTCCACCCGCTTCTTAGAAGAAGAAACGGACTAAGCACTAATACAAAGCTCCTTTGGTTCACCATATCACCAACATTTATGAAGAAGTTCGAAGTTTTTGAAAGGAAGATACTCCGTAGCTGTACAGGCCTACACCGAAACCCCATTACAAGAAAATATGTCCCAAACAAGAAGCTATATGAAGACACCAAAGTGATCCCAATAAATCAGTTCATGACACAGCTCTCCAAAAATATTTTGAGGAAGTTGGAGCACCACCCCAACTTGGAAATCCAGCAACAACTAGAGCCCAGCCATCGCTACCTCAACATTCGAGCCATCACAGACGATCGATTCGAGGATATAATGAACAATGACGGAGCCCCGTTCTACGAGAGAACCAGCAACGGACACAACAGAGGATAAACAACACCGCATCCTAACCCCAATTTTCTTAAAACCAAAGACAGTTATTATAATTAAGAATTTCAATTAAAAGATTATGCAAACAAAAATATGCTATAAGTAAAAATATATAGAATTGTATAGAGTCAGCTGAAGTACGTCGGCCCCCTGTTGTTGAGCCGACATGATTTATTTTAGTTATAAGTTAGTTATGTTAGACCAATTCATAACATAAATTCTAACGAATATAATAAAAATAATCTAATATAAAGAACTCTTATTTCTACCCGACGTTTCGAAGAAGTTTCATACTTCGTGGTCACGGGATGAGACTGACGTTTGATTGCTGTTGTTTAAGTTATTGGTTTTTAGCTCTCGCTCTCAAGTAGTACCGGTGCGTAGATGTTGATGCACTTGGATTGCTTGTGGGTGGTGGTGGTGTACTCGTTCTAGGTTGTTGTTGCGTTGAGTCGATGTATTTTTGGACACATGCAAAGCTCACGACATCGGCTATAGGTTTTTTGATTTGCTTTACTATGGTTTTGCTTATGAGAGGATCCCACGTTGGCGATAATTTAAAGCTAGAATCTCTATTGAAATTTGTATGTTTCTTAATTTCAATTGCTTCTCTGACGATTCTTGGTACATAAAATCTTTCATTTGCGATTGATCTAGCTTGATCAAAACGTATAAAGTGATCTTCGTTGTAGGCCAGATGTTCACATATTGCCGATTTTGTGACAGCGTTGTTTTGGATAGCTTTAATATGTTCATTTAAACGTGTTTTAATACCTCTTTTCGTTTCACCAATATAAAAAGATCCACAGCTACAGGGAACAGAGTATACACCAGGATTTTGTAGTGGAATTTTGTCCTTAGGCGATCTTAAAAATTGACGAACCTTAGTTGGCGGTTTAAAGATGGTTTTAACATCATATTTTTGTAAGATTCGCCCAATTCCATCCGTTATGCCTTTGATATAGGGTAAAAAGGCCCTTTTATCAAATGCTGGAGGTAGCGAATGTTTCTGTGAGCTGGGTTTGGGTTTCCAGGTTCTCTGTTTGGAGTTGTAGCCATTCTTTTTAAGTGCAATGTCTATATACTTCAACTCTTGCTTGAGGTGTTCGGGGTCACAAATTTTGTGAGCACGGTTCACAAGAGCCGATACAACCGATGTCAAGTTGGCTGGGTGATGATGTGATGTAGCATGTAAATATCTGTCCGTATGAGTGTCTTTCCGGAACACCGTGTGGCCGATCGAACCATCTTGCTTTCTTATGACTTTAACGTCTAGGAAAGCCAAAGAGTTTCCTTGTTCTCTTTCCATTGTAAATTTAACTTTTTCGTGGATGGAATTAAGATGAATCAGAAAACTTTCTACCTGATTCTCTTTGAGTACGCAGAAGGTGTCATCCACGTACCTTACCCAAATTGTTGGTTTCGTTAAGGATGTTCCTAATGCCAATTCCTCAAAATGTTGCATCCATATGTCTGCAATTATTGGTGCAACAGGTGAACCCATTGCAACACCATCAATTTGTAAATAATATTTCCCATTGTATAAGAAATATCCTGATGTAAGGCATATATCAATTAACTCTAATAACTTAGAGTTGTTTTGAGAATTAGACAATTTCGATTTATAACATTGAGGGTTTCTTCAATTGGAACATTGGTGAATAAGGAGGTAACATCAAAACTAACCATAATTTCATCATGTTTAATGTGAAGGTCTTTGATCATGGACACGAAATGTTCCGAGTTTCTTACTATTGAGTTTGAGTTTTCAATAAGTGGCTTAAGCTTAAAGGTTAATTCTTTAGCCAACAAATATGTTGGTGAATCTATTTGGCTGACGATGGGTCTTAACGGTACATTTTCTTTATGTACCTTAGGAAGGCCGTAAACTCTTGGTGCTTGTGGACATGACGGTATTAAATTCTGATTTTGTAAAACAGATTTACTGTCATTTACAATGACTTTTTTAAAAAAGTTCGACAGATTGTAAATGACAGTAAATCTGTTTTACAAAATCAGAATTTAATACCGTCATGTCCACAAGCACCAAGAGTTTACGGCCTTCCTAAGGTACATAAAGAAAATGTACCGTTAAGACCCATCGTCAGCCAAATAGATTCACCAACATATTTGTTGGCTAAAGAATTAACCTTTAAGCTTAAGCCACTTATTGAAAACTCAAACTCAATAGTAAGAAACTCGGAACATTTCGTGTCCATGATCAAAGACCTTCACATTAAACATGATGAAATTATGGTTAGTTTTGATGTTACCTCCTTATTCACCAATGTTCCAATTGAAGAAACCCTCAATGTTATAAATCGAAATTGTCTAATTCTCAAAACAACTCTAAGTTATTAGAGTTAATTGATATATGCCTTACATCAGGATATTTCTTATACAATGGGAAATATTATTTACAAATTGATGGTGTTGCAATGGGTTCACCTGTTGCACCAATAATTGCAGACATATGGATGCAACATTTTGAGGAATTGGCATTAGGAACATCCTTAACGAAACCAACAATTTGGGTAAGGTACGTGGATGACACCTTCTGCGTACTCAAAGAGAATCAGGTAGAAAGTTTTCTGATTCATCTTAATTCCATCCACGAAAAAGTTAAATTTACAATGGAAAGAGAACAAGGAAACTCTTTGGCTTTCCTAGACGTTAAAGTCATAAGAAAGCAAGATGGTTCGATCGGCCACACGGTGTTCCGGAAAGACACTCATACGGACAGATATTTACATGCTACATCACATCATCACCCAGCCAACTTGACATCGGTTGTATCGGCTCTTGTGAACCGTGCTCACAAAATTTGTGACCCCGAACACCTCAAGCAAGAGTTGAAGTATATAGACATTGCACTTAAAAAGAATGGCTACAACTCCAAACAGAGAACCTGGAAACCCAAACCCAGCTCACAGAAACATTCGCTACCTCCAGCATTTGATAAAAGGGCCTTTTTACCCTATATCAAAGGCATAACGGATGGAATTGGGCGAATCTTACAAAAATATGATGTTAAAACCATCTTTAAACCGCCAACTAAGGTTCGTCAATTTTTAAGATCGCCTAAGGACAAAATTCCACTACAAAATCCTGGTGTATACTCTGTTCCCTGTAGCTGTGGATCTTTTTATATTGGTGAAACGAAAAGAGGTATTAAAACACGTTTAAATGAACATATTAAAGCTATCCAAAACAACGCTGTCACAAAATCGGCAATATGTGAACATCTGGCCTACAACGAAGATCACTTTATACGTTTTGATCAAGCTAGATCAATCGCAAATGAAAGATTTTATGTACCAAGAATCGTCAGAGAAGCAATTGAAATTAAGAAACATACAAATTTCAATAGAGATTCTAGCTTTAAATTATCGCCAACGTGGGATCCTCTCATAAGCAAAACCATAGTAAAGCAAATCAAAAAACCTATAGCCGATGTCGTGAGCTTTGCATGTGTCCAAAAATACATCGACTCAACGCAACAACAACCTAGAACGAGTACACCACCACCACCCACAAGCAATCCAAGTGCATCAACATCTACGTACCGGTACTACTTGAGAGCGAGAGCTAAAAACCAATAACTTAAACAACAGCAATCAAACGTCAGTCTCATCCCGTGACCACGAAGTATGAAACTTCTTCGAAACGTCGGGTAGAAATAAATAAGAAAATATTTCTTATAACGCGGTAAGTTCCGAAAATAAAAAACTTTATCTAATATGAATATCGTCCGCGAAAATAAAAACCTAAAATCTCATATAAAGAACTCTGTTTTAAGAATCACCCTTTAAGACGCGTAAAGACCTTAGAACCCTAACTAAAGGTAGAGCAATATGTTAAATATCTTCCACTTGAAGAATTCATTGTAGTAAGAAAACAGCATCTAATTAATTTTAGTTATTTTTTTATTGATCCTTATACAAACGAGACTTGCTACGCAGAAGGAACTTCAATCAAACAGAAATTCCTTGCACCCAGCTCTGAATAGATTAACCTAAGAGTGATGAAATAAAAAAAAAATAACCTGACAGAAGAAAATTCGTTTAAATGCTTTACTCTCTCTCTCGATTCCTTCTTTAGTTTAATTTTCGTTTGTGTGACATTTACTCAACTATTACTCATGAATAGTTGTTTTTTTTTCTTAAAAGAATTCATTAACTGACGATTTTGTATTTTTTTTTTGGAATTTAAATCTTACTGCGCAGCCTTCTGTCCAGCAATCCGCCTTAGTAGTCGATTGCCACAGAGGAATGTCACCGCCGCAATAGGAATCAGCAGACGAATGGTTTGGAACATGTCCAGCCTCAACCAGAATAATCCGAACAGTCCAAGTGTGGCTCCTAATCCAAGATGGAATCCAATGGTGCTCAGACTGAAGGTGAAATTTGAGACATTGATGCCAAGTTTTGCCCACAAAACGAACAACAACAACAATGGAGTGAGACAGAGGCCGGTGAAGATGTCGGATACCAGACGTGGAGGACGCTTTTCAGGCACACGGAACTGATGAATGATTTCTGGTCTGGGAGCACGAAGGGTTTGAGATTGGTTTTCTGAAAAAAAAGCGATTAGAGAGAGAGAAATCGGCAAAAAAAAACTACCAAACTTACCCTTTCTGGCATCTTGGGAGAACTTGAGCTGAACATTGGCCACATGCCATTTGAACGAGTTCGACAGCGATGCATCGCCAACAATCAATTCCAACTTATAAACTCCCGATTTATATCCAAAATCACCTCCTCGAGCTCCAACATCCATGTCAAACTTGTATGCTTTCGAGGAATCCTGTTCAGCAACGTAGATGATCTCTTCGTCGGTCTTCTGGTTGGCCAAACGCACAAATGCCTGATGAACGGTCATCATCTTTGTTGTTCCATCATCGACGAGAGCAGCTTTCATGATCAATTTTTGAGTATGATCAGCAGAGAGAGTTTCCGACAAAGTGCTGGGGAACACAACCGATTGTTTCTTGATGGACGACGATGCATCCGAGTCTCCAACACCAATTTCCAATGAGTGAACCTTCACTTTGCCAAGAACCTTGAAATTCAGGGTTTGGGTGTAGCTATCGGCGGCAATGTCAACTGTGTAAATGCCTCGGGCAGGTTTGAATGTTGTTAGATCTGCAACATAGGTGGTCTTGTCGGAACTCTTTGAGACAAATTGAACCTTCTCAGCGAGGACAGTGTTTCCCTTTTTCACAACAACCTTGCCGGTGATGCTTAATGGGAATGGAGAAAGAGGCTTGCCAAGGAGATCCACAACTTCGATGGTCAGCATAGGAGATTCGGCTTGGAGTTGTCCATTTCCGATTAACTGGATACAAATTGGAGACACCTTGTTGGAAAAAACAAAAAATGGAACTTTGTGGATATTCTATTCATTTTTTTTTAACTTTGGAGTTGTGTAAGTTTTTGGACGAAAACGTAACGGTGCTATTGTTAAAGGAATTATTAAACTTGCTGCGATTTTCTTGGAAGTTCTTTAAATGGTCGGCAAGAGGCTTGAAACTTATTGAAGAGGTAGTGTGAATCGATTTTTCTTAGGTCCGGGTCGAACTTTTTTATGGAGCGTAGCACACTGCTTATATGTCTTTGCTTGGTGACCACCAGGAGTCTTATTCCCAAGCAGGGCATGTACAAGTGAGATGAACATTTGTCTCATCTACTTTTTCGTTCATACAGACACCTATTATTGAGCTGATGTCCTAACTGGTTGTAGAGATCAAATTCTTCGAGCGTTTCAGATTCAGCTGTTTTTTTTCCGCTAGAAATGTGGTACCACCTATTCACTTACGATTATTTGTTCTCTCAAAAGCTTTATCAAGAGTTTAAGTTTTGGTGTGGGGACAGAATGCCAAGCCTTTGTTAGCCGATGTCCAGTTATTACAGCGCTGCAATCGCACTGGAGAATCTCAAAGTGAATAGCCACTTGTGGAACAAATTAATCAACTTTGAAAGGACAATGAATGCCAAAATTGGAGGCTTTTCTGAAAGAAGGTCAGACAGTAGAGACACACCACAACGTAGAGTCCTATCTCCACTTCTTTGCAATATGGTGGTCGTTAATGAACTACGAATAGACCTTGGAAAAGAGGATTGCTTATGCTGAAGACATTGCTGTTGTCATGTTAGGAAAACTGTTAAGAGAACTGCTGTTCACAAGCTTCTCTATTACGTAGATCGATGTGGATTGGATGAAGGCCCTCACTAAACTGAACTAGTCTTATTAACAAGAATGTACAAAATTCCTCAAACAGACCTCCATCCAGTTTCCCCACTTCAACATTCACAAAGGGACATGGAGATCTCCTGATCAGTCAACTATCAACCAGATGGGAGTTTGACCTTAACAAAAGGTATCGTGGCAATTGCAAGTCCGAAGAAGGATGTGAATCACTAAACGAATATGAAAAGCTGAGGGTAGAGTCGTCAGCAAAACAGTTAAGTGGATTAGAAGTAACAGAGAGATCATTTTCACTTTTCTGCTAGGAAATATTCCAGAAGAGTAGAAGCGTTTTTTTAATTTTGGTGGGGGCAGCACCCCATTTATTTGGCTTATTTCAAGCTACAAAACTAAAACTAACTTAAGATTACGTCAAAAGTAATTAAATCTAAATGGCAAGATTGGGACAGTTGTTGAGGTGTACCAATATTTAGGTCAAAATATTCAGGTTCATTGGAGCCATAGGAGGTACGGTGGGAGGGTATATAGAAAAGTCTAGAATTTCATTCAGAAAAAAGTCGGTGAATGAAAAGAATATCGGCAACCAATCTTCGTTCATCTAGAGTTCTCAGATTAATAAGTTGGAGACGGGCATGATATGGAGGTAGAATAAAATGATCTTGCCATTGAAGGCCGTGAAGAGCGAAAAGAAGAAATCGTTTTTGAATGCTTTCTATTCTCGAAATATGGACGTGGTGGTATGGTCGCCAAACTTGAGAAGCATATTCAAGGAGAGGTCTAACGAGTGTTATTATATAGGGAACGAATCACATAAGGGTTGCAGAATTCTTTAGACCATCGTTTTACGAAACCTAGAATTGAATTAGCATTCTGTATTATTTCATCGATGTGTGATCGAAAACTAACTCACGATCACATAAAACACCGAGATCTCGGATCGAATCAACAATGGGAATGGATTGATTGGAGATAAAATATTGACGGGGAGCTAAAACTATGCGTTTACGTGAAAAAGTTATCGATTGGCATTTTTCCACGTTCAGTTCCAGGCAATTTTTGCTACACCAAATTGAAAAGCGATCAAGATCTAATTGAATAAGGTTTGAATCATTTACTGAAGGTATGTTTTTGAAAGACTATCGTCAGCATATAATGAGATATTGGAATGCTTTATTATCAATTTGATGTCATTAATGGTAAGAATGAAAAGGAGAGGGCCTACGTGACTTTCTTGAGGGACACCGAAAGTGGCGAGAAATGGATTGGAAGTGCATTCCTGAAACGCACACTATAGGAACGATTGTTGAGGTAAGAAGATAACAATTTCAAAGAGATCTGTTCAAAGCTAAGAGGCTTAAGTTTGAAGAGTATAAGACTATGAGAGATAACATCGACTTCCATCCCTGCTTCTAGTGCTGAGAGGGCAAAGGAAACAAATTCAAAAAGGTTAGTGGTAGTGGATCTACATTTGAGGAAGCCATGTTGTCTAGGGGATATAAGCGACTTACAACGCAAACTTATTAGTTCGTATATGAGGCATTCAAATATTTTGGGATGTAGGAAAGTTTGGCAATGGAGCGATAATTCTTAACGTTATTTGTTGCGCCTTTTTTGTGAATCGGTGTAACGAATGAAGTTTTCCATACTTCTGGGAATACACATTGGGATAAAGATAAATTAAAAATTTGAGTAAGGGGACGGAGAGAGTTTGGGAACATTTTTTAAAAGAATTTCCGGCATATTATCTGGCCCAAGAGAAAATTATTCACGTAATAGACTTAACTTATTTTCAACAAGATTCTTATCGAATGTGAGAGGGAAAAAAGGGCCAATTGAAAAATTCGGTAAGTACTTAAAATAAGCTTCGTCTGGTTGAAAAGCATCATTGGTAAAGGATTGCTTGAAAGATGAGGCAACAACTCTGAAATATGTAGAGGATCACTTGAGGTTTCACTGTTAAGAAAAAGAGAGGAAGGATATCCATCAGACTTTTTTTTTATAGTTAACGAATTAGAAAAATGTCTTAGGATCGTTAATGAGGTTCGCTTGAGTTTCAACTAGATAACGCTGGTAAAGGCTAGTTTAGTAAATTGAAGATAAACTCCGAGATAATTAGAATAATCGGTGATGGATCGAAAACGGAGAAAACGTTCCCACATTTTATTTCTCCTATATCTCAAAGAACGCAATCTCCAATTATACCAAGAGGCAAGAGGGGGATGTAAGTGAAGTTTTACGTTGTGAAGTTGGTACGCAGAGAGAAATAGAATTATAAATTTCTCTATAGAATTTACTAATGGCTTCGTTTACGGAAAGATTTACGAAATTAAAAGATGTGTTACTGAGATATTCGTTAATTTCTCTGAATTTAGCTTTGTGAAAGTCGAAAGAACGAATTGAAATATTACAGTTCCGGTTAGGACACTCCTGAAATAACGACAGAAAAATAGGTGGATGATAGTTATCGATCGTTGAAAGAGAAAGAGTACATTAATGATACACTAGAATTCATGGGGTCTGTTGAGAAAATTAGGTCGAGTTGTCTATTCATAAAGTTACAGACACCACTTACTTGGAAAAGGCTTAAATCAGCTAATCGATCGATGAATAGATGTTCTTTATTGGCAGTTGGATTGCATGCGATAAAATTTGATTCATCTTCGGATGCTTTCCATATTAAAGTGAGGAAGATTAAAGTCACCAAAAAGAAGAATTTCATCTTGGGGTTCACTTAGGGTTATGAGTTCATCAACTGCGTTAATAGCTTGTTCGTAAGACTCAATGGGTTTTGCGGGTAGGATGTAGAAGCAGATGACAAAAATTGCTTTACGGGGAAGACTGATTTTTATAGAGACATAGTCTATAATCGATGAGGAAGATTTTGATATGAAAGATGAATCAATTGTGTTTTAACGGCGAGTAATACACCACGACTAGGTGAATCATTTGAGCTTCGTTAGATCATCACGGTAAACATTAAAATTAGATGGGAACAATTATAGGTTATTAATGCTAGGTTTAAGATTGGTTTCGGTTAGTGCATAGATTTCGAAAGGTAGAGCATGAGATTTCTGAAAGATACTATGAGTTTTTGAATGAAGACCTCTTACATTTTGATAATAAAATGTTATGGGAAGAATTTGGCTTAAAGGGGGAGTCAAAATATTGAAGGAATGAAGGTGGCGGTTAGAGAGAGGTTGGGAAGAGATAGTGTTAGGAGCTATAAAATTTATTAGATTCTGATCTTACTCTTTGAAGGTAGGAAATTCTTTTAGAATAAAGAAACGAAGAAAAGGCGTAGAGATCTTTGGAGATTTGTTTTGAGGATATGTTCAGAAGCTCGCGAAGAAAAAGCTTACGCAGTATTTTGCCAGTGTGGAAGAACACCTCTTCAGAAGAATATGGGTTAAACCATACGGGCCAGCGGATTTGTGTGTATCAAGCTCTTTGAGAACTCTTGCTACTGTACGAGTGCGGAAAAAATCCGTCCCATGGAAAAAATTACATTCTCAAGATCTTTTCTCCCTAAAGCCATTCGTCAACAACCTCATAGGTTAATATCAGTGCGGTTTTAGGTGAGGAAAAACCACTATGGACACATTACGGCAGATCTTGGAAAAAACCCAAGAACTTCAAAACAATATCCACCACCTTTTGATTGATTTCAAAGCCGTGTACAACATTTATAGAGGAGTTGTATAGAGCAATGTGCAGTTTTAACATCCCTGCCAAACTCGCCCGCCCGTGTAAAATGACGATGGAAAACGCACGCTGTTCCGTCAAGGTCGGTGTAGACCTCAGTGGGTGCTGTCATCAAGAAGAGGCACCCAGGAAGAGGCTTAGAAAATTGAGTAGCAAAGCCCTCTCTGGAGCAACTAAATTGTTCCTTTATAAGACCATCATCATCCCAGTCCTTTTCTATGGTGCAGACTCATGGACGCTGTCAAAAGCGGATGAGGACGCTTTAGCTGTTTCGAGAGAAAGATTCTCCGGGTGATTTTTCGTTCCGTATGCATTAACGGAGAGTAGAAGAGAAGATACAATGAAGAACTGTACCGGCTGTACAGCGACACAGACCAAAAGAGTAAAAATTCAACATCTCAGATGGCTGGGTCATATAAAGCGGATGGAAATCAATGCTCCGACCTGGAAAATCTTCGATTCCATCCCAGAAGGACGGCGCAGTAGAGGAGGACCGAGACTCAGGTGGCGCACACAACTAGTTAGTAAGAAACAAGTTACAGTTAGTAAGAAACAAGTCAAGTGCATGGGCGTCTTGCCAAGGAGTCTCTTCAATTTCAATCTCAGCATAAAATTGTCAATCGTCTCGTTTGGTAAAGGCAGAATGGTTTCACATCTGCTAGCTGCCGAGACTAATTGTAGAGCAGATGGACATGCCAGTTTTTGTCTAGGTACACCCTTCGCTACATGTCAAATAATACTCATTCAAGGCCCTCGTCTTGACAGGACAAGAAACGCTACAGGGCTAAACGTGTTTTCAACCCACTTCTGCAGGAGTTCCATGGATAAAGAATAGTAGGAAAGACTTTTAAATCCTCTTCTCCTTTATTTGGGAGAATACTTCTAAGTTGGACAACAACAGTCTTAGAACAAACAGACTTCTAGAGGAAACTCTTGTCAGTAAAAAGATGCTAAATACCTTATGTCCCAACCGGAATGAGAGGACATGATGATCATTATTCTTTATTTCGAGACATGATACTCGTTACAATGGAACGCCAGTCTCCAGCTCAATCCGGAACTTCAAAAACAACACAAAGTGCGTCAATGGAATACAATATCTACAAATTTGTTAGGATTGAATTATTAATTCCAATCTGCTGGCCAAGACTGCAACGAAGACCCTTACTACTAGATAATCAGATCCTCCAAGTTTTATGTGTGAATATAACATTAGAATCCTTTCCTTAACCCGAATATGCCAATATTTTCTACAAATTCCACTCACCTTCTTGTCAGCTTCGGTGAGAGTCTTCAGTGCTTCCAATAAGACATGAACACCCTTTGCAGTTTGCACAGAACGGCGACTTAAGAAGTAAGTGGCAAGCTTCCCAGCCTGGCCAGCGGTAACAGGAGCTGGTTTGTCAAGCGCTTTGGTCGCCTTGAAGGCTCCATTAACCACCAAAGCTGTAATACTGAGACCACCTTCGAATTGCAGCATCTTGCCATCAACTTCGTCGGCTTGGACGATGGCATCTTCCACCCGATCAGCAACAAACGAAGTTGGAAAACCTAGTTCAGCGGCGATATAGAAGGCATATCCCAAACTGCTCAACGAATCGTCCTTCTTGAGAATGTTGTGAAGATTTTTGGCAATCATCGATGAAGTCGGTGCATCGATTGTTACTCCCATTGTCTTGGAAGCGAAGAGATTAAAGTAGATTTCTTGGGCTGTTGCAACATCTCTGTTAAACGAACTGGAAATCTTGCTAATGATGGTCTGAGGAATGGCGGGACTTGTGCATTTAGCGTTCTTATGAGCGCTAACCAAGTAGAAGTTCTTTTCGAAGTCCTAGGAATGGAAGAATATGGTGGTTAAACAGAGAATTGAGGAAAACTGATTAAATATACATTCAACTTGGATTCTGAGTAAGCGGTATGGATCCTTTGGCATAGATTGACCTTTTCAGCTTCACTGGTAGTCTCCACATTAACGGTGGAGTAGTATATCGTTTGCAAGTCATTCGACGACAGACCATCGATGAAGACTTTCTGTAGGCGTGACAAGTCTGAGGAACTCAGGTGACTAGACACCGTTTGTAGGGCGGTAGATGAGACTAAAAATTGTGTTCCCAAGAGAAGCACAAGTATTCCTGTAGAAAAAAGCAAATACTTGTTTATTTTATCAATAAAACATTTTTTTATTGTTTCGCCAGGAACAAGCGAAGATTTTTGTCATGATACCGGCGACGCAAGTAAACAAAAAATATCCATTTAGAGGATGCGATTTCAACTGAAATTCATAACATTGATTTGAGATGTGTTCTTACCTAATTTAAACATGATTTTGTGTGTTTTATGTGAGCAGAAAAAACGTGATAAATAATTCCTTGGATGAAAATTTATCACAGCCAAACCAAGAAGCACAAAAATTGACAGACACGTCAGCGGCTAGAAGAAACAGCCCGGCAAACGCAAGTATATTTTTTTAGTACTTTGGTAATATGGTTTTCTTACTAATTAGGATACTGATGTGTTGAAAATGGTGTTTTTGTAGTAGATTTGGAAGATGTTTTTGTTTAAGTGGTAAACAGAAGTCAGTGACCAAAAATGTTTTTCGCGTCATTGGTTATTTTGTTAACTACTGTCCGCTTAAAGCCTAGTACTCAGATCGCGATAAACTAAATTGTATGTCTACACACCCTTGCTAAAAAAGCGCACTAAATTTTGAAGTTGGAGAGAAAACAGCTGTTTTACAAATCTTTAAATTTTAGCGCGATTTGAGTACTAGGATTTATTTTATATTTATAGGTTATTGTAGTTATTAATACAATAAGCTTGCCAAAAAAATCATTAAATATTCATTGTATCATTTTGTGAAAACGCATTATAAATTCTCGTACGTATTGAATCGTCATAAATATTTCTTTCACAGTGTAAAGAGTACTAAATGGTAAATGATGTGGCTTTTGATATTGTATATACATTCTATAGTACTCTCGTGGATGTCATTTTGCTTTTAGCCATCTTCACGGCCAAGCAGTAACTAACTCTTAATAGTGAAGAGGATAAAATTAACCGACATTTAATACACTTTTTTGCTTTAAGCGGGGTTCACATGGGACAATGCAGAGGCCAAGACAATGGGACAAGACAATCATTGTTCCATGTGAAAAATTGTTTCCAGGACAAGACAATTGTCATTATATTGTCCTTCGAGCTAGCCTGCCGAGCTATCTCTGAGGACAATATCGACATCATCCAACCCCGTTCAAGAAGCTCGGAAAAGACAATTGATTATTGTCCCATTGTCTTGGCTGCGTGTGAACGCTGCTTCATTCTTATTCTTTATTCACACCAATTGTCGATTACAGTGCTACTCATTGCGAGCCGTGCAGTAATTAAAAAATGCTGCTTCATGAGAGTACTATAGGCAGTGTATATAGGTACAATGCTTTTGATTCAGATTTTTCAGTTTTGTTTTTGTTTCTTATTTTTTATTTGAAGTACTAGTACTAGCAGACCTGGCCAAGCGTTGCTGTAGCTTATTTAATTTGCAATAAAATAATGTTGAGTCCATTAATCGAGATAAATACAATCTTATGCCTCAAGTTGGACCAAATTACACACAGAATAGAAAATCGGTTCAATAGTTTTGCAGTCCATTGGCGACAAACATCGTGACATGAAATTTGTATATATAAAGATAGCGGATTTAAAATACCCTTTCTGGATCCCAAAAACAGTGCTTTTAATTGCACTTAATTAGAAACTATACCAGGCTACCAGTTAACCATGTTAATACAAACAAAGAATTTTTTAAAAAATCGGTCAATTCGTTTAAATTTAATATTGTTGATATATTTTAATTGCAAAGGTACAGGGAAAATCTCGTTCTCCGAAATCACCTGCCCAGTGTCAACTATCGGGTTAAAATTTTGCTAAAAAGCGTTTTTGTTATTATTTTTACTTGAATTAAAAAAAAAGGCAACCCCAACGCCACCTAGGTTATTTCTTAAAACACCAGCTATCTACCTGTGGAAGTCCGGTAAAAATTGGAGCAGCCGTTTCCGAGAAAGATCTCCTTCTTATGGATAAACATTTTTTTTTTTGAAAATTTGTAATAAAATAAATAAATCTTTGAAATAAATTTCAATGGGAACGAAAACCTTAAGGAAAGACACTTGTTGCTATCAGGTTGTAAAATTGGTTAAAAAAACTTTGACTTCCGCAGGATGGATTTTCATTTATTTTTTTTTCTAAACCATCTAGAAATGGTCCCCTTTTATCCACCCAGCCGGACTCTAGATATAAGGTCACACACAAAATTGAAACTTATTTTTATATATAGAAATTTTACAATAAATTAATTAAACATCCAAAAAAGTCATAAGATTTCAAACGTTACGTTTGGTTACACACATTATTCGAAATGCCATTGTTGCCATTGTGACTGTGAAATCCACTCGATCGGTGATTATAATGACACAACCACCGTTCTCCCACATAGTCACCCTGTGCTACTGAATCATGTAAAGTACTTTATACTTAACTAAAAACCTCCTCAGCAACTCTATTTGTTTTTATTTTGCGCTTCCGTTTTGCTCGGGGTTTCCTTAATTTTTTTTTGTGTGGTTGAGTCTATTTTAGCAGCCTCACCGCACCTACACTTGTCCCTTTTGAAAAAGAATTATTCATTTTTCTCCACACCAACCAATACAATAAAAATTACAAGGAAAAGGAGAAGGAAACGAACAGGTTAACGAAAAGAATACACGATACAGTGCAGGTTGCTGAATTATAAATGTTATTTGTACACTGGTGTGTGTTTTTATTCCGTTAAAGAAGGGTGTAACAGGGGAAAGAGACAGTGCTGTCTTCCATATTTAGTAAAAATATGAAAGTACTCTGCACTGAAGTACATTTTACTCTTCCATAAGGCCTGTATTGGCAATTTATATTGGACAGAGTATAATTTCAGATAAAAGGATCATTGATAAATATTTATAAAGAAACGGGTCGGAGACAAAACGGGGTGCACCAGCTTTATTACTTTATTTTGTGAATGTCAGACTTTAATTAGTCTAAAACAACTTAAAAAGCTTTCCCATGACCCTGGTCAATAGTTAGAGGGTGAAGAAGATTAGCCATTTTTGGCGATAAGCTGGACAATCTGGTGTTTTCTGAAAGACCCCAGATGAATAGGACCAATGAAAAAGCTTACGCAGAGGTTTTGTAAGCGTTAAAATACTCCTCTCTTCAGATCAATATTAGGAATACTGCCGAGCCGAGATTTGTGTATATTAAGAACTTTTGAGACAAGTCTGAAAGAATATTGGTCCCATAAAATCATTTACGCTCTCGAGTAAAGGAGAAGTTCTTACACCTGCTGGAATCGTTGAGTTTGCCGTAAATTGAGCAGCAGCTAAATCGACTTTTTTTGAAAACTGACAGCAAGAGTTTCGTTAAAGTTGAGCGTTAAAACCGATGACGACAAAGAATTCCGTATAATTTTTACAAAAAAAAAAATTACTGCCTTTTGGACATTGCAGTATTTTTCAGGCCTTTATAGCTTGCTTGAGACGTTGGCTTTATAACAACGGAAACTGGTGTTTTATAACCTTCTTTCAGCTTGAATCAAACAATGAGTTTTCCTCATTCCTAAAATAAATTAAGTTGTAACCATTATCTGCTCTGGTTTCTATGTCACTTTCGAAGTAGCAAAGTGACCAGTTAAAGATCCTGGATAAGTTATTGAGACCGTCCCAGTGGGCTTTTTCGTGTTGTGCCAAACGATTCTTCGAGAGAGACTAGAGTGGTTGGTATTTAGCCTGCAATGCTAAGAATTTGGGTTGGACTATCAATGAGCTGAGTAAGGTGGTTTAACTCAGAAAAAATTCTAAATTCCTTCACACGGATTAACGATTTCAATGTGAGGGTAATGGGAAACAATTCTTTGAATGCATTTAGACAAGGGATCGAATTCGTTAGAAGTTGAAACTCAGTCTAAACTTGAGCTTCTATAAATAAAACACGTATGGAGGATGGGTTTATTTTGGCGTATTTTAACCACATGAAGTTGATTTCTCTGTTTCAATACAGACCGTATTGGGGTTGAAGTTGATTACCTACATCATCCTTTATATAAACGGTATATCCTAGTGGGCAAAGAATACAGGCACTAATATATACCCACCCATGTAAGTAAAACTCCTAATAATCAGTTGGGTTTCACTGAGTGCAAATTTGGCTGGGCTGTTCAACTCAGCATGGATATACACAGAGCCAGGAATTATTTTTTTCTGAAAACATGTAACAGTCGTTTTTGATTTTTGACGTAATAACGTCTTATTAATCGATGACAGGCTACACAAACGAAATAACATGAGTCATGCTGATAATATTGATAAGAAAAGTAAGGCACGCTTCGATACTGTGGTTCTTTCAACCAAAATCAATCGCAAGCGCCAGGCAAACATGAAAAAGAACAGGCGCAAACTCCCAAAATTATTCCAGACAAATTCAAAAAGCACAAGAAGAGAAAAAGAAATAGGCGGAGTTAACGAGAGGGTTTGTGGGTGTAAGTTAACGGGCTGTATGTTGGTGTTGCTGCCATCAATGTTTTCTTATGACGTTATCACGTAAAATTATCGTCCGTAAACCGACTTTACAGACAACGAACTCTTTTTTTATTTGCAACAATTGCGAGAGATACAGCAATAGATTCAGAGAATAAATCAAAAACAAAATAAAGTTTAGTTTTATATTATTTTGTATCGATGTTAACACATTTGTTATTGTCTAATGGAGTACTGACTAAAATGTTGCGTCATTAACATTTATTTTGAGCAAAAACAAAATGTACTAAGAAAAGTACATTCGTATTTCGTATAGTACCACTGCAGCACTGACCTTAAGTTCTTCTCTCTCTCACCAACCCACACATAACTGTGTTTTCCCTCGTATTTGTTTTTTTTTTTTTTTTTGTATCCAGCAAAAATGAATCAGTGCCTGGGGAATCTGGTAAACAAACCATTTTATTGGTGGTTCAGCGTGGTGAGTTTTCAGTTTGTATCATTTTCTCTACGACATCTTCGTTGGTCGGGCTCGCGTTTACTTGCATTTCGTCGCTAGACAAGGACGTACTGCGTGAATCTTTCGTTGTCGTCTATAATTTAAAATTTCTTAATTTGTCGATTGAAAAACAAAATAATAATAAAAAGCTTTCCGCTGCCTACAGACTTAGTTCCTTTTGTGATACAATTTTTTTTTTCACCTAAATGTCCGTTTCCGATTAAAAGTGCGTTTTTTTGTTTTGTTTTGCCATTCAACAAAATGTGTTTCTTGTTTCTTGCTTTGCAATATGGAATTGCCCCCCAACGGTGTCTGCCATAAAACTATACGTCACAACTTCACTGTCATCGTTCGTGGTCGCCGTACCTCGTCAATCGTCGTCGTTTAGATGTGACCATTTGACCATTTTAATCGCTCTAGATTTACATTGCGGTGGTACTCTCTACCTGCTACAGTTGATTAATTCGATTAATTAATTATTTCCAAACATCCGGTTATACAGAGAGATAGAGAGCTAGAGTTACTAATAGCTCTCGATTTGGTGGAACCCTTGGCAACATTCAAAGCACACAAGTGTAACAGACATCCCAAGGATACCCTTACAATTCAATAAAGTTGTTGGTGGGGATTCCGGTGAAATATGGTCTGCCACTGCTCTTCCTGCTGAGGAACAGGCACACACAGTGAACAGTGAAAGTGAACAAGAGTGAAGTGTGGGGTGAATTTTCCGAATATCCTTGGTGTTTTTTTTTTTTTGTCTTATTTGAACTAAAAAAGAGGTCGCTTGGAGTTCCCTGCTCCACCTCCGCCCCCCCGAAGACGTGAAAAGGATTGCCAAAGCAGCTGAAGGAGAATGTCTGTGTATCTCTTGAGAGATTTTGTTATTCTCGAAGTATTGTCGGGTCGGCTCGTCATCGTTTGCGTTCGCTCAGGCACAGGCACACCCCCCGGGCGCCAGTTAGCAAGTGTAGTGAATTAAGGGTGTGGAAATCATTTCGATTGAGACACGACATCGACACACTGATAAGAACAAGGAAACCAAAAAGTTCTTCAAGGATTTCGTGTGTGTCTTCCTCTCCTTGCCCCACAAAGTACCAAATTTTGAAAAAAGGATAAGAATATTTGGCATATCAGAATACCTATTTGTATTTGCTTTTTATTCTCGAAATATTTCTATAAAAAAATAAAAATAAACCAAACAAAAATTGTTTAAAAATCAAGGACATTTTTTTACACTATATATTCTTTTTTTTTCTATCCAAGTCTATACCTACTATATCAATAACCTTTATATAAATAAATTAAGTACCTATCTCTACCTATAGATACTTTAACAAATTTAAGTGTTTTTTTTCTTGAATCAAAGAAAAGTGAAAAAGGATCAAAGGATACACTCAGTTTTGTGTGAATTTTTGATTCAGAAAAAAAAGTGAAAATTATTACGTATAGCCTGTCGTGCGTACGTGTAAAGTTTAACAAGTTGTCTATGAAGGACCTTTAAAGAAATATCTATATCTACACTTGTGTGTAGAGGTATATTCGATTCGATATCCTTTGGATACGTGTTTTGAGTGTTCATAATAAATAGAGAGACTCGATAAGAAGTGTGAGTGACTGAAAGAAACAAAAATGTTGAAGCACGTATAAGAGGGAGAAAGATATTTTTGTTCTCGTTGGTTCCATCCACGTTTGCAAGGAGGGACGATTGTTTGGTCTTGCAAGGACTTTCGAGTTCGACATCGAGGGACAAAGTATACCCACTTGAACGTCGGAGTTTTGATTGTAATTCCGCAATCACAACACAATGGCAAAACGAAAGGGAAGCGGCAGAGGAAGTGAGTACAAAAAAAAACTTATTTAATTATTTATGAAGTAACTTGGTGGGAATACTTTGAGTTCCTGTATTTTTTTTTGTTTAAATTGTTAAGTGGTAAGGACAACCACTTATTCTTTATTGAGTTGCGAATTGGTAAAGGAAAAATGTTCATATTTATTAAGTTTATCATATAAAAGGGCCATTTAAGACCTTTTCCATTAGTGAGTTACGTTTTCAAAGTCTTCTGGAATATGGCACCTAAATACTTACTCACTAAGTAAGAAATATCAAATTTAACAGAGCTTAACTTACCTTACCTTACGTGGCCCTAAAGTCCTGGTGGGTGGATCTGGGCCTCAAATAACAAGCTTCATCAACCAATTCAGTCCCTAGCTAGATGCCTCCAATTTTCGACGTAAAGTTGGTCGAGGTCCTCTTCCACTCGCGTACGCCACATACTCTTGTTCCTTGGATAAGAAGCTATCTTCTGGACCGTTCAATACAAGTTGTCTGATTCCCACAAAATAAATGCTGGTGTACCCCAGGGCTCTGTTCTGTCTCCGACTCTTTTCCTCATTTTTATAAATGATCTTCTGTCTGTTACTTCTAATCCACTTAACTATTATGCTGACGACTCTACCCTCAGTTTTTCATATTCGTTCGATAATTCACGTCCTTCGCCTTCGGACGTACAACGCAACGGTGCCGATTTATACAGCATTGTCAAATGGGGTAATAGAAATCGTGTGGAGTTTAATGCTTCGAAAACTCAATGCTGTCTTCTGTCGTTAAAGCTAAACATACCCCCAATGCCATTGTCCATAAATGGCGCTTACATCGAAGAAACCGAAAAGCTCTCAGTACTCGGTATGTGTGTCAACGACGACCTCCGTTGGAACGACCATATATTTGAGATCGCTAAGAATGCGGCTAAGTGCTTAGGTTTTCTGTATCGGTGTAAGAAGTTTTTTCCCCTCCTTTCTGATCTGGCTACAATTTATAAAGCGTTTATACGCCCTAAACTCGAGTATAACTCCCACCTCTGGGCAGGTGGTTCACAAACATCGCTCCAACTGCTTTATAGCCAGTTGCATTCCTCCCCTTGAAAGTTTCGCCCGTAATACTCGTCTCGCAAGAAATGCTCATCAGTTCACCCTTGAGCCCAATTTCGGACGTACCGTGAAATATAGGGATTCTTTTTTTAGCCGAACAACACGAATTTGGAATAGTTTACCCGGCGAGATTTTCCCTTGCCATTTTGATCTGCAAACATTCAAAATCAATGTTAATCGACACCTCCTATCTCTCCCCTCCCTATCTTCCTAATGCGACCGTGCAGTGTGTTATACATTAAAAGGCACACAAATAGTCCCTTGTGCGCGCGTTAATTATAAAAAAAAAAAAATATGTCTCGGTCTTCTTCTACGGCGTCGTCCCTCCAAGGTGGAATAATAGATTTTCTGGCCCGGAGCATTGATGTCTATTCTATATGCTCTATATGACCCCGCTATAGGCCTTTTGCAGACCACAACTTTGCTGAAAACGAAATAACCTTAGACAACGACGTGTGTTCGCTGAATAGGCTCTGAAGCATTTGGAAGCAGACCCTAATTTTCACTGAAAAATCCCCATGAGATCCCAGAGCGTCCAATGCATCCCGAAAAGTTCACTGTTTGGTGTGGATTTTGGCCTGGCATGGCGGCTTCATCGGTTCATATTTCTTCGAGAAATATCGCTCTGCACGATCGATTCGAAGTCATTCTCATCTCAGGTGTAGGTGTCCCGTTAGACTTTTTTCTTGTGGGCTTTTCTGGAGTCGCAGGTATTCGAATAAGATGCAAACGCAAACAGCTGCCCTAAAAGCCACAAACATGCATTTGAACGATTTTATATTCCATACATAATGGCATCAAAAGACCTTTCAAACGAATACAAAATTTCGACGACACCTACATACATCAAACACACTTTGTTTTATTTAAATTTAACGATAGAAAGCGCTTATTGAAAGACCCTTTACTTGCTTCAGTTCGAGCTTTATAGCTTTTGATAGTTTCTTTTTACCTTTTGGTAAAACTTTCGCATTTGATTCCTGCAGTATCAGCTCTCCATTTCCTCAGTTCCTTATTTCCTTAAACACTTGACAGACGCTACCATATTAAAATGTCGGCATTGGAAAACCCTTTATGTTTTTTAATAATGGTCTATTAATGGCCATTTACAGAGACAATTATAATTACAAACTATACCCGTCTTATAAGAATCTTTTTCGTCCTCTTTTGAGTTCAGTTTATGAAAATTCATAGATTTCAGTTCGATACACGATAACGCAGTTTATTCACCTTCAAAATCCAACAATCTACTACCAAAAAAGAAAAAACTCCCCAACAGTTACATTTACACACAACTGTCAATGTCACATTGACAGGTGATGTCAAACAAAAAAAATACAAAACCCATTTGATGGCCAATCTTATCTTAATTATCACAGAAATTCCTAAACATATATTGCAATCAAAGATTCAGTTGCCAGCAGCCATACACTTGTCAAGTGTTCATAAAACCCTATCCGCACTCTAGTACGTCTAGAGAGTAAACAATCCCAAGTCCCAAACGAAAAAAAACAATACAACTTATCAAGAAGATAGTAGAAGTACACATGTATGCACAATACAAGTGTATTTTTTGCGATGAAGTAATCGCTGTGTGTAAATCCACAACCAACCCCCCAAAAACACCCCATGCCGCAGGGGTAGGGGTCATCATCATCACTCACGAACGATAAGATTCCTTTTCTTTGTTCAACAAAAACTTACTGATCATCCTACACGCATTTCGTCAACGGCATTCTCTGAACACACTCCATTTACGTCAATGTCTATTGGCAATCAAGAGTGAGCAGTGAGACTGTAAAGCGAATCTCTTCTCGTCTTTTACCTTAAAAGTCATAAACCACTCTGACAGTGTGTGTACTGCTTCAATTAAAATTTAATTTTTAATAATAATTAATTCATCAAGAGTCCTCCTCGTTGCTGTTGAGGCTGACTGACTGACATTTTATAACTCATGCTCCGCGCAAATACTGACATATGCGTAGCTATACACCAACGACCGCAAAGTATGACAAAACGAATGTTTTCACTCACTTGTATTGGTATTTGTGACCGCATTCCGTCTGTCTGTTGAATGAAACGGAGATTAAAGGTTATCATAGCACTGAATTGGGATTGGCGAGGCCGAGAGGGGTGGTTTGCCGAACAGATATTGTTTTTATATTTCAACAGCAATCGCATTTGACTATGGCCATTCAATTTGGTTCGCAACTCACAGACAAAAATAGAAATTGATTTTGTCGAACAATGCGTTTCACTTGTTTTCGGGGCTGGCATACCCAAGACCACAGGTATCTGACAGATTCTGCCCTACCCTATAGCGATGGTGGCGCCCCAAGCAGGGGGAATTGTCACGTCAAGTTGTAGACGCAGTTATACGAACGAATTCGTGTCATAAAAATTTACGTAGGCACTCATAATAAAGATACAAAAGTATCTATTGCACTAATTGGGGATGTAAAATTGTGCCGTTTGACATCCTTGAATATGTATTAGCTTATTAGCTAACTAGGCACTCTTCTTGATCTGCTTTTTGCTATTGTTCTCTCACCAGGCTGGGGTGTATTTCTGCTTTGTCAGATACGGAAATGTATAAACAAAAATGACAAAAAAAAGATACAAGGTATTCAGTTTTCGTAGATGAACTTAAGGAGCGCACGTACTTTGCAATTAAATTGAACTGATGCGTGTAGCATTTAGAACGAATTCGAACTGAAGTTGGATTGGTTTGGGTCATTTCTTTATATAAAACTGGCTTCTACTCGCTACTTCGTCTACGTGGACTTCAGATTAAGCATTTTGGTTAAATAAGGGTTTTCGTTTATTTTTACTTGCGATTATAGGTACTATAATGCAAGTTATGGATTCGTGCAAAAAAAAAAAAAAAATAACAATCAAACATGACATTACGATAATAGAGAAGTTGAAAAATGTGGGTCCGGAAATTCCGTCCGTCTGTCTGTCTGTTCGCGCCTCTACAGCCTAAACGGATGGGCAGACTTGCTTCAAACTTGGTATTTAGTATTTATTTGGTAGTATCTCGAGGGGTGTTTTTCATTTTTCAGGAAGTCATTTATAATTCAAAATTTTCAAAAACTTTTTTTTTCGATTTTTTTTAAATTTTCTAAAAAAAAATTTGGTTTTCGATATATTTTGAAAATTGGTTGATTGAATTTTTTTAAATAATTTTCCCAGATGAAAACTACAGATTTCCTTATAATGACATACTAGAAAAAAAATTCAAATATTTTTTCGAAAAGTTTTTTTTTCCAAAAAAACAGCTATAAAAAACTGTTCGAACGATTTTCAATATATTTTTTCCTCGATAGACATTTAGTTTTCAAATTTTATTGCATACTTAGTTTTTCCGAGAAAACTCTTAAGCTAATTAAAAAAAATGAAAGAATTTTCTAAAAAAAAAATATTTTTTATTTTAATAGACGTGTGGTTTTCAATCTGGCAATACTTCTTTCGGAGTTGGTCTTTTTGACAGCTGTCACTTGACTTATGCTCAGTTTGGTTTGCTATTTCATAATGAATAGACTTACTACCGAACAAGTTTGCAAATTGTGCAAATTTATTACCAAAATATTGGTTCGTTTCGGTGGAGCAGAGCATCAAAGAAGACCCGAATGAGTCCATCCGCCATCGCGCCCAACAATTGGAGATGTGCCCATTCGCTTTATGAAAGATTTTGGCTTACAAAATCCAACTTGTGCAGGAATTGAAGCCGAACGACCATCAAACGCGTCAAACGTTGGCCACCGATCCCGATTTTCACAAAATTGGGCATCGGCTGGAATTTATTCGATCCAGCCGCGGAGTCCACTTCCCCGAAATAATTTTTAGAACATAATGCAAACCCTTATCCTTATAATCAACCTGAATTCTTGGCCATAACATTAAACTATATGCTTTTTATTTCTTCTTGAAAACCACACGTCTAAAAAAAAAAACACCCTTTATATACATACATATCCACTAAGCAATTATCTAACATAAGAACAAGTTCGTGCGACCCAGTCGTTTTTTTAAATTTATTCGACAATGTGACCGCACATATGGGCAAGTACGTGCGATCCAGTCGTGCAATTTATTTATTTTTATTTAGATAGTGAATACCGTTTTTCAAATCGAAGTTATATTCCGCTATAACTGTATAGCTCTATAATTCTGTATCTCTATGCCTCTATATATCTATATATTTACATATCTATGTGTCCATATTTCTTCCTTATATATCTCTATATATCTATATCTCTATTTCTATATCTATGTATATCTCTATATCGGTCTACCAAACTTCACAAATTCGTGCTGTCGTTAAGGCACAGAAGTTTATCATTCAAATCTCCAGCAATGCAGTATTTCACATTTAAGCCTTTCCCACAGGAACCGTGTATTTTTCATAGAAAGAAGGTAGCCTATGTTTCAATCCAGTACATTATCCATCTACATACGAAATTTCATCCAAATCCGTTAAGCCGTTGAGGCGTGATTGGGGAACAAACATCAACACATCTAAATGTACAAACATTCACATTTATAATATGAGTAGGAAAGGATGTAGTATAATTTTTTTTTTATAAATTTTCTTTCTATCATCTTTAGTTCGTGTCGTTATATTCAAGACATTGCGTTTCATTTGGTAGGTAAGTGTCTAAAAAATATAAATAAAAAAGAAGAACATCTGGTCACACTACTGACATTTCTATAACTCCCAATTCAGAGATTTCATAACACATTTTCACCAGACGAGGGTTTTTTCGTGAATTGTTATGTTTGTTTCAGCTTCAGCTTATCAACCCACGAGGACGACAACAACAAAGTCAGCGACGTCAGCTCCCATTTTCTTGAAACTAGATTTGCGCATTCCGAGGCATAAGTTTGTGTGTATTTATGTGTATGGATGTGTATGTGTTCTATTAGACAATTTAGTTTGCAGCAACTCAGCATGCAACGCATAACGAGGGCAACATAATAAGGAACTTTTTGTTGTTATGATGTCGTCGAAAAAACAGACACAAATATAGTTCTAAAGACCACCACCGGCAACGTAGCAACAACCGTTATGATGGTACAAAATACATCGTTAGCTGTTAGCTGATTGTCATAATTTAATTAGACGTTACTAAGTGCGAGTACGAGTGTATTTTGTTCACTTTTTGGTGAACATGTGCACAGTGATGCTTGCTTAGTTCTTACGTAAGGAAAGGAAGACTCAGAGGCGCCAGAGGATTACACGTTCCATGTTTTTTTCTTTCTATTATTTAACTGAATCCCGAGGTTTGTCAAAGAGAAGTTCTTTTTCGATTGAAATCGGATCAACCGAGACAGGTGATTGAGGGTGGGAAGGGAAATAAAAAAGGCGTTGTGTCTAGAATAGCATATAATAGAATATATACGCGTGCTTTGAATACAAAAATGGATGAAATATGTTAACCTTCTTTTTTTACTTGATTTAGATTGCAATACACAAACGCTGTGTAATCCTTGATCCTTGAATCGAAATGTCGTAGTTATAGAGAAGTCAAGGAACCCGAATTAAGAATTAGCCCTCAATAACCGTCAAAATTAAAAGACTAAAGTAACCACAAAAATTGTTCATCATTGATTTTGTTAACTAAAGATTCATTCATTTCCTTCTTTCTGCTTTCGGACAACAAATTGACGTTTTATATTTTGTGAAATGTGAACAATTTGTCAGAACACAAATGTCATATTTATGAACTGTTATTGACATTTGCATGGAATATCGAGTTTGTTCAATAGGCGTTTTTCTTTTTAAGCTCAGAGCAGGGCTTTGACCTGTCAAAAAAAGATCCGTGTTTCTTTTTTTTAACTCGGAGCGCTCTAAGCACTCAGCTTGTGTTTCTTTTTTTCAATCGTAGCTAGGTCGGAGCGCGCTCTATGAGCTCAGAATAAAATGACCGAGCACATGGAGTAAAAGGCTGAGCGCGGCCAATTTTATATATTTTGTGCGTTTTGACACAATGACAGGGTTGGAAAAAAGACAAAAATCAAAATGGTGTCGGTTGAAGTAAAATATTAAAATGATTTTTTCTCAGGAAATAACATTAATGTAAATTTAATTTTTGTATTTAATGTGCAAAGTGGACCAAATCACAGCTCAGTGCTCAAATGTGTTTCTTAATTAAGTAGGAGAGCCTCTGATCATACTCTGCTCAGAGCGTAATCGACTTGCTCGGGCTCTACTCCGTGCTCTGCTCAGAGCTTAAAAAGAAAAACGCCTAATGAAGACTTGAGTAGAGTAGAGTAGCGTAAGGCAGCGTAAGGCAGTGTATTCTAGAGCAAAACAGCTGTTAAATGTCAGAGGAAGTAGAGCACAGATGTCATTCATAATGTGACAGAGAAAAAAAATATCGCTGTAGTAATTCACTACTACTTATAAGCCCCAATTAGACCTATGTTCAATACGATGCATTTTTCTAATTTAATTTTTAGAATTACAACATTTATCTTTTCTTTTGGGTAATTTAAGTTATTTAATGTAGATACATTTTTTAATATTTAATCCAAACAATACACATACATTGAAAACATCTGACTTTGATACTTCCACTCCAACTTGCTTTCTTTGCTCTACCTCAAAAGCAAGTGTAGAAAATTTTGCTCTAAGTTGCTCTAGAAAAACTCAATGAAAAGCAAATAAAAAAAAAATGGGAGCAGCTTGGAGGGGAACAGCAAAATCTTGCTTTTTTCTACCTAGAGCGGTTCAGAGCAGCTAGAGGAGCAGACTCATTGAACAGACTGAACAATACAAAAACCGATTCCTGAGGATATGTTTGAACCGTAATTCAAGAATGTATTATGTAGTCAAACTCTTAGCCGAACCAAATTAAAAGGTTTTCTGTTGACGAATGTTTAAACCAGGAAGCCAGATAGCATTTGGAAATGTGCTCTTCTCAACTGGTTTTCTACCATGCAGCTCCTCTGCGGGTCATGGTCCAGATTCAGACAGAATTTTCTATTAAAAAAATGCCATTAGGTTAGTCGTCGGTTTCGTTAGTTGCTTAATGTTTTGGTCACCCTTTTCGGACATAACTTTTCCCTTTTTGGTTGTCCAAACCTGGAAAAAAATAGGTTTCTTCAGATTTGATCGCAATTCGTTGAAGTCCTTTTCCATTTTAGTGCATCACGTGGGTGTTGGTCTTTTTCTTATGAGGCATTGCCAGGGGTTAATTGAAATATTTTAAAGGGCATCTCGATCTCAGGCATTAAACTTTTATTCTTTTGGCTTAGGCCTGTTCCGTTGTACGGAGAAAATCACTCGAAAGATCTTCTTCCAAAACTTAACTTCTAAAACCTCAACATATTTAAGTTACCTTAACTTTGGTGGCCCAACAGCCAACAAGCTTCTCCAGTTTGCTCGGGTCCTAACTATTTGCCTCCAGTTTTGGACGTGAAGTTGGTTAAGATCCTCTTTCACTTGCATGTGCCACAATAGTCTGGGCCTTCCTCTACACTGCCGTCCCTCCGGGGTTTAATCGAACATTTTTAAGGTTGGAGCATTGATGTCCATCGATGCATATGACCCACACATCTGAAACTTTGGACTTTTACTCTTTGGCTAGGTATATGTCTTGCACAACCAGTATGCCGTATAGTTCTCCTCTCGCCATTAATGCGGACCAAAACCAAAACCAACTTTTAACAACGCCCATGCGTCTGCATTAAACAGCAGGACTGGGATGATGAGGGTCTTACAAAATAACACTTTAGTTGCCCGAGGGAAGGCTTTGCTACTTAATTGCATTCTTAGCCCGAAGAAGCAGCTGGTTTGATCTCAGCGCTGGTGTTGATTTTGAGTTGAAAGCGGCTCGGCACGCAGGAAGACAAAGTCCTTAACTGCCTCAAAGTTATAGCTGTCTAACGTGATGTTTTGTCCAGTTCGTCGAAGTTGTGATGACATCATACCCATCTTCGCTGCTTCTGTCTCAATACTCACAAAAGTGCTACAATTCGACATCCAGTTTCGACAGTTATTTACATCCCCGCACCACGAATCAGGACATAAATGATGATGATGAGGACCTTATTAAGATCCACCCTGCAGAATATTTGAAAGAATGGAATAGACAAACAATTCAAAGTTGCAATGCTAACACTTTCAACTTTCAATATTTCATATGCAACAAGTGTACCGGATGTGTCCCTATCCTTAAATACAAATACGAACTGGAAACCGAAATGTGTGCTAGCAAGTACCTACTTTCTATCTCTCTATAGGTTGTACCTACAAGATACTCATATTCTCGTAAAGAAGACGGAAACTCTTTAAAATACAAATCAGATAAAATCCTTAATCCCCTGAGTTGTTGTGGATACTTCAAACACTTTAATTTCCTCCCTTCCTTTACCATTCACTGGACCAAAACCTAATATATACACCAGTTCCTTTAAAAGGAAAATTTAATATCCATTTCTGAACTTCACATTGTTCCATATCCTCTTCCTCATTCTAATGCCCGCTTTGTACAGCTTTAGATTGCACAACTTCTCTCAAAGTCTGTTAAGGCATAACCCTGCACCCGAACTGAGACTAAGACTCATATGTAAGCAGGTTGGTAGTTAGGTGGGTGGCCTTTGCCTTATTATTTCAGAATATTCAACTCGAATCTGAATGTAATTCATAGTGATAGATGCCACCCACACCTTACACACGACAGCAACCAACACTGCATGGAGCAATAACTTTGTGTGTTTTTTTTATTTTAATAAGAATATATTACCGCTCTATATCTGTAACATCTCTCTTCCCCCCCCCCCCACCATCGTTGGAAAATTCTTGCAAAATCCTTTGTTTCGAATATTTTCTTCTTCAAATCTAAAATGATGAGGTGGATCGTATGTTGAAGATAAATAGCCAAAACCCCCCACCCAACCCTTAAAAGAATATTCAATCCAAAAACCCTTGTCCTCAGCCAGAATCCTAGTCCTGACTATGCAACAGAATATTTTCATAACCCGCTGTGTATATCCGTCTGCCAACACACACACCAACACCATGATTATGCACCACAAAAACTCGGTATCTTCATCCTCCAACTACAACGAGCAGCTCACGGGTGAACTACGTTGAACAATCATCCGCACTTGACTATGCTGGGGATTCCCTTACGTAATACCCGACCGAGCACACATTTCTATACAAAAAAAAAAAAAACAAAAAAAAAATGAAAAACAAGAAAACCCCGATGATTGTGGATGAGAAATGCTATAGATACATCTAGGTAGGTAGCACACAGTTGAAGGTGTGTGTGTCGCACATAGATACATAATACGTGCGTGTGTATCTATGTCCCGCACCAGCAACCCACCCAGGGACACAAAACCACTCACACCAACCGAAAAGACATTTTCCAACAGGGAGGGTGAAGCAAGGCACAAATGGAAAAGACCTCATGGAAAAATAATAAAGATATATAGATACAAAAATAAAACAAGAAACAACCTAACAAGTGCAGAAGTATCTGAACTTACGGATAGATACATACGAGCTACGTAGATATAACCTTTCAGGCTCCAATATAAACCAAAAGGCAAACAAAGAAAATAAATACAAGAAGCACAAAAAAATAAACGAGTAAAAACAGGACGGCAAGATAAATTGGGGTTGGGGGGGCTGTATGGGGGTTGTTGGGTGTTCTCAGGATAGATTGAAAATGAGATTGGAACAAAAACGAAGGAGAATCCTCGGTCTTCTCGAAAACCATTCAGAAAATTCAATGGGCGACCAAACAAAACATAAAACAGTGCTTTCTCTTCTTCTTCATCCTTTTGGCATGGAAAGAAACCAACAACATAGCAAATGAAGAGGATTGCCACGAGGGGGTAGGAGGGACAGCAATGGAGGAATCACAAGGACACAGACCAGTGAAACTCCCCCCTCAAAAAAGGAAAGGAATGTATACTCTGTGTGTTTCCCAGGAGAATTGCAAAATAATCGCAAGGGAGCCCTTGCTCTGCTTTCTATCAAGCGACTGTTGCTGCTCCCTATTCCCGTCCACCCCATTGCCACCCACGCACTAAACACTTTTAGCTTGTTGCTCCACAAGGGATGGGCTAGATGGGGGCGAATAACAGAAAGAGAAACAAACAAAAAAGGATATACAAATGTGCATATGGATATGGGAAATGAAATCATATCATAAAACTAGAAAATAAATGGGTTTCGGGGGGGGGGGGGGGGGTGAGTAATGGTGTTGTATTTGTGTTTCCTTACCGGAGATTTTTGCGTCGTCGTTCGTTAAGATGACCTGCGTTGTTTTGAATTGAAATAGCTGGACATTTTGTTCCAAAAATGTGCTCTTGTAGGGCAATCGTACCCCAAATCCCCCCCCCCCATTAAAAAGAATTTCTATGGGAAAAACGTTAAAACAAGTGTGTAAGCTGTGAAATGTTAAATGTGGCAGACATGGGGTTTTGGAAATATATTTTTTTTTTATGATAAAACTAAACGACAAGGGTAACTTGAATGTTGGCATATTTCGAGGTTATGTCATTCTTTGAATTGAAAAGAGGTTTTTATATTTGTTTTTGTGTTGAGAACATTTAAGGACGAGTAGAGTAGACATTTTTGAGTCAACTAAGAGCATGGTTTTGTAAAAAACACCCTTTTCAAAACAAATACGTGAAGGGCAGACAAGTTATAAAGAGTTCAAAGTGGAAAGCACTCTTTCCAGGAATTTTTTAAACCTAGAGATTTGATTCTTCTTAATACTCGTATCAGGGTATTTCAAGCATTTTCCAGAGGATTTCTTTTATCCTTGTTATAACTGTCTGACCATTTCTGTCATCTAGACTGAAATCCACTGTTTGTGGGTATACTTGTACCCAATGATTATAACTTTTGACTTTAGACGCCTGGCCCAGGCATTTTCCAATAATATTTAGCGGCAATGCAAGAGTTTTTGAAGCTTCAGCCGAGAGTTGCGAGTTCTTGAGGGCCACTAACGGTTATTCTGCTTGTTAACATGTCCGCGTGAACGAAAATGAGCAGCTCCAAAAAATGCAATTCACATTTCGAAAACGTTCCGACATCATCATCAACATCGGCGCCAAAACCAGGATTCAATCTGCGCCTCTTTCAACAAGTTGTTCCATACATCCCGATTGCTGGCTGACGCCATCCAGTTGCGCGCCCCAAGCCTTCGGTGCTCCTGGTCTACGCCATTATTCGAAGGTTAGGAAGGTATACACTTCTCAAAACAAAAAAAAACACCGCACAGAAGCCTGTAGAGATAGGAATGGAAACCTCGTAGTAGAATCACAGTCGGTGCTGAGTACATGGAAGGACCATTTCTGCAGACTGTTAAACGGCGATGAAGACCAAAATCCCGCTGTCAGGCAGAATGAACCATTCAACATGGACGATGACAGACAAAACTTCCGTCCACCTGACCAAAATGAAGTGAGGATAGCAATATCTAAACTTAAAAAACAACAAAGCTGCTGGACCCGACGGACTACCCGCCGAACTTTTTAAAGTGGCCGGAGATGACCGAAATGATGGTGGAGTGCATACATCAACTCATCTCTAAAGTTTGGTCAGAAGAAAGTATGCCTAATGAATGGAACCTCAGCATCGTTTGCCAGATCCACAAGAAAGGAGACCCTCTAAACTGCGCCAACTATAGAGGAATAAGTTTCCTGAATATCGCATACAAGATCCTCTCTGCCGTACTATGTGAACGCCTGCAAAACGAAGTACCTGCTGTCCACAAAAAAGGGCTGATTATAAGTCTTCAGCCAATCGCTGTTTCTAGGGGCCAGGATTGAGTAGCAAAGCCCTCTCTCGAAAGACAAAGGAGACTCTGTGTAAGACCTTAATCATCCCTTAACATGGACTCTATCTAAAGCGGATGAAGATATCCTTAGTCCTTTCGAGCGTAAGATTCGGAGGATTTTTGGCCCTATCTGCGTTAACGGGCTTTGGAGGAGAAGGTTCAACCAAGAACTATACGAGCTGAACAACGACATTGACCTGGTCAAAAAAATACGCATATCACGTTTAAGATGGCTAGGTCATGTAGAGCGAATCGACAACAATGCTCCGGCTTGCAGGATCTTCGTTTCCATCCCAGAGGGTAGACGCAGTCAAGGAAGACCTCGCCTTAGGTGGCGCGCTCAAGTGGAGGACGACCTCAACCAACTTGGAGTGCGAAACTGGAGGCAGCTAGCCAAAGGCCCAGGTTCGTCCCGAACTGTAGCGCACCCTAAGTAAGTAAGTAAGTAAGTAAAATATTCTTAAAACCGCAGTGGCAATTTGCACTTCTAAATAAAACAAAAAAAAAATAATAATGTAAGCCGATTTCTTATACCAATCTATCACTCTCTATAATTTCGTTTTGCCAACTTCGTCAGAGGAAAGAAAAAGAGCGTCCGAACAGTTTCAATGCAATACATCAAATGACTTTATTTATATATATTTCCCCTACCTAACAGGAATCCTCTCTTTCATCTGTCTCTCTTGTATAATTTTTTTCTTTCCTTGGAAGTGTTGCCAGAATAATTTCATTAAACAAAGTTTTAAACATCAATTATCATCAATTCACTCAAATTTTTTTCAAAGCTTAAGAAAGAAAGTTTAAAGCACTTAAAAAGTATATAAAACATAGTTGTAGAAATTAGAAGACTGAGCTTTAAATATAGACTTGTTGAATTATTGATTCAAAATAGGTTTTTACGGCTTTTAAACCATCAAACATTGATGTTCAGTCCGGGTAGTTCGCTTGGATTCATCAGTTGACAGTGAGTTTTCTTTTCAAGACGCAATTTTCGATGAGTCCAATGTAAGCTACCGGGACGAAAAGCCAATTTTTGATGATTGAAAGGCAGTAAAAAACAATTATAAATCAGTAATTTGATAAAACTCAAATAAAAATTGCGTTACTAAGTGGGTGCAAACTAATTAACTATTGTATTGTTTTCTATAACCACTTATCGAAAAATATTTTTTTATTAACTAAGCCAGATATCAACACCAAGTGTTTCAAACAAAGAGAAGTTCCCAATGCCCCGAGGAGACCAATCTAATCAAACCACTTAAACCCCAAGCGAAATCTATATGACATTTTGAATTCCTTAGCGGGCTTAGCCAATGAATCACAACAGATTTAAACTTCCCGATTAAACAAATCACATGTGTCAAGATAAGAACGAAACTTTTTTTCGACGTTATACTTAACTTGGAATGCCGAAATGCCCTTTTCCATAGCAACACCACCACAAATCGTGATCCGATTTTCCTAGATGAGACTTGTTTTTATTTTCCCTTTTGATGTGCCATCAACAAGCGAAAAGTCCTATTTGAACCTTTTTCTTTTGCCATTCAAAACAAAAGTTCAAAAAGTATCTAATCTTTCAAATTTCATTTCATCAATCTAAAATGTGGAATAAAGGTACGAAGTCGAATGATTCAAAAGTATAAAAAAACACATACAGACATTTTTTTATTTAACTTCTTCCTCCCTTCTGGTCTGGTGAAATATAGAAAATAATAAATTTTGGCAAAAAAAAAATTAATGTTCCATTTGTGTAGATAAAATATCTAGATACAGCTCCCCATACACAAGAATAAAATCATTTCGCAGGTGAATCATAAAGATTTAGCTGGAAAACCAAGTTGATCGTTTTATTATTTTTTTTTCTATTTCATTGGCTTTTTATTGATTCTTTGGATTCGGAATTTGTTTTATTTATTTTTTTTGTTGTTGGATTGGCGTGTTTCATCATCACCATGGTCTTCGTCAACGCAAGCAAAACATCTGTTTATAAAACTTAGCCAACAAAATACCAGCGAATCCGGTGTGCTGGCTGTTCTGCGAACGATAAACAACTTTTGAAGTTACTTTCGACCAGAGTTGCCGCATACTGAATTTGATGATTTCTTAAACTGAAATCAGGAAGTTTACTCTAGGGCTAATATTAAACCTATTTAACCGAGTTTTTTTTTTATAATTAACGCGCGCTCCAGGGATTATTTGTTTCCCTTTTAATGTAACACACTGCGCGGGCATTTGGAAGATAGGGAGGGGAGAGATAGGAGGTGCCGATTAACATTGGTTTTGAATGTTAGCAGATCAAAATGGCAAGGGAAAATCTCGCCGGGTAAACTATTCCAAATTCGTGTTGTTCGGCTAAAAAAAGAATCCCTATATTTCACGGTACGTCCGAAATTGAGCTCAAGAGTGAACTCGGCCTATAAATCGGAGTTTAATGAGCTTGACATTCGGTATCGTTGCAATTGTACGTCCGAAGGCGAAGGACGTGAATTATCGAACGAATATGAAAAGCTGAGGGTAGTTAAGTTAAGTGGATTAGAAGTAACAGACAGAAGATCATTTATAAAAATGAGTAAAAGAGTCTGAGACAGAACAGAGCCCTGGGGCACACCAGCATTTATTTTTGCGGGAATCAGACTTGAATCCGTTCTATACAACTTGCATTGAACGGTCCAGAAGATAGCTCCTACTCCAACGAACAAGAGTATTATCGATCCCAAAAGCACGCATTTTCGATAAGAGAGCTTCATGCCAAACTCTTCAAATGCCTTGGAGATATCAAGAGCAATAACCTAGCGATGTAGAGATTTGTTCCACTGTTCGGTGGTATATGCCATGAAGATCACCAGTGAAATGGTTGCTGCGGAAGCCATACTGACGGTCATGGAGAAGTTTTCGATCTTCGAGATATTCCTTAAGCTGACGGTTAATCAACGTTTCTATAACCTTAGAAAGAAGGGATGTTAGTGCTATGGGTCGGTAGGGGGAGGGGGAGAATGGTTCACGTTTCTTAGGGACAGGCTGGACAAATGCTGTTTCCCATCTTCTAGGAAAGATTCCAGAAGAGTAGGAGTGATGGAAGAGCTTACGCAGTGGCTTTGCCAGTGTGTAAGAACTCCTCTTCTCAAGTACAAGAGGGGCTGCTGTTAGGCAGCGAGGAACTGGCAGCGAAATGGGTGGCGAGCAAGTATGCCTTCTCTGCAGAATAAACAATTGTTGTGTAATTGTCGATGGGCGTTGGAACCGAAAATGATGAGGAGTTTTTAATATTTTTTACAAATGACCAAACATTTTTACTGCCTTTGGGACACTGCAGAATTTTTTGCCGTAATTTTTAGTCATGCAAAAATTTGGTTCTTTCAATAACGGAGTTGCATGAGTTCCTTGCTTATTTGTATAACTTAACGAATGAGCTGTCAAACTCGTACTTCAAGTCGTTTAGGTTAACTGTTTTGATTTATCTTTGGATCAAAACATCAATAATGCTTTATTTTCAAAATCAGAATACGGCTAACACTAATCAAGGCATACGACAGGTTAAGAATAAAAATCATACAGTGAGATTCTTACTTAATATTAGCGTTCAACTGCTATTGCGCGATTGAATTGATTGATTGAGAAATCACAAGTATCTGTCAAGTTGCTTGACTCGTGTTCGTTCTTGTTCGGTTTTTTTTTGTTGACGATTCCCCTTGTTGGCAGTATGTAATGACGTGATATGATTCTTACTTCCTTCTTGACACTTTCTGGGAGGTAATTGTCGAATGAATGTGCTGAAAGCGTACATTACTTCCAGGACGAAAACTTGACGAAAATTATCAAAAAGTCATTTTGGCTTGGGTATAGAAATCACATGTGTTTGAACTGTTTCGTAAGACATCGTACCAATTCTTCAATTTATAGTTGGGCCTTAAATTTTCATAAAACTTACAGAAATTTGCTTAACTGGAAATCACGCTTCTAGCTTTCCACAGTTCATGAGGTGAATTCCATCTCTAGCAGTTATTTAACAATTTTTAGAAAACAGAAATGCTATTTTGCTTGTATTTCTGTTATCAAAAATATTAAAACTTGCGTTTCAAAAGAACAAAATACGTAAACTTACAGAAACCAGATTAGATTTCGCGGACTGCACTTCGATGATTACCAACTGTAAAACTCCATTCTTCACCTTTCATATAGCATCTACCCTACAAGAAAAGAATCAGTCTAGTGTGGTAAATCGCAGTAAAATCGCTCCACTTGTTCACTTTCTGATGAGAATTAACATTCATTTGTCGTTTGTGACCAAAGCAATGATAATCATGTGAACGAAACCTCAAAATCCACAATGTTTATAAATCAACGAATGAAGGAACACTTAAACGAGTAAACTTAGTACATTTTAAAAATTTAATTTAATTTAATTTATTTAATGAATATTATAAAAAAGTAAAAATCGCCGCGAAATGCAAATAATTATTACTAACTGTTGAGCATATAACGAAGAATGAAATCTTTAACCTAAAAATATGTCCAAATGGATCCTAGTTGGCTTATTCGTTTAAAGATTATTCACATGAGAGCGAACAACGATTGAACGAGTATTTCATTCACACGTCATTTTTGTTCCTTTCGAACAACCAAATCAAGAAACAACAAACAAAAGCGATTTTAAAGTTGTTCGCACGCGAAAAAAAATTTCGTTAAAGTGTGGATCGAATGTGGAACGGGAAAAGAGTTGCAGTTCATAACAATCAGATTAAAATCGGTCAAATCTGAAATGTATCTTATTTTAAGAATTTAAATTCAAATTAAATATAAATTACATTTCCACAGTTTTGTTTCGAATTTGTGATAACTAAAGAACATTTTACATGAAAGCGACCAACGACCATCGAATGAACGAACATTCGTCCAATTTGACTTCACTTTCACATGGTATTTTCTTGTTCGTCGCTATCAAATATTACGGAAACAAAACAAAAGTGATTTTGAAGTTATTCGCATACAAACAATTTGTTCGCTTAAGTGTGGATCGTATGTGGAATGCGAATTTGGCAGTTCGTAGTAATCAGATTGCACATTTATTCAATTATTCGTCATTTGTTGGTCTGTGTATGTTAATAAACCCTAAAATTAACTAACAAGCGACTTCTACAAAACATTCAACAACTATTCCCTTTATTTACCATTATTTACCTTTACGTACCACCAACATTTTAACGAAAGAATCATTTAATTGACGAAACTTAGTTTATTCATGAGTTACCCAACTGTGCCATCTATTCGCTGCAGATGTACAAAGGCTAAAGGCCCAAACCCCCAAACTAGACTATAACCGAAAGCATGGACTACGGTCTAAACTAAACGAATTCTTTCGTCATATTTCTAAAAAAAACATGAATAACTAACTAACTATATTTAACATAATGCAAATGGCTGTCATTTTTGTCTACTGTGCCATAGCTGTCAAATTCGCATGTGTCAGAGCGATCCAGAATAAAATAGCTTATGCTTAACGAAGCTTATCGAAAGGCGCATGTGTCCATTAGAACTAAAACCATATGACTCTTTGTTTTGGTCATACTTTGGTATGCCTATTATAGTTGGGCTTTAATAATATTATGGACTGGAGCTAATGTTAGAACTGAACGAAACTTCCTTCCAATTTGTCAAATTAATGAAATTTTCTTTATTATAAACATCAAAAGAAGTTGGCTTTGCAATTTTTGTCTTAAAATAAGTACAGGAGCGCAGTTTTTGCCTCTAGCTAAACTAAACGAAATTTAACGAAACATAGAATTCCGCAAATTTAAGCTAATTATATGAATTTCTTGTTTTCGATAAGTTGCAGACCGCTCCTTATACTTACGCAACACTTAACGAAACTTGACGAAAAAGAGAAATCTGCTATTTTAGTCGGGAATATATGTATGGATTTCTTATTCTCGCTTATTAGCTTCGTTCCGTCCATTATAGCTCTGCCTTAAATCACATTAAATCTCAAATACATGGCATCCCTGCGTAATCACTGTTTGCTCATACCGGTGTCAATGCAAACGATGACGAAGACTCGTTTTAGTTGTCTTTTTTTTATTCGCAGCGAATGATTATGAGTGATTCAACCTGTTGACTATGTGGATGATAATAATGCCTTTTCAAAGGTGAGCGTCAATAAATTTCGGCTTTCGATACAGACCTGGAGAAGCAGAGGTGATCTTGTTCCTTAATACATAGATACTTAGCTGGTCCCGCGCACGCTTATTAAAAACGAAAAATCTAGTTCCATATACTACACCCTCGTCTTCGTCATTGACCACGAAGAAGAAGATGTATGGCGGCGACACGGCGACTTTATGTCGATGCAGATGCGGGGGACAAGAGTGCTGCGAGTAAACCCTCTTTATGAATATTCAATGAGTTCCAAGTCTCCATAATAATCGAACGACCGAGACCAAGCTCCAGCGCGCCTGACTTAATCAACAAGTTTCATTCGAGTTAACCAGCCACCAGATGGAGGCAAAGTCTAGATGGTTCGTTGTATTTTGATGAAAGCAATGGCTCGGCGATGGCGGCGGCGGTGGTGATGGTTGTTGTGGAAGAAGATGATGTTGATATTGTATGGATGACAAGCCCAAAACGAGTAAACCGCTGCACGAAAACTTATATTGAAAGGAAATGCCATCGCAAGGGGGCGTGTAAACTGCGGTAAATGATAGCAACAAGCAAACTCCCCAACAGCTATTACGGAGAATTTCGTTCGCTTATTCATGAGATACATTTACGATTCGTTGGCTTCTTAATTTAATTTTTTTTTTATTTCGATGTGCGACGGCGCTGTCTTCATCCCCCCGCTGAAAACGTTCCTCTCGTTGGAAATAGCATTTTGGATTTCGGAATCACCTCTAGACGGGGCACAATACACAGCCATGGGATGATGATGATTGCGTTTTGGAGAGGATGATGATTTTCGTGTCGCCTCGATGTCCGCCACGCATGGCTCCCATTAATGGCCGCCTCTCCTCCAACTTTTAGGATTTTGTTGTTTTTTTTTTTTTTTTTTTTTTTTTACTGCTCCGGGTGAATGTCATTTGTATCTAGAATGATGTTGTTTTTGAAGGTTGACTGGACGGACTGTTGCTTGCCTGAAATTTGTTTGTTTTAGATTTGAGGGCGAGGTTGGGGGTGATTCAAGAGTGTACTATTGCTCGATGAGCCATTTTGCTCTTCTGGGCTGGAGTGTTTACCGTCTAGGCGTCTATGAGCTTTTCCTTTTTTTCTTTGGAAAATAATAATAAATAACTAATGGGGTTCGGCTTGAAGAAGACTTAAAAAGTAAATCGAATTTCGGGAACATTGGGTAGGTAGGTATAGGTGAGGTGGTTCATTAAGGATAGTAGAGTCTGTTGTTTGCATCGCATCAATAAATTCATGATGTTTTGGGAAGGTCATCAAAAGTTCAGAGTAAACAGAGAGTTCTAGCGGGGTTGCCACAATTCTTTTGTCAATTTGTGAAGATTGATCATTATTTTTTCTACAGAAATGGAAAGTTGGGAATAAAGGCTGCGTTGCAAAATGTCCTGCCTGACGCGCGTAAGGTTAGACATCAAGGTGAAGAAAACTGGAAAATTATTGTCCTTTAGGCGGAGTATTTAAACCCATAATGAGGTTTTACTGGTTATTTAAAGTAGTTATGAAATTATGGCCATTTGTGTCCAACTACAAAAGCTTATAAGGTATTAGTAAAAATAAATACAAAGAAACATATATAAAGTTGGAACGAATAGTATTTGAACGGAAAATGTTGCCAATTCATTATGAATTCCAAAAAAAAAACTGCAGGCCAGTAAAACCACCGCTAGGAATTCTAATTTTATTTAACATTCCATTCAATACATGCACCACCCATGTGGAAAATATTTTCAATATTTTTCAAAATTGCTCGAAATCCTTAGTTTTTTTTTTTCAAAAATTAAATGCACATTGAGCTAACAAAACTTTTATGTATCTGAAAAGAAATATTCAAATCAAAAATGAAAAATTATTGTTTTTCAAGAGAAAATAATATCAGCAAATGCGCCAAAGGCGTTTGGAATAAATCCAATTTTTATCATTCAATGCTGTATAGAAATATTTTTTGAAGTGACAGAAAACGTCAGCAAACTACCTACATAGTTGGTATTGAAAAAAAAAAATTAAATACAAACTACAAAGTGTTTGTATTTCTAAGAAATTTTTCGCAGTTTCATAAAAGTGTCACATAAAGTGGGATTTTAATTCCTATTTTAAGGATTCCCTAATTAAAATGTTATATTCAGACAAAAAATGTCAAATTTCTTACGTCAGAACATTAAAATTAGCCTACACTACCAACATGTTCTTAGTTTCGTTAAGTTTTTAATATTTATGGACAAATTATACTGGACGGAAGGAAGCTGAAGCTAGTGTCAACGAATTGTTAACGTCAATCGTTAACCTTAAGGTGATGCATTAAACAATGTCAAATTTGTATACTTATGCCCGTTACCAATACTTGACGAAATAATCGGCTAGCTTTATAGCCCGAATATTAGGCTAAAATATTTTGTGTTGGTGGAGTGCACAAGACGAGTATGGAACGAAAAAAATAAAAACTAAAGCAAATTCAAAATCTGTAATTTTATTTGTTACATATTGTCACCAATGACAATTGAAAATGGAATGTGTTATTTTGTACAGATGTAGGGGTTATACATAGGACTTATTTTTTAAGTTAACTGTTGATATTTACATAAATTGTTGCAAAAGCATCAGTTGGTCTGAAAGCAGGAATGATAACGATTTAAAGGGCAGCACCATATGCCAATGATACGAGTATTACAATTGCTTTGTAATTTTCGGTCGCAACAACAGTTACTTGGGAGCAACAGATGTCGATGATGTTGACTTCGATGGGTTTGTTCAGTCACACGTAGGTACCGCTATTTGGTGCATTGTATGGCCATGGCCTTGGCTTAGTTGTGCGATGAAATATTGTGGTATGTGATGATTCAGTTGTGTGTTATGAGAAACTAAAAGATAAGTTAGTTTATAGGGTGATATTTGGTTGTTTTTCAAAAAGCAACCAATGATTAGCAACTGCGAGTCGCAACAAAAGTAATCTTCTTTTATACGTACGAAGGTACGATTTTCTAGTAATTCCTCAGTAACGGAAGTCTATATTTTAGTTCTTTAGTGCCCCGTGGCTTAGTGATTAGTGTGTCGGACTGCTAAGCGAATGAGCCTAGGTATGAATCCAGCTCATAGCCATCTTCTTTTCCGGGGTACTGCCTCTTGCGAGGAACTGACAAAACCTCCAAGAGTAAAATTTGTCTCGAAAGAGTGCATCTCGGACTCGGCGGTAAACTGTAGGTCCATTCCATTCTTGCAGATTAACAACACACACAGGAATGGTTGAGAGTATAAGTCACTAGGCCTTGGCTATTTATCGCGCATGTAATTTATTTATGTATTTATTTAATTTTTATATTTTAGTTCAGACTTATGAGAGCTATATGTATTCTTATAGTATAATACATATCTATATTTAAATGTGTTTAACGTCATAAGCCGAATTAATTAGAACCTTATGTCCGAATTGACATTCTGTAAGGCCCCATCAATATAATAGCCGTAAAATAGCCAAATTGAGCTTAAACAACAGTTTCGTTAAATAATTTGAATTAAGCAGGGACCATTTCAATTTAATTTTCTACGAATAAACGTCAAGACTTCTGTTTTCTGTCATCAGAAAGATTGAAGAAGAAGAGAAGAATCTTAAATCTCCAGCAGTACAATGCGATGTTTTTTTTATGATGATCCGGTAGCTTCTTCTTTTTTTTAACATCAGCATAAGTTCAATTTTATCTTTTTCAAAATTGAGCCATGCACATACATTACATACAAAAATATTTGTCGTCTTTTCTTCATCATAAACGCAGTCCGCTGCGCTCTGTAAAATTACGATGGAATCGTTCTTTAAGTGTTTTCAAAATCAAACAAACTTAACGAAACTAACGTCTGCATTGTTACTGAAAACATTTTTGCAACTTCTCTACCCAAATTCTCACAACTATGTAAATGCTGACTGCAACTATCAATTTGTATTTAGCTACCAAAACCAATGCATGTGCTTTTCTAATTCCCTCCGGTCTCGAATGGGTACTGCCTTACTGCGCTCTGCTCCACTTGCACTTGTTCGTAAAGGATCCGCCTATCCACCATGGGTTTACACTCTCTTCAAATGTGATTTTCTAGATCCAAATATCAAGTGAATATTATATAACTCAAACAAGCTAGTGCTGCACTTATGTGAATAATTATAACCAGTTTGAAGAGTAGCGACGTGTTCATACAGCCCTGTGGTACTGCAGTTACTCGAACAACCGTATGGGCAACGCACCATAACTTATGGCATAGCTTACCAAAACTCAAAAGCACTGATAGTTGACGAAAGTGTTTTCTCTTCTTATTTATCTCGAGAACGTTTCGAAAGATTTTGACAAAATTTTAACTTCGTACAGTGGTGCCAAATTAAAGCGATTTATATCGATGTCCTTTAGGTCATTCTTCTTATTTACTCAATGTTCTTTTGAATGGTTCAGAATAATTTAAAAAAATGTATTGTACAAAACATTTTTTAAATGCAAAGTATTTTATGTATTAAACTATTTCGTTTGAAGTCGTTTGAAAAAGGTTGATATCCTGAAATCTTTTGATTACAAGTTTCTAAAAACTCGTTGATTGAATTTAAGGAGTTTTTTATGATTTCAAACGACGAACTTTTCCATAAGGAGCTCTTTTCAAAAAACAACGCTTTAGCCATGTTGGTACTCAAATGTATTTATTTCAAGTTAACCTCTTTATCCTTTTAATAAGGACGAAATTAGTACTCCAAAAAATTTAGTTATTCTTTGTAGTTTCTGTGACAACATAAGGACTCAAGACAAAGAAAAAAAGCCAAGCACCTAAATTACAAAGTCTATAAATGAAATAACAAGTTTTTCTCCTCTTGCTCAATGCTCTTGCACAGGGTGATCTTGTGTAGAAAGTAATTTTTTTTCTCAATACAGAAAAAAAGAAGAAAAAGAAAAAAAAAAATAAGTTCCCACTGTCTGATCATATTTATTTAATCCTTCTTCCAAACATTTTTTTTATTAAATTTTTAATTTAATTTTTGTACAAACTTGCGAAGAAATGTTTATTAATATTTCTTCGAATTTTTTATTTATAATTTAAGATTTCTTTAAATATTAGAAATTTTCTAAAAATGTTTTGTTTTATAAAAATATAAGATAGATACTCAATGAAGTGAGCAGTGAAGCCACTTGAATCGTTTTTTTAGTACTTTTAGTAAGGACAAACATTATATAACAACATTCCAATATGTTCTTCATCTTCAGTTAACAATTTATAAAGAGATTGATAAAAGTTCCAAAAGTTAAAAAATTTAGTACTAAATGTTTGTTTTTTTCTTAAAAAAATTGGAGTTTATTTTTCTGTTTATATTTTAACAAGTTTTCTTAAATCCAATTAAAACTAAAAAATCCATGAAAACTGGTAATTAAAACTGCATTTAAAAAGTTTCGATTTTATAATATAAGTGTTGCCATTGTGTGTCCACATTTTTTTATAATTCAAAAATTCCACTTAAAAATATTCCAAAGACAGTTCTGAATTACACTAAGCTTGCGAAACACCTGTTGGAATGTCTGTTATCTCCATCGGAAAAATTGGTTTAGAAACCAATCCATCAGTGAAGCCACTTTATAATTTTTTGTCAATGGCAATGAGTTTCAAATTTCCCAAATTTCTTGTTTTTAATCTTTAAAAGATTTTAAACAATAATACAAAAATCTCCTTAGAAAACAATAAAAAGGTAAACTTTGCAAAAGGTATTATTTGGTACAAAAAGTGTTGACATTCTATCGATATAAAGATTGCCATTTTGTTCACTTTCTCTAATCACACCACCCTGTGCATATAACATTAATAAAACAAATCAAGTGTAAAAACAAAAATATGGAATGGAACGAAGAGACGAATAAAAAAAAAAAAAAAAAAAATAAAATTGGCACCAACAACGTGCATCACAAAACACAACATCTGCCATTCTTCGAGGCCAAAAATGACAACACAAGATTGTATCCTTCGGATTTCACAGAAAGACCATATGTGTAGCATTTATACAGACTTTGTACATATTTCATTCGTTACTCCTGCTTCTGCTTTTGCAACAATATCGCTATAGCTATCTCCGCATTTGGATGCCCATTTAACACCCTTCCCGCCTGACATTTTGCACACGGAGTCCACATTGCTTTGCTAATACCCACATACATAAATAAATGCTGGATGGACTGCTGGACCCATCTGCGCCATGTTTGATGTTCTTTGCACTGCTAGGGCTATTAACCCAAAAGGGAATCCCTTCTCGCCATCATGGATATACAGCAAGCAGCGGTGCCTCATCGGGATGATTAATGCAGAGAAAAGTTAAAAAAAAAAAGAAAACAATCCGACTACAAGTCCACAAAACAAAAAGAGCCACTCCAACTCCACGTTTGGCGTTGTAGTCATCGTCGTCGTCATCGTTACATGAAGGAGACTTCTCCTGGTCGGGCGTCTCGTCGTGTTGGTCTGTTGTAGTTATTCCATCCTAATGATCCAAATCCGAACGCGTTGCATTCTACTGCTCCTTCTGCTTTGCCACTCTGCCAGCGTGTCTCACTTTACCTTATCCACATCAGCAGCGATGAATTGAAATCGGTGTGTTGCTGCCGCTGCCGTTGCCGGTCGGGGAGCATCAGCACAACGCAAAGAGTTGAATAGATTTCCAGTTTATCCTGTTTACTCTTTTTGCAGAGCCCATTGGTTGGTATCTATAGAATACCAGAGTAGAGTTTCTTCCTCCTGGTGCGCAGTGTGCATCTCCTCCTGTTTCCGCATCCCTCCCAGCTTTGCTATAGCCAAACGAAGAATGGTGCCAGTTCTGCAATATGCACTCGCCGGCAATGGCGCGGCAAATGCAAGGACTATAATTATAAAACTCTTGTTCGTCCCGTTTTTCACTTCGCATACAAAGTTTATTGGGATTGATTCATGTGAAGTTTGTTGTCTGCTCTTCCGAGCAAAGAACTTGTCTGTGGAGGGCTTCGCTTTTATAAGGAAATACACATTGGTGCCGATATGTGTTCTCAAAGGTCTGCGAGGAGGGCAGAGCGTCCTCCTCGTATAGTAAATTAGGATTAAAAAGCAAAAAAAAAAAAAAAGATAGGAAGCCGCCGCCGCCGTTGTCGACGACGCTTCTCGTTCATTCATCTGCCGGATCGAGGTCCGTCACGTAGTCGGCTCGTAATTAATTCCAAAGTACGTAAACGAGGAATCCATAGAGGTTGTCATGTGTGTCCGGGACGAATTGGAAGAGACTGCGAGTTAGATGCATAACTTCTTTGGTGGAATAATAAAAAAAAAAAAAAAAAAACAATAAAACTTAGCCTCCTTTCTTGCCTTTGCTCTTCGGTGTTCTTGTGGTAAATCATTGTGACAGAATGACATCCCTGACTCTGATTGCACAGGTGATAGATGGTATGGATGCTGAGTTGAGGTTGAATCTTGAATGTATTTCTAGGTAGGTGGATTGGTTTGTAAAGTGGGCGACCAACGTTATGTTCATGGGGGTGCTGTACTGTGTGGTTTTGGTTATGGGCTTGGAGTAATCAGATGGGTTCGGGTGACACTTAATTTATTTACATCTGACAAAGTCGTTCCCAGTGCGATTTGTGGAAGACTTGCTTTTCAGCGAAAGGTCATGTGTCGCTTAAGATTGTTCGTGCTTGGTTGCCATTTAGAGTTAATGACTTATTGCTGTCAGTTTTACTTAAAGTGGGATCAATTTATGGAACGTGCATAGTTTTAATTTAAACTATTTGAGATGAATCATAATGGCATTTGAATTTGGGCAGATTTAGAGGGAGAGGGAGAGGGAGAGCCTTACCCTCTGTGGTTAAGAAAATAAACATAAGAACTTCATTAGAGGATGCAGAGACGCAGAGAGGTTTGAATTTTTGATTAGAAATCACTCTAGTTTGGGAGTTAAGTCCGTTTTAATTTTAACTAATCAATTAATAAATAAATTAAATTTCAAAATAACTAAAATAGTTTTTTCGGACGAGCTGTTTAACTCCTCGGTTGACAAATATTAATTTTGTTTGTATTGTACTTTTACAGACAAGCCTTACACAAGTTGTTAGCAGATTGTAGTGGAGAGCCTTATAGCAGTTTTTATTCTTTTAATTTTCAGTAAACATCTTTGGAGGGTGGTTGGGTTCTGTATAAATAGGGTAGGCACTGAATGGCATCAAACAGGTGATGCACAGTTGCTGCAACTATCTCGTACGCATCAATTGTGCTTATTTTACCTCTCGGGTACTGGTCTGTCCATCCGGACATTCCTGCTAAACTTATAAGCGCGAGTGTTGAACATGAAAAAAATAGCAACACTATAATGCTCTGCTTTAATGACTGTTCTGATCGATTCGCAGAAGTCTTGCACGAGGGCCTTTAGAAAGAGGACGTACGGCGGATGAGCCCAACCAATTAGAACAAGGGTGGAGTCAACAGGCAACGAAGCAGATGCCCTAATGAGCTACTTTAGACGTATTTGGAGATAAGGTCATTGGGACAATTCAATGCAAGTCAGGGCATTGAAATAGAGATGTTGGCGGATGAACCCTTAATGGGCCAACAAAGGACTTGGCCTTCCAAGTTGGGGGTTGTGCGTAGGGTTAGCAAACCTGCTACGAAAAAAAAGTTGCGAAGCGACCAATAGCCTCGGAAAAAGACGGATTAACTGTTGACGACCCGAAAAAACGAATTAAGAACAACGACCTTCGGATCTGCACGTGGAATGTTAGAACTCTTAACAGATCACGTGCAGCCAAACAACTAGCTGCTGCTACAGAGCAGGAATTACTGCCATCCAGGAAGTGCGATGGAATGGGCCGGGCAAAAGGAGGATGAAAAACTGTGACGTGTACTACGTTGATTGTGAAAGAAGACCACAGCGTTTATTTGGGTGCGGATTTGTCATAAGCGGTAGACTTAGGCAAGAAGTCTTGGGCTTGCCACGTAAGTGAGCGACTTGTGACAATCCGTATAAAGGCTAAATTCGCCAACATTAGCCTAATATGCGCTCACCAAGGATGACTTCTACGAGCTCCTCGACAAAACCTATGAGCAATGCCCTAAATACGACGTTAAGATCGCACTAGGCGATTTTAACCCCAAAATAGGTAAAGAGGAAATCTTTTTTAGGACTGTCGCAAAACATAGCCTACACGACACAACGTTTGAAAAACGGACTTAGGCTAATTGACTTCGCAGCGGCACATAACGTCACCATTGCAAGCACACGGTTTCCTCATCTCAATATACATAAAGGGACTTGGCGACACCCAGATCAAAGAACCGTCAATCAGATTGATCACGTCGCGATCGATGCAAGACACGCCTCCAGTATTTTGGATGTTCGCACCTTCCGAGCAGCTAACATCGATTCGGATCACAGCATAGTGCTATAACATCTGACAAACAACATCTCGTCAGAAATAAAACGAAGAATTACTCTTGCCAATCGCAGTTTCTATGGGCTAGGAAGGCAATTGAGTAGCAAAGCCCTCTCTCGAAAGACAAAGGAGACTCTGTGTAAGCTCTTAATCATCCCATGACATGGACTCTATCTAAAGCGGATGAAGATATCCTTAGTCGTTTCGAGCGTAAAATTCTTCGGAGGATTTTTGGCCCTATCTGCGTTAACGGGCTTTGGAGGAGAAGGTTCAACCAAGAACTATACGAGCTGTACAGCGACAATGACCTGGTCAAAAAAATACGCATATCACGCTTAAGATGGCTAGGTCATGTAGAGCTAATGGACAACAATGCGATTCCATCCCACAGACGCAGTCAAGGAAGACCTCGCCTTAGGTGGCCTCAACCAACTTGGAGTGCGAAACTGGAAGCAGCTAGCCAAATACCGAACTAGCTGGAGAGGCATGTTGGTTGAGGCCCAGGTTCGTCCCGCACGTAGCGCCCCCTAAGTAAGTAAACATTTTTGGAAGGCCTTATACAGGCCATTTTGAAGCTTTATTTATAAGGCTTGTATAGAGCTAACCAAAAATTTAATTTTAAAGGCCCTATAGCAGCTATTTTTTAATTGTCAAAGTTTGACATGTTTGACTACCGAAAGTTTGCCTTATACAAGCCCTACACAAACTAATAATTTCCAAATACGAAAAGTTGGACCTTATATAAGTTAAATTATTAGTTAGGCTTACCTTAGTGTGTTCCTCTTATAGCCTTTTACATGGCTAATGAAAGAGCGTTACTTCTATTTTAAAGTTTTATTACAATTTTTTTATTTTAATCTACTTTACTTTACAAACTCAAAATTGAGAAGAGAAAATTCATTGATGTTAATGTGGCACACGCGGTGGTTGTAAGCCGATTAAATTGTAATCATAAAATGGCGGAAACAAGAAGCCTAAACCTCAGGGATGTGTGAGGTTATTTCTGGTCGCGTTCGGAAACTTACTCAAATGTAGTTTATATGTTGCGGTTTTATTATGTTGTGAATTTTAAGTGAATATTTGACACTGCGATTTATATTACAAAATCATTAGAATTCGGAATTTTATAATTGAAGCGTTGATGTTATGCTTGAGTGTGTGGGTGAGTTCAAACAGGTTGATCGTGGATAAGTGGATGCGTAGATTTGCGATGTTTTTTGTGTTAATTTGTGTTTATTGAAATTATGACATAAATGAAAATTTAAGTAAAATTATAAGAAATATAATATAATTAGTAATAAGTTAGGATGGCCGTTGCATAATTACTTTTGGAAATCTTTGCAAAATGTCAATTTGTAATAAAGGATAACCGCTACACTCTTCCATTGCGCGCGCCACCTAAAGCCTCGGTCTTCATCTATTACGCCGGGGTTGGATCGAAGATTTTGCGGATCGGGGCATTGGTGTCCTTACGTTCTCTATGACCCAGCCATCTGTGACACGTTGGACTTTTAAGTTGGTTAAGAGTTGTTTAAACTTTCTCGAAACAGCTAGAGTCATGTTGTAGGTCATTCATCATCATCATCATCTTGTAGGTTTACAACGTATCGTCCAGCTTTTTCCAATATCATTAGAGGCAAAGACCACAGACAGCATTTAATTATTTGGTTGCAAAAAAAAAACTAGACAGTCAGTTTTTTAGACTCAAAAATCATTAAAACAATCACGTTTTTAAACGGCTTTCCCAAGAGGAACTCCCAAGAAAAAACACCATCAAATAGACCTTATCTAACCAACTCACCTCTATTCTCGACTTCTTTCTCCCAACAAGTACTTGACTACTTCATATTCAATCCACATTTACTTGATGACGTTATAATGAACCCAAGGAGAATTTCTCAGAAATCAAAAATGTTTCACAAAACACCACAATGCAAAACAAAGACAAATCTTCAACTCAAAAAAAAAATGGAGGCCTACTCTCAATCCCGCAACCTCCCATATGCTTTCTTCCCAGAATATCTGAATTGATTCCAGGTATTCTCAAGTCGTTCGTCGATATCGATTCTTCGTATTTTTAAGTGCGTATCGACGCGGACATTGTAGGAACCTTTTGGATGATCTTGACTTTGTGTGCCTCTTTAAACAAAGCCGGCGGGCCATACAAGGTGTTTTTGGTGGTATCGATGGTCCTCTTTTTGTTCTGTCGCTGCGATCTATAGCGACTTCCCCTTACCCCAGTATCTGATCCGGCTAAAGGAGATTCAGTGCATCGCCATCGGTCCTCAATTGCTTCACCTCAGATACGCTCACAAAAAAAGTGGCTCAACCGAAAGAAATCTTACAAAAAAGATAAGAAAAACAATCTTTTTTTTATAAAAAGGCGACAGACAGTAAAAAAACACAAAAAGAGTCAACAATAACAAGGTGAAAAGATTCAATTCATTGGCGTCCCATCACACAATATCTAGAGGAAGAGCAGATTGATAGCAGCTTACCAGACGTGGCGACGGTAGTTGGTGCTGGATGTGAGGAGTGGGAAGGTCTGGGTAATTTAAAAAAGATAGGTCCGTAGTCAATTCGAATAAAAAAAAAGATACATTTCAGGTTTTGTATCTTACCTGCAGTATATGATTATAACAGGTAGGTAGACTCCCATTGGCATGGAGTAAACAATAAATGCAGTCAGACTGGCGACGACGACAAAGATGGTGCTGGAAGATGAAGAATCGACAGCCAGCACTTCACTAGAGCAAGCGGTCTTGCTCAAAAGCCTGTTGATGATGTTGAGGGCACCATTTGGTCGTTATTATCATGAAATATCTGCGTTTCGTGAAGATACTTCTCTTCTTCAACTTCCTCTTAGCAAATACATTACGTATGCTGCTAACACCCTGAAGATACTTTTTTCCATCTAAATACATTTTTCTTTGTGGTTTTATCCGAAGTGTGCTCCCTTTGTTTGTTTCGTTTTACTTTTATGGATATCCAACAAACCTGGTCGGGCTATGGTATTCGGGTTGTTGCAAACAGCTAGGTTTTTGTGGCCCCAGAAGAGCAGACAGTTGGAGCCTAAGAATAGTTTTTTTGTTTGGTGTTTTATAGTATCTTTTAAGCTAGATGACTGATCCAACATTGAGTCATCAAAAAACCGCTTTTTTGTTCATCATAAAGCCGGAATGCACATTGTATTTCTAAAGATGGGTAGGAGGTAGAGGAAAGCTAGATTGTTGTTATTGAAGAAATCTTCAAGCTATTTTCATGGATTTTAGGAAAACAAAAGATGGTCCCGTCCATTTTGGAAGTTCTGGAGCTTCTGTTTCTATGCTTACAATTTATTAGGGACAAGCTGTTTTAAGGGAACTCCACTGTTGGGTGATTTGTAGTTGGTTATCGATACTAGACTAGGTTGAAAGATATTTTTAATGTTATTCTGAAGGTAGTTCCATGTATTTCAACATTTAAATATTTCACGAGACACGAAAAGTCTAATTGTCAATAATGACTACTGCATAGATTTGGGCTGTAATTTTGGGGGCAACGATCGATTTCGACTTATTTGCATGGACCTGCCAACTTCAGACAACGGAATGAGCAACAGGTTTATCGTGAATACCAGTCAAATTAAGTATTGACCATTGTTCAACCGAGTAATATTATACCTCTTGTTGAGAATCAAAGCCTACCAAACACCTGTTGAAGGTTTTATGAACACGATAAAAAGCAACCGTGAACAAATACAACAGGACACATGTCGTAGACCGTTCTTAAATACTGCTTGCATCAGGCTTCCTGGCGTTTAAGACGCATCTTTCATTCTGCACGTCCAAGCCATAGCGCCATGGGTCTATTCAAAACCTGAACCTATTGGGTGCCGATTCCGCCAATTATTTTTGTTTTTAGATACGGTTAATATCCCAGCTTTCAATGATGCTTGATGCTTGTAAAGTCAGACCTTACACATTTTTGTTGTCATCAACATCGCTCCTACTCTTCTGGAATTTTTCTTAGAAGATGGAAAAACAGCATTTGTCCAGCCTATCCCTAAGAAAGGGACCCATCCTCCCCCTCCTCCTACCGTACCATAGCACTAACATCCCTTCTTTCTAAGGTCATGGAAACGCTGATTAACCGTCAACTTAAGGAATATCTCAAAGATCGAAAGCTTCTCCATGACCGTGAGTATGGCTTCCGCAGCAACCGTTCCACTGGTGATCTGATGGCATATCTCACCGAACAGTTGAACAAATCTTTACATCGCTTTGGTGAAAGTAAGATTATTGCTCTTGATATCTCCAAGGCATTTCATAGAGTTTGGCATGAAGCTCTCTTATCGAAAATGCGTGCTTTTGGGATCGATGATACTCTCGTTCGTTGGATTAGAAGCTATCTTCTGGACGGTTAAATACAAGTTGTATTGCACGGATTCAAGTCTGATTCCCATAAAATAAATGCTGGTGTGCCCCAGGGCTCTGTTCTGTCTCCGACTCTTTTCCTCATTTTTATAAATAATCTTCTGTCTGTTACTTCTAATCCACTTAACTGTTTTGCTGACGACTCTACCCTCATCTTTTCATATTCGTTCGATAATTCAGGTTCTTCGCCTTCGGACGTACAATTGCAACGGTACCGTATGTCAAGCTCATTGAACTCCGATTTATACAGCATTGTCAAATGGGGTAATAGGAATCGTGTGGAGTTTAATGCTTCGAAATCTCAATGCTGTCTTCTGTCGTTAAAGCTAAACATACCCCAATGCCATTGTTCATGAATGGCACTTACATCGAAGAAACCGAAAAGCTTTCAGTACTCGGTATGTGTGTCAACGACATTCGAGATCGCCAAGAATGCTGCTAAGTGCTTAGGTTTTCCGTATCGGTGTAAGAAGTATTTTTCCCCTTCTGATCTGGCTACAATTTATAAAGCGTTTATATACCCAAAACTCGAGTATAACTCCCACCTGTGGGCAGGTGCTTCACCTGCTTGATAGAATACAAAATCGAGCGTTAAGATTGATAAGAAATAGAACTGCCGCTGAAACAATTGCCCCTCTCGAACACCGACGCAATGTTTCATGTCTTTCCTTATTTTATCGTTTCTTTTATAAAACTCGAAGTAGCCAGCTGCATTCCTCCCCTTAAAAGTTTTTCCTGTAATACTCGTCTCCCAAGGAATGCTCATCAGTTTACCCCTGAGCCCAATTTCGGACGTACCGTGTAATGTAGGGATTCTTTTTTTTTGCCGAACAACACGAATTTGGGATAGTTTACCCGGCGGGATTTTACCTTGCTATTTTGATTTGCAAGCATTCAAAACCAATGTTAATCGACACCTCCTATCTATCTATCTTCCTAATGCCCGCGCAGTGTGCTCTACATTAAAAACAAATAATCCCTTTTGCGTGCGTTATTTATATAAAAAAAAATGTATGATTGATTGAAATTCTCTACGGACAGACTCTTGCAATTATTCGGAGTTTTCGACACCAGTCACCTTCATCTTCGAAATCCAGCTTTCAAAATTCAACTGAATGATCATCATCTAAGAGCCTCAGACACCAGTCACAGATCAGAGGCATCATCAAGCCTCAAAATCAGACAATTAAACTAAACTAGCTTTTGGCGAATCTGAAAGCGTTTCAAGCGCAACGAAAACTGTCTAATTAGAAGAAATAAATTATAAACTTTATAACTGCTTTTTATAGCAGTTTATATACAATGATTACTATCAACACAGTACTTAACGAAGTAAAAAAAAGTATTCCAGTTCTCATCAGAGAATCACTCTCATTCCCCTAGAAATCGCATCATTTCTTGCCACACATCTGTTACACAACTGACCATCAGACAGACAATCAACAAACTGAAAATAAACTCCCAAGGTCCGAACATTCAAAAACAATGTCATCGATTTTCAAAAGCGAATCTCAAAAAACACTCAAATCCCATGCCAGTCAACCCACAAGTCCACTGCCCATCGCCGCCGGCTCGTCGTCAAAACAATTTTTTTCAATTTACCCCCGAAGTGTAACAGTGTTTATCGAAAAGTCATCAATCTCCATCTCCAGACCTGAAGAAAGTCTTACAATAGCCATCAATCATAAATTCATGAAGTTCATACATGAGCCTTAAAAAACCGATAGAAGACCAACAACAAAACAACCCAGAACTTCTATAGATAGATACGCATACCATACGTGTAAATGAAATCAAAGAAAAGGGCAAATTGCCCAGGAAATACTTACCACTTGAGATAAGGATGCACTCGCCTGTCGAACAACATCCCAGGAATGGCATGTCCATGCGCAACTTCCGGGTACAACTCCATTCACTGAGTCTGAGTTGATGGTGCTGTGCAGTTGCTGATCCCCTCGTCCTCGTCTTGAACATTTCATCAATTTGCATTTTGTAAACGGGAAAATGACGCTCACTCAGTGCCGCGCAAATGCTGCTGCTGCTGCTGGCGGAATTCCCACATTTCTGATGCAGCATGCCTGAGAGTCGTCCAGGAAGAGAGCAGTGTGTGAACGTGAACGTAGTACGTAATTGGAATCTGGCCAATCCTTTGTGCATGATGTGTACCAGATACAAAAGTATCTATCGACGAAGGAATTTTAAAGAACACAACACGAACGTTTAACGTTCAACGAGAATGATGATGCTGATGCAGCAGAATCACCCGAGATTCTCGTAATAGACACGAAAATCAGGAATGTCTGCTACTCTGACGGGGAGTATCAGGTCGGGTTTTTTTTTTTTTTTTTTTTTGTATGGATTGTTGTTGTTGTTTAGCCTCCGGTCTCTGTAACAGCACCAGACGAATCATCATTATCAACATCATGCACACACAGAGCTCCTCATCTGCATGATGATGTGCCTGGTGCCTTTGCCACCGCTTCTGCGCTACTTTTGTATTCTTGTATCTTTGCGCTACATTCATCCTTCAGCTTGAATTGCCAGGAGCGATTGTTGAGCTGAATTTTATTTAATTTTTTTTTTTGGTCGAAGGTTTATTTTTATGGCATCTTGTTGTTCGATGTGCGATCATAGTATGGCGCCAACTTGACGTGGTCGTTTCGTCTTCTTCGATTTCTTTTGGTTTCCTTTTCTTGGATTATTGTTTTGAAAATATAATGGGCATTCTAGATACTTCACATGGCTCTAAAGCAACAGGAGTGGTACTGGTAAAATGGAAAAACAAGGAGAAGGATGTTTTTTGGAAATACATATATAGACACTTGACCGAACTAGAATGTGTCGCCTTGGACTTTGTCGATGAATTTCACACGGTTCGACTCGCATGGGTGTCGTCATTTGGGTGTGGGTAACAAAAAGAGGTTTACCCAAGGAATATTTACTTTTCAGGTAAAAATTAAGGGACCGTGTAGTTTTGGAAAGGACAATGCGTGTTTTTATGCATCTGAGAGGAAGAAATCATTAGTTGAAGGATAAACATCTTTTGAAGCGATATGTCGCACATGAAGTCAATGATTCATGTGTTAGCAGATGACGGACTTGACAGCATTGTCCAATGGGAAATTGAAAATCAATGCTGTCTTTCGTCATTAAAGCCATATGTGGCACTTGCATTGAGGAAACGGACCAACTCACAGTTTTAGGTATGTACATCATATTCTATTGAATGACTGCATTGCTTGATTTGCAATAATACGTAATCTTATGTCCAAACCACTGCCACTTCCGCCGTCTTCTCCTACCTATAATAGAATCGATGGGTTCCTGACCCGTTCTCCTGTAAGGAAAATCTTAAGAAATCTATCCGAACGTTTGCAGCTTTCGCGTGACAACTGATGTAACTTTCCAGGAGCAGGTGTACCGGTGGTCGATATTCAACCCACTGACTGCTCAATTATGATCATTAAGGCGTTGATCAACGCATGAGGATTCAGCGCGGAAACCGGCTTGTTCGACATCGAGTGTTGCTTCTAGGTGTTCCCTTATGCGTTCCAGAACAATATTTGCTACTGTTTTGGCAAAAGCAGGCAAAACGCAAATCCTTTTGCAATTTGTTAAATCTTTTTCCACTCGTCCGAGAAACCTTGGGAAACCCATATATCAATCATAAAGACGACCTTTATGAGTAGATGTAGGAATTCGCTGGATGTCGTTGGTGCCGCTTGTAAAAGCTCTGCGGGAGTGTTCAATGCTGGCAAGTCCTACCTTCTCGATGGTATTCACTCTTCAGTGCTTCAATTGCGGTACAAATCTACTATCTACTAGAAGTGCGGTGCGAATTCGGGAGTTTGTTGCTTCTGGCAAAACAGTTGGTATCGGTTGCCTATTTTTTTAAGTCAATCACTTTAAAACCGCAGCATAGTGCTGCTTCTAGCTTCTGAGCTGGTCCTCATCCTAGATGAGTAGATCAGAGAGTCTTTGTTTTGTTTTAAGCTGTGAGCACCAGTCAGCTCTCTTGTTATACTGTAGATAGTTCTTCTGTCGCAACTATTTGCAGCATCTTCTGCTTTTTGAGCCAAGGCATTTGGCTTTCTTGCCTTACACTACGGTGAGCCTGTTTTATTCATTATGTACGAAGATTTCAGCTCATAGGTACCTTCCTTGTTCTTGCAGAACTGCTATGCGAGCCTTTAGTTCTTTACGTTCATCGATTTGTCCCGTGTCGGCGTACGTACCCATGTTTCCTCAGGCGACCAGGTGTTATTGTCTGGTATCACTCTATCCACTATTCTTTCAGCACCTGCTATGAAAACATTTTTCGCAGCACTCCAATGGTTTAGAATGCTTTGCCTTGAAGTTCCTTTCTCCAAGAGGCTCCCGTGAAACTAGGCTACTGAAACTAAGCCTAGTGTTACGTGTTGGTGACTTGATTTTGCCCGGTCCTTACTGCTATAGTAACTTATACAAGCTATTTAACTGCTATAAGACCTTTGTTGAATGGTCTTATAGCAGCAAATAGCTTTTATTGAAATTTTATTAGCTTGTCTGAGCAAGGCATTTTGTGCCACCTAAATGCTAATAGCCTGCTCCGGATGTTATAAAAGGCCTTGCCAAAGTCTTTCAATGACAGCCATTGCTAATAGTCTGCTCCGGATGTTATAAAAAGGCCTTACACAAGCCATTTAATGACAGCTTTGCTAATATCTTGCCTTATATTATATTGCCACGAACAAAAAGTACTTGCTAGCCTATAATATTTTGTTTTAAAAGGAAAAAAGTAATTTTTTAACACAAAAAAGCAGATTTAGGATTTGTTTAAACAAAAATTGCATTATTTTTGTTTTGTTTTAAAGTGTTGAGTTTTTATTGCATTATTTATGTTGCGTTTTTTAGCTATATTTCTTCTCAAGGAGTTGTCAAACTGACTTTTCTACTCCATACTGTAACGAATAAAGTTTTATTTTAATTATAAAAGTGAAAAGTTTTTACTTACCTGAGTTTTGAACTCGAGTTCTTTTCGTAACACTTCAGTACTCTACCTCTACACTAAATTAACGGTTGGGAAAATTAACATCAACCATCGACAAAACAAATATTATTTTAGTTTACATAAGGCTTTTTAGGCAAGCCTTACACAAGTTTCTTGCATTTAAATTTTTAGTAAACATCTTTAGAAGGCCTTATAGCGGCCATTTTTAAACTTTATCACAAGCCTTACAAACTAAGTTTTAAAGGCCTTAAAGCAGCCATTGTTTTAATTGTCAGAGTTTAAATTGTGTGGCTTTCTAAAGTTTGAAGCATATTAGCTCATTATACAATCTATATATATACAATACAATCAAACTAAATTGTCATTTGATAAAAATAAATTCAAAGGTTAATTCTTTGAAACCATATACTCCACGTTAGCATTTGATTTCCTGTCTGTGAACTTAAGAAATAATTTCTTTTAGCACTTCTTTTCTGTTTTACAATATTCAGTTGTAACTCTTATTTTATTTACAACTGATTTTATTTATAAGAACTTATTTATAAGACTCTTGATATTAGCAAATTAATCCAGTTTGTAAAAGACCTTTATAGGCAAGCCTTACAAAAGCTGTTTGCATTGACCTGTCGTGGAATTGAACCTCGTGGCTATTTTGAACCTTTATCTACAAGGCTTGTATAGAGCTCACTAAACACACTTTTTAAGGCCTTATAACAGCTATTTTTTTTAAATGTTAGGGTTTGGAATGTGTGGCTTGCGAAAGTTTGCCCTATACAAGCACTATGCAAACAATTGCTTGCCAAATTAAAAAAAATTGAACCTTATACAAGCTAAACTGTTGGGTTACTAAGCCCTAATCTCTCTAATTGGAGGAATCTGGAATTGTGGGGACATTCGCTGCCTGCGTCGAACTTTTTCCGGGTAGGTACAAAGGCCAATAGTCGTCAAAGTTGTGATCATTCTTATCCGAAGCGTAGGCAATTCTTCGGGTCCATCTGGTGTAATTAACAAAACCTATAACAATTTGCAAAGTATGTTTTAATTAACATTTTCATTAACAATTTTTTAATTTACAAATTAAATTCCAACGTCTTATAGGTGTAATGAACTTTATTTATATTATTTACTCTAATTGGCAGAACTCTTCAAACGATTCCTATGAACTCTCCATAAATTTAGCAGAAAAGCATATATATGCACTGGAATAAAGTAAGAGAGAGGGGAAGTTTGTTTGGTTTCGTCATCTGTCAATTATCACCTAATAAAATTTCGCAAAAATTAACCTCACCTCACATACACCAAAGACACACACACACACACACACCTTATCAGTTAAAGGGCTCAATCAAAAGCCCACAACTTGTCCCTCTTCTTTGCCCACCCAAAGCCCTAGCCTAGTCTAAGCTAGCAACAATGAGACCGCGACAAACTACCTCCACCCATACACACTTACATTTATAATAACGTAACGACAACGACAAGAATATCAAAATCAAAAAGGAGACCTGAAAATACCACTTAACTTTGTTTTTTGCGGATCGCGGGGTGCAGCTGAAGATGGAATCTCCTCTCCGACGTAAAAGAGGTGAACTGCTGAACACGTTTTATCAACGTGCCTCTGCCCCTCCGGCACGATTCGTTTTTTTTTTCTTTGCTTCACTTCTTGTTTGCTTTTTTTTTTGTGCTCGTTTTATCCACGGGTTTTTGCTTTAGTTTGATTATTATGATTTTTTTTTTATTTTCGTTTTATTCGGATTTTCCTACATTTTGTGAACTCAACTGAGTGGAGATTGTGTATGCATGTGTGGTTGGGTATTGGGTTGGATATTTTCTTGTTTTTTTAATTTTCTTATGTGGAGAATGGAGGTATTTTGTTGTTGGTTTTGGTTTCTGGGAATTGGAAATGAAAATACACCACATGCTGCTTATGTTGCTGCTTTTGACACGGGGAGACAGAGCACAACGTCATTACGAACGTAAGGCAAGAACGCACGTTCAAAAATTCCCATTTCAATTGAATCACCATTCACAATACCACAAACTCATTTTGCTACCTTGCTCGGAGCGAACGCTGGAACATTTTGTGCAAATTGAATTATAGTGTGACCAGGTTAATGAAGAAAAGAATGTTTAGTGATATATCTGTTAACAGCGATATTTTAAGTTTTCAAAAAATTATAAAAGTTAAAATAAGGAAAAATAATATAAAAAAAATTAATTAATTGATATTTTGGTGAACATTATATAACATTCCCCTTAAATCACATCCATCATTTGATTGTGAGACTGAACACATTCATCGAAACCAGACAAGCGAATGATGGCAGCTGGTGAACACGAGGAATTGGGTACATTTGTTTTTGTATCCTTGAATTGGATTTATTGTTGTAATTAACATAAAAGGTGTTTTTTTAGACGTGTGGTTTTCAAGAAGAAATAAAATGCATATTAATTGTCAATGCCAATTAATGTTATGGCCAAGAATTTAGCTTTATTATAAAGATAAGGGTTTGCCATTATTTTTTTAAAAATGATTTCGGGCAAGTTGCGCCGCGACTAATTCGAATAAATTCCAGCCGAGAGGCCCAATTTTCCCAAATTTGTGAAAATCGGTATCGGAATCGGGTGGCTATCTCGGTTTGGGCCCATTGGCCGAACTTGCGACGCGCTTGATGGTCGTTTTGCTTCAATTCTTGCACGAGTTGGATTTTGTAAGTCCGCAAAGTAGATGGGCACAGGTCCAATTGTTGCGCGCGATGGCGAATGGACTCGTTCGGGTCTTCTCCGATACTCTACTCCACCCAACCGTTGCAAACATTGTTCAGGAGTAAGTCTATTCATTATGAAATGACAAACTAAATTGAGCATACATCAAATGACAGCTGTCGAAAAGACCAACTCCGGAAAAAGTATTGCCAGATTGATAACCAAATGTCTAAAAAAACACCCTTTATTAAAAACAGCTGATGCACAGCTGAATGAAAAACACATGAAACAGAGTAAAATTGGATTTTTGAAAACCGAAACTGCTAATCCGATAAAAATGTGATACGGCCATTGGCTTTGGGACGTTGCTGTGGCTTGGGATACCGAAATCGTATTTTAATTTTTTTAATTACAACAACTAATATGTACGGTGACACCCGTAACATAACTTTCATTTAACGCGCCATCTATTGTGCAGTAGTAGTAGTAGTACAAAAATTGTCCATTTTTAACCCATTACTAGTTACTTGGAGCACACTTAATGCAACGTAACGTTAAATCTAAAAAAAACTCTGGTTATGATAAACGTCAATAATTGTAAATCATTCTATAAGCAAAATCAAATAAATTTGACAAATGGAAATGGAAACAAAAAAAAGTTATAGTAAATCTACACAAATGTGTTCTCTTCTTTGGTCATTGCTTAAATCGGACTGGTACAATGTCAATTAATTTCTTCATGTTTTCTTTTGAAAATCTATATTAAGCTCGAAAATCCTCATTTGTGAGCGTCATAGGAAGACAGCGATTTTTGTAATGCTTCGGTCTTTCAGTTAAAGCATTTATTTCATTTAAGCCATTTGAAATAACTTGCTTTATAGTCCCTATAAATCGCAAGTAAAAAGATGAATAATAAAAAGGCATTTTAGTTTAAAGCACAAGAACTCTTGTAAATGTTTTGGAATTTTTATTTCAAAATGATGTTTCGATTGTTTGGTGTCAAAGGTTGTGTAACTTTAATCAAACGTTAATATGAATTTATAAATAAGGCTGTAGATACAAGTATACGCAACTACACAATGTATGAGGTAGATTTAAGAAATATAAATACACATTTTCTCGAAACCCATTCATCTTCTCAAGTTGTTTTATAATTAAATCAAAAATCTCTGAACATTCCTAGTCAGTTCAGAACTTTACCCGTTCGAAGGCTCAGCTTACATACGTTTCTGTCTCTATTTATGAACATAACTTGAAATGCCAGATATTAAAACTGTTTGACCTTCTTAATTCCTGTGTTCTTCAGCAAATTTCATAAGTTCGTTGAGTTTTAAGTTTATGTTTTAGCTATTCTGTTGTTTATGAGACACACTTAACCTCACTTGACTGTCATTTTTTTTTGACAGCACCCCCCTGACTTGTTAAGTAGAAACATAATATGCCTTTGATCGATATAGAAAAAGGCATGTCAAATAGTCCTAATGTATCCAGTTTCCAAGGCCTTCTTGGCTATCAAATGCAGGTGTTACCAATTAGCCATGGACAAAAGACAGTGATACCTTGAGAAGTCTGTTTTTCTGTGCTGGTTGCAGTTACGTCAGAGTGCAACCGCATATATAATATTAAATCTCAGTACAAAGATCACAATTTCGATAGACTATCGACTACAAACATGCGTCTAATGTCAAAATCAATTAGAAAATCGCTAGAAACACAACGCCGCCGCATTAATCCATACCAAAGCTCATACTTCTCCATCGCCATAGCTACCTCAAGTTTGCAATATCGGCGCACTGAATACCAAAGTGTGCAGTGCCGTTAGGCAAGGCAATGACACCTATGAGTGGGCGACCAAACCACAAGCAGTTTAATTAATAGCATTCAGCAAAGGTAAGGTAGTTTGCAATGAAAAAAAAAGAAAAGAAATCCTATAAGAAACAGCAAAGTTAAGCGCTGCAACCAGCCAGCGAACCTACTATGCTATTTGGAAACCCCCATAACGCTTGCCTGCTCTGCCCTGCCATCTCCACCGCCATGCCTTACCAATCTAATCAGGGCACCACTTGTGGCAGCAGCAGGTTTTGTGATTTGCATTCAGCTGTCGGCAAATTTATTATTAGAATGTTGTGTGCAACTTGCGAAATATGAAGTAAAGAAAAAAAAAATAGAAAAAACTTAAAAACCTAGCGACTGGAGTCGATTCCATATTGGGATCTCAACTTTAAAACGCAACTCAGGTTGTCGCGGTTTTCCGAACGCATATGCATCATTTTGACAGGCGGAAGGGTGGGTGCGCGCGCGATTTATTTTTTTGTAAGCAGTTGGCAGCATCGATTGTCGTGGGAATGGAATTTGTTACTCAATTACATGAAATATAATTAAGCCAAAATTAGAATTGATTATCTTAAGAGTGACTTTTAAGCGATTAGCACTCCATCTATATGATAACAATGGAATCTGAAAGTAATAATTAAGAACATGGTCGCCCAAGTTGTGCATTAAATTGAAATTTAATCTTTCGTTTGGAATATTCTCGTTTTATAATGATACACGCACACACATCTGTGTGTTGGGCCTGCTTTAACAGAACTGTCAACTGTGGACTGTGGTATTCAATTACCGTTTCCATATAGATTGTGAATTTATTAATAAAACGTTATAATAATTTATGTTCCCACCAAAGAGGGTGTGAGCGAGAAAGTGAGAGTGTCATTTGCGGGGATTTTCAATAACATTTTGCCAATAAATTTATAACTATGGAAGATTGGAAGTGAGTGAGGACGAAGAGTGAGTATCGTGATACACTCATTGCCGGCGTAGTGGCGTTCAAAATGGTTTCCCCAGAAAAATGATCCAATGCCAGGGCTATCAAATGTCATTTAGTTACAAAAAACGGTATTGATTGGTTGTTGAGGATTATTAATTATGATGGAAATGATAGTTCTTTCGTATGCTTTTGCACAAATGGTTATTATACCTATGTTTAACAGAATATTTGTTCGCCTTTGTTTAACGAAAATAGCTAAACGAATTATATGAACTTGCCGTTATGATGTGACAGTGAACGCTTGGTTTCACCCAGTTCGGCAAGGTCTAAAGGTCCAACCATAATACGCGAAAGAAAAAGGAAGCTAATATCAAAACCAAACGAACACTTTTTTTCGTTTTGTCATTACATCAGTTTGACATAATAGTCTTTAGAAATCACAATTCCTTGTCGAGTTGTTTCCTTCGTGTTCGGCCTTCTTTTTTTTTACAATTTTCCTTGCCGCATCAGAAGGCAATGATGTGATAAGATCCTTATTTCCTTCTAAACACTTTCCGGAAAGTAAATGTCAGATTTTCTTGCGAAATGTACGGCTGGATGTACGGAACGAAAACTTGACGAAACTTATCAAAAGGTCTTTTCGGGTTGGGTATACACAAATCACATTTGTTGGATTGATTATCCAAGCAATCAATTATGGTTGGGCCTTAAATGTAATGGTCAGAAGCAAATGGAAGCTAGTGTCAGAACCGAACGAAAAATTCTTTTTAGATCTGTCAAATTAACACGAATATATATGTCAAATTTCAATCAATACGAGCATCATATGAAGTGAGCTGTCAAATATCAGACTGTGGCGCAATAAACTTCCCCAACAAAACTTATCGACAACTTGACGAAACAGATTAATCAGCTATTACAAGCTCAAAACATGAATTCCTTATTCTCGCTCAGTTAATTTGTTATTATTTACGGCCGTGAAGAGCAATGTTTCGAATAAAAGAAGTTGACATACGCTTAGATGACATTTAAATAGAACCAAAGGGAAGCTTTCATTGAAATCTGTCATTAGTTTCTGTTTGCTTACGCTTCAAATGTTTTTCGTTTAACGAAGACTGTTTCGTTACGTATATAAAATTTATATGACAGATCACTAAAGTCGAGCATCAGGTGGCCTTTATTTCGCACATAGGTTTAGGTATTATTGCCTACTTTTCCTATTACGCCGGTTATTTATAGCTTAGCATAACTATTTAAATTAAATTCACGTTAAATGAATTGACTTAATGCTCGTTAAAAGCATTTATTTCTCCTATTAATTTTGAACTGATGAGAGGGTGAGTTCCTGTCTAACCGACAAACAAACAGAGCCAAACCAAATCGCATTTTCTTATTTTTCTTAAAGCTTGAACCCTGCTGACACACATAAAGCCATACACAAAAAGACGAAAAATAAATATAAGTCAGTCGGGCTGGGGCTTCCATAAACAGTTATTATTGAGTCAGAAAGACTATAAGGATGTGATGTCATTTGACATGACCCACAAGCCGCAGAACGCCATTCAAATGAAATTCCGCACATAATTTTATCGTCTTTCATTTTATTTCTCTCTCTCTCTCTCTCTCTCTCTCTGTCTCAACGATGATAATGATGATGGTTTAGTTCACGTTCAGGCATTATTTAAGTATAAAATGTGTGTCTCTGATAATGACGACAGCAGCACACTGGCTTGTTGTCTTTCTATTGCGTTCACTTGGCTGAATGTGTCTGGTTTAATTAAATGGCAAATGACAGTCATGCAGTTGAACGAAATGACAAATGTCACTGGATGTCGCATGCGAAAAAACATAAAATAAAAATGGTAAGAGTTGGATGTTTTATTTTTGTATTAAATTCTTTTAACTTGTCATTTGTTTTGTTTTGTCTTTTTTTTGTTATTGTCATACTATTAGTGATAAGACTGGCCTTTGACATATGGAAAATTAATTTGAATAAAATAAAAGAATATAACATACATACAACTGTATCTGTCATCTGGCAAAAAGAATCACGCGGAGTGTTGACAGTTTTTTTTGCGTGTGTTAAATTGATTATTCCCTTTCACAATTTAAGTTGAAACAAATGATTTCGTTTAAAATTTTTAAACGAACTATGACGAGTTGTATCAGTGATTTATTTTAAGAGACTGAAGATGACTCAATTGTTTAAGCTCTTGAAAATAATGATCTCATGTTATTGGGAATAGAAAACATTTTCTGTAGAAAGTAAAAATAAATGTTATAGAAGAGTTGAAGGCATACGTCAGCAGTTTTGGAAGGTCATAATGTCAAATTTCTATAAAATACCTAATTGGTCAAAGAGAAAAGTAAATGATATCAAAATTGGACGAAACTAACATACCATTTAGAGCTATCAAACGAACACTTTTCCTACGATAAATAGAAAGACACGGAAATATCTATCAAACTTTTTTTTTTTTACAAACACCATAAGAAGTCAACTGTCAAATTTTCTTCCGTAAATTGCTTCCCTTACATCCGTTAGAAAAACTTATCGAAACTTGACAACACGGACCGAACGGTTCATCACAGTTCAGCCTTAACGCACGGAAGAATCTGTCAAAACCATAGAGTAAATTGTCAAATTAACGTTCGAACTTGACGAAGCTCAGCAATCCACTTGCATAATAGGAATTCGTAGTTTTCGTTCAGTTGCATACGACCGCGTCAGCTTCAGTTAATACATTTCATACAGTTTTACCTAAGATAACACACAAAAAAAAGAGAAAAACATACACTCATACAATTGAACTCAAAATGTTATTAACTGTGAAAGCTTGTATGAAAATCCAGAACAAATATTAATGTATTCTTTTACAATTAGTTTTTTTTTCGATATCAAAATTCGAAGCCTTGTTCCTTCAATTGTTCGTTTTTAAAAAAAAATTCTTAGTCTACTACTCTTTTTCAGAAATTCGGCTGAGAAATTCGACTGCGTTCGTTTGTTTACAACTGGGGCACCTCTACCCCCAGTTTTTCTCAGATCTTACATCAATTGGTACTCAAGCCCAATACATTTTTTATAACCAATCTGAATTCCTTTCAAGTTTTTCGAATTTTTTCGAGCTTCATCGAATTTTTTAAAGTTTGCTTACATTTTTTAATCCTTCTGAAACTTAAAATTAATTCAAATTTGATCGAATTCCTTCGAATTTTCATGAATTTCTTAAGAATTCTTCAAATATATTGAAATTCCTAAGAATAATTTCGAACGTCTAAGAATTACTTCGAAATTCGATTTATAACTTGAGTAACTTCAAATTTCTACGAGTAACTTCGTATTTCTACGCATTACTTCGAACTTCTGCAAATTATTACAAAGTTTTTCGAGTTAATTTGCATTTCTTCAAGTTACTTTGAAATTGTACGAACTTTTTTTGAGTTATTTCGAACTTCTACGAGTTTTTTTCGAGTTAATTTGCATTTCTACAAGTTACTTTGAAATTGTACGAACTTTTTTGAGTTACTTCGAACTTGAGTTTTTTCGAACTTCTACGAGTTACTTTAAAATTTTACCAGAAACTTCGATCTTCTTCGGGTTACTTTACTACTAGTTATACTAGTTTGCTTAGTAATTTTATGAGTTAATTCGAATTTCTATTTCTACTTCGAAAATGTACAAATTACTTCGAAATGCTGCAGGTATTTTTGAAAATTTCGAAAAGGCAACTTCGTAAATAAAAAAAAAAAAAAATTAAAAAATAAAAATATCAACTTTGCATCTGTTCATCTCATTTGTATGACCTAACTCAACATTGCTTTGCATCAAACATTTCCGCTTGGATAAATCAAGATTCAAAAATTAAATTTCAGCAGCAAGTAGGCATCTCAAGGATTATGTTCCTTTAAACTCACACAACTCTCCAGCGTCATATGACAAACGATAAAATAACGAGAAGAGACCCTTTTTTTAAATGTCAATTACCCACCTGCCTGCCAAAACGACCAGATTCCCACACAAGGAATATCTCAAAAAACTGCCGTATCTTTGTATCCACATCATTCCTCCCATATTGATTATGTGAGTTTTTTTCCAGAAGAGGTTCTTTGGCAGATTTTTTGTTTCTCCCTGCAACCCATCTTCCCACATCAAAGCGGAGAAATATCGCCAAACGCAATGTGAAATCTTTACAAAAAAAAAAAAAAAACTAACAGACGCGCTCTACATCATCGTTGCAAGTACCTACATCCAAATGCGCAAAATTATTATTTCCTGTTGACCATTTTTGTTGTAGAAATACGCAAAAAGTTCCAGAGAAGAAGATAAAAAAAGAATGAAGACATCCATACAAAATTGGGAAAAGGAAGGGAAACTGATTGCCCTGTTGGGGAACGAGTAACCAGCAATTTCTAGAAACACAAAGACCTACCACCACCTGCTGTGGCTGCTCTGCAATCGCGGTTAAAGAGACTCTGTGCGCGCAGTGCCACGTATCCCTGTTGCATACGGAACCATGTTGGGCCACAGCTACTAGTGGCTCTCCTCGAGTTAACTGCCATCGGTCGGGGGGCGAGTGGAAATGGTATAAATGGTGGCAAAATGCAATGTTCAGTTTGCCATAGCCGCACACATCGAACTTGATGAGCTACATAAGCCTCTTCCCACAAATCTCTCCTACCTGCCACTCCCTCCCTTCTCTTCCATAGCTTTTTGTGCTCCCAATGACGACGATGACGATGACGAAGACTTGGTCGATGCATCGTATTGCAGTAAAGGCAATTCCCTCTATACTGCTATGGAACCACGTAGAGAACCACTTGGTAAACATTTCATCATCGTCGTCATCATCATCATCATCATCATTGCATCCATTCGAGTTGCAGTTTCTTGGTTATCGTCGTCGTCGTCGTGGTTTTTTTTTGGGCTCTTCGTCATCATTATGCATTCAGCTTTTGGTCGGACTTTGGATCTCTTGGATCCGCCGCTCGCTCCGGTGAATAATGCTTCTGCTGCCACTGCCGCCGCCGCCGGCCGCCGCCATTGCGTTGCACAAATCTACTTTTCCGTTTGTTGACCGGTTTCGGAGCTCGAAAGAGGGCGCGCGCTTGGGAGTTTCGTAAAAAAATGAAAAAATGACATAAAAAAAGTTGATCAAGCCGTTTTATGCTTTCGTTTGGTCGATTGTTGTTCCGATTTAAAAAAATCTTTTTTTTAAATAGGGTGCTTAGGGTTTGTTTGGCTGTGAATTTGAATCACTGTTAGTCACAGTGGCCTTTTATAGCATTGACTTATAGCCAGTCAACGCGGTCTGTGTTTGATTGGTCCCTAAGCTTTAGTTGACTTCTAGGTGTCCAATAGTAAGCCAGTTTCGCTGACTAAATTTTGAGCTGACAGTTTTCTTCTGTGACAGCTTTCACTTTGACTAAAGGTTACCGTATGCTTTGATCGCTCCCACTGCCTTCTTCTTTTCTAAGTCGACAGTTGTTATGACCTCGGCTTGGACCACAACTACTTGACTGCTTCATTTTAAGGCTCCACCTGTGGAGTTCATCGAAAAGTGTTGATATTGCAACGAAAAAATTTTTGGTGGAAATTTTTTATATGAAATACATGATTCACGGTCCTATATCCCGGTGAGCCTACTCACTATGGGTCCCTGGAATTGTCAGAGACATTGACCACGTTTGTCTAAATGGCATACGATTAATTCATATTTTTGCTATGAATTCTCTATCTAATTGAACTATCTTCTACAGATCACGCAAGAAAACCATAAAATGATACGCGTTTGGTTTCTTCAAGCAGGCTAATGTTATTAGACCATCGTTTATGTATATAGATAGGGAAATCACAGCCACCATGATGCTCTCACAAGGGGCGAAAAAAACACAGCTTAAAAAAACTTAACTCGTTAATTAACTGGGGCTCCTGCTAACCCATGGTACCGAATAAAGCCTGGTTTGGCTTTTCTATACCAAAGTATCGATCTTGTGGATGACTCCATAAAAGTCAGGGCCCACACCTTTCATAGACAACATTTTCGGAAAAGAAAGTATTGTGCTGGAACAGGAATTCTTCATAATTCTCCGCAGAGTGGGTCGTAGATTCTACTTGGTGCTTTAGAGCCTTACTTCAGGGCGCACCCAACCAATAGGCCTATTCTCCCCCGAACCATATAGGGGGAGGTGCTTTAGCAGACTTTTACTACAGGCACACCCGAACAATTAGCATATTTTAACATCGGACCTACAGGGAATCATTCTACTCAGTAAGATATAAGTGTTGGGCGCCATCTAAAGAATTTGTATGACCCCAATTTTTTCCTGAGATAGTTCTTTGAGGTTTTTGGGCAACAATACAGCAAGCATTTGTTAGATATTCACTGAAGTCATACCTGCAATATGTTTTGCTTAAATAATTAAAAAAAAAACACAAAAATCAACAAGTTTTGGGCCCCATTTAAACAAAATAAGTGTATTCGAACATTTTGTTTCTTACTTGCCAGTGCAACAAACTTGCTTAGATTTTACAGAAACTGCTTTTGAACAAAATTATTCATATGAAGCATAATATGACCATAACAACAAAAAAACAAGTGTTGGGCGCCACTTAAGGATTTCGTTGCATTCAATTTTTTTTCCTCACTTTGTTCATAATATCTGACTGTAAGCGTTTTATTCTTGATTTTGTAATTCACAGAACTATAGGTCTCTGTAAAAAGCGAGCCATAACCTCAACAAACACTTAAAAGCTCCATAGTTCTATAAAGAATGAAAAACCAAGACTTTTCGATGTTAGTTATGAGTTATGGCATGAGTGATGACTATTTCTTTATGTTCAGTATGTTCCAAAAAAAAATCCTGTAAAACCACCAGGATTTATTTAATCATTTAATAATTATTTTAAAAAGTCGAATAAAAAAATACAAATTCTTATAAAAACGAACATAGGGTAATATACAACACACTTCACCATTCCTCAAGTCTTCCTTGGCTGGTTTTCAATTCGATATACTGTTGGAGATTGCCATCCGTGAAACATGCAACCAACAACTCTGCATGGGCAATCTTTGTCTGCTCGGGTGTTCTTGCTCCACCATATTGGTATGGATTTTTTTTCTTTTTTTAATTCTGCAATAGCCTTTACCTCATTTACGCTTCAGTTGACGCGATGTTGTGGAAAATCACATACAAATATAGAGGGAGAGTGTTGTTGCACTAGACTGTAATGTATGGCAAGGTAGATTCTTTGGGCGGCTGCAGTTGTGCAGTTGTGCAGTTGCAGAATGCAAATTCGTTCCACAGATGCCCACACGAAAATACCTTGAATGCGCATATGTTCTGGCAGTTTTGCACAATACAATGGGGAAGGGAAGGGATTATTTATCCTTGATGGCCGACGACGACACACGCAAATGACGAAAAAGTAGTTGAAGGAGGAAGCAAGGAGGTGCATTTGCAAACTTCAATGGTCGTCTACGGATTGCATCCGGGAAAACTGGTTTATGGAGGTAGTGTTTTTGCAATGATCCCCTTTTTTAAGGAGACTTTAAGCTGATGTAGTTGCATTGGGTAGGTTGGAAGGAAATTTCAAAACTTGTATGAATGGGGTTTAGTGGAAGAGACATCAACGTGAAATCTGGAAATGTTTTTTAAGTTTACACGGGGCGTGTTTACTAGTCACTTGTTTTCCTCTGTACATGGAGTTTTTTTCTAACATTTTTTGGGGAGTCAAGTTATCCTTCTAGGGGGAATGCTGTCTCTGAAGAAAAGGTTTGGAATTGAAAGGAACAAGTATTTAGGTTTGAAGTCGTTTGACTTCATAGAAGTAGGTTAAAAATCAGGAAATTTATTTTCTTACAATTAGAAATTTCTTTTTTAAATCGTTTTGGTCTTGATCGGGATAACAACTCGCACTTAACTGATTCACCCTAAGCTCTACCTGTGGGTTTGATAAGATGTGCTGGTTTCAAAACAAAAATATTGTTGGTAAGATTATGTTTCATACATATGATCATTCTCACTAAAAAAAAACAAGTGTTGGGCGCCATTTAAGAAATTTGTATGAGCGCACATTATTCCCTGTACTATAAGCAGTACTTAGACATTCACTGTTGTCTTACCGAAACTACGTTGCGTTTAAATAATATCAACAAAAAAAAAAAAAAAGGATGTTGGCGCCATTCATAAAAAAATATGTTCCAAGCATTTATTTCTTACTTAAAAGTGCAACAAAATTCTTTACATAACACCGAAGATGATTTTTCTTAATATTATTCATATAACTTATAACTTTACAAATAAAGGACAAGTATTGGGCGCCATTTAAAGAATTTCTAAGAGCCCACCTTTATCTTAAGACAATGCTTCAAAGCTTTTGATAAAGGCAATAATACCATAAGCATTAGTAAGACATTCACTTAAATCGATTTGGGCGCCATTTATAAGGAATTCGTGTTTTCGAAGTGCAATAAACTTTCTGGTGTTCTACCGAAACCACTTTTGGTTAAATCTATTCATATGAAACATATTACCATAAAAACCAAAGAACAAGCGTTGGGCGCCACTTAAGGATTTTATCTGAATAAATCATTTTTCCTTGCTTTATTTCTAAAGTCCATTTTCTCACGATTTTACAATTCACAGAACTGCAGGAGTCTGGAAAAAGCTACCCATAACCTCAAAATACACTAAAAACCTCTCATAGTTCTATAAAGTGCGCTTAACTAAATCTTTTTCACCACTTACCATAAAACTCAATTCCAAGAATAACATTCTATTAAACACTAAAAGTACATATAACAAAAAAAAAAAACAACAAATCCTACAAACTGTCATTCTAATCTTCAAATCAATAACCGGACACACGAGCGTATTGGCCTTAGAAGGAAAGGTTGGACGCAAACCAACAATGACAATGTTCACTTTTAAGTCGGCAAAATCATTTAAGCAGACACAATCGCTTCAGGGAATTAGAAAAGTCATCGAGATTACGTGCTCACAGTACCGCACTTTTAGAAGCCGTAGAGCACACACAAAGAATTGCAAAACAAAAGTCATTATGGGCATGTCCCATGAAAGGATTGGGGGGGGGGGGGGGGGGGATATACTTCAGTTTGGGTGGGATATAGTGTATATATCAGGTTCGGTTTCAGTTGATTCACGCTCTGCAATGACCACATCTATATGACAACACACACCCGTTCCTTGTTGGTTGTCGACCGGTCTAAGTCTCCTTCGATTCCTCTCCCAACATCTATCCCACTTCAGTCGGGTCGGGTTTGGCTAGCAGGCAGTGTAAATGACGCTAACTAACTACAGGCGCACGGTATTTTCTAGCTAGCCTTTCCAAAAGATACAATATCTATTCTTTGTTCTAGATAGCCGAATGGTGGAATGGCGCGAATCAAGGAGGAAGAATATTGCAGAAAATACCACCTATTTTGCACAGTCTTCCAGCTCTCAAGTTGGAAATAGTAAACAGAATCGAGTGCACACACTAAATCATCGAGTTCATTAATCACCGCGCACTTATATGAACTTCCACAAACAATAACAGCATGAGGGGGAATGAAGAAATAAAAGAGCATGACGTACCTTGAGGATTGCGTAATGGGGTAAATTCGCGGCACGGATTCTAGAAAAATAGAAAAAAAAGAATGAAAAATACACTCCGTTTCAGTGGAATAGGCTTCGAGTCAGTACGAAATCGGAAATAGTAAGTTTTTTTTTTTTAGGGTGAGTTCACATGACCATCACATGAGCATTCATCGATTTTTCGTCGATAATTAATTGATGACCTTAATATGAATGACAGCAGTTTTTTTTAAATTTTAAGTTTGGGAAAAGCCTTCTTTGAAGAAAATAATTTAAAAAATCAAGAAGAAAGTAAGTAAGTCAAGTATCGAAAGGTCGATGATTTTGTTCAGAAATATCAAAAGCTTTAAAAGTTTTTCAACATTATCTGGTGTTTTTGTTATACATCGACTATTTTTTATGATTTGATTAATTTTTTTCAAATGGTCGAACTCTGTTTTCTCTCTAAAAACATCTCTTACCCTGTTTTAAATCACACAAAATACAACAAATAATGCTAAAAAAATATATAAAAGAAGAAATCAAAAAAATATTTAATAAAAATGTACCTATTTAGTCGATTAGTAGTGTAAATAGAAAAAGTAAAGAATGTGAATGAAAAAATAGAGGAAACATAAACAGCGCAACATGATGCAAAGCTAGCCATTATGAAAGCTATAGTTAGATATACCGTTTATACCAAAACAGATTGAGAAATTGGTGTATCTAACGCAGGCAACTGAAATAGGTTCTCGGTCTGGCTGACTTTTGTTGAGGTTGGTTTAAATGCACTTGAGCATTCATAGCTTGTTGACCGTGATGCAGCAATGTGCACAAGTTTTGATGCAGAAATGTAATTCTAGGTTGTGGTTGATGAGGAGATATATATTGTTGAACTCGCCGTTGCCTACCTTCGTGACTCTTAGCTTAGCATTTGAAAAAAAAAATCTATGTTTACACTAAGTTGATAGAAGTGCTCTAAAGCTAGAACTCTTGTGCTCTAGACTAATGGATCAAAATATTTCGAAAATTTTCGAGCAAAAAATTTCTGAGTGAAAAAAATTGAGATTTTTGATATCTTGTTATAGCTTTATAGAAAAGAGGTTTCGATTTGACATTTAAGTATTACGTTACACTCACGTTATACTAAACTAAAAAAAAAAGAATTGCAGCAGGCTTTGCCCTAAACACATGTTCGGCCTTTTCAATGCACCCAAAATATATTACACTGGTTCTTATGAGGACAACCACATTCCAGGGGCTGCATACAAGCGACGCTGCACGATGCCTCTGTTTCTGAAATAGATGCATAGTTTCATTGCAGCCAAAACAACAACAAAAATTGTAAATAATCGGTATCTTGCATTACTGATATTTACTTCTTGTCATTATTTTTGCTAAATGTTGTTTTGAAAGAAAACAATCAATTGTCATTTCCGATTTGACTTAACTTGTCACCATAAACGTGAAGGAATATGGACATCTGTTTTCGGCTTTACACTCACGTTATACAAAGCTTAAAAAAAGATTGCAGCAGGCTTAGCTGCGCTTAGATCTTAAGCTTTATCACCCATTTTGGTGTTTAACAAGCGGATAAATTGAACGTGTCAACTCTCTTATGTGACATGTCAATCCAAATATTGCAGGGGTTGCAGAATCTGCACGATGTCTCTATTTCTAAATTTCATGCCTAGTTTCATTGCAGCCACAACAAACGAAAAAAATTGTAAATAAAAGGTATCTGCCATTACTAATATATACCACACTTGTTAATCAGCGTTACCGCTGTGACACTTTTAAGAAAACACTTTTTATGGTTGTTTATTTTTTTTTCTTTCACTTACATGAATACTATACTAAAAAAATCAATTTTTGCGGGATTTGTTGGAATTTGTATTCTCTAAATTTAATATTCACACAAATTTGATTTTATTTACATGATTTTTAAGTAACATTTTTTTCTTTATTGTAATTTTTTGCAACTTTTCAAAAAATTCCAGTGGTAACGCTGCATTTTGGCATTAATACAGCAAAAACAAAAAACAAAAAAATACAAAAATAAACGTCAAAAAAGAAATCTGTCTTAGGTGCGGCTCTGTGGTTTAAAACTTTGTTCTTAAACCAAAAAATATCTACTTTTGCTAAAAAAAACCCTACAACAATCTGGATATACCTCAACTTACCGCATGCCAAAGTCCAATCCTCCTTTCTTTTGAGATTACAGATTCCCATTTTTATATATATTTTTTTCTTCAATTATCAATACACTGCCTGAAAGTAAAATCAATCAATCAATTAATTCAATTACTTTAATTAAGAAAAAAAAAACAAAAAGAAAGCAGACAATTCATTGCGCACAAAAAAAAAATCTCCAAACGAACAGAACTGTCAAACAAATGATGCCAAATAAATACATATTTATACGCCCAGTAAGAAATACCAACGGCAACAACAACAAAAAATCCGATCTGTCCATTCATGAGATTGATGCTCAACAATCCAACACATGTTTTCTTCTTTTTTCTGCAATAAAATTCCTCCATGTGCCCACTCTGTTCTACTCCCTCCACCCCTTCGGGTGAACTCTAATAAACCCATCAACATCAAGTTCAAAATAATCAATGTTGTATGTATAGCCGTCTCGCCGCCGCCGCGCCGTTCTTGGTTCAATTATTGCAGCCACTTCTTCTTGATGGCCTTTGGCAAGTTATCAAATAAAAAAAAATGGAAGAATTTACGGATGGAAGAAAAATAAACAAAACAAAGACAATAAAGCAACAAAAATAAATTCCAAGATATGATCAAAATATCGATTTAATGATGCTACTGTGAATTTAAATTGTAAGGTACACTACAACTTCCGTTTTTACAGGAAATAAGATAATTTCTCAACGGTAGCTTCCATTTTGTATGTGTTGTTCAATGGAAAATAGCGTTTGACACCATACACATGTTACAGTTGGTCCCGGGTGACTGGATATCAATTATTTGCTATAGAATAAACAAACAAAATATTAAAAACTATGCATTTGAAAGCACCCTTTACATAGGTTTTTTAAGACAACTAAATTCGTTTTATAGTTTTAAAGTTGGCCGGGTAATAATTTAATAAACAAAACCTATATTTTTTTAACGTAAGATTTCCTTTACGTGTTGTCACTACATTTACTACTTGAACCCCAAATGTCAAAATCGCTATTTTCGAAACTCTTCTACATTAAAAAAAGAGAAATAGTTCATTTTAACCATATTTTTCTAAAACTGTAGAAATTGTGGTGAGATAACATAAGTTTGGTTGACACTTGCTTAAAGTGGCAGTAGTAGTCAACCGTTTTTGAAGTTTTCTCCTTCAGCCCTTGAATATTTTATTATAACTCAGAGTCAACTAATCATATTTGGACGGTGTGTCTAGCAAGAGATCTAATGATCTTAGTTCTTTGTTCTTGTTTTTATAATTACAAAAATTAGTTATGTCTTATATCTTAAATACCAATAACCGGGTGCAACTGTGTCTATGATGACTGAAACAACACTTCTCTTGTCTCAATAACATAAACTGAAATTTTCATTCACAATCATTGAATAAAAGCCGGAAGGCTTCGGCGAGACTATAAATGGTCCCATCTTTATTTTTGTATCTATGTTCTTCTCTTCGCAGATGTAACATCAGCTTTAGTTGCGAATTAATTTGTCAAAATACAATTGATTACGATTTGACAATCCTTTCGTTGATTTTGGGCGAAAATAGCTTGATTTATGTCCCCAAAGTAACGTAGGCGTTTTGGTTGATCCCATGAATCAGGCCTAAAGGCAGTTTTCTTTAAGCTTTTAAATAATGAGGGTAATTGAAATAAAGGTTATGTTTTGTGCGTTTTGATTGTTACCCTTTCGAAAAAAGGCTCTGTTCTGTAATCTGTTAAGGGAAGGAAAGTATTTTAGGATTTTAGATTTTTAATAATTTGTAAATTTATTTTCATTAAGAAATTCTTTTAGTAGAATTTGAACAAAAGAAATGCAATGTTTTGGGGTTGAATACACTTAAAATGGCTGAACATGAACGTCAAAAAAAAATGTCAAAATACTCAAACGACGTCTAACGAGAAATACCAAAGTTGAATCAAAAAAATCTTAAAATTTTCATTCCTCCATTCATTACTTCTTTCCCCCAACTTTTCTTGGCTCCTCAACATTTATGCCAAAAGGAAGCATGAAAAGACTATCGAAAATAGGAATCATTTAAATAAGGTAAGTAAGTTAACGAACACAGCTAATCTGCAATGGCTGGCCAATTTCAGTATTATATAAACCCTTGTGTAACTCATAGAAAAGACACAAGAAGAGAGATATCATCTGATATTATTTCTAAAAGCAAAAGTGACAAGTATTTGTCATTTTCTTTATACAATGTGACACAAAAGTTTTCACCCTATCGGAAATATCTATAATTTTTGCAAGTGACGGCAGTCAGTTCTACAACTATTCCGCGTTCTATATCTATAGTGATTCATGTCTTGATGACGTGTATTTTATGTCTGTTTACTTCACAAATGTCAAAGTTGAATTGACTTTTGCCTCATTTATAATGTTATACCATCTTTCCATAGGGTGAAAACTTTTGTGCCACCTTGTATATTTGCTATTTTCTAAAAAAATAATTTTTTCAAGGGCATGGAATGAAATGATAAAAATAAGAACGTAAAAGGAATTTTGTGGGACTTATGCGTTCTGACATTTCGTAAATCATATCATTAAAAATGTTATTAGATTTTAAATAATAATTATGATTCAACTTTGCCTTTTCAAACTTAAATAGAAACGCTTAAGAAAAGAAAACATTAATCAATTTGAAATCTTTATTTAGACACGATTCGTATTTAAAAAAAAATCCCAAAGAATAACCCAAATATCCCCTTTCATCTCTCCCCTGAACTGTTAAAATTTTCTTTGATATAAAAACAGCAAACATTCTTTAAATTTATTTATAAACAACATAATATTTTTGTATATATATTTCAAAACAAAAAATTCTAATTTATTCTTCTCTGGCATTTCCTTTACAGAAACCTCAAACGCCCGGAAATTGGCATTGGAAAATGCGCAATCTGCTGAAAAACGAGAAAAATTAAAAGGTGAGCTCATTAAGTAAATAAGAAATAATTAAATTTGTAAAACTGAATGATTTTTAATTTTTTTTGTATTGCTTCTTGTTCATCTACAATATTTGTGAATCATAAATAAAGTGGAGGCGTGGGAAACCAAATAAAAAAAAAATAATAATGAAACTGGCTGTTTGGCCAATGGTTTAGAAATATTTCTGAGTGTCTATTTTAAACAAAAGCATTTGTAAACAAATAAAACAAATATTTGAAAAAAGAGTGAGGTTTTTGCATAGGAGTAGAGAATTGAGTTGACATTCAATAACATTTTTGAGAAGCTTCTTGCAAAGATTATAAAAAAAACCTCATGAAAAGAACATCAGCCTTGAGCCTCGTACCGACAAATCCCTCATTTTTAAAATGCATTGATTACGACATCTCTGCAAAAAAGGTTACGACATTCCTTTCAATCGATTAATAAGGGATTCCCTTACTCTTCTAAATCTAGTTTCGTAATCAAAGTATTCATTGTCTCTTTCTCGATGTTGTTATTATATTAACCAGAGAGAATATACTAGAAGAATGAGGCTTGATTTCAACTTCATTTATAAATCGGTCACAAATGTAAATTTTTAAAATTAATAAGAATTTTTGAAAAACTACTGCATTAAAAACAACTTTCCCTCCACCAAAACAACTGCTAATTATGCCCGAACACTAATCAAGAACAAGAATTTCTTTTCGCAAAATGACGAAATCTTCCGGAAAATGATAATAAACAACAAAAAAAAAATCATTTTTGTTGGTATTTAATTTGCTTACGTCAAATTGCTCAGTATGAATGATCATGGTGAGGGGTATAGTGGGGGAATTGCTTTCTAGTTTTTTTTTTAAATATGCCAACAAATTTAATTTATTATTTTTATTTGTTCTTACTTCTCACTTCAACAAGCCCACTTTGCCTAAATAAATAATTCTCAACAGCTGATAAGCTTTAGGTTCTAAAAATATTAAAAATTCTAACGCAATCAAAATTAATTTACTATCATGAACTTTTAAATGATAAGCGTTTAAAGTTCAAAGCGATTATAAACTGTTTGTTTTTGTTCTTATAGAAGGTATTTATATTAGTGGAGACTTTTAGTCACGTAAAGAAACAATAAATTAATCGATTTATTTGAAGCATTATAAAGCAGATTTTTTAAAATCTTGTTAAGCACAAACTAAAAAAATAATCAGCTGTGAAAACAGTGGCTTTTGGAGAATCTACACCAAGTAGCGAAGTTTTGCCCTTTTCGAGGTGAGGCTGTCAAGTGAACGCTAAATTATAAAAGAGCTTCCTCGTTAGCAAAACCGTCGTAAAATCCAAGTTGTCAGGTTGAATTTTCTTATTTCTGTCAAAACTCATATCTGTTAAAGCATTCTACGTTTGCCCACCCAGCTGATTTCGTATTCAGCTTTTTTTTCAAAATTGGATTTATCAGAAATTTTGGGCTTGGTTGGTATTGGTTTCGACTTCACATGTTTTTTTCATCATTTGTTCGTCAGCTGTCCGTCAGCTATTTTCAAACATGAAATAACAACAACACCGAGCTATTGAATGAGAAAGTAATGCAACCATGAACGCGCCCATTATCTTGAACGATCCTTACATTGGCGTTAACCCATTGACTTCTTTTGACGAAGACTGATCTGTTAACTTTGAAAACCTTACAACACTGATCACAAGGAAATTCTCGTAACTTCCGTTCGTCTGAACGGAGACAACATCAGTGTGGACTGAAAACAGAAACCTGCAACAAAATATTCAGGCTTTCTGTCTTATCTTCTCTGTTTCCCTTCCACAAAATATTAATATGAATCAGACAAATGATATGTCATCTGTCAAGAACGATGTACAATTTAAAAAAACACGACAACAGAGAATGTTTTATATTCCTTTTTTGCCATTCTTCAGTTAGTAAAATGACAAGTGGAAATCTGGAGCACGAGACTTTTATTTCGAATGGAAGGTAGAAGCCCTTGCCATGGCCATGTGTCAAAAACCTACAACACGATAAAAGAGAGGCAAAATGCTGAATCAAATTAAAAATTTAACAAACATCGTTTCTAATTGATTGGGTATAAAAAGTCATCAAAAAGCTTTTAAAAAGGCAGAATTAAAACAAAATGAAATAAAATATTTGTGTGTCAGCCACACAGCAATAAAACAGATAAATTATTCTCCAAAAATGGAAAAAAAGAAAGAGTGTTTAGTTTGTTTCTTTGGCTATGAATGCGAAAAACTCCTTTGTTTTGTTTTCAATGTTGTTATGACCAATAAAACCCAAAACAAAAAATAACTGCCACACTTATGCAAACTTCCGCGATATTTATTGTCTGATTTAATCAACTCAACATCCCCGCCAACCCAACTTTTGCGTTTCCCAAATAATTTAAATGAAACGAAATCAACTAAAAAGTTAAAAAAGGCGAAAACGAAATTCCATCAAACCGCAATAAAAAAACCAGCACACAACACCCACTCCCGTGTAAAAAAAAGACCATTCCCATCTAAGCAAACATGTTCTTGCATCATCCAACATCAGCCATCAGCAGCTATGAATACTGGTGGTCACAGCCAAATGTCAGTTAAGCGCTGGAGAGTGGAGAATAATATGATGGGTTCTGTCAGATTGAGTCACCGACAATTTTAAATTTTCACGTTGCTTGAACGCAGATTAAGAAAAGATATTCGAAGAAAATAGACAGATAGAAAAAGAGAGAGGGAGAAAGAGAATAGAAGCAGAAGCAGGTTGAAATATTTATTTACGTTGTCATTTGTCAATTTTCATGAAATGTCAACTTTTCACCTCACTTCCAGTAAAATAAACAACCCGTCTCTCCATTAATGTAAGTTATTCACGTTCACACTAGCCAACTCGCGGTCATTTCATGCTGCAGAGTTTCACTCCATTGCAGTGATGACTTTTCACGAATACAAACACATTGAGCTCTTTAATTGCTGTTTCATCACGTCTCTGCGCCCACACCCGCTACCAATCATCAAAAGGCTCCTAAACTGTGCGAGGCCTATTTCGGATAACTTTGTGTATCCAATCCACCATGGTGCCGGTAGTGGTGTATTGTAATTTTGTAATGTGATTGTGACGACGACGACGGCGATGACGATGACGACGCATTGGCTTTTCAAGGTAATTCGAGAGGAAAATAAATAGCAGTTAATGCTCATTAACGCCAGCAAGCCGTGTGTCGTGTGTATCATCATAAATATCACGTTCTCTGGGGGTATTCCACACGATTGGTCGTCTCAAAAGCTCCCCACTTTTTACCACACCACACTAGTTATATTAAGTTTGTGGTGTGTTTCGGTCGGTCAAAGATGGTGAGGTGGACGCAATGAGGCAGCGATGACACAACCGTTTGGGAACTCGTTTAGTTGCTAAAGCGTGTGCGACTTTTTTTTTAAGACATGGCGGGTGCGTTTTCTGTTTCTTTATGTGAAAAACACATTTAATTCACCACAATGATTTTGGCGAGCGAATCATTGTATATACATTGCCTATAGTACTATCATGAGACGAGAAAAAATCTTTTTCCCTAGAGCCGCTTGGAGTGCTAGTGTAGGACATTTTATTTGAGTGAGAGAGAATTAAGAGCATGGTTTTTAGTGTTATGCTTTGTGCTTAGTTTCCTGCGCATGTGCAATGTGACAATGTGAGGCAAGAAAAAACCGAAGGAGAACATGAAATAATTCAGTATCTTGTTTTGTTCATTGTATATATGTGTATAAACTGCTGGCAGTTTTGAAGTTAATATATAATGGTTTCGCTTAGCTGAGGCTTAGTTTTTTGTAAGGATTTATACAAGATCCAACATTTTCATTGTTTACGTTTTTTTTATATGGAATATGTAATATGAGAACTGGTTCTTACATAAGTATTTATATATGCGTACGTCATTGGCCAGACTTTTGATTTCAGTTTTTTTAGGATTTTCAAGTTTTGTACGAGCACTACCTACATACATATTTGTCATATTTGTACATATATACATCATTGACCAGACTTTTGATTCGAATTCTTTAGGATTTTCAATTTTTTTACTATTCTATTATGAAGGTTGTCGTCTTCAAATAGTGCACACATTCATTCTTGAAATTTAAACACAAACTTACTTCTTGCTGTATTTATACAAAGATACAAAGGCCCTTGCAATGGATGGATTTTTGTTTTGAATTTTACTTTCCATTCAGATAGGTACCTACGTATACATATAGGTACATACATTATGTATATGTAGGTACCTATCTGAAAGAACTATGTGCAGAAATTCAATCAAAAATTGTTTGTAAATTGATTTATATTATTATTGATTTATAGGTAGTAAGTAGATCTTTTTTTTGTTTGAGGTTTATACATAATAGGTACTAGTTGACCGACCCAGCTTAGCTCGCGGGAAAGAAATTTATACCTAGTTAAACCAAAATATTTCTTTGAACTAATCTTCTATAGAATTGCTAAAAATACCACGGGTTTTTTACATTTGTAACACCTAATTGTTTAATTTTTACTTGCAATTATTATAGGTAGGTACTAAGTACAAGTTATACATTCATGCAGAAAAAAAAATTTGAGATAACAATCAAATACCTATAACATTACGATGATAGAGAAACATATTTGGCAAAATTCTGTCCGTCTACTAAACGGTTTGGCCAGTTGTCTTTAAATTTGGAATATAAGTTTATTTTGACATTCGACATAGGATTTTTTTAATTTCTTTTTTAGCTGATACTTGCGATATAACCGTCAAGTAAAAGCTTATTTTTGTCAAAAACAGCTCCAAGAATTTTGTATGTAAAAAATCAATGTGCATTCAATTATGGTTAAAAAAAATATGACGGTGGGCTAAAACTGGCACCACCCATAGGAGTTTTTTTTTTGGCATCGACTTTTCTGAGAACTGGTTAGGTAACCGATTACAACCAAAATTGATATTAAGGAAAATGTAAGTAGCCTAAGTAATCTTACACTAAAATATATTTATATAGGTATATTTAAAAATAACGGCAACATTTAAAATAATGTGCTATACCTTTTTTAAAGCAAAAAGTCTGTTCAATCATATTATTTTTTTAAATAAAGAATTTCAGAAAAAAAATAAATATATAAAAGGCACGACTGGTTTGCACGTACTTGCTCGTGTGTGCTAATAATTTGTTTATTTAAGGGCAGGTGTAAGCTTTTGTTTTCTCGATTGAATTTTTTTCATTCAGTAGTAATCGAATAGTTTTTTACTTGCGATTTATAGGGACTATAAGGCAAGTTATGCATTCGTAAGAAAAAATCTAACAATCAAACATGACATTACGATGATAGAGAAGTCAAAAAAGTGGGTACGGAAATTCCGTCCGTCTGTCTGTTTGTCTGTCTGTCTGTTCGTATCGATATCTACAGCCTAAACAGTTAGGCCGATTTGATTCAAACTTGGTACATAGTATTTTTAGAGTGCTCTACTCGACAGTTTTTGGAATTGGCATTCTAGCTCCAAAACTAACGGTACCTGCCATATAACTTTTAATGAAAAACTTATTTTTCTCGAAAACGGCTCCTACGATTTTGATAAAACTTTTAGAATGATGTTTTCTATGCAAAATCTATCTTTTAGTTTAAATGGATTTTTGAGAAAAAGTTTTATAACGTTACCTCCCATATGACGGTTTTTTTTTTCAAATTAGACTTTCTCGTTAACTAATCGATGGATTTTGATAAAATTTTCAAAATATGTAGTGTTTTATGATTTAAATAATATTGCTTATTAAAATTTTCAAAAACATTTTTTTCTTAATTTTTAATTTTCAATTTATTAATTTTTAAATTTCAATCAAGAAAACAACTCAACTCAACGGTCATATGGCACTTCCTTTACTTTTAGGCCTACAATTTAAATTTCAATGTCCCCTCTGGGGAATGCCAAAATAATCACACACTAAGTTTAAAGATAATCGCTTAAGCCATTTAGGCTGCAGCTCGTTATACATACCTACTGACAGACAGACAGTCATTTTTTGTCGATCACTTTTTTAGACTTCTCTATGATCGTAATGTCATGTTTCATTGTTATCTAAATTTTTTTTTTTTATTCACAAATTCTAAACTTTACCTTATAGTCCCTATAATCGCAAGTAAAATTTGAAAAAACTGTGTAAAATGTCAAAATAACCTTAAGTTCTAAATTTGAAGTCGATTGGCTCATCGGTTTAGGCTATAGTCCAAAATACATCCGTACAGACAGACCTACAGACAGACGGACAGAATTTTGCCAGCAACTCAAATATGTTTCTCTATCATCGTAATGTAATGTTTGATTATTATCACAATTTTTTTATGTTCACGAATCCTAAACTTGACTCATAGTCCCTATAATCACAAAGCTACTTGTGCATAAATTTCAACATCAACGATAACGAAGCCAATGAAATGAAAACTAAAAAAATAAAATCATTGTCGATCCTCTTCGTTGTTCACCGTCACCGAGAACAGGATATACAAAATACACATACACATGTGCTTATTAAGTTTTCCTTTTTAGTATCTCCCTCACCCTCGCTCACACCATCTACCACACCGACAACCGACCGATCGACCTGAATTTAGCTGAACATTTTATCAAAGATAATATAACAAGTATACCTACGTAAATACACACATTATGTAGGGATGTATGTAGGTACATACCTAAATATCTACCTACCCTCGAATGTTTTATATGAAAAAAATCTAAAACTCAAAATAAACTTATCAACCAGCTTAAACATATACCCACCCCCCAGACACCATTCATTTACAAAAGTCGTTTTTCTTCTTTTTTGTCAATCCTTTTAACTAGCCATCTCGTCGCCCTGCTTGTGTGAAGCAATCCAGTTGTGCAAAAAAAAACTATACTCGCATCATTGTATATATGTAAACTGCAAACTGCAAAGAGTAAAGTACATGTTCACAGAGTTTCTCTTAGAATTCTCTTTGTTCGACTCGTTCGCCTCTTTCAATTTACCAAGTTAATTTTCCCTAGAGCCGCTTGGAACGCCACCGTCCACCGGTCGTCATGATAGTACTATAGCAGTCTATATACAATGGAGCGAATTTGAAAACTAATTTCACTGAACTAATTACATAGTAGATACGTGTAAAATTATATGCTGAATAGCTGTGTGTGGTGTGTATCCAACATACTTAGTCAGAGCTGTCAAATCAAGTGGGAACCAAGTTGATTTGACAAGTGATGTCAAGTTGACAGTATATCTCGTTAAATTACATGTTTTGGTTGTGTGTATAGGTACGTGTGTCGGCATGTTCAGTATAATAAATGACTCTCACTTGTGGAATTTTGTGAAGTTTGACGTTTTGCTCTCTTGGCTGTTATTAAATTCACGTTAAGCTCTTTAGGGTACACACTATACAGATAACCGTGAGTATGGAAAAGTAGTTCGCTTTTACTTGCGAAGCTGGTGGAATTTCAAGCAATTCTCTGCCTCTGATGGAATTATTTTTTTTTAAATGATAGTACCTACGGCCTTGTGCAAATTTCGGGGTAGTTTGTGGTGAATAAAAGCGATGGGTTGATGAGGAATTTCGCTTTCATTTGGTGGGTTTTGTGTCGCTGTCAGCGTCACGTATCTGGATATAAATTTTCTGTCGGCACGTCGTAATTAGGTTTTAGGTAATTGAAGTTCGTTCGCATATTTAGCCAAGTAAATATGCGACAAAGTTTTAACTGTAGTATACAATTTTCACAGTGTTTAATTAATGAATTGAGAAAGTTAGCAAATTTGTGAATCGTTCTAAATTTATTGAAGTTTGAATAAAGAGTCTTTTCAAAGTCTTAATTCTTAAATCATGTTCAAGTTGGGCTTCAATATTTAGGTTTTGTTATCAGAAGTTTAGAGGCTAATTTCTCGATGAAATGGCAACACTGCAACATCGCTTTACTCTACCGAACGCACCCATTCTCAAACGCCATTATTTCATCTCATATGATATTTACCTTTCTTTCTAATTTCTTTTTTGCATCTGGTCGCCATAAGAACAGGTTGCATCATCTGCATTATCTCTACGAAATCCGAGATTGAATTTTGGTGACAACAAAGTATTAGTCGTTTTCCTCTGACGATCATTTCGCACTCCTGAGAGCTTTAATACAGCCATCTGCAAACAAACGGATTTCTTCTAGGCATAAAGAAAAGAACACAAACATTTGTGAGGTGTGTGAGGCTTGTGAGGCATGTGAAGCATGTGAAGCATTAGCATCGAAAGAGATGTTTAAGTAGCTTGCTCATTGAGGCTTTGGATCCACATCCAATGATTCGAATTTCTCGTCTTTGATTTATCCGGTTGGCTTAACAACAACACAAACAATTTCCATAGAAATTCATATTTAAAGGCTAAATTTTACAACCCAGGGTGATCTCTTCTGTATAGTTTTGCTGGTGCAGTGTGTCGTTTTTCTTACTTAGACCATCTTAAAATCACCCTAAAAATATTCTTTTGAAATAAAATGTTAAAGGCCTTGACAGAACTGTTTTAATGTCAATACGTCAAGATTGGGATAATGAAGGTCAAACTTTTTACAGCTCGAGAGATGCTTTGTCCTTCAAACAAGTTGTCCATATCTATCTGTCAGGTTGATGTTGATTAATCCACTTTCTTACTCATTGACATTAAAGATTTCCATATAGCCTTAGAACTTTTATTATTTGCTGATCTAAGCTAAACAAACTACATTCTGGTTATGATCACATGGTTTCGCTAAAACACTTGAAGTATCTGCCTGGAACTGTCAAACTTGACAACGTCGCAAATTAATAAACAAATAATCAAGTAAACAGAATAAATAAAACAAAGCAACAACCAATTATATTGAACTGATAAGGCCAAATTGAGTATAAATTATAAAAAAATAAATAAAAATAAAAACAACGTATTGGATCGTTCTGAACGGGTCTTCATGGGAGATGAAAGATTCCGGGGCTCTTGAAGGGTGTAGGTCCAGAAAGCTGTCATTAGTTCTCTTTAATATTTTTTTGTTTAAATAAATTAAAAAATATATTAGATAACCCTCTGTTTCTTGTGTTTGTTTTCATTTGTTTTTGTTTAATTTTTTACCCATCCCTGTTCCAGTAAAAAAAACAACAACAACAAACTTCTGATTGTTCAATTAATCATCATTTGCACGAGTAAGCACATTATACATACAGACGATTAACTGCCACCGTACGTAAATGTATCCGCTAAATGTTTATCTTATCTCTCGTATCTTGTGTAACTTGAATCTCAAAAGAAAGAAAGAAAAAAAAACTCATGATTCATGCAATAGTGTCGTCGTCACTTCGTCGGTTTAATGAATGCCTCACTCTTGATGTATCTCGTCTCGTCGACATGACAGAAGCATCGAATCGAGTATGAAAATATCTAAAGGAAACATGTTACAAGATACAACTTAAATTTACCATTTATTTGTATGTATTCGTGTGTTTTTGTATTTGACAGCAATCAAAGCTCAGCCTTGACATTTGTGTTGAACTTTTTGTAATTAAAATTTGGGATATCATCGGTGAAATTTGAGCGAGAAAATCGTCTAAATTTAGATACTTAATTCTGTGGTAAATTGGAATACATATTTACCTCAGAGTTTGGTGAACTACGCCATTTGTTAATTATTTTTTTTTTGTTTGAGTGGTGCAAAGTCCGACAGTTATAAAAAATTCCTTCATCGATGTCGAGAAAAAACACATGTGGGGCGGGCTTTGCTGTTGGTTCATGTGTAAATTAAGGGCGAGGGAAGAGTTCAAGGTCTTGAAACAGGAGAGTCTATAGGTATAGATACAAAGTTTATGTATTTTGATTGTTTGTTTATTTTATTGAACGACTTTTTCTGACGACGACAAAACAGACGTCAAATGAAGGCAGCTGATATGCACACCTTTTCGAAGAAAAATAAACAAAATATGTCAAACTCAGTTTGGGAAATAAGTATCTGATAGATTAGAACTTTAGGTTGAGGTGTCGTGTGTTTGCTGGTGTTTTGATTGATTTAATATTGTGTAATATGAATTTTCCTGTGTGGAAAATGCACCTGGTAAGGAAAATCAATATTGACTTTCAAAATAAGAGAGAAGTTATACTGAAATTCGACTGATGAATGAAAAGGCTTAGAAAACGTTCTTATGTCATTTTAAATGTTAGGTGGGATTTTTTACATGTTTCTCTACAGACTGTAGCTAAAATTTCAGCCAAATTTTGACAGACGAGCGTTGTGGAGATGAAAAACAGCTGTTCTCTTATTTAATTGAACGTAGCGACATAAATAAAAGAGGGTGATAGATAAACCCCGATGATACCCCCTTTAAGCTACGGTCTGTTAAAATTTAGCTATGGGAGCTAAATTTTAGCGCGAGCTGCGTACTAGGCTTTATTGTTGAGCAGTTATATGGTTATCCAGAAATAGCCAGCTTGATTACAATGAAGTCCAAGGAAGGAATCAAAGATAAGTCCAAAACTCTTTTATTTATTCTGTTGATCAATCCCAGCTTGCAGCTGTTCGCACAAGGGACTTTTTGTTTCCCTTTTAATGTAGAACACACTGCGCGGGCATTAGGAAGATAGGGAGGGGAGAGATAGAAGGAGTCGATTAACATTGGTTTTGAATGCTTGCAGATCAAAATGGCAAGGGAAAATCTCGCCGGGTAAACTATTCCAAATTCGTGTTGTTCGGCTAAAAAAAGAATCCCTTAATTTCACGGTACGTCCGAAATTGGGAGCAAGGGTGAACTGATGAGCATTCCTTGCGAGACGAGTATTACGGGAGAAACTTTTAAGGGGAAGAATGCAGCTGGCTACTTCGAGTGAACATTTTTTATAAAAGAAACGATAAAATAAGGAAAGACATTAAACATTGCGTCGGTGTTCGAGAGGGGCAATTATTTCAGCGGCAGTTCTATTTCCTATCAATATTAACGCTCGATTTTGTATTCTTTCAAGCAGGTGAAGCGATGTTTGTGAAGCACCTGCCCAGAGGTGGACGTTATACTCGAGTTAAGGGCGTATAAACGCTTTATAAATTGTAGCCAGATCAAGTTACCGATACACGTATTTCTTTTTTCTACTTGGTGCGGGAAAAGGATTCCAATATTCTAATACTGACGCCAAGGTCCGTTCCATCTGTCATGCGACTTCTTCAACATCATATCTACTTGAAAGAACCAGAAGCACAGTCTATTCGAATACGCCGACGATATTGACACACTTAGAAAAACGTGATTTCAGTAGCGCTTTCGTGAGTATTGAAAGGGAAGCAGCGAAGATAGGTTTATCGGTCAATGAGGACAAAACCAAGTATGGCTGACGTGAAGAAGAGACTCCAAACATCGACTTCTTGGACAAAATATCACAATAGTCAGCTGTAACGTTTTGGTAGTTTCGGACTTTGCTTACCTGGGCTCTGGTAATAACTCAGAGAATACCAGTGCTGATATCAAACAAAAAAAAAACTCCAGGCAATCCCTGCTTCTTCGGGCTATAAGAAGGCAATTAAGTAGCAAAGCCCTTTCTCGGGGCAACCAAATTCTCCTTTTATAAAGCCCTCATCATATCAGTTGTGCTGTATGGTGCAGACGAATGGACAGTTGTCAAAAGCGGATGAAGGCGCTTTAGGTTGATTTGGGAGAAATCGGCCTGTACAGCGAAACAAACCTAGCCAAAAGAGTAAAAGTCCAACATCTCAGATGGCTGGGTCATATAGAGCAAATGGATGCCAACGCTCCGGCCCAGAAAATCTTTGATTCCACCCCATAGGGAAGGCGCAGTGGAGGAAGACCGAGACTTAGGTGGCGCAAGCAAGTGGAAAAGGACCTCGACTTACTTCACGTGCAAGACTCTGGGCAACTCTGGGTAGAGACCGAGTTGAAATTAAGAAGCTTGTTGGTTGAGGGTTTGAGGCCCTGGTCCACCACGGACTGCAGCGTAACCTAAGGTGAGGTAAGTTCCATTCCACCATCGACTGACACATTACTTTGTAGATAGTTGAACTGAGTACCTTGTTTTTGGTTTTTAGCCCCGGATTAACCTGCTAAATTTAAATTTAAAATTTGTTTATTTTATTTTATTTAATTTAATTTAATTGTTTTTTTTTTATTTTATTTAATTTTTATTGAATTAATTTGATTTTGTTTTATTTTAAAAGCGATTATTTTAACTTAGTCTGTTAACAATATTTTCCGGAAATAACCTGGGCCAAAGTATTTTTTTTTAATATTTCCCTCTTTGGCCTAATTTTTAACCTAGACCTGCAATTATGTTTTTTTAGCTAGTGTTTTGGGTTTTAAACAACGTCGTTTGTTGAAGTACTCAAAGGTAAAAAAAAAAAACCTAAAACTCTCAACTCAATAATTTCACAATGCTTCGAAAAACCTAATCACTCCGTTTCGATTGTTCAAGAAAACCAAATCAGTTTAAAAAAATCACTTTTCCAAATCCAATTAAATCTGTTTTCTCTTATTTTCCCCTCTTATCCATCAGCTTACCTAAATCCAATCCCAAAACACAAGATACCACTTGAAAAACAAGTAAAATCCCCTTCAAGAGGCTTAAACAATGATCTGTTAATTGTTTCATCTCCTGGAAATCCCCAGAGAGTTCCTCATTCACTGGTTCGTTATTTATTTGCATTCTGACCTTCCTCTTCGGGGTGCATGTCAGCGCCTTCCCTGCGGGTGTAATGTTAGATGTTAGAACACCTACCTGCTGCAGCACCATCACTTTATGGCATTCATTAGCGGATAGGCGACTAATTGTCTGGGTTATTGTTTGCTTTGGTTTTAACGCCAGAAATTCCACAGAAACAGGGATTAAGGAGGCACACAAATCTTTTATATTTTTGGACTTTATGTCATCCAGGTAGACTTTGTTGTATATTTAAACCTCTTCTTGGCAGACAAGTGGTTTTTCCGGAACTCCAAATGAATGAAATAAAAAAAAAAAAAGTTTCGTTCCATTTTTTCTCGACACCACTGTAACTCAATCGAGCTATATCAGCAAATAATACTCCTCGCTGACGCATTTCCACAAACACATGCGTCTGTGTGTATGTCAATCGATAACCTAAACGCGATAATAAGAAAAAACAATAAAATATCAATCAATCTTTAGCTATATATACATACATGAACATTGTACAGCGATAACCGCTAATAAACAAACATACAGAGATCAAAACATATTCACAAGGCGCGCCGCGCACCGACATCGGCCGGCCGTTTGTAGTGAAGGGCCTTGAGGAGGGAGTCAGATTGCAGCCACTCATCACCAGTACGCTCACACATTGACGGTATGTTTGTTTGTACATATAATACCCCAATCGCGCTTGGTTATGCCCCCCGGCCCCTGCTGCATGATTGTTTTCTGTTGCGCCTTGCCAGGGCCGGGAGGTGGTGTGAGTAACAATTAAGTAGTGTAATATCAATGGCGACATGTTGATCGGTGCATTCGTGTGATGGCGATGGCCATTTGCCAGTGGACTCCCATAAGTCGGATGCGGTTGTTGGGTTTGGTCAGGATAGAATGAGGGGGGGTGGGAGGGGTACGGTTAGAGACATTTACTGGCGACACAAGTCTGCGATCGCGACTCCGCTAAACTGATTTAATGGAGTTGCCACTTTATATGGGATAGATGGACAGCGACGGCGGCGACGGTGTGGCGGCAGAGTTTTTGTATCGATGGCAATGTGTAGATTCGAGAATCGAGAGTATCTGTAGCTCCCCATTGCCGCCGCTCCGGATCAATATAGAAGCACCAATATCGATGGAGGTGGAGATGGTGGCAGCTGAGTTTACTTATGCAAAGTATAGTCAGTGTAGGTAGAAGTTGTGTCGATGTACAAACAGACACGACCAAAACAGACTGTCAGACCGACTGTCAGTCATCTGGTTGAGCATTAAAGTTGGAGATACTTTTTTCGTTCTTCTTCACCTTTTTGTAGTTTTTTTTTTTTTTGAAGCATTTTCCCCCAAAAGACGGCAGAAGTTGTTGGATTTTGCTGAACTCAACTAAAAAACAATATGCTGTCGGTGATTTGTGTATTTTTTTTTTGGCTCAGCAAAGTCGAGTTTTTTTTTATTTTAATGGATACAGCAGTATTTGGAGTCAGAGCACATGGCTGAAATGTGTTTTGTGTAATATATATCTTTTTTCGTCTCTGTGTTTTGAATTGAATCTGTGTTTTCCTGTTCTGGGTTTTTATAGCCTGACCGCGCCGATCACCGATCGATGTTAAAGAATTGGGTGTTGATCAATGCTGTGATTAAAATAAAGTGGATAATGGGAATTGCGGGGGGGAGGGGGGTCAGTTGAAATTGTTTTAATTTCAGACCAGACGTTTTGCAGGAATGTGATGTGAATTAAAGTTCCGTGTATGTGAACTTAATTTAGAATGAATGATGAACGAGCATGACGAAAGGCTTCGATTAAATTGATTGTGAGACTAGTTCTAGTTCAAGCGAAGATAGTAATTTTGACCGAATTTGAATTTGAATTCTAATTCGTATAATTTTGGGATTTGTCATATGATCTCACTGTTTGCCGGGAAATTTGTTCTAATTCCTTGTCACAAAAACTCGGACTTTTGTAGACCACTCAAACATTTTTCGAATTTTGGACAGTACCACCAATTCACTTAAGAACCAAGACTGTCCAATTCATTTCGAAAAAGTTACTGTTCGGTGTGCATTTTGGACTGGCGGCGTAATCGGTCAATATTTCTTTGAAAACGACGTTGGCCAGACCATAATCGTACACGGCGAACACTATAGGTCGATGATTACTAACTTTGTTTGGCCTGAATTGGATGATATGGATCTCACGTGCCAGACTGCTCATGCCACATAAGAAATTCTGCACGAACGATTCGAGGGCATGGTCATCTTACGTGGAAGTGCCGTGAACTGGCCACCGGGATCGTACGATTTGATTTTTGTCACTTGAGTATCGACTTATCGTCTCTCTGTTAGGAATGATCATCACATCAATTTACCCTGGAGCACCATCTCGGCTGTACTCTCAAGTAATGATATTCGTTCTTTAGCCGTACTACACGAATGTGGAATTCTCTATCCAGCTCTGATGTCTTCCCTCTAATTGTTATAGTCCAAAATGCAAGATCAATGTACACCAACATTTCCCTTTAAATCTCATCCGCCATTCCTAATGCTCGCACTGTGTCTCTGATATATAAAGGGTATCTAAACCCCTAGAATGGTTTGGCCTTTTAATGTTTAATTTATTACTTAATTACAAAAATTAAAAGGCACAAAAACTCTAGGATCAACCAAATGCAACGTCGCCTGCCTTAAGTTTTCCTTCAACCATGGCAAACCATACATGTGGAGTTCTAGGGCGAAGCAGAGAAGTGAGAGACTTGTAATACCCAGTCGAGATCATAGCAATCGTCGGAAAAGGAGAAGAAAATTAGATCAATAATTCCAAAACAAAGAACTCATTATCATGCCTTCACATTCACACCCAAAGTTTTTAAGCGAGAGTTAAGGTCTCTATCCTCCCGGTCTCAATTGTTGGGACTTAAATGGCCTTATGACGAAAAATTCATTTTAATCGTTAGATATTTAGGTAAATATTACGCAAGCTATTTAACTGCTATAAGACTTGTTGAAAAGTATTACAGCAGCAAATAGCTTTTAATAAAATTTAGTTAGCTTGTCTCAGCAAGTAATTTAAAGACAGCTAAATGTTAATAGCTTGTATCGGAAGTTAAAAAAAAACCTTATCTTAGCCTCTTAACGACAGCTAATTATAAACGCTTGCTTTGGATGTTATAAAAACAAATAATAATTTTCTTTGTACAGGGTGGGCCAAAAGAAGCCATCCATCCGGTGTTGTTTGGCTCTCTCTTTTTCTAAATGAAAAACTTCGATTTTGTTTTTTGATTATGTTTATTTGAACCTTTAGAATTGTATTGGTCAAGTCGAGAAGATGATATCGGCCAAATAGGCGGCGTCACAATTGATTGCCATACGGTCACGTTTTATGGTATTTTTCATCACTTCAGCGAGAACTTCATTCGACAGATTCTCGCACTCGTGTCGAATGTTGTCCTTGAGGACTTCTAGAGTCTCGGACTTGGTCACGTAGACACGGGACTTCAAAAAACCCCACAAAAAAGGTCTGAAACGGTTAAATCGGGCGATCTGGCGGGCAAGTGCAAATCGCCAAAACGAGAGATAAGGCAACCCGGGAACGCCGCCTTTAGAATATCGATTCATGTCGGTTCATGTATCGCTCCATGGCTTGTTCACTAGTATTCTGCATCTGTCCAGTCCACAAATGTCAAAACAGATTTGACAATGGCGGCCATTTGCAAAAATGAGAGCATCTTCCAATAGGGTGATTTCTTATTGCCCACCTTGTATAAGACACTTTTAGGAAAGCCTTACATAAGTTGCTTGAATTGACTTGTCGTAAGGAGCCTTATAGCAGCTATAATGTTTCTAATTTTTCATATACAACTTCGGAAGGCTATTTTTTAAATTTTCAAAGTTTGAATTGTGTGGTTTTCTAAAGTTTGCATTATATTAGCTCCTTACAATCTATTACTTGCCAATTTCGAAAAATCGTGCCATCATCAAGATAAATTGTTAGTTGATAAAAATAAAATCAAAGGTGAATTATTTGAAAGAATTTATTTCACGTAGGTATTAACTTACCTCTTCATGGTGCGGCCTGCGGTCGCTTATAAGTTAATATTTAAAAAAAAAAAAGATTTTATTTTTGCAAGCCTTACACAAGTTGTTTGCATTGACTTGTCACAGAGACCCTTACAGCAGCTATTATTTTTTAAGTTTTCTGTAAACAACTTAAGAAGACCTCATACAGGCTGCTTTTCGCTTTTGTTTTAGTTGTGAAAATTTGAAACGTGTGGCTTGCGAAACTGCCTTATACAAGCTGTATACAAACTATTACTTGCCAAACTCGAAAAATTATACCTTATACAAGCTAAATATTAATTAGGCTGGTCACCCTTTGCCAAGAATCCGTTTTAAACATTTCATTCATTTTTCCATCAACCTACACCATTTTTCCGTCCATTATTCTGCTTACACATCCAGTTTTTTTTTTTATATCAATGAAGGCAAAGATACCCGCGAGTCTCCACCAAAAAGTTGCCTCTCTTCATAGTGTATTCACTGAAAAGGCATTATGAAGTCCGTCCATTCTGCTTGTTAAGTATTTTTTTGTTTTTATAATTCCATTATTTATGCCCCAAGATCCACCACAATCATGAAGACAGACAGAAAATCATAACCTCCAGCTCAGTAGTCGCAGCCGCAGTCGCAGTTCCAGTCATTCATACAGGCGAACGCGCACGGTAGCCAAGCGGACCAAAAACGGAATCATAACAAAGCTCCAATCATCGGATACGAATCCGAAGCCGACGACGGAGTGTCGAATTTTTTTTTTTCTATATCGTTTCGTTCGACCGACCGGTTTGATCACTGATATTTCTGCGCGAATTGTATCTTAACGTTTGTTCACATATAATTTTCTTTGCAAGAGATACACCTTCAATACAAGATACAAGTCAGCGGCTGGCGCCCCTTAATCGGTCTTAACTTACCTGCAAGGCAGGTATCCAACCTGGCTTGCTAAACACCCCAGTTTCATAACAAGTCTTGTGGCAAGGTGAACTGTTATTTGTATCTTTCAATAGCAAGACCAAAAATGAGATACACATTTATAAAGGGTTTGAGAAGAGATTTCAATTCCAAGAGATGATACAAAGCAAAGTGAAAGACAATATAAACTATCTCATCTGTCGAAAGATGCATGACGGCGCCAGTGAACCTGTGTGGAAACAGACATGAAATTAACTTGAAAAGTTCACGTCTACCTGTTTTGTTCAGGTGACGTGACCTAACCAGGGATACCCCCGATCTAAAAAGCAGTTTTTTTTTTCTTCAAAATACCTCTACATCCACTTGAAGATACAAATATATCTTGACAGTCGACACATGTGTAGATACATAGATACATCTATCTAGCTCTACCTGCCACATACAAAAAAAAAAAAAAAAAATAGACAACAAAAGGCAACGAATTATAACGAAGAAGAAGACGAAACCGTATAATACCTAGTGTCGAAGAATTTACCCTTCGGGCGGGCAAGGGAATTGTATCTATTAATTGTACCCTCAACTCTCGACGTAATCTTTCGCGAAATTCCGTCCTTCGCAGTCGTCGACGACGACGTATTTGCAAAACACTTGAATACACACACAGACACACATAAACGTATCCGTATCTATGAAAGCTGAAAAATGCCATCTGAATCTGAAAATGTGTACAAAAAATGTACTAAAAGACCTACAATTCGACTTGAAGTCGGTGAATTTCCGCTGCTCTTCTGAGCTCCGAGCTCCGACTGAGTTGAGTAGCTATTTCGAGTTTTTTTCTTTTTACCTCCATTGTTGTTGTAAATATCATACTAGTGAGTAAGTGACTAGTGTATGGTGCTAGTGCTATTGCTAGTTCACAGATACAAAAGTATCTACAAAACCTACCTCTAGTCTAGAGGATAGACGATAGACGAGGTTGTTTGTTGGAGAGTGTTTTGTGTGTGGCGTTCTATTACGAAAAAAAATCTGAATTGACTATTAGTCGACAACCAACGGCGGGTGAACTAAGGACTGATAGACGGCGTGTATTTTTCTTCTTTCAGTTTTTTTCAAACTCGCAGATACTTAGATACAATATTTATGAATTTAATTGTTTTTTTTTTTTTTTTGTATCTACTCTATTTCTGTTTTTATGTATTATTAATCGGTATTCGTTGGCGCATTTGTCAGTTTTTTTTTGTGCACAATTTCGTTCGGTTTGCCAATTAAAATCGGTCGTGTTGTTTTTGGCATAAATTTCCCTGAGCAGTTTAAGCGACGAAGTGACGTTGTGAAAATATATTTTTACTTCTGTGAAGAAAGTTTTTTTTTTTTTGTTGAAAATAAGTTTATTTTTACCCAACTTGTGACAGTAAATTTGCAAATCTGGCGATCAGAGTGGAAGATATGGCGTTAATTGGTACAGCGCCATCTATTGAGTAGTTATTGCAACTAATGCACTTTGGATTATTTCGAGAGGAATTTATTTATCATGATGAGGTAAGCTGCACATTGACGCATATCGTGTTGGAGTGGAAATTATTATAACGATCTATCTATGTATCTTTTTGTAAATAAGGTGGATATGTACTTCGCCTCCTCTTCCTCCCGGTGTCTGCCTTATATATTTATGCACACGTCTGAAAGTCTGAAGTATTTTTTTTTTTTTTTGCCATTGCCGGTTGCCTTGGTGGTGTTCTTGTGTTATTTTTTTTTTTTTTTTTTTTTTTTTATAATTAACGCGCGCACAAGGGACTATTTGTTTCCCTTTTAATGTAACACACTGCGCGGGCATTAGGAAGATAGGGAGGGGAGAGATAGGAGGTGTCGATTAACATTGGTTTTGAATGTTTGCATGTTGAAATGGCAAGGGAAAATCTCGCCGGGTAAACCATTCCAAAGTCGTGTTGTACGGCTAAAAAAAGAATCTCTATATTTCACGGTACGTCCGAAATTGGGCTCAAGGGTGAACTGATGGGCATTCCTAGCAAGACGAGTATTACGGGCGAAACTTTTAAGGGGAGGAATGCAGCTGGCTACCTCGAGTGAACATTTTTTATAAAAGAACCGATAAAATAAGGAAAGACATGAAACATTGCGTCGGTGTTCGAGAGGGGCAATTGTTTCAGCGGCAGTTCTATTTCCTATCAATCTTAACGCTCGATTTTGTATTCTATCAAGCAGGTGAAGCGATGATTGTGAAGCACCTGCCCACAGGTGGGAGTTATACTCGAGTTTAGGGCGTATAAACGCTTTATAAATTGTAGCCAGATCAGATGGGGAAAAATACTTTTTACACCGATACAGAAAACCTAAGCACTTTGCAGCATTCTTAGCGATCTCAAATATATGGTCGTTCCAACGGAGGTCGTCGTTGACACACATACCGAGTACTGAGAGCTTTTCGGTTTCTTCGATGTAAGTGCCATTCATGGACAATGGCATTGGGGGAATGTTTAGCTTTAACGACAGAAGACAGCATTGAGTTTTCGAAGCATTAAACTCCACACGATTTCTATTACCCCATTTGACAATGCTGTATAAATCGGAGTTTAATGAGCTTGACATACGGCACCGTTGCAATTGTACGTCCGAAGGCGAAGGACGTGAATTATCGAACGAATATGAAAAGCTGAGGGTAGAGTCGTCAGCAAAACAGTTAAGTGGATTAGAAGTAACAGACAGAAGATCATTTATAAAAATGAGGAAAAGAGTCGGAGACAGGACAGAGCCCTGGGGCACACCAGCATTTATTTTATGGGAATCAGACTTGAATCCGTCCAATACAACTTGTATTGAACGGTCCAGGAGATAGCTTCTAATCCAACGAACAAGAGTATTATCGATCCCAAAAGCACGCATTTTCGATAAGAGAGCTTCATGCCAAACTCTATCAAATGCCTTGGAGATATCAAGAGCAATAATCTTACTTTCACCAAAGCGATGTAAAGATTTGTTCCACTGTTCGGTGAGATATGCCATCAGATCACCAGTGGAACGGTTGCTGCGGAAGCCATACTGACGGTCATGGAGAAGCTTACGATCTTCGAGATATTCCTTAAGCTGACGGTTAATCAGTGTTTCCATGACCTTAGAAAGAAGGGATGTCAGTGCTATGGGTCGGTAGGAGGAGGGGGAGGATGGGTCACCTTTCTTAGGGACAGGCTGGACAAATGCTGTTTTCCATCTTCTAGGAAAGATTCCAGAAGAGTAGGAGCGATGGAAAAGCTTACGCAGTGGCTTTGCCAGTGTGGAAGAACACCTCTTCAGAATAATCGGGGGTATACCATCCGGGCCAGCGGATTTGTGTATATCGAGATCTTTGAGAACTCTTGCTACTGTACGAGTGCGGAAAAAATCACCCCCACAATATTGAGATTGAGATAAATTTTTTGAAGGTTATTTGCAGATATATTTATAGTGCAACCGAAAATAGAAGAATTTCAAATAAAAGAAACACCAACCAACAACGATTTATTCCTCTAGCTGTTATTGCTTTCAGCTTCATTGGGTTGGTTTGTGAGTTTTGGTTGAAGAGGGGGGCGGAGGGCGTGGCGGGAGTCTAGTTTCGGTAAAAAGAAGAAATTCTCAATCAAAAAAAAAATAAATAAATTTTCCTGGGGATTCCCATGTGTTTTCCAAAGTATTTATAGAATACCAATTGAATTTTCATCTTGAGATACTTTTTCTTTTCAAAACTTAGTCAGGAATCAAATTTGTGTTTTTTTTTTTTTTTTTTTTTATAATGTGTGGATGAATGATCTTAAGTCGAGGGGTCGAGGAGATTTTTGATGTTTTCTTTCCACTGCAAAGGAAATCCTCATATTAACATCATCCCACACGACATGAAAATTGGAAATTTATGGATATTATTATTTTTGAGATACATTTTAACATATTTTGTGATTTGTTTTGTTTTCATTTGTGTGGTTGAGTTTTTGTGTAGGTTGTCTCTATCTATAGATTGGAATGTCTGATGTCGGGGAATTAGTTTTGGTTGAATTAATTCTGATTTAGTTGGTCGATTGTGACGTAGTTATTTTACGTTACACATGTATAGATGATTAACGGTACATGTGAGTTTGTAGATGTGTTTTCTTTTTTGTTTAATTCGAAACAGTTTTATCTTTCTTTTTTTTTTGTCGGTGTTAAGTGTTGAAATGACCTTTGGCGAGAAGATGAATAAATGGATTGCTTTTAGCTTGGATAGATGATAATTTGCGGGGTTAAATTTAGACGTGCGGGGGTATTTGTTGAAGAATTTGAAGATACAGATGCTTAGAACCTGAATGGCGTTTTGTTATTTCGTAAGTAGGTTGAAGTATTTTGAGGAATTACATTAAAAGATACTATTGCTATGGTTGAATCCATCTTTTTTTGGTTCCCCAAAGTTATGCTGAGGAATGAAAAGATAAAGGAGGAGAAGCTCAAGCTAAAATGAGATCCGAATTAGTTGACAAGAATAAGATGGCTTATCCACTTCAGATGCTTAAATGCTGGTATTTCTGCATTATGTTGCACAACATTCAATTAACCTCTACTTCTTACATAGTTTTATTTCGTTTTGCGACAAGAAGAGGTTGAGGATCTGAAATATTATTTTTTGCCGCCTTTCCTTACCACTTTGCAACTATGTTATCATAGATACCATATGCAATAAAAAGTCGATTACAACTATCAATTTCCAAAACCAGTGGAGCTGATTAAAAAATTCCGTAATTATGTCTTTTAACTTACAACTCGAGGGAAGGGCTGACTTTGACATATGTCATTTTTGGGGCATTCTGAACATGTCTATGTAATTTTTAAGTTTTTTCACTGAAAATTGACGATTATAATTTTTCACGTTTACAAATTATCCTCATTTAAAGACCTTATTTTCGAAAACTTCTCCAAAATTAAAATGTTTAACCGGTTAAACAGTAAGATATGTATTGCGGGGCATGCTGCCCCCCTGCAAGCCCCCATCACCATAGGATTTTTTTTTTTTTTTTTTTTTTATAATTAACGCGCGCACAAGGGCTATTTGTTTCCCTTTTAATGTAACACACTGCGCGGGCATTAGGAAGATAGGGAGGGGAGAGATAGGAGGTGTCGATTAACATTGGTTTTGAATGTTTGCATGTTGAAATGGCAAGGGAAAATCTCGCCGGGTAAACCATTCCAAAGTCGTGTTGTACGGCTAAAAAAAGAATCTCTATATTTCACGGTACGTCCGAAATTGGGCTCAAGGGTGAACTGATGGGCATTCCTAGCAAGACGAGTATTACGGGCGAAACTTTTAAGGGGAGGAATGCAGCTGGCTACCTCGAGTGAACATTTTTTATAAAAGAACCGATAAAATAAGGAAAGACATGAAACATTGCGTCGGTGTTCGAGAGGGGCAATTGTTTCAGCGGCAGTTCTATTTCCTATCAATCTTAACGCTCGATTTTGTATTCTATCAAGCAGGTAAAGCGATGATTGTGAAGCACCTGCCCACAGGTGGGAGTTGTACTCGAGTTTAGGGCGTATAAACGCTTTATAAATTGTAGCCAGATCAGATGGGGAAAAATACTTCTTACACCGATACAGAAAACCTAAGCACTTTGCAGCATTCTTAGCGATCTCAAATATATGGTCGTTCCAACGGAGGTCGTCGTTGACACACATACCGAGTACTGAGAGCTTTTCGGTTTCTTCGATGTAAGTGCCATTCATGGACAATGGCATTGGGGGAATGTTTAGCTTTAACGACAGAAGACAGCATTGAGTTTTCGAAGCATTAAACTCCACACGATTTCTATTACCCCATTTGACAATGCTGTATAAATCAGAGTTTAATGAGCTTGACATACGGCACCGTTGCAATTGTACGTCCGAAGGCGAAGGACGTGAATTATCGAACGAATATGAAAAGCTGAGGGTAGAGTCATCAGCAAAACAGTTAAGTGGATTAGAAGTAACAGACAGAAGATCATTTATAAAAATGAGGAAAAGAGTCGGAGACAGAACAGAGCCCTGGGGCACACCAGCATTTATTTTATGGGAATCAGACTTGAATCCGTCCAATACAACTTGTATTGAACGGTCCAGAAGATAGCTTCTAATCCAACGAACAAGAGTATTATCGATCCCAAAAGCACGCATTTTCGATAAGAGAGCTTCATGCCAAACTCTATCAAATGCCTTGGAGATATCAAGAGCAATAATCTTACTTTCACCAAAGCGATGTAAAGATTTGTTCCACTGTTCGGTGAGATATGCCATCAGATCACCAGTGGAACGGTTGCTGCGGAAGCCATACTGACGGTCATGGAGAAGCTTACGATCTTCGAGATATTCCTTAAGCTGACGGTTAATCAGTGTTTCCATGACCTTAGAAAGAAGGGATGTCAGTGCTATGGGTCGGTAGGAGGAGGGGGAGGATGGGTCACCTTTCTTAGGGACAGGCTGGACGAATGCTGTTTTCCATCTTCTAGGAAAGATTCCAGAAGAGTAGGAGCGATGGAAAAGCTTACGCAGTGGCTTTGCCAGTGTGGAAGAACACCTCTTCAGAATAATCGGGGGTATACCATCCGGGCCAGCGGATTTGTGTATATCGAGATCTTTGAGAACTCTTGCTACTGTACGAGTGCGGAAAAAAATCTGTCCCATGGAAAAATTTACATTCTCAAGTACAGGAGGGGCAACGTTGCTATGCGGCAGCGTGGAGCTGGCAGCGAAATGGGCGGCGAGCAAGTTTGCCTTCTCTGAAGAGTAAACAATTGGTGTGTTATTGTCGATGAGCGTTGGAACCGAAGATGTTGAGGAGTTTTTAATATTTTTTACAAATGACCAAAAATTTTTACTGCCTTTGGGACACTGCAGAATTTTTTGCCGTAATTTTTGGTCATGCAAAAATTTGGTTCTTTCAATAACGGAGTTGCATGAGTTTCTTGCTTGTTTGTGCTTTTTCCGATTTGGATTTGGAGTGATTGCGAGAAAAAATTGAACGAGGTACAAGCGCGCTTTAAAAATTACATAGACATGTTCAAAAACACCCCAAAAACGACATAAGTCATGGTCTCGAGTTGTAACTAAAAGACATAATTCCCAAAATTCCATCCGTTCACGATCGGTTATTGCCCTACTGAAGCGTAGGCAGTCTGCTACACTTCCTACAACAATGTCTCTTTCGTAAAGAATTCGCCTATCCACTGAGGACGACGTGGTAGATCAAATAAATCACGCATTTATTTTGGATTGGCTTTCGACTATCCTTATAAGGTATCCATTAGTTCAAGTCATCGTCGTTGCAACGTGACTTCGAAGCAGCTTAATTAAAACGTTATTTATCCCGTTTTATAGGACTTCGTCGTTGGGATAACTATCCGAACTATATACTATTCCGACTCTGATGTTGAAACTTTTTCATTAGAGCATCCATAGGAAATGAAAGCCAAGTATCTAATCACTTTTACCCTTCTATCAAAACCATCTTGTCAGCACAGAGCTTCTCTAGCTCTGGTCAGGGCTACGTTTACATATCGGTCAAAATAAAAATTTTAAAATATGTTCCCACACTTTTACTTGACAATGGCCCAGCGATCACTAACTACTGCTGACTTCCTTCCATCTGAAGCAGGTATCCATCGATCTCTATGTTCGATAGATTCCGGTCATATGGTGGTGAAAGGTCGTTCTAATAGAGTTCTCTGGCCAGTTAAGATTGAAGGACAAATTCATCCAACACTATAAGCTCGTTCGGAAGCCTGTCTGTCGCAAAAAGGTGTTGACCTATTCCAATTAAAAAGATGACATCCCTTCGGATTTTTATTTGATACTCCCAATGTTCGTGTTTCTCGTTCGAATCCCTAGCGTCCATCCATTCGAGCTCTGCTATACAGGTTAGGGGGCCCCTAGCTTCTAACAGCTTCAATCTTCACTTCACTATAATAAATGACTTTATGCTCAATACCAACTCCGACTAGTTTCAACACACCTTTACCACTTGCAAGCTTCAAAAGCTTTTTCTGTGATTTTTATTAAAAAGCTTTAATTATTTACAACAACAAATAAATCAACTGTCAGAAGAAAAAGTGCTGCCGTTTTATATTTTTGGTCATCACCACTTGCAAGCTTCAAAATCTTTTTCTGTGATTTTTATTAAAAATCTTTAACTATTTACAACAACAAATAAATCAACTGTCAGAAGAAAAAGTGCTGCCGTTTTATATTTTTGGTCATCACCACTTGCAAGCTTCAAAATCTTTTTCTGTGATTTTTATTAAAAATCTTTAACTATTTACAACAACAAATAAATCAACTGTCAGAAGAAAAAGTGCTGCCGTTTTATATTTTTGATCATCACCACTTGCAAGCTTCAAAAGCTTTTTCTGTGATTTTTATTAAAAAGCTTTTTCTATTTACAACAACAAATAAATCAACTGTTAGAAGAAAAAGTGCTGCCGTTTTATATATTTGGCCATCACCAAAATCCGTTAATTTGTTGTCGAGCTTAAATAATTTGAGTTCGAGAGTATTTCTTGTCCTCTCCAAAGTCTTCCTTTCATTTAACGTACATATGTTTAGGTTATTTGAAATTCAATTGCATCGAACAGTTTAGAATATTTGCATTATAAAGCACCTGTATCGGAATTTGAATCCACAGTTGGGCGCCATTTAATAATTACTATCTCACCTTTAACACTTCACTTTAAAAAAATGTCAAACAAAAAACAGCATTTCTTCTATAATTAATCATAATTTTAATGTATTTCGTGTATTCATCGGAAAACGATGACGTTCCATCGTAACGTCTCTAGGCTGAAATGTCAAAGACACAGTCAACATTTTAATTGCTTCTTGTTAAATGATCGATGGGAAACGACAAGCTCGCAGAGATAATTACCAAGAAAATTAATTTTATTCACACAGGGTGGTGTAGTTTTTCTGTTCATTTGTAATGTTAACAAATTTTAAATACTATTCGCTATTACAATGAATGAATTCTTGTGTCTGTGGTGTATTCATAAATTTATTAATTGGCTATGAATACTGGTACATCCGGTGTGGGGTTGTTGTGTTCGGTGTATACAGATCGAGGGAAACTATACTTGAAGAAATTAAATTCGAAGTTCAATGAAATTAATTGTTTGTTTACACTTTTGTGGGATTTTTGTTGGATATATTAAAATTTGCAGATTTTTTCTTCAATCAGATGCATATGTATGTGGATCAAGGCAACTCTTGAAATAAATCGATACAAAAAAAAATAGCTTTGAAAAAACCATAAACATTTTTTGAGAGAAGAAACTTTGGCATGAAACAGATAAAATTAAAGTTTAACTTTCACACTGGACACTGATGGATGGAAATTTTTCCGCATTTTTACCTGTAGGAATGACACTGCGGTCAATTAATGGCCTACGTGATTTAGCTCATGTTTACACGAATTTCCTGTTTTAAGTCTACTGCCGCCCGCCGGTATCAAGTTCTTGTTTCATAAGTTTAAGAACTAATTTTTTTCGTTTTATTAATTAATTGCGAAATATGGAAATGACACATCTGTTAGCCTCTAGTATAGTTGAACCATTACCTGGCTTATAGGGCAGGTTTTAAAATAAAACCGTGCGGAACAGAAGGTGTTGTATTCGCCGCTAAAAAGTAGTTAGATTGACAGAGTAATGGCTCATATCGTCATATCTGAAAGTCAAGGTTATAACCTCTTTGATAAAATGTCTGATATTTCAGAATTAGGAATATCATAGTTTCCACCTTAATTCTTTATAATACCTCATCTAGTTGAGAGAAATGCAATTCACGGCGGCAGTTATCTTCAAATCCTAGAATTTGTTAAATGCTCTTAGACTGGGTTTTTAGTTGCATATTTTTATGCATTCTTTATCATCTTCTTCTTCTTCGTCTTTTACTTCTTCGTTCCTCTTCTTCTTCTTCTCCTTCTTCTTCTTCTTCTTCTTCTTCTTTTTTTTCTTCTTCTTCTTCTTCTGCTTCTTCTTCTGCTTCTTCTGCTTCTTCTTCTTCTTCTTCTTCGTCTTTCACTTCTTCGTTCTTCTTTTTCTACTGGAATAGAAGATGAAGAAGGAAATTGACTACCTTCTTATGTCATTTAGTCTGTCACCATCTACCATTTAGTTTTAAAGTTGAAAGCCGAATTTACTCGGAACATTCCCGATCTTCTAAAAAGGTAATATGATAGAAATAGATCCTTACAACTACCGTGGTATTTTGAATTCTATTTCAAAACTGTTCATGGAGGATCAAAACAGCAAAACAGCAGTATAGGATGGAAACAGTCTTTTTCCATGGTTTCATACTTCGGAAGGATTTAAACAAGGTTGCAACTTAAGCCCATTAGTGTTCACTGGGCTCTCGTTAAATGATCTTTACATGAAAGTCCTGGTGCAACTGGCAGTCTCTTAAGACTCTTCAAATAATGATCAACAAATTACTTAGCTATGGGTATTGTTGTCAGTGACTGACTGTCAATCTATGTTAATCAAAAATTATGATCTTCCGAAGAAGTGCAGGGCGGTTAGCAGCGAATTGAAAGTAGTAATTTCTGTTGTGAAATTGAATAGTTCCTTTTTAGAAAAATGCAAAAACTTAGCTGAAGAATGTGTGCTTCCTTTTGATCTGCATCTAGATAACATTGAAATGTGGAAACCTTTGCTTCATTATTAGCTTGAAAGTCTTCACAAACCAAAAAAGCTCGTTACACAGGGAAATATATTCTAAACTCAAACATATCTTAGTAAGAAAATTCTTTCAACAATCGCCAAATTGTAGAGATCTTTTGAGCAAAAGGTGAGCTGCCACCTTTAAATTTCATACTCACACCGCATAGAAATGATAGAAGAGAAAATGTGGCCCATTTCATCGTAAAATTTTGTTGTTGTTGGAAATACGTCGACAAATTCGGCAAAAAAATTTCCTTCACGTGTTTGCAATAATAATTTTTTTCTTATAAAATTTTAAGTTACCAACTTCATTAGAGGAGTAAACTTTTAGTGACTTAATTTGAGTTTGCAGGAATGTAGGGGACCTTTATTTAAAAAAAAAATTCTAGTAGATGTTATACATACACAGAAGTCAAATCCAGACATTTGGGCATAGTATATAGCATATCAACTATTTATTAATTCAAGACAAAAAATGTTCCAAAACCATTTGTATGGGCATCAAGTTATTGAAAAAAAAACTCTTTCCAAAAAAAAATATTAAAAATATATGTAAACTAAACAAATTAAACATTAAACCATAAAAATAAATTATGCCCATTAATCAATAAATTTCTGTGTACTTCCCCTTATCAAACTCCATCAGTAAACAGTGACAAAAAAAAAAAAAAAAAAAATTATCAACTCCATTATTAAAATTTGAACCTAAGTCCAAAATGACACAACAACAAATTAATAAGAAATTAAGTTAAACAAAAAAAAAAATTTTATTATAATGCAAACAATTCTCCCCTCCGCCGCGCTACTGTCGGCGGCGATAAATCACTCATCGTATTAAATGACGCACGCGTTACTTTTCACAAAACCAAACTCTCAAAACGCGATCTCTCCTAATCTCCATTGTCAGTTGTCACTTCGTTAGCCCCTCCCTCACCACCCACCCCGTCATCGCATTTCAAAGTCTCTAAAAGTCAGAATTTATAATCATCAAAATGATTAGCACTTATTATTGAAGCATTTTTATGTGTTGTGTATGGCTTTGGCCTGTTATACGTAAAAGATACTTTTTTTTTTTTTTTTTTTTTTAAATTGTGCTGCGCCACTGGCAATTGGCAAATCGCTCGCGCACACTCAACGCAACGTCATTTTTCAGTCGTGGATTCCCTCGTCGACATATAAAAATCGAATACACAAACCACAATAAAAAAAAAAATTCCTATGAAGCAACAGAAAAGCAAATTATTTAATCTCCAGCCCACAGCCGGGCCGGGCCAGGGCCAGGGGAGCCGGAACACTCGTCGTCTTAGCTGTGAGTAAGTGTTCGGTTTATGGGGTCTTTCCAGTATGTTTGTGATGTGTGCTGTTGTTTTTCTGTTCTGCTTCTGTACACTTTGCTTTTCAACCGATGCCCCCAAAACCCCCCTTTTCAGTGCCGCGTTCTTCATTCATTTGGCTGTTGTTTTATTTACTTTTTTTTTTTTTTTTTTTAATATGCTTATCGAGGTTTGTTTTTGTGTCCCGAACTCTGCGATTCCCATTCCGGACGACCGACATCATCATCATCATCATCACCGTCGTCGACGTTGTTTTCGAGTTTCGCGGTCGTCGTCGTCGTCGTCTTCGTTGTCGTGGTTGCCCATCGTCGTTGTTCATACGAAACCAAAAGTCTCGCTATCCCTATCGCTGTCGTTTTTATTAATAACAATTTAGCAAATCAGTCAGTTGAATTGTCGCCCCGTCTCACATCGCTTATATTGTATTCGCTGTCGATGTGTCGATGTCGACAGTCGACGACGGCCGACACCACCGGAGAACTTCAATTCAGTTAAACAAAAAAAAATTATTCAATTTCGATGCCACTTTTATCCGATTTTTATTGTGTGTAAAATAAAAAAAGACTCATTTAGTAGAAACCGAAGAAGATACATTTGGTCGACGTCGAGTTTTTGTATCTTTTGACGTAGACGCGCGTGTATTCATTGGAATAACCTTGTGAGCTGTGTTTTCAAAGAAAACAAGACCAACAAAAAATCCATATATAAGTGAATTAGCAACAAATGGTAAAAAAAAAAAAAATAAACATTTTATATGAAGAGTGTCTATAAGGTAAATTGGTCGATAAAAAAAAGAGAATAAACAAAATTCACAATGACGACGACGACGATGATTGTCAGAAGAAGTGTCGTCGATGTCAATGTATTGTGTATAATTTTCAACCTGATAAGTATAGTTGATAAAAAAAATATGACTGCTGTGTGGATTGAGTCAAAAGATACAGGAATTCCATCATTTCACACTTAAAGATACAAGTTTATTTGGTTGGTTTTTTTTTATGAACCGAGTATTTTAATTGCTGAATATCACTCGTGTTTTTAGTATGAAACTGGATCAAAGAAATCGAAAATGACATGGAATCTGATGACTGAAAATTATTAGAAAAACATATTTTTAAAATGTTGTTTTAAAGTAGCTGATTTTTATACCAAACGATACAAGAGTATCTGAATATTAACGTGAGAAATTGTCGGAAAATAATTGCGATATCTATACCGGTATTCTTTAATTTTGTCAATTGATACAAAAGCATCTTTTCATGACGACCTTTTGTGCAAATAATTAGTTGGAAATTATCTGATAGTAAGAATAGTAGATATCGAAACTCCATCGATCAAATTGAAAAAGTGACAGTCTATGTTTTTCGTCGACATTTTAGGTTCTGTTACAAATCGCAATATTTTATCAAACTAAACCAAAAGATACGAAAGTCTTTTTGGCTATATTTTTATAATAATAAAAACGGTTTCAACAATTAGGGTAGAATTGAATGACTAAAAGTCAGTCAACGAGAATTTTTGATTAACTTGCTCTAAAAGTTGCAAATTTAATAAAAAAAAAAGAGACTCGAAAGATTGCTTACAAATGCTATTAATTTCTATGCTTTCAAAGCGATGACAACTTGACATGGTTAAGGTCAAGCCTATCGACGGTGGATATTCTTTCGGGTAGAAGACCTTCATAGAAAGTATGAGGTTTTGGAGAAATAGTGTCGACCTAGAAAATACCAGCTGCTAAGAAAAAAAATTTTATCCAACCGACTCAATGTAAGTTCTGATCGTCAAAAGCACTTGATTGATGATAGAAACGAGCCAAATTGTAAATTTTTGTCAAACCCCAGTTGCTCATCGGTGTTGGGTGGTCGAAATATAATACGGCTATCCGATGACCGGTGTGGTTTTGTCGCGGGTTAACCAATTACAGATGAAATCCAAAGTATAAGGATCATAATGGAAAAAACATTGTGGTTTCTTAAAGGATTTTTTTTTTTTAATAATTAACGCGTGCACAAGAGACTACTTGTTTCCCTTTTAATGTAACACACTGCGCGGGCATTCGAAAGATAGGGAGGGGAGAGATAGGAGGTGTCGATTAACATTGGTTTTGAATGTTTGCAGATCAAATTGGCAAGGGAAAATCCCGCCGGGTAAACTATTCCAAATTCGTGTTGTTCGGCTAAAAAAAGAATCCCTGTATTTCACGGTACGTCCGAAATTGGGCTCAAGGGTGAACTGATGAGCATTCCTTACGAGACGAGTATTACGGGCGAAACTTTTAAGGGGAGGAATGCAACTGGCTACTTCGAGTGAACATTTTTTGTAAAAGAAACGATAAAATAAGGAAAGACATGAAACATTGCGTCGGTGTTCGAGAGGGGCAATTGTTTCAGCGGCAGTTCTATTGCCTATCAATCTCAACGCTTGATTTTGTATTCAATCAAGCAGGTGAAGCGATGTCTGTGAAGCACCTGCCCAGAGGTGGGAGTTATACTCGAGTTTAGGGCGTATAAACGTTTTATAGCCAGATCAGATGGGGAAAAATACTTCTTACACCGATTCAGAAACCCTAAGCACCTAGCAGCATTCTTAGCGATTTCAAATATATGGTCATTCCAAATGAGAGCTTTTCGGTTTCTTCGATGTAAGTGCCATTCATGGACAATGGCATTGAGTTTTCGAAGCATTAAACTCCACACGATTCCTATTACCCCATTTGACAATGCTGTATAAATCGGAGTTTAATGAGCTTGACATACGGTACCGTTGCAATTGTACGTCCGAAGGCGAAGGACCTGAATTATCGAACGAATATGAAAAGCTGAGGGTAGAGTCGTCAGCAAAACAGTTGAGTGGATTAGAAGTAACAGACAGAAGATCATTTATAAGATTGAGGAAAAGAGTCGGAGACATAACAGAGCCCTGGGGCACACCAGCATTTATTTTGTAGGAATCAGACTTGAATCCATCCAATACAACTTGTATTAAACGGTCCAGAAGATAGCTTCTAATCCAACGAACAAGAGTAGCATCGATCCCAAAAGCACGCATTTTCGATAACACAGCTTCATGCCAAACTCTATCAAATGCCTTGGAGATATCAAGAGCAATAATCTTACTTTCACCAAAGCGATGTAAAGATTTGTTCCACGGTTCGGTGGGATATGTCATCAGATCACCAGTGGAACGGTTGCTGCTTAAGCCATACTGACGGTCATGGAGAAGCTTTCGATCTTCGAGATATTCCTTGAGCTGACGGTTAATCAGCGTTTCCATGACCTAAGAAAGAAGAATTGTTAGTGCTATGGGTCGGTAGGAGGAGGGGGAGGATGGGTCACCTTTCTTAGGGACAGGCTGGACAAATGCCGTTTTCCATCTTCTAGCAAAGATTCCAGAAGAGTAGGAGCGATGGAAAAGCTTACGCAGTGGCTTTGCCAGTGTGGAAGAACACCTCTTCAGAAGAATCGGGGGTATACCATCCGTGCCAGCGGATTTGTGTATATCGAGATCTTTGAGAACTCTTGCTACTGTACGAGTGCGGAAAAAATCATGCAAAAATTTGGTTCTTTCAATAACGGAGTTGCATGAGTTCCTTGCTTGTTTGTGCTTTTTCCGATTTTCCTCTGTAGGGTTGGCTTTGTAGGATCGGAAACTTACTTCTTTGAGCCTGATAGCTTCTTTAAACTCAGAATTAAACCAGGGCTTTTCTTTAGGCTTGATGCTTTTTACTCTGTTAGGAAAAGCACGCATCCCTAGAAGAATCACATTTCATTTCAGCACTGGCATCAATGTCACTATCGAGGAAGCATAGTGGCCAGTTAAAGTTTCGGAAAAAAATATTCAGGCCGTCCCAGTTGGCGTTCTCGTATTGCCAAACGGTCCTGGTGGGAAGTTTTTCTTTAACTGGATGGGTGGAGGATGAGAAATTAGCTGAAATGACACATGCACATATTTGCACATTATGCTAGTTGATTTGGAAATAGCATTCGATAGACAATCACGTAACATAATATGGGTGGGTCTTAGAAAACGAGGAGTTGGACATGTACGAGGAAGCAAAAATAAAGGTTAGATGCCCTGCCGGTATCACCGAAAAATTCCCAATCAAAGTAGGTGTACACCAGGGGAGCGTGATTAGTCCATTGCTCTTTAGAAGGTACAGTGACGGACCCTAAAGTGCATCAGTTATTTTTTTGCTGACGATGGAGCCATGATCCTAAATCCCTGCAGCGAGCACTTGACGTATGGGCTAACGTCTTCGAAGGAAACGGGTACCAAATTAGCCCAAAAAAGGCTGAATACTTATGCTGTTCTTTTCCTGATTCACTCAGGCCAATTCCAGACCTTTATTTGAATGGAACAGTGGTTCCCAAATGCGAAAAGCTTAAATATCTGGCATCTATGATCAATAACGAATCAACTTGATTGAGATGACGACGTCAATCATCGCGTAAGCATACGGTAGATGAAGGTTATTCTTTCTGTATATTTATATAAGAATAGGCCCACGGTACGGATGTGCCTGCAGTAAGAGTCTGCTAAAACATCCTCCCCTATAGGTCCGGGGGCAGAATTGGCCTATGGCCGGGTTGCCGGAAGTACGAGCCTTCCAATACAAAGTCTAGTTAAGCAATTACCACTTTATCCGTAAGGAAACGTGGTAGTAACCCTGTTTCTAGGCGGGTATTCAGGGAGTGTACTAGTCTTCACCTTGGTTGACTGGATTACTGAACTATTGCCTTACTGGATGGTGGGCTAGCGACTTCATGGAGTCGAACCACATGAGACGCATGAGAGACGGGCGAGGCCTCACCTGGGGTCTAAAAGTAGGTACCATGGGTTAACAGGAGCCCCGGCTGATTACACAAGCTTGTCTCGGTAGCAGTTGCCTGTTAAAATTGAGGTAGGCCCCCTTGTTGGAGCTTCATGGGGGCTGTTGGTTACTCCAAATGCGGAAGCGAAAAGGTATCTTTGGTTTCTGGGAGGATGGCACGGTTTCGTAAGAAACGTGTCTTCATTGTCTTATTTAAACTTGATACTAGGGGTGCTTGATAGGCCCTGCTTCTTAGCAAGGAGAATGAATTTACCATAAGAAATTCATCATTTGCTACTAGAGTGGTTTAGCAGAGCCGCTCTAGTTGATAGTGTGGTCTGGTAAACCACTTTAGGGGTCTTGTCCGCCCCAAGGGAACTCCATAAGTGGGTAGGCCCACCGTGGAATTAATCCTTAATAGGAAGGTGTCCACGTAAAACCTCTTCACGATCTGTATATAAAGGAAATCGGTTCTGTGATTCTCGATACATCATTTTTTGTGACGTTTTTTGATAGCAGGCTAGAAAAAATAGTGGGCAGAAATAGTATCCTTACAGATTTTCAACCGGGCTTCAAAAGAAACTATTCAACAGTTGACCAAATATTCTGCTCATAAAGGGTCCGCCATCTAACGTTTTTTTTTTCCAACTAGTGCTTATTTCGTGAATGGTAACACTTAGTTCATGTCTGATTTGACAGATAATTAGTTTTATCCTTCCGCTGAACGAATATGGTTGGCTGGTATATGGTACACGCTGGGAATTATTGCGACATTACTGCCTGCGATCGACTTAGAGAAGAATGCCGATTTTGCCAAAAAAAATCATCTTTTCAGATGAAGCTCATTTTGATCTTGGCGGTTATGTAAACAAGCAAAATTGTCGCATTTGGGGCACAGAAAACCCGCACGCATACATTGAAAAGCCGATACACTCAAAACGAGTCACTGTTTGGTGCGGATTTTGGTCCAGAGGCATAATTGGGCCATTTTTCGAAAATGAGCAAGGAGTGGCCGTTACAGTCAATGGCGATCGTTATCGGGCTATGTTGAACGAATTTTTGTTCACAAAAATTGAAGAGAAGGATATTGGCAACATTTGGTTTTAACATGACGGCGCTACGTGCCACACAGCCGAAGCTACACTCGATGTTGATGAAGCATTTTCAAAAAATAAAGTTATTTGGCGGACCCGTTATAATCAAGGCTTTTCACCCTAGGAAAAGGAAAGTGTATTCCTTTTTTTAAGATTTCAAAGCGGCGGCATTTCATTTAATCAATCGCAATGCACTTATGTATAAGCTTCCTGGAATGACTTCATCATCCAGATTCATTAAACTTCTGTGGTATGGGATGGATCGTTCTACCCGCGACTTCAAGAAACATATCAAAGAAAACACCAATACTTCACAGAGGGGAAAGATTTTTACAAATCAAAACGTCACATTTAGCAACCAATTACAACAATTTTGATAGTATCATGAGATCAACTTTGTTCTCCAAAGTTGGGTTAGATAAATTTGAAGAAATAAAGAGACTTCCTAAGAAAATTTTTAACTTGCCTAGAAATACATCAAACTACGCTTTCTATTTGGAAACAGCTGGAATCTTCGCAAACAAAACATTTACATTTTAAAATAACTGAAACCATCGAATATTTTAATGAAACAAATTGAAAATCCATCCAAAATATAAGAAATCTTTTTATTCTTACTTACTAACTCACTTACATAACAAAAACTGCCATAACCTTTAATAAATCTAGAAATTTCATCAAATTCAACTAAAAGATACAAAAGTATCTATTAGTGTTTTACAGTTTTCAAAACAAACCCCTATGAAAACGCAAGAGATACTTTAATAGTTTAATTATTTCTGTGTATAAGAAAGCTAAAATTACCGAAAGGAAAGGGGTGAGAAATTGTGTATTATGCGTGGGATTGTCACTTCGCACATATTGTGTTGGCAGTCACATTCAAGAATTAATTCATTTATCAAATTTTGGAATTTTTGAACGTAATTACCTGACAAACATCGACTATCAACTTCTTCCAGACACGGAGTTACCCTTGTATTTGTTTGATTCGTCTTCTTTTCTCTTCAATCAAATGTTTGATCTGACTGTGCTAAATTCGCATCTGTCTGTCAAGAGGAAACACAAATGTAATTGTTTCACGTCTTATTCATGTTTCTTTAAGTGTATCTACAAAAGTATCTTTTTTTTTTTGATATACAAACATATAGATACATGAGATACGTATTTACCTGTCATTGGTTTTTCGGTGCCATGCTATTTTTGATTCAATAACATCAAAAATGTGTGTTCAGATAAATTCTTAAGCTCTTGTATCTCTACTGGCTAGCTAGACAAAGAAGATGTGCAAGGTGTTGTATCTTTAGCTTCAAACGTAAGCACTACGACAGCACCCACTTGTGTGAGATACTTTTTCTTGTTTTATTGATTTTATTTATATTTATTTATTCCACTGTATTGTTTGTTTTATAAAGATTTGAATTTGAATTGATTTGAAAAGAGAATCATTCTTTTCACTGTGCGAGTGCGATTCATTGAATCACGTTTTTATAGCAAAAAATACACACGAGAAACTCACGCACTGTTGCCTACTTATCAGGGCTTTTTTACTCGTTTTTTCTTTTGTATATTTATTTTTACTTGTAGAATGTAGAATGAGAAATAAATTGTTATCACGCATTCTACAATAAAATGGTGTGGATGAGTTCATCGTAAAAGATTTTTCTTTGGTGATTTCTCTGAATGTTTTTGTTTTGTTTTAGTTGATTTATTTATTCTTCTAAGTGACGACGACGATGTTGATGATCTGAATTTTAATTTCAAAGCTCACAACGCACTGTTGTTGTGCGATTAAACTTATTTTCGATTATCGGCTGCACCTACAATCCAAAGATACATATATATGTACTATATAAAGAAAAAGTCAGCTGTTGATAAAAAATATCCGTATCTTTCAGATATAAATGTGAATATGTATCTTGATAGCTTTATAAATCGAATTGAATGAAATAACTTTAGTGAAAGTCATCGTACAGAAGAGGCGCCATAACATAAGAAGGAAATAAAATAAAATTGATAAAGAAAGGTATACAACAACAAATGAAATAAATTTTGCCATTAAAATGTTTTTTTTTTTTGTATCTTTTGTCAAAATTTTGCAAAATATATAAATTTATGTGATAATGGCTGAATTTTAAATGGAGATCCATTGATTTCACATTTATGACGGTTTATAACAATATCTTCGTTTCGAATTTTATTATCTTTTAATGTGTCCAGACATACTTCAGTTTTTTTATAGAAAAAAAAACTTATGTTTATTGCGTAGGTAGCCAATTTAATCCATCTTCATTCATTGATTTTAGGTTTATCTTAATTTCATGACGAAACACTTTTTGTGAAAAATATTATTTAAAGTGATAAAGAACAAGTTTTGGGGGCATAATCTTCATAAAGAAAGTATAAAATGATTGAATTTTTTACTTCCTTCGTTGAGTCAGCAAATAGTCAAGTTCTTAAAGTGTTGTGTTTTTAAAAATAAGTAAGTTAATTATTAAATATATTTTAATATATATTAATATTTTTAAAACTTTAAAATTCACGAGGGACACGGTCCCCCATTTTTGTGCAAGGCTAGTACATATCTTATTTAAGGGACACACCCACTAGTCAGTATTTCAATTGTGTTTACATGTTTAGTTTTTTTATTTGGAAATCAAAATTCATTATTTGTTTTGTTTATTTTTAGTTTTGTTTATTTTTTTTTTATTTTATTTCATAATTCTATTTATTTTATTTAATTCTAATAAATTCTATTAAATAAGTTGGATTTAATTTAATTTAAAATTATTTTATTTATTTTTTTCCTATTTTATTTTATTTTATTAAATGTTGTTATACTTTATATTATTTTATTTTGTTTAATTTATATTTTATTTCTATTTTTTTTTTTAGTTATTTCATTTAATATTATTTTATTTTATTTTATTTAATTTTTTTTATTTTTAAGTTTTTATTTATTTTTTACTAGAGAATTGGTTGGATGAATTTGTAATTATATAAACCATTTAGTAACACATCAATTAAGCAAATAAATCAATTTCTTCTTCTTACAATGTTTATTTTTATCTTGACACCTCAAATCTCACTTTCTTGTTTTACCTAGAGGCTTGATTTGTGGGGGTGTTTTTTGTTAATGCAATGTTTCCTTTACTTTCTTACTTAAGGGGAACTCTTACTTACTCAGGACGAACCTGGGCCTCAATTAACATGCCTCTCCAGCCGGTCTTTGGCTAGCTGCCTCCAGTTTCGCACTCCAAGTTAGTTGAGGTCGTCCTCCACTTGAGCGCGCCACCTAAGTCGAGGTATTTCTTGAATGCGTCTACCCTCTGAGATGAAATCGAAGATCCTGCGAGCCGGAGCATTGTTGTGATATGCGTATTTTTTTTGACCAGGTCAATGTCGCTGTACAGCTCGTACCTTCTCCTCCAAAGCCCGTTAACGCAGATAGGGCCAAAAATCCTCCGAAGAATCTTACGCTCGAAACGACTAAGGATATCTTCATCCGCTTTAGATAGAGTCCATGCCTCGGCGCCATAGAGCAGGACTGGGATGATTAGGGTCTTATACAGAGTCTCATTTGTCTTTCGAGAGAGGGCTTTGAGCCTGTTTGAGAAACAGCGATTGGCAAAAGTAATTCTTCGCTTTATTTCTGACGAGATGTTGTTGTCAGATGTTATAGCGGATCCGAGGTACACAAGAGTCCCTAACTACCTCAAAGTTGTACCTGTCTATTGTGATGTTTTGTCCAATACGCCGGTGTTGTGTGCCCCTTTTTGTGGACAGCAGGTACTTCGTTTTGGCCTCATTGACTGCTAGTCCTATCTTAGCCGCTTCAGCTTCAATGCTAGTAAATGTTCCAGTGACAGCTCGCCGAGTTCTGCCAATGATGTCTATGTCGTCAGCGTATGCTAGCAATTGAAAAAAATTGTCCCACTACAATTAACTTGCGAGTTTCTTATAATTTTTTCAAGTATTAAGTTGAAGAAGCTTCTGTGAAGTCAGTACCAATCTTTACGGAGCAGCGAGAGTTCTCCATCGTCATCCTGCACAGTCGGACGAGTTTTGTGGGGATGCCAAAACCCGACATGGCTCTGTATAGCTCGTCTCTATAAATGCTATCGTACGCGGCCTTAAAATCGATAAGGAGGTGGTGGGTATCAATTTAGAATTCTTGGGTAGTTTCCAGGATCTGCCGTAGCGTGAACATTTGATCGATTGTGGACTTTCCTGGTCTGAAAGCACACTGATAGGGGCCAATCAGGTTGCTGACGAAAGGTTTCAAGCGTTCACAGGAGACTTATTCCTCTATAGTTGGCCTCCTTTCTTGTGGATCGGGCAAACGATGCTGAGGTTCCATTCATCAGGCATAAGTCAGGTGGACGGAGGTTTTATCTGTCATCGTCCATGTTGAATGGTTCATTCTGTCTGACAGCGGGATCTTGGTCTTCATCGACGTTTAACAGTCTGCAGAAATGGTCCTTCCATGTACTCAGCACCGACTCTGACTCTACTACGAATAATGTTTCCTTTAGTCGGCCTTAAAGATAAGCGGTGAAGTGCTGCAACAATACTTTGACGCATCATTTTAGTTTTGATAAAATTAATTATGTTGTTCTCGAGAAAGTCGAAAGACAACGCAACGCTGTTTCTTCATATGATAGCCATTTTAAAAATAAAGTGCTTCTACCTTCTGCCTCAGAAGTAAGTGAAGCAGATAGCCACAACTGAAGCCTTGGGTTCAAGTCCTTTTGTTTTCTTCAGTATAGTATTGGGTCTCGCAAAGATTCAGAAAAATCGCTAAGATTTAGCAAATGTGCATCTGATAAACTCGACCAAAAACAGTTCCCCTTTAATATCTGGTGACTCAACGCATTTGGAGGAGTGTCTGAGAGATTATAAATCATGATGCTTACATAATTACCATATTCTGAACTTAGAGCAAAAAAGCATCTTCTTTAGAAAAACGAAGCAGAACCTGCTTCTTTGAAATATGTATTTTCCATAAATCTTGGCCCTAAACACCGGCTATAGTCATCTTAGCTAAATTGTAATCAAGTTTATAATTTGCCCGTCTTATGTATTAACTTACGTGAATACCGGGTTTTCAAATCCACTAACCTAACACAATCTTTAATTATATATTCCAAAACGTGCGCATAAGATTTGCATTAATTAAATAAACAAAAAACAAAGAAATGACATCAAAAAATATAAAATTAATATTCCTTTCTACAGATGTCTACCTTAACCTCAATCAAAAAATCATCATTTTTTAATTTTTTTTTTTTTATATATATTGCTAAAAAATTAATTTTAGGAAAAATTCTTTCCTTGAGATGGCGCTAACAATCAGGTTTATTGTATTTTGTAATTTGTAATTTAAAAAAAAAGTGACAAGTCTAGTTTTAAATCGATGGAATCGACATTTCATACATTTCTATTTTTTTTAAACCCCCTTTTTTGTTGGTATTGGTTTTATTAATTCATTTTTGTTTTTTTTTGTAAAATTAATAAAAAAAAGTCTTTCAAGTTTAACCTGTTTCACAACATAGTACTCATGATTCTTTCGAACTTGAATTGAATTTCTATTTTTTTAAAGAATGCAATCATTTTCGAATGCATTCCTTGCCAAGACATATGAGCATTCAATTTTATAACTTCATTCGTTCATCAAACTCATTTTGAGTTTAAAAAACGCTGCAAACATGCCCACTCCACCAGTCGGATTGCAGCACGTTTCAATGATTCATCAAAGAATTTCAATTCCCAGTGATTTATGATAAGAAGGTTTATTAATATTTTTGTTTACACTATGGAAATAATTTTTGATTGTATGTTTAGCATTTGAATTGATAACTTTTAACAGATTGTGCAGTATCTCTATTGCTACATTTGATGTTTGATGAATTGATTTTTCTTTGTTCATTAAGGGTCTTCCAATAAAGACTGCCGAACTTTGACAGTTGATAACCGCCATATTGTTGAAGCTATATCTGTCAAATTGGCTGCTGTCATGTAATCAGTCTGTTTTGCCAAATCACCAAAGTTTGTTGTTCTTTGAGTGAAGTTTTTAAACTCTGGACAACCTATCTTGTTTCTTCTTCTCAAATTTACTAAATTTTTGCCCTCTTTCTCTTCCCATTTTTATCTTTTTTTTTAAAAGAAGCAATTCTAAAGCGAATTTCCGTTTAAAAGAGTAAAAATAAAAAAAAACAATTCAATCTCCATCTTGTATAAATAGTTATTACTTCGAAAAACATTCACAATATAGCCAAATACCTCTGGGTCTACACGGCGTATACTTAACCATATTTATGTTTTTTTTTATTCATTTCAAATTGCAATCAATGGATACATTTGTGTGTTTTCACGGTTTGTTGTTAAGTATATAAAGATAAGACTGCAATTAAATGTGCATACGTAAGAAGTCACAAGTGAATCATTAACCAAGTGACAACTGTTTTGTAAGCAATTATAAAAAAATATGTCTATAACGATTTAAGTGTCACTCCCCTTAGAGATAATAAATGGGGAATCTTTACCAAACAAATACAAACAAAAATCACTTATTTTTTCCCATTAAATGTGTAAATTTGATTGTTAATTTTAATGATTAATTAAAAAGATAAAAAAAACTCTTATCGGCATATTATGAGATACTTAGAACCTCTGGCAACCACTAACAAAAAAAGTATTCGTCAGATACCAACTATTGCAGTAATGAACGTCTTCAAAAAAAGCATTTAATAGATTTATTTATAGAACGAATATCTTTCTAAAGAAGTCTTAAGAAAAATGACAAAAAAAAAATACAAAAATAGTTTATTTAATTGGAACAGAACTGCCAGCTCTTCTCTCTTCTGTCTCTGTATTTCTATGTCATTTGAAGGAATATGGGAATTTCTTATCACTTTTATAGGCATGAATAATTCAATTTATATGTGCGTGATATTTCGAATAGTTACTAAATAAACGTAACGTAATGTCTCCAATTACAGATAAGTCATATATCAGTTCAGGTAAACACAGAGCGAATGACTGGGATTTCTGATTTTAAATCTGAAAATGGTCAGTTGTTTTCTAGGAATTGTAGTCGTTTATCTTTTTACTGACGTAGCTATTTAAAAAAAAATATAAATTAATTCTAAACCAGCCTCCAAATACTTAGAATTCTATCAATGAGATCGATTCAGAATAATGTTACGTATACGCCACAGTGACTAGCGGTTTTTCTCTGCAGTCAGTTTGTTATAGAAAAAATAAGTTTCGCGGTATGAGAAATAATTAATTTAGTCAATTTTTATTTGAATACATTAAAAGAATATTGAAAGAAAAGAATTTTGAAATGTTTAATACTCAATTCAGTAATCTAAAATGATAAATGATTTTTTCTTTTGCGTTTAGTTTATTTAAACTTAAAGTGCTAAGTATTTCTCCGAACAGGAACGATTTCAACAACAAAGTCAGTCATCTAACCTCAGCCCGAAACAAATAAACGGCCTTTTCGTATCCCCTTAACCAATTAAGGGAAAAAACGTACAACGCATTGGTGATATTCGGGGCTTGAAAATAAATAAATAAATTTATTGGCGCGAGAGCTCCTGAAGGAGCCAAGGCCTAGTGACTTATACTCTCTACCATTCCTGTGTGTGTGTTGATAATCTGCAAGAATTGAAGGGACCTACAGTTTACTGCCGAGTCCGAACGGCTACATGAGATGCACTTTTTCGAGACAAATTTTACTCTTGGAGGTTTTGTCAGTTCCTCACAAGAGGCAGTACCCCGGAAAAGAAGGTGGCTATGCGCTGGATTCGAACCCAGGCTCATTCGCTTAGCAGTCCGACACACTAACCACTAAGCTTCGGGGCTAGAAAAGGTCAGGAAAAATTGTAGGAGAGGTTTTATAATCGTGCTAAATACTCAAGAAAATCTTGATTGGAATTCATACAAAGAATCCCTAAAGATATATAAAAAACAACTCAGAAAAAGATCCTCCTAGATAAACTCCACCTATTCTATGAAAATCCTCTCGATAATCCCCATGATGCCCGCCTTCTTGAGAACATCACACGGCATACTCATGTGAAGTATCACTCAACTTGCTACCTCCCAGGTAGCTAGCTCCCCAAACATATGCAGTGATGATCTAGGTCTTACCTTACATTTTCTTACCTTATATGTGGCGATACAGTCCGTGGAGGGCCTGGGTCTCAACCAGCCAGCCTCCGGCCAGCTGAAGTCGGTCGAGTTCCTATTCTACTTGCATTCGCTCCTAAGTCTCTTTCTTCCTCTACTGTGCCGTCCCTCCGGGTTGGAATAGGATGTTTCCTGTTCGGAGTACTGATGTCCATCCACTTTGTATGACTCAGCTATCTGAGACATTGGACTCTTAATCTTTTGACTTGGTCTTGGTTGTATCTCCTTCTACAATCGCTGTAGACCAAAAGATCATCGGACAAAAAATTCTCTCGAAGAAACCTAAAGCGTCCTCATCCACTATTGACAAAATGTCCATGCCTCTACTATACAGCAGGACTGGGATGATAAGGGTCTTATAAAGGGACAATTGAGATAACAATCAAACATGACATTACGACCATACGCCTAAAAAATGACTGTCTGTCTGTCAATCTATATGTATAACGAGCTGCAGCCTAAACGGCTTAAGCAGTTACCTTCAAATTTGGTATGTGTTATTCTTTTGGCATTCCTCCGAAGGGAAATTGAAATTTTATTTTTAGGGCTGAAAATAACGGTACTTGCCATATGAGCTTTGAGGAAAACCTAGTTTTTCACTTTTCTCGAAAAACGGCTCCAACGATTTTTTTTGTAGGAATTAGCTATCTTATCTTATTAAACCCAATTTTACGGGAAAAGTCTATTAACGGTACCTTTTATATTACGGTTTTTTTTTTAATTTTCGACTTTTTCGGTAACGGTTCATTGGATTTCTATCAAATTTTATATTTGACAAGACCTAGGTTAGGTTACCAAATTAATTCTGCCATCAAATTTGTTTAATAATAATTTTGTTTAATTTTAATTTAATTTTGTTTTATTTGTTTTGTTTTTTTTTTATAATACAGTTTTGATTTTTATTTTTGAAATTCAATATTTTTTTAAACTTGCCAATAAATATTTTAAATTTAATGATCTACTGTATATTAATAAACTCTTTTTTTTAGATTTTGGTATGCAGTTTTGAGCATACCAAAATCTAAAAAAAAGAGTTGGTTGCCTTTAAAGTCGGTTTACGGACGATAATTTTACGTGATAATGTCATAAGAAAACATTGACGGCAGCAACACCAACATACAGCCCGTTAACTCACAATACAAACCCTCTCGTTAAATCCACACACACACACATCCCAATATCTACATTTACTTTCTACTTTGACAAAACTCCGCCTATTTTGTATTTCTTTTTCTCTTCTTGTTCTTTTTGAATTATTTTGGGAATTTGCGCCTATTCTTTTTCATGTTGGTGAAAGAACCACAGTATCGGTGCATGCGTCACTTATCTTATCAGCATTATCAGCAAGAGTCTTATCAGCATTATCAGCATGAGTCATGTTATTTGGTATGTGTAGCCTGTCATCGATTTATAAGACGTTATCACGTCAAAAAAATTATTTTCAAAAAACTAAAAATAAAAAACAGGATTTCATCAAAATCCCCCAACTAACAATTTAACTTGTATAAGGTTCTAAACAAGCTATTTTCGGACTGCTATAGTAACATTAAAAGGCCTTATACAAGTTATTTTGCCGCACATTACACAAGCTATTTAACTGCTATAAGACTTTTGTTGAATGGTCTTATAACAGAAAATACCTTTTCATGAAATGTTATCAGCTTGTCTAAGCAAGCAATTTTGTGACAGCTAAATGCTAAATGCCTGCTCTGGATGTTATAAAAAGGTCTTATCCAAGCCATTTAATGACAGCTTTTGCTAATATCATGCCTTAATATAAATGCTATTTTGTATTGCCACGAACAAAAAAGTAAATACTTGCTACCCTACAATATTTTGTTTTTGAGGGAAAAAAGTTTTTTTTTAGCACAAAAAACCTGATTAAATTGCATTATTTTTATTTTGTTTTAAAGTGTTGACTTTTTATCGCATTATTTGTATTGCGTTTCTTAGCTTTTTTCTTCCTCAAGCAAGTTGCCAAACTGACTTTTCTACTGCATACTGTAATGATTGAAATTTTTTATTAACCTGAGGTTTGAACTCGAGTCCTTCTCGTAACACTGCAGTACTCTACCTCTACACCAAAATTTATTTTAGTTTATATAAGGCCTTTTTAGGCAAGCCTTACACAAGTTGTTTGCATTTTAATTTTTAGTAAACATCTTTAAGGCCTTATACAGGCCATTTTTAACCTTTATCTACAAGCCTTGTATAGAGCTTTCCAAACTAACTTTTAAAAACCTTATTGCAGCTATTTTTTTTAATTTTCAAAGTTTAAAATGGGTGGCTTCCGAAAGTTTGCCTTATACAAGCTCTATGCAAACAATTGCTTGCCTTATACAAGCCTAATTTGTTACCGTTAATTTTTTCGGTTTTGACACTTAATATGGTCAGACCATGTGTTTTTGTACGTAAATGTTTCAGTCAAAGACCTTGCCTTCCAATGTGATTACGCACATAAGGGCAAGTACGTGCGACCCAGTCGTGCCCATTTTTTTCTGATTTTATGATTCTAAATTGGCCGAAGGAGGCCTTAAGGAGTCAGTTCTTTCCTGACAGACACTATAATCTAACCTTACCTTATCTAAGAATCCATTCTACCAAATCTGTAAATATTTTTTCTGATTCAAGTAAATTCATACAACAAACAGACGTCATAAAGTTAGCCTTAACCTAAAATACTTTGCCCCACATTTAATTCTGTTTAACCTTTCCAGTCCGCTTGGGTCTTGAAGAAGGAAAAAAATTAAACTCAACAACAAAACTCAAGTGAATCCTCATTTTAACTCATATATCATAGGCACAATCTTTTTTCATTATTTTTTCTGTTTCCTAACAATTTAACACGAAATTTCTATGACTTCGTGAGTAATTCCATTTGTGTTTTACGAAATTAAAATTCCTGCGAAAATAATGTAAATTTTCTCATTCCGAAGTGCTTCTGTTGGAAATTCTTATTTTTTTTTTGTTCTGTATGCAAGTGAAGAGAGAGAAAAGAATTCTACACATGACAAAAGTATCTTTTTTTACTTTTCTTCGTATTTTTGTTTGCATTCCTTTAGTTTTCCAACTCTATTACTCAGAGTCGTAACAAAATATGAAAAAACAACATTCATTCATAGAGCCATCTATTTTACACAAAATGTGTTATACAAAGCACACATACTACATAACCTCGAAAAACTATTTCATTCTATTCATCATTTTCATCATTCAACATCATTTATTTATCGGCTCAACAATCAACCACCAACAACAACCTACGCGAAATGAAACGAGCAATCCGAATGGTCACAGCGATAAAATAATTTGTTTACGAGTATAAGAAAAATCCTCAAATGCATTTGCATAGTGTGAACAGGTGTGGATTTGACATTGAATAAGAAAATGGCGCCACAGCCGTAACACAGAAAAAATTGTGTAGAATTAAATATTTTAATTAAATATTATTTGAACAATTTCTTTTAAATTTTTCTTTATATTTTGGCGCCCCAAATTCAAAGTTGGCCTTAAACCCGTCTGTCAAAACAAATCCACCCCTGCATTTTGGCTATAGACAGCGGTAACGTACTTTGTTAATTTTAGCATTTTTATAACAGCAGTTTGTTGTAGTATAAGAAAAATCCTCATATCAAATGCATTTGCATAGTGTGAACAGGTGTGGATTTGACATTGAATAAGAAAATGGCGCCACAGCCGTAACACAGAAAAAATTGTGTAGAATTAAACATTTTAATTAAATATTATTTGAACAATTTCTTTTAATTTTTTCTTTATATTTTGGCGCCCCAAATTCAAAGTTGGCCTTAAACCCGTCTGTCAAAACAAATCCACCCCTGCATTTTGGCTATAGACAGCGGTAACGTACTTTGTTAATTTTAGCATTTTTATAACAGCAGTTTGTTGTAGGTTTGTGCTTGTGGCACTCATTTCTGTCTGTTCGAATAATTTGCAATTTTTGTTTAGTTGTACATTAAGGCAACGACGACGGCGAGGCGACGCGACGACAGCAACTACGACACAAAGTTTTGTCGACCTTTGTATCTATGTGGCTCGAGTGTAGTCACAGTCACAGTCGCCTAATCGAGATACATATCAAAACAACGAATTGTGTTTGTTTCGCCTTCGCATTTTAAAAATCACTTGCAGATGATGTGTTTACTGTTCAGTCGTGATGTCTGTCTGTCTGTATGTTTTTTTTTTTGGCTGGTGTGTTGTGTTTCTTTTGACCGACCATTACGGGTGATTAAAATACGCTGACGTATCTTTAAAAATGTTTATATCGTCGTATTACAACAACAACAAGTTACAATAAGCTAAGTTTCAGCAATTGAGCGATGATGCAATCGACAATATGAGCGTCAACCGGTGCGGCGGCTGCGGGGTGCGGTTGCTTTAGGTCGACTCGATAAAATGCTATTATTTTCAATTTTGTTTTGTTATAGCTTTGAGAGAACAAAGTTTATTTATTATTCAATGGATGTTTGGGCAGTTTTAATATATGGGATTGATATGTTAAATTTTTTATATATCAACTTAATTCGTTTATAAAATGGTATTCCGTGTTAATTGAGTTATGATTAGAGATGATTGAAACAATGTTTTTTTTAATTATGTTTTTTTTTCTTTTTTAATTTAATTGGTCATTTATATTATCATCATGAGTTGAGATATATTTAAAGTTGATTGAGCATTGCTTTGTTAAAAAAATAAAAAAAAATATTACGTATACGCCACAGTGTACCTCATGTTGGGTGACTTTAATAGTGCAATTGCTTTAATGACGCTAAATAAATATTATGACTAATTCTATTCATGGATTCACCTTAAGTGTTTAAACGGAGTTTAAAGGTCTTTTCAATCATGTCATGCTGGGTCAATGTTGACCTTTAAATGTGATTTGATATAGACAAGTTGTTATTGGCATCTATTGTGACTCCTCATCTACGGAGCAGCTTACATAAGCTTCTTTTGCACTTGTAAGTGTATTGACGAATCTTGATAAACACCAATTAAGTGGTTCATTGCTCTGAAGGAATGTTCATTCATATGTACTTATTTAAGATGCACTACAGTCCAGTTCTGTGCTGGTCTTCGTCTTCTGCTGTTTCCCTAAGGGATGGTTTCAAAAGTTCTTCGACCCAGAACATATATGTCCGACCGCCTAAGTTAACTCAGGCATTTGAGCCTCTTTAAGTTAGATCTAAAGTCACTGAACAGCTTTTAAGTACTCGTGCCCTACGTACTTTACCTTACCTTACCTATTTCGCGTTCAATGTTGGCTCTGAGCTCTACCAACGTCGTCGGCTTGTTGGCATAAACCAATGACTTAACGTAACCCCAAAGAAAAATGTCTAGAGACGTTAAATCGCACGAACGAGGCGGCCAATCTCTTGAGATAACACGCTCATCAAACTTACTCTGCAATAAATCGATTGTAAGGTGTGCTGTTTAGCTTGTGGCACCATCCTGTTGAAACCATATGTCGTCCAAGTCCATATCTTCCAATTCGGGCCAAAAATAATCGGTAATCATGGCGCGATAACGTGACGATCGTTATCGTCGATGAAAAAATATGGCCCAATAACGCCGCCGGCATGCAAACCGCATCACCGTCGGATTTTCACCCGACCAATAAGGCATATTTTGCTTATTGACGAACCCATTGAGCCAAAAATGAGTTCGTCACTGAAGATGATTTTGCGATTAAATTCAACAATACTTTACCATGATGAAAATGTTGAGTTTACTGAAAAAAAATTGACAATGACAGTTCGATGATTAGTGATTCGGGTGTGTTCACAAATTAAATTCAAAGCTGTCAAGTCCCTATTCAAAAGCCCGATACATACCGGACCAAAACTCACCCGTCGAATTTTTCTTCCTGAAGTAGCCTAAAGCGTGCTCATCCACTTTGGTCAATGGCCATGACTCTGCACCAGCACCATACAGCAGGACTGAGATGACTGGGCTTTGCTCCTTAATTGTCTTCTCAGTCCGAAGAAGCAGCGATTGGCTAGAGTTACTCTTCGTTTGATTTCAGCGCATTTTGTAAGTTGATCGTGAAGGCCAGGTAAAGTCCCTAACAACCTAAAAGTTACAGATGTCTATCGTGATGTTTTGTCCAACACGTCGACGTTGGGTGTCTTCTTGATGACATATATATTTGGTTTTTCCCTCATTGCTGCTTCCATCCCAATATCGTCTGCTTTATAAACACGACAACAAAATTCACCCGAAGAATTTCCCTATCGATCAAATTTCAGTTCCTAGAAAGCTCGTGTCAATGTATGACAGAGCAAAACTGATATAATGGTCTTCGAAAGAGACACTAACCTCCTATCCTCAAGAAGGCTCGGGTATTTCAATTTTTTGAACAGTCCCTTCTACGTAGTAATATTCTACTTCATTTCCTAACATAGACTCCAAATTCCATTTTTTAGGGAATACTTTAAAAAATAACAATTTTTCTTTAACGATGACTTAACTTTTCTCTTCTGTCTTATTGCAGATGACCCGGGCGGCACAAAAGCAAACAATATGGATCAAGCCAAGAAAATGACCACATCTAAGAAGCAACAATCACAAACGCACTACAAATCCACCGTTAATGCTAATAATCATTTAAATAACAACAGCAGCGGTACAACTAACAATAATAAAAAAAGCCACAACAACCAGCAGCAGCAGCAGCAGCATAATAGACAATCCGCTGGCGGAACAATAACAAACACAACAACGAGCAACGGTGAGAAACAATCAACTAACGCCACCGTTTCATCAAAGTCATCTTCGACACCATCTGCAACAACAACAACAACCACCCACCGTTCCGAACAGAAGATCGCCTCCTCTTCCTCTTCCACGTCAGAAAACCGTATCCAAAACGCCAAAATGACTATAAGCGAAACAAATAAGCTTACGTCAGAACTTATCAGCAGCAGTAGCAGCAGCACCAATAGTGATAGTAGTAGTTTAAGTAGCAACATTAACCTTAACCACAACAACAACAATAGCAACCAAAATAATAACAACAACAAGAGCTTAGTAAATGAATCATCATCGATGTCCACAACAACATGGAATAACCTTAAGTACCTGCATAAGAAATTCAAGCGCATTGCCAGCGCCACAACCACCAATCCAAACAACAACAATAACAATATTCAATTGGACCACAACGACGCTATTGAGAAAGGAGGCTCTTCATCGATATCTTCCACCTCATCCTCACCACCATCCACTTCACCGATATCTGAATCACCGCCAATCACATTAGTGGTTAATGGAAATCATAGTGCTACAGAAAATCGAGTGCCACCACTGACAAATGGTCATGTGGCAGTTGTATATGATGCAACAAATAGCAGCAGCAACAGCACCAATGATAACAATAAAAAGAAATCAATCAACAACAACAACAGTAGTAGTAATAATCTAAGCAACAACAGTGATCTAGCCATAAGTAGTAGCATTAGTAGTAATATTAGTGGACAAGTCCAGAGGACAATGTCTACAACAACGACGCCTAGTATTAGCCCGGTGTTGGTGCCACAAAATCTTAAGTTGGCACAACAATCTTCACCTCAACAACAACAACAACCGAAACCAACCGTTGGTAATAGTACACCAGCAGATGCAACAGGACAGCAACTGTCGAGACATGTGTGTCCTTATTGTAATTTAAATTGTACTAAGCCATCGGTGCTACAGAAACATATCCGTGCACACACAAACGAACGACCATATCCCTGTGATACATGCGGCTTTGCATTTAAGACAAAAAGTAACTACTACAAGCATTGCAGGTGAGCTTAGCTAGATAGATGATGGTTCTGGGGCAATATTAAAATTTTCTTATTTCTCATATAGATCGAGATCGCATGCGTTGAGGACAGGAGGCGTAGAACCACCAACTGACGCAGACGAAGGCTCAATGGGCGCTTCTGATCAAGAACAAGATCCTGACATGAGCAATAGCAGCTCAGATGTGGTATGTTGAAACAGTATTTCCTTGTGACACACAAATGATTTTCTCTGTTTCCTTTTTATAGATAAGTCGTACGACGTCTCCTCTTGATGAAAGGACATCCTCACCAGCTGTTGTGTCTGCCCAAGTGACACAACAACAGCAACAGACCTCTGCATCGACAACCAATTCAAAGACTTTCCTTCAGCCAAATAGTTTGGTATCTCCATTAGTTGCAGGAGGATCAGCCATTGCCAATATATTATATCAGCAGCAACAAAAACAATGCACACAACAGTCACAACAAGGAGTAACAACCACCGCCATAACCGCCACCACCGCCAATACCAATCAACAACAACAGCAAAAATATTCAAACGATAAACCGTACAAGCCAAAGTTCCACAATGCTGCTCTCTATTCTGCCAACAAGTTGCAACAACAGCAAATCCAACAACATCAACTGCAGCAACATCAAATGCAGCAGCATCAACTACAACAACAGCAGCAACAACACCACCACCAAATGCAGCAACAACAATTGCAAGATGATGATTTGGCAGTGATGGCTAAAATCCAACATCAACAACAGCAACAACAGCAGCAACAACAACAACAGTACCACCAACAACAACAACATCATCATCAAGCCCCCTTACAGCCACCCCAACCAGTGCCACTTCAGCAACATATGAGTAACACCCATAAAGCTTCTAATCACCATGTTAACAACAATCACCAGTTACTCCCGATGCAAGGACCTCTTACTCATGTCTCACCTCCTGGTGGCTACTATGTTAACCCTGGAATGCTTCATCACTACTATGCCTCGCAACAACAGTGTATTCTAACAACTCCAGTCACACAACGAGACGTTTTGTCTGTATCTATGTCTCCAGCCCACTACCAGCAGCAGCAGCAGCAACAACAACAGCAGTATCAGTTGCAACATTCCTCAGTTATGCCATCTCCCATGCAAGTTGCACCTAACCCAGCCAATAAAACACCGACTCACAGAACTTATCATCCTCAAACGTTGTCGGGTTCCTCATCAGCGCCAAATTTGAATGCAGGTGTACGAATTACACATTCACCAAGCATGCAGCAGAGTGGAACTGGTAGTAACAGCAACAAAGAAACAGCCGCCACTACTGGTGGTAATTCAGGTTCTATTTTGGCAAACAAAGCGGCTATAACGGCCGCACCAGGTGGTGGACATCAACTAGTAAGTTAAAATGTTTCCTCTGAGTTCCTTAATGCTTAATTGTTTTTTTTTCTCTTTGCAACAGAATGTTGAACTACTCCAGGAGCACATCTCCAAGCTGATATCTCAGAACGAGGCAATTGTTGAAAACAAAGAACTCCTCCTACAAAAAAAGTATCCAAAAACACTAAATCGTTCGAGGAGTTTCACCAATGCCAATACTCCAAGTCCTGCTTCAAGCAGCAACAGTAACTTAGTCCCATCATCAACAGTGCCAAGTGGAGAAAGCACGAGCACAAAATTGGCTCAGGCTATTGTTCACAAACAGCAACAACAACAATTACAACAACAGCAACAACAAATGCAGCAGCTGATGCAACAGCAGCAACAACAACAGCAACAACAGCAACATCATCAACAGCAGCAACAGCTGCTCAGAGGCTACAGCGAAGAACATATCCAGAGGCTTGCAGCAAATTCATACAACGGGCCCCTAAACGGCATGTCGAAAAATTTGCACAAACTTGCCGCTGTAAGCATAATGGTCCCTCCCATGCCTCAGCAGCCGCAGGCCCAAACACAGCAACAACATCAAACACAACAATCACAGTCACAGCAACGTCTGCCACATACTCATTTACCAGTGCCAGCTTCAACTCCATCACCAATGCTTCAAACGCCCAAGGAATCCGCACCAGCAGTTAATGTGCCACTGAACCTGTCAAAAGCAGTTGATGCAGCTGATGTTCCCAGCACGAGTGCATTTTCTCGCAAGCGTTTGTCTATAGAATCCCGGTCTTCGCCTGCTCCCGAAAGCATTGTCGCTAGCAGCTCGAGTAGTCGAGGTAAAAGCCCCGCGTTGCATCCTCAGAATCCTAGTAACTCCATTATAAAGAATTTATTGCTGAACGCCCGGGGCTTGGCCGTCCCAACTGGAGAAGGTGAAGATGCTGTTTACATCTGTCCGATTTGTGCTTTGGAGTTTCGAACAGCTGAGGATCTGCAAATGCACAACAGTACCTACTGCCAGGGAACTCGTTCTAGTGCTCCAACAAGCCCAGTTGCTTCACCATCCTACAAGTACTTCCGATCGAACTCTATCAACGTTAGCCTGCCAGAGTTAAACAATCCGAATTCGCTGGCAAAACTGGCGAAAACTTCGCTCTTCTATTCTAAGAATCCTCTATCGCTGGTCAAGCTTGCTTGGTCCCAGCTAAAAACAAAACCGAGTAACCTAGTTCTTGATCAGTTGAGTTCGTCCACATCAGTGGCTGCTACATCATCATCATCATTAACTCCAGCCACAACTACTTCAGCAGCTTCTTCATCCAGTGCCGTGCCATCAACATCGTCAGCGCTACCACAGACAGCAACGCCGATTCCACTGCAAGAGGTCATTATCAATAATCGCTTTATTGACGCTCCTTTGCCCTCACCAGGTCCCCTCTTGGGTAAGACACCACTGGTTGAAGCATATAATCACAATGAAAGGAAGTCTGAAGAAATCGTCATTCGCAAAGTTCACGAAGATCAGACTCCTATTTTCCGATTGGCCAACAAGAGAGCAAAGTATGACAAGAGCTATAAGGAAGAACCTTCGACAAGCTTCCAGCAATCTTCGTCTCAGTCTGCTCAGGCAAAAACTCACTACTCCGCCGCAGCTGAAATGGGTGACAAAAAGGAGAAACGTTTTATGTCTTCTGGTGGCTGTATGGTTCCCATATCTGAGTGTCCAGATCTAGATATGTCTCCAAAAATGATTCGAACGCCACTCTTGTCTGGCGGAAGCTTTCAAGAAGTTTCCCCCAAACCAAGAGATCAGCCATCGAATAGGGGAACAACACCCAAAATGATGATACCGATAACACCGCTAACCCCAAGCCTTCCGGCTGGCCTTCAAATGTCTGGACCAACGCATTTCCAATTTCCGCCAATCAACTCAATTACTGCTTTTAATCCATTGACGTTGCCCATCCTGCAACACAGTGGCGGCGAGAAGATGATTCCTTATGTTCCAGGAATACCAGGTCCGAATTCTTTGACTCCGCAGTTGCCTCCACCTCAGCAATTGCTAATTCCAAGTCAATCACGAAACCCAAGTCCGAATCGACAAAAAGTTCCAAGTCCTGCTGTTCTACCCGGAATGATGGATTCCTCAGCTTTTAGCCCAAAGCCAAAATCCATGCGAATCGATGCTGAAGGCAGAAACCTTTCACCCTTTGGAGGTGTTAGTAATGTTCCCAGTGAATTCAATCGAGTTCCACCTTCACCAGCACTCAGAGCTGCTCGGTGGCCAACTCCAACTCCAGCTAGCTTAGAAGTTCCCAAAAAATCCTTCAATTTCCTTCGGATGGCTGACAATGTCAGTCCTCAAAAAGTCAACAAATCCCAAGAAAGTGAAAAGGAAGTGCGACATTTTAACTTTGACAATCTGCCCAAGGAACCAGAAATTATAACTCCAACACGATCTCAAGATGCAATGACACCGTTACACGTTGAAATATCAAATTCCACCTATCGTCGTAGTTTGGATCCCAGTGATTCGGGTATTGAATCTATCGAAGACAAGACATCTCCTTCGAAACGTTCGAAATTCTTACGGCCGACTAGCCTTCCTCTTAAGCCTGGTACGTTCACACCGAAGCGTCATCATGGAATCACACCAAACGCCAACACACTGCCTCTAATCTCTCCGGAAACTCCTAGACAGTCTAAGGCCTGTGCACAGATGTACCTCAATGGGCATGCTTACACCTATCTGGGCCTCAAGTGCAGCACTAAAATGTTCTACTGCACCGTAAACTGTCCGCAGCCGTCGTATGTGGCCAATCTGCATAAATTGTCCATGTACAGCGTTTGGCAGGTTTGTGCGGAAAATAACCCGCATCCCATGGGATTCAAACCAAAAACTGTGATGGCGTTATATGACGCCCGTCAGAAATCTTGCGCCAACACCAAAGCCGGAGGTCCGTCGACCTGTTCCACAGTTCATTCTCAAAACATCGTAATGACTCCATTCGAAAACAACAATGGACAGTTCTACCATCATCAACTTAAGCCACTTCCAATTTCGCCATCGGAAGAGTCCCCCAAGACATCAGAGTCTTCAACTGACAAGGATTCATCAAACAGCCAACAGCTGCTTGTAGGAGGCTATGAATCACACGAAGACTATACCTACATCCGAGGACGTGGCCGCGGTAGATTTGTGTGTCTCGAATGTGGAATTCGTTGCAAAAAGCCTTCGATGTTGAAGAAACACATCCGGACTCACACTGACGTACGACCGTACACCTGCAAACATTGCAATTTTAGGTTAGTTTGAAAAAAACTACATTTTCATCACAAAAATGCTTATTTTTCTATTTATTTCCTTTCATTAGCTTCAAGACGAAGGGTAACTTGACCAAGCACATGCAGTCGAAAACACATTTCAAGAAATGCATAGAACTTGGCATCAATCCAGGTCCGATGCCAGCTGACGGAGAGTTCATGGAACCAGATTTTGAATATGACCAACAGTCAATAAATTCAGGCGGTGGACGTACATCTTCCTTGCCGGGTGAATCAAGTGAAGATGACTTCTCAGACAACGAGACTGAAAGTAGTGGTAAGTTCAATCTCTCCGGATAATCCTAGAATCATTTCCTAATCCATTTGAATTTAATTTTATAGATGCTGACGACTCAAAATCCCGCCTCCAGGAGCACGAAGCAGCTCGATGCCTTTTGTCGCTGTCAATGACACCACCGATCAGCAGTATATCTCCAAAAGATTCCTACACATATCAGCAAGGCGAGAGTCATACACCCCAGCAACAGAAGCGTGTTGTATCCTTTACATCACCCAAACCACCATTCGATTATCAAAAGCAAGAACAGTACTACTCCAATCCCGAAGAATCAAAACCCAAGCTCCCAAGGACAGCGGACGAAAGTACCATGTTGCCAATCGATTTGACCAAACCTCGTTCCGCTGAACCTGTCGATGTAAAGATGAAGCAACTGCCACTGCCTCAAATGCCACATCAGACAGCAGCCCAGATTCGTGACGTCATTGGTGCTGTCAGCACTGAGTCGATGTTCATGAAGTCATTAATCAATGTGACTGATCGAGTCCGTTCTACAATAGATTGTTCTGCGTCCAGAGTGGATAGCAGTGCTCTACAAAATGCTTATCTCACTGAGCAGGCTCTGCATTATCACAGAATCAAACAAAGCCAAATGAATCGGACTGCCATTGAAGGTGACTCTGAATCATCCAACACTTATACGAGTAGCTCTTTAAATGGTAGGTACTTTACTGTGCATACAAGTGCCAGCACATACATGATGAATTCATCATTGATCAGTCATGTTAAAGTTTCTGAGTCGTCATTGGTTGTGGAAGATCCCGTAAAACCAAAAACAGAACCAATCAAGAAGTCAGATTTGACAAAACTTGAAAAAGAAACTCCTTCACCAGTTGAAGCTGTAGCTTCCCCCAAGGATGTATTGACATCGGCTAAAACAAAAGCTCCAGGAAACGCGAAAAGTGTTGCCTCAGAATACCTCAAAATAACCAAATCCAAGTCGAAGTCCTCTAACTCAGCCAAACCAGAAGAAAGTGGCGACGAAAGTATGTCCGACCACGAAGCAGCAGCTGGATTAGAACCATCAGCACCACCAACATCGCAATCATCAAATAATATTCCTTCGACAAATGCCGATTTTTCCAGTGTACCCACTCGAACAGTTATCGTAGGAGAGGATGGCTTTAAGAGTTCCTCCAATGAAATCCAACCGGTGTTTCCTAGAGTTCCGATGTCCAGTGATGGCCGTCCCGTTTGTACAATTTGCTCCAAGACCTTCCAAAAGCAACATCAACTGGTACTCCACATGAACATCCATTATATGGAGCGCAAATTTAAGTGCGAGCCTTGTAGTATTAGTTTTCGAACTCAAGGCCATTTGCAGAAGCACGAACGCTCCGAGGGACACAGAACCAAGATAACAATGACTTCTACTTTCGGTGTACCGACATCATCAAATCCCCGACCTTTCGAATGTACAGACTGCAAGATTGCCTTCAGAATTCATGGCCATCTGGCCAAGCATCTTCGTTCGAAGACTCATGTCCAGAAACTGGAATGTCTGACTAAGCTGCCATTCGGTACTTATGCAGAAATCGAACGGTCTGGCATAAGTCTCACAGAAATCGATACTTCTGACTGCGATAATTCTCTAATCAGCCTAAAAGTCCTGGCCCAGAAACTGATGGAAAAAGATCCAACTACCATGGGAAATTATACATCGCCATCGGGAATGCACGATATTCCCCATTCGAATGCAGCAAATGGAGGAGGAGACAGCGGCAGTGAGGATGGTTACGATGTACAAAATTCGATGGATGAAGGAGGCAAAGGGGATGAGAATTCAGCTCACAATAGTGTTGATCATGGCTTGAAGCGTCGTATTCGGCCATTCAGCAGCAGTGATGAAGAACAACAGGCAATGGATGGAATTATGCCAGGGAAGAGGCAGCGAACTCAGAGTGAAGTGTCGTCGAACTAAGAAAATATGCAAATATTTTTCAATTCAATAAGATCAAAGTGCTGAATACAAATGACAATGCCATACTGGGCCGTTTTAGTTCATTAGTCTGTTTTGGAGTAAAGACGTGGATATTCCTAACAAAATTGTATTTTTTAAGTAAACTTTACCACATAAGTGTTATAGACAAAAAGAAGATGCTGATGATCAGCATTCAGCAGTAGACCAATTTATTTTTACCAACACTGTCTGCATTAATTCAATTCTCAACTTATTTCTTTGAAAAAAACAGCAGAATTCCAAAAAATGTATTCAGCAAATTCAATTCAGCTGCTATAAGTTATTTAAACTTGATTGTTTTAAATTTTGTAAATCTTATCAGCTGCAGTACCAAGAAATTCTGCTGAATAGCTGAATAAAATATCAGATATAATCATCAATTGGTTTTTACCATAAACAACAGCTTTTAGTCTGTTAGTAGACAAAAGTTGGTCCTATTATCTTATTCAGCAAACTGTTATAAGACTAAAAGTATATATTCAGCAAATGAAATTAAAATGTTAAAAAGTTTGCCAATACCATTAGTATAGAATACACAAAGAAGGTTTTACAAAACTTAACTTCGAATCAATTCAGCTAATATAAACTGAAAACAAGATTAACTTTATCGTTATGTTTTTCTTTGATCAATGAGGCGCTTACTAATAGGAACAAAATATGAGAATTATGTGCCAAATTTTAAGAAAACAAAAAAACAATTATTTTCCTTTCTTAAAAAATATGTATTTTTAGTGTTATGTGTATTTTTTTTTTTAGTTTAAGCTCACGTGCTGTGACTTCGTTCGGCTTAGCCTAATTTTAGTTTTTAAATTAAAATTAAAATTAAAAAATTATTTAGTTGAACTCATTTAATTTTCCTTTTGCGTTTGTTGTTGTAGATGAAGTTTACTTTATTTTTAATCACGAGACTGCGAGACTCATTTTTTTAAGTTTAGGAAAAAAAAAACTAAATGTTGCGTTTTTGTTTGAAATATATTTTTTTTTAGGTAAATTTATATAACTGCTGCGATTTATTGTTGAATAAGATATTTTTTAACAAAATTGAGTGATCAATTGAATATTAAAAAAAAAGAAAACAAACGAGAGCATAAAAACATAAACAAAAAAAAGTATGTTGTGAATTTTTTTGTTTTGTATTTTCATATTCTTAAGGAAAACCAACAACATTTGAAGAAACAAATTGAAAACTGTGTAATATCTTTCGATATCGTAGACTATAAATTTATCATATAAGTTTAAATGTAAATAATTTAATATAAACAAAATCAAATCAACCTCTTTAAATCAAGTTTATCTAATAAAAAAAAAATTAAAAAAAATGAATATATATGTAAACTGTAAAAAAAAACAATCCTCTATCTTTCTAGGTTAAAAAAGTGATTTTAATCTCATTATATTTGTATTTTGTAATATTATATACATACATGAAAATATATATATATACATCTACATTTATATATCTATCTATATACATACATCGTAAGAAAAATAAATCAAAGTATAAAATTATTATAAAACATACAAACAAAAATTAAAGTTAAAAACATAAAAAAAAACAATGAAATAAACATTTTATCGAAGATATTAAATTTTTAATCTTTTACTTGGACTGGGGTAGTGCCCCGTGGCTTAGTGGTTAGTGTGTCGGACTGCTAAGCGAAAGAACCTGGGTTCAAATCCAGCTCATAGCCACCTTTTTTTCTGGGGTACTGCCTCTTGAAAGGAACTGACAAAACCTCCAAGAGTAAAATTTGTCTCGAAAAAGTGCATCTCATGTGCCGTTCGGACTCGGCGGTAAACTGTAGGTCCCTTTCATTCTTGCAGAGTAACAACACACACACAGGAATGGTTGAGAGTATAAGTCACTAGGCCTTGGCTCCTTAAGGAGCTGTCGCGCCAATAAATTTATTTATTTACTTGGACTGGGGAAGGAAGTGCGTGAGTTTGTGAAAACGGAGAATTCGAAAAAATGATGGTTAATGATTTAATGGCAATAATTCTTAATTTCGAAGCAGTTGAATGACTCCGAATAAAGTTGAGCTCTGGGGCCCTATTCCTGAATACGAATCGAGTAAGTTTTCATGTGAGATCGACAAATTGGTATTCTCGAACACAACTCACTAATTATCGGTATTCCCCAACTCGAATGTCGAACGTCAAATGACACTCGAATGATACATACCTATTCCTGAACTCGAAAGTGACGCTTTTTTCATGTTTAAAAAGTGTTCGAGAGCAGCAGTGATGGTGCAAAAATGTAGGTAAAAATAAAAAAAAGCAATTATTTTCTAATTGTTATGAATAATGAAGTGTTTGAAACAAAATTTAAATATTTTTTGGTGGCAGGTATTTGGCATAAACGACGATCTGGCGTTTGTTTTAAATTTGTGCTCCATTACTTGCAGCAAATATACAAAAATTGTTTTATAAAACATCTCTGTACTTATCATATTATTTTTTTTTGCACTTTTACGATTTAAACAGATTAATTTACTATCAAATTACATTTAACGATTAGTTCTCAAATCAAAAGGTTTTTTTTGTGAAACGTCAAGTCAACATTTAGTGAAGTTAGCTACAATTCAAAGGGTGTGTTCAACATTTTCGGAGTCATGTCATGTTTTTGGCTCTCACTAGAGTTGTGGAATAACGATTCTTACTCGACTCGACTGTGAGCTCTCGAGTGACATCTCACTCGACTCGTATTCAGGAAAAGGCCCCCTGAATACGAGAAACGTTTGGACGTTGACATAAGAAAGCGCAAATGGCAATGGATTGGTCACACACTGTGTCTATCCTGGTCCTAGTACTAGCAGAAGCTAATTCCCAGAGAAAGACGTGGCCACAGTTAAGATATCTATCTGCAGACCGTGAACGATGGAGAAGTTTTGTTGGCGCCCTATGCTCCGAGCGGGGTTACAGGACCTGATGATGATGACTGAATAGTACACTAAAGCCTTAGCCCTGTTTCACACAAGACGGATTCGTCCGTACGGAAAAAACCGTACGTTGAGCCGTTGATAGTAAACTAATAAAAGTAATTGAAGCTTTCACGCTGGACGGAGGCGGATTTTTTCCGTACGGACGATTTAAAACAGCCGTCTCAACGACTGAAGACGGCGACCGTGCAGTTGCATCTTATCAGTGGTCTACATGATTAAGCGCACGTTTTCACAAAGACAATTTTTATTCGTCCGCCGTCAGGTGTTGTGCTAAAAATTGTCGTTTTTAAAAAATTAAAATATAACCAAACGTAGACGATTCACGGCAAAAAACCGTCGTGTGTGAAACAAGCCTTACAACTAGTGAAAATTTGGGTATGCACACATCAGGCATTACAGCCATCACTATGTGTGCTTTTACACGTTGACTGGCCAGTCATAAGTTTTTTCGAACTTCTCTTTGTTATTTTCTTTCCGTGAGTCTAACACATCTACACTGTTGACTTTTACGTTTGACTTTCTTGACTCAAATTTGACATTTGACATGAAGAGGCAATTAATCATAATAAAATAATAGTCTTTTATGCTCGAAGTGCTGAGTTTTGTCATATTCTCTATTCCACAAATATTTTTTCCAAGGAAAAATATAACTGACTCTACAAGCATCGAAAACATATGAAGCAACACAATGATAAAAAGAAGAAGCGAAAAGAAAAACGTCAAAAAACAGTCAATGAACAAGTTACACAGGGTAAAATGTTTTTTCTCCTCAACTTTCGAATTTGTTATCTCTTTTGCACTCATGTTCTTCATGACTGGCCAGTTAACGTATAAAAGCACACATCTGCCTGGCCACATTGACGGAAGCGCACACGCAACTTGAATCAAAATGTAAAAGAGAAGAAATCATTTTTAATAAGAAAGAAAGAGAAGGGCTAAATAATCCAAAATCTGTAGGAATCTCATAATTTATTTTAAAACTCTGTGTTTCCTTCTCATATGGTTTCATTTTTGACACATACATTCATTCATGATACACACAAATACAAGGTATATGCTCACTCTGTCACACATAATCATATGACGCCGATTCTTCATCAATCCCCTTTTGGGCACGCCTGTAGATTTCACACGTTGAATCAGTGTCAAGCGACAGTGTATGACAAACATTACTATGCCTTTACGTTTCTTTATTTCAATGCTCTCCCTCTTACTTATAACAAAACATACATTTGACCACAAACTGAGGAAGATAATAATAAAGCAAGCAATAAAAATAACAAACGAGAATGAGAGAATCGCAACAATTTCTCGGTCGCTGCGTCTCAACTCCTTCGCCTAAATACTAAGTCGCGCTGCGGCATATGCCTATGTGTATAAAAGGGGACTTTGGCTGATTTTGCGTGCGATTTGCGATTTTGTTATTTTTTTTTGTTTATTGTTCTTATAATCATAAAAATAATATTCACTTAATAAATAAAATAATAATAAAAGAAGAATGTGACGTCATAAAATATCAAGATGGCGATTTGTATGCCTTTACGAGCATACCTTGTATTTCTGTGTATCATGCATTCATTTGCATTTTATCGCCGTGATGAAAGGTTCATACGATTTACATAAATTGTATTAATTTGAGTGCTTTCACTCATTTAACAAAATATATGCATATATGTAGATAGACATTAAAAAATATATTTATAAATATAAGCTTATCAAACAAAACACATATAAAACACTTTTGCGAATAGATTCTTAGCACAGACACAACCTTTCTTTGTACATTGTATATAAACTGCTATCATTTACTATCATGACGACCGGTGGACGGTGGCGTTCCAAGCGGCATGTGTGTTTTCTAACTCGGTAAGTTTTGAGAGATGAATAAAGAGCATTGTTTTTAGTGTTATGCTTTGTGCTTAGTTTCCTGCGCATGTGCAGGAAAAAAAAGAAGGCGAACATGAAATAATTGGAAAAAGGGTTTGGCTTAGCTGCGGCGAATAATTTTTTGTTGGGATTTATACACCATCCAACATTTTCATTGTTTACATTTTTTTTTTATATGGACGGGAACCAGTTCGTCATTGACCAGACTTTTGATTCGAATTCTTTAGGATAGGCAGTCTATATACTGTGATGTGGCAACAAGTTTAGATATTCGAAGGATACATTTTGTAAATTAACGACATCTGTTGGATTCATTGTGTACAACAACCAACATTCATTGTGTACAACAAACATGCCCCTAAAAGTATGCTACATATTTGCAATATGTTTTAACTGAGTACTAAATCGAACTTGAAGTACTAATTCGAGCTCGAATTAGTACCGAAAGCTTAGATTGTGCCAGAACCAGACAGAAGCTTCCAGAAGCTTGTAAGCCTGTATAAATACAAGAGTAGATTGCATTGAAAGTTCAGTTTTTTTTCGAAAGTGGAATTGTTAACAACTGGAAGCGTTAGTAAAAACTGATTGAATTGAGATTAAATAAAAAGTGTTGAATTATAAAAACGTATTTGAATTGTGAATAAGTGAAATAAGTTAAATTTGGTGTTATTTAAACTGAAAGACGTTGTGTTTCATAGAATAAAGAGATTTGTTGTATTATTTTGAAATTTCGATTGAGTTTTATTTGTCGAACCCCAGGCCAAAACGTCACAATACAATGATTCTGGTTTTGCCCAACAACTTCCATTGTGAAAAAATGCAAAAAAATGTCTTCTTTGTGGTTAGAATATATTGCATGGTTTTAGGAGAAACAATTGTGTATTGGATAAATAATTGTATTCGAATCGGTTATTTATATTAGCCTATTCACAAACCTTTTTACAATAGAAATACTATTTTCTACTAGGTGGCAAGACTATTTGGTTTTGGTGTGTCTGCTTAGCCGGAAGTAAATGTATTTCTTCTTTGAATATTAATTGTATTTAGTTTTGGCAAATGTAGAGCAATTAAACAGATTTACTAAGTTAATTTGTTTTTTTTTATGAAAATTAAAAAAGAAAATTACAGGTTTATTGGGAAGTAAAAGTTAACAAATAAAAAAAATTATCATCATAACGATGTTGTTTAAAACTTGGATTGGAAATAGAGATATTCCTGGAAAAAGAATAAGCGTCAATGCGGCAATTAAAGAAACCTATACACCACCTACCATCAAAAAAGCAGCTCCCAAGCACAAAGCCTTCGCCTTAATGTCCATACTGGGATCGCTGTAATAAATATTTGTGGTATATTGAGAGCTTCTTTGTGTCCATTTTCGATGAATTGATGCCTTCATATCATTGCCAGAATAAATCTAAGAAAACACATTTTATGAGTCATAAAATTGAAAGTTCGAAGTACATTTTGTAACCTTAAAATAAGTCTCCTTTGGTGGACAGAAGCAACAAAAGCCGGCATTATTCTGTCCTTCAATCCGATACAAATGGTCATGGAATTCATTTTCAATTACAAATTCTGGCACCAGCACCGAGGGTATTTTAACTATCCGCCCCAATAGGTCTCCAGGTGGAGCCCATACTTCCAAATTCTTTGGCTGGCAGCAAAGAGTCCCGAGAGCTAACTTTCTCCGCAGTGAAAGCGCCTCCTGGTGGGTTTTGTCGAGCAGATGCATTTGAAATGGCCGATTTGCACCCCAAAAGAGACGATGATTTGCTGTGGAACTTTCAGATGCCGCAAAGATAGCTTCTCCGAAGGGAGTTCGAACGGTATAGCGATTTTCCGATGACACTGATGTGAGATCTTCATTTGAATAATATAATTGAAAGTAATTAAATTGTGTAGAAATGACACGGCGAGTGCATAGTTTCGGGATGATGTAATGAGTGTTTTTTTTTAACTACTCACTTTCATTTAACTCAAATGTCTGCTCAATGTGAACAGATGGCAGGTCGGCCAAAATGTCATAGCCAGATAGCGGGATGTAGGTTCGACTCCCATTTATAGGCTGGTTTTCTATTGTTGACACTGGCAGAGGAATACGTATTGTTCCTGTAAAAAAAGAAGGTAAGTTATGAATATGAGGAATGTGAGGAGTTAGTGTGTGAGTATCATATACCTTGGGACTCTCTTGGGACTGATGTAATGTTTGCGGGCCTTTCGAAAACTAAAAAAAAACACGGAAAGGCATCAGGAATGCGTTATAATTATTTATTTCTTCTTTTATGCTAAAGAAGAAAAAGAAAGAGGAGAAGAAGAAGCAGATAAAAAAAGAATTTGTTTCTATAATCAAAGAGCTTTTTTGACTACGCTCAAGGGACAGCTTTGGTAAAAGGAAGGCGACTTAAAAAGTTATACCGATGTACATTGGATTAAGGCTACTGAGCATAACAATGAAATGGGAAAATAGAGTTAGGCAAAACATTCCACATTCGAGTTGTGCGGCTTGAAGAACGAATCTCTATACTCAACAGTAAGACCGAAGTAGGGCCCTAGCTCCAGAAGGTTAGTCGTAGAAAAGGAAGAGAAATGATACTTTCCAAGAATGTTCTTATGATGTCATCATTTCCAATACCTTCCCGTAAAGATCTACATCCAAAGAGGTGGGGTGTGAAAACAACAAAAAATTAGAAAAGCTAAGTTTCCTGTTGTCAGGCAAGCAGTTAAGTGTTAAAATTCCAGATAGGAGACCATTTATAAATATAAGAAAGAGAGTCGGAGACACAATAGAGCCCTGAGGTACACCATAATTTTATTAAGGGTGTGAGATTTGAACCCATCCAATACAACTTAGTATTGAACGATCCGAATGGTTATTCCTAATCCAGCGAAGGAGGAGGAAAAATCGATAAGAGAAGCAGGTTCCAAATTCTATTAAATGCTTTAGAAATATCAACTGCAATTAATCAGAACTCAAATTCCTAACAAACAAAAAATAAAATACGAACTTTCGTAAAATGTTTCAAATAAATGATTATATTTTATTACCAGAGAGTGGACAGTACAGGGTTGTTGCGCACCTTTACTTTTGGAAAAAAACAAACACTTTGAATTTTTGAGTTTAAAGATTAATTTATTCTGAGTTAAGACTGCTCCCGTTGAGATCTGAATTATATCTGAATCTACAAATTCATTCATGCATCTAGTCTCAAAAATGTTTAGTGACAAAAAAAAAGAAAAGGATGAATGGGGTGGGATTGTATATAACATTAACACTTGTGTGTCGATCTAAAGTCCAACGATTTAGTTGACACAGCATAACTGTGCTCTCATTTTGCATATGAATAACGATCGATTGGAATCGATCGTTGTTTATCTTTTTGAGTTTGAATTCATAGCTCTTGTGAGTTTTTGCTTCATAAAGCATAAAGATAAATATGATTGTTTATTCTTCAACGCTACAACGGATGTTGGATTTAGATAAGTAGCTGACACAGTCAAGTGGATATAGATATATGGAACAAAAGGGTGAATAAGTATGTATAGGATTAGGATTTGGGGCATTACAGGGTGTACTCGATGGTGGTTGCTTATACAAGTAAAGATTATTACATAGCACCATTGTACGATGCCCTAATCTTGCGAAAACAAATTAAACAAGTGCATTTGTATTAGCGGATTGAAAAAAATTACATTTCAAAAAATACATTGGGTGTTATACAACCATGTTTGGAAATGAAAATTTGATATAAAATTGATTTAGATAGTTTTTAAACAATTAAACAATTTATTATCAAAATTAATAATTTTTGAACTAATAATAATTAGCGATGCATTTCTGAACACGCCGGCCGTTCGAGACAGCTAGGCTCCGGTATTGCCGTATAACGTTAGCTAGAAGGAAATGAGAGGCTGTAAAAGGGTTCAAATCTATATCAGAAATAGAACAAAGAGGCCAAGAATTTAATACTTCTTAAATTTTTGAAAGCAAAGGGGACATCTCCTCAAAAGCCAGAATATTGTTCCCTATCACTCTTCGGAGGTGCTGTTTGATACTTTTGACCACCAAAATAAGGGCTATGTGAAGAAATAAACTCCCACTTGATGCTTTCCGCTACCAAGCGAACACTATTGGTTGTGTCTCTCCATCATACTAGCTAGGACTAGTTGATTCCTAGCTATAAATCGCCACAGGTCACTGACGACATCCAAGTGCAGAGCCTTTGTCGCCGTGCAGACAAAGAGTGCAAATTAGCCCTTTACGAACTTTGAATTTCTTCCCTAGGTGAGTTGAAGCGTTATAAGGCCAACATAATCACAGCCCGTTTTTCCGGAGGCAAAAAAATGTCTAGAAGAAGGCAAATTTCCCATGAGTAGTGATGATGTGGCTTGACGTCGACGAAAACAGCACATGCACCCATGAACCACTTTTGTATATAGTTCCTGCTTCCGAAAATCCAAAACTCTAAAGGTATTGAGTGTGAGCATCTCGTAGAACGAAGAGAGAGACCAGATGAGCTTTTAATAATATTATAGTGTTTCAGACTGAAAGAAACATCAACTGCATTGGAAATTCTTTCCCCGACGCTTAAAAGCCCAAATTCATCCAGAAACGACCAGTTTAGAGAGTTTTTGTTTTCAAGGATTGTATCTCCTCGGAGAACCGCTCTTGAGCCCATAACAGACATTTTTGTTTTGCGTAAAGCAACTCTGCGGAAGGCAAAAAAACCTTTAGCTCGTTTATTTGGCGGGAGTTTATTATTCTTAGCACGGCGAACAAAAACAGCAAATATTCGAATGCTCTTGCACCAAGAAAAGACTCATTTCCTTAGTTTGTCGAGAAGTCCTTCTTGAACAAACGTTACATTGAAAGCATCAGGTTGCTTTCTCTCTTCAGGCACCTTTTCTAATTTGAAATTTTCAGCTGATATCGGCCAAGAGTCAAAGTTCATGGTCATCCAATCTGGGCCTTTTCCACCAAATTTTTAACTGCTAGGATCGACTGCTCTCGATGCGCAATTAGCCGGATTTTCCCCAGAGCAAATATAATTCCACTCGGAACGGGGAAGAACATTAAGAATGTCAGCGATACGATTGGCCATAAAGGTGTTCCATCAACGAGGAGGAGACGAAAGCCAAGCTTACACGATTTATAACCACAAAAAACAAAGCTTTGTGCGGGTTTGATATCCCAAAAAGTGCAAACAAATCTTACCAGACGACTTAACAGAAGCGCCCCACAAAGTTCAAGGCCGGGAATTGTCAACTGCTTGACAGGCGCGAAACGGGTTTTAGCAGCAACCAGTTGAACCTCGATCTCTCCATTCTCCGACAAACTACGAATTTGCCTTCTCGGATGCAGCTGAAAATCCTATCAGATCAAAATGCTTCGAATTCAACGTAAACCTTCATAAAATTCTAACCTTTTCGAAGTAGAGCAGGTCCTATCGGTAGAAAATCCATTACCCAGCCGATCTTTCTTTCATGCACCCATACATCTTGGAACAACATTTTAAATAAAATGGTGGCAGGAGCCAAAAAACCCAACTGTTCAAAGATTTTCGAAATCTGTGCACTCGTACAGTAGCAAGAGTTCTCAAAGATCTCGATTTACACAAATCCGCTGGCCCGGATGGTATATCCCCGATTCTTCTGAAGAGGTGTTCAGAACTGCGTAAGCTTTTCCATCGCTCCTATTCTTCTGGAATCTTTCCTAGAAGATGGAAAACATTTGATAGAGTTTGGCATGAAGCTCTCTTATCGAAAATGCGTGCTTTTGCGATCGATAATACTCTTGTTCGTTGGATTAGAAGCTATCTTCTGGACCGTTCAATACAAGTTGTATTGGACGGATTCAAGTCTGATTCCCATAAAATAAATGCTGGTGTGCCCCAGGGCTCTGTTCTGTTTCCGACTCTTTTCCTCATTTTTATAAATGATCTTCTGTCTGTTACATCTAATCCACTTAACTGTTTTGCTGACGACTCTACCCTCAGCTTTTCATATTCGTTCGATAATTCACGTCCTTCGCTTTCGGACGTACAATTGCAACGGTACCATATGTCAAGCTCATTAAACTCCGATTTATACAGCATTGTCAAATGGGGTAATAGAAATCGTGTGGAGTTTAATGCTTCGAAAACTCAATGCTGTCTTCTGTCGTTAAAGCTAAACATACCCCCAATGCCATTGTCCATGAATGGCGCTTACATCGAAGAAACCGAAAAGCTCTCAGTACTCGAGCGTTAAGATTGATAGGAAATAGAACTGCCGCTGAAACAATTGCCCCTCTCGAACACAGACGCAATGTTTCATGTCTTTCCTTATTTTAAAAATGTTGGGTTGCAATCTATCCCCTGCAAAATTGGCCAGGAATTTGAACTCCATTTACTTAAATGCATACCTCCACAGGATAACAATTCGATCAAATCTCCTTTTAAATCCAAAATACCTGATACGGAATCCGACCCTATTACAATATCATCAACATAAGCTTAGGGAACAAGATCAGCGCGGAAATCAAAGAAAAAGTTAGTGTTGCTAATAGCTGTTTCTTTGGGCTTTGGTTCTGTTAAAAAGAACCAAAGAGACACTATACTTAACACTCATCATTCCGGTTCTGCTATTTGGTACAGAAGCATGAACACTTATCAAGTCGGATGTACTCCTAACCTAGTCAAAAAATTCCGTATTCAGCCACGGCTAAGATGGCTTAGCCATTTAGAGCAGGTGAAGAAGTCATACCCGAGGGAGTCAGAAGCCAAGATAGACCTCATCTTCGAAGGAGCGACCAGATAGAGGGAGACCTGCGACTGCGAAATTCGATGGCGAAACGGCTAGAGGGGATTATTAGTCCATGCCCGGGAGCACTACGATATGAATCGCCATCAAAACATTCAGTAACTTTTTACGGTTTTTCAGTATGGTTGGCTTTAAAATAGCGGAAACATACCTCTTTATTCCTGATAATCTCCAATTTCAAAGTCGATGTTCACTAAAGAAGTGCCTCGAAGGTTGAGCTCTTAACAAGTTCCTTCAATTCTGCGTAAGGGCAAAGTGCCCCATCTGGTGCAGTTATTCCTTGATGATAATACAGCGAATTAAACGAAGAAAATTGTGAGTTTTTACATGTAAAAACACCATAATACTGAAAGTAGTGTTACTAAGTTACAACTTTCCGTCTTTCGTGTTATTAAAGAAAACTTATTGTTCTTCTTACAAAATATTAACAATGAAATGAACAAAAAATAAATTGAAACAATAACCGAAAATCCCCAAATCATTTGTTGAACTAACAACAAAACGGGTAACAAACAAGTTTGTCATCAATATTTCTGAACAGAAATAGCTGGAAAACTTCACCAAATAATAAAACCACCATTTTCCAAACAATGATAAGATATCAGCAATCATTCACACAAAATAAACTTTACATTCATCAAACTTTTGTATCTTATCGCTTTTTTTTAAAGAATAGAATATCATTTGACAATATTGTGAAACTTTCTAACCTGTTGGTTCGAATCTCGGCTGTTGGGCAACTCGTATTTCACTGTCATAGTGCAAATTCCTTACAGAATTATCCTGAAGCATTATTTCTGGACAATATTCTCACAAGATACAAAAATAAAAAAAAAAAAACAATTGACTTACAACTCGTTCGGAATGACAACCGAAACAAAACTGATAGCAAGAGATATCAGCTAAAACGCTGATAGTCGACAGTGGAATGAGTTAGCGATAAGACCGGCAAAAGCTTCCACTCAAACGTGACCAATACGTAGACAGGTGGTATTTATTGCTGAGGTGTCTACAGATAAGTTAGTTTTGATAACTGAAAGTGTGACTCTGGAAGGAAAACTGAGATGCAATGAGGAAGAGGGTGGTTCAGCTTCGGAAGTTCAAATTTCTTCTAAGTTTTTTCACATCGATTCGATGCTTAATGTAGCTACGTTTGGATGGAATATCTTGGGCTTCCTTGGCAGTTTTTGCCAAGTTTTACCCACGTATCTGATCACCCAAACCTTGTCCTAGAATTTTTTTTTGTTTGTTTGTTTGTTTGTTTATTGACCAATTATAAAGTTTACAATTATTACATTTTATTTGCTATCGCCCAGTTTACACAGAGTTATGGTAAGAACTACCTTACTTCTGAAAAAATATTATAAAATATGCACAATTTATTTTTAATTTGAAAATATAGTTTGAGGAGGAAAGGTCACGAAAACCTCCTATTTAAGGATTATAATATATAAAAAAAAAAATTTATGAGAGAAAAAAGTAAATGTTTTTGTGTATCTATTTTTTTATGTATGTATGGATAGATTGTATATATACATATATGTATTTCTTAACTTATATTTAATATCACAGAATTGAAAGCTTCCAAAAGAAAAGAAAAGCAAGAGAAAAAAAAAATTATGCACAACATGAAATTGTTTAAATAAATAAATGAATGAATAATTAAATAAATTAGTAAGTGGATAAATAAGTAATTAAATAAATTAATAAATAATAAGTCAATAAACAAAATTAAATAAATGAAACTACTAAATAAATAAACAAGTAAAAATAAAGAAATGAACAAATCAATTATAAACAAAAAATAAATAAATACACAAGCATTAATTGATAAATAAATAAGTTTATAAATAGTTAACTGAATTAATAAAAACAACAAGAAATAAATATATAATTAAAAGAATAAATGTCAAAAAAGAAAAGAAAAAACAAAAATAAAAATAATACAGTTTATACATAAAATTAATAGACAACACAGGTACGTAATAAATTGAACCTAGAAATTAATTAAATTTGTTATAAGTACATTATCAGACATTTGACATCGAATATCATACTTTTCTTTTAGCTTTAACATTCTTGCAAAAACATAATCGACATTGGCTAGATTATGTAATTCGTTAGTGGAAAAATGCCATGGAAGTTTGAGCATTAATTTCAAAATTTTGTTTTGTGAGATTTGTAATTTTTTTATGTGCGTTTTTGCACATTGTCCCCAAACTGGACTCCCGTAAAGCATAATTGATTGAAAAATTACTTTAAAGATTGTCAAATTATTTATTGTTCAAAGAAGATACATAATTTTTATTGTTTTATTAACTTTTAATATTGTTTTCTGTACATGTTCATTGAATGTAAGTCTTTTGTCTAGGTGTATTCCCAAGTATTTAACAGAGGTTCACCAATCTATGTTCATATTGTTTAACATCCGATTATTACTGGGAATAAAACAAGACTTTCTTTTTCTTGAAAAAAAGATTTCCTGCGTCTTTGATGCATTAATTTTAATTTTCCATTTACTATAATAGATGTCTAAAATGTTCAAAGCTGATTGTAGATTAGTTTCAATACTAAAACTAAGTACATCAGATGAATAAATAGCAGTATCATCGGCGTATATAGCCGATTCACAGTTGGGGAGCTGAGGAAAGTCAGCCGTATATATGTTATAGAGGAGAGGACCTAAAACAGATCCTTGTGGAACTCCTGCTGGCACACATAGTTTTTGAGACATGTCACCACATATAAAAACGACGAAGTGTCTATTTGTCAAAAAACTTTGCACAATTTTAATAAGAAATAATGGAAAATTAAAAGTTATCATTTTGTAGATGAGACCATTATGCCAGACGCTATCAAGAGTTTTCTCCACGTCTAGAAGAACTAGGCCAGTCGATTTTTGGGAATTAAAATTAGAATGAACATGCTTGGTTATGCGATTTACTTGCTGAACGGTGCTATGATGTTCACGAAAGCCAAACTGTTGAGGTGGACAGATATTATTTTCTGCGATAAAATTATGTAGTTTGAATTTGATAAGTCTTTCAAATATTTTACTGGTACAACTTAAGAGACTTATGGGTCTGTAACTGTTTGGATCATTTGGTTGTTTTCCGGGTTTTAAAACTGGTACAACTTTAGCCACTTTTGAAGAATTAGGGAAATATTTAAACTTAATGCAGCAATTGAAAATAAATGCAAGATATTGAAAACCTGTCCTAGGTAATTCTTTGAGAAAAATATTTTTTGTTCCATCGAACCCTACAGATTTTTTTGTTTGAAGTTTGCGAATAATGTCAATCAAATCATCAAGACAAACGTAAGAGTTTTCAGGGATGTCAACAATTAATGAATTTAAATTGGTTATAGACTCATGCACAACGAGGAGATCCTATTCTGTTGAAAACTCTGTGATTATCATGAAAAGAACTTGCAAGGGCATTTGCCTTATCGGTATTTGTAATACATATATTTTGAGCATTTAGAAATGCGGGAACAAAGCTATTTTTCTTCTTTAAGGCTTTAGCTATGTTCCAGAATGGTTTACTATTTTTATCTAAAGTTTGGAGTTTTAAGTTCCATTCAATGTTTCTGCATTTGAAAATTTCAGTTTTTATTATAACGGGTGATTTTTTTGAGGTTAGAACTTTTTTTTAAAAAAAACGCATAAAATTTGCAAAATCTCATCGGTTCTTTATTTGAAACGTTAGATTGGTCCATGACATTTACTTTTTGAAGATAATTTCATTTAAATGTTGACCGCGGCTGCGTCTTAGGTGGTCCATTCGGAAAGTCCAATTTTGGGCAACTTTTTCGAGCATTTCGGCCGGAATAGCCCGAATTTCTTCGGAAATGTTGTCTTCCAAAGCTGGAATAGTTGCTGGCTTATTTCTGTAGACTTTATACTTGACGTAGCCCTACAAAAAATAGTCTAAAGGCGTCAAATCGCATGATCTTGGTGGCCAACTTACCGGTCCATTTCTTGAGATGAATTGTTCTCCGAAGTTTTCCCTCAAAATGGCCATAGAATCGCGAGCTGTGTGGCATGTAGCGCCATCTTGTTGAAACCACATGTCAACCAAGTTCAGTTCTTCCATTTTTGGCAACAAAAAGTTTGTTAGCATCGAACGATAGCGATCGCCATTCACCGTAACGTTGCGTCCAACAGCATCTTTGAAAAAATACGGTCCAATGATTCCACCAGCGTACAAACCACACCAAACAGTGCATTTTTCGGGATGCATGGGCAGCTCTTGAACGGCTTCTGGTTGCTCTTCACTCCAAATGTGGCAATTTTGCTTATTTACGTAGCCATTCAACCAGAAATGAGCCTCATCGCTGAACAAAATTTGTCGATAAAAAAGCGGATTTTCTGCCAACTTTTCTAGGGCCCATTCACTGAAAATTCGACGTTGTAAGTCTATTTATTATGAAATGTCAAAGCATCTTGAGCATCTTTCTCTTTGACACCATGTCTGAAATCCCGCGTGATCTGTCAAATACTAATGCATAAAAATCCTAACCTCAAAAAAATCACCCGTTATTATTAAGTTGTTTGAATTCAGAGTTTAAACTAGGAATACGGTTACGCTGCCATTGTCGTCTAAGACTGTTCCTTAGCTTAATAATATTTAAAATATGTTGCGGCAGCTTTATTTTCTGATCAGAAGGAGTTTCCTTGGGAACGGATAAATCTACACTTTCAGAAATAGTTGTGTTGAAGATATTAATACAACTTTCTATTTGATCAGTGGACTCTATAGTTTCTATATTTTTATCAATGTGTCTTAAACGATTTTTTATTGTAGTCCTATACATCGACCAGCTTGCTTTATTTACGTTATAAAAATATCTCGTGTTTGTACTGGGAGATTCTAATACCCCACACTTAACAGGTAAATGGTCAGAGCTCAAATCATTGCAAACAATAGGTTGCGAAAATAAGGCAGACGTATTTATTAAAAAAAATCTATAGTTGACGGACTTTTTCTTCTGTCAGATGGATAATAAGCGGGACAATTTGGAAACATAATTTCAAATCTATGAGTTGTATTAACATTTTCTAAAATGTTACCCCATGAATTTGCTCTTACACATCCCCATTTCCTGTGTCTGCAATTAATAATCCTAGAATTTAGTGATTCCTTGGGACAATCAAGATCTCCACTAAACTGAATCTGTCAATGTCATTCGTCACTAAGAATTTCTAAGTCTGCTTTTGTTAAACCTTGATATGCATTTGAATATTTTGACAGAGGAATTTATGAAATTAATTCCTCCACATATCCAGACAGTTGTCTGTCCCAATTTTCCATCAACAATGTCATGTGTGTATACAGGCACAGCTACTGCTTTCAAGGGAAAACAGTCTGCGATCTACATACATAACTATAGTCGATATGGTTTTTCGTAAGTTATTGCAATCACGTAAGCAAACAGTCTAACATGCTGCACATTAAATTCACACTCTGCAAATGTTGCATAAGTCATGCAAATCAAATGAATTATTTTCCCAGCACGAAACAAGTTTTGGCAAACGATTTCCATGCTTTTCCTCGCCTTTTCATTTCAATAGACGTCCAATTTTCATGTGAAAAATTAATTTTCGTCGATGGATATACAGACACATGTGTGTTTACATACTTATGTATATCGCTGGTGAAGCTTAAAGGAGTTTTACGAAGTAGGCACATCGGAGTCCCTGTCCATCGGCAGCAGCAAATTACGGATCCGTGGATGGACATTGATGTATTAATTTTTGAAATGAAGAAACTAAATTGTAGCGACTTTGCTAGTTGGAGCGACATGTAAGAGGGGGGTAACGGAGCGGCGCGGCGGAATGAATCGCACTCCATGATTAATGTGCACAAAATGTGAAACATCAATTGAGATTCGATTTGAACAAAACTAATTTGTATTCATGTAAGAGACCGCCCTGGTTTTATAAGCGTGCGTAAGCGCTTAGAAGAAAGCGATCGGGGAATAAGAAAGAGTGACATCGCGTCGTTGGAATCTGAAAGGAATTCAGTAGGAGTTCTGTGATGCTTGATTGATTTCAGTGTGGATGGTATTTCGCGTGGGTTGGACTTTGGTTTCAATGTAATTGATTTTACAGAATGTTGGGTCTTAGAGTTCTTACTCAAGGAGAATGTTTTTCTTTTATCAACAGTTGGGTTAAGCAAGTCTTATGGTCTTATGCTGGAAGAATGGCATAGAACAGGACGCCCAAAGCATAGTGTTGCAAAACTGGATGGCGTCAGTCAGCAAATCAGGATGTATGGAAAAACGTGTTTGTATAAGGGCCGGACAAGGTGCCGATTGTTTGTCTTTACAAAACACTCATCATCCCAGTCCTTTTCTATGCTTCAGAAGCATTGAACCTTTTCCAGTCAGATGAAAGCTTCCATGCGGTATTCGAAAGACAAGTACTACGTGCGATTTATGGCCCTATTTGCGATCCGGTAAACAACGAGTGGCGAACAAGGTACAACAATGAGTTTTACGTGCTGTGCAGCGACGTAAGCATAGCCAAAAGTGTTTGTATCTAGAGGCTAAGATGGCTCGGCTATTGAAAGCGGCTATTGAACATCGACGCTCCAGCACGGAAAATCTTTGTTGCCGTACCCGGGGAAGTCAGAAGCCCTCATTTCCGATGGAGCGACCAGGTAGAGAGTGACCTCTAAATGCAAAATTGTAGGCGGCAGGCTACAGATCGAGCCAGCTGATTAGGCATTTTAAATCAGGCCCAGGAGCACAACGCTTTTTAGCGCCATCAAAAGTAAGTACAACGAATCCATTGAAATCCGCGTGGGCAAATGCAGTTGGTGTTCTCCTCAACCCGACCTAAAGTAGGACTTTTAAATTTCTTCTTTTTCCATTGCAACTAAGTCACCAAATGTAGCATTTACCTAATATCATATGAAATAAAATCTATGGTTATTTGCACGTCCAATGGAAAATGACATTACGATCATAGAAAAACTTAAAAAAAACGCTCTTCATTACTTTTTGGTAATATTTCACGCGCATTTCTCCTTATTCACCTTAAGAAAAGATAATAATATAGCTTGAACCAATTCAGTTGGCCATTCTACTGTGCAGCTCTCTTCAAAGTTCTCTGTTCATCTTATTAATTTTGAAAGATACACACAATCACGTTCCAGTGTAGTTTTCTCTGGTACTGTACTCATTTAATCTCTTGCGCACCATTTAAGTTCTCTTGAATCCTCTCTCTGCGCAACCGCCAGTTGGCCAGGTCTCAAGTGATTTGGTTCAAGCTATACTCATTTCCATACTTAATCATACTCATACTCAGGCCCACCCTCATAGTTGGTTTCACTTTTCTTGTCAGACAAAACTTGAAGGAAGCTATGTTGATATTTAATGCTCTGAGTTCAAAAAACTTGTGAAATAGCCAATTGTGTTCCAGTGAAAAAATTCCACATTATTACTCGCACTGATAAGAATGCTCACCAGTTTACCCTTGAGTCCAACCTCGGACGTTCTGTTAAGTACAGAGACTCTTAATTTAGTTGCACAACACGAATGTGGAACGCTTTCCTTGGCTCTGTTTTCACCCCGCTATTTCAATACGCAGAATTAGAAATCTAATGCGCATCGGTATCTCCTTTTAGATTCTTCTTTACTACATTTAAAAAGTTGAAAAAGAACCTTTTTGCATGTGCAAATTAAAGAAAAAAATACTCATAACCATAATAATAATCATCGCATTTTCGTACTCACGCTCATTTATCCTACTGATACCAAAATTCCAAAACCAATAGTCATATTCTTCCTTTTACTCAAACTCATGCTTGTACTCATACCATCATTCCCAGACTCACACTCATATACATATACGACATTTTGCCAAAGGCAATATTATTATTTAAATACTAGCTTACCCACCCGGCGTTGCTCAGGTAAACCATACATTTTCGAAAAAAACCACCCCGGCCGGCGTGCCGACACCTAGGAATCAAAATAGACTTCGTTACTTCTTCGAAAATTAGCTATTTGCTTGTATAACGAACCCAGGGCACCAACCGGTGATTAAAATAGCCTTAGGTCCATTTTCGACTTACAACTTACAAGTTGAAATTGGCAAGTTGACTTCAATCGGCGGTTGATCTCAACCACCTGTTTTGTTCCAATTTGCGAAAGTGAAAAAAAAAACGGCCCTTAGTTACTCTTTACAACGTCAGCTATCTGCCTGTAAAAATCCCGTTAAAATCGGGGCATAAATACGAATTTTCAAAAAAAAAACGACTCCAGCGCCCCCTAGGGGTAATTTAAATAGCCTTACTTACTCCTTGTAATATCAGCTATCTGCTTATGGAAGTCCCGTCAAAATCGGTCTATAAATAAGAATTTTCGAAAAGAACGTCCCCAGCGCCACCTAGTGGGTAATTTAAATAGCCTAAGTTACTCTCTAAAACATCAGCAATCTGCCAGTAAAAGTCCCGTCAAAATCGGTGCAGCCGTTCCCGAGATTAGCCGGAACAAACAAACAGAAAAACAGACAGACAGAAAAACAGACAGAGTCAAACAGACAAAAAATTAAAAAAAATGTGTTTTTGTTATAAGTACTGTATATGCATTTAGAAAAGCGATGTTATTTATTTATATTTATGTGTATACTAGCTGTTACCCGCCACTTCGTCCGCCTGAAATTTATAAAAAAGCGCCACATGCGGGTAATTCAAATAGCTTTAGTTATTCCTTTCCAAATGAGCTCCCTGTGTGTGAAAGTCCCATCAAAATCGGTCCATAAATAAGAATTTTCGAAAAAAAACAACACCAACGCCACATAACATAGCCTAAGTTAATCCTTAAGATATCAGATACCTGCGAGTGAAAGACCCGTCAAAATCGGCGCAGCCATTCCCGAGATAACCCCGAACAAACAGACAGACAGACAGACAGACAAAACATTTTTAAAGTGTGTTTTTGTTATCTTGTATACATCAAGTAAAAAGCTGTTATTTTGATATTAAAAACAGACACTTCATTTTTATTTATGTGTATAGATTATGGTGTGGTTTTGGGTGAAATCGGTATATAAATAAGAAATTTTCGAAAACGACCATCAGGTATCTCCTAATATGAGTCCCGTTAAAATCAAATCAAATCAAATCATTTTTTTATGTGTTTCGATCCCACACCTAAGCTAAGAAACATACTCATAGTCGTTGTTCTACTCATACACATATACATATTATCATTTCATACTCATACTTCCTCTCACAAACGAAAAGTGTGACAGTTGGAAATGCACATTCTATGTATGTCAAAATGTCTTTCAGCATTTTGCTTGAAACCAACAAACGTCAAAAAATTGAATTATTAAAAAAGTTGCCTTGAATTTTAAATGCACGCATTCTAAAAACTTGTCAAAGTCGTCTTTATCCAAATTGAAGGTGAATTAAGCTTTTCGTTGGGGTGGGGTTGCAATGTTGACTATACCTTTGAAAGGTCAGTGCCAATTGCCAAGTTTCATACCATTCTTAAAGTTGGTGTTAGTTTTTCTATCCGAAAACATTTTTATACCCCCCGCCCCCCCCCCTCAATTAAATTGACAATTTTCAAATTACATCCGTCTCCATAAGCAAAACACATTGCATTACGTTACTATGTTTCATACCAACAAACCTTACGTCGCGTCGTTGTCGTAAGTCGTTTCTTGTTAGCTATATCGTTAAGTTGACAGCTGGCTGCCGGTATTTACAATTTGCATTCGAATGTCAAGTCGTGTATGTTTAAAGTAATTTGTGATTTATGCAAATGTTCTCATTACAGGGTTCTCAGTGGGTTAAGCACATGACAGATATATGAACAAAATTAGCATTGCAGTTATCTGCAGGATCAACAGGGGGTCAATGTTTAATGGATAAATTACGTTCGAAAGGCTCACCCAAAGCCCCCGCCTTCATCTTGTTGGCTGAGGAAATTCTTGTCATTTAAAGTTTTTTCAATTTAATTTTGTTTCCTTGAATTGAATTTGTATATACAACAAAAAATGTTTGTAAGATGGAAGAACAGTACTGTACTATTGATCTAATTTTATATAAAATAAATTGTACGAGTGGGTCGCACGTACTTGCTCATATGGGCGGTTACATTGTAGAATAAAATTTAAGAAAATTAAGGTGAACATCCAAGCATTTTTTCGATTTTTGTGACTTTTTATTGATTGAATAAAGTACGTTATATTGTATTGAGTGAAATAATTTAAACGCCATTTTATTTCTTTAAGAAATGTAAAAATCGTAGGAACGGTTTTTAAATAAAACGGGTTTTTTAAGAACTTAAAAAAAATTTAAAAAAATAATTCAAGAATACAAACTTAAGCACAAAAATAACGTACATTTAAAAACAGAATTTAAAAAAAATTCACTTACCCGTTTTCAAAATATTGATTTTTCAAAAAAAAAAAAATAAAAAAAATTATTAAAAATAAAAAAAAAGTTTTCGAAAAAATATTAATGCAAAATTACTCAGGCTACCTACATCATCTAGAATGTCAATTTTGATTGTAATCGGATCTCCAGTTTTCGAGAAAGTCGAAGGAAAAAAACCGGTCCTATGGGAGGTACCGTTTTTAGCCCACTATATGATTTTTTTTTTCACCAAAATATATATACCTACAGTAGTACACTGATTTTTTTCATAAAAAATTTTGGAGCCGTTTTCAAGAAAAATAAGCTCTTATATACAAGTTATATGACAAGTACCGTTAATTTTTTTAGATAAAAAAAAATTAAAAAAAATTCCTCTGTAGAATGTCAAAATAACCTTAAGTTCTAAGTTTGAAGACGATTGGCCCAACCGTTTAGGCTACAGTCCAAAATACATCCGTACAGACATACAGACAGGCAGACAGACAGACAGAATTTTGCCAGTAACTCAAATATGTTTCTCTATCATCGTAATGTCATGTTTAATTGTTATCTCAATTTTTGCTTGCGATTATAGGAACTATAAAGCAAGTTTAGGATTCGTGAATATAAACAAAACAAACATGAAATTACGATCATAGAGAAGTCTGAAAAAGTTAGTGGCAAAAAATGTCTGTCTGTCTGTCTGTCAGTATGTATAACAAGCTGCAGCCTAAACGGCTTAAGCTATTATCTTCAAATTTGAAGTGTATGATTCTTTTGGCATTTCCCAGAGGGCAAATTGAAATTTTATTTTTAGGCCTAAAAATAACGGTACCTGCCATATGACCGTTTAGGAAAAGCTTATTTTTCTTGAAAACGGCTCAAACGATTTTGATGAAAACATTTGATAATTTTTTTGTTTGTATTGGCTATCATTTGATCAGAACCAAATTTCCGGAAAAAGTGTATTAACGGTAAGTTTCTTATAACGTTTTTTTTTTAATTTTTGGTTTTCTCGGTGACGGCTCTTTGGATTTCTGACAAATTTTATATTTGAGAAGATCTAGATTCAATTCAAAGGTTTAGTGTCCTTTACTCCAATATGTGCGTTTCGCCCAAGCATGAACGGTGGGCTCATCAGTTAGACCGTTCATGCTCTTCTAAGACACACACAAATGGTCGATGTTTACCGACTCTTAATAAAACCCATTGCAATAAGCAAAGGTGAATTATATTCATTTAGGGAACTTTGGTTAAAGTTGGGCACTTGTTTTGCCCGTGGACCAGCAAAGTCAATAAAAATATATTGTAACAACAACAACTATTGCTAGTTGTTTGTTGTTGTTTTTTTTGTGGAGTTTTGTTGAATAAAATTCAATTCAAAGGTTTAGTGTCCTTTACTCCAAAATAATTCACCTTTGCTTATTGCAATGGGTTTTATTAAGAGTCGGTAAACATCGACCTTTTTTGTGCGTCTTAGAAGAACATGAACGGACTAACTGATGAGCCCACCGTTCAGTTCATGCTTGGGCGAAACGCACATATTGGAGTTAAGGACACTAAACCTTTGAATTGAATTTTATTCAACAAAACTCCACAAAAAAACAACAAAAAACAACTAACAATAGTTGTTGTTGTTACAATATATTTTTAGAAGATCTAGATAGCCAAATTAATTCTACATATCAACATTTTGAAAAACCTTTTTTTATTAAAATTAAATTTTGAATTTTTTTTTTGAAAATTCATCATTTTTAAAACTAATAAAAAAAAATAATTTTAAATTTTATAATCACATATATATTAATAAACTCTTAAAACTTCAAACCAAAATTAAAAAAAAAAAACAAAAAACTAAAAATAAGAAAACAGGTTTTTATCACAATCCGTCTTACAATGTTCGAAATACTTTTTTCATAAATTCGTTATCATACAAGACGTGTGATGGCATTCTGAATAAATGAAATGAATATATGGCGACTGGAGAAGGAAATACAACGAGGAACACACAGACTATTGGAAATGACAAATCATTACAAAATTAGTCGACTTGGCAAGTGTGTCCAATTCCCTGAATAAATCCATAAAAACTAAATCCCAATTCAACAGATCACCGTCCATTAGCATCTCTGACACCTTATTAGCCCCTCAAGTTTGAATAAACACATTCGGTTTTAATTGAAAAGGATTTCTTTCGAAATGTCCGACAACCCCACACCTAACATGCAATCGCCAATTCGTTAAGTGTCTTAACCAATTTACTAGAAACCATCGGAAAAGCCCCCAAATCTAATGAATTAACTGGATACCCCAACTGCACCCCCCCCTCCCCATTGAGCAAATACTGTGTAAATTACACAAGTTAACTTCCCCTGACAGGAAAATTTAAAATTACAAAAAATAGCACCTTTTGCTCGCGATAAATTAAATCCGCACAGCCAGTAGCCGCGTTGCGGCAGCGGTAAGCGGCAGATGAAAAATAGAAAATTGCCAAATGCCTTTGACGCGCGCGTATTTGTTTCATCTCTGATTGCACTTACCTCCCTGTTTCCCAATTTTAATTACACATGTGTCAGTCACCGCAATAAATGGCCGACCAAACGGCCATATTTGCCAATAAATATATGAACCTGTGCCGCCTGACTTGGTCGATATAGCAGGTAAGCCGCCGCGCCACCGCACACAGCAGTTTATCGTAAATTTTGGTTTTAATTGAATTTTAATGAAAAGGCTTTTCCCAGCCGGAATGGGGAAAGGGGGCAATTTGATGATGGAAAACTGTTCGCCGCGCAACCGCACATGCAATCGAATCGCGAACCGAACCGCAAACAAATAAAATAAACTCCGCGCAGTCCAACAAACGCACCAGGTGGGCAAGATCGCAATAGACTTTGATTAAAACCAGCTCCGTAATCAGTCTGCACGCATGCAGCACGCACTGCAACGAGCAAAATAAAATAAAAAAAAAAAACAAAATTCGCGTGCAGTGTCAAGTGAAATCGAGACGCATAGTGCATCGGACGCGGCGTGCAGCTGTGTCCCCTCGTCAACTATATAGAACCGGCTCCGGAACGCACTTGAAGTGCGTTTCTTAGTTGCATACACCTCACTCCGGACCCGTTCGTGCCACATGCCGGCCGGCCGTGGAATTTCCCGAGTAATTCGAGTGTTTAAGCACACACTCCATACGTACACACGATTAGGCCGCAATTTATTGACAATTATAGTGCGTAATTCAAGTTGCAGTGCACACCGAACGATCGGACATCATTAAGTTCAGAATTTAGGCGGGCGCGGTTCGTCTAGCCTCCGTCCCCGGCGGCGCGGCGCAGCGGCGGTGGTGGTGTAGATTTCTTCCACCGAAAGTCGATTAAAAAAGTACATCGAAGTCACAGGATGAAGAAAGTTGTAATTTGTATCGGCAACGTGCAGCTTTATAGAGTGCTGCTGGAAATCATTTAGTCGTCTGTATGATCTGCACGCATCTGAGCATGCGTGGCCTCCTTTAGGTTTTTTTTCCTTTTTTTTTGAGGAATTTTTGTGGAAACGCAAAAACTTCGCAAAAAAAAATTAAAAGTAGTGCGTTTCTGGAGTTGTTGACTTAAAGTTTCAGAGCAAATTAATTTCAACTCTCGCTGCATGGTGTCAGGTAATTAGTTGAGAGTCTGCGTGTTTGATTTCTTTTTTTTGTTGTAGGTTTTACGTCAAGTCAGTGTTTATTATGGCTTTTTAGGTCGAACTGTTTAAATATCGGGCTCAATTAAAACTTGATTTCACCGTTTTGTGTGCCCAGCCAGAGAGAAGGTGTACGGTTGCCGTTTTGGGTATGCAAATACAATGTTGCACATTGAATTCTGTAGTGACATGTCACATGTGGCATTGCTTCCTTGTAGGGTAATTGACTGCATGGAAGAAGTTTACATATGCATATTTAATGATTTAACATTTTTTAATATACCAATCTAAATGAGAAGGGAGATAATCATACTGGGTAGAACGTTCCACATTCGTGTTGTGCACCTTAAAAATTAATCTTTGTGCTTAAGGTTTTTTTCAAATTTGGATTGAATGGGAAACTGATGAGCATTACTAGCCAGGCAAGCATCACGGGTTTATTCTTTAAGAGAAGAAATGCATTTGGCTGTTTCTAACAAGTATTTGTTGTTAAGAATACCGATTAAATGGATAGGAATAACGGTTTTTTGTTTAACCAATTTTAACGTTCTATGCGGCAAATGCGGTCACGTTTGAGGTGCACCCGCTGTTATATATTGTAGCCAGATGAGAAGGGATGAAATAATGTGGGAAAGCATGACTTCGGAAGACTGTAAATACAAGACACCTATCACCAACCTTTATATCGATTGAATATTCCAAAATCACTCAGGAATCCGAATGTAATCGATTGAAGCTATCGAAACATGCGCAGAAGCAAGATGCAAAATGTGTCAATGTAAACAAACCATGAAGCCTGCCGAACGAATACGAAGATTCTGCAGGCAGGCATGATGAACGATGACAGACAAAAGACCAATTTTTGTTCATCTGACGAAAATGTAGAGAAAAGATAGCATAATCTAAACTTAAGCTATTTATAATTGCTGGCATTAATGAATGGGATGACTTGGGCATTGTTTCGTTACTAAGAGGTGAGTTATTCTTGCACTGTCAGATAGGTATTGAATCCAACTTCCCGATCCATCAATAAAAAGTGAATATCGCCAATAGCTCCTCATCCGTTGATCATATGAACACCGCTGTCACGACTAACTATGCGCCACCACTTCACTCTACTCACTCATGGTCACGACTAAGTCCCACGTACTTGCTCTTATGTGCCCAATCCCATTGTATCGCTAGATATTTGAAAGAAACAAGTAACATCATCGAAGAAATATAATATATAATATATACGGTCTGAACTTATAAAAAGTGTCAAAACCACAACACTTAACGTTTTTTAGCGCCATCATACGTCTTAAATAACAAGAAATTTATGGGAAAGGTATTTCGGAAATTGTAGGACTGATTTTGATAAAATCTTGTTTTTATTTAAAAAAAAAAAAATATTGGAATTTTGGTATGTAGTTTTTTAGAGTTAATTACTATTATACAGCTGATCATAAAATTTAAAATATTTGTTTTTTATTAGTCTTAAAAATATTAAATTTTCAAAACAAAATTTTCGGACATTAATTATAATTAGACAAAAAATATTCAAAATGTTTGTATGCAAAAATAATTTGGCCGCCAAGATCTATTTAAATAGAAAATTTTATAGAAATCTAATGAACGGATCATTATTTTTTTGCAACTTGGTTGCTGCCTATACACAGTAGAAGCTTTTTGAATGAAGAACAACAACTTGTGTGTACTAACACCAAGTTCATAGTCTGGAGTTATAGCTATTTCACGAGCGCCAACCCGATCAACAGACTCCTTTAGCGGGGCTTTATCTTTTTGTGTTCAATTTTATCAAAAAACCTTTTTACGTGATAATGTCTTATAAATCGATGACAGGCCACACATACGAAATAACATGAATCATGCTGATAAGACTCATGCTGATAAGACTCATCCCTCGTGCTAACCGCGATACTGTGGTTCTTTCAACCAAAATCGATCGCAAGCACCAAGCGAACATGAAAAAGAACAGGCGCAAATTCCCAAAATAATTCCACTCAGATTCAAAAAGAACAAGAAGCGAAAAAGAAATACAAAATAGGCGGAGTTTTGTTAAAGTAGAAAGTAGATGTAATAATGGGGTGTGTGTGTGTGGCTTTAATGGGAGGATTTGTTGGTAATTTTTTCAACCAAAATCGTTCGCAAACGTATTCTGAGCACCAGGCGATCATGAAAAAGAACAGGCGCAAATTCCCAAAATAATTCCACTCAAATTCAAAAAGAACAAGAAGAGAAAAAAATATAAAATAGGCGGAGTTTTATTAAAGTAGAAAGTAGATATAGATATTGGGGTGTGTGTGTGTGGATTTAACGAGAGGGTTTGTGGGTGTGAGTTAATGGGCTGTATGTTGGTGTTGCTGCCATCAATGTTTTCTTATGACTTTATCACGTCCGTAAACCGACTTTACAGACAACATACTCTTTTTTTGTCTGGTCCCGGGATGGGTTTGAACAAGCGATCCTGCATTTGCGAAAGCCAACGTCCTACAATTCGGACCATCGCAGCCACATTGATAAATAAATTTGGTTTTTATAAAATGATAGCCCATACCTACAAACAAAATCTCGAAAAATTTCATCAAAATCGTTGGTATATGGCAGGTACCGTTATTTTTAGCCCTAAAAATTCCAAAATCCCTTCTGAGGAATGCCAAAAGAGTCACCCGTACCAAATTTGAAGGTAATCGCTTAAGGCGTTTAGGCTGCAGCTCGTAATACATACAGACGGACAGACTGAGACAGATTGATAGACTAACAGACTGGCAGACATTTTTTACCACTAACTAGGCTCTATGATTTTAATGTCATGTATACCTAATTGTTATCTTGATTTTAGTTATATTCACGAATCCTAAACTTGCCTTATGGTACCTATAATCGCAAGTAAAAAGGTTAGCGAAAGTCTACAATTAACCAAATATTCTTGCAAATGAAATTTCCAAAAACTTCCTCTTTATCGATTCCAAGGCTATAAAAGCATTTATATAGTCCAGCTTTTTATGGTCTTGACATCATGGCATCCCTATAAGTCTTATTCAGCTGTATAGAATGAAGATGAAAAACTCTTGCAAGTTGCAATTATGCAATGCAAGTAACCAAGATTTCCAGAAAGCTCCGGAAAAAATTAAAATTCAAGAATCAAAAAACCAAGCTTTATCAGCTTATCAGGGTCAATTTATTCAGAGTTTAAAATAATATTACATCATCCCTAAGAAAATATACATATATAGCCCAGTACAATTGAAATAGAAAACATGGACACGACTAGGTCGCACGTACTTGCTCTTATGTGCCCAATTACATCTTTGACAGAAACAATTAACATTTACGTTGAAAATAACACAGTTTTGAACTTATAAAAAGTTTCAACACCACAATACTTAACGGTTTTTAGTAAAAATTAAGTATGCCATCACATTTCTTTAATAACAAAGAATTTAAGAAAAAAAGCAAGACCGGTTTTGATAAAATCCTGTTTTTTATTTTTGTTTTTTTTTTTTTTGAAAAAAAAATTTGTTTGAGATTTTGGTATGCAGTTTTTTAGAATTTATTAAGATACACCTAATTTTAAGATTTAAAATAATTTTTTTTGATAAGTTTTAAAAATATAGAAAAAAATTATTTAAAACAGAAAAAATAATTATTCAATTTTTTTGTATGCAGAATTAATTTGGATACTTAGATTTTTTCGAATATAAAATTTTATTGAAATCCATTGAGCCGTTACCGAGAAGTCAAACATTAAAAAACCGTCAAATGAAAGGTACCGTTAATAGACTTTTCGGGTAAATTTGGTTCTAATTAGGTAGTAGCTACTACCAACAAAAAAATCTGAAAAATGTTCATCAAAATCGTTGGAGCCGTTTTCATTATAAGGCAAGTACCGTTATTTGTACCCCTAAAAATAAAATTTCAATTTCCCCTCTGAGGAATGCCAAGAGATACACCCATACCAAATTTGAACGCAATCGCTTAACCCGTTTAGGGACAGACAGACAGACAGATAGACGGACATTATTTGTCAATGACTTTTTAAGGCTTCTCTATGATCGTAATGTCATGTTTAATTGTTATCTCAATTTTTTTCATATTCACAAATCCTAAACTTGCCTTATAGTCCCTATAATCGCAAGTAAAAATTAGATAGGTTTTGTTCCCTTTTTTAATACTAAGAGAGACTCATAAGGAGTATAAATTTCGATTTTTGAATTCCTAGGTCTTTAGCATTGGCCGCCATCTTGAATTTAAGGTAAATTGATTTTTGTTAAATAACTTGTTTATTTTCAACATTTGACGAAAAATGCATTTAACAAAAGTTGTTCAGAATTTTATTTTCTACAACTTAGGTCTAAATAAATTTTTGCCTAAGATATATATTTTTCGAGTTAACCCGGAAAATAGGATTAAGGTTATTACAGAATTTGCCCAGGCGAAATCTTTGTACATTCCGCTGACATAGAAAATAATATAAGATAGGGTTGCTTACGGGTTGCCCGCCATTTTGAATTTAAATTAAATTTTGCCGAACAAGTATAATAGGGTTTCTCAATAAGGGTAGATTGTGGCACAATTGGCATGGCGCCCTGCTCGAGCTGTGACCTGGTGAACCTCGTGTTTGTTGGTGTCGTCCCATATATGACATATGCCAATTTTGCTTCATAACACGGCCACCGTCTTTAAAAATCTACCAAACCCTCTAACTCTAGAAGTTTGATTTCCACTGTAAGATTAGTTTTCATACATTTCACTTGCAGAATAAAAAAAATTGATTTCGAAGTGAAAATTTTTTAGAATTTTGACGGCTCGATTTATATGAATTCTAAATTATTTTGCTAGAAACAATTGAAGCTTTTGGTTTTATTTCTTAAACTTATTTTGTGACGTCATTGTTTTTTTTTGTCGAGAAAAAGAAAATCTAGAAACGCGTTGGAATAGCTGTGTATAACTTAAGATTGAATGTAAGGAAACAAAAAGGCCATGATTTGGAATATTGGATGGATTTGCACAAGGAGATAAAAATCAGGTATGTATGTAAATTTCTACATACATATGTACAGTGGCTATCAGCTTATTTGATAAATGTTATAAACTGTTGGTTAAAATTCTTTATTTAGTATTTGGTATGGTATCCCTTGGCCTTTTCTGGATCTTTGAGCCTGTTTGGCATTGAATCCACAAGTTTTTTTTTGTTACATCAGGGGTTATTTTTTTCCATTCCTGGTCTTTGGTCTTGTCTGGTCTTTGCTCGATATTTAATGTTCTCGAATTTTATTGTCCAACAAAGCCGACAAAATTTCAATGACGTTCATGTCATGTGACTTTGCCGGCGGTGCCATCAGGTGGAGGCAGTTCCATCGGATCGTTGTCCTGATAAAACCAGAATCGATAGCGCATTCCCAGTTTCACGGCACTTTGAAGCAAATTATTTTTTTTAAATATTTAGGTAACCATTTTTATTCATAGTCCCCTCAACGAATTCTAAATTTTCAACGCCAGGTGCAGACATACATGCCCATACCATTACACTTCCCCCACCATGCTTCACTGTAGCTCTTAAGTTTTATTTTTTGAGCTCCTTGTTCGGTTTCCGCCAGACATTGGACATGCCATCGGAGCCAAAAATGTTGAACTTGGACTCGTCCGCAAAAATTTAAGTATTTCAGAAGTCAGCGCCCTTAGAGATATGCTCCCTAGCAAAGGTGGAGTCGGCTTCGCTGATTTTTTTTTTTTTTACTAATGAATGGTTTTTTACGAGCAACTCGTCCACTGAAGTCATGCTCGTGAAGCACACGACGGATGGCTTCAGCACTGCATGACTTTCCCAATTCTTGGTGAAGCTGATAACTTAGAGTTGACTTTAATTTTACGCACAATATATCGCCCTTCAGACGCGTTCAAGATTCATATGTATATGTATGTATGTATATAAACTTGTGGTTCATACATGTATGTATGTATGTATGTATATCACCAATTAAAGTGGACACTTAATTTAGAAAGTTTCTTGGGCAGAAATAATATAATTTCACAATATCTCTTGAGTTATGACTCAAATTCAAAAGAATTATATTCTCTTGGTTTGTTTTGTTTCCTTGCCTTAGAAACACCATATCACATACATGCAGTTTCTATAAGTGTGCTTCTTCACGTAGACTGCCCAGTCATGACTGTTTTCGAAATTCTCTTTGTTATTTTCTTTCCGTGAGTTTGGCGCTTCAAAACGGTCGTCTTTTTCGCTTGACTGGCTTGACTCAATTTTGGCATTCCTCCTTTCTCTTTTTCTGCTTAAAAAGAGAGTATTTTTTATTTTTGACATGAAGCAATTTATAATAATAAAATAATATTTTGTACGCTCGAAGTGCTCAGTTATGTGGCATTCTCTATTCAACAAATATTTTTTCCAAGGAAAAATATAAAAAAAAGCATAAACAATTATGAGAGAAGTCGCTCACAACGAAAACGACTCTACAAGCACCGAAAACATAATGAAGCAACACAATGATAAGACGAAGAAGAGAAAAGAAAAACTGCAAACAAGTAAATGTAAAAATTACCCTCGATTCACAGGGTAAAATATTTTTTCTTCTCAACTTTCGAATTAACTATCTCTTTTACACTTATGTGAGTCAAGACTTAACAGTCAACGTATATACTGTTTTTAAACCTTTTGTTACCTGTCCTTGTCGCAGAGATACATTTAAACGTAGCGATTGTGTTTGCAACTCTTCACTTTGTCATTTCTTGAATTCCTTTTCATTTCAAGTATCCAGAGTGAACATTTTCAGCTGCTGTACTGTTCCTACGTGCTACCTGCTACAAAAAAAAACATCACATTACTCGTTCATGGCGAACAAGCAATGAAAGGGATTGACAAAAATGAATGATTTCCCGAATAAGCACAAAGAAGAAAGACCGATAGTGGCGCGACTCGAGCTACTCGTGCGATTCTGTCTACCACATATGTCTCGCTCCTAAAAGCTGAAGCAAAGTAACGAGTCGCAAACAAAAGTCGCAAGGTTTAAAACAGTCATAGAAGCACAATAAGTCTGCAATTACACGATGACTCGTGAGCCTTGTCTCACATAAGTGCGAAAGAGAAAGGAAGTTTGCAGCGATGAGATGCAAGAAAACCTTCCCGGTGAGAAGCGGGCGAATGTTTGATAGTCTCATTTTGACGTTTCTCTTTTCCCGTGTTCCTTTTATCTTATGTTCTTGTATTCCCTTTCTTAACGTCAGGAAGTGAACATCATACAAATAAGCCAGACATCAGGGGCAGCGTTGCCAGCAAGAAAAAAATATCGTAGTAGTGTGCCATTACCAAAAAAAACTTTATTTTTAATTTTTGCTTGTATCTATGTACATATACATACATATATGTATCTATATCTATATTCTACATGTAGGTATACATAAATATATATATGTATTTACATTGCATCGTGCTTTCTTTGGAAAGTCCAAATTGATGTTTCCTTGTGCGGGTTTGCTACGCAAATATTTAGAAAAAAAGAAAAGTCGGAAAATTCTTAAACGGTGGCACCGTAGGCACACATTTCGTTTTTTGAGTTCAATTCAAAATTCTTATACCTACCGGTTTTGAAAGGATTTTCACCGGCAGATGTAAGAAAGTGGGAAAAAATACTTTCTACACATATATGAATCTCGTTTTAGAAAAGCAGATTCAAAGAAAATGAAATATTGAATTATTTTGTACCACCAGAAAATTGTCGTGGCAACGCTGTGCATCACATGCAGCATTGGAAGCAGAAAGAAGAACTGTCAAATGTGAGACATTACTCTAAAATTCAACTGTGTAATTGCTTTCGTCTGACGGGATAAAAGTTAAAAAGGAAAACTGACAAAGAAACAAGGCTCACGAGACATCGTGTAATTGGGGACTAACCAACGAAACAAAATAAAGAGATTTTATAAAATAACAAACAAAAGCAGAAAAAACGTCAAAATAGAGGCGCACAACTCATCGGGAAATTAGTGTTCTGTTTTCTTTCTTCAAATTTTCTTTCTTTTTCGCACTTATTTGATACATGCCTCACGCTTCACTGTGAAATACCGGACTTACTAACTTGAATCGCGAATCAAGAGCTTCAGCGTATTTTTTGCTTGCAGTTAGCAGGCGAGATATGATAGATACTATTCACACAATAATTAAGTTATCTATGGTTTGTTTACATTAGTATACAGAAACTAGGTTTCTCAGCCTAGCATACTTACTCTTGGTTTCCGCCTACCTCATATGATAACTAAAGCTACCTTTTCCATTCAAAATTCCAACAGATTCTAATCTCCTGATTCTTTCAAGGCAATTAGAGCTAAAATTTGCAAATAATACTAGCCTTGCCGATTGATACAATGGACTCTTGTATTTGTTTGATGCTTGTCAATTCAATTGGTCTCAATATGTTGCCCACGTTTGAAACGTTTACAATTTTTGTATAATAAAAACAAAGCTTTGAATAACTTTTAAGGAAACCAGGTCTAGCAACTTCACAGATACCACCGAATCAAATAGTTGATAATACCCACTTGTATCGCACAAAAAAAAAATACCAAATTTGTGTTGCATGTCATGCTCTGACATCTTTCAATCTCCGACCGATTTGTTTCACATTTCGCGCAATTTGCGAAATTCGCAATGCACAGCTCATGCGGTGCGCAGTGCGCGCTGCTGTTCCTGCACAACTTGACGCTGTCATGATTCCATCAAATCTCTGTGCTGAATCGAAATGCAATTAGAAAAACATAAACTGGCTGCTGGCGGCGGGACAACCTTCAGCTCCAGGCTGCCGCTGCTGGTCCATGTGTTCAAAAAAACACAAACCACCCAAACAGCGTGTTCGCCTTCAGTCCGAATAACAGTCGCGCGCTCATTAGGGGTCGCGTTTTGATTGACTCCAGCATAGACACCAGATCAAAATCCAAATCGGAATCAATGCGAGTCTCTGGCCAGGTTTGCAATGGATGGCTGAAGCGAAAGCACTTGACGTGTTTGTGGTACGCATGCCACCTGGTCTGTCTGTGCGGTTATGAGACTGGGAGACGGATGGTTGTTTTTCCTTCGAACGGCGAATCTGCATAAATCGCAACCAGCAGCAACTGGGTGCGCATGCGCACTCTCGATTGGGTTTGCGATCGCTCACGCCTCACGCCTCACGCGCACCACGTGTGGGTGTCATCTGCAGCATAGATTCAATCGAGCAACACACCATACCGGCTGCATGTCTGATGTACAATTCGAATTGGAATGGCTTGCGTGAGTAAGAGGCTCGTAATGTCGTCATAATTAGTACAGAGAGTTGTGTGGTCGTTGCCAAATGAAAATCTGCGAACATTCGCATCAATTAAAAGCGAAAGATATCTAATGATTCGCCATCGATCAATCATAACAGCTGGCAGAGTAGACATTTGAATCCGATTGGGTGATGGTGACGGTGATGGGGGAAAAGCGAAAACTAATTTTGCGAACTAGCTGGGAGCCTTGAGGTGGGTCATGAGTTGTTTATTGCGTTTCGGATGGATTTTGATTTATGTAGTCGCATTTTGAATTCGGTGAGAATGATAGTTCGGCGGAAATCCCACTAAACGACGACAAAGAGTCTGTGATTTAAATTAAAGCGGGCGTTGGCGTTGTCATGACGTAATCATATGGATGTCAAAGAATCTAGTTAAGGAGATTTTTCAAAGAGTTTTTTTGGTGTAAGAGCTTATAGAAATACGCAAGTTCCATGCTAAGTTCCATGCTGAAATAGATTTTCGACTTTTTTGTGACTGAGTCTGTGATCTGTTAAACATGTAGATTTGACCTGGAGCGCAGTTTGGTAAACTGCCTTCCGTAGAGAATTGTTCATATTGGATCAAGTGATATTCTCACCTGTTTTATATACCATTTTTGATCGCACAGTATGCAAAACCAGATTTTTCTGTAATATCACTAGCGTGAACAATTAGACCATAAGAGATGGAGCAGAAGAAGAATTCTAAGGACCTGGTCCTTAAGAACGGCTCAGTAGAGTAAGATTGTACGTAGAAAAACGAAAAATGTTGGTAGTTATTGCGTTTAGATGTCTTCCTTCACCAGTGGTACTAGAATTAGATGTCTTAGCGTTAAGCATGACATTTTGGCTTCCCATTTTCTGCCATTTGTAGAATACTAGCCAAAAGTTTTTCATCTCTTTCTTTCTTAGCTCTGGAAAAGCTGAAATTTTGTAATGTTAATTCATTTATAAGTCCCACCTAAGTTCCATTCTTAAGCAGTTCAGCGCTTTATATAAATATATTTTTTTTTGACAATAAAAGTGAGATCTTTCTTACTTCGGAACTACACGTCTGAACATTGACCATTATAGATTGTCTCTAAGAGTCTCTCATAAATTGCATTAAGTCGAGGAATAAGTACTGGGAAATGATTTGAAGTTCATTTTCTATTCATATTGTACCTGGACTGAAGCTAGACTGGTAAGAACCAAGTTTTGTGACGAACGGCATTTATATTATAGAGTCAGCATCAGGTTTGGCAGAAAAGTTCTTGTATGCGATGTTAAGAGATCTGATGGCTCTGTAGTTGGCTTAATCCATTGACCTTTTTAAGGATTGATCAAAAAATGCTGAGATTCGTCATTATTTGCAGCTTTATTGAGCTCGTAACAATGTTAGCTTACATTAATGTAGGATTTAAAATTAATTTTAAAATTAAATTCTAGGAAGTTTATTTTGATAAAAATTATAAGACACTTTAATAATAATAAAAATATTTAACTGTGTGTCTGTAAGGCACATTGCCTTTATGAATGCAACTGGATGCTTCACGACACTAGTTAGAACAATTAGAAAGATAGGACAGATTTTTTTTCAGCGCAGTACATAGAGAATTAAGTGACTATTTTCTCACTTAAAACCCACGGATGGCGTCTAGCTTGCACTAGGAGTTTAAAAAATTGCAACCCAACTGAGATTCGAACTCACGATCTCTGGGTTCACAAGCAAACATCTTACCTACTGCACCACTGCCGCCCGTCCACTTTATTTACTTTTAATCTCTAGCGAGCGACCGATCTTTTCGAGATGAGTTTGAAGACTGAATACTGAACTAACTCTAAAATGAAAAAAAAAAAATATTACTCTCTATTTCTCTTCAGTGCGAAACTGTTTGATGAAAGGGACGATTTTTCTCTTCCCATCTTATTGGTTGTTCGTTGTTCGATCGTGTTTGAATTAGTCACCAGTGCTGTCGGTAGAGTTAGTCCTAATTAATTATATCTAACTTTACCACTTCCAGGTTAAATAGTTCATTCTGCCCTAAAGCAGAACTCAGTTGATTACACTATCATCTATATCGTCCCCCATTTGGTTGAGATTCATGGTGGTTTGAGCGAAAGTTACACGTATTTTGCGGTCAACCGCGAACAGCTGATGTACTGTCTGCACTTTCTAATAAAATATTTTTAGGTCTTCCACCAAAATTCGTCTCCGGGTAATATCCATTTACATTGCACATCGAATCATCTGGTCGATATTCCGGGATCTTCTTCTGCATTTTCGGCAATACCAGCGATGATCTCAGCAGAACGACTACTCCGGGATCGGAGTTGGTGCCACACGGAAGGCAAATCTACGGAAAAGTTCACGCTGCGTCAATACCCCAGACAAATTGTTGCACAAAAAAATAGAAACACTTATTCTGCGTTTTTGAGGAACATAGCGTTCCATTGATTATTGACGTTTATTCTACATCTGTTGACTTTACTTTACAGATGTCCAAACCGAATTGACATTTCATGTCATAGCGTCTTTCAATAGTGTTATTATATTTGCTTGATAATGTTGAGTTCGGAATCCATGCAACTGACTCATAATTTAAATATAAGCTATAAAATAAAATACATTATTTTTGTCACTAAAATTATACAACCTACGTTATTTAGCTAAAAAATCACCTCTTTCTCGATTTTTGACAGAATATGTGTCTATAAAAGGCTTCCGGCAACCACATTGCATATGTGCATTAGTTTCAGTCAAAAACAATGTTGCAGCCAATAACTTTGCCTCTCAAAAAATCAATTTCCAATTCAAATTCACCTATTTACTTAACATTTTATCACTTAAAACAATAAATTATCTCCTTGTTGCAACAATACTCAGTTAATTAGAAAATCCTTCACTCAACGTTGCATTTCAAAATCAATTGGCCTTTTTATTACTCCACAGTCCACACACACTCTTTGGTTCCATTAATGGAAATCATTTGTTATCAACGGTGCACGTTGCGTGGTGACGCTGTAATTAGTTGTATTCCTACCTTTACCCCTTCCTTATGGCTTGCGTCTCCTGTAAGGGGCGCACCTGACAAATCAATACAAATCGTTTGACTCCCCCCAATGCAAATGACTGTTCTTTTCTTCATTCAAATTAATTAACCAATTTAATTTCTGCCATACGGCACACCTCATAAACAACATTATCACTGCAATTAGATACTCGATTCTAATAATTTTTCACACGCTCCCCACCGCTGCGTCGTCGCGTCGCTGCAACAACCAGCAGTATAGTTAATTAATATTGATCCGCGAGCGAGTGCACTTTGGAAAATGCAGATAATCCATTACATGCCGCCTACACATGCCACCAGGTAGCCACAACCAACTGGCACCCGCCCTCCATCTCCATCCCTTCCGCAACTGCATCAACAACTGCTCCACCCACTCGCGCAATCAGCACAGAATCGCATTAGAATTACAAATTCAAATTAAAGCTCTGTTCGCACTATGAATAGCGACTAATTATGAACTCACTCCGGCTTACCTCCGTATATGGCTGTTGCTCAGGCTGCGGCTAATTGATGACCATCCAGGCAGTGATCCGATGTCATAACACAATCTCCGCTGGCGGAAAAATTCCAACCAATAGACCGCCAGACTAGTGTCAATCAAACCGCATGGTATAAGCTAGACGCTTCCTCTTGTGCTTCTTCAGCTTTGTTGTCGTCAGCCTAATCATGCGGGCAACGCAACGCAACGTAGCAGCCCAGCTGTCAAAACATTGCCCAGTCAAGAAGTATGCATTTGTGGAACGCCTCGGCATGCGTTCGATCTCATACGACGTCTTATGAATATTCAAGCGTGTGACTGAAGTTTGTGACTTCTGAATTGCGGGCTACGCCTCGCAGTCCTGCGTACACCAGGCAATTTTGCAAACATTACGCAACATGGGTTTTTTGTGTTTGACAGATAGCCCCCCGCCTGGGTGTGTGTGTGTACCATTTTGTTGTCAGTGTCAACCGAACAACTGCATGACACAATTCACGAGGAGAGTTGTAAATAATGTCAAATGCGAGTCTAGAACAAGAGGCAGAGTCGTGTTAGGAAAAAAATTAAAAAAAACAAATTAGAAACCATAAACTTAATATTTAATTAACAAAATCGAAGGGCGAGCGAATCGATTATCGATTGACATTCAATTGACAGCTCATCGAAACTTTGACATCGCGGTAGCAGGTAATCAACGATGTTTCCATCGGAGATTGTGTGCGAGCAAAAACTGCCTTGAATGCTCTGAGCTCTTGGTCTAGAAAAAAATGATTCGTGATTTTGTTGGATATGTTCTTATGGATACAAACTGCAGCCGCTTTTTGAGTTTTGACGTACCACTGCTGTGTGTTAGTTGATTCGTGACAACTATTTACAATTGAGATAGATTCAGTTCTTTGTGCAGTGCTTGCTGCTCGATCAATGCTGAATTGAAGTTGGTAATGCAGTTCGAGATTCATGAAGTCGAAACAGCAGGCGATAGGCTATAGCTTGTGTGGTTTGTGGTGATTTGCACTGAATAAATTAAGCTGAGGTTCGGGAATAAGGAATGAAAGAAAACAACACAATGGTAGTTGATAATTCATTAAATAAATAATTATTGGTTTTGTGATCATTTGATTCTAAGCGAATGCAGACTTACTTCATGGTTTTACTGACGGCAAGAGTAAATTAGTAAAACGGCAACTATGTTTGAAAGACAGGAGTTTGGTCTACTATTAGTTTTGAGAAGTAATGGAGAGTTTGCTTCTGGCTTCTGGCTCCAAAAATACATATTGTTTTGATTTTATTTCATCAACAAACACACTGTTAAAGAAATCACCATCGTGTGATATACCTTTTGGTCTGCTTCTGACAAGATTCCGTTAATTTTTGTTGAACCAAGTAAGACTTATATTTCTTCAACAATTACATCTTTATTCAATTCTTCACTGTCGTCATTTATTAAGGAATTAGGATAGCCAATTCTATGAGCACACACCCTATTATGAACGAACGAGTACGATAGTGGTTCCTGGCAGAGACACAGAGATACAAAGGACGAGACAAAGAAAACACATGCGTCACGTAAATTAGTCTAAGCATTAACTTCGAAGAGATCGGTTGTGTTTCCGCCTAAGTATATTACTCGCTTATTAAAAGTATTTATTGTATCAATCAAAATTATATTAAAATAAAAGCAATTAAATTATGTTGAATCGAATCATTTCGTATAATAAACTCCTCTGGACTAACAACGGAGGCCTATACATTTTCTGTAAACATGTTGAATTTGATTGTCAAAAGTTGCTAGCTCCTGAACAACATACATTTTGTTTACAGAAATCAGCCATCACTAATCTTTTAGAATTAACTAATCACGTTTACAAAAATATGCAAAACGGTCTTAAAACTGATGTTATATATGCTGAACTTAGTAAAACATTTGATAGTGTATGCCACTCTATACTTCTATTTAAATTAGAAAGATGTGGTTTTCAAAAGTGAATAATCGATTTAATTTGTAATTTTTAAACATTGATAATAATAAATATTTTATCTGGAGTTCATGAAGGAAGCCATATTAGTCCACTTTTATTTATTTTTTTTATATTGATGACATTTCTTTCGTTTATATTGCAAGATTTTGATATTTTCTGACGGTTTCAAAAAATGTTCTATGGTTTTAAGAACCCAAATCTTTTGCCTGGTGTAAATCAATTGAAGTATAGTTTAACAGAAGGGAGTTTGAGGTGATGAAGGGGGACCATATTCTCATATTATTACTTATGTAATTGAATTTGGAATTGTAGGGTTGATGCACTTGTTCAGCTTATTTTGGGGTACTGCAGCTGAATATGGTGTTGTAGCTACGAGGTCACCATAAATAAAATTCAAAGTGTCCAAGTGTCCTCTCGTTTGATGTTGATTTCTTCGCCAGCCAACTGGATAGCAATTTCTTAGTGAATGGAACTATCGTTGTCTTTGTGGGGTCTTCTCTGGATAATGTCACATAGTATTTCTTCAAACTTTTCCAAAGCTGTTATTACAATATCATCTTCAAAACTAATGCAGCGTATTCCTTGAGGAAAAAGACTTTCCAGTTGTTCATCTAATACAAGACTCCACAGTGAAGGTGGGAGAACTTCTCTTTGAGGACTGCTTCTTGCTGTGATAACTCTTTGGACAATTTGCCGTTGTAAACTTCTGCAGTTCTTGTTTTTGTACACCAATTTTCCACCTATTACAAGAACCCTGTTAGCAGCTTCATGAGGGGTGTTGTCAAAAGTCCCGTCAATAGCTACGAAGGCACATAAGGCCGTTTCTTTGGAGTCTAAGGTCTATTGGAAAGGTTTTTATAAGTTCATAAAGAACTGTTTCTTTAGATCTTCCCACTCTGAAGGCATATTGCAGGGCGGTGGTTAATTATGACTTCTGATCTGATAAATTTATCAATTATTATCAAGTCTGGCTACGGACTAAACCTTCTTTCCAACATAATGATTGCAATTTTATCTTGTTGGATATAGTTCACAATAGGGATTTGTCAAAAACTTCATATGTGTTGAACTAAATAAATCAAAAGCTGTGCCTGGACTAGGTACTAGTACTAACTGTCAATTGAAGAGTCGCAAGTGAGCAACCGCGACGAAGCGCCCATTTTTGTTGATGGACTTAAAAGCCGTTTTTTAAAAGCTATTTTGAATCAAGTCATCAATTATCTTTTCAAATGTCTTCAGTAAAAAAAGCTTGTTAAACTAAGATCTAGGTTGTAACTTTTTACCCCATTTTGGGGATATGACCATATTTCATCCGAACCATATTCATTTAAACTAGGAGACTGCTTGTATGTTGCTTAACATTGTTAACCGTATGCAAGCTAGACAAACAACTTCTTCCGTGTTAGGCATTCCTTTTCAACTTAGAAGGCACTCTAAGGTGAAAGTCTAATCCAAATTTTTTTTTTCTTTTTCAAACTTTTCACTGCAGCACTAACATGTAAATAGGCCTGCACCTTTTTTTTTATTAAAGCCAGAAATTGCACAAATGGATACGTGTAGAATGAAGTCCATAGTTAATATTTTTCAAAAAATTAAATTGCGTATCCAAGAATGGTATTTTGGCTTTGGAATACCTGAGGGTTTTTTTTAATTTTTGAATTTGTTTTTGTTTTATTTCAATATTTCGGTAAATCGTTTTGCTAAAAACCACTCTGGGAATACGTGTTAAACGTCAAATAGAGGCCTAATCTAAATAACATATATAGTATCGTTTTAAAGTTAATGAACAGATCTTTGAAACGCCTGGAGCAGATTTTTTATTTTTCATATAATTTTTTTTGAATAATTCCGCCTTGAAAATTTGTATTTTTTTATATATTCTAATGTTTTTTTTTACCTTTAAATATAACCAATATCTATCCTATTTATCACAAGATGGATCAATTTCTCAAATAAAGTCAGGGTCTTGTTTTTTTGTTAGCTGCAGCTATTGGAAAATAGTCCCTTGGAGACTATTGATTTAAAAGTCCCTACTTTCAATATCTGGGAAAAATGTTTTCATTTTTCATAAGAAATTGGGTTTAAGCATTTTAAATGAATTTTGATGAACGCTATTTCTGAATAACCCAATTTACATCAGCAGCTTGTGTAGATATTTCCTGCGTACTTTCCGTATTCTCTCCTTAAAGTTGGGCCCATTTCTTCTTTTCTTTTTTTTTCTTACGTCTGTTAGCCACTTCAAAGCATGGTTCTTCATCATATTGGCTATTCTTTGAAGACCAATTTTGTTGCTAGTAATCATTGCCTCTTGGCCTTAGTGTTCCACCACAAGTTAAGTAGTATTAAATATTAAGTGGAGACAACAAGTGTATGCCTTCCCTTAACCTTATAACCATAACTCAATCAGCTTCTACATCTATTACTCTACCGGAATTCAAATTCGAACTAAAGCATTGTTTATGGCGATTTGCAAATCGATTTGATTTATTCTTCAAAAGATAATTAATTTGTTTGCCAACATTATTTATGTCGTTCGAGGATTAATTGACAGATTTTGTTTACAGAGTGTGGCTCAAACTGATTTGATTTTAATTCACCTACCTACTGGATTGTATTTGCTTCTCGTTAATTACAGATTACATTGATATACATGCTTCAGATTACAATCTCGATTGTCGATGCAACGCTATTCCTTTTGACATTCTTAAGGTTAATAGAAAAGTGATGAACATCCTTTTGAAGTTCCTAACGTGATTTACAATTAATTATCAAGGAAAAACATTTTTTTATGTGTTATTTATTGCCATCAGATGGTTTGAATTGCATTTATTTGAAAACTATATTCAAAGTAATTCGAAAAGAAGAGAAATAATTCTCTTTATAATGCTCTTAACAATGTTAATATAAACAGAGAAAAGAACAAAGGCCTTAAGGCACTTCCCTGAGGTACACCAACTTTAATTGAGACAATATAACGTCCATCTGTCAGTTTTGTCTTCTTTCAATTATTAAAATATTTTTCATTCACCTCTTTCAACGTAGTTATTCGATCACCCACAGTAGAAAAACACTCTTTAAGATTAATGAATTTAAGATACTTTATCAGCGTGTTTCCCAGAATACTCATGAGTCGTGACAACAAAGATATCATTTATTATTGTGGGTCAAAAAGTCATAACTTTCTCTAACTGGGAGTCACAACTAAGAAACCCCATTTACCAAACCACTTCAATTCTGCCGGAACTATATCACCAACCTACGACAGAGGATAGGAGAATACTGTGAGTGAGAAACTGCTTATGAATGTATCTATTAGATTCACATGAATGCAATGAATGCATCACCCTAAACACCATCTGCACTTGAAATGAGGAAACATAAAACAATAATGTTCCATAGGGCATCTCGGGCCACAAAACACACCCTCCACCCCAAACCGATATGTGATGCGCTTGTTTGCCAAATATGGGTCACAAAATTAATTGCTGCCTACTCTTGGTAAGGCAACATTGATCGTACATCAAAATGGCAAATAAACGCGCAGCGTATTTGCCCCCCAAAAACAAGGATAAAAACAGTAACTTTGGATCAGGGATACCTGCTGGGAGAGTGTCCTTGGACAAGAACTACCATAACACATTATACAGCCTGCCATAACGAACAGTGTTATGTGCACACTCATACAGAAGCAGAGAATTCAATTCATGAAATTTGATTTACGATGTAATAGTTGCATCCGAGAGTGGTCTGGCTTTGGCACCAGATTACTACGTTCGGATATCAAGAGACTTTTATTGGGAGTAATAGTCAAGTTATTGGAAGCCATTCGGCAAGGAAGTTGTTAAATATGATGGAAATGTTTCAGTAAATGTATAAATATTTTCTGCAGCAACTTGTTTGTGGCAAGTAAACATTTATTTTGGATCGGAGCCCGAAGTAATGTTGATGTATGGTGTAACATTAATTGGGATAAAAGCTTCCCAGCGGTGACCTTCGGGAGGAAATGAGGTTTTCATAATGGAGTTTATAAAAACAAAATAATTGCTTTTTGAAAATCAAAGGGGATGGATTTTTTTTTGTTTTGTTTCATTGATTTTAAACAATTTGGTCCAGTATAGGTATAGGGAATCTATACTTACAATAATCTGGGTCAGCTGGTTAGATACTTTCGTCATTTTTTTCTTTCCATCCAATCCATCCAATCCATCCAATCCATTCATTTGCAGAAAAGCAGCATATTCACTATAATTATAGACTCGCGAAGAACTGCTTAGTGGGTTTTTTATAAAATCGTGTATGTGTGTTGCTTACGGTAGATGGCGCTAGGAGAAGATATAAGGAAATATTATCGGGTTTTTCAACAGGGACGCTACAAAAGTAGAGCGACAGACACAGCAAACGACGCCATATTTCTTGCCGCTCTTTTGACATTTCTCTTCAGTAAGGTTTGCCATTTCATGATAGAAAGATATACGAGCCAACAACGAGTCGAAATTATTAAAATACGTCCAATCGACCGTCTAGTGGAAAAATTTGAACTCACAGGCGCGGTACAAAATGTTCCCGTGGCAGTGAGACAAAGAAGTGCCCGTAGTGTCGAGAATATTGCTGCCGCTGAGGCTTCAGTTGCAGAAAGCCCAAATGTGTCTCTCACACGTCGTTCTCAAGCGTTGGGCATCTCTGTGACGTCGTTGTGGCGAATTTTGCAAAACGATCTTGGCCTACATCCTAACAAGATTAAATTGACGCAATAACTGAAGCCGCTTGACCACCAGAAGCATCGTATATTCGTGAATTGGGCTGAGCAACAACTTGAAAATGATTCGGATTTTCATCGAAAAATCATCTTCAGCGATGAGGCTCATTTCTGGCTGAATGGCTTCGTCAATAAACAAAATATGCGGTATTGGTCAGGCAGCAATCCACACGTACTCCATGAGTCATCATTGCATCTCGAAAAAATTACGGTTTGGTGTGGTTTATGGGCCGGCGGCGTCATTGGGCCGTACTTCTTCCGTGATGATCAAGACCGGCACGTTACTGTGAATGGGGATCGCTACCGTTCAATGATAACTGGATGATATGGACTTGGAGGACATGTGGTTCCAACAGGACGGCGCCACAAGCCACACAGCGAATGTCACAATCAATTTATTGGAAACCAAGTTTGGAGAAGGTGTTATCTCACGAAAACGCTTGGCCGCCTCGGTCGTGCGATTTGACGCCTTTAGACTACTTCCTGTGGGGCTACGTCAAGTCTATGGTCTATACCAACAAGCCAGCGACGATTGATGAACTTCGTACGAATATCGAACGTGAAATTGCAGCAGTATCGGCCGATTTATTAGGTTCAGCGTCTGGACTTGTGCAAGCGTGCCCGTGGTGGCCATGTAAAAGAAATCGAGTTCCATACATAATGGCATCGAACGTATTTTCAAAAGAATAAAGAATTGAATTGATATCCAAAATCGTTTTTTTTTATTTAAAAAAAAACTTTTGTAGCGCTCTTATTGAAAAACCCTTTATATTAAAAAGTTCGAAATGACTGATGCCACAAAAAAACATTGAAACCGGCTATTACCATTAATAAACTCCAAAGTTATATAAAATATCACATTAAATATATTCATTTTGACATTCATAAATCATTATTTAAAAAAAAAATTCATGAGTCCTTTTAAAATATTAAAATAAATCAATATCAATCGCCTGTCATTAATATAGGTAATTAAAAACAAAACACTCAAAAACCACTCAAACTCTGAAAATGAATAAATTGAAAATACATTTTCAAAAATTAATTTCATGGCAATAAAATCGCAATCAATAATAAGCTTTTGTCGATCACTTGATGACTTATTTCATCGTCAGCCTCTATATGCAGGAACCCTCAATGTCATCAGGAAACGAATGTTCGCCATCACTGCCACCATATTGCATGCTGTTATTAGGTAGCAGCAGCGGCAGCGTGGGCAATAATTTCATCGGTTTCCCTCATCGGCTGCATAACAAATTAGCCATTTTCCCTGCAAAATGTTACGGTATCCGTGTGATTGGGATTGGGACTTTTGCTGCAACAACAACATGGCGATGGCGCTTATTGGCTGGGGTGAAGGGAATTAAATTTATTTATAATTTTGTAGCCAAGACCAGAGGCTGACTATATTATTGGTTGCACATTCGTGTATTACGTAGCAACTTTCCCATAACAATCGTTTTTTTTTCAATTTTTTTTTTGACTACCAAACATTGTGGTTGTTAATAAGTTTCGTGGAAAATCTAAGAAGCGACATTCACGATTTAACGCTACGACTGGTGGAAAATAAAAGCCTTAAAAATTTTTATAGCTATAGAGTCAGTCTGGCTTTGCAGGAAGACATCGGTCTGGGGTGCTTCCTTTTCAAAAATTTTGAAAGAAGTACACAAACAAGGAAAACTTAAAGTAATCTTCAGGGAAAACAATGTTACCCTATGAGAGTCAGCCGACTGTAGGTTGAGTTCCAGGCATTGTATTTCTTCGGATTTCGAAACTTGTCAGTCATTGGTTTCTACAGTATAAGTTGGGAACTCCCTGTGATATTCAAAAGTGTTATTCTTTTCAGAGGAAAAGGAATGAAATAGAAATAGCAATTGGAATGGGAATAGGATTAGGAATGGTAATAGGAAAAGGAATAGGAATAGGAATATGAATTGGAATAGAAATGTGAATACAAATAGGACTAGGAATAGGAATTGGAATAGGAACACAAATAGAAATAGGAATAGGAATATGAATAGGAATAGGAATACAAATAGGAATAGGAATAGGAATTGGAATTGGAATGGGAATAGGAATAGGAATTGCAATGGGAATAGGAATAGGAATAGGAATAGGAATGGGAATAGGAAAAGGAATAGGAATAGGAATATGAATAGGAATAGGAATAGTAATTGGAATTGGAATGGGAATAGGAATAGGAACACAAATAGAAATAGGAATAGAAATAGGGATAGGAATAGGAATACAAATAGGACTAGGAATAGGAATTAGAATTGGAATGGGAATAGGAATAGAAGTGGGAATAGGAAAAGGAATAGGAATAGGAATATGAATAGGAATAGGAATACAAATAGGAATAGGAAAAGGAATAGGAATAGGAATAGGAATAGTAATACAAAAAGGAATAGGAATAGGAATTGGAATTGGAATGGGAATAGGAATAGAAACACAAATAGAAGTAGGAATAGAAATAGGGATAGGAATAGGAATAGAAATAAGAATTGGAATAGGAATTGGAATTGGAATGGGAATAGGAATAGGAATAGGAGTGGGAATAGGAAAAGGAATAGGAATAGGAATATGAATAGGAATAGGACTAGTAATACAAATAGGAATAGGAATAAGAATTGGAATGGGAATAGAAATAGGAATAGGAACACAAATAGAAATAGGAATAGAAATAGGGATGGGAATAGGAATAGGAATACAAAAAGGACTAGGAACAGGAATTGGAATTGGAATGGGAATAGGAATAGGAACACAAATAGAAATAGGAATAGAAATAGGGATAGGAATAGGAATACAAATAGGACTAGGAATAGGAATTAGAATTGGAATTGGAATGGGAATAGGAAAAGGAATAGGAGTGGGAATAGAAAAAGGAATAGGAATAGGAATATGAATAGGAATAGGACTAGTAATACAAATAGGAATAGGAATAAGAATTGGAATGGGAATAGAAATAGGAATAGGAACACAAATAGAAATAGGAATAGAAATAGGGATAGGAATAGGAATAGGAATAGAAATAGGAATTGGAAAAGGAACAGGAATAGAAATAAAAATAGGAATAAGAACTGGAATAAGGGTAGGAATAGAAATTGGAATATGAATCGGAATATACATTTTGATTGGAATTTGAATTGGGATATAAAAATGTATCACTGATCCAGTTTCGAAACGGATTATCACCTATTTCTTGCATTATTATTAAGGAACATACAAACGATTTAAAACCATTTGTAGTGCGTATTGAGAGCAGCAATACAAACAAAACGAAAAACTGCAAAAAGTAAAACAATTTAAAACTCAAAAATACAAATTACAGATACTATGGACGCAACAACGAAGGACATCTAGTGAAAAATTATCACAGGAAATTCAAAGTGAAAAGTGCGTGGTCCAATGGAAAATAAATCGATAGTTGCAATCTTTCAGTTCTGTATTCCGAGACCAGACTCCAGAAGAAATATAGACGGGTAAGGAGCATATGCGGGTTTTTTTGGAACTCCGCGATATAATTTATCATGTCATAATTTTTTTGCGAAGGTATAGTGGAAAATCTGGAAAATACAGTTGTGATATTATTTTCCTGCTAAGTAAACCAAACAACTAGTTGTATTGTGTATTGACGGTGGTGCTCCTTGGTGTAGTGGTTAGTCGGTCTTATTCATTGCCTTAGGATCAGCATTCGATTCAGTAGATTGAAAATTATTATTTTTATAATCTCAATAAGTCTTTCGACAAAAAATAGTAATTTACTGGCCTACTGGGAAATCTATGGTGAAATCTTTTCTAAGTGGTTTGAACACTTTCAAGAGTTCTTCAGGCTTGTACATTAAGTACCCTTATTTTTATTCTATTTCTAGATATCATCAGCATCAACCATCAAGCTGCATTCTGATTATATTAAAAAAAATATCTCAAATGGCTCATACTTATGACGCAATTTGAAATTTGTTCCAATACTTTATTTTTTAAAGAATGGACTAAATAATGCTATAAAGTCACAACTTACAGTCAAATCTTATTCCCTGTATAAATGAGTGGAAGAAGATCCTGTATCAATTTTTTGAAAGAGCTAGGCCGAACATCAAGAGAAATATCTATAGAAGAAACTCAATCATTACTTCATCGAAACAACTATAAACGATTATATTTTAACTTAGAAGGACTCAATTGTTTTAATATTGAACTCAGCGTAAAATTCATCGAATCTCCCGAGATGATCTTTCCATTGCACAATATGCATCAGGAATACGCGATAAAGATACTATCACTTCATTCTCTTTTCAATTTTAAGAGATATTAGGCGAAGCAAGTGTCTTTGTCAGAATGAGGTTTTCCATTTTTTTTTTCAAATTTTTGAGTTAATGTTAATGGCAAAATCCCAATCCTAATGTCCCTTTTCTAGTAGATGGAAAGCAGCATTTGTTCTGTCTGCTGTCTTTAAAAAAGGCTTATTTTTTCACCCTCAAACTGTGAACAGTGAAATTAGCTTCTCTTTTTTCCAAGGTTATGGAAATGAAATATTTTTACCTCGGTTTAGTTGAATAAAACTCAATTTCACTTGTTAACTCTACACAACGAATTACTTTATTTATCAAACACAACTTCATTAAGTTCAATTTAAAATAATTTGACTTCACCATTTATTCAAAATTAAATTATTCCTTAATCTTCAACACTTTTTACTTTATCTCAATTCAACCACTTTTTGTTATCGCTTTCGATGTTCACACTTCAACGCATACTAATCAACTGTTTCCCCTAAAGCGCTAGAGCCACTTATACGTCTATTTATACAAATGGACAAAGTTCTTGAAATGTCTCCTTTGGTAATTTTCAACTGGTACTTTTTTATTGGAGGGGCTGTCAGTGCTTTCGTTAAGTTGGCTGTGATTGGGGATTTGAATGGTGAATTCAGTGATTCCTGCATGTTTTTCTCACCTTAAGGTGAAAACACAATGCATTCTAAAAAAATCGCCTTAACTCCAAGCAAAAGAGGAAATCCACTAAGTTTGATTAGCTCGATTTTTAATAACCTTTTGAAGCTTCAGCCATGTTGCAGTTATAAATTTGTTTTAACATGATTATATTTAAAACAAACCATATCTACCCTATAAACGATTGAATACCTTAGATTTACTTCTGTTGAAACTTGGCCACCATGCGCACGCGCATTAGGCGCTCGTTTCACAGGAAAACCCATCTGCCACACGTATTTACCACAACGTCCCGAACAAAATCCATGTGAAGGAAAAAAGTCTTTAAAATGCCAAAAAAAAAAGAATCTAGTTATTCATTCGCGGCACCACTTTATGCGGCAAGTCGTGCCTCTAAGTACTGTAATTAACAAGATGTATTATGAAATTGTTTTTTGTACGACACTCCAAATTGTGTGCAGTTTGGATCGGTTTTCCTCTTTCCCTAGTTGGATGTGATATTTTTTTTTCCTTCTTCTATCTGAATCTCACGGATGCAAATATCAGTTTATCATCGTGAGCTAGTCTCCCAAATTGGTTGTAAATACTTGCTCCATGATGGTGCGGCAGCGTGCGGTGACTTGTTGTAAGTCATCAAGACTGTGGCATTTAGCACGACAGTTTAAGCTGAAAGTTTATCTCATGATTTGGATGAATAAATTAACATGATATTTTTTTTTGTTACCAATAAAAGCTCAAGACATGTAAGATCATCAAAAAAGGACATTACACAGCAGTAGAAAAAACTCGGTGAAGGGGAGTCGCACATTGCAACATTCCACGAGGCATTGATTTCCCATTCGAAAAGCCAGGTAATTATTGCCAATCGGTGTTCATCAGATAGTATCTGACATTAATAATAATTGCTTCATCATTGCACCTAAGTAAAAAGGCGTGCCCTGTAGGCGGGCCTGCCGTTCGATATTCCCCCCTCCCAAATGAATGTTCAGAGAGTGTTAATGTTTTTCTTGTTGCAATTTTTTTTTAATTTGATTGTATAAATTACACTGTACGGGGAAATAAAGTATTTCTTGTTAAATATTTAAACTGATTGAGTTTCTATGTGGCAAGTTCGAAATAATCGGTTGTTCGGAATACTTTCGATTGGAACACTCGGATCATCAAAAGGTTGAAGTGTTAATTGTGGCGAGCGCATATTGCTGGCGCCGCCGACCAGTCACTGGTTAATCGTTCTCACATCGATCAATGATTGCCAAGTGATTAAATTCTTTCGATTCGATCGTAATGCTATTTAGCTTCTGTGGCAGGTTCTGTAAGTTGATCAAGTTATGCATTAAAAATGCAAGGAATTTCAATTAAATTGGACTATAATTCAGACGAGAAGAAATCAGGTGCTGAAGCAACTGCGTCGTCCTGGAGTTGTTTTGCGTCTTGCTATCTTTTTGTGTTGTTGAATTTTCTTTCTTTTCATCTCAAAACATTAACTAAGAACCGCCGAGAAGATAATTTGCTCTTACAAGAAGATTCTGTTTAGATACTCTTACAATTCTTTGTGCTTCGGTGCCTAGGTTCCCTTTACTGTTTCGAAGAGCTTGCGTATAGGTCCCACTTGGTTCATTCTACCGTGCAGTTCTTTTCAAGTTTCTTTGCTCACACAATCACGTTCTAGCTATGGATTTTCTTTATTATGAGGTATGATCATGGCTTTTTGTGCAGTTTCTCTCTTAACACGCACCATTTTTGTTCTCTCAAATCCTCTCCCTGCGCAACCGACCCTTGGCCAAGTGATTTGGTTTAAGCTATACCAATCGCTTGGCTGTTTTGTGGAACTGTCACGTCTAGGTCTCAGGTGTTGTTAGCGGTGCGAGAAAGCCAGTTTAGCTTGAACCAAATCTCTGCGCAGAGAGAGAATTAAGAGAACAAAAAAAGTTTGCGCAAGAGATTTAATGAGTACAATGCCAATGATGAAATCCTCTTTTTGACAATAAGTTATGATCTTACCTGTGTATCTTTCAAAATTCATGAGTAGAATGGCCAAGTGAATTGGTACAAGCTATAGCGAGATTCGTCGAGGTACATACATACCTGATAAAAGAGTCTTTGGATGCTTTTTCTCCATACGCAGAGTTTTCTTCTCTTTTCTTGGCACTCCTCTTTTGTAGTTTTTTTTTCCCGTTTTAGCATTTTCATTCGAGTTTTCTTTATATTTTGGTCCTCGCTTTCTTTTCTTTGAAAAATCACGGTCTGAGTTTTGCTGGAAAATTCCAAGAACTACCTAGAAACATGTGCACGTCGAATATTTGAGATCGGCGATTTGCGACAAGTAAAGGCAGTTGGTTGGCAGTTCGACCATTTGGACATTATCAAGTTGCTGTAAAGAGAGGATTATCGTCGACATTGACATCATGGACAGAAGTCAACAAGCTGTACAAGACTCCTTTACCCAGATCGAGGAGGCGGCCCAAAACCTGGGGCTGCATATTAATGAAGGAAACACAAAGTAAATGGTGGCTACGTCTGCGAGAAGTTTTGGTCCAACTATCAGTGTAGTGGAGCATGAATTTGAAGTAGTGCAGTCCCTTAACTACATTGGGTCCAAAATAACAGCCGATAAGAATATGGAGGAAGAAATACGTGAGCGACTGCTTAAGTCCTACAGAACCTACTATAGTCTGTCACGGCTCTTTAAATGCGGATTTTTTACCATAAAAACCAGTAGCACAAGACTATGATTTTACCAGTACTCACATATGCATCCAAGACTTGGGTTTGATACAATCATGAATTTTATGAAATCTATCTCGAAGCATATATTGTTTAAACAAATAATAATAATAATAATAAACCACTCGGTAGATTCCGGTGGTCTGCGCACCTAGCTCGCTTGAACAAAGAGGAACCAGCTCGGAAAGTCTTCTGCAGTTCTTTTTATGGTAGAAGACAGCGTGGCAGACCTTGCTTGCGTTGGAAGGATGGCGTATCTCAGGACGCCCGAAGCCTTGGGGTGCGCAATTGGATGGCGTCGGGGAGCTATTGGGATGTATGGAAGAACTTGTTGAGTTAGGACCGGATCGGTTCCCGGTTGTTGCGCCAATGGTGATGAAGGAATTAGTCTATATTTCGTTTTAAGCACTTGCTTGTAAATAAGCAATTTGTTATAGCATTCATTTAGATTAGGATTAGGATATTTTCAATTATAATAATTTACTTTCACGGTCGGACGCATGTTTGGCCCATATTAAGTTTGTTCGACCAGCAGAGTTTTAATGTAGACGTCTAAGCTTTCATATAGAACTTCATTTGTTCGTTGACCCGATGTGGCAGTGGAAGTGGTCCAAAAGGACAAGAAAAAGTCTGTCCGACCGGCGGTTTTGTACATTTTATGTAATTTGCCATTTATTTGTGCCTAAACTTTCCATTGACCCGATGAGGTAGGTGTTCTTACGGCCGCCTCCCCTACTATTAGTTATAATTAAGAAAGATAAAGCTCTTTTCGATGCTTATATAGCTCAGTCGCTTATTCTCCTTAGGACTGTTGTAACAGGTTCGCGGAAACGTCTTTATGTTACGAAAATCAATTTTTCTTTATACGTAACTGCCTTAAGTCCGAATATTTGTATTTTAGTAACAATTGTGTTACCTAACATGTTTTTCTTTATAATCAACACCTGCTCAAGGGATATTTTGGATACCCTTTTAATGTCAGTGCGCGAGGAAACAATTATTGGATTAAAAGAAATGCCGATGCATATTGGTTTTAAACTTCTGAACATCATAATGGGAAGGGAAAATAGAGCTGAGCAAAACATTCCAAATTAGAGCTGTACTGCTGAAGAATCCCTTTACTTAACAGAGCGCTACAAAAGTTTTTTTTAAATAAAACAAAACCGGTTTTGGAATGAAATTCTTTATTCCTGTGAAAGTACGTTCGATGCCATTATGTATGGAACTCGATTTCTTTCGCATGGCCACCACGGGCACGCTTGCAGAACTCCAGAAGCTGAACCTAATAAATCGGCCGATACTGTTGAAATTTCACGTTCGATATTCGTACGAAGTTCATCAATCGTCGCTGGCTTGTTGGCATTAACCATAGACTTGACGTAGCTCCACAGGAAAAAATCAAATGGCGTTAAATCGCACGACCGAGGCGGCCAAGCGACTGGACCATTTCGTGAGAAACACGTTCTCCAAACTTGGTTTCCAATAAATTGATTGTGACATTCGCTGTGTGGCTTGTGGCGCCGTCCTGTTGGAACCACATATCCTCCAAGTCCATCATCATCCAATTGGGGCCAAAAATATTCGGTTATCATTGAACGGTAGCGATCCCCATTCACAGTAACGTGCCGGTCTTGATCATCACGGAAGAAGTACGGCCCAATGACGCCGCCGGTCCATAAACCACACCAAACCGTAATTTTTTCGGGATGCAATGATGACTCATGGAGTACGTGTGGATTGTTGTCTGACCAATACCGTATATTTTGTTTATTGACGAAGCGATTCAGCCAGAAATGAGCCTCATCGCTGAAGATGATTTTTCGATTAAAATCCGAATCATTTTCAAGTTGTTGCTCAGCCCAACTCACGAACATACGACGCTTCTGGTGGTCAAGGGGCTTCAGTTATTGCGTCAATTTAATCTTGTTACGATGTAGGCCAAGATCTTTTTGCGAAATTCGCCACAACGACGTCACAGAGATGCCCAACGCTTGAGAACGACGTGTGAGAGACACATTTGGGCTTTCTCTGCAACTGAAGCCTCAGCGGCAGCAATATTCTCGACACCACGGGCACTTCTTTCAATTTTTTCCATAATCACGACGATTATGACGACCATAAATTGGACGTAGCGTTCTTAACGTTGAGGCCACTGGCTCCGAATTTCGGTAGTAAATTTTAATAATTTCGACTCGTTGCTGGCTCGTATATCTTTCCATCATGAAATGGCAAACCTAACTGAAGAGAAATGTCAAAAGAGTGGCAAGAAATATGGCGTCGTTTGCTGTCCCTGAAAAACCCGATATATTCAACAAACTATGTTAAACATTGTTTGTGTGGCCCTTCTGTGTCATAATATTTCAGACCTTATTGAAGAATTTTGTTGTTCTTTTCATGAAACTCCTTAGAAACCATAAAGCACACATGTATTCCTTTTTACAATTTTTTTCTTGAGAACAGAAGAAGATCACTCGCTTTTTTTTGGTTGTTCTGACAGTTCCTACTTTCAATACTCCCCTTAATCTTGTCTAATCAAATGCTTTTCTAATTTATCACAAATGCCTTATTTTAGTAACATTTCGAAATGAAAAGAAAATATTCAACAACACCTTTACTCTTACCAAATCACAAAATTTTCCAAAACTGGCCAGCAAAAGTGTCAACAATTATAATATCAATCAATCGTGCACTAATCGCCCTAACGACTCATTAATTTCCATAAAACAACTCTTATCGATTCTTGCCAAATAGCCAGGGAATTTCCTACGATTTCCCGAAAACATTAGTCAAAGTCTTTCTGGGCCAATCGCCCCATCCCAGCAGAGCAGCAGTCTTCAGTTTTCTCCATACTCTGCGATCGTTAATTTCGCCCAGCCAAACAAATTTCTCCGATTTTGCAATAAATCGATCAATCCCAATCGATCACCTGCAAATTATGGGCACCTACATATGTCTCTTGTCAGAGCTCCACCTAGTCGAATGCTACTGACTGCGCCATCCACGGCCAACACCCCAGTCGGGCACGTACTCCTGTAAGAGAGAAAAAAAAAACCCACCGAACACTCTTTGCAAATGGAGCTGCATTTTCGGGTATCGGTTGTGGCTTGGCAGGCCATGGAGAGGTGATTGCGTCCCGTCGTCGGTCGTCGTTGGCTGGGGCATGTATGGTGCGTCTGATCCCATCGCCTCCATAAATATCGATTAGATCAACATAAATTGCTCGAAATTGACAATAAAATGCCATTAACTGTCCGGGCGCACCGATGATGATTGTCAATTATTGATGTCAATCAGTTTGATGATCCTGCTTCGACGTAAACTGTTGCTTGTTGTTTTTTTTTTTTTTTTTTTTTTTTGACTTTTTCGACTTTGTTTTTGGCTTTAATTTTGTGGTATTACGGTGCTGTACGGGTGCATTTTGGTGCATGTGAGATGCATTTTTATCGACTATCGATAATTATTGATAAATTATCCATGCTGGCTGTTTAAGGCTCATTGGGGCATGCAAGGCATGTAGCAGCAGGGCAGTGTTAATGTCCACATTGGACTTAATTTTTTCTGGTTTTATGTAAGTCAGGGACATTTGGAATTCTGGATTTTGTTTCCGTATTTTATTTGGCTTGATCCAGTTTTGGAATTCATATTGATTATGAGTGCAATTGATATTGATCGATATGTGTGATGCAGAACACAGTCGACAATGAACGTAGAATAATTTTGTTCCATTAAAGTTATTCAATTGAATTGCAATAAAATCCTCGTGGGAATTTGGAATTTATTTATGTGAATATTAATAACAAACATTTTTATGCATAATTCCCCAGAGTGGTTTAATTAAAATTTCTTTTCCTGTTCTTAATAGTTATTGTTATTAACTTGTTTTGAATAATTTAGTTATAAATGCATAGTTGCGCTTAAGATTGATGACTTTTAAATATCAGATGGAATTATAAATTCGCTGTAAGTTGAAATTATAAAATTATGAATTACGGTCTTTGGAAAATATGTATTTGAAAATTATACAAAAATAAATTAATAAATTTTAATTGGATTGGATGTTTTCTTCTGTGCTTCTATTTCGTAAGATCATGTATCGCATATTTTATGGTAACAAGATGGAGCTGCTTACAAAAACAAGGGAATATTTAATTATGTTCCAAGCATGTTTTAATCTATTATTTAATTTAAAATTTGATTTTCACTCCCATCTATATCTCTTACAATAAGTACCATATGGCTTGGTTGAAAGTTTGAATAACATGAGTTAGTTATTAGTGTTATTACCTTACCTTACCTTACCTTAGGTAGCGCCATAGTCCGGGGTGGACGTGGGCCTCAACCAACAAGCTTCTCCAGCCAGCTCGGTCCCTGTCTCCAGTTTCGCCCCACGTGGAGTTGGTTGAGGACCTCTTCCACTTGTGTGCGTCACCTGAGTCTCGGTCTTTCTCTACTGCGCCGTCCCTCTGGGGTGAATTCGAAGATTTTCCGGGCCGGAGTATTGATGTCCATCCGCTCTATATGACCCAGCCATCTGAGACGTTGAATTTTTACTCTTTTGGCTAGGTCTGTGTCGCTGTATAGCCGGTAAAGTTCTTCATTGTATCTTCTTTTCCACTCTCCGTTTATGCATATGGGACCAAAAATCACTCGGAGAATCTTTCTCTCGAAACAGCCTAAGGTGTCCTCATCCGCTTTTGACAGCGTCCATGCGTCTGCACCATAGAGCAGGACTGGGAAGATGAGGGTCTTATAAAGGGACAGTTGAGTTGCCGGAGAGAGGGCTTTGCTACTCAATTGCCTTCTAAGCCCGATTGGCAAGAGTTATTCTTCGTTTGATTTCAGCGCTGGCGTTGGTCTCTGAGCTAATAGCGAAGCCCAGGTAGACAAAGTCCCTAACTACCTCCAAGTTATAGCTGTCTATGGTGATGTTTTGTCCAAGACGTCGATGTTGGGTGTCTCCTCTTGATGACAGCATATACTTGGTTTTGCCCTCATTGACTGCTAGACCCATTTTTCCGCTTCCGTCTCGATACTCACAAAAGCGCTACTGACATCGTGCGTTCTTCCGATTATGTCAATATCGGATTAGACGGACTTTTGAAAGATCGTGCCTCTGGTGTTGGTGTGAGAGTTCTGCACTATTCTTTCAAGTATGATGTTGAAAAAGTCGCATGACAGCGCATCGTCTTGTCTAAATCCTTTTTTGACTTCAAAGGTGTCAGTGAGGTCTTTACCGACCTTGACGGAACAGCGTGCGTTTTCCATCATCATTTTACACAAGCGGACGAGTTTGGCAGGGATGTTAAAACTGCACATTGCTCTATACAACTCGTCTTTATAAATACTGTCGTACGCGGCTTTGAAATCGATGAAAAAGGTGGTGGGTATCGATTTGAAGTTCTTGAGTTTTTTCCAAGATCTGCCGAAATGTGAATATTTAATCGATAGTGGACTTTCCTGGCCTAAAACCGCACTGATATGGACCTATCAGATTGTTGACGAATGGGTTTAGGCGTTCACACAATACAGCAGAAAAGATCTTGTAGGCGATGTTGAGGAGACTGATACCCCTATAGCTGGTGCAGCTCAAAAGGTCTCCTTTTTTAAGGATCGGGCTAATTATGCTGAGATTCCATTCATCGGGCATGCTTTCTTCTAACCATATTTTGCTTATGAGTTGGTGCATTCTTATAGCCAAGTCTTCGCCTGCAGCTTTGAAGAGCTCGGCAGCTAGGCCATCGGCTCCGGCGGCTTTGTTGCTCTTAAGTTTAGATATAGCTAGCTTTATTTCATCCAGATAAAGTGGACCATTCTGCCTGACAGCGAAATTCGTTTCGTCATCGCCGTTATACAGTCTGCAGAATTGGTTTTTCCATATTATCAGCATTGACTGCGATTCCACTACGATGTCCCCTTGATCGTCTTTGCAAGCTTCAGTTCGAGCTCTGTACTTTTGACAGTTTCTTTGCACCTTTCTGGTAAAGCTTTTGAACTTAATTCCTGCAATAACAGCTCTCCATTTCCTCGATCGCGTGCTTCTCATGTTCCCTTTTTTCTATCCGAGAAGGCGGTGTTCCTCTTTTCTCTTCTGCTCGTAGAGTGCACGGGTAGTTCTGGTCCTTCTTTGCAGCGCCGCTTCTTTGTTTAGCTGCGTGTGCTTGCCGACAGTCATCATCAAACCGGGGGTTTCCTTGTGGTGGCCGTGTAAAACCCAGCACTTCAGTCGCGGCTTCCCTGATGGCATTTTGGCAATGTTGCCACTGGTTCTCAATGCTTGATGCTGGCGGCAAAGGACTCCTTTGGAGGTTATTTGAAACTCGATCGGAAAAGGATCTGGAGATTTCTTGCGATTGCAGCCGTCCGACGTTAAACTTCCTCACAGTATTACCTCTTCTTGGCGTGGGTCGTGATATCCTAAGTCGTACCTTGGCTACAAAGAGGTAATGGTCCGAGTCAATGTTTGCCCCTCGGAAAGTTCGGACATCCATCATTGATCCATGATTTTCTGCTTCTGTTTCCCGAGGTCAAGCAGGTGATTCTTGAAGAGATTTGTTCATTGTGTTGTTGATTTTTGCTATATACAAGGTGGACCAAAAGAAGTCATCTGATGTTGCTTGGCTCTCATTTTTTTTTTCTAAATAAAAACTTCGATTCTGTTTTTTGATTATGTTTATTTGAACCTTTAGAATTTTATTGGTCAAGTCGAGAAAATGATATCGGCCAAATGTGGGCCGTCACAATTGATTGCCATACAGACTCGTTTTATGGCATTTTTCATTACTTCGACGAGAACTTCGGGCGACAGATTTTCGCACTCGTGTCGAATTTTGTCCTTGAGGTCTTCTAAAGTCTCGGAATTGTTCACGTAAACACGGGACTTCATAAAACCCCACAAAAAAGCCTGGAACAGTTAAATAGGGTGATCTTGCGGGCCAGTGCAAATCGCCAAAACGAGAGATGAGGCGACCCGGGAACCCCGCCTTCAGAATATCGGTTGTGGCTCACGCAGTGTGTGCCGTAGCTCCGTCCTGTTGGAACTACATGTCCTCTAGTCGTCCTAATTCGTTTAATAACGGCAGAAAAAACTCGGTTAACATGTCCCTATAGCGCGCACCGTCCACCGTTGTCGTTTGACCAGCGGCGTTCTCGAAAAAAATGGCCCGATGACTCCTCCGGCGTGAGGAGTCATCGGGCCAGTGGATTTTGGGTGCCCCAGAAGTGATAGTTTTGCTTCTTCACGTACCCGCTGAGGTGGAAATGAGCTTCATCGCTCATTATCGAAAAATCGTCCACTTCGTCCTCAAGATTGAGGAGGCGTAGGTTACATGCGTTTGGCGGTCGACAGGCAGCAGCTGATGCATGGACTGGATTTTGTACGGGAACATGCTTAAGTCTTTGACCAAAATTCGCCTTAGGGACGACCGGCTGATGGCTAATTCCGAGGTACAGCGTCTGGTCGATGTTTTCGGCGACAGCTCGATATCCTCGTCAACTGCGGCGATATTCTCGGGGCCGGCCGCTGTTGGTAACGTCTCGTGTGGTCCCATACTCTACAAGCTTGGTGGCCAAACGGCGCAGTGTTTGCGCAGTCGGTGTCGGACGCAATTGGCGCTGCGCCAAAACTACAGACGAATTGTTACGCAAAAAAATAGACGCGTTTATTCCGCGTTCTTGGAGAGTGTATCGATCCATGGCTTATTCACTTATATTCTACATCTGTCTAGTCCACAAATGTCAAAACAGATTTGACATTGGCGGCCAGTTGCAAAAATAAGAGCATCTTCCAATAGGGTGTTCTCTTTTGGCCCACCTTGTATTTTGTAAACAAAAATGCCTTTTTTCGATAATAACTAAATTTATTTGTATAACTGACAAAATAAAAATTATTTATCGTAACATTGGAAATAAATGGAGATGTGGCTACATGAGTTGCTATAGAGGTGCACCTAGAGCTACTGCGTTTTTGGTTCCTGGAACTTGAACCATAGGCTTATAATCAAGATTTTGTCTCACAATTACGTCGTTAAGGATGTTTTTTTAGACGTAAGGTTTTCAAGAAGAAATAAAACGCTTTATTATAAAAATACGGATGTGCCATTATATTTAAAAAAAATGGTTTCGAGCAAGTGGCCACCGTGGCTGGCTCGAATAAACTCCAGCCGAGAGGCCCAAGTTTCCAAATTTTGTGAAAGTCGGGATCGGTGGCCAACTCGTTTTGGGCCCATTCGCCGAACGTGCGACGCGATTGATGGTCGTTCGTCTTCACTTCTTGCACTAGTTGGATTTTGTAAGCCCGCATACTAAGATCCTTCGGCAAAATCTTCCATCAAGTGGATGGGCACAGCTCCAATTGTTGCGCGCGATGGCAGATAGACACATTCGGGTCTTCTTCGATACTCTGCTCCACCGAACCGAACCATTATTTTGGTGATAAATTGCACGATTTAAAAACGTTGTTCAGAAGTATGTCTATTAATTATAAAATGGCAAACTTTACTGAGCATAAATCAAGTAACAGCTGTCAAAAAGACCAACTCCGAAAAAAGTATTGCCAGATTGAAAACCACAGGTCTAAAAAAAACACCCTTTACTCTGCAAATGTAAATTTTCGAAGGTTGTGGACGGCTTGTTTAGAAGCTGGAACAGACTTGGCAATTCGCCCTGGATAGTATTTCGTGAAATTTATCAATGGAAATTGGCTCATTTTACGTTTTCTCTATAAGCTTGAGAGTTTCTACGTATCACTCTGCCAGTAGAAAGATGTTTTAGTGCAGTAAAAAATTGGAAAATCTCAGTTTTTTTACAGAATTTTTTTTAAACATTGGCAATTTGAAAATCGTGGCGTTGAAAATAGCACTTCCGTTTTTAGGGCCAGTATAATCAATACACAGATACACTCTTAAACAATTTTCTTTAAGTTTGTCTCAATGGTGTGCTGGGGCCTTCTCTGGAGATTTCTGGTTTAGTGTGCCAGCGCTAGCTGCTTCATGCGAAGTAAAAATTAGATTTGGCTTTGTTTAGATTAAGGTCGTAGTATTTAATAAGTCAATCTTTTAATGAATCTCCGTAAACAATAATATCATCAAAATAAGAAATATCTCCGTTCAGACTTTTTATCTTTTAACCTGGAGTGGAGAGTAAAAATATTGATATTTTCATAGACAGCCAGGTGGCAATCAAGGCCATACCATCAATCGTCTCCAAGTCCAAACTGACTGACCGCTGCGTCGGAAAGATCTGCAACAAATCAGTGATACAAACCTTGTTACCTTTCGATGGTTCCCCAGACACTGTGACATTCAAAAGAATTTACGAGAATTTCCTCAAAGTTGCACACGAGAGATGGTCAGAACTCGACAATTGTAGGTTCTCAAGAAGTCTTTGGCCAAACATCTCCTTACGGGTCACAACTCGTAGAACCGTAGAACGGGCTTTAGCACATCAGGTTTGCATAAATGTCAAGACGTTGATGCAGAAGAGGGCTCATATCACTTCCTTTGTGAATGCCCCAGCCTAGCTCAGACGAGAAAAAAACAGACCTCGGAGTTTATTTCTTTGACGAACTTGGTGACGTTTCAAAGAACCACTTACAAATGTTTTGAAATTCATCAACATTTCAGGATGTTTTAAGGATGCACCTTAAAACCAATTCTACCCCAAATTCTCCATTTTTCACCACACCTTTTTCTTCCAACTCCTGGGGACTGCAGTTGATCCTTGAGATCCGAGTGAGATGATTCGGCTGCCTAGTAAAGCTTTGGCCATTGCCCCAAGGAGTAGATGTACTAAGCAAGTTAAAATTCTAGTCATGTGTAAGGCATGAGTTACACTATTTGCAGGAAGTGAGGTAAATCTACACGTCTCCCTTTTTAAGTCAGGTCAGGTTAAATCGGAATTATCTGGACATTGGAGTCACACATGTTATCTAGTTCTCTTTGAAATGGGCATATTAACTGCCAGTAGATTAAGACAAACCCGATCAACTAAGCTTTATAGTAGTTATCCTGCATGGAGTGATAAATTATTATCACACTTTATTTTAACTTTAGGAAGAAATTTATTTATTATAATATTATAGTAAGACACCTTTCATGTCATCTTTAAAAGGCAAAATGTTCTAGTCATCTTATTTCAAAAGGATTTGACCCTAAGAGACTGTTATAGTCTCCCCAGTCGAATTATGCCTGCTTTTGTCCTTAAGGAGGATCATCTCCAAATCAAAGAGCACCTGCAAGTGCCCGTATAGCTTCAGTTGAAACAATTCGAAATACTGGTAGCGAGTCGAGAAGCATTATTCTCTGAGAACAGAGAACGGAGAATTGCCAAAAGGCTGCACACTCAACAAAAACTGAGCGAACTGCCAACGTTTTCTGAGGTCAACCCGGCGAACCCCACAGGTGGAGCTGCAGAGCGAAGCAGAAAAGTGGGAAAATTTCGGTAGCAACCGTCGGGACGGCCCAAATTAAAGGATATGGAACCAGACGAAATGTTCTTCCAGCAGGACGGTACTACGTACCACACAGCAGATGCCACGACTGACATTCTTGACGAACGATTTGAGGGTAAGCTTACCTCTCGAATCAGAGGTGACCTGAATTAATCACCAAAGTCATGCGATTTGACCCGGTTAGACTTTTTCTTGTGGGGTTTCCTGAAGTCGTTGGTCTATGTCTATGCGAATGAACCATAATTAACCGATGCGCTTAAGGTGAACATAACATATGCCATCGCTCAAATTCAGCTGGATCTATACGGAAGAGTCATTAAAAATTGGACAACTCGGATGCGTGCCACCGTGAGAAGATGAGAAAGGCATTCGAATGATGCCATATTCCATAAATGCGCAATTAAAAAAAAAAAAGAAAAAGACTGTTCTTAATACCTCAAACACACCTTGGTTTATTCCATTTCAAAATCTACCCGCCCTTATTGAAAAACCGTTAAGTTTATTTGAAAAACCAAACCTAAAAAACACTTAAAACTCATACTTTGAATTTCTAAAAAAAGAGTTGGTTGTAAAGTCGGTTTACGGACGATAATTTTACGTGATAATGTCATAAGAAAAGATTGATGGCTGCAACACTAACATACAGCCCGTTAACTCACACCCACAAGCTCTCTCGTTAAATCCACACACACACCCCTATATCTACATCTACTTTCTACTTTAACAAAACTCCGCCTATTTTGTATTTCTTTGTCTCTTCTTGTTCTTTTTGAATTTGACTGGAATTATTTTGAGAATTTGCGCCTATTTCGATCGATTTTGGTTGAAAGAACCACAGTATCGCAGCGTGCGTGACTTTTCTTATCAGCATGAGTCTTATCAGCATTATCATCAGCATGAGAATGTGTAGCCTGTCATCGATTTATAAGACGTTATCGCGTCAAAAAATATGCTTCATTGTTACAATTGTTTTTCCATTTCAGGTCCCCTCAGGACCATAAATGAAGTGTACTGCGTGTGGGAAACCATGATTTCCACTTCCATACTTACTCCACCTGGTGCAGCAAATTGTTTCCACTATCACTATACCATTAGAGTTTCCTTCTTGACCACATTCAGCCTAACACACTCAACAATACAACGGATGCCACGCAAATGAGCACCAACAAATACTGCCCGATGGATATAAGCCCCACCATTAAGCCCACTAAGATCCTGGTCTTTAGCCGCTCCGCTGTGCACCATCATTTATCTCAATTTAAATGACCAGACTCACCAGTGATCATATTTCTTGCATCGACTCAACCAGCACCTATAATAGTTGCACCGCCTGCAGTCCAATCCAACAGTGCGAAATAGTAAAATGAATCGCCCAGCCAGCCTCTCTTCAGCTGGCTATCATTATTCACAGGCATCCTCCTCAGCATGACATGTTAATCGGATCGGATTGTTGCTCCAGTGACGCATTACGCGGTCCATTATCCTCCTTCCATTCACGCGCCGCCGCGCCGCACGGAGTCACACGGGGATGGACATTTGTCGGCATTTATGTCTTTCTGATAACACGAAATTACCGTTTGGGATTACGTAAGTTTCCAATAAAATCCAACACCGCAGAGTTGCGCCTGTCAAAAGGACTTCGCTGTAGTGTTGGGTGCTTCATTAATCCCCAAAGCAAACATATTAATGACTCCTTGCGTCATTTGTTTTTTTTTTTATCATCATGGAGGCGAAGAACTTTTCCGAGGAGGGCGATCGATTATAGAAAAACGAAGTTAATGATAGTTATTAATTATTTTTTGGCGTGAGTACGGTGATTTGCCGCTAGGGGGTGTTGGTTCGCTATATACCAACTGCGAATGGTGCAATATTTTTGTCTTATTTAGTACGTTGACGCACACGCCTATGTGGTGTTGTGCTGGGCCTCTGGTGTCACGCAGACGTAACATATCCCAGGTGTACACCATCAGCCGCAGGAGCGCGTTAATTACGATCTTTTGATCAATCGCTGGACATAAAATTCCACGTTGCAAATTGGTCTCGGGTCTTGGAATGGTAACAAAGATAAATGTTGGAAATTAGTCAATTTGGTTGAGAAATTGTTTTAAATGGGAATTTTCGATACCGTTTTTGGGGAAATTAATTTTGAAAAATAGTTGAGTCGGAGCAGGGGGTACAAACACATCTGTTATTTGCAACAAGAAGCTGGGACAGAAAACAGGTTGAATGGGAAGAAATAGGGGGTTTTATTGGAAGTCTAAACAAAATTGATCAAACGAAGTGACCTCTCCTGGTCACCTTCCCATACAATTGAACTCTCATAAATTACCCGAGTAACTGCTATTAACTTTTGAACATCAATGCTTCCAAATGATTAAAAAAAAACACACAATGTAACTTTTTCATTACCTTTAATGACTTAAGGTACAATTAGATTCTGCCCAATCGTCTTCAAAATCCCCCAGAATTAGTCCAAATGGGCGCATGGAAAGCAATCCCCTCCCATTTGAAATGGCTCTTGGAAAGAGATCTCCACAACACAAAATGTTTAATCACATCCTTTCCCATTAAAATAATGACCGCAGCATCCTGGAATTTCATTCTCCAAAACGACGACGTGTGTGTCATTCGTCCAAGCGACATGCTAAACGAAATGTGCACGACTTTAATGTTCCAACTCTCTATCCTCTTCGGGCCGACCGGCCAACCAAAAGATTGCAGGACCGCCATCACCACCAGCCAGCGCGAGAATCAACATTCCTCCAGAAAATTGAATCCCTGACCGCAAAACATCTTACTGCGAGCTGCGCATCCTAAAACAACAACAACAACAACCGCCACTTGTTTTAAACGTTTTTTTTATTCCCGGACTTTTTGTTTGTCTTGCTGCCTCTGGAAATTAACATTGCATGCCATCAACTAATGAGGTCCATTCCGAGGCTCTGAGACGTGGTTGGTGGATCACCAGAGACGTTGTGGCGAGGCTCCATAATTGCGCTGCTCACGTTCTCATTTAGCTGCGCGCCACTTGAGCTTTTGTTTACTTGTCGCTCGTTTAAAAACATCGCGACAGGTCTTATGTTCGGCGATGAGATGATGATCAGATCCTTGCGGATTACAATATAACATGGAGATGAACGCTAGTCAGTCGTTTGAGGAGGCTAAAATCGTGAGAGCGTCATCTATGTGTATAGACTTTGCTGGCTGCTGGGATAGCGACTATAGAATCGGCATAAGTGACATCAGCAAGATCGGAACTACGCAAATGTGTGACGTAGAGTGTGTTCATTGTTTGCGTGGTATCCGAAGAATCCGCAACGAAATTGGTCTAAAAATAATTTTTGTCATACGCTACATCGACAACGTCAATAGCGGAATTATTAATATTTGCCAAAAGCTTACAATCGCTGGCGAACCAGACGTAATTAATATAGACTCCCACGTAAACTTTTCTTCTCAAATATTGACTCAAAAGCTATAGGGGCTCCAAGAAAACAACTCGATAAGCAATTTTGAGTCTAAAAATAGAAAAATGGATACAATGGGTGAAGTGGAAGGAATTGAATGTTTTCCGAGAGTTTATCGCTCAGCGGAAGGTTATCGTTACAAGTTCAAATTTTTAGAAGAGTGAGATTCCAAGGGGAGAGATATGTGATCCATGATTCCATGTTTGTAGTTCTTATTTTGTATACTCTTCCCAGAAGGTTATTTCGATTACCTTATCCGAAAGAAACACTTGATTTCCCCCAAATCGGAGAGAATCCACCGCAAAAACTACATTGAGGCTTAAGTGGAGTTAAAGAAAATAATAGTTTTTTTTTAATGACGAAGGAAGTGACAAGTCCTTCTAAAGATACAAAACGCCATGATCTAATGAAATATTTTCGAGAATGATCCGAACTATATTACCTGAAAATATCCAATCTGCTAGACAATTTTAATTAATATTTGAACAATACTTATATCCCCTCCTCATTCAGAGTCCAGAGTGGCAAACTAATTACGGATCCGTGGGTTGTAGATGGCTGTTAGAGCAAGGCTTTACCAAAAGTCGTAAGACTTCACAAAATCAGCGAGAGATTCACGGTGATCCGTATCAAGGCCAAATTCCACTATTTAAGCCTTATAAGTGCTCATGCACCTACAAAACAGAAAGATGTCACTGCCAAAAAAATGGTTCCTTGCCAAAACGCACGAGCAAAGCCCAACACAAGAAATTTACATCACATTGTGGGATTTTAACACCAAAATTGGGAGATAGGGACCTTTGGTAAAACAATGGTTAATCAAATCTGCAGCGGGAAAAATATGGTTTGCGATTCCTTCGTCTTTAAATCCTCAAGGCACATGGCGGTCAACTGCAGAATAAATAATAGGTGACCGAACAATAACAGAAACTTTTACATCTCTTGAGCACAGACGTAATGTTTCTTGCCTTTCATTATTTGATCGCTATTTCCATAAACAATGCTCTAGCGAAATAGCCAGCTGCATTCCTCCCCTGAAACCATAATCTTCTGACCATCCGTACATTTTGAGGAGCAAACATCGACTCAGATCTTTAACTGGTTGGTGTCAAACTTGGCGTACAGATATTCATGGAAATTATTGGGCGATCAACAACCACGCAGAGGAAATTCAATGTTAAACTACTTTAACCAGAAGCGACCGCCAAAGCCTATACGCGTATTCCTTGAGCTAGCGAGAAATATCCATACTGGCTTCATGAACCCATAAGACCAATGGCAACTATTGGGCTTCTCACAACCATCTCCGAGAAACCCCTGGTTCGACTCCGAATGTGCTCGGAGAAACAAAGCCAAATCGGAGGCATTAAGGTCTTGGCTCGGCAAAAGAACTCGACCGTCTTATAATCTGTACGTTTAGCCAAGGAACCATAAGGAAATCGCTGATTCACGAGAAAGAAGACTTCTACAGAAGAGTGGAACAGTCAAGATCGATGTCGATCCTTACCATCTGGAAAGACTATTTCAAGCAGTTCTTGAATGGCAATGGTGGCCAATATCCGATCAATGATCGACCTACAACAGTCAATCTAGATGACAAGCTACAATTACATCTGCCTGTCCAAAATGAGATTGCCAGACTAAAAAAGAACAAAGGAGCTGATGTCGGTGGGTTTCAAGTGGAACTTTTTAGACACACTGGAGATGACCTGGTCAGGTGCATACAAAAAATCATATGCAAAATATTGTCGAAGGAAGGTATTCCCGATGATTGGAATCTTAGCACCAACTGCCGATCCACAAAAAACGAGATGAACCACCTATAGAGGAATAAGTCTTAAAAACACCGCCTCTAAGATCATGTTTAGAGTCTTAGGCAGTTTGCTGACGAGCTAATAGGTTCTTATTAAGGCGATTTGGAAAATCTACGGTCGACCAAATCTTCACATTGTCCCAGATCCTTAAGAAAACTCAAGAATTTAACATCGGACCTACCATCTGTTCATCATTTTTAAAACATTCTACGACAGTGCAAACAAGATTGAACGGTACCTGGTCATATCCAGCTTTGGAATTCCTGCTAACTGATACGTCTTTTCAAAAAAAAAAAAAAAGCGAGGTCGACGACATGATGTGATAGGAAGCACTAAGCGGTGCTTTCACTTCTATGAAGATTATAAACGAGGACAAGACATGAATAACTTCGAGCTGGTCAGTGAATTTGGGCACTGCTGGAAACACAGGAAACAAAATAAGCACCGAAATCAAACTTAGAATCACCCTTGCTAATCACACGGCTGATTAATAAAGTCTTGCAGTTGGAAATTGGAGACAGCTGGACTATAGATCAAGGCGGAGTGAAAAGCATATTCAGCCAGGCCAGGAGCCAAAGTAAAGCGTCGAATAAATTTTAAAGAATAATAGGGAAGTTTGGAAATCTTAATTCGATTTTTCTGCCTTTGGATTTGTCGAAAAAAGAATAATTTAAACGCCATTTTATTTAAAAAAAAAAATGTGAAAAAGTATGAATTTTTTTCTCAAAATCGTAGGAAAGATTTTTAAATAAAATGCCTTTTCCTTAACAACTTTTCCTAAAAATTAAAACATAATAATTAAAGAATGCAAACTTTAGCACAAAAATAACCATTATTTAAAACCAACATTAAGTCATTTTTAAAATATTGATTTAAAAAAAAAACATTAAAAAAAATTATTAATAATACAAAAAAAAGTTGTCGAAAATATTTTCATGTAAAATTACCTTGACTGCCTACATCTTTCTGAATATCAATTTTTATTATAATCGGTCAACCATTTCTCAAGAAAGTCAAGGAAAAAAAACGGTCCTATGAGCGGTACCATTTTTTTCACCAAAACATACACCACACCTATAAAAGGCACTGATTTTTTTTTCGTAAAAATTCTTGGAGCCGTTTTTGAGAAAAATAGCTTTTACTTAACGGTTATATGGCAGGTACACAAAAATCTAAAATTAATTTTAATACACAAATTAAATTATTAAAAATATTAATTTAATTTCGTGTAAAAGATCTTTTCAAATATAAAATTTTATTGAAATCCAACGAACCGTTACCGAGAACGCCGAAAATTAAAAAAAAAAAAAACTATTTAAAGACTTTTCACATATATTTGGTTTTTATAAAATGATAGCAACTACAAAAAAATGGGCACGACTGGGTCGCACGTACTTGCTCGTATGTGCCTGATTACATTGGAAAGCAAGATCCTTGACAGAAACAAGTAACATTTACGTTGAAAACAACACAGTTTAAACTTATAAAAAGTATCTATAACCACAATACTTAACGGTTTTTAGTAAAAACCAAGTAAGCCATCACACGCCTTAAATAACAAAGAATTTATTGAAAATATATTTCGAAAATTGTGTTTTTTATTTTTAGTTTTTTGAAAAAAAAAAATGTTTTTGGAAATTTTTATATGCAGTTTATATGCAAAATTAAATTGGTTACCTAGAACTTCTTAAATATAAAATTTGACATTAATCCAAAGAGCGGTTAGCGAGAGAGCCAAAAATTAAAAAACCGTTATATGAAAGGTACCGTTAATAGACTTTTCCCGTAAATTTGGTTCTAATCAAATGATAGCCAATACCAAGAAAAAAATTCACAAAAAATTTCATTAAAATATTTGGAGCGGTTTTCGAGCAAAATAAGCTTTTCCTTAACGGTTATATGGCAGATACCGTTATTTGTGGGCATAAGAACTGTAGATCTATATACATACAGACAGACAGACAGACTGAAATTTTTTCTAAATAACTCTTTTAGGCTTCTCTATGATCGTAATGTCATGTTTGATTTTTATCTCAATTTTTTTTATATCCACGAATCTAGTTTTGATACGGATGTATCCAGTTTCCAATATAAACTCGAATCACTATTTTGTTAGTATGTTGTTCCTAAGGTGGATTACTTTGCGAACAAGTCTTGCATCTAACTCTCAGGTTCCAATCATAAAGCAAAGGTTTTCTAACGTCTATAAGTCACTTAGTCTTTGGTCACGAAATTGCATAAGGATAAGGATATAAAATTATAGCTTCAAGCTTCTATTCTAATGGATTTCCTGGATCATGTATGACACATTGTTCCACATTCTAATGTCTGTGCTCCTTGACTTAACCATTCGTTATCACTTAACTAACTTACTTACGTCCTTTTTTCTTACAATTCCCTCCCAACTTCAAAAACCAATCAAACAATAAATCATCCGATAAACTCCGGTTGCTAATTGATATCAACGTTAAGACTCTAATAGGATGCGCAACGATTTGTGACTCTTATCGGCTTCTGTGGCATTAAACAAACACACACAACCACGGTATCAAGAACCACTGTACCACTGACCACGTGTGAGCTGAGATTTCCTCGGCGCCTTTTCCTCGGAAACCCATGACATTGACAATATTCCCTGCTCTCGGTTTGTTTTTTGTGGCATAGTTAATAGCTCCATGAAAAGATAAGCCAGGATCTGTTGGGATGGGAATTGCGCCATTATGCGGCGATAACAACATCGTACTTCTATCTCTCGGATATCATTGAACGGCACGGTGTCCGGTTACTAATTGCTCATCGAATTGGACATGAATTTGGTCATTTTTGGAGTGAACCAAGGGCGGAGATGTGTGAGTCTGTTGATGGACACGTGACAGAGTCACTTGACCAGGATTTGTCAAGCCTTGTTTTCTCAAGAACAATATTTTCTTTTAGAGTGTGTCCTTACACCATCCTAATGACACACATTAGGCCATCTAGAGTCAAGTTTCCAAGTGACTCCGTAAAATGACGCTTTTAGGGCACATCAGCCGAATTGTCTGGCGCAAGGGCTTGCTAATTACATATGTGACCGATGGAAACCGAAGAAGCTAACACGCTGTTTGTTTAGTCTAAAAATATTTTCAAGATTGACGGTCTATATCGTGGTTGTGGCATTGTGTTCTGCGTCCTCCTTGTTATCTCAACTGACAGGAGGGGTTATATGGAATTTCACTTTTATTGTTCTACCAATGCCCACTCCATCGTGTGGCTTAGGGAAAAAAAACAACAACATTTGGGCCACCGACGACGAATCGTCCACAAGGATCATCAGCGAAGGAATCTTAAGACAATGCATGAAAATATCATGATTGGAGCAATCATTGTTGCGTATTAGGCCGTTGGCTATTTTTTTGAAGGAGGACGAGCAGGAGGAGAAGTGCTTTTACCTACCGAGATGCAAACAGAATCGTTTTATAATTTTTTTTTCTTGGTTCAAACCATTCAGTCAGAGAATGGAATGCAAGGATGTGAATGACCATTTGACCAACCGCAGAGACAGAATGGACCGGAATTTTAATGCAGTTTGGCGAACAACGCCCCTGTCGAATCGGGATTCCTTGATTTTTATTTATATTGTTCGAAGAACAAAGGAAGGGTCTCGAACTCGGCAGTTTGAGGAACAAGCAGTTGAAGTGTTTTTTTTTTTAATGTTGAAGAAGAATATTAGCAACTTTTCGATGCTCATCTGTAGTTAAACTTAAACATTGACATTAGATAGGATGACGTGGTTAGAATTCTTTCTTTTTTTTATATTTTTTTGAGAGAATTAAGAAAGAATTCCCTGATTATTCGGGACTAAATAAATACATTTTATTGACAACGATTAATGCTTAAAAGATCGGACAAAAAAAAAACTCAAACTGTTTACGTATAACATCATATAGCTTCTTCTGACATTTCGGGTTTAAATCCAGTGTCCGTCCAGTTTTCCTTTTTGGCTGGAAGTTAGACAACCTTCAAGAGAAAATATTCCTTTCGAAAAATTAATTTTCTCTTCTAAGCCAATACTATTCAGCATTTAGAACTCAATTCCAATCGAAAAGAATTTTTTCCACTCAACAGATTGCAATTGAGAAAGTTTTGAAAAAATCTAAATAAAAAATGCAATAAATTCCAAATTTCTGGAGTTCGGTCCAAGGACTGCTAAACACCATCTTTCTCTTAAATTACCATGAGAATAGTGTTTGAAGAACAGACAACTCAAATAGCAATCAGGATTACATATAAATCACTCAAACTCACCATTTTTAGTTATTTCTGAGGAAAAATAACTACAGAAATAGTTTTTAATGATTTTTCTATTTATTTACGTTTAAATAGATACTACTGTCCTATTATTCCATTGAAATCTTAATGTAAACAAAAATAATGTCAGCAGTATTTAACTCATAGGTTAACTCTTTCCACTATCATGTGTTATATTTGAAATTCACACAAAACCGTAAGTAAATAAAAATAAAAAAAAATCTATAAATGAAAAATGTGAGATGTAAATATTTGCTAAAATTATTTAACAAAGTTCAACTGGTGTGCCTTGGGAAAAGATTCCACTTGACGTCATAAAACCTTCCATTATTAGGTACATAGCTTTGCAAATCACTGAGTTCTTCCTCCTTCACAAAGAATTTAGGTATTTCAATAGCAAACTGTAAAAAACACACGAATATTTTGACTCACTTTTCTAGAATATATTAGGTGTATGGCTGGGTCGTAAGTACATACTTGTTATATATGTATGCTGGCTAACAGCAAAATACCAGTATATTTTAACCTTTGTGGAGATCTGTTATAGATAATGTTTTTTTAATAAATTGAGTTTTTCATCCGGCTCAAGCTTTCGATCTACTTCTCTTTTTTTACAATTTTGCTCCGAAATTATACTTCTGAGGTTCGAACCCTGCTACGGTGGAGAGATGTTGTACTCTCTCGTGAACTCTCTCTTCTGTAAAAAAAACTACGAACAGTTTACGAAATGGAACAGTTTTTGACAATTTTTTGGCGAATTTCACATAAATTAATACCGAACCATAATTGGGATTGCCATCCTATTTTTTTCTTTTCTTAATAGCATTGGTATTTTTACTTGCGATTTAGGTACTAAAAGGATTCGTGCAAAAAAAAAATCTAACAATCAAACATGACATTACGATAATAGAGAAGTTGAAAAAAGTGGGTCCGGAAATTCCGCCCGTCTGTTTGTCTGTCTGTCTGTCTGTTTGCGCTTCTACAGCCTAAACGGATAGGCCGATTTGCTTCAAACTTGGTATTTAGTATTAATTAGGTAGTATCTCGGGGGGTGTTTTCATTTTTGCTCTAGGTCGGAAAATAACAGTATCTGCCATACAATTTTGAACAAAAAGTTTTTTTATAACGGTACCTCTCATGTAACCGGTTTTTTCAAATGCGGTTTTATCGTAAACTATTATCCCGATTTTAATAAAATTTTGCACACAGGAAGTCATTTATAATTCAATTAATATCGCATTTCAAAATTTAAAAAAAAACTTTTTTCCGATTTTTTTAAATATAAAAAAAAATTAGTTTTCGAAATATTTTGAAAATGGGTGGATTGAATTTTTTTAAATAATTTTCCCAGATGAAAACTACATTGCCTTATAATGACATACTAGAAAAAAATTTCAAATATTTTTTCGAAAAGTTTTTCAAAAAAAAAAGACTTTAAAAAAACTGGTCGAAGGATTTTCAAATTTTTCTTCGATGGACATTTAGTTTTCAAATTTTATTGCATACTTAGTTTTTCCAAGAAAACTGTGAAACTAATTAAAAAAATAAAGAATTTTCTAAAAAAAAATATTTTTTCATTTTAATAGACGTGTGGTTTTCAATCTGGCAATACTTTTTTCGGAGTTTGTCTTTTTAACAGCTGTCTCTTGATTTATGTTTAGTTTGGTTTGTGATTTCATAATGAATAGACTTACTCCTGAACAAAGTTTGCAAATTGTGCAAATTTATTACCAAAATAATGGTTCGTTTCGGTGAAGCAGAGTATCGAAGAAGACCCAAATGAGTCCATCCGCCATCGCGCGCGGAAGGATCTTGGTTTGCAGGCTTACAAAATCCAACTCGTTCAAGAACTGAAGCCGAACGCCCATGAAGCGCGTCACACGTTCGGTGAATGGGCCCAAAACGAAATGGCCACCGATCCCGATTTTCACAAAATTGGGAAAATTGGGCCTCGGCTGGAATTTATTCGAGCCAGCCACGGCGGCCACTTTCCCGAAATAATTTTTAGAATATAATGCGAACCCTTAACTTTATAATAAAGCTGGATTCATGGCCGTAACATTAAACTATATGCGTTTTATTTCTGCTTGAAAACCACACGTCTAAAAAAAACACCCTTTATATATGTACATACAAATGCAGCCACTAAGCAATTGTCTAGCATAAGAACAAGTTCATGCGATCCAGTCGTGCATTTTATTTAAATTTTATTCGACGATGTGACCGCACATATGAGCAAGTACGTGCGACCCAGTCGAGCAATTTATTTCAAATTTGAATTTTAATAAAGTTAATCGTTTTTACTTGCGATTATAGGGACTATAAGGCAGGTTTAGGATTCGTGAATATTAAAAAAAATTGAGATAACAATCAAACATGACATTACGATCATAGAGAAGTCTAAAAAAGTGATCGATAAAAAATGTCTGTCTGTCTGTCTGTATGTATAACGAGCTGCAGCCTAAACGGCTTAAGCGATTATCTTCAAATTAGGTGCCTGTGATTATTTTGGCATTCCCCAGAGGGGAAATTGAAATTTTATTTTTAGACCGAAAAATAAGGGTACCTGCTTTATGACCGTTTAGGAAAAGCCTGTTTTTCTCGAAAACCGTTCCAAGATGACATTTTTTTGAGAATTTTTTTGTTGATATTGGTTATCATTTGATCAGAATCAAAGTTACAGGAAAAGTCTATTAACGGTACTTTTCATATAACGGTTTTTTTTAATTTTGGGTTTTTCGGTAACAGCTTTTTGGATTTCTGTCAAATTTTATATTTGAGAAGCTTAATTAATTCTGCATATTAAAATTTTTAATAACTTTTTTTTCTAATTAAAATTAATTTTTGATTTTTTTTTTGAAAAATCAATATTTTTAAAACTAATCAAAAAAAATCATTTTAAATTTTGTAATCACATGTATATTAATAAACTCTACAAAACTGCATACCAAAATTTCCAAAAAAATTTTTTTTTTCAAAAAACAAAACAAAAAACAGGATTTTATCCAAACCGGTCCTACTGTTTTCGAAATACATTTTACATAAATTCTTTGTTACTTAAGACTTATGATGGCGTACTTCATTTTTACTAAAAATCGTTAAGTATTGTGGTTTTGATACTTTTTATAAGTTCAAACTGTGTTATTTTCAACGTAAATGTTACTTGTTTTTGTCAAAGATCTTGCTTTCCAATGTAATTAAGCACATAAGAGCAAGTACGTGCGACCCAGTTGTATCTAAAAAATGAGTTGTAGTTGAGCTAAGAAAAGTTCAAATATTAACGGTACCTGTCATATAACTGTTAAATAAAAGCTTATTTTTCTCGAAAACGGCTTCAAGAATGTTTTGGTTTTCTGGAGAATTGATTAACCGATTATAATTAAATTTTATATTCGTGAAGATGCAAATAACCAAAACAATTATACGTACAAACATTATCGAATATTTTTTTTTGTATTTAATAACTTATTTTTTGTTTTTAAAAATCGATATTTTAAAAACGGGTGAGTGATTTTTTTAATTTTCTTTTAAATGTAGATATTTTTTGTGCTAAAAGTTTGCATCCATGAATTATTTTTTTTTAATTTAAAAAAAAAGTTTAATAATTTGATATTGATTTTGAAAAAAAATCACAATCTTTCACATTTTTTAAAAGAAATAAAATAGCGTTTATATTTTTCCGTTGAAAACTATTTTACGTTGTTTTTTCAAACAATCAAAAGTCAGAAAAATTGAATAAAAACTTTGAAGTTTCCTTAATATTTTTCAAATTTTATTCGTATTTGACAATGTGACCACACATAATCGATTCAGTCGTGCAATTTATTTTTATTGATTTTGGTTCTTTTTTAAGGTTTTGATTTAGTTATTTTCGGTTGCAGTGGCTCATTATTCCTCGTTCGGTAGCGTTGTTATTAAATGTGTAATAATTAAAATGAGTTTTTTAACAATGGCTTACACTGGAGTGTCACAAATTAAGAGCTCTTTGCAAATTAATAAAGAGTGATTTAGATGAATAAAACTTTAAGTTGGCAACACTATTTTAACTGGCGGCCATTTTGTCAGCTGTCAAGTGATGTTTTTAGTTTGGTTTGGCATTTCAACATGAATAGACTGACGCCTGAACAACGCTTCCAAATCATTCAAATTTATTTTGAAAATCACGGTCCTGTTCGAAATACTTATCGCACACTACGTCCATTTCACGGTCAACATAAACGCGTCTATCAGAGCAATTAATTCGATTAACTGTGGAACGTTTTCCCGTTAACTCTAAATGATAATACGCATCCACAGAGACGTCGCACAGTGCTTACAGAAGAAGTAATTGCTGCTGTAGAGCTTAGAGTAGAGAAGACCCGAATCAGTCTATCCGCCATCTTGCACAGGAATTGAATATGTGTCCGTCCACTTTATTGAAGATTTTGCCGAAAGATCTTGGTTTGCGTGCTTACAAAATCCAACAAGAATTGAAGCCACAGGATCACCCAGCAAGGCGTAGATTCGGTGAATGGGCCCAAAACAAGATTGCCGTTGATCCCAATTTTCATAAGCGAATTTTGTTCAGCGATGAAGCTCACTTTTCGTTGAATGGATACGTCAATAAACAAAACTGCCGTATTTGGAGTGATGATAATCCTCAAGTGTATGTTGAGACACCGTTACACCCACAAAAACTGACTGTTTGGTGTGCTTTATGTGTTGGTGGAATAATTGGTCCGTACTTCTTTAAAAAACGATGCTGGCCAGAACGTTACAGTCAATGGTGACCGCTGTAGAGCCATGTTTACTGACTTATTCGTTCATAAATTAAACAACCATGATGTGTAGGAGCTGTGGTTTCAACAAGACGGCTCAACATGTCATACATCTCGTGCCACAATTGATTTATTGAAGGAAACGTTTGGTAACGTTACGGACCCGTGATTTGGGCTCCAAGATCGTGCGATTTAACGCTGTTTGACTATTTTCTGTGGGGATATGTGAAGTTGCTAGTCTACGCCGATAAGCCCGAAACGATTGACCACTTGGAGGACAACATTCACCACGTTATTGCCGATATACGGCCACAAATGTTGGAAAAATCATCGAAAATTAGACCTCCAGATTAGACTAAGTCCGAGCCAGCCCTGGCGGTCATATGCCAAAAATAATATTTAAATTATAATGCCAGAAGATTATCTTTTGAATAAAGTATATTTCATGTCAATTTAAAAAAATCATATTTATTTTATTCCATTTCAAAGTTCCATACTTCTAAAAAAACACCCTTTATATAGTTTTCTAAAAAAAAAAAATTAAAAATAAATTTTAAATTTAAATAGGAACAAATTATAATTAAAATTGTTGGTATGCAGAATTAATTTTACTACATAAATCTTCTTAAATATAAAATTTAATTAAAATTCAGTAAGCCGTTGCAGAGAAAGTCAAAAATTAAAAAAATCCGTTGTATGAAAGTTACGTTAATAGCCAATACCTACAAAAATACCCTCAAAAAATGTTCATCAAAATTGTTTAAGCCGTTTTCGAGAAAATAAGCTTATCCTTAACGGTTATGTTGTAGGTACTCTTATTTTAGCGCTAAAAATTAAATTTCAATTTCCTCTCTGAATGCCAAAAGATTCACACATACCATTTGAAGGTATAGTTTGAACCAAATTACGGTCGCGGTTACGCAAAGAGAGGATTCAAGAGAACAAAAATGGTGCGCAAGAGATTTAATGAGTAAAATGCCAGCAATGAAATACTTCTTTCAAAACTGGATAATAAGCCGTGATCATACTTCATGCTTGTGTATCTTTCAAATGAGATGAGCAAAGAAATTTGAAGAGAGCTGCACAGTGGAATGATCAAAAGTGAATTGGTTCAAGCTATATAATCGCCCAAGCCGTTTAGGCCGCAGCTCGTTATACACCCAGACAAACAGACACACAGACATTTTTTGTCATTAATACTTTTTTTAGTCTTCTATATGATCGTAATGTCATGTTTAATTGTTATCTCAATTTGTTTAATTTTATCGAATCCTAAACTGCCTTATAGTATCTATGTATAAGTAAATAATATTACAAAATTCAAAACTTATCACGATCTGGACGATTCAAGAATTGTCCGTAAATTAGAAAACATGAAGCTCCAAATGCCTGACAAATAAGGTAACAAGCTTCATTCCTTCGGATATGATAATTTTTACTTCGAAATAGGTTAAAGGCGTCAGACCATAAGAAAAATCATAGGTTAATTTGAACTGTATAAATTTCAAACAAGCCATTAAGGCTGTTAACCCTACTCTGACAGAAATTGTCAAGGCTCAGACCGTACATAAGAGCGTAAATGATTCTATTGCACCATTCTTCTTTTACACTCTTACAGTGAAAAGATCTCGACCTACATAAATCTGGTCCAGATACTCACTAGCGTACAAATCCTATTCTACTCTTAAGGGACCATTCTGAGCGAATGGAAAACACCAATTGTCGAGTTTATACATAAAGGAATTGCACGACTGGATCGCACGTACTTGCTCTTATGTGCGGTCACAGCTTGGAATAAAATTTGAAAAATATTAAAGGAACTTCACAGATTATATTCTATTTTTCTGACTTTTGATTGCGTGAAAAAAGTACCTAAAATAGTTTTCAGCGGAAAAAATTAAACGCCATTTTATTTTTTTAAAAAATGTGAAAAGGTGAGATTTTTTTTTCAAAATCGTTAGAGCCGTTTTTAAATAAAACGGTTATTTTTTAACAACTTTTTTTAAAAAATAAAAAAAAATAATTCAAGAATTCAAACTTAAGCACAAAAATAACGTTCATTTAAAAACAAAATTTAAAAAAAAATTCACTTACCCGTTTTCAAAATATTGATTTTTCAAAAAAAAAAAATTATTAAAAATACAAAAAAAAAAGTTTTCGAAAAAAACCAATGCAAAATTACTCAGGCTAGCTACATCTTCTTGAATATCAATTTTGATTGTAATCGGATCACCAGTTCTCGAAAAATTGGAAGAAAAAAAACCGGTCCTATGGGAGGTACCGTTCTTAGCCCACCGTATTAAATTTTTTTTCACCAAAATATAATGCTTACCTACACTAGTACACTTATTTTTTTTCAAAAAAATTCTTGGAGCCGTTTTCGAGAAAAATAAGCTTTTACATAACGGTTATATGACAGGTACCGTTATTTTTTGAGTTGAAAAATTTAAAAAACTCCTCTGTAGAATGTCAAAATAACCTTAAGTTCAAAATTTGAAGACGATTGGGGCAACCGTTTAGGCTGCAGTCCAAAATACATCCGAACAGACAGACAAACAGACAGACAGACGGACAGACGGACAGAATTTTGCCAGAATTTTGCCAGTAACTCAAATATGTTTCTCTATCATCGTAATACCATGTTTGATTGTCATCTCAAATTTTTTAATCTGCACGAATGCATAACTTGCATTATAGTACTTATAATCGCAAGTAAAACTTACAATAGATACATTGGCGGAGGATTTTCTTACAAATAAGTAAACTTTCTCAAAAGATCTAACGAAAGGAGTGTTATTGACAACAACACAACAAATTTTGGAACTGATTAAGTTTTTTTTTTTATTCCGATGACTTATTTAACTTTTACCAACGATTTGTATGATTTCAACTTGGACCCAACTCTCCCATTTCTCTGCTTCCCCATTAGGATCGAACTGTGAGTTTCTTAATTAAATCATTTAATATAAATCATTTAAGTCGTTTTTAAGAAATTAGTTGTTAGATTCGTGCAAAGCCATTTATTCTATTAACCTTCTCTTCTGAGCTGCTTTGTTATCTTCGTTATTTACTTTTTTAAAATTCTGTTTTTTCGCCAAACCCATACTTGCCCTTTAGGCAAATAAAGAACTCCCACGGTACATAAAGTACCTACACCTACATACTAAAAACGCCGTTAACTGATAAATCTCCTTTGACGTCAAACATCTGTTTCCGGTTCCACCATATGCCTTCGTCTGCACACTCACGTCACTCCACCAAAACCTATTGTCATCGTTATCATCAACTCGCCCCGTATGGAATGCAATAACGCTTCGCAGTGCCCCTGTTGTCATCGTGTCGATGGAATCTACCAACGACTTAATATTGTTTGAAATTCCAGCGAAGCCCACGAGCTCCTCCAATCATTAGCCCTAATCAAATAATTAACGAGGCGCCAAAATATTGTTGTGTCACGTTTTTGCAGTGAAGTGTGTATTTGCCACCGATGGAGGTGGCAGGGACGTTCGACGATGTCGAGGTGCGTTCTAACCAGGCAGCAGTGCAATGACGCAGAGATTCCCTCCGGCCGGCCGTCCAACACCGAATACGAACTCATATATCACCATATTGAGTGTGTGAGGACGAGGAAGGCCTGATTCTTTGGTTCGCGGGGTCGTTCCGTTCAAGCGGTGTGGTGGTATCTATTTACGTGCCTATCCATGGTTGGCAGTGTGCCGCGGCGAATCGGAAATGCCGATCTGCTGAAATGGCACTGGTGGAAGACATGTGTATGTAAAGGGGTGTACAGTGACAATTGCATTGTAATTGAGTCATCATCGATATAGCGAGGCAACATTGACAGGAATTTGCATTTCTCTGGAATGTCGCTGAGTACAGCAGGCGTTTCAACGTCGCCCATCGCCCGCCGTTGGAAATGAAATGTCGAATTCAAGGAAATGACCTTGACTAAATGAGTGCAATTGATCTTTGCGAAATGAGTCAATTCAATTATTTTGCATGACAAAGAACGATACGAGGCTGATGGCAAGCAACTGGGACTGGGGACTGATATCTGACTATATTTGATGAGTGTAAACAGTTTGTTTGGCGTTTTCTCGAGGAGGATGAATATATTTTGGAAGCCAAGTGCCAGAGGCGGTAATGACGCAGGTATCGTTTAGGTGATAGTTTCAGCAAACACAGTGAAATCTTAGAGTACCGTAGCAAGTTGCAGCGGTAAGAAGAAATGCTTGCAGAGCTCATGATTGGGACACAATTTTAAGTGAAAGCATTGGAATCCTAGTTTATCTCTTGTTTTGAGGGCACTTCCAAACCAAAAAAAAAAAAAAACCTTCAATGGATTTTCAATAACTTTTAAACTACAAAATTGCTCCTTGCAATAAAAACCTCATCAGTGACATGACTAATAAAGGAAGACTAAGCCCCCCAAGAACAACCGAACTGCCATCAGATGAGGGTTAGCTCCCAGCACCAATGACAACGAAGCCAAGTTCTTGGAATTCTCGAAGTATCTACATAAGAATGTCTGAATGCACCACTGGTGCTACAAATCAAAAGAGATGTATGCCAATACCACACTATTGGCCACCACCTGGCCAGGTCCAAGTATTCGTTGAGTCAGTTCATCCCGACCGCCAGAGTACTCATGCATTGGTGGCGGTATTCGGGTCCATAAAAGATGTTTTCTACCTCCTTGTCCTTTTCCGTCTCAACGTTTCTGGGCGATCATTCGCAAACAAGAATAGTATTCATTGACAATGGGTTTTCTGTGGAATGGCGGGGTTCCCATTCCCAGAGTAGAAGTTGTTTATTGGGCCAGACTATATAGAAAGCCTGATGCGTGATCACAGATCACTGTGTGAGGACAGGGCGAACAGCAATGTTGAATTCCTTGACACAGGACACAGTGGCAATGTTCATTTTCTCTCCCACCAAGGGATGTTGGTGCTTTTGGCTACCAGAACAGAGACGGCCAATATAATTGCCCATCGCGGTATATTTATTCCTGATGTTGTTTGGCGATCACGCAACATCCCTTTGTTTGGGAAGCCAGCGGAATAAATTACTTGGACCTTGGATGCGATGAGGAGTTGTATGTTTAAGCCTTCGTGTTGGAAGTTAAATTCTGGTGAAGCCACCTGTTGGTTGCTTCGTTGTTTGCGTCAAGGAGCAGAGAGATAAGAGACAAGCAAATAGGATATTTTATCTTGCAATGCGGTTGTTCTTAATTGCATGTTGAGATATGTAGGCGATTAAATCTGCCACAAGATTGGCTTTTCAAATGGATGGTTCTTCTTGAGATGTTGTGGCGACATACAGTCTTCGGAGGGAATATAGGTATACGAATTAAACATCGGTGATTAAGGTGGCATTTTGTAGAGAGAAAGAAATGTTTGCTTGAAGTCGAGTGATTAGACACTAAGCGTTTTGGAAGGAGTGACATAAATAGTTTCTGGCTGTCAATGATGTACCTATGAATGTTTTTTTTTTTCAAAATAACTTGGGAAAGAGTTTAAACTACACATTTCGTTTTTATTTTTCAAGCATTTATCATGAAGTATAATAATCTTGACAATGATAACAACTCTCCTGCTTAACAACTTTGCCATAAGACTAGACTAGAGACTAGACTTCAGAAAATGACAAGAAACGTCCGAGAATTGGATTGTTCCAAATGCCACTTCAATGCAGATGCCGTGGTATTTATTAGACCCAGAAGCTCTTGTGCCTTTTTACTTGCGATTATAGGGACTATAAGGCAAGTTATGCATTCGTAAAAAAAAAAAAAAAAAATTCTAACAATCAAACATGATATTACGATGATAGAGAAGTCAAAAAAAGTGGGTCCGGAAATTCCGTCCGTCTGTCTGTCTGTCTGTCTGTCTGTCTGTCTGTCCGTATCGATATCTACAGCCTAAACGGTTGGGCCGATTTGATTCAAACTTGGTATATAGTATTTTTAGAGTGCTCTACCCGACAGATTTTGGAATTGGCATTCTAGCTCCAAAACTAACGGTACCTGCCATATAACTTTTATTAAAAAACTTATTTTTCTCGAAAACGGCTCCTACGATTTTGATTAAACTTTCAGAATGATGTTTTCTGTGCAAAATCTATCTTTTAATTTTAATGGATTTTTCAGAAAAAGTTTTATAACGGTACCTCCCATATGACCGGTTTTTTAAAATCAGACTTTCTCGTTAACTAATTGACGGATTTTGATGAAATTTTCAAAATATGTAGTGTTTTATGATTTAAATAATATTGCTTATCAAAATTTTCAAAAACATTTTTTTTTAAATTTTAATAATTTTTTTAAAAAAATATTTTGTTTTTTGAATATTTTGAAAACGGATCTATAGATTTTTTTTTTAATTTTTCTCCTAGTATAAACTATAGATTTCTTAAAATTGACATACTAAAAAAAATTTTAAAATATGTTTTCGAAAAGTTTTTCAAAAAAAACATTTTTTTGAAAAAACTGGTCGAACGATTTTGAAATGAAAAATTCATAAAATAGAAAACAGCAAAAAAAATAAGATGGCTTACAACATTTTTTCCAAAAAACGTTATGAGTAGTGTTTTTTTGAATTCATAAATTTTTTTCCCCAACATTTTATTTCATATTGCTCGGCTAAGCCCTAGCCAAGCCATTAGTCAAATAAAAGAAAGTGACAACCTACATACATACCTACGAATTTTATAGCATTTCATCATCATAAAAGCACACATAATAAATAATGAACCTATGATAAACACACAAAAACAACTAACAAATAAAAAAAAAACTATTCGATTACTACTGAATGCAAAAATTTCAATCGAGAAAACAAAAGTTTACACCTTCCTATAAATAAACAAAACCACTGTGTTAACTTTTAATATTGTCTCTATACCTACTGGCTTAACAGTAGTTGGAACACGTATCTTAATTTTAGTACCTACCTTCCTTCCAACCTTATTATAGGTACCTAAATCCTTTATAAATTCCATTGGTCCCATATTGGGACGTATAAAGGTCCCTTTACCTAGCATTATTGCCATACTGCTGATTCCGACGAATCTTTATGCCAGTTGTTCAAATTTTTCCATACCAAAATGAAAATTTAACTGAAAAAAGTCCTTTATATCTTTCTATTAGCAAATTTTATTATAAACAGTAAGCAGCAAGTGGAAAGATAATACTACACTAAAAAACTGCAAAAGCTAACAATCCTATATATTTATGTGTTTATCCCTTTATCGTGACGCATGTTCGTTCGAGCTTCACCCCAAAACGATTCTAAGGAAGTTGCACGTCATACAAAAAATATTAAAATAAAATCTTTGTCAAAAAGACGCCTGCACTTAAAAAGGATTAGCACATAAGAGCAAGTACGTGCGACCCAGTCGTGCCTTTTATTTTCTACTGCAATAGTTCTAGAACGTGGATTGTTTTTTCCCTTTGAACTGGTTTCTCAAGCCATCTATTTTATACATCGCAGTTCCAGCTAATCTTTTCAAAGTTGGTATTCTTAGTATGGGGACTTACTCAGATTTGGTTGCTTCTTTTTCGATAACGCTTTGTTACTCCCTGCAATTTAACGAAATATCTTCATTTTAGTTTCCCCAAATTAACTAATTAGCGCTAAACAAAAAACTGCGTTTATTTGATCACAGAAGATGGCAGAGTTTTCCAAACAACTTTTCGCCATAGGAAACGACTGTTTAATTTAAATAAACGTCCGGAATAGACTCATGTGAATGAGAAAACGGGCAGCACAGGTTATCATTCGTTTTCGTCTAAGTGTCTATATAATTCTTCAGAACATCTAACCATATACTAGATGCTCGTTGCAAGTATTTGGTTCGCTTTCAGGTTCTTCACTTTACTTTCTAGCACGGACTGTAATAAAGGCCACAGAATTCAAGAAGCTTCCGTGGTGCACGTGCACACATACTTTTATATTAAACTCTTCGGTAATTACGAAATCTTAGTTTGGTTTTCAGCTCTTAGAGGTTCATGTGGTAGATTTCCGGAACTCCATATCAGACGTCGTGGTTGGATCCAGGAAATAACCCTCTACGACATAACCCCTCAAATGGAAAATTAAATAACCCCCCAACATTTTTTTTTTTTTTTTTATTTATTTATTTTTAAATTTATACGCAACTGTTCAATAAGAAAATAAATAAATAAATGCGTTACATATTTTAAATAATTTTTAATAAAATTAAATAAGGTTAAGAACATAAGATTTAAAAGTATCTCTCGTCCAATTCGTATTGAGATCAATTATAGAGCATACTGCATTAGCTTCTCTGATGCAACGGGAAATGGGCTCATTGCGCCCATAATTTCTGTGATGAAAATGTTCATACATAACAAATCGATGACGTGTAATTCTCGAGGGTGCCTTACTTTCATAGAATAAATCTATAAGCGGAGGGCATGTTGTGTGCCTATAGTTATTATATCCCGGACTAACATTACTGAGAATTATTTCCGGTGAGTTTCCAGTGATTTCATACCAAATAATAAGCACCTAGTTTCATAGGAAGGTCTAGGGATTCTCCATCTCAATTTAAAGAAAGCATATCTCGTAAAATTTCTTTGAACATTTTCTATTCTTTTTGACGAATTTGAATAATATGGATTCCAACCTGTACAACAATACTCTAACACGGATCTTACCAATGAATTATACAATGTTATAAGGGTGTAGGAATCATTAAATTAAGAAAACCCAGCATCTGATTAGCTTTGTTGATCATATAATCAAAATCAGGATGAAATGACAGATTAACGTCAAGAATAACACCCAAATCTTTTTTTTGCGCCACCCTTTCTTATTTAATGTTATAGATGCCGTAATCAAACATAATTGGGTTATGATTCCTGTGACAGGATAAAACTTGACATTTAGCAATATTAAGGTCAAGGTAGTTGACCTTGCACCAAGTGGCCAATCTATCCAAGTCGGCTAACAGAAGGCTACAGTCTGAATTGCTGGATATCTTTCCATAAAATTTCAGATCATCCGCAAAAAGGAGACAGAGTGAATCATGAAAGATAGTGGGAATATCATTGACAAAAAGAAGAAAAAAACAGTGGTCCCAAATGACTACCTTGGGGGACACCTGATGGGACATTTATATCATCTGATTTATAGTTTTTAATTTTCACAACTTGAACTCTTCCAGTCAAATAAGATTTAAGCCACAGTAATAGAGATGAATGAACACCAAAACAGAAAAGCTTATGAAGTAGAATTTTGTGATTCACTCTGTCGAAAGCTTTAGCAAAATCGGTAAAGATAATATCAGTTTGATATTATCTTTACTATTTTTTCGAAATGTTTTGGAATAGCAGAGATCTTGCAGATTGGTCTGTAATTTGTTATTTCGTGTTTAGACCCTGATTTAAAAATTGGAGACAAAAACGAAATTTTCCACGATTTCAAGAAATTGCCTTTGGAAGGAGATAAATTAAAGATCAGCGTTAGCGGCTGGGCTAACGCGATTGCACAGTTTTTCAAAAGTATGGGAGGAATGTTATCGGGACCTTCGCTTGTTTTTACATCCAAGCTTAAAAGGGATAATTCAACTTCCGCTTGGCATAGAACAAGTGACCCAAAATCCACACATTCACTTACCCCTGAAAGCTCTTGACTTATAACAGATTCTGAAGAATAGACTGATTGAAAGTAATCTGCAAATAAATTACAAATTGCAGATTATTTACTTGTAGTTGTGTCAATGTACTTCATGCAGCTTGATAATTCAATAGACTTTCGTTACTAAAAAAATTTTGGGAATAATTACACTGTGAAATTATTTCTTAAATAGAAGATGAAATAAGTCCACCCCCCCCCCCCAAATAGGTATGAAAAAAGTTCCCAAGGGGTTGGGTTTGATATCCCGTATTCTATTTTTTTCTACGGCGAAAGATGGAAAAATCTTCATAGACACCATAGGCCGTACCTATGGTAGTGTGAGATTCGTACTCAACTAAAAAACATCTTTATTTGTTCATATGACTACTACTAAAGGCAACTTAGTAGTCAAGTAGTTTAATCGCTACGCTAGGTCGAACGGTCTCGTTCTCGAAAGTCGGCGTACAAGATTTGTCTCTTCAAAGGCCCGCTGTATGCTTCTATTACAATGGCCTTGTAAACGTGTTTTAAACTTGGTGGCAGATTTTTTAATTTCGTCGCTGACAGTTTCCATACACAGGTCTCTGTGTAAATCGCTGTTTCGTATGTACCGCATGAAGCACCAACAATCGCTCTGAGGACTTTATTTTGAAATGCTTGCAGTGTTTGTATATGGCTTGGTATGGCACAATCCCAAAGTTGTATTCCGTAAGTCCACACAGGTTTCAGCACTTGCTTGTAGATAAGCAGTTTGTTATAAGTACTTAGATTGGAATATTTTCCAATTAGCCAGTTTAGTTCTCGTAACTTAATATCGAGTTCGTCTCTTTTCTTTTCAACGTGCGTCTTCCATTCAAGCTTAGCGTCAAGATACTTTGCCTCGTTAGCATACGGTATTTAAACCGAGTTAATAAGGATGGGTAGATTGTTAACATTCTTGTAAGTAAAGTTAACATATGTTGATTTGGACTCGTTTAGAACAATGCGCCATTTCTTCGTCCAGTTTGTTATTTTGTCAAGAGTTTTCTGTAGCTTTTCGGTTGCTCTTTCAATTGAGCTGGAAGATGCAAGTATGGCCGTATCATCAGCAAATGTTGCTATCGTGACGTCTTCTTCTTGAGGTATATCTAGAGTACAAAGAACGAATAACACCGGGCCAAGAACGCTTCCTTGTGGCACACCAGCATTTATTTCTTTAAATCCTGAATATTCACTGCCTAGTTTCACTCGGTAAAGTATATTTTCCAAATAGGATTCCAGAATACAATAAATTTGTTTCGGAAAAACCTGTCTTAATGTAAATCTTAAGCCGTCGTGCCAGACCTTATCGAAAACTTGGGAAACATCAAGAAACGCGCTTGAACATATCTTTCTCCCCTATAGGGATTTTTCGATTTTATTTGTTATTCTGTATACTTGATCAATTGTTGAGTGGTTATATCTAAAACCGAATTGGTGTTCGGGAATAAGCCGTTTCTCTTCTACAATTGGAAGTAGGCGCCTAAGTAATAATTTCTCGAATAACTTAGAAATTATTGGTAATAACAATATTGGTCTGTAAGACTTCTTTTCATTAATAGTTTTGCCTGGTTTTGGGACCATAATGACTTCGGCTACTTTCCATTGCCGTGGAACGTGGCATTAATTAGAAGTTGGATTTTAGTGATTGCATTTCTCGACAACTCTTTAAGAGTGGGTGCATTTATCAAGTCATATCCGGGAGCTTTTTTGTTTTTTTTGCTTTATTATAGCGTCAAATAGTTCTGAAAATGTGATCTTGAATTTGGAAGTTTTTAAAGGTCCATTGAGTATCACCGGGTTCATTCAACAACTCCTCACCGTCAATGGGCTTGAAAGTATCCTCGAGGTGATCGGCAACCACATCTGCTTTTTCTTTATCTGTTTTAGCCCAATCTTCATTGTTTTTTCGAATTGGTGCTGATTGTAACATGGGTTTTTTAACACCTATAATAGCCTTCCACAGAGAGTAATTCGTACTTTTTTCTGCGGAAAGACCTTCGAGATAAGTAAAAATCTCACGGTTTTTTGAACCTCTGATTGCATTTTTCAGTTTACTGGAGAGATGATTTAAAATAGTTTTGCGTTGAGGAGCGCGGGATTGCTGCCATTTCTTACGTGCTCTAATTTTTTCGAGTATAAGTTCTTTAATTTCAATTGAAACATTTTGCTTCATCCCTCATTCTATGTTTCTATTTTTTTTTAAATCCCCCTTTTTATAATATCGTTCTTGTGCATAACCCGGGCTCTTATAATCTCGTTTCTAATAATCCCGCTTTTCCTTTGGATTTTAAAAATGTGTTTTTTTTTCTTAATAAATCAACTAGATTTGATGAAAAATTTTAAACAAGCTAAATAAAAAAAAAATTTTTATTTTAGTTCACTTATTTTTTTTTTATAAAATATAATAAATATTACATTATTAGCATATGTTCGGGGGGCACGCTGCCCCCTGTATAACCCCTGTAAATTCGCTGATGATTTTCAAAACAAGATTAAAAAAAAAAAAAAAAACAATACGCCATCTGTTGTAGAGTAGAAGTACACATCTGCACAAAGTGAGACGTAGATTTAAGAAAAATAAATATAAGTTTTATTTTGTGGCCAGGTTACCAATTTATGGTTAGTTTATGTGAAAAAATTGTGTCTTATATGTTTTTCGAGTTAATGTTCTATTAAATAGAAAAATATCTGTTCAAATTAGTTTTGTAGTTCTCTCGTAATGCTCACACAACATGTAAGCTAGTTCAATGTCTCCTCTTTCTTTACCCAAATTCATACGATTCCTCCAGAAGTCTCTGTTTTTTTTTTTTAGTTTACCTCATTGTATATACGCCGTCTACTCTCATGAAGCAGCATTTTGTAATTGCTGCACGCATTACAAGAGTGGCGCTGAAATGCATGGCCCTGAAGATGTCCACAAGCCAAATGTTGACATCCATGAGAGTACTATAGAGAATAAATATACAATGGTTTACATTTAACAGGCTTATACAAAAATCTGTATTTAAAAGACGGCTTTATAAAACAGATTACTAGATGGAAGTTATCTGAACATCGTCGTAATGTCTTTAGTCTCTCCATTTTTGACCATTACTTCTGCGGTCATTGCTCTAGTGAAAAAGCCATTTGCATTCCTTACTTTGAACATTTCAGTTGTATTGCTCGCGCTGCCAGGAATCCTCATCACTTTAGCCTTGAACACAAATTTGGTTGTAATTTCAAGTACAGAGATTTGTTCCTTAGCCGTACTACACGAATGTGGAATGCTATACCAATCTCCGACACACCGATTTTCCTTTTAAGTCTTTTCGCCTTTCCAAATGCTCGTACTGTGTCTCTGGCGTATAAAGGGTATCGAAACCCTTTGACCGCGCAGTAATTATATAAGACTTGTACGTGCTAAGGATGACTTCTTCAAGAGGATTCCTAGTTCCGTATCCCATACCACTATGGCAGTCCTCATAGTACTCATTAGAACTTCCAACAATCCGACATATCTCCAGAGATATTCCCTGCGGAGTTCTTGAGGTGATTGTGGAAATCTATCTAAAACGAATTCTATTCCGTTTATCTATGATGTACATTCAATTTGGAGAGAGCTGCACAGATTTCTTTGAATCATCAGTTGCAGAGTTATTCGAAATAACTAAGACGTAAACAAGCAATTCTTCTGCAAGGATAAAAGCTGTTTCGAACGGAGATCTCCACGAGTCTCGTTCGATGTTCATTTAGAGTCTCTTTTTTTTTTGAGAAAAATAATTCCATTTTGGTTGGTTAGCTCTAGGAAAGGAAGGACCTCGAAATGGCGAAGCAAATAAAATTTGGTTTTTTGGGAGAAGCCTTATAAAACTTTAAAATCCGATGTTTTGATTATTTCGAAGATATTTTCAATTTGGTTGATCCTTTTCAATTTTTTAGTTGGTTTTCTTTGTTCTACAACAACTTTATGCATTTTGGCTTTGCATCAAAGAAACGAGCCCGTTTTCCAATGCATTCTGCCTTTTGCAGTTCACAGCTTCTACCTCCCTTCTACTCCCAAGTCATCACTCTTGCATTTAGACCAATCTGCTGCATTACTTTGCCATTTTCCGAAATCAGTATATAAGGTGCTGCCTGGCGGAATAGACTCTCTGGGATTCATAATGCCACGCCAGACACCAATTTACTTGTTTCTTTGGTGGTACTGCCTCTTATGAAGATAGATATGACCTCCAGGGGTACATTTTGTAGCTGTTCGTGTTCGGATTCGACAGTAATTTTAGTTTTATTTATTTCACTAAAACTTCGACAATATAATGTTGAATCAAAGTTTTCTTGTCCTTCTCAAGGTAAATTCGACAAATTCAATTCTAATGTTGCAATCATCTGGAATTTGAACCATCAGGGAACTCACTTAATTCTTATGTCAATGAATTTCAATTCAAGATTTGGCCAAATATCATAAAATCCAAACAAAAAATAAAGTTGTAAATATGTACAAGGTTTTGTAATCCTCCACATTTCGGATAACATTCTCTTACACAACCATCAGAATCACTCACTCAACTACCACTCACTATTCGTTTGACATTCCATCGGGCATTCCTCAGGATTAGCAATCGAAATCATCGCCATTAATTTGAGTGACAAATAGCCACTTAATTGCTAGCGCTCTCCCACGAATATGGAACCAATTAAGTGGATCACATCATAAATATCTTTTCCTAGAAATTTCATTAAATTACTCGCTAACCCAGGCGATCTCATCTGCCAAGGCAATGACTAATCCCCCAAATCGGTTGTGGCGTTAAAAAAAAAAAACACTTCGTAGAAGTCAAAATGGGTTTCCGGACAAAGATCAGTTTTTTTTAGTTCCAAAACAATTATCCGAAGATACAAACAAATTAGATCAGTAGGTAGAGGACAGAATTGGGCGGATGAATCACAATATTGGAAGCGTGTCTGGCCTGGCGACTCTGACGTGGTCAATTCATTTATGGTGGTGACGATGCGACGACGTCTCCCACAGTCATCCACACGAGACATCAATTTGACTATCGAACTACCGACTATGGGGTGAGGTGTGGCAGTGGCACAGTCTTCCTCTCGGTGCTCTTGAATAGCCATCGTCATCGTCATCATATCATATATATGCATGTAAACCAAGTAGCGCGCCAATCTATTGTCGGGACTGACTCGGGAGGTCTACACGGTCTACGGCATGTCATTTATTAGATTGAGTGACAGTTGCGAATTTTTCATCGCAAACGGAACACGAATCAATCAGTGTCTGGCTGAAATTAATTTGTAACAAATCAATTAGATAAACGAACAGTGTGCTGCATGTTGTTGCAATGTTTTTTTCTACGGTGCGGCGGAGAATTGAATATTCTCCGAATATAGGACACATTTTGTGGCGTGTGGAAGAGAGAATTGAGTGATTTTCGAATGATGGAAACGAACATTGTTTGGTTAGGTGGCTTCTACTTCAAGAGAGGGTATTTTCGTCAATTGTTGCAACTAAGTGGAAACATCGATAAACTGCGGTTTGAGATATCTTTACTTGCAGATACATACATAGAAGAAGGATATACAATAATGCAGAGGACGTAAAAGAAGCCACACATTGAGGAAACCAGACGACAAAAGCGTATACAGCACTCTTTCGAATTCTCAAGATACACGGCGAATTAGAAGACCAAAAACAACATGGAAGTCTACTAGTTTGATGAAATTTCAGTGGTGAATTCTCAATTTTCGCAGACTTGCAACGCTAAGTTGAAAGTATAAGTCAAACCTTGGCTTCTCAAGTAGTTTTTTAAAGTACTCCAAGAAAAAACCGCAAAACTTCATTTCCTGGTACTCGATGTTTACCAAACTTAATCCAAACTCAACTTCAAGGCTAGAGTTTTTCATGCATCCCACACATGCTACATGCCACCAAAAGTCAATCTGTGTGCGTCTCAACCGACAATCTGTGAATTAATTTTCTTGTCAACGACTAATTAGTCGCTGTAAATCATGTAAATCACCCGGCGACACACAACAAAGCCAACTTTAGCGTTGAACTTTGGTCGCAACAGCAAAACATGCCAAATAATGTGTCAACAATACTGTGCCCCGTCGACGACGATGACGACGCGACGCGACGTCGAATTTATCTGTCTGAACAGTGTTCTGTGCGAAAAACGTTTGCAGTATTTCCCCACCACCCGCGTTTCACGTTATGGACAATAATTGATCTTATACAGTAGCACGAACAAAAGTTGCGTCGCCTCACTCTGTCAATGACTTGATTCGCTTTCGTCTTTCGTTCAAACGCCAGGTAAGTGCGTAGCTTTCAGGTTACGTAAACATGTTGCATAGTTCAAATGACAGATCTGACAAAAGGCGCAGCAAAAAAAAAAAGACTCAAACGAGGAGGAGGCTACATCGCCTCAAGTCAACCCTGCCGTCCGTCCGGAGTCTGTCCAAAAGGAACCGCGCCGGCTGCTGATGGCAGCAGGTAGCACGCCAAGTCAGAAAAAAACAGACATGGCTACTGGCCGCGATTGATTTGTTAATTAAATAATCGATAAAATAATTGGAATTGTATATTTTGCTATTAATGCTTCTAATGTTTCGTAAATTATTACGCGTTGTGCGTTGCAATGACGATGCTGCACCTGATGCTGGGGCTGATTGTTTTTTCAACAGGAGTGCGGTTGCTAATGGTTCTTGTTTTTTGCTGCGTTGCCACTGTGGTGTTTTTTTGTGGTTCGGTGATAGGTAAACAAAGGTGAAGTTTTTTTTTTTTTTTCAAAAAGACTTTGTTGCAGCAGTGGCAGATTGGAAGAATAATAGATTTGCTTTGAGAAAATGCAAGTCCGCCTTGAGAAGTGCTGAATTACCTGTGCAGCTGGGTGTTGAGTGGCAAATGATGCGGCCTTTCGGTGATTTCGTTTCTTCTTCTGCAGTGCTGATGGTGCAGTTGATCTTTCTCACACAGTCAATTCGATGTCAGGGATTTGTTTAGATTTCGCACTTCTGTGCGAATAGTGAGTTGTTGACGGTTACGTTTGGAGGAGGAAGTAAGTCAAGGATTGCAACGAAGTATGCTGGCGTGTGTATTGTGTTGGGAAACATTTTGCTGAGTGAAATTTCGTTAATGAAATTGTTTCTAAGTATTGAAAGCCTTGTTCAGTTAGCGACTCTTTCTCGGTAGATGTTTTTGATAAATTCGGGCTTCACTAGCTCCATCTATAAAAAGAACTCATTTTCTTGTTTTCTTATTTTTTCGAAGACCAAATTCCCATCCAACACAAATATTGGGTTTTTCAACAGGGACAGCAAAGGACGCAATATTTCTTGCCGCTCTTTTGACATTTCTCTTCAATAAGGTTTGCCATTTCTTGATGGAAAGATATACGAACCAACAACGAGTCGAAATTATTAAAATTTACTACCGAAGTTCGGAGTCAGTGGCCTCAACGTTAAGAGCGCTACGTCCAATTTATGGTTGTCATAATCGTCCTAGCAGATCAACAATTGAGCGTCTAGTGGAAAAATTTGAATCCAAAGAAGTGCCCGTAGTGTCGAGAATATTGCTGCCGCTTAGGCTTCAGTTGCAGAGAAAGCCCAAATGTGTTTCTCACACGTCGCTCTCAAGCGTTGGGCATCTCTGTGACGTCGTTGTGGCGAATTTTGCAAAAAGATCTTGACCTACATCCTAACAAGATTAAATTGACGTAATAACTGAAGCTGCTTGACCACCAGAAGCGTCGTATGTTCGTGAATTGGGCTGAGCAACAACTTGAAAATGCTTCGGATTTTAATCGAAAAATCATCTTCAGCGATGAGGCTCATTTCTGGCTGAATGGCTTCGTCAATAAACAAAATATGCGGTATTGGTCTGGCAGCAATCCACACGTACTCCATGAGTCATCATTGCATCCCGAAAAAATTACGGTTTGGTGTGGTTTATGGGCCGTCGGCGTCATTGGGCCGTACTTCTTCCGTGATGATCAAGACCGGCACGTTACTGTTAATAGGGATCGCTACCGTTCAATGATAACCGAATATTTTTGGCCCCAATTGCATGATATGGACTTGGAGGACATGTGGTTCCAACAGGATGGCGCCACAAGCCACACAGCGAATTTCACAATCAATTTATTGGAAACCAAGTTTGGAGAACGTGTTATCTCACGAAATGGTCCAGTCGCTTGGACGCCTCGGTCGTTGGATTTGACGCCATTAGACTATTTCCTGTGGAGCTACATCAAGTCTATGGTTAATGCCAACAAGCCAGCGACGATTGATGAACTTCGTACGAATATCGAACGTGAAATTGCAGCAGTATCGGCCGATTTATTAGGTTCAGCGTCTGAACTTCTGCAAGCGTGCCATGGTGGCCATGTAAAAGAAATCGAGTTTCATCATTTAATGGCATCAAACGTATTTTCATAGGAATAAAGAATTTCATTGATATCCAAAACCGTTTTTGTTTTATTTAAAAAAACTTTTGTGGCGCTCTTATTGAAAAACCTTTTATTTTCATGTAATGTGTACATCGCCATGACAAAGTGCGAAATCCCATTTGTCATCACCACCTGTCAATGAATATACCAAACACAGGCAATAATTGTCATCATCTCACAATGTCGCTCCCAATGGATGTTCATATTCCACATTCTTATATCAATTTCCATCTCCCACATGACTCATCACCATGGCTTCACACACTTCGCAGCTCTAGACTTTGATATCTGTCATAACAATTCTAGTAATTCTGTCAAAGTTTGAAAAAATGAGTTTGTTTTTCGTTAATTACTGCGAAGCTTCCAATAATTTTCCAGAATTTATTGATACTCAATGCTTTGTTAAGGAATATTTTATTCGTGGAAATTGTTCAGGATTATGTTACGAGTCGAAGTCTTGACATTAATGAAATGTCTAATTTGTGGAAATTGGAAACGAAAACAATAACAATTCTTGCGAAAAAGAAATTCGTCCGTATTAAGGATGTGTATTCCTGGAAATCAGAAGAACGTGGGTAAAAACAAGTCCTGAAATCTTGGAAGCTTCACATTAGGAAAAAAAACAACATTCTATTGTTTCATTAGACTGATTGCAGGATTTGGTAATCTTCTTGATGTTTGATGGATTTTTTGAGAATTACTTCAAAACCTTTTAATTAACTAAATGAAAAAACAAAACCCTTAAAGGAACAGACGTGGGAATAAATTCAGTTTGAAAGATTAATTTCTCCGAAAAGCATCATAGTTACCATTTAGTAACTAAAAACTGGTCTTTTTTGAAAATTTAGTTGAACAAAATTTGTTTTGTCGTTTTACTTTTGATGCTCGTGCGGAAGATTGAAATGAAAAGACTTGGGGATAACAGATCAGGATATCATATGTACATACATATGTGCAAATTTGATGTAAGAATTTCAGAACCGTTGCGTTTGGCCCGTATACTTCGGTAACAATACACAGTTTACATTTAAGGCGTACATAATATTTCACAGAATTTGAAGTTTAAAAATAAAAAAGTAATTAATTTTCAAAAGAGCACTAAAATTCTTTTATTATCGAAAGAGAAGTTAAAAATATAGAAAAACAAATAAAAAACATTTATTGGCATGAAAACTCGTTTACGTCGGAAAAATTAAAAAAAAAAAAAAAAAAACTGGCTAACATGCGAAAATCTAATCATGGAAAAAATTGTGATTATCTCATTACGAAAAACTGATTTTTAAAAAGTGTTGCGGAGGATCCTAATTGCACAAGTTATTGCCGGTTAACTTAAAAAAGCTAAAATAACTGATGTGTTTTCATATGACCCATCCTTCCCCTCCTCCTAGAGTTTATCGAAAATGCGTGCTTTTGGGATCGATGATGCTCTTGTTCGTTGGATTAGAAGCTATCTTCTGGACCGTTCAATAGAAGTTGTATTGGGCGGATTCAAGTCTGATTCGCACAAAATAAATGCTGGTGTGCCCCAGGGCTCTGTTCTGTCTCCGACTCTTTTCCTCATTTTTATAAATGATCTTCTGTCTGTTACTTATAATCCACTTAACTGTTTTGCTGACGACTCTACCCTCAGCTTTTCATATTCATTCGATAGTTCACGTCCTTCACCTTAGGACGTACAATTGCAACGGTGCCGTATGCCAAACTCATTAAACTCCGATTTATACAGCATTGTCAAATGGGGTAATAGGAATCGTGTGGAGTTTAATGCTTCGAAAACTCAATGCCATTGTCCATGAATGGCACTTACATCGAAGAAACGGAAAAGCTCTCAGTACTCGGTATGTGTGTCAACGACGACCTCAGTTGGAGCGACCATATATTTGAGATCGCTAAAAATGTTGCTAAGTGCTTAGGTTTTCTGTATCGGTGTAAGAAGTACTTTTCCCCTATTCTATGATCTGGCAACAATTTATAAAGCATTTATACGCCCAAAACTCGAGTATATCACCCACCTTTGAACAAAATCGAGCTTTTAGATTGATAGGAAATAGAACTGCCGCGGAAACAATTGCCCCTCTTGAACATCGATGCAATGTTTTATGTCTTTCCTTATTTTATCGTTTCTTTTATAAAAAAAATGTTCACTCGAAGTAGCCAGCTGCATTCCTCATCTTAAAAGTTTCTCCCGTAATACTCGTCTCGCAAGGAATACTCATCAGTTCACCCTTGAGCCCAATTTCGGACGTACCGTAAGATATAGGGATTCTTTTTTTAGCCGAACAACACGAATTTGGAATAGTTTACCCGGCGGGATTTTCCCTTTCCATTTCGATTTACAATCATTCAAAACCAATGTTAATCGACACCTCCTATCTCTCCCCTCCCTATCTTCCTAATGCGACCGTGCAGTGTGTTATAATTGAAAGGGAAACAAATAGTCCCTTGTGCGCGCGTTAAACTCCTTTTATTCTACGATCATAGAGTTACCTTGAAAACTAAAAGCTTTAGAATGGCGGTTAGTGCTGATGACGTGCAACACTTTTGAAGTTAATTAATTAACTTAAGTTAGTTAATTAAGGCATAAGTAGTCTTAGTTTCGGTTTTCGAGCTAACAGTGCTGAGCTTCAGCCGCCATCTTGAATTTAACGACAATTTGTGACGTTTTGTGACTCCCTTCTGTGATCATGAAAATAATAATTCGTACATTTGTTTATAATTTTGTTGGACTGTTTTGGTCAATGTTTGTTTTAATGAAAACATATATATACATTTTATCCCGACGATTCGCTAGAGTTTCTCAGCATCTTCAGGGGCGTTTATTATGTCTATAGATACATTTACATTTAAGTTTTTAAACTTTTTTCTTTTATAATAATGATCTTACTTAAATTTTATTGAATTTTTGTTATATATTAAGAAATTTGCAACTTAAACATCAAAACTTTTTTATTACACGGATTGCATAAATTAAAAAAATTTAAAAAAAACTAACAACATTTAATTTATTTTTAAAAATAGACTTCTTAAAACAAAACATAAATGTCACAGAATGGCAATATTGTAAATTGAATTTGTTCCGTCAATGTCTTCTCTTAAATTCATGGAAGTCGTTCTCTTTTGATGAATTAGAAGCTTTCCAGTGTAGAATGGCTGAGCATAAAAGTGACATTAAAAACAAGAGACATGCAAATTAGACTATGCCAACACATTTTAGAGACTGGACATATGGTGGACGTCTATTTTAAAGTTAATTCTAAATGTTGTAAGATTTTTTTAATTTTTTTAATTTATTTAATCCGTGCAATAAAAAAGTTTTGATGTTAAATGTAGGGAATTAATATTTTTCCATTTCAGCCTTCTTACTTGCGGTCCTATACACTTAAATAAAAATGAAGTGTCTGTTTTTAAAATCAAAATAACAGCTTTTTACTTGATATTCAGTACTTATAATAAAAACACCATATAAATTTTTTTTGTCTGTCTGTCTTTCTGTCTGTTTGTTCCGGGTAATCTCGGGAACGGCTGCACCGATTTTGACGGGACTTTCACAGGCAGGGATCTCATTTTAAAAGGAATAACTAAAGCTATTTGAATTATCCGTAGGTGGCGCTGCTTATTTTTCGAAAATTATTATTTTAGAACGATATGACTCAAAACCACACCAAACAATATAAACTTTGCGAATTGAGTAAACAGTTTTTGATAAACTACAGGCGGATGAAATCGCGGGTAACAGCTAGTAGATCCTATAATGCTAGTTATGCATTCGTGCATATGAAAAATTTAACAATCAAACATGACATTACTATGATAGAGAAACATATTTGAGTTACTGGCAAATTTTTGTCTGTTTGTCTGTACGGATGTCTATTGACTACAGGTTAAACGGCTGGAGCAATTGTCTACAAATTTAGAACTTAAGGTTATATTGTCATTCTACAGAGGATTTTTTTTATTTTTTTAGCTCAAATATTAACGGTACCTCTCATATAACCGTTAAGTAAAAGCTTATTTTTCTCGAAAACGGCTCCAAGAATTTTTTATGAAACAAAATCTGTGCACTTTTGTAGGTTTGGTATATGGTATACTGGTGAAAAAAAATTAAGTCGGTGGGCTTATAATGTTCCTACCCAATAGGGCCGTTTTTTTTTCTTCGACTTTCTCGAGAACTGCTTAACCGATTACAATCAAATTTGATATTCAGGAAGATGTAGATAGCCAAAGCAATTCGACATACAAATATGTTTGAATAACTTTTTTTTTGTATTTTTTAATATTTTTTTTATTTTTTACTTTAAAAAATCAATATTTGAAAATGGGTATTTGAATTTTTTTTCTTAGTTTTGTTTTTAAATTTGTGTAATTTTGGTGGTTAAGCTTACATTCTTGAATTATTTTTGTTGTTAAAAAATATTTAAATTTTTAACATTTTCTAAAAAAATAAAATGGCGTTTAAATTTTTCCAATTTCTCAATTAATCAAAAGTCAGAAAAATCGAATACAAACTTTGAATTTCTTTTGATATTTTTCAAATTTTATTCGAAGCTGTGACCACACATAAGAGCAAGTACGTGCGATCCAGTCGTGCAATTTATTTTTTTGACATTGCGACTGGACTACTTGGACTGATTGAAAATTGTGTTCTTAACATCAACGAGGATCTTCAAAACATCCATCTTTGGTCTCAGCGAACTGATCTGTCTGTCAATCCTTCCAAAACTAAATGCTTGGTTATTTCCAGGAAACATTTAGACATTTAATATTTTCCTCGGCTTATTCTAAATGATTTTACTATTGACTTTGTGGATACAGCCAGCAACTTAGCTGTGTTTTTTAAACAGAACATTATCATGAGATAACCACATAAATTCCGTTGCAGGCAATGTCTATGGAGTCCTTAGATTACATCGAAATTTTCAAAGCTTAACCCGAAAAATGTTGGTTAAAATCTTGATTTTCCATATACTTAATTATGGCAGTGAAATTTATTGCAAGAGCGATGCTGTAAGCCTGTGAAAATTAAATGTTGTTCTTAACCACACAACATACATATATGAATACGATGTATTCTAAGCCTAAGTAAACCAACCAATAAATAAATCAATTACACTTCCAAGCTTCAGTAGTGTTTTCAAAGCAGAATTGCTTGCAGTAAGCGCAGCTGCAAACCCCCTTATCTCATATAATGCGACAAATCAGCGAAACAAACTAAGTAACCCTTCGATACGATCCTGAACACTGTGACACATATGGGAATAAAGTTACAGACAAACTGGCCAAAATCGTCCATTCCAGGAACCAAGCCAAATCTTACTCTGGGTACTTGTGCCACTGGAAATAGAGAAGAACAGAATTCACCGAAACAATAGATTGTCTTGAGAAGTCTTTGGCCGAATATCTTGAAGAAAAACCCAGTATACATTCTAAAACTAAGCGGGCCTCAACTGTCTCTCTTAGTTGGAAACCTAACCACTTCGTCAATAATTCTGACTTCTTCAGGGACATTTTATTTAAAAACAAGATTTAACCAAAAGCACCCAATCAATTAAATTCTAATAACAACGGTAAGGTTATCATACAAAGGTTGATCAGAAGAGTTCTTATTCCAAAAGTAAATAGTTTACTTAAATTAGAAGAAATACGCTAAAAACGTGGGTTTTTAATAAATAAATACTAATCTCAGAATGTGTTTACATTTTACTGGGATGTTGGATAAAATTACATTTCAAATCGCTTTATTTTATATCTAATGGCGTTGCGATGCCAAGTTGTGAAGTTCATGCCCATCTGCGCACAAATTATCATTTTTTTCCATTTCATAAATTACATCAATTCTGCTATCTTAATCGACGACAAGTCCCCAAACTTCCATGTCCTCATCACATCCATGTACGCCATCCCATATAACATTTCATAACTACGTTGGAAACAAAAATTCGAAAATCTGTTTGCCTTATCGTAAATCACGATCGGAATTTAATAAAAAAAAACGAAATAAAAATCAATTTAATTTAAAAATCCGATTACCAAACGAATTTGAAAAGCCCCAAACAAAAAACAAAAATCAAACAAACAAAAGGTCTAACAACACAACGCTGTCACTTTTCGACCAAAACACAGAGGGTGCCTCGATCAACACCACAAAACCAAACGCCAGTCTCACTCCCAAGACCCATTTCACGCTTTTTACCTCCGCCAAGCCAACGGATGAAACCACAAAATCGCTTCCAACATACAACACACACCGAAGTGATTGATCAATTCGTTTTGCCAAATTTAGTGGCGATACCATCCATCATCGGCTGGTTAACGCTAAGCTTGTGAGCCAAACAAAAAGAAAATAACAAAATAAACTAAGCCCGGCTTAAATGTTTGGGATTTTGTAATCGATTATGGATGAGAACCCCTTCAAAAAAAAAAAAAAAAAAAAAAAAAACACCAAAGTTTTGCATTCTTAATCCATGTGTGTTTTGTGGTTTTGAATAAAAATCTTGAAGTTGGTTCCCTGGGGTTTCATGGATTTTCTCTTGTTTTTATTTTAACATAATTAGCCAGGATCGCTTGGTCATCGGTTAATGTGTCCAGTTGCAGAGAATACCTGGTGCGTCTTTGTTCGTATACTACGTGTGGAGTGAGGTCAGCTTCGATAGTTACCTGTTAAGTCAATTATACCAAGTGATTGATTGTGAATGGAGTTAGCTCCTTTTCAAATTGAGGCATCAGGGTATTTCTCCACGTGGGGGTTATATGTTGAGCTAAGGTTAATGCATTTTACTTGCAGGCTTCTCTCAGGATCTTAATTAGAATGTGTCAGTTAAAGATTGTCAGAGAGTTTTTATTTAACGAAAGAAATGTTAAGGTTCTCAAACAAAAGAGCTGATGCACGAACTATTGATTTTCTGTTTTCTTTGATTACTCAGTTTTTTTCTGTTTAAACTCATTTTATTCTGCAATTGGATGATTGTCACATATTATAGATTGATCCAGGATAGAAAATTACATTTTTCAGCGGCACCCGCTAGTTAAAATACACGTTCTGCAATTTAACCACAAACATCAATCAGCACGCGATCTCGTAGCTGTCACAACATTGTCATCTCACGTCAGTTGCTAACATCTTTCGATTGATTTCCCATTGAATTGAAATAGACAAAGCCCGCATGTTGTTGAGCTGCAACAATCACGAAACGTCGTCGTCTTCGTTATGTCGACAACGACGACGTCGGCAAAGTTATTGTGAACAAAGGCAAATTTCATGAATGACTTCTCTATGTTTGCACAGAATTATGAACATTCAAAGTCTCTGTATGAATGATCGCGAACAAATCCCACACCCGCACCGACAACACTATCTGCATCTTAAAGATGCACTATCTCTTCAAATGATCTGCCCCAAGCACGGAGTTTCATGTTGGTAGTAACAATGAAATGCTGGTGGCCAACAAAAGGCTTTTTCCCGTGCACACCCATTGAACAAAGGCTGGAGAGCTTGAGAACAGAAGTTGTTCGTAAGAATAGGGTGTTCCAGGTTGGAAGGTGATAAAGTGACAAAGAAACTTGAAAAAATTGCATACAAAGCTTCCACAATAGTCTGGACCCTAAACCAAGTATTTTAAAGTTGTTTTCTTTATACCGATTCGGAATAAGAAAAACACAGGGCGATCTTCTAAAGTTCCAGATTTAGATTTTCCAGATCTATTAATGCCAAGGACTGATTGACTGACTTGCTATCTGTCTAACTGATTTACTATTATTAAAAGTAATACCAGAACACGTCCGTCATTGATTGTACTCACGACTTGCAACTTAGTTCATCATAACATCACCGCGATCTTGGCCAGATCTTCATCGCTTCTCTGTTTGGTTTTTGTTGTTGTTTGATTTACACAATTCTTGTATCTTTGTGATCTCGCAAAAATACTGAAATACATTTGCATAATGATATTTGAAGAATCGGCCACAAAAGATACTCAACACAGGAATGACAAGCAAACACGACGCTGACGTACTTCCCCAGAGACATAATTTGTTCAAATGTATCTTTTGTTGCAACAACAGATGCAGATACTCTTGTGGTAATTGTAATATTCTGTGTAATTTTTTTGCGGTAACACACGAATAATTTGCTTTTTAATTTATATAAATCAAACAAAATGTCGGCGAACGGATATAAAGTTTTTTCTGGTATGTGTGTTAGAACACAATTTCGATTTCCGTGTGACGGAATGGAAAACGTGAGATGATTTAATTGATAAATATTGAGGTTTCTCCAGATAGTGTTGCTGCAACTAAACCATGCTCGAGCTGCCATCATTCAAATGGAACCCAGAGAACAACCGTGTTGATAGGCCAACAAACAAATTATGCTGTTTGCACTTAACCAACAAATCAGGTGCAATGTTGTTTAGCAATCAATTACTGTGTAAGTTTTTATTTGTTTATAAATAATCTTGTGAATTTTTTCAGATCAGAAATTATAGCTTTAAGAAAACAAGAAAAGTTTTTGATAGTTGGTATTGGCAGTACTGGAACTCTTCAATAAGGTTTTCACTAAATTACATGTGCGTCCACCTTAGACAATAAAATTTCGGCTGGAGTTCCGCAGTGAAGCCACTTAGGGCATCTCATTTTTGCTTCATAAAGGATGCGGACCGATGAGCAAAAAACATATAAGGGGGTGTGTTTTTAGAGGCATAGAAGTTTTTTTTTTAAATAAAACAACAAATTCAATGCACTGAACAATATTTTAGCAAGTTTTATGGCATTTAATGTTTAAAAATAATTTCTGGCATATGGTCTCCGCGACTGCGCCTTATAAACGCAATCCTGTTGGTCCAATTTTGCACCACATTTTCGAGCAATAGAGCGTCGAATGTTGGCTTCTAAATGATCTATCGTTGCTGCTTTATTAGAACAGACCAGAGATTAGACTTACCCCCACAAAAAGTAGTCAAAAGGTAATCACACGAACGAGGTGGTCAATTCACAGGTCATTTTCTTGAGATGATTCGGTCACCAAATTTTTGGCTCAACAAATGAAAATGATGGTTGTACGAGCTGTATGGCATGTTGCGCCGTCTTGTTTCTCCTCCAAATAATTTCCAATGATAAGAGGAATAAAAAGCAGAATCATTTGCCTGTAGCGTTCGAAATTCACGGTAATCGGATTTAAGGACAAATGGACCGATGTTGACTTCGGCATGTAAGCCATGCCAAAAAGTGATTTGTTCGGGATGTAATAGAGTCTCAATAGTCTCATGAGGATAGTGCTCCCTCTAGAAATGGCAATTCTGCTTGTTTACATACCAGTTAAGCCAGATATGAACCTCATCGCTGAAGATGATTTGACGATTCTCAGCCCATTCACCAAAACACACAATGCAGTCGCTGGCTAAAATTTTTGCAAAAGTTGGATCTTATATGGATAAAGGCTAAGATCTTTTCTCAAAATTGTTCAAATAGTGAACGGGCAGAGACCGTGTTGCTGACAACATCGTCAGATCGATAAATTCTAGTCCTCTGTCACACTGACGTCTACAGCGACGATGACTTCTTTTGCACGCACAGAACGGGCTTAATTTGAATGAACATTATAAAAAAGAGTAAATGTGGTCATGAATCGATCCATAGTTTTGCGTATTAGTAGCTCAGATGAACGATTATGCCCACCGAAGTGCTCTATAAGTTTGTCGAACAGAGCGCGAATTTTAGAAATAAATTTCCACGATTTAAAAACATTGATCTGGTTTAAGCCTTTGCTTGTGATTTGTCAAAATAATCCAAAAACAAGCCAAACACACGTCATTAGTATGGCAGCTAGTTTGACAGTTATCCCTATCACTCTTCACATACATAGAAACCATATATGAAAGCTCTTTTGCGAGCTTGTGTTGAAGAAATGATTTAAAATAAAATGTTCCTGCTAAAGAATTACTACACTAAACTTGAATCAAAAACATCTGCAAACAAATCAAAAGTCACTCAATAACGCTTTCTTGTCCCTCACTGAGGTTTCGAATCTGGATCAAGCTTCGTTAACTTCAGGTATTTTAAATCAATCGCCATAAATAATTCAATTAAGAGAATAAACTGGCTAATTCCGCAAATGTGACTAATTTAAATGTCACAACAGCAGCCATCATCGGCGGCGCAGCATTACAATGTAAGCCACCTGATTTGCATCAAATCCGATCCAATTAGTTAATCCAGCACGATTAAGCTTAATGGCCCACCTTAACTGTCTCTCGTCTCAAACAAATTGAATATCCGGCAGCCATTCCGACGGAAACACTTCATTTTGTGTTTGCATTAAGCTGCATTCAGATTAAAAATAAAAATTATTTAATTTTCTTGTAGGCGGAGTGTTAACTGTGTGCGCAGAAAATCATTAATTTTTTTGTATAAAAAAAATAAAAAAAACAAAAAAGAATAAAATTTAAAAAAAAATTAATTCAATTAATAACTCAGGAAATAGTTCCATAAATAACCTAATTGCATGTGAGGCTAATTAAGCAACCTGTCCAACAGCAGGAGGTCGCTGGCTGTCGCCCCTCTCCACCTGCATCTCATCCACATTCTCCTCAAGTCAGTCAGCGTCATGTCATTGATTCACTTTATGGCGAACAGCAAAACGTTGACACTCCAATTAATTTAATGGATGCACATTAATAATGCGACAATCAATTGCATTCGCGTTGCCATTTTGATGGATATTAATTTATTAAAACAATGTAAATGAGATAAAAAGAAGAAGAAGAAAAAAAAACAAACTGCGGGACATGGAAGTGCCACTGAGAGCAAATTGGTTTGCAGATTTATGTACATCTATGTGGATGGCTGAACAAGCTGAATCAATGGCTTATGATTTATGGAGGCGGCCTTGTGGAATGCATTAGCATAGGCTTTTGGCATCGACTCTCTCTCTCTCTTTCTGTATATGAGTCCAGTGGTCATTGTGGCGACATCTGTTAAGTGCCACCGCATTAGGAGACTTCGGCATCTCAAGGAAGTGATTTTTGTGTACTGAGGTGATTAATTGCAGTCGAACAATATGTTGGCTCCTGGGAAAACAATGAATTCGAAGAACACATGAGAAGGTATTTCAAAGAGTGCCTATTATCTAAGGGGTCAGAAGTAGTATTGAGTTTAATGGGTGGGTATAAGGACATGAATGAAGCACTCACTTTTGGCTATTAAGAGTTCTGGTTAGGGATGCCACTTATTCACTTTTGTTTATTTCACTGGTCATTGGGTTAAAAATATCCGGAGAGTTACAATCTTATTTCAGAAAACTAAGAGAAGAGCAATTTGAAGCAGATTGTCATGAATAAGTTGTGCATTAGGAAAAATCAAACTTCAGATGACAATGCAGAACACTCCTCATACGATAACAGTGAAAATGAAAAGAGGTCAGTGAAAAAGTCCATGGTCTCTATATTTTTGCCAAATCCAGGAGTTTTTGCGCCTGCTGATGGAACACCGTTTGTTTATTGCGTTTTGAAATGGGTTCTCTGGTCTATATGGTAACCCCTTTCATTCCCATACCAACGTTTTTTTCTGAACCGGGGCAAACACTTGATTTGGCACCCCTGGCCTAAAGTATTTGAGATAAATTATTTACAAAAATAGGCATAGTTCGTGGGCTGTTTTGGAACCGTTAAAATACTAACTTTAACTCGTTGTCACCTACTCTTTAGTTACTTTCATTTACGTGTTACATACAAAATAATGTAAAAAATAATTTAGTCCAAAGTCCAATCAATGTTGGCAATTTTTTAGCAATAATGGTGCCAAACTGTTGGAGCTGAAAGAAGACCCAATAAAATATGTTGCACAATAAAATGAAAAGAAAAATATTCTTAAGTTAGAACTAGTTTTTAATTTTGGTTAATTTTATTAAAATTCCTAGGAAGGAAAAATTAACTAAAGAATATATTTTATTTTTATTTTATATAAATAGGTAGGTAAATATATATATATATTTTTAAAATCGTTAAAGATTTGAGTATTTTTCCAAATGCACAATTTGCATTCAGAATGCATCACACTTGTCATCATCATCACATAACTTGTTAAGAAAAATCGTTCTCTTCGGAAATGAACTGATCTTGTTCTACTCGACATAGAAAAGGCATTTGACCCAGAATGGCATGATGGGATCTTGCACAAAATGGTAGTTCTTGGTTTTCGCATATATCTTGTAAAAATCATTCCTCACCAATCGATATTTTAGTTTTCCTTCAATTCGTTATCGAATTAACGCAGGTGTACCACAAGGATCTGTCCTAGGTCCCTTTTTATACAAAATAAACACTTCTGACATTTCAAGGCTACCAGAATGTTAAATTGCCATTTTTGCTGATGATACAGGCATCTTTTCATCTTATGAATTTCGTCTTAATATTGAGACAAATTTACGACATGCACTCGAATTGATGATCCAATATTATCAAAAATGGAAATTCAAGCTAAATACTGATAAATTACAAGCTTTCTTTGTTTAGTAGAAAAAGAAAGTCTTGCTATCTTCCTAGTTATTAACTTGATATTAATGGCATAATCATTAAATGGGACTTAAGTGTGAAGTATCTTGGTGTTTACTTTAACCAAAAACATACTTTTAAGGAACATATTGTTAAAACTTTACAAAAAGTAAGCATAGCGATCGTTATGCTCTATCCATTTATCAATAGGAAGTCATGTCTAATAAAATGATTATCCATAAAGTAATATTTCAGGCAATCCTCTTCTATGGATGCCAAGTGTGGGAAAATTGTGCAAAAAGTTCACCTTAAGAAACTGCAAGTATCACATAACAAGTTACTTAAAATAATGCTTAACCTCCCTCTATACCATTCCAATTCAGACTCATGAACATGAAAGAGGAAATGTTGAATTTACTTCTGTAAGAATCAACAACAATTTTCTACAAAATTGTCAAACCTCTGACAATCCCTTAATTAACTAACTCATTCCTCAACCATAACTATGATGTAAATTTTGTTATATTATGTAAATTAATTTATTCAATCACTTATGTATCTATGTTAGCTTATTTATTTGTTATTAATTTATTTAATTGTTATTTTTATTTATTTAAATATTTTTTAATAAATTATTTTTGAAGTGAAACTTCTTTACGCGCATGAGGGTAAATTTCTTACAGATGAAACGGAAGTAGTGACACGGAAATGTGTAACGTTTTTGTCTAAGAATAGGTAGAGAGCGATTGAGACCGATTGAGAGAGAGTGAGAACGGGCGAACGTAGCATGAAGCACATAGCCATGGAGCGAGAGTAGGGAACAAGCGAGTGAGTAAACGCAGATATGTTTTATTTATTTACATTGGCGCAAAATTAAAGACGCTTTAATACCAAACTAAAAGAAATAAAGTTTGGCACTAACATTAAAAGTGTAGTTTTTCAATTATAGACAATTCAAAAATTGATTTTCTCTTAGTGTGAAACTAGATTTTTAATAACCGGAATACCTTGCATTATGTTTTTAGTGAGAAACTTAAAAAATCTCAGAGAGAATGACGGCTCGCTCTCACAAAACGCCATTTTGAAAATATAAATACACACAAACCCTGCCTAAATCCAATAACAACAAAATTCCCCAAGGCTCTCAAACTTTCAAATTTGATTTTAACTAGTGCAGGGGTTTTTTTTTTGTTTATAATTAAGCATTTTAAATATTGTGAAGTTAATGTATTAAAAATAGGTTGTCCATAGTTTTGCGCCATTGTCGTTAGTTTGCATACGGCGTATGACTTAAATTTATAAATAAATAAAAAATAAAAAAAGAAGTTTCACTCCTGACATGTTTACTTTGTACGCACTCAGCACTTTTTTCTTGTTTATTATTTAATTTATTATTTATTATTGATTTATTTATTTGTTACTTTATTTATTTATTTGTAACCAACGTAATTATTTATTTATCTTCAATAACAATATGCTAACTTTAAAAAATAAAATATTTATTTACTATAATTTACTAATTAAAATTTTACTAGCCTACTTCATAACTTAAGTTTTGAAGTTTTATTTTGATCTCTAGTCAAAATGTATCTGCTTTACCATTTTCAAATTGAAGGTTTTTGTTTGTATTTTCTTTTAAAAATAAATATCCAAACCAATGCTAAACTCAATATAAATTAAAAAACTTATTCAGTTGAAAGATAGTATATGTTTAATATATTAAATCTCTGTATATAAAATGTGCTGTAGCCAACCAAATGTACATCTAAATACCGAAAATAACAATCTATCTATCTATCTATATATATATTAATAAATAAAAGGATTAGAAACTTAAAAACCCAATAAATATGAAATTTCTGAATTAAAGCATTAGTTAAATAAATCAAACAGGGAAAAAGCTTAAGACTTCCCAATTGAAAACCAAAAAAAAAAATTAATAAATTGCAGTTTAAAAAATAGAATGAAGATCGTGTAAACCAGCCGATCCCTATGGAGTACACTTCTATTATGTTTTAGAAAATATCTGAGTCGGGCTTAGAGTTCATGATTCGTCCTTGCTTTCTGATACATTTTATGCTAATCTTACTGTATACCTATAACAAAAGATAATAGAAAACAGAATTAAAAGTTAACATCTAAAAATAAAAAAAAATGAGAATAAATTTGTTTCATTTTAGTTTCATTATGGGTCCTCATCCAAGAAGAATTTTTTTTTTTACCGGACACCCTAATATACGTACCTACTTATATAGTTACTCAATGGGATTTTTAGAGAAAAAAAATAATAACAACGCATTTTGTAGACTGTATAGATAGATTACTCTCGTCGAGGTTAATAAACTGAATGAACATAAAACAATTTTCCTGTTTAAATCGCATGCTTCATATTGCTGGTCGTAGGTCGACATTACCGCTATCCTACCCAATATAGAAATGGGAGGAGCTTGAACAGTTGCACTCTGAGCATTTGATTTCTCACTCACAAAATCCGCTACTTACCTCTAAGGTTTGCACTTCAGTTGTTGCTCTATGCTTTCACATTCCGATTCTTCTGGTTCTTAGTGATATTTGATACTCTTTTGTGTTGTTGTTGCAATTACTCTGATGTTTAGCTCTATTTTGCGGTCGCAACAACGCTATTTGGATATAAATTCATATTGAAAAAACGTTTTTACTGAACTTTACATACAAATAAATTTATTTTGTTGGTCTGCCTTACCAAACTAACTAAATATCTAAAAATCTAACTATTTCAGGCTTCATTTTAATATTCAAAACCTTAATAATTTCTCCAAAAAACTACAAAACTATCAAAGGCATATAACCTGCTGATAACTCTCGATAAATTCAACCTTTTTTGATGCAGTTCCACTTGAAAAATTACCAGATGCCTACACCAACAAACAAAACCATCATCTATCCAAACAAACAAACCCATTTCGCCCAATACTTCCATGTGAAAGACACCCCATCCGAGGAAGGTTTAGCTCATTGAAATTTACTGGATACGCTCAATCGAACACGTTAATAGTTTTGATCACTTGACACGTCAATTAATTACGCTAGATCTGCTATTTCAAAAAACGTGTTTTCCGTTACGTATTGAATCTGGTTGGACTTCATTTTCCTAGCCAAATAAAAAACTCTAGAAGAGTACGCGTGAAAAACTCTTTTGATGTTCGCAGAGGTGTTGGAAACATTTATTTGGCAATATGTCAGTCTTAACGATGCCATGCAGATGCATTTGGTGCTCTTGTCTGTCAATATTTCCATCAGGAAAGTAAAAGACGAAATTAAACAAACATTTCCGAAACAGACAAGGTGCATTGTTTAGCCTAAGGAGTACTTAAACTTCACACATGCTCTATCGAACCATAAACGCTATTAACAAAGCAATATCTTGAGCATAAAGTTCAGACATTTAGATGAGATTTTGTTTATGATGCGTGAGGAAGATAGCAGTTTTGGTTGGAGTTTCGTTAAAATATGGAAATTGTTATTGGCCATTGACAGCCCTTGATTTCGAGGCCCTTGAGATCCTTTGCATAATCAATAGATACAAAGAAAATATGCCAGAAATCCAGAAGTATCTGTAAGATTTTCAGGTGTTTGGAAATACAAACGAATATTTTGGGTTTCTTGAAAGTTAAATGGCAGAACTTCAAATGATGTCAGGTCTTCCATCAAATTAAAGGCGAAGTTCCACGTAATGCCAATGGAATGATGTCAAATCCAACCATAAGGATGATTCTTTAATTTTTTTGTATCTAAAACGCTGCTTAGCTTTTTAAGCTCGTGAAACCAATCTCTTCATAAATATTCCCATAAATGGTCATATTAATATTTTGACATTTAATGAACCAAACTCTCACGTATCGTCTTGGAAACAAAACAACACTTCAAAACCCCAAACACTCCACAGATCCGTCAGAAAGCAAACAAACCATTTCCAGCTAAAGCCATATTTGCCGAATACAATATCGTCTTTGCGTCACATCCAATCACGAAGATGATTTATTCTCCATTGTATGCATGAAGTTCACATCACGAGGTGGTCTGCCCAAATCGCGCAAAACCATCCTTCGCATTACGTCGCGTCGCCCGTGTGAACTTCCAATCGCGCGCGCATCATTTCGTCGTCGTCGTCGTCGGCGAGTCACCATCATAAACGTGTAATAAATAAATCGAAAAGCTATTCACAACTGCTGCATCTATTGGATAAGCGCTGTGCTGGCCCGAGCGTCATTCCTTTTAAAAGTCAAAATAAGGAAAATTTGGGTTAAACCCAGGTCAATCGCACAGTGAAATCTGTGAAAATGATCAACAAGAGTTACCGATGGATAAAAGATACAACTTGTGTTTTATAATCCGAAGCTTTATGGTCGTATCACACCGTTTGACTTTTAGCGTTTTTGTGTTCACAGTTCACAATGGTTGCAGATAAAATATGATATCTGCGCGCGATGAGTCAATTGCAGTTTTGCAAATCTGCAGAAGGACCTCTAGACTGCGGTTTTTGAATAAAGTCTTTGGCGGGCATTTGATCTTTTGATTTGCGGTGCATATGTCAGTTATTATTGGAAGAAACTATGTTTGGATTGCAAGAGATATATATTATCAATAGAGAAACCAAAATAAGTATATTTTATAAATTTAAAAAATATGATTGAATGCATAGTTTATTTATGTTAACTAAAAAGGGACTTCCAATAGGGACTTCCGGACTTTGGCAGTTTACAGCGGCCATCTTGTTGAAGCTACATCTGTAAAATTGGCTGCCATTTATTTATTCTGTTTTGCCAAATCAGCATGGACGGATATAGCGTCCAACAACAAGTGCAAATGATAAAATTGTTTTATTAAAATGGGAACTAACTCCAGCGAAGTACTTAGTTTCCACGTAGTGGGAACTTTAAACTAAACTGGTCACTATGCTTCCTCGATAGTGATATTGAGATTGAAATGATCACAAAGTGATTCTTCTAGGCTCAAAGAAGTCCGATCTTACAAAGCCAACCCTACAGAGGAAAATCGGATAAAGAACAAACAAGCAAGGAACTCCTGCATCTCCATCATTGAACGAACCAACTTGCATAACCAAAAATTACGGCAAAAAATTCTGCAGTGTCCCAAAGGCAGTAAAAATGTTTGGTCATTTGTAAAGAATATTAAAAACTCCTCAACATCTTCGGTTCCAACGCTCATCGACAGTAACAAACCAATTGTTTACTCTTCGGAGAAGGCAAACTTGCTCGCCGCCCATTTCGCTGCCACGCTGCCGCATAGCAACGTTGCCCCTCCTGTACTTGAGAATGTAAATTTTTCCATGGGACAGATTTTTTTCCGCACTCGTACAGTAGCATGAGTTCTCAAAGATCTCGATATACACAAATCAGCTGGCCCGAATGGTATACCCCCGCTTCTTCTGAAGAGGTGTTCTTCCACACTGGTAAAGGCTTTTCCATCGCTCCTACTCTTCTGTAATCTTTCCTAGAAGATGGAAAACAGCATTGGTCCAGCCTGTCCCTAAGAAAGGTGACCCATCCTCCCCGTCCTCCTACCGACCTATAGCACTAACATCCCTTCTTTCTTCTTCATGGAAACGCTGATTAACCGTCAGCTTAAGGAATATCTCGAAGATCGAAAGATTCCGCAACAACCATTATACTGGTGATCTGATGGCATATCTCACCGAACAGTGGAACAAATCTTTACATCGCTTTGGTGAAAGTAAGATTATTGCTCTTGATACCTCCAAAGCATTTGATAGAGTTTGGCATGAAGCTCTCTTATCAAAAATGCGTGCTTTTGGGATCGATGATACTCTTGTTCGTTGGATTAGAAGCTATCTTCTGGAGCGTTCAATACAAGTCGTATTGGACGGATTCAAGTCTGATTCCCACAAAATAAATGCTGGTGTGCCCCAGGGCTCTGTTCGATTCTTTTAGGAATGAGAAATTTTATCCCAAACAGGAGTATCAAACCTAAGGAAAACTCATAGTTTGATTCGAGCTATAGAGAGCTTATCAGGTTAAGAAATGTAAGTTTCCGTTGTTACAAAGCCAACATCACTGAGGAAAACCGGAAAAAGTTTCAGTAAATTTTTACATGAGCAAAAAATTCGGCAAAAAATACTGCAGTAAATTTTTTGGTCATTTGTAAAAAAAGTAAAGTTCCTACACTAGCCGCAGGTGTCAGAACTCCTCCTGTACTCGAGAGCGTAAATGATTTTATAGGACCAATCTTCTTTCGCACTCGTTCAGTCGCAAGAGTATTGAAGATCTCAACATAAATAAATCCGCTGGCCCGAATTGTAACTCCGCTATTGTTCTGAAGATGTGTTCTTCAACGCTGGCAAAACCATTGCGTAAGCTTTTTCATCTCTCCTATTCCTCTGGACTCTTTCCGAGTGCATGGAAAACAGCATTTGTCCAGCCTATCCCTAAAAAAGGCGAATATTCTCCACCCTCAAACTACTGATCCATTGCACTAACGTCCCTTCTTTCTAAGGTCATGGAAACGCTGATTAATTTTCAGCTTAAGAAATATCTCGAAGAACGAAAGCTTCCTTATGACCGGCAGTACGGCTTTCGTAGCAACAGGTCCACTGGTGATCAGATGGTATATCTCAAAAAGTGGAACCAATCTCTTCACCGTTTTGGTGAAAACAAAATTATTGCACTTGATATTTCTAAGGCATCAAGACCTTTTATCAAAAATGCGTGCATTTGGACTGGATGATATTCTGCTATTCACAAAATAAATGCTGGTGTGCCCCAGGGCTCTGTTTTGTCTCTGACTCTTTTCCTTATACTTATCAATGATTTATTATCTGAAACAACTAATCCAATCAATTGTTTTGCTGACGACAGTACTTTCAGCTTTTCATATTCGTTTCCAGATTCACATTCTTCGGATGTTGAACTGCAACGGCAGCGTATGATAAGTTCATTAAATTCTGATCTTGACAGCATTTTATAATGGGGAATAAGAAATCGCGTAGAATTTAATGCTTCGAAAACTCAATGTTGTCTTTTGTCGTTAAAGCAAAACATACCTCCAATGCCACTATCCATGAGCGGCACTTGCATTGAAGAAACAGATCACCTCTCAGTTCTCGGTGTGTGCATTCTAGACCACCTTCTGTGGAATGACCATCGCAAAGAATGCTGCGAGGTGTTTAGGTTTCCTTCGAAGATGCAAGAAGTTCTTCACCCCGTCTGAACTGGCTACAGTATATAAAGCATATATTCGACCGAAACTCGAGTATAATTCCCATATTTATGGGCAGGTGCTCCTATAACCCACTTGAGTTTTCTAGATAGAATTCTAAAAATAGGTTTGAAAATGATAGGCGATCGAACAATAACAGAAACATTTACATCTCTTGAGCACCGCCATAATGTTTCGTGCCTTTCGTTATTTTTACAAACAATGCTCTAGCGAAATAGCCAGCTGCATTCCTCCCCTGAAACGATTCAACCGTAATACTCGAACTGCTAGGAATGCCCATCAGTTTACCCTTGAGCCTAACTTCGGACGCACTCTTAAGTATAGAGATTATTTCTTTAGTCGCACCACACGAATGTGGAATGCTTTGCCAGGCTCTGTTTTTCCCTCCCATTTTGATATGCAGAACTTTAAAACTAATGTGCATCGGTATCTCCTCTTTTATCCCTCCTCATTTCCCTAATGCTCGTGCATTGTTTAAACATTTTAAGGGTGTAAATTATATAAAAAAGAAAAAAAACTGCAGCACCGGTGCTCGCAGCTACTAGCAAGTCTTGGACAGTCTAATCGCTCAGAAGAGTACGAGCTGTTAGAAGCAGAAATAATGGCTAAGACATATAATCAGTAACTACCTTTTTTTTACCTGCCCTTAACTGAAACCAGTTTAAATGAAAAACCCTCTTATCTGATAGACCATGATAGACCATTCACATGTATTCGTAGAAAGAAATGTAAGAGAAAGATATAATTTCCATTCAGAAAATACAGTTTTAAGAGAAGTTCCAGAACTTTCCTAAAATATGCTTGATTTTGGCGATTTAGTAGAAAAAAGTGGAATTTTTTAGTTCTTGTTGATTCTCATTGATTTGTGTAACCAAATTTATATTTTATTGATAGAAGTTTTACCAACCACTTGTTTTTAGATGTAAAATTCTATTTTAATTGGCGATTTTATTAAAATTTAAAACAGAACTTTCATCAATCAGGTATTGCCGTTTTGAGTATATTTGTTTTCTTACAAATGTTGCCTTCTTCTAAAAAACATCGAATAACTGTGATCGGTTATTTATCTTAAAGCCTCCTAGTCCAACAGTTTGTAAACATTTCTTTTTTATTATTTGTTTAGTTCTTGCCCTTGATTCTTAATATAACCTTAAGGACTTCTAATATTATTTACAAAACTGTCAAAGTCAATCATTTCAATATTTATCCGAAAGGAATCCATTAATTTGTAAACAAGAATCCCAATCCACCTCCGGCTACTTATTTTTCATTATAAACAAAATTCAATTTGGCCCTCCAAACTGATGCGACATCCAAGCACTAGTTAGCCATTTCGTCCCCAAAATTTGTCATCACCTATTTGATTATTATTTGCTGCACGACGAACTAAAACCCTAATAAAAGCCAACATTACCCCCTAATTTATGACACCACAACTCTATCAACGCGGCCTATGGAAGTCAATAATTCCCTAACTCAACTCACCCCAAATGCTCTTGGCTGTGTTCTATTTTAAATTGTGTTGTCATTTTCGTACACTCCTGCCCCCTCGCGGTGCCACAAAAAACACAATATTGTTCATCAATTTTCGAAAATAAATAAACATCCAAACTGCTCGCCGCTGGCTGGTCATCATCAGAAAACAATGGAACAGATCCAACGCTCCCCTTCATCGGAATCCCCCAGTGACCATTTATCCATAAGCAATGCGACACCACTTCCAAGTTCCATCGACGACAGAACAGATGGCCACCGATTCGATGATGACGGCTAAAATAACCGCGTGCCGCAATTTGACATGACAGAACTTGAGGATGGTTTCCCCATGTCATTTTTATGTTGCCTCCTGCCCTGTGGCAACCGCACAACAACAACGGTTCGGTTTGTTTATTTATTTTCGTCTCCAATTCCAAAAGAGATGCCCTTGCACTTTTATGCTGCGCCAGCTCTGGCTATAGCGATGATGTTTCGAATTCGGACGACAGAGGGCCCCCTTGAGGATTGATGGTATGGCACGAGACTATTGTGGGAATCTGAGGCGAGTGAGGGTGTCTCGAATGTCTTGAGGCAGTGCGGTGGGTCTGCTTTGGTTTGTCCTCGGTTAAGTTAAGGAGTTCGTATAGAGCGCGACTTTTATGACCCACAGACCGGGTGTCAACATTGGTTGACATAATGTTGCTCCATAACAATTCGATCGAAGTGGATGATGTCAAAGCGTTTATCAGGAAGTGCCGGATGGCTGTGTTTGGTGTGGGAGGGGGTTGGGAGTTTTTTTTTATGGTTGACAACTCGAAAGCAGGGCAAAGTTGATATTCTTTAGAATTGTAAACAAATCTTGGAGTTATGAGCAAGGGATCCGCAGAGAATCACATCATCTTGAAGATAAGGAAGCTGTAAACAGATCCCCCACTTCGTGGGGCAGCATATCATTTAGTCGGGCTTAAAGAGAACTTATTTTTCTATAAATTAATTGCGACAAGTCGTTTTGTGTAGACCGAAAGGCTATTGCATAAAGGCTCTGGGATTATTTGTCACCCAACTTTTTGCCCTTGGGATCACACTTAGGTGGGTTGGAGACAGTGATAAGGATGATTACTTTGTAGTCGAAATGCACTGGAAATTTAAAGTTTATCTCGGCGAATTGGATGAGGTCATCAGTAAGTTGCACTTATCTCGCTGGGGAGATAGTTTCTAGGTGGATCTGGGTCTGGTTATCTAGAAATACCTGACCTTGTTCAATAAAAAGTTTGTAATGTGATTTGATGCACTTAAATGTGAATGTGTAATGGTGCTTTCAAGGAAAAGAGATGTTCCTCATTACACCTACAAATAAATTGCACGACTGGATGGCACGTACTTGCTCTTATGTGCGGGCACAGCTTCGAATGAATATTGAAAAATGTCAAAGGAACTTCAAAGTTTTTATTCGATTTTTGTGACTTTTTTTGTTTAAAAAAAAATAAGTGAAATAGCTTTCAACGAAATAATTTAAACGCCATTTTATTTCTTTAAAAAATGTGAAAAAGTGTGAGTTTTTTTTCAAAATCATAGGAACTGGTAAAGAGGAGTTTTATTTTAACAACTTTTTTTTAAATAAAAAAAAGAATGCAAAAATTAGCACAAAAATAACCTATATGTAAAAACCAAATTAAAAAAATCCACCTACCCGTTTTTAAAATATTGATTTATTTAAAAAAAAAAAATATTATTAAAAATACAAAAAAAAAATATTATAAAATATTTTAATTTGAACTTACTATGGCTACATACATCTTCCTCAATATTAAACTTGATTGTAGTCGGTTAGCCAGTTCTCAAAAAAATTCTAAGAAAAAAATGGGCACGACTGGGTCGCGCGTACTTGCTCTTATGTGCCTAATTACATTGGAAAGCAAGATCTTTGACAAAAACAAGTAACATTTACGTTGAAAATAACATAGTTTGAACTTATAAAAAGTATTAAAAACCACAATACTTAACGGTTGTTAGTAAAAATGAAGTACGCCACCACACGTCTTAAATAACAAAGAATTTATGAAAAAATGCCTTTCAAAAATTGACCGGTTTTGATAAAATCCTGTTTTTTATCTTTAGTTTTTTGAAAAAAAAAATTGTTTTGAAATTTTGGTATGCAGTTTTTAGAGTTTATTAATATACATACATATGATTATAAAATTTTAAATAATTTTTTTGATAAGTTTTCAAAATATTGAATTTTCCAAAAAAAAAAAATTTCCAAAAATTAATTAAAAATAGAAAAAAATAATTATTCAAAATTTGTATATGTAGAATTCATTTGGATATTTAGGTCTTTTTAAATATAACGTTTTATTGAAATCCATTGAGCCGTTACCGAGAAAGTCTAAAATTGAAAAAAAACTTAAATGAAAGATACCGTTAATAGACTTTTCCGGTAAATTTGGTTCTAATTAGCTAATAGCTACTACCAACAAAAAAAATCTCAAATTTTTTTAGCAAAATCGTTGGAGCCGTTTTCAAGAAAAATGAGCTTTTACCTTACGGTTATATGAAAGGAAGCATTAATACAAGAGCTACCCAAAAATTATAAAAAAAAAATCCTCTGCAGAATGTCAAAATAATCTTACGTACATTTTATTTCTTTAGGAAATATAAAAAAGTGTGAATTTTTTTTTCAAAATTGTAGGAGCCGTTTTTAAATAAAACGTTTTTTTTTAACATCTTTTTAAAAAAAATAAAAAAATAACTTAAGAATACAAACTTAAGCACAAAAATAACGTACATTTAAAAACAAAATTTAAAAAAAAAATTACTTACCCGTTTTCAAAATATTGAATTTTCAAAAAAAAAAATTTTTAAATTATTAAAAATACAAAAAAAAGTTTTGGAAAAAAATTAATGCAAAATTACCGAGGCTACCCATATCTTCTTGAATATCAATTTTGATTGTAATCGGATTTCCAGTTTTCGAGGAAGTCGAAGAAAAAAAAACGGTCCTATGGGAGGTACCGTTTTTAGCCCACCATATTAATTTTTTTTTCACTTAAATATAATGCATACCTACAGTAGTACACTGATTTTTTTTATAAAAATTCTTGGAGCCGTTTTCGAGAAAAATAAGCTTTTACATAACGGTTATATGACAGGTACCGTTAATTTTTGAGCTAAAAAAAAATTTTTAAAACTCCTCTGTAGAATGTCAAAATAACCTTAATTACTTTGAAGACGATTGGCCCAACCGTTAAGGCTGCAGTCCAATATACATCCGTACAGACAGATAGACAGACAGACAGACAGACGGACAGAATTTTGCCAGTAACTCAAATACTTTTCTCTATCATCGTAATGTAATGTTTGATTGTTATCTCAAATTTTTTAATCTGCACGAATGCATAACTTGTATTATAGTACCAATAATGCAAGTAAAAATTGAAAACAATTGTAGGCCCGATTTTAATGAAATTCTGTTTAAAAAAAATCGAAATTTTGGTACGTAGTTTTTTAGATTTTATTAATATACATCTGATCTTTAAATTTAATATAAAATTTATTTAAAAAAAAAAAACAATTTTTAACAAGCCGTTTTTGAAAAAAAACAAAAATTAAAAAACCTCAACAAAAATTCTTTCATTTTTTTAATTAGTTAGTTAGTTAGAGTTTTCCCGGAAAAAAAACTAAGTATGCAATAAAATTTGAAAACTAAGTGTCTATCGAGGAAAAAAAATATTGAGAAATTTTTTTAAATATTATTTTAATTTTTGTTTAAGAATGTCATTATAAGGAAATTTGTAGTTTTCACCTGGGAAAATTATTAAAAAAAATCAATCAAGCCGTTTTCAAAAAAATTCTAAAACCAATGTTTCTTTCAGAAAATTAAAAAAAAAATTAAAAAAAAAGTTTTAGAAAATTTTGAAATGCAATATAAATTGAATTATAAATGACTTCCTGTGTGCAAAATTTTATTGAAATCGGAATAATGATTTACAATAAAACCGAGTTTGAAAAAACCGGTTCTATGAGAGGTACGTTATAGAACAAATTTTGAAAAAAATATTCTAACTGAAAACGTTATGGTTGTAAAAAAATAGCACCCTAAAAGTTCTATCAAAATCGTTAGAGCCGTTTTCGAGAAAAACAAACTTTTTGTTAAAGATTGTATGGCAGGTACCGTTATTTTTTCAACCTAGAACAAAAATGAAAAACACCCCCGAAATACTACCAAATAAATAATAAATACCAAGTTTCAGGCAAATCGCCCCATCCGTTTAGGCTGTAAAGGTGCGAACAGACAGACAGACAGACGGACGGAATTTCCGGACCCACTTTTTTCAACGTCTCTATTATCGTAATGTCATGTTTGATTGTAAGATTTTTTTTGCACGAATCCATAACTTGCATTATAGTACCTATATTCGTAAGTAAAAAATACTATAATTATTGCAACAATTCTCTTCTCACAATCAAATAAATTATCTCAGAAAATTAACCCCAATTTTGAACTTGCACGATACTTTTCTCTCACAACAAAAATAGAAAAACAAAACAGTTTAAGAGAACCTTGCAGTCTCACCATAGCGATTAGCGATATTTGAATTTGAATCCGAATTCCCAAGCGAAGCACTGAAGCAGACATAGCGCCGTCATGACTAACCAAATCCCATTTAGATGTAGATTCACAAGAAAATTCTTTTAACATCTCTGTTGTTGTTCTGTTAAGCAACATCCACCCCACTCCAATGATTCTTGTTTCCGTTTCAATTTAAGAGAATTTTCGCTCTCTTACTAAGAAGCTGCACCTGACTTTAAACCAAACAAATTGCAACTGCTAATGAAAACATTCTTACTGCATCTTCATGTTGAAAGGCAATGAGTGTGTTTGCAATGCAGGACGATATCACTTAATAGTTTAGAATTTAGATAATATTTACTAGTGCACAGCTTATACTAAGATCTATTGACCGTTGCAAATGATTGGAGCGATGAAACAACTGCAACGTCGCGTTCGATTGAAAATATTATTAATAATGTGAATTAGTTTAAAAGAATAATAATGAAAAATAAAACAATTCATTGTTTAAATTCACTTTGGATACAAAAGTCGTTACATAAACTAGTGATCGTTTAATTGGACAACCGAGAGTGTGAATAAATCAAACGTCGTCGTTCGATAGAACGGTGTAGCAATTAACGTTCAATTAGAATGCAAATTGCCTTTGTTATGCTTTGTTTCAGATACTGTATCTATAAGATTGTTTTTTTTTTTTTATAAGATTTGCAGATAAATCAATGGCAGCATAACTCACATTTGCATCAAATTAACAAGCTTTGTGGTGGTGCAGAGGTGCTGCAGTGTCGTCAGAGATTCAGAGGTGGCCAGGGAGGCTGTGTGGGATCTGCCTACTTAGCTTATACGGTAGAGGAAGTTTATATGCGCCCCTGAGAGTTGAATTGAAAGTGAGTTACTCGTGTGAGCTAGACGAGGTTTTCGATGTGAGAATTGGCTTTTTTTTCTTGCATTTTCATGGAAATCAGAAATATTCTTGCTGAATATTAGAAGCGCTTTAAATAAAGCGCGCATTCGTCTTAATGTAGTTCTTGCCAGGCTAAAGAAAATTGATACCCAATTTGATAGTTTGATAGAAAATTTTTTTTTTGTTTTTTTTTTGTATTTAAATGAATTGCAGAGTTGATATCATTTTTAAGAAATAAAGAGTTTTTCAATAAGAGCGCTATAAAAGTTTTTTTTTTAAATAAAACAAAAACGGTTTTGGATATCAATGAAATTCTTTATTCCTGTGAAAGAACGTGAACGTTTGTCATTATGTATGGAACTCGATTTCTTTTGGATGGCCACCACGGGCACGCTTGCAGACGCTGATCCCAATTTTCGACGGTTTTCAAGCTTAAATCGGCCGATACTGCTGCAATTTCACGTTCGATATTCGTACGAAGCTCATCAATCGTCGCTGGCTTGTTGGCATTAACCATAGACTTGACGTAGCTCCACAGGAAATAGTCTAATGTCGTCAAATCGCACGACCGAGGCGGCCAAGCGACTGGACCATTTCGTGAGATAACACGTGCTCCAAACTTGGTTTCCAATAAATTGATTGTGAAATTCGCTGTGTGGCTTGTGGTGCCGTCCTGTTGGAACCACATGTCCTCCAAGTCCATCATCATCCAATTGGGGCCAAAAATATTCGGTTATCATTGAACGGTAGCGATCCCCATTCACAGTAACGTGCCGGTCTTGATCATCACGGAAGAAGTACGGCCCAATGACGCCGCGCCGGCCCATAAACCACACCAAACCGTATTTTTTTCGGGATGCAATGATAACTCATGGAGTACGTGTGGATTGTTGCCTGACCAATACCGCATATTTTGTTTATTGACGAAGCCATTCAGCCAGAAATGAACCCTCATCGCTGAAGATGATTTTTCGATGAAAATCCGAATCATTTTCAAGTTGTCGCTCAAGCCCAATTCAAGAACATACGACGCTTCTGGGAGTCGTCACAGAGATACCCAACGCTTGAGAGCGACGTGTGAGAGACACATTTGGGCTTTCTGCAATTGAAGCCTCAGCGGCAGCAATATTCTCGACACTACGGGCACTTATTTGTCTCACTGGCATGGGAACATATTGTACTGTGCCTGTGGATTCAAATTTTTCCACTAAACGCTCAATTGTTGGTCTGCTAGAACGATTATGACGACCATATATTGGACGTAGCGCTCTTAACGTTGAGGCCACTGACTCCGAATTTCGGTAGTAGATTATAATAATTTCGACTCGTTGCTGGCTCGTATATCTTTCCATCATGAAATGGCAAACCTTATTGAAGAGAAATGTCAAAAGAGCGGCAAGAAATATGGCGTCGTTTGCTGTCCCTGTCGCTCTAGCGTCCTTGTTGAAAAACCCGATATTACCAAAAAAGTTGAATTAATTTCTTACAATACGTATTATGTATTAGGAAAACCACATTTAATATTAAATTTATTTTATATTGAACAAACTTTTCTTTTACTTGCGATTATAGGTACTATAAAGCAAGTTTAGGATTCGTCTAACTGCCTGAACATAATGCAAAAACGGAACTGCATTATGGAGACGGAGTACGGAGCACGTGTCAAATTTGTCATACGTACAAATTTCAATCGGAACACAATGCACGTACAGTAACTTTGACATTTGAGTTCTAAAATGGATGGAATACCAAAAAGAAATGATAAAAGAGAGAAGAAACTTTTGTGCCACGAATTGAAATATCAACAAGAAGAAGGAAATCATCTGGTGTTATTTCAGTTTTACTAATAAAAAGGGTTCGGCAGGGACATCCATAATTTCTCTCTGCATCACACCAAATGTCAAATGTATTGTACGTAAAAGCTTAAAGTATACCAACCTTTCCGTATGAGTAATGCATTTCCGTATGCAGTAAAGTACAATTGTGTTCGCAAAATTGAGTTCGCGTGTAATCAATCCTTGCAGTTCCGTATGCGTATTTCAGTTCCGTCGTCATTGTGTTCAGACAATAAACGGCTTATGCGATTACCTTCAAAATTGGTAGATGTGATTCTTTTGGCATTCCTCGTAAGGGTTTTTAAAATTTAAATTTACGACTAAAAATAACAGTACCTGCCATATGACTGTTAAGGAAAGGTTTATTTGTCTCGAAAACGGTTTTAAAGATTTTAATGAACATTTTTGAGATTTTTTCTTTGTAGATATTGACTTTTGCTTTATCAAAACAAAATTTAGGGGAAAAGTCTATTAAGTGTATAACGATTTTTTTAATTCTCCACTTTCTCGGTAACGGCTTATGGGATTTCTATAAAATGTTATGATCTAGGCAGCTAAATTCTGCATACCAAAATTTATTAATATAATTTATAATTACATGTTTATAATTATTTTTATTTTTTTTATTTTTTTGAAAATTCAATATTTTTTAAAACTAATCAAAACCAAATATTTTAAATTTTATAATCAGCTGTATATTAACTTTAAGAAACTGCATAGCAAAATTAAAAAAACAAAATTTTTGAAAAAAACTAAAAACAAAAAACAGGATTTTATCACAATCCGTCTTATAATTTTCGAAATACTTTTTTAATAAATTCCTTGTTATTTAATTTAACCATTAAGTGTGTTGGTTTTGACACTTTTTATAAGCTCAGACCTTTATTTATTATTCTAGGCACATAAGAGCAGGTCACGTACCCAATCGTGGGCATTTTTTTCTTTTGAATTGTATTCCTTATTAACATATAAAAGAATTTTTGTTTCAATTTAGATGATATTTGAAAAATCTTCCCTGTAAATCATAAAAGTTGCATTAACGGCATTCTACCAGAAAAGCGATTAATTTAAAATTAAAAAGTGATAATCTATTTAATTTTTTTTTTGATTAATATAAATTTATTCACAGAAACAATAATTTAGGTAAGAAATTCTTGTTCTTTTGTTTATTTTGTCCACATTCGAATCTTCCATTTCTAAGGTTTCCTTGGTAAGATAGTTACTTAGTTGAGATTCGCCTAACACCTGAGAAACCTGGACCATTCGGTTTTCTTTGTTATAACTTATTTTGAAATTTCCTTTATTCCTTTAATCTAGAAGACTTTTATTAAAGCATTTTTGTGTAGGTATGCTTCTTTGTTTAATGTCAAATTCCCCCCTCCACCTTCCTTAAATCCAATAGTGACATGTGGGTTTTATCAATTTAAAAATTTAAATTTTAGAAGTAATTCTGATTTTTTTTATCTTGTTGATCAGTATTTAGTGTACCAAAAAAAAAAATTAAAATTTTCTAGAATCTTTTTGATCTCAAGTGGGATTTTGTAGACTTTGTGAAAAAGGATTTAGTAAAACGGGAAGCAAATGCTTCTTTCTTTAGTTTTCAAAGTCTCTACCGAATGCAACAGAAACGAATGAACGCGATGCTTTTCAGCATTCCCTTGCCTCAAAACATACCTCATTCGATAATTTCTAAAGATCAATTGAACGGTGTACCGTCGGTCAATATAAGGGCAGTCCAATAGGACTTTTTAACTTTTGAACTGGAAGTTAACAGAATATTGCTGCCGTTCAAACATACGTAGAAAAAGAACCAAAACATTCGATTCCATGACTTTCCTTGGACTTAACCCGACAAAATATAAACAAATTGGTTATTGCCACAACCTCAACAATGTCGTATTCGAAAAAGTACGGACTAATGACGCCACAGGCCACAAATCTACACTAAACGGTTCCCTACTTTTTAAAGATTCTTTGAAGATGCATTGCCATCTGGGTTGGATAACACTTAATGATATGCGGAATGCAAGACTCCATAGCTTGTATTACCATTGTTTTAAGATTCATTAGAGAAATTCCTATTTCTAAGAATAGTTGAAGAGGAATGGCAACTCCTTTATTTTCTTTCGCTACAAGAAGTTGAAAATAATGCCTTATTTAGAATTATATTCCAATTCTAATTCCGGAACTACTAGGTATACACAATAAACAACAAATATTCTGTCATAATTCTAATTGCCATTTAACTTTGTCATTTAAAAACAAAACAAAACTCAATTTCTGTTACTCATCGTTCATAATAATTATGAAAAAATGCTGAAGTATTATTACAAAAAAAAAAGAAAAAAACACCAAAACATTATGTCAGTGTGACACACTCATCACCAAACTATCTTTAAACAAATTCACAGGAAATACCAATCGTTAACTAAAAAAAAAAACTACCCCTAATATCTTAGAAACAAATCCACCACAATGTAAGTCGTTTCATTCCACCACATTAAAGAGAAACCAAATAAAATTTCCAAAGAGAGCAATACACTTGCTGCTAAATTGAAAATTCCCATCCCCACCCCTAATTTCTAACAGAACACACAACCAATGAATCGAAAAGTATCTCAAACTATTTATGTTAACAACAGCCACAGCACGCATCCACCATGAACACCAACTTCAACCGCCATCGTCACAACCTCTTCCGTCACCAATTGTTGTGTTTTTAACAACAAATACCCCACCAATGGATAAATAGATACTCGAACCAGTGGTTGATTCACTGTTCAATAACAGATACTTAGTTAATCCGACTAACTAACAAAAAAAAGTATCTAGCACCATAGTTAAAGTCCCGAGCACCAGCATCGTTCCGTGTGCCGTAGTCGTTGTCGCCGTCGCCTTCGCCTTCGTCATCATCATCGTCGTCGTCGTCGTCGTCGTCGTCGTCGTCGTCAACTCTTGTCACACCAGCTCTTGCGCTCTCCACAGTCCACACTCAACATCAACAGTCACAGTCACACCAAACTGAGCAGAGCCAGAGTAGAGTGCCTCTAGCCCCATAGCCAGAGCCAAAGCAGCAGCGATTACACTGGTAGACTGGTACACGACGCGTTTGCCTCGACTGTTGTGCGCCACTGTAATGTATCTTCAGTATGCCATCAACCGCGCTGCCGATCGGTTTGAAATTTGCGAATCAAAGTTATTCCTTCTCTATAAATATCCCGACCAAGCAAAACTACAGAATCACTTGTGGCATCGGTAGCCAAACAACATTCACTCAAAGTTTTTTCTTTTCTCCACCTAACTTACTCAACAGAGTTTTCCTCGTGAATTTTTCATCATTTTTCACTCCACAGCCAGCATCATCACCAACCGCCGCCGCCGTGGTATCTTCGTGTGGCTTGTTTTCGTCGTCGTTGTCGTCCTCATTGTCATCCAAGTCCAAGTCAATCCGAAAGATATAAAAAAGTATCTCAACAACCAATGTACAAAATTTGTATTGAAAAGTGAATGAGAATTTGGGTTATCTGCAGAAAGCTAACGTCAAAAAAAAAAAAAAAAAGATACACGCGTGCTGCTGTGCTGCGCTGTGCCTGCATCATCGCTCATCGGGCGTATACGCGATATTTTTTTTTCCGCTAAATTAAAATGTTCGCCAAAAGATTCGTTTAAAAGTGCAACTTCATAGATAAGATTCCATCTCCTCTCTGTCTATCTGAATTTGTTTACAATAAAGTAAAAAAAAAATTTGTTAATAATAATACAAAAAGAAAATTTTTTTTATCAAACTTGTGGCGCGTTTTGCCGTCGCTACTCTGCATTGCATTGTGTGCCGAGTTCGCATGCCGAACGTAATTAATTCTTTCTTCTCTTTCTCGCTCTCCAATTTGTTCAATTAATTTTATAATATTGATGCCAGTCTTCCGCTTTTGTTCCTATTAAGGTTGGCAATAATTTTTAAGTGCATTTTAGTGTGAGAAAAAAAAATATAAAAATTTTATAAATTAATCAATTTGAATAAAAAAAAGTTTATTCGCCGTGTATTATGTGGCACACATGCCGCACCTGATGGCGATATGATCAATCATGCTGAATGTAAGTTAATAAGGTTTTTTTATTATTTAAAGTGGAAATATTTATTTAAGATATTTTAAACCGTTAGATTCCTATAGAAAATAAAAGATATTTTGTGGTGAAAGAGGTTTTTTTGCAACTTTGAAATGTATCTCAAGGGAGTATGGTATCTCTAGCTAAGTTATTTTGAAATTTTTCTTCATCGAATGAAAGTTTTTTAGGAAGTCTAAGTTTTTCTTGATTTTGTTTAAGAATTCAATGACTTTTTCAGCTGGTAACAGTATACTAGTGCAAGCTTCTTAAGTAGAAGTATCTACAATATTAAGAATGCATCTTTACTATATTTTGTATCAAATATTAGGCTTAATTTATTTTATTAATATTTTCCTGTAAAATATTTAGTAAATTGTGCAAAAAAGAAAAAGTTCAATTTGAGATACAATTTCGTAAGAATTTTTCCCTAAATCAAGCTTGATTTGAATTCTTTTTTTAGCCAATCTATGAGTTGCACTTAAAACTTCATATAAATTCCTTTAAAAAATAGTCTGAAAAATATTTAATTGTTAATGCATTATTTTTTGAGTTGGAAGAGTAATTTGAATGAGGAGAGATTTTAAGCGATGGGATTTCAAGTGATATTTTACAATAATAAATAATACTACTGATGGAAAGCACAATCCAAAGAATAAAAATTGCTTTATTATATTAAATTGAATGAAATATAATGTATCTGTATTCGAATTTAAAATTATTTTTTTAATTGTGTTTATAACTTCTTTCTTTTATATTTTCATTCCAATTATTTAATTAAAAGTTTCCTTCTTTGTTGTTTCTGTATTAACCTAATATTTTTTTAAGACGGCATCACTTATGGTCTTATTACCCAGATGCCTAACTGAAATAATTTGTAAATTATTTGATTAAATAAATAAATAAATAAATAATACTACGTCACTTATTTGAATCTCCTTATTTAAAGAATAAGTCTTAAAGCCTAAAATTTTTATAAAATAAATACCAAATGGAATAGTTGGATTTGGATCAAATAGAAATAAATAAGGGATTATGCTATAGTTTGCCCTAGTTAGCCATTTTTGACAAGAAATCTTAAGCAACAAATAAAATGAAGGTAAAATAGTAACCATGATTTAGCACAGTTGTTTCACATTTTTTGTTGAATCCAAAGAATTTATTTTTTTCTTAACTTTAAAGCATACAAAAATATCGATAAAAATATAAAATTTTAAAATAAAATATCAGTTTGCGTACTATAACGACAAGTTTTTTTACTTTTAATAATTTGATTTACAAACGCAGAAAGAAAAATTAACGTAAATTTAATAATTTTAATAATTAATAAATTTAATTAATATTTATTTCTGATTTAATTTAATTGAATTAAAATTATTATTTTCTTTGTTTAATAATTAAATTTTTTGAATCTATACAATAATTCTCAATTAAACTTTGTGAAACAAAATTGGAAAAATAAAAGTACCTTAGATTTATTTTTTAAGCTGTTTGTGAATTTCATTTTATAATTTTGTATGAAACAAAAAAAAACAAAAAAATAATACAAAAATGTTTTAATAATTTATTGTTGTCAATGTAATAGATTTCTAGAAATAAAATAAGTTTGAGGTATATATTTTTTAAATTTTTTAAATATATTTTAAATTGAAATTGAATTGAATTTGAAATTGAATATAAGAAGCAATTATAATATCATATTACATATATTATAAGATAATGAACAAATTAGTTAAGCATAATTTTAAAAAATATAAATATTCGACAAATATGTAAAAGATTTTTTTAATAATTCGGTTCATACAATTTTTGAAATATGTACTTGAAATACTCTATTAAAAAAAAAAACTAATTCTTTTAAACTAAACTAAAAGGAATATTTTCCCTAATTTTGTTTGTGCTTGAAACCGTTTGGTGAAACAGACAGTTTTGTTTTTGCGATCTAGTCTTCCCGATTTTTCTTCTTATTTTGAAAAACAATTTATTGGATATTTTTTTTTATATTTTCTTAACCAAAGTAAGAAGCATTAATTTCGATATATGCTATGAATCGAGCTAAAGATTGCAATCATTAGCGGCATTAGAATAAAATAGAAGACTATAGAATTATTCGGTGCAAATTTACATCTGTTACAAAGATAGCAAAGACAAGCAAAATAAAGAAGCAGTAGTATTGCACAAGAAAATTTTAGTTTTACTTAATTTTTTTTTATAAATAAATTAATTTAAAAAAGTTTCAATCTTATTCATAATTGAAAAGACATTTTTTTGTATAATAATCTTACAATTAAATACAATTACATTCGTTTATGTCAAAAAACAATTATGATTTTAAAAACGATTAATTAGGTAGATTTCACTTTTAATCTTTTAATTGCTTAAGGATTTATTTAGAAATCGCAATAATTTTTTTCTACATAAGCTTTGCAATTATTTCTTTGATAAAATAAAAAAAAAAAAACATAATTAAAATAAAATCAATATTATTTTTTTTTAGGAATTTGCCAATACATTAATATATTTATATTTAATATATTTTTATATAAAATTGTATGTATTAAAAAATTTGTATTAATTTCGTTTATTGGCATATGTACGACGGCATAAATGGTCTTGTAAAAGAAGCTCTTGTGTCAATGGAATCTTAAATGGAAACAAATGCAAATCCTTGTGCGAAATTGTGGCCAAAGTTGTTCTTTGAAGACCAAGCTCCTGAGCATGGCGTCGAATTGAGGTTGATGGATTGTTTTGAACACTTCCTTGAGCAGCAGTAATGTTTTCAGACGATCTTGCAGTACCTTGTGGTCCATGCTTGGGCCTATCACCTACAGACTCTCTTTCTTCGAAATCATCACTACACGATAAATAGTGCGTTTTGTTGGCACGTTGTTTCTCCCAAAAAATTCACGTAACTTTCTCATCGTCACAGTAATCGATGATTGATTTTGATAAAATGTTTTAACGATTAAAACGCGTTGGTTTATCGAATATTTTTCCATAATAAATTTGCCACGTGTCTACTTCACGGCTGCCAAATATGAACTGTCAAGACTAATGTTTACCAAAATGGCGATAAAACAAAGTAGTACACCTTCCCGACGGACACCCTGCAATACCAACCAAAAAAAATTTCAAAAATTTTCATCAAAATTGTTGGAGCCGTTTCCGAGAAAAATAAGTTTTTCCTTAACAGTTGTATACAAAAGTACCGTCATTTTTAGGCCTACAAATATGACAATTTCCCCTCTGGGGAATGCCAAAAGAATCACACACGAAATTTGAAAATAATCGCTCAATTCGTTAAGGCTGCAGCTCGTTATGCATACTGACAGACATACAGACATTTATTGCCACTAACTTTTTCAGACTTCTCTATGTCGTAATGTCATGTTTAATTGTTATCTCAATTTTTTTGTATTCACGAATCCTAAACTTGCCTTATAGTCCCTATAATCGGAAGTAAAAAAAACTAATATTTTGTGAATATTTTTGAACTGAACGAGGAAAAATTATCAACTTTAGTTATAAATAAAATAAAAATACCTTGATTTATTTTTTGAAGATTAAGCATTTATATAAATAATTTTAAAATGTAACCTTATCTTCAAAAATATAGTTATTGCTTAGGTTATAAAAATACATGTAATATAAAAATATATAAATAAATAAATATTTTCTAATATATTTGTAGGTGATTTGAGAAAAAAATTAATTTAATAACTAATTCTAATAAATATTTATATTTTTTTTTATAAAAAAGACGAATAAGTCAAAATAAATACATTTTTGAATAAATAAGTATGTTAATAAAAAAAATAATAAATAAATACAAATAAAATAGAATACTAAAAAAAAAAAAATAAGTAATAAATTAATAATCAAAAAATAGTAAATTGGTAAAATTAAAAAAAATGTTTAACATACGTAGTACAAAATTAAATAGAGACAGCATCAGAAAAATGGTTAAGGAATTAATTGATTAATAAATAGATTGTTGGAGGTTTTGCAATTTTGGGAAAAACTTAGCTTTCAAAACATTTGCTTTTTCGTGAAAATCTATTATGGACTGGTTATGTGGAAGGTTAAGCATTCAGTGCATGTTTGCAAGGTGATGTTTTGCAAATTTTCCCAAAGCCTAACATCCATACTGCTTGGGATGGCTAAGAAAGAATTGCTTGGAATAATGCTTTTTGAATAATCTTTTTATTATCTTTGCTATCAAATCAAATTATCAAAAGGTTATAGTACACTTATACCAATGCTTATTTTTTGCAGAATTTTATCAATAACCTCTCAAGAAGTGAGTTTCTGATCTAAATAAATACCACGCTACTTCACACCTTGATTCCCAATTGGCATTTACACCATCTATGCTTAGTCTTTTTTTATATAATTTTTGTTCTGCCCTTAATATGATAGAATATCGAATGAGAATTAGAAAAATACGAAAAGATGTAAGAACAGATGTCGAAGTACATTCATATTGAAGTTTTGCATATTCACAAAAATGAGTGGGAAATACAAAGCGCCAGACAAAGGGTTTTATATTCGTGCGGTGCAACCGAAAAAAGAATCTCTGCACTTAACAGTACGTTTGAGAGTGGTCGCAAGTGTAAAAATTTGTTGGCATTCCTCGAACCGAAGAATTTCGGCGAATAGTGTCAGGGGAGGAATGTAACGATCTAAATATCTGCGAGACTCTGAAGCATTGTTTGAAAAACTAGCGATAAAATAATGAAAGAGCAGGCACCTTACATTATGCTGGTGCTTGACAAATTTAAACGTATCCATAATTTTTCTGTCACCTATCAACTTTAAAGTTTTTTTTTTTTTTTTGGATTCAGAATCATAATGAACTCAACCTATATGCTACTAAAGAACATGGTTTACTTTGGAATTTTCATATACCTTTGATTGCTTGAAAGCGATCCGTTTTCTGCTTAGAATTTTAGCTCTATTTTCAATTTTGTATGATAATTTGGCTCAATGCTCATCAATTCAATTATATTTGCAACTAGAATTCATTGTGGCATGAATTAAATTAGTTATTTGACAGTATGGACTTTGGAATATCAAAATGAAAAGAAGAAAAAATTGATCCTGGTGGGCACCTTGGTTGACTTAATAACAATTTGAACTTGAACTAGGATATTGCGTTTTAAGAACAGTCATTTATTAAAAAAGCTTCAATTCCCCAATATTTTTTTCGTTTAATCAATTTTCTTTTGAAATTAAAAATAGTATTGGAAATATGTCTTTAAATTAACTTATAGTGTACTATTTCAAAAAATTATGAAATTCTTATTACCAACCAAAACGTAGCGGTATTTTTGAATACTTCCAGTTTCTAGTAATTTTATTTCTGGAGTACAGAAAACTCTTACCAATTAAGAGGAAAATAATAATTAATATTAATAAACATAAAATTTTGAAAACTCCTTAGAATTCAAAATGGATTTTTACAGCCTATATTGAAAATCTTTACACATCAATAAAATGAAGTGTCTGTTTTTAATATCAAAATAACAGCTTGATGTATACGAAAGGATATACAGTACTTATAACAAAAACAAAATTTTTTTTGTCTGTCTGTCTGTCTTTGTGTTTGTCTGTTTGTTCCGAGTAATCTCGGGAACGGCTGCACCGATTTTGACGAGACTTCCACTGGCAGGTAGCTGATGTCCTAAGGAGTAACTTAGGCTATGTTAATTACTCACTAGGTGGCGCTGGTGTCATTTTTTTTCGAAAATTCTTATTTATGGACCGATTTTGACAGGACTTTCACAAGCAGGGAGCTCATTTTGAAAGGAATAACTAAAGTTTTTTGAATTACCCGTAGGTGGCGCTGAGTTTGCGTATTTTTTTTTAAATTATTATTTTAGATTGATAAATTTCAGGCGGACGAAGTCGCGGGTAACAGCTAGTATTAGAATATATTGAAGAATTAAAAATTGGATCATTTTAGTGGTGTATAGAACCTACTGGAAATCAATAGATACTTCAATGTAAAGTTTTAGGAATTGAGTTTTTTTTAACTAAAAGCCTAGTACGCAGCTCGCGCTAAAATTTAGCTCCCATACAAAATTCTCTCTAAAATTTAGCCAAGGATTTTAGCCGAGTTGTACGCAGTTTTCATATTTTTGTTTCGCTGTGTACTGTGAACATTTAGCGGACAGATAAATTTATCGGCACATTTATGCGAGCTAAATTTTAACAGACCGTAGCTAAAAAGGGGGCTCGTCGGGGTTTAATCCACGCCAAAAAATTGTTTAATGGAATTTTATGTTCTTTTGATTAGACAAAAATATATGAAATATATTATATAATATTAATCATATAAAAGAAATATTTTAAATCGTCGTTTTTTACAAGAATAATCCTAAACGTCTTTGGCCTTTAATTTTATGTGACTACGTTAAGTTAAATAAAAGAAAAGCTTGTCTGTCAAAATTTAGCTGGAATTTTAGCTAAAGTTTGTAGAGACACATGTAAGCTAAATTTTAGCTCGAGCTGCGTACTATGCTTAAACTCTTAGGATTTCAGTTAACGTACTTAACCAGAATTCTTGGCAGATTTTTAAAAATAACGAGTTTTTTTTAACGTTGTACTAAATCGTGAATTTGGAAGATTTAATTGCTCTTTTTTTTTGCACATTTTTTATCCAAATGCTGAAGTGCATCTCGTCATTCATTATGTTTGGCAATGGAAAACCTTACTCATCATAGCCAAGGTGGTTTCGGTATGAAATCAGACTTCATTTGCGGAATAAAACTCAGGGCATCTTCCCATATGTCGTATGACTCAACTTGAGCCCCTTGATTAATAATTGTATCTTTGATATTTAAACAAAATATTTTTTTTATCAAGTACCACTCTTCATTTGAAGAAATCTTTGTATGTCTCTTTAAAAAAATAAACACTCCTATGCATTGAACTCTTATGAATTTCAGTATCTTTCGAAATGTAAAACTTGTATCCGAGAAATCTTCAAGGTTCTGATGAAATTTTTACACACAAAGGTCAAAATCTCAAACCGCGATGTTGCTTCATTTCACGACGACCGACGATGAGTTTTCCTTCTCAAATATTAATGACAGTTTTATAGATTTTCTTAAAATTAAAAAAAAAATATTTGAAAAAAAAATCAACAACAAAATTTAATTCATGCGAAGAAAAAGTATCTGCCGCAATGAAATCATTCACAATATGACAACCGACACCACCAACTCAATGTATCTGTATCTGTACGGCCCTGTAAAATCAGCGACGGGCTTCAAAGCACCAACCATCTTTTCCTCGCTCCCTTATCGCATCACATCATTTATAATTTAATTATATTACCGAAGAACTACACTCTAATCAAATTGAATTTGCTGAATTCGTTGGTGTTGTTGATTTTCTTGATTTGTTTTAAAATTTATTTAATTTTTTTTTTTGTATTCCGTTTGGATGATAATGCAAACAAGAATTTGTTGCGCCGCCATGATGTTAATGTTGTGAAGTTTTTTATTTTTTTATTTGTTTAGGTAAATTTATTTTGATTCTAAAAAAAAAAAAAACTAATAATAAATTATTTTCTACCCATCGATTCATCCTTATTTAATTTATTTTTAATTTATTTTGTTGTTGCGGTTCTATATCTCGATTGAAGAAAAAAAAAATTATTAATTAATAAATAAAACAAAAACAAATCCAGAGAATTGCGAGAAAGAGAGTGCATAAAAGGTTATTGCACTTGTATTGTTATTGTTGTTTTTAAAATAACAACATCGACTGAATGAAATAAATAAATAGTGTGGAATTGTTTGTTTGTACAGCGCCACAGTGCTGGAAAGTACTTAACAAAAAAATAATAAAAAATTATTTAAATACAATAATGAGATGAAAAATATACAACATTTAGATAGCAACTTTGTATTGGGTATGTTTGCTAACCAGGGTTGTGTGCATTTTTTTTCGATTAAACGAGGTTTGTATGTTTAAGGTTAATTTGGAATTTGTTGATACAAAATGTTTATATACGTTTTATGTTAGAAGCTTTTTTTTTGTTGGTGGGTCGAATAGTTGTGTGAGATGCAGATGGGATTTTCCATTTGGAGGTTTGGAATTTGTTGATAGTTTAAGTAAGTCACTTCTGAAATTTAATCAGAATTTTTGGCTTTTTAAAACTTTTATGGTATTTATTAAATATTTGTTTCAAAGGTCACTAATGAACAGCAAAAAAAAAGGATTTCATATTTTTTTGGTGAACATGAGTTTGAATCGACTCAACCTTGAACTTCTCAGATAAGATAATTCTGTTGCTTCTTCTTCTTCTAATTACTCAAACTGAACTCTTGTCATATTTATTTTATCCTGAACAGGGATGTTTTTCAAGACGGTTATAAAAACTTTGTTTATATTCAACATCAAAATCTTTGGAAGGAAACCATCTTTTTAGTTTAGGCATCTATTTCACGTTCTACAAGTATAGAGTGGTTCTGAACAATTTAACGAAACGAGTCAGCAAAATATTGAAATAAAACGAAAACAAAATCAAAAATTAAAAAAAGGCCTCGAACGTTTCAAAGCCAAATTACCATTTTTGGATACACAATTTAGATTTTTGGAATATATTAACCACGAACTTCATTCTACACGTATCCATTTGTGCAATTTCTCATTTTTTTTTACTTTATAACGTCTTATAAATCGATGACAGGCTACACGTACGAAATAACATGACTCATGCTGATAAGACTCTTGCTGATAAGACTCATCACTCATGCTAACGGCGATATTGTGGTTCTTTCAATCAAAAAGAACAGGCACAAATTCTGAAAATAATTCCACTCAAATTCAAAAAGAACAAGATAAGGCGGAGTTTTGTTAAAGTACAAAGTAGATGTAGATATTGGAGTGTTTGTGTGTGGATTTTTCGAGAGGGTTTGTGGGTGTGAGTTAACGGGCTCCATCAAGGTTTTCTTATGAAGTTATCACGTAAAATTATGGTCCGTAAACCGACTTTATAGACAACCAACTTTTTTTCAAAAAAAAGGCTCTCTACTTTCCTTTTTGTTGCCCTAGAAAACAAAGACTTTGAGTGCACTCATTTCGCCCGATAGGTAAAATCAAGGTTAGAAAAGGTCTTTGGCTAAAAAAATAGTAACCAATTGATTTAGGCTTTAGGAGCCAGCCTCGAAAAAGAGTGGTCTAAAACGACTTCTAGTTTTTTGTGTAGTAACTGAACGAATTTCGGACCTAATTGATTTTTGTGCTGTTGAAAGATGGTATCGTTGATAACTCTACGTGATGGAGTCTTGTAGTTTTTTTCCATGATCTTAGAAAAAGGGACGTGAGTTCTACGGGTCGGTAGGAGGAAGATGGGTTACATTTCTTAGGGACAGACTGGACATATGATGGTTTTCATCTTAGGAAAGATTCCAGAGAGTAGGAGCGATGGAAAAGCTTATGCAGTTCCATGCGAATGTGGAATGGATTGCCAGACTCTGTTTTTCCCTGACTTGCATCGGTTTCTCCCCTACACCCTTCCCTATTTTCCTAACGTCCCTACTGTGTTTAACAAACATTATAAGGGTAGCCAAACCCACTTTTGTGCGGGCAAATTATAAAAAAAAGTTTATGTAGTGCGGCCCTGTAATTAATACTTACTCAACGAAAAAGTGTATTGGTTGATAGTTTATAAGGGATAAGAAAGTTTCGCAAACTGGGTAAAAGAGTTTTTATTTCACTAAAAAATGGATCAGAGAAGTGGGATACTTTCAAAACATAAGCCAGTGATGTTGCCAATGTTTTGGTGAACTGAATTATTTTATTGATTTACGATTTGGTTGACAATGTCTGTAAAGCTTTTGATAAAAGTGAACCTATCCAGGAGAAAAAATTAGCACATTTCAATTATAAAAAAAAAAACTAAAAGAAATAGAATATTGAAAAATTATGTCGACAAAAGTGATCCTCACAAATATGCATAAAACAAAATTAACCCAAACAGCAAACATAGTGTTTTCAAAGAGCTATCTCAAAAATCCATCCAACAAAAGATTGCTTTTATAATTAATTCTTAATTGCTTTCGAGCCTAGAGACAACTTGTTTTCAAATTATTGTCTAAAGTATCTATTTTTTACTATTAAACGTATCTTAAAATTTTGTGAGTGAATCTTTTTTTTTTTAATTTTTTTTTATAAAAAAAAAGTTGAAAACATATTCAAACACTATTGAATCTATTATAAATTAACACTCATTGATACTCATTTAGATTCAAATTAAATAATTATGCTTATGTTGTACCTTAACCTTAAATGGTAAGAGACGCGACCGACTGACACGATGACAGGTGAAAATGACAGCAGAGGTTGGGAAAATTTTTAGTTGGTTTTTTTTTTTTTTTTTTTTTTAATTTCTATCTTTACATACAAGGTATCCGTTAAGTGTGCTACTGTTGAAATTTTTTACGCGCCCCATTATGGATTTACATAAAATCATAATTTTAATTTTGACACATACATATTTTAATAAATTTAAAGTTTGACATTTAAGAAAAAAGAAAAAAAAAACATCCGGCATTTGTTTATTTGCCTTTAGATACATTTTTGTTTTTGTATCTGCTAGTTTGATGGAATGGTCGTTTGGGTGGAGCTAGAGTTTTGAAAATGTATTTTATTGAAGTTTATTAATCAATTTATGAAGACAAGTATGGCATTAGAGATTTAGTAGGCTAAGAGCTTCAAACAAGATCGATTTGGGTTAACAGGGGAGATATTCTTAAAGAAAATCGATTAAGATACAAAATTATTTTTAAAAAAAACATCGAATATAGAATATTGCAATGCCATGTTTGATATCTCGATTTTTATTGTCTTAAGTATTGAATAACCTCCCATTTATTTTATATTTAAAATTCAATCTAGTTGGTTTAGTTTGGGAAATTGGTTTTCAAAAACTATCTTAAGGTCTGAAAATTTAATAAATACCATCTAACAATCATATGGGTTATGATATCGCAACTTTTACCGACTATAGATACACCAACTGGTCAGTTTGCTGACCTTTTTATCTTAAAAAACCTTCCAACCAGCCGTATATCAATTCTTCAGTAGTTTAGATGGTTTTCTACGTAGGTTAAACTACCTCATAACGTTGTCATGAAATTTATGACTTACATCCGTAAGTTCGCGACATTTGTATCTTTTTCTTTATAGATTGCAAGACAAGCTTCGTGGCAATGCATTTTATTTGTTCATTAATTCACAACATTTGTTCTAATATTTCCGAGAAATCTTTACTCTACAATCATAGTACTGCTCGCATCAAGTTGTCATGTCCATTTTGGGAGAGTCTGGTGAACATAATAATAATAAATTAACTCAACTGAATATGAGTAATCGATAAAAAGATACGCAACACTAATTGATGGAGTTCATACAATTTTTTCTCTAATATACCAGCAAATAAATTGACTTTAAAAACAGTGATTCAGTCAAGACTCCATAAAAAAAAAACACAAAACCTTGTCTAACTTTTATCCATCCTATAAACTGACAATCCCAACTTTCAGATACTTGAGTATCTATAAGGCATAGAAAACAATAACTCAATTCTAAGAATGTAATTGGCAAAAATTGTGTAGACAATTAATTAATTGAGGCCAACATTGATATTTTATGTTTCTTTTTGTTTATTTGAAATTTAATTAAAATTTTACTATCCACGTTCACTTTTTTATGATTTTTCGTGGTTGCCAAATGGGATTCATAATTTTTTTTTTATTTCATTGATTCAATCTTTATTATAATTTATTAAACTTTATTAATAAAGTCATTAACAATGTATATCTCATAAATAAAGTCTGTCATCATTGCCATTTTCCCCCATTTCACCTTAATTCTTCCCCTATGAATTAACAGAAGGGCCATAAAACTACACGAAAGTTTGAATTTCACCGCCTTTTTCCATGCAATCACAATATTGAAATTATGCACATTTGTAGTTTAAAAAAACACACAAGAAACGATTAAAAAGCTCGTCACATAGGAAACAAACCCAAAAATATATATCAACCATGCACGCAAAACCACATCGGTTTTTGAATAAAATATTTGTTAATAGTAAAGTCAAAACAAAAAAAAAAACATTTCCATGGATATCTCACATGCAATCTGAAATATACCACAAGCTAGCAATGTTTTTTTTTTTTTTTCATTTTAGTTTCCAAGTTAACGCTGATGTTACTTTCGATGAGACCCAAAATTAATAATAAACAAACACAATTAATTAAACCAAGAAAAACATTAAAAAAAATGTATATCTGTTAAGATACATTGTTGAAGATACACGGATATTTATCAAAACTCCGAGAGAAAGTGGTTAGTTATTTAGTAGAGAATTAAAATAAATTTTGCAAAAAAAATATCTTTAAGATAGATGTTTTTTTTTTTTTATTTCTGTAGTTGCTAAAATGAATTTTACACTAGATGGTGGCTCCTCTAGGGTTTTTAGTAATGCATTTAATGCACTGCTGGATAACATGTGTACTTCATCTTTAGTGTAGACTTTGAATTTAGAGCTAAGGAAGGCGGGATTTCATTTGGTGAAGTTAAGCTTTTTAGACTTTACCTTAAGAAAACGATGTTGCCACTGATAGGCTTCACTATTTTAAACCCATTAATTTTTGTTGCTATTCTTTCAGATTTTATTCAATTCAAAATTGATATACTACGACAACTCTGTTAGAGCTTTTATAAGAACAGCAACTTATAGAAGCTCTGAGAACTTTCAGAGCGTCAGCCTAAGAAATATCTCGAAGATCGAAAGCTTCTTCATGACCGGCATTATGGCTCTGGCAGTAATCGTTCAATGGTGATCTGATGGCATATCTCACCAATCAATCGAATAAATCTTTACATCGCTTCCGCGTGCTTTTTGGATCGATGATCGTTCGTTGGATTAAAAGCTATCTTCTAGACTTTGGACGGTTTCAAGTCTGATTTCCATAAAAATAAATTGCACGACTGAGTCGCATGTACTTGCTCATATGGGCGGTCACATCGTCCAATAAAATTTAAAAAATAAGTAACGTAAGTAATAACGTAGAAAAATAACACTATCTGAACTTAAAAAGTGTCGAAACCACAACACTTAACCGTTTTTTTAGTAAAAATGGAGTACGCCATCACACGTCTGTATAAAAACGAATTTATAAAAAAAGTATTTCGAAAATTGTAGGACGGATTTTGATAAAATCCTGTTTTTATTTTTAGTTTTTTGTTTTTTTTTTAATTTTGGTTTGCAAATAATAATTTTTTACTTGCGATTATATTTACTATAATGCCAGTTATGCATTCGTGCGGATTAAACATTTTGAGATAGCAATCAAACATGACATTACGATGATAGAGAAACTGGCAAAATTCTGTCCGTCTGTCTGTCTGTACGGATGTATTTTGGACTGTAGCCTAAACAGTGTCGGCAATCGTCTTCAAATTTAAAACTTAAGGTTATTTTGACATTCTACAGAGGAATTTTTTGAATTTTTTTTTCAGCTAAAAAAATAACGGTACCTGTTATATAACCGTTATGTAAAAGCTTATTTTTTCGAAAACGGCTTCAAGAATTTTTATGAAAAAAATCAGTGTACTAATGTATTATATTTTGGTAAGAAAAAAATGTAATATGGTGGGCTAAAAAACGGTACCTCCCATAGGACCGGTTTTTTTTCTTCGACTTTCTCGAAAACTGGCAATCCGATTAAGTAGCCTAAGTAACTTCGCATTAATTTTTTTTCGAAACCTTTTTTTTGTACTCTTAATAGTTTTTTTTTTTTTTTTTTGTTTTGAAAAATAAAACGGGTAAGAGAATTTCTTTATAAATTTAGTTTTTAAATGTATGTTATTTTTGTGCTTAAGTTTGCATTTTTCAATTATTTCTCTTTAATTTTTTTAAAAAAAGTTGTTAAAAAAACCGTTTTATTTAAAAACCGCTCCTATTATTTAGAAAAAAAATCACACTTTTTTACATTTCTTAAATAAATAAAATGGCATTTAAATTATTTAACTCAATACATTTTAACGTACTTTATTCAAACAATCAAAAGTCACAGAAATCGATTAAATGCTTTGGTTGACTTAAATTATCTTAAATTTTATTCTACAATGTGACCGCACATATGATCAAGTATGTGCGACCCAGTCGTGCAATTTTTTTTGATTAGTTTGAAAAATATTGATTAAAAAAAATCAAAAATTAAAAGTTATTCAAAATCTTGATATGCAGAATAAATTTGGCTACCAAATATAAAATTTGACAGAAATCCAAAGAGCCGATACCGAGAAAGTCTAAAATTAATAAAAAACCGTTATATGAAAGGTACCGTTAATAGAATTTTCCCGTAAATTTGGTTCTGATGAAATGATAGCCAATACCAACAAAAAATTCTCAAGAAAAGAATTCATCAAAATCGTTGAAGCCGTTTTCGAGAAAAATAAGCTTTTCCTTAAAGGTCATTTGAGAGGTACCGGTATTTATAGGCCTAAAAATAAAATTTCAATTTCCCCTCTGGGGAAAGCCAAAATAATCACACACACCAAATTTGAAAACAATAACTTAAGGCGTTTAGACTGCAGTTCGTTATGCATGCTGATAGACAGACAGACATACAGACAGACATTTTTCGTCGATCACTTTTTTAGACGTCCTTATGATCGTAATGTAATGTTTGATTATTAGCCCTTTTTTTTTGTATTCACGAATCCTAAGCTTGCCTTATAGTCCCTATAATCGCAAGTAAAAATGCCGGTGTGCCCAGGGCTCTGTTCTGTACAGTGAAATACAGAGATTCTTTTTTGAAACGAACAACAAGAATTTGGAACAGTCTACTCGGCGAGATTTTCCCTTGCATTCAAAGCAAACCTTCCGTCCCATCCTCTCTAATTTCCTCATGATCGCGCAGTGTGTCTTAACATTATTATGGAAACTGATAATCCCCTATGCGCACACAAATTATAAAAAACAAAACAATGGTGTGCTACAAGGCTCCATTTTAGTCTCGATACTTTTTCTTGTGTATCTTGATTGGATTAGCAGAAAAACTGTTAGAATAAATCATTAAAATGGACTTCAGCCTACCTTCATTTCCTGCCATTAGACATATAAATATATTTATTACTAATACATAATATGACATATGTTTCAAAAATACTTTAGAGTACTCAGCCCTTTTTTGGTCACTCGTTTCGTAAAATTGCCACAAACTGCTCTGCGCTTACGTGAAGAACGTGAAACTTATGCTTAAGCTAGATAAACTGTATATGTCGTTTAAAAGGTAATTAATAGATCTTTGAAACGCCTGGAACAGATTTTTTATTTTTCGCATAAATTTTTTTAATAATCCGGCCGTGAAAATTTATAATTTTTTTTTTTATTTTCTTATAATTGTTTTTTCACCTGTAAATATAACAAAAAAGCCACATAACTTCCCCTATATGTAAAATAAGTTTTCTTCAATGATTTTATTTTCTTAAGTCTACTTTTTAAAATGTAGTACAATCTCAATTTTTTCTTAAAAATAAAGGTTTTTTGAAGATCATATAAATTTTTAGTTCACAAATTTTCCAAAAAATGGTTTAGTTCGGAGAACAACAGATATCCCCTTCAAAATGAAGATCTTTGTAAGGGGTATATGAAGCGATAGGGCAGTGAAGGAGGTTGTTTTGTTTCCCGCTGGGTAGGCATTTGCTTCGAACTTTGAGAATGACCAAATTTTTGTTTGCCTGGTTTTAAAATTGCTGATCTTCAAATAAGAGTTTAAAACCTTCTTTGTCTCGGCTATTTCTAAAAATTATTGGCCACAGTTAATAATTTTACCGATTTGAGTTTTATGTCCAGTTTTTAATTATATTTTCTTTAAAACTCTTCTATCGAACTCAAATTTTGTCTAAATATTCCATTCCCAGTGATGCTGCAAAGTCAGTCAATAGTTTTTTTACTTAGCATTAAGGAAATCATCAAGAATCGTTTCTGCTTAAAAAAACACCTTCCGCACTTCGGCATACTTACCTAAGTATTTATTCCTTTAGACATTTTCCTTCCATCGACTGCCTTTCAACATAAAGTCGCAAACAGCATTTAAGATTCCTCAGCATCTCACTTGATCACCCAACAATAGGTATGTTTACCTTGCAATAATTTTAATTTGAACCTACATTTAACCACCAATCACCTTTCCAAATACCTAAAGATCTTCCATCAACTCTAGCCAGCCAGAGTGCAATGCATTCATATTTCCACGTTCCTTAGTCTTCAGCCTCACAAAGAATCATTTCTATCAAATACCTTAACTTCAGTGGACGACAAATCGCCGGTCTTGACATCAGGCTTCAAAAAAAAAACTATACAAAAAAAAAAACATCACCAGCTCAAACAACCCATTAACTCTTTGGAAGAACATTGATCTCGCATGGCATGGCATACAAGAGGTGTCACTAAGAGCTCCCTGGCAGAACATAGTTGCAATCTTCTTGTACAAATATCTTCACAAAAACGTCAGCAGCAAACAACAACAATTACAACAAAAAAAAAAAGAAAACAGCAAATCCAACAAATTAAAAAGAAAATTTCCAACGTCCATCCATTCGCACCACTTAAGTTTTCTTTGTTACCTAGCGACGACTATAATGGTGGACGCATGGCTTGAAATAGACTTGGACATGGATAGAAGGGACGACCCCATCACCATTTGAGACGCTTCCCTATTTGACAGACAGATATGAACGTACGCCACCGACATAAAAACATGCATCGCTTTATGTTCCATCAGCTTCCATCGATGTTGAGGAAGCAGCACAGGAGGAGAGTGTTCCTCAAAGACGCAAGCCGCCCTTAAGTGTATCGTTGCTACACAAACAATTTCCTCCGTCAGATTCACCTCAGATCGGCTGACTCTTACTTCGTCTTCTTCCTTTTGTTTAATGAGCGCAAATTGCTATTCAATTACCGCCACTAAAGACGCTGCACACACGTCACCCAAGCGTCAGATCAGCCATCAGAAGATGCATGCCAAACCAAAAGCAGTAAATACCCCCATCGATCGTCCGGCAACATGATGCTGCAACATAAATGATCAAAACCCACAAAAACATCGATCTTGTGTGTGTTTACACGTCGCAGTGTTATTTTTTGTCCAAACAGAATGACAAAGGGTGGTGGAGAGTTGACATCTCCAAGACATTCAGAAGCTTGAGCCTCATAATGTTTGCCCAAAAGTGTAGCCAAAGTTTACCGATCTTCGAACAACAACAAACAATCCGAAGGGAGAGGAGGCCGCTCTCTATGATCTCGCTGCCGCCATTGACATAACCACACATTGGCACAGCAGCACGTGTCATTTGATGATTTTTGACATATTGTAAGCAACTGTCAAGTGTCATTGTGTCTTCCACTCAATTCTGCTCTTCTTCGCGATGATCAGCTCTTTGTTGCTGCATTGTTTTTTTCGTCATCTTCGTTTTTTAGTGCAGGAATCAGAGTTCACGTGCGAGGGGGTGTTAATTGAAATCATTGGACCGGGAGTTTGATTGATTGATTGATGGATTCGTAAAAATAGTGGACCAGTCCATCGCCACATACCGTGGCCGTGTAGAGTCACAAATTTTTGGTGCCAATTTGTGGGCGATCGCTGCGGTGGTTTTGGGTTTTTTGGCGCAACACCTGTGCCAGACTGACGATTGTTGAACATCTTTTTTTTCTGTTTTTTTGCGGGAGCGGGTGTTTGGTGAAATCAGCTGATTGACACTTTAAGTTGCAGTAGTGGTTTTGGTTGGCGGTTGGCATGTTTCCGCGATTAATCATCCATGTCGGTCTTCGGTGGGAATAATTTTATAAAAATAATTTCTGCTTCTTTATTTCGTTCGTGTCCTTTGTGTTTGATTTTTTTTTTGTTTTTGAATTAAATTTTGTGTTTTCTAAAAATATACAAAATATCACTTAATTGGGTCTAATTATAGACATAAATATGCGGGGTGAGAAAAAATGTGATCTGCATAAGCGAATTGGGATTTCTTTTTGTGTTTTTTGTTGTTGTTGTTGATTTATCCGTCATCAGATGGTTTTTGGGAATAAATTAAGGTTATCACGCGTTGGATTTTTTTTATTTTTACTTTTTTTTTTTTTTTTTGAGTTTTCAAAAATGCAATTTGTTTGATGAGGGTGAAGTGCGATTTATCATTTTGGTTAAGTGGTCTTGTATGTATTTGGATGTATTTCTTTTGATTAATTCATTTTTAATTGAAAAAGAGGTAAGTTTTAGTTGAAAAATATTTACTTTATTAAAAATATGCATTGAAATATTTTTTTTTTTTTTTTTTATAAAAGTGTTTTGAGAGATTTATATTTTCTTATATGTGTTCTGGACGTTGTCAATGATCATGGTATTCCCAGGAGACTATTTCGTAAAATTACAAGACTGGTAATTTTATTTGTGAATTCACTTTTAAGTTGTAAATTATGTGCAAATTTTCCAATACCAATTGACTAATAACCACTAGTAATTGTAACTTCATTAGAAATTTACAAATGCCGCAAACTTTTCTGTTTCATAAAAGTATTTGCGCAAGAAGTTATTAGTGACAGACTTGTAACTGCAAGTGAATTTATTACAAGACCAAAGGGACTAATAAAATCAAGTACTCAGAAAATGTGGCTCATTCGCTGTTAGAATTTAGTGTTAAACCAACGTGTACTCAGGAAGTCGAAATTAAAGTGATCTCAATCATTGATGATAGTGATTATATATAAAGGATACAAGAACTGCGAATTTTTAAAAAGCGTATGAATTTTTCCGCACAAGTGCGTTAATTTTTTTTTTTTTTTGTTTTTTTTTTTAGTAAGTGCTTATAGATAACGTTAAGAATTATGTAGCAATACTCAGGAACACAAGATCAAAAGTTCTGATGGTTAAAGAGTTTATTTTATTTTCGTGGAAGTTTTTTTTGGTTCGATAAATTAAAATTTAACCCCATCAGAATGGATTGTAGAATGTGTGTTAACTTGGTTATTCCGAAAAAAAAACTAATTGACAAATTCGATACTAAGTTAAAGTTTTAAGAGAGGAACTTCAACACCAGGATTTGTATGCTTTCACTTTGAGAGCAATCAGTCTCACTCTACCGCACCCCTGAGAATGTTTTTGATATGTTTTATGTGTTGATATCTTGAAAATATTGTATTTATTGAAATTAAATTAGGATTATAGAAATAATAAAAAAAAAACTGACTTGTCTTTAAAGGTTTCTTATTTTATATTTTATTCATTTAAAATTTAGCTTTTTACATATTACATATAATTTTATTATTTTTTGACTAGCACTTCGTTCGATTCATCTTGAATGTGTTTTGATCTACTTTGTGCATTTTAATGCCTGTTTTATTTAAATTGATAGATGTCGTATGAAAACCCTTTACACTTAAATATCTAAATCGTAGAGTAGTTAAAAGTAGTGGCTGTACAAAACTAAGCTTGAACTGATCTTCATGCTTCTTACTTGCGATTATAGTTTCACAAGTTGGTGACAAAAAATGTCTGTCTGTCTGTGTGTCAGTCTGTCTGTCTATATGTGTAATCAGCTGGAGCCTCAATAGCTTAAGCGATTACATTCAAATTTGGTAAGTGCAATTCTTTTGGCATTTCTCAGAGGGGATATTGAATTTAAAGATTTAGTATTAGCTATCATTTGTTAGAAATCAATGTTACTGAAAAAGTCTATTAACGGTACTTTTCATGTAACGGTTTTTTTAATTTTCGATTTTCTCGATAACGGCTTTTTGGATTTCTGTCAAACTTTATATTTGAGAAGATCGAAGTAGCTTAATTTATTCTTCATATCATAACTTTTTTTTCTCATTGTTTATTATGAATTTTCGAATTTTTTTTGCAAATCTCTCTTTTAAAACTAATTGAAAAAAATAATTTAAAATTTTATGATCACACTCTAATAAAAAACTACATACGGAAATTTCAAAACAATTTTTTTTTTCAAAAAAACGAAAAACAAAAAACAGGAATCTATCAGAATCAAGACTTCCAATGTGATTGGGAAGGCACATAAGAGCAAGTAGGTGCGACCCAGTAGTGCCCATTTTTTTTTAATTTAAAGTGAATTCATGTTACCATTAATGTCAACTTCATTATCTGTATTACAAATTTCTAATAGTTTTAGCCTTAGAGTTCTAGAGTGCCATTAACATTTTTATTTTATAATAATTCTTCATTATATTATTTACTCTGCACCATCGATGTTTATAGTTTTTTGGTAATCTACTCAAAAAAATTAATTTAAAAAAAAATTGTTTTTCGATTTGTTAAAAACAGTTTTTAAGAATAAAAACTATACAAAACTAATACAAAAAATGAGATTTTAAGGAAGTATTTTTAAACATAAAAAAGAAATTACATAATTCACAATAACTTTAATTTCAAAAACAAAATATAAAAGATATTTAAAAAAAAAATCAAATCAAAAAAAAAAAAAAAGAAAACAAAAAAAAATATTTTTTAATATACATAATTGAGATACAACAATCGATTTTTTTTATTTATAATTTATCATTTCTTTTCAAGTTTAATTAGAATTGAGGACAATTAAATCATTTCTATGGCAGACACTGTATTTGATTTGTTATTTTACCTCTTCTTTGTCAAAATCAAGACTACACTTGTATTGTAACACTGTCTTTGAATATAATTTCTTGGACCCGTTAAAAAAAATAATAAATAAATCACCGTTCTGTAGCCATCGCGATTGACGGTTACCGCCTCACCAATATCGCAAAATGTTGTATATTGTGCATAAAAACAACTTGGCCATCACCAGCGCCTATGGCAATACCCTATAGAATCTTCATGTGCGTATTGCATGTATCACACATCAAGAAATCTTTGGCTTTACAAACAAAAAATGGAATTATGTCTTTTAACTTATAACCTCATAAGAGGGGTGTCCTTGATTGATGTTATTTTTGGAGTCATTCTGAACATTTTTATATAATTTTAAGGTCCGCTTGCACCTCCTTCATATATTTTTTTTGTCGTTGAAAATTGACGATTTTTACTTCATTAAAAGACATAATTTCCAAAATTTCATCAAAATAAACACTTCTAGCCGGTTAAACTGTAAGATATATATATAGGGGCATGCTACCCCCTGCAACCCCCGTGCGTGGGTCAAGTACAGAATTTGCAGTACGTGCGAGAAAAAAATAAGAAGTTGCAAGCGCGCCTTAAAAATTACCCACACATGATCAGAATTGGCCAAAAAATAACATAGGTATTCCAAAATCATCTAAAAGACATAATTTCCAAAAATTGTTCAGATTTTCTTTCTATATTTTAAACCAAATTATTTTGTAACATAATCTCAATGAAAAATTGAAAGTATTTGTTCATAATAAAAAGCATTAAATGTAATGACTATTAGCAAAAGTGAAAAAAGTTCCGCATACGCCACAGTGAACCGATACGATGAAGAACAAAGCTGTTTTTAAAAAAAATTACTTTCAATGCCATTTTTTCGAATTACATTGGTATTGACTCATTTGAATCTTTCAAAATTGTATATTTTTAATTTGTATACACTTTTTAAAACTAATTGTTCAACTCGTGAAACAAAATCATAAATTCGAAATCTAATTAGTAAATTAATACGTTATTTATTTAATTATAATTTTATTGTATTACGTTATTTAAGGCAATCGCTCTGTCCGATCAAACTTATTCAACATCTGAAAACGATTTTAAACTTATTCCCGTTTCACCAGAAAAATAATCAACTTGCAGCTTGATTTAACTTTATTATATCTTCATTGTAAACTAGGGAATACATTTTAGAAAACTTACCTTGTCACTACCCTTTCTGAATTTCCGGTTTAAAAAAAGTCTGCAATACATTTCTATAAAAGTCTCCTTCTTTCTGAATCTTTTCACCAAACTCAAATGCAGCCCTTTCTCACGAACGAATAAATCCGATGGTTTTCCCTTCATTTCGGATGTCATATACTTAAAGACGAATATTAAAGTTAATATTCTCACTGTAAATATTCCTCCGGTCCTGATGGACTTTAGGTGGTTCTCTTAAAAAATACACCAATACTTACATACATACATACTTGGTTCTGGTATCCCGCAAGGTTAGCATTTTGGCTCGCTTCTGATTATCTTCGCTTTTAAATATGTTGATATCTCACTCTGACAATGTTGTGTTGGTAATTTCAAAATAATGAAACCAATTTTGTCTCCTCTGGAATTTTTTTCTTCCCCAAAATAACTAAGATTCTTTTATTGTTTGATTCACTTCGGAAATTTTTTCAATTTAGAAGAATTGCAGACTGTTTTGCGTTTGTTTTTGGAAAATGCTTTCTTAGCGATGCCAAATGTATAGAGTTTTTTAAATGATCTAAATGCTGGATAATTCTTATCATCATTTTCACCAAAATTCTCTTAGCCTACAAAATTTAAATAGCGAAAGAAAGCTTTTATTAAAAATTCTAAGCATAATTGATTTTATTTAGTTAATGATATATTATTTTTAATTTGTATTGGTAATTTCAAATACTAAAGTATTTTTTTTTTTAATATTTAGCAAATAAAAAAAAAACTGTAGACATTTCTTTTTAAAGAAAACCAAATTGTAAATAAACATTAATACGCTGGAATTTATACCATCTAACAATACTTAAAACCGATTCTATATCATTTCTCAACAACATTTAGCCTCCCCATTAAGATGATTCCCATTTCGTTTAAACACACACCATTATCCATTAACATTAACAATTTAAAATTAAACACAAATAATATAAAACCTGATTAAAAAAAAACTCCTTAAAGTGCATCTCACTGCAATCGGCCTTAATTTGACGTTGACACTTTTGCTGCTCCCTACTCCGATCGTCATAAACGTCAATCTCACCTTCATTGCCATCATCGTTTCATCGTCGTCGCGATTTGCAAATTACCGTCATAAATTTTATCTAAATTAGATGGCATACGCGCTTTTATTCACTCCGCTGAATAGACCGCTTGAAAACAAAAAAATTCCAAAAGAGAAAAAAAAATACCGCCCGCCAAAAAGCATACACAAACTGTCGCAGTAAACAAATCCGAAACGTCAATTTATGACGCAATGAAAACGTACAAACATTTACACGCGAGAGCGCCTATTAAAAGACGATCAACGATCAGCAGCTCGATCATCTGAAGATCAACGCGCGGGATAAAGCATTTATAATCTTATCTGGCGCGGTATCTGGCATTATTGCAATAAAAAACGATGCCGCTCGCATGTGTCATCGTGTGTCATTTTTGATTGTTTTAATGTGGCTGGCGTGGGGCTGTGCAGCAACGCCATTACCGCCATAGCCGCCGCAATAGTTGTGTATGAAATAAAATTCTTCAGATTGAAATTTGTGGCTGCGCCTTAGTTCTGTTTGTTTTTGAGTTTTTGAGCTTACAACCCTCATTGTGGTTGGCGCGGATATCACATTAAACAAAAAATATTGATTGTTGGACTTTGACACCAAATTTTGTGGTTTGCTGTTTTTTTTTTTCTCTTGTTGCATGTTAATTCAGAGTGTTTTTGATAACAAAAACACAACAACAACAACAAGTGCTGCCATTGTTGTTTTAGTATTTTTTTTTTTGTTAAGTACTTTTTCCTGTGAAATTCCACAAGCATTGGTGAATTAAAAAACCCAATTTAAATGACGACATTTATTCGATTTGCTAAATGGCAATGTGATGGAAAATTGAAAAACGAAAAAACTTTTGAGTGTCACTGTTTGCTGATCAAGTTGGCTGCGCGATAATTTTGCGTCGACTCATCATGCGACTCCACTTTGACGTCATTGCACTGGGTTCTCATGTCGGATTTTATCGGCAGACTTTGAAACAAGTGCGGCAAATCACAATTTGCAGATAAAAGATACAAACGAGTTGACAGGTGGGTCTGGATATGGGTAATAGTTTCGCAATGTATTTGTCATTCATTGTAGAAGATTTTGATTTTCTTTTCCAATATTTTGAAATGATGACTCTTATTTCATATTTTGACTGGCGATGTGTTGCAGACAATAATTATTATGTGTTCATGGCTTTAAATCATTTCGCAACTTTCTGCAATGTGACGCATACCGTAAGGCGATTACTAATTGTTGTGGCGTCTGACGTCTGCGAAATGACAGACGGAGACGGAGACTAGGGTCTTGCTTTGTATTAAAGTATTTATGATAGAATTTGTATTTTTGTCCGATTTTATATGACACATTAGCTTTGTTTCCGCTTTGAGAATTCTGACAAATTTCAACGAATTTTTTTGGTGAGTTGAAGCTTTTACTATAAATTATAATTACTTGATGAATTTGACATTAGGTATGTGAAAATAAAAGCAACGAAATAGAACCTTCATCTGTAATTTTTGGGCTTGTTGTGATATTGATTCAACTCTTGACGATTTGCCCCATTTATTTGTTTTTCAGTATTTTAATTTCGATTGTTTAAAAAAAATTGTTTAATTTTGTTTAAGCAATTTTGTTTTATTTTTTTAAATAATTTAAATTTACTAGGTAAGTGTTTTGAAATATATAAATATATAATTAACTATTTTGATAATTTCATTTTTTGAACAGGTTTCTGGAGACCTCCCATTCCACAAACCTGCAAGTTTCTTATTTGGCCGATTTACGTAATTTTTTTGCACAAAGTTCTATAATCACTTTAAAATTAGAACCACTTAATCTCGGTCAAGCAATGTTAAAAAAATCTTCAGAACTATTGCTTTCTGTACATCAAAATATTCATTTCTTCTTCTTTCGCACTCGTAGAGTTGCAAGAGTATTAAAAGATCTTCACATAAACAAAACCGCTGGCCCGGATAATATCTCCGCTATTATTCTGAAGAGGTGTTCTTCAACGCTGGCAAAACCATTGCGTAAGCTTTTCCATCTGTCCTATTCTTCTGGAATCTTTCCTAGAAGATGGAAAACAGCATTTGTCCAGCCTGTCCCTAAGAAAGGTTACTCATCCTCCTCCTCCTCCTACCGACCAAATCTTTACATCGCTTCGGTGAAAGTAAGATTATTGCTCTTGATATCTCCAAGGCGTTTGATAGAGTTTGGCGAAGCTCTCTTGTCGAAAATGCGTGCTTTTGGATCGATGATATTCTTATTCGTTGGATTAGAAGCTATCTTCTGGACCGTTCAATACAAGTTGTATAGAACGGATTCAAGTCTGATTCGCGCAAAATAAATGCTGGTGTGCCCCAGGGCTCTGTTCTGTCTCCGACTCTTTTCCTCATTTTTATAAACGATCTTCTGTCTGTTACTTCTAATCCACTTAACTGTTGTGCTGACGACTCTACCCTCAGCTTTTCATATTCGTTCGATAATTCACGTCCTTCGCCTTCGGACGTACAATAGCAACGGTGCCGTATGTCAAGCTCATTAAACTCCGATGTATACAGCATTGTCAAATGGGGTAATAGGAATCGTGCGGAGTTTAATGCTTCGAAAACTCAATGCTGTCTTATGTCGTTAAAGCTTAACATACCCCCAATGCCATTGTCCATGAATGGCACTTACATCGAAGAAACCGAAAAGCTCTCAGTACTCGGTATGTGTGTCAACGACGACCTCCGTTGGAACGACCATATATTTGAGATCGCTAAGAATGCTGCAAAGTGCTTAGGTTTTCTGTATCGGTGTAAGAAGTACTTTTCGCCATCTGATCTGGCTACAATTTATAAAGCGTTTATACGCCCTAAACTCGAGTATAACTCCCACCTCTGGGCAGGTGCTTCGCAAACATCGCTTCACCTGCTTGATAGAATACAAAATCCAGCGTTAAGATTGATAGGAAATAGAACAATTGCCCCACTCGAACACCGACGCAATGTTTCATGTCTTTCCTTATTTTATCGTTTCTTTTACAAAAAATGTTCACTCGAAGAAGCCAGTTGCATTCCTCCCCTTAAAAGTTTCTCCCGTAATACTCGTCTCGCAAGAAATGCTCATCAGTTCACCCTGGAGCCCAATTTCGGACGTACCGTAAAATATAGGGATTCTTTTTTCAGCCGAACAACACGAATTTGGAATAGTTTACCCGGCGAGATTTTCCCCTGCCATTTTGATCTGCAAACATTCAAAACCAATGTTAATCGACACTTCCTATCTCTCCCCCTATCTTCTGAATGCCCGCGCAGTGTGTTACATTAAAAGGGAAACAAGTAGTCCCTTGTGCGCGCGTTAATTATAAAAAAAAAAAAAAAAAAAAGCTGCTGGACCCGACGGACTACCCGCCGAACTTTTTAAAGCGGCCGGAGATGACCTGGTGGAGTGCATACACCAACTCATCTCTTAAGTTTGGTCAGAAGAAAGTATGCCTGATGAATGGAACCTCAGACCAGGAAAGTCCACAATCGATCAAATGTTCACGCTACGGCAGATCCTGGAAACAACCCAAGAATTCCAAATTGATACCCACCACCTATCAATTTTAAGGCCGCGTACGATAGCATTTATAGAGACGAGCTATACAGAGCCATGTCAGGTTTTGGCATCCCCACAGAACTCGTCCGACTGTATGACGATGGAGAACTCTCGCTGCTCCGTCAAGATTGGTACTGACCTCACAGAAGCAGGATTCCGACAAGGTAATGCGCTATCGTGCGATTTCTTCAACTTAATACTTGAAAAAATTATAAGAAACTCGCAAGTCAATTGTAGTGGGACAATTTTTTCATTGGCAGAACTCGGCGAGCTGTCACTGGAACGTTTGCTAGCATTGAAGCTGAAGCGGCTAAGATGGAACTAGCAGTCAATGAGGCCAAAACGAAGTACCTGCTGTCCACAAAAAGGGGCAGACAACACCGGCGGATTGGACAAAATATCACAATAGACAGGTACAACTTTGAGGTAGTTAGGGACTTTGTGTACCTCGGATCCGCTATAACATCTGACAACAACATCTCGTCAGAAATAAAGCGAAGAATTACTCTTGCCAATCGCTATTTCTATGGGCTAGGAAGGCAATTGAGTAGCAAAGCCCTCTCTCGAAAGACAAAGGAGACTCTGTATCAGACCCTTATCATCCCAGTCCCATGGACTCTATCTAAAGCGGATAAAGATATCCTTAGTCGTTTCGAGCGTAAGATTCTTCGGAGGATTTTTGATATATCGGTTTTAAATGATTCGCTGCAGTTTTTGTAATTAGCATCTAGCTGTAGGGTATATGCAAGTCTTTTTCCAACTACCTAACAAAATTCTAAATTCAATCTTGAGATCTAGTGATAATTTTTTTTAAAGAAAAAGCTTTTTTTTCATAAAGCTCAGATCCGTAGTAGTGTTCTCAATTATTGTTAAAATGTTTGACTTTCTCTTATAAACATTTTCTCATACACTTCTCTTAAGTTGTACAGTGAGCACATAGATGGTAGGTCCCTCCTAATGTGTAAAGAAGTTTTCAAAAATTACAGTAAGTGGATCAGTTGTGTTCACAAAAGATATTAATGTTTTTGGGTACTTGATCTCTATTTAGAATTATTGGAAATTCTGGTTTAGATTATTCATATGATGTCCATGAAAACTTTGTCCTAAGGTTCTTCTGCCTTCTAAACTGATTGGAACGTTAAGGTGTGTATACGCCAAAGAAACATTTTTTAAACATTTCAAAAACATTAAAAAATATTTAAAGAACATCTAAGAAATGTTTCAGAAATTTCAGAAACATTTCAGAACTGTTTTTTAAACAAATGTTTTTTTGGTGTGGACACACCCTTACAGTCTTCATATTATTTATTATCGAGGTGCAATGAGTTTGTTGTTTTTTTAGAAAGTCAGTGGTTCAGTTAAAATTTTTAATCTTTAAATGTTTAAATTAGTTTGAAGTGAACCTTTAGAGTACGTAGACGAGGTCCTACGTTTTCAACGTTTTGCTTTCACTCAAGTTCGACAAAAATTCCAAAGTCAATTTAAAACTGCATCCAGTAAATTTAGGTTTAGATTTTTTTTTAGAATTTTAACGTTTCTTTAAATAAAAAACAATTTCTTTGAGCTCGGTATGATACGATGATTGAGTTTTAGACTCTAAGAAATCAAAATTCTGTGGCATAGTCGTATTAGACACAAAACCCATATAGCAAGTCTGTGGCCTTAGCGGCAAAACTGATTTACTAAAAATGTTGTATTTTGTTTGGACATTTAAGTTGCCATGGAGGGGTTTTACAAATTTTATTTTTAAGGCTTGAAAAACGGCATCTGTCGTAAACCCTTAAAGCGTATTTTAAATTAAAACGACAACGAACATGTTGGCGAATTTTTTTTAATAGTATTATTACTTGTATGGTTTATTGTTTGGTAAAAAGATTTTTCAATCTTAAAATATATGTGTATTTTTAAAAAAGCAAAGTTAAAGTTAAAAAACACATAAATCAAATTCAGTCCTACAATTTTCAAATTAACGTTTTCTGTAATACATTAACTATTTTATTTAAGACTTGTTAAGGCGTACTTTATTCATGTAGACGCCATTTGATATAGAGGTTTAGACACTTTTTTTCAAATCGTGGATAACAATGTGTCTGATTAAATGTACGCAAATACGTGCGACCCAATAGCTCTCATTTTTTTTGTCGATGAAGTAATCAATAATCAATATGTAGTTAATAAAGACGATAATCGAATCGAATTCTTCAGTATCAGTTAAAATTTACTTTCTGTTAAATGTCAGTTAAGTGAGTTTCAAGAATTCCGATGAGTTCTTATAGATTGGATTGATAGAGATAGAAGATGGTGTTACGGTAGTGTATTATCAGTTGCGACCGAATTCGTTTGCTAATAGTATTACCGTAATTTTTGTTTCACCTAAGTTAATGTTTACCTCGTGGCTTAGTAGTTCGTGTGTTGCACTGCTACGCCAAAGGATCGGGGTTCAATTGCCAAAGCCACTTTTATTCGTGGAACTACCTCTTCCGAGGAAATGACAAATCATCCACGAGAGGGAAAGAACTAATGGTCGGTAACTCTCTCTTTTCTTAGGTGGCGCTACAGTCCGTAGTGGACCTGGGCCTCAACCAACAAGCTTCTCCAGCCAGCTCGGTCCCTAGCTAGCTGTCTCCAGTTTCGCACGTGGAGTCGGTTGAGATCCTCTTCGACTTGTGTGCGCCACCTTAGTCTCGGTCTTCGTCTACTGCGCCGTCCCTCCGGGGTGAATTCGAAGATTTACCGGGCCGGAGTATTGATGTCCATCCGCTCTATATGACCCATCCATCTGAGACGTTGAATTTTTACTCTTTTGGCTAGGTCTGTGTAGCTGTATTGCCGGTAAAGTTCTTCATTGTATCTTCTTCTCCACTCTCCGTTTATGCATATGGGACCAAAAATCTCTCGAAACAGCCTGAAGTGTCTCCATCCGCTTTTGACAGCGTCCATGCGTCTGCACCATAGAACAGGACTGGGATGATGAGGGTCTTATAAAGGGACAGTTTAGTTGCCCGAGAGAGGGCTTTGCTACTCAATTGCCTTCTAAGCCTGAAGAAGCACCGATTGGCAAGAGTTATTCTTCGTTTGATTTCAGCGCCCGTGTTGTTCTCTGAGTTAATAGCGAAGCCCAGGTAGACAAAGTCCCTAACTACCTCCAAGTTATAGCTGTCTATGGTGATATTTTGTCCAAGACGACGATGTTGGGTGTCTCTTCTTGATGACAGCATATACTTGGTTTTGCCCTCATTGACTGCTTAACCCATCTTTGCCGCTTCCGTCTCAATACTCACAAAAGCGCTACTGACATCACGCTGCGTTCTTCCGATTATGTCAATACCCTCGGCGTATGCGAGTAATTCGACGGACTTTTGAAAGGTCGTGCCTCTGGTGTTGGTGTGAGAGTTCTGCACTATTCTTTCAAGTATGATGTTGAAAAAGTCGCATGACAACGCATCGTCTTGTCTAAATCCTTTTTTGACTTCAAAGGTGTCGGTGAGGTCTTTACCGACCTTGACGGAACAGCGTGCGTTTTCCATCGTCATTTTACACAGGCGGACGAGTTTGGCAGGGATGTTAAAACTGTACATTGCTCTATATAACTCGTCTCTATAAATTCTGTCGTACGCGGCTTTGAAATCGATGAAAAAGGTGGTGGGTATCGAGTTGAAGTTCTTGAGTTTTTTCCAAGATCTGCCGTAATGTGAAAATTTGATCAATAGTGGACTTTCCTGGCCTAAAACCGCACTGGTCGGAAACAGCAGGGTAATTATTTGAGGAATTATTTGCGAGGTGCTTCCTTGAACCATCTTGAACTAGTACTGAATTTATCTATGTTTTTGAGTGGTTTTTTGACACATTCGAAAATTGTGGGAAGTGTTTCCTCCAAGGGCTGTTTTATTTTGTTCCGGGTTTCCTTCCACCATTATTTTGTTTGAATGCCTGTTATTACCAAAAGGTTAACAGTAGATTTGATTCAATTTCAGTGAAGCTGATTATAGTTTTATCAACGTAATTGCCCTTTTCCAGTTCTTACTTTGTTTGAGTTGAGTTTGAGATAAGTGTTAATTGTCCACTCCAAGCTATGCGAAAATAGATTTTATTTGATTTTTCAGCTTCTACGATCTTATTTGAAATAATAAATTAGTCAATAATCATAAAGTTATGAAAATCTTTAAATGAGTTGAATAACCTGCTACTTGCTTCGAATAATTCCGATGATATGCTGGCGCCAAGCATTCACCAATTTTTTTCACAACCAAGAGGAACCTTTTCAGAATTATTCTTAATTCTTAAATGAAACACACACCTTTTACCCTCCGTGCAATAAAAATTCACCAAAAAGCAATAAAACTAAAAACGCCTCCCTAACGTTGGTAATCTCTTCAGCGAGAAGGCAATACCATGCCATTGCGATTCTACCAACAACGGTCCCGTACAGGTAGGCGCTTAGTACTGACGCCACCACTGCATGTCATCTCCCTTAAGTATGACACGCCGACGACACGGTGTTTGCGTACAGCGGCTTTACACATAATCCCTCAACTCAACGTCACCATTCCGCAATAAAGTGATTAGCCTCAAACGCCGTCTGGTCGCAGCCTTTGTCCTCCGAATCTTTGTTTACCCAAGACCATGGGCACTTAACTGTCAAAAAGGATTTCGGTTTTTTTTTTCCTGTTTTGAAAGCCAAAGCCCCTTAAATGAGTTTACATAGGCTTGGAACATCAACACAGGTACAACAAAACAACATCCTGCCTGGAGGAGGAACATACTCGTATAACTTCCGGGCATCTGAAGAATTCAATTTCCACTCACGAATTATGCCGCATAATACAACATGACAGGTGGCTCAAGACCGGAGCTCCGATTTGTGTACGGAAATACCCATAAAATCCCACCAAACTGGATTTCGTGGAGCATTTTTTATTTTATTTTGGAATTTAATTTTTTTTTTTTGCTTTTAATTAATTTCTACATAATCACGAGATTAGGCGACCATTAAATAACAATAAAGTGGACTCGCTGGCTGCTGCTGAAGACTACGTCGTCGTCGGAATGTTGAATCTTAATTTGAGAAATTCGTAGATGTATCTTCTCGTTTTCATCGAATTATTTGAGGCAATAAATTGTTGCAGATTGATTGTGTATCGCGAAAGGGGTGTTGTTTACCCCCACGTGGATCTGGGTAAGGAGTGTCAACAGACAAAAGTATCGGACATTTACATTAGCTTCTGGAATAATGAGCCAGCCCGACCTGAAGATGAGTGAATTAATAACCTAGTGAGTGAATTTGCATAATTCATGCGGCATCGCATCCATTGGAACACATATTGAGCGTGCTAAGTGTTTGAACGATGACTGTTTTATGACTTTATGAATATAGATTTAGGATATTTGTGTGTCTATGTGTGTGTGTGTGTGTGTGAAGAAATTCCAATGTTTATACATATTTTGACGACAACAGTTAATGGCTGAGATTATAACAATGGCAGTAGAAGAAAACAGGGTCAAATGCGAAATTATGCAGGGTTGGAGTTTGTCGTTAACGTCTTTGTTTATCTCCGATATCTACTATTTTTAGGCCGGGATAAGACAGTGCTTTATTTTGGCAAAGCAATTGTTAAAAATGGACGTTAACATAGCTTTGTGCTTTTATTTAATGGATTTGACCTCGAGACATGATTTTCTTGAATTTCAAGCAGATAATTCTACCAAGACTCATACCTTTTTGAATAAAATTAAGATTTGGTAGAGTAGAAGAATATTGAATCTGTTGTTATTGAGGATAATAGAATTGGGTTTTCAATTTAATGGGTACATTAAAATTAATTTCCAACAAACATAGAAATAAAACTTAATTTAGTGGGTTAAGTTAAAATATAAAATATTAACTTTAAACATGCAATAAAGTTTAATTGTGTTCAAACTAGCTTCTACCCGTGACTTCTTCGTATGGACTTCAGAGTAAATGAATTTTATTATTTTAATGAAAACCCGTTAAAGAAAATATTCAAATTCCTCCCGCAGGAACCATGCATTTTTTTTAGAGTAAAAGAAGTCTGTTTAGTGAATTCCCTTCCACCTACCAAACTTTAAGTTTGGTAATTATACACTTTCTCGGTAACCTGTTTCTTTGCCCAAAAAAATACACAACTGGACCAATTTTGATGACTCTTTTTTTAAAATGTCTATTTTGATGGCGGATTCATAAAAAAAATTCATTAATCATCATTATGATGCGAGCACTAGTTTAATTTTAAGCTGGCAAAGTTGAAAAAAATGTCTACTTTTAATTATACAATATAATTACTAATATAACAAATAAAACTGCAACCATACATCATGTCACATTTTATCCTCTCCCAAAGAAACCGTTATTTTTTTCGGGATAAACAGTTGGGTTTTTTTCAATCAAAGACTTCATCCATATACCTACCGAGTTTCATCAAAATCCGGTCGTTCAGGCGTGATTGAGGAACAAACGACCAAACATACTAACTTAAATATTTATAATATTAGTATGATAAAAAAAAAACAATTTGGCTAGTTTTAATTTTTTTTTAATTACATATTATATTGTTTCATTTAATTTAATTTTAATAAATGAATTTACATACATTTAATTTAATTATTTTAGTTTTCATTTTTGTTCAATTTATTTAAATTAAAATTAACTGAATTTATTTAATTACATAATTTAAATTTTATTTTGTAACGTTATATTAAATTCATTTTATTTAACTTGACTTTTATTTAATTTATTTTACATTAATGTAATTGAATTGAATCAATTTAATTCAGTTAATTCAATAATTTACTTAAACTTAATTTTATTTTATTTTTCGTTTTCATTTATTTTTTTTTTATTTTATCTTATTTATTTTTATTTAAATTTATTTTATTGTATTTTATTATATTTTATTTTATTTTACTCTATTTTATTTTATTTTACTTTATTTTATTTTATTTTATTTTATTTTATTTTGTTTTATTTTATTTTGTTTTATTTTATTTTCTTAAATTTAATTTAATTTTATTCATTTCATACATTTTATTCATTTTATTCATTTCATAATTTCATTAATTTCATTCATTTCATTCATTATATTAATTTCGTTCATTTCGTTCATTTCATTAATTTCATTAATTTCATTCATTTTATTAATTTCATTCATTTCATTCATTTCATTCATTTCATTCATTTCATTCATTTCATTCATTTCATTCATTTCATTCATTTCATTCATTTCATTCATTTCATTCATTTCATTCATTTCATTCATTTCATTAATTTCATTCATTTCATTCATTTCATTCATTATATTAATTTCATTAATTTCATTCATTTCATTCATTTCATTCATTTCGTTCATTTCATTCATTTCATTAATTTCATTAATTTCATTAATTTCATTAATTTCATTCATTTCATTCATTTCATTCATTTCATTCATTTCATTCATTTCATTCATTTCATTCATTTCATTCATTTCATTCATTTCATTCATTTCATTCTTTTCATTCATTTCATTCATTTAATTCATTCCATTCATTTCATTCATTTCATTCATTCCATTCATTTCATTCATTTAATTCATTTCATTCATTCCATTGATTTCATTTATTTCATTGATTTCATTCATTTCATTCATTTCATTAATTTCATTTATTTCATTCATTTCATTCATTTCATTCATTTCATTCATTTCATTCATTTCATTCATTTCATTCATTTCATTCATTTCATTCATTTTATTCATTTCATTAATTTCATTCATTACATTAATTTCGTTCATTTCGTTCATTTCATTCATTTCATTAATTTCATTCTTTCATTCAATTCATTCATTGCATTCATTTAATTCATTCCATTCATTTCATTCATTTCATTAATTTCATTAATTTCATTCATTTGATTTCATTCATTTCATTGATTTCATTTATTTCATTCATTTCATTCATTTCATTAATGTCATTAATTTCATTAATTTCATTCATTTTATTCATTTCATTCATTTCATTCATTACATTAATTTCGTTCATTTCATTCATTTCATTCATTTCATTCATTTCGTTCATTTCATTCATTTCATTCATTTCATTCATTTCATTAATTTCATTAATTTCATTCATTTCATTCATTTCATTCATTTCATTCATTTCATTCATTATATTAATTTCATTAATTTTATTCATTTCATTCATTTCGTTCATTTCATTCATTTCATTCATTTCGTTCATTTCGTTCATTTCATTCATTTCATTCATTTGATTTCATTAATTTCATTTATTTCGTTCATTTCATTCATTTCATTCATTTGATTTCATTCATTTCATTGATTTCATTTATTTCATTCATTTCATTCATTTCATTAATTTCATTAATTTCATTCATTTCATTCATTTCATTCATTTCATTCATTTCATTAATGTCATTAATTTCTTTAATTTCATTCATTTTATTCATTTCATTCATTTCATTCATTACATTAATTTTGTTCATTCCATTCATTTCATTCATGTCATTCATTTCATTCATTTAATTCATTCCATTCATTTCATTAATTTCATTCATTTCATTCATTTCATTCATTCCATTCATTTCATTCATTTAATTCATTTCATTCATTTCATTGATTTCATTTATTTCATTGATTACATTCATTTCATTCATTTCATTAATTTCATTTATTTCATTCATTTCATTCATTTCATTTATTTCATTCATTTCATTCATTTCATTCATTTCATTCATTTCATTCATTTCATTCATTTTATTCATTTCATTAATTTCATTCATTACATTAATTTCGTTCATTTCGTTCATTTCATTCATTTCATTAATTTCATTCTTTCATTCAATTCATTCATTGCATTCATTTAATTCATTCCATTCATTTCATTCATTTCATTAATTTCATTAATTTCATTCATTTGATTTCATTCATTTCATTAATTTCATTTATTTCATTCATTTCATTCATTTCATTAATGTCATTAATTTCATTAATTTCATTCATTTTATTCATTTCATTCATTTCATTCATTACATTAATTTCGTTCATTTCGTTCATTTCATTCATTTCATTAATTTCATTCAATTCATTCATTGCATTCATTTAATTCATTCCATTCATTTCATTCATTTCATTAATTTCATTCATTTCATTCATTCCATTCATTTTGTTCATTTCATTTTACATATTTATTAGGTTGACTCCACTGTAATCCATTTTTCTGTCAACATCACAATATTTAATCATCTTGTTAATTTCTGCTACTGAAATGCTGTTGCACTTGAGGGATAATCAAACGATAATTGTTTTGTTTAAAAAAAAAGGAAAAAAAAACTCATTTGATAAAAGGTACACCATAACAACAAAAAAAACATTTACTCTTGCAACAGCTGCTGGTCAATAAGAATACACTTCGGGCCACCACTGACCATATGCTACCGGACGGGTAGCTGCACTTCATTCCAGATACTCTATCAAAGATACAAAATATTATATCCAATACCTCCTGACCAAGCTGCAAAAAAATAATAAAAGCACCACAACCAGATTGTTGTGCCCCATTTGCCTTCTGTTACACCTTACACTCACTGCACTGCACTCTTGGGGTGTTGTATATGTTTGGTGCCGTGACACTTGATATCTGTCACATTATCGCAATTTGCATGCGGCGATAGATCTCACTACTGCGGTTGCAATTAATTATGAATTCGTGTTTTTTTCCCTACATTTTTATAAAAAAAAAATAATTTTTTTTTGCTTCAATTGATTAATCTGCTATTAGAGTTGTTTTCATTTTCATACAAAAGACTTTGACCTACGGACAACGGCAGTGGCGGTGTATTGGTTGTGGTGATTAAATTGTAAGAGTATTGGCAAGAGATATGCTTAACTTAACATAGATAACACACATGGAGGGTTATTCAATGCTGAAAGTGTGTCTGATACTATTGAGTTGACACTCTAGGTTGCATAAGTTCATGTTTAGAGACTTTTTTTTATGAAGGTATTTCATGCAGGAATGTTGCATAAGTTTGCTTGAAGAATGAAAGAATTTCATGACGTAGAATGGTCAAGGCAAGTGAAACTTGTAAGCTGTGAAACTATTGCGCACTCGGAATCATGTTTGTCGAAGTAAGCTGACACCGTCAGGGTGTTCCGGCCTGAATGACGGATTTTTGTTGTTATTGATGATATATCTACCGAATGAAGAATGTCATTCAAACTGAAAGTATTTTTTCCTCCAATGATTTTCATATTGAATTTTGTTTCAATCGAGTTGGCAATCAACTTATCACCATTAATCCGGCTCGAAGGATCAATAACCCTCTTCAGTATTGCGAATCACTCAAAATAGGAAGATTCAGATGGTTTTCATTAGTATGAAGAAACATCTGGAATTTTCTTCAGTATTTCATCGATTGCAAACTATGTCTCCATCAGCACGTAGACTTCCAAGTAAATCACGTTTCTCACGTTTCTGCCACGTGTCGCTTTACCCATCTATCACAAAATAAAAATATCACCCATGAAAGTGAAAGAAACTGCCGATCACACACCCTCGCTCAAGCCATATTCGTCTTCGATACGCAAGCCTCCCTCAACCATCAAAACAACACCATAAATGGCGGCCAAGAATTTTTTTTCATTTTCTATCTGTCATTAAATAGGTATTAAATGATACTATTTATGGTGCCACTGTCAAACAAAGTCAAACAAAGTGGGCGCACTTACAGAACATTTTGAGAAAAAAAAATAAAACAACATTACCGCGACATTACTCAATTGAATTTAATTTAATTTACCAATTAAATTAATAAAAGTCAATGCAGTTCTATTAAAAATAAAAGATGTCAGGTCTGCCAATTGAATTGTTTCTCTTTGCCGATCCATAAAACCCCTTAAAGGCAGACTTACTGTGTCACTGTCAAATTGTTCCAGTTTACTTAATTGTCAAACTAAATAATGGCGTTTTTTATTGTTCAAGTTCAAGTAAAAAGTATTTTATTTTCTTTTTTTTTTAACAATAAAATAAACCAAAAAAAAAAAATAAGCACTCAGACAAATGTGTCGAAAAGAACTTTTTTTGTTCGATGGATTTGATTGATCGTAATTGACCCGAACATGAACAATGAATCAGTAACTGAATTTGTTGTGTACTATTAGAGTGTGCATCCACACATCAAGGCAGCATAGAATTTTAAGGAACCTCTGGTTCTGGGCTGCTTTGAAGACGAAAGTATTGTTGCCAATTTTTTTGATTTTTTTTTTGTTTATTTTTTTATACAAAATTTGGCTCAGCATCAAATGGAAGTCGGACTAAGTGACAAAAACTTACTGTCAAGTACATATACTCACACAGATGTTCAATTTGCGAATAAAAAAGTGTTTAATGTTGGTGCAGCCAAAACAGATGGTTAATTGAAAACTGTGGCATTGTATGTATAAATACAATGGGCAAGGTGGAAACTTTGATAAATGTATATACAGGAGGTTTTGGGAGCTAGCAAATGATATGTGTTAAATTGTCATCTGTCAAGTAACAGAAGCTCTTAAAGGCGCTTGGTACAAGTTTTTTTTTTTTTAGGTTGACAGATTTGGGGTAAACGAGTTTTTGAAGCATTAAATTCCACACGGCTAATAAGTTCCAATTGAAACATTCTGGATAATGATTGAAGAACATGCGGTTGTGAATCTGGAAGAGAATATCAGAAGCTTAAAGTATAATTGTCAGCCAAAAAATTATTGGATTAGAAGCTTAAGAGATCATTGATAGAAATGAGAAAAAGTGTGGGAGAGAGAATGGGATCTTGAGGCACACCAAAGAGTTTTGAGTTCTTGAAGCATTCAATTTTGCACGGTTAATAAATTCCTGTTGAACAATTCACAGGAGATCGAAACTTAACGAACTTTGCCTACCCTGCAGTCGCAGTTCCATATCCGAAGAAGAGAGTTGTGAATTTGGAAAAAAAATCGAAAAACTGAGGGTACTATTGTTTGCAAACAATTTAGTGAATTAGAAGAAATGGAAATGCAATTGTCCAAAGGTAGTTTCTAATTCTTCAAATAAGGTGGTTGGTCGTCCATACGAAAAAGACGGACTCACGATAAGCGAGCTCGATTCCTACCTCCGTGAAATACTCTTCGGTGATATTTACCAGCAGATCTATTGCTACAAGAATCCTATTGTATTTCAATAAGATTTATCTTGATCAGGTAATTTATCAGAGTGTCAATAACCTTTTTAGGTACGTAGTAGATAAATTCAGTCTTACATCTACTCGTATAGTAGCAGGGAGTTTGTTGAACAATCTGCGAGATACAATGCTGTATGAGTTTCTAAAAAGTGTAGTCCGAAAAAGCAGAGTAGGAACAAAACTATAGTTGCTTCTTAGATTATGTAAGTCACTTATAAGACTTTGCATTTAGCCACCTTTAAAGTAAAATAAGTGTCTTAGTGGTAGAAGAATAGTTCCATAGAATAAGCTAATCGTCTTCAACGATATTCCTGCTGTCAGTTCTCAAGAAAAAGCAGATCTGCTTGCTGACCAATTCGCGGCAAACTCAACACTAGCCGCAGGTGTCAGAACTCCTTCTGTACTCAAGAACGTAAATGATTTTATGGGACCAATTTTTATTCGCAATCGTTCAGTCGCAAGAGTATTGAAAGATCTAAACATAAATAAATCCGCTGGCCCGGATTGTATCCCCGCTATTGTTCTGAATAGGTGTTCTTCAACGCTGGCACTTGAGTTTTCTAGATAGAATTCAAAAAAGAGCTTTGAAAATGATAGGCGACCGAACAATAACAGAAACATTTACATCTCTTGAGCACCGCCGCGCCGTAATGTTTCGTGCCTTTTGTTGTTGTTGGCTAGCGAAATAGCCAGCTGCATTCCTCCCCTGAAACGATTCAACCGTAATACCCATTAGTTTATCCTTGAGCCTAACTTCGGACGTACTGTTAAGTATAGAGATTCTTTCTTTAGTCGCACCACACGAATGTGGAACGCTTTAGCTTTTTTTTCTTCCATTTTGACATCCAAAGCTTCAAGACTTCTCGGCTATTACTGCTTTTCTTATTTCCGAAATACTCGTATGGTTTTTAAATATTTTGAGAATTAAAAAATATATCCCTTTCCTAAGGACAAGGAACTATTTCGGATGAATTTCTGAATAATTTTCCAATGACTCTCTCTATCTGGAAATAATTTCCATTACATTAAGTGTGGTCTGAGTATAAAGGCTTGCAAATTTTGATGTTTTTAAAGCTCATTTTTTTCGGTCAAAAGTAAAGTTCCTCCGATGGAAAAGGGTAAAGAAGATGACGTTTGCGCAAGTTTTCTGAAAACCTAGTTTTTGCATCATTTTCGGACATCTTATATTATTTTCTTACTACCGTGCTGAGAAAACATCTTAATTCTAGGAAGCGTTTTTTCACAAACTTCGATAAGACTGTTTGTATCTGACTTTATTAACAACCTAGTGTTTTACTTATTTGGGGGGTTATTAACTTTTTAATAAGCTGAGTTTGAGTATTCTAAAACACTTTTTCCTGAATGGCGCCCAATGCGTAACTCTTACTAAGTGTTCTTTGAAATCTTACCCTCCAAGCAACAATTATAAAATAATAAAATATTTTTCTTTTTTTTAAAGAAAAACTGCTTTTAAATCTACTTCTATTGTTTTTTTTTTATTCTAACTTAGTATATCTGGGTGAAGTTTAACCAAGAAATACTAGAGTTAGAAAACTTTAATAAAAATCAGTACCCCCAACCGATTTCATCAACTTTCTAAAACATTATCTCAACCCTATATGCACCACACTCTGTAAATTAACATAAAAATATAATTATTAAAGATAATGTTCATTAACAATAATCATATTTTCTGTTATTTAATGCAAGTACTAAGTGGCTTATATGCAATAAGTTAGGAATTTAAACATGTCAACATTGTTGCTAGAAATAATCATTTTTAGCACCAAACTGACAAATACAAATGCTTTTATGTCGCAATTGCTGTAATGCTTGTCAATTTCGTAAAAAATTACCTTGTTTTTGAATGTCTTTAATAAAAAAAAATGTCTATTTAAATAATTTTCTCATTAGAACTTACAAGACACCATCATTTATCAATTGTATAGATACATTGTTGATAAACATGTATATTTCTAGTCATTGAATATCGACGCCTTTAACACGATTGTTTGACTTATTTTATCACTTTACATTGAAATTGAAAAAAAAATTACAACAAATTGAGCAACAAGATTGCATTTTTATCTTTCAATAGTCATTTATGCAGAATTGCATTTGTTGAATAATTTTGTATCTTTTTTGGATAGTTCGTGTGGATATCCATCAGACATCATGGCAAACTGAAAAAATCAATTCAACATTGTGTAGCTGAGTAGAATATTAATTCTTTTTTTGCCGTCATTCTCATATTGTGGTGCAAAATCCATATGAACCAAATTTATTGTATCAAATCAATATTCTTCAGGAACTTTGGTTCTTTCTAGACTTCGAATTGATGAATCATTCTCCCTTGATCGAGCCTCCTTTGAGGAATTATGTAGAGTTTCGCAGGGGCGTGTCTTTGAAAAAATATGCATAAAACTTACTTTGTGTTTTAAGATACTTTAAATTTTGTTTGGTTTTCGATTTTATAAGAAATTGTGTGGGCTTGAGCTTTTGTTTTGTTTTTTCATTGGATTTATAAAGGCAAGTTATGGACGAGCGAATATGAACAAAATCTAGATAATAATCTAATATAGCATTACTATGACAGGAAATTCAAAAACTTCTATCTGTCTGTACGTTATATATATGTTAGATTTATCCTCTTACGTTTCCGAATTTTAAAATCAAAGTCTAAGGTTTCAGATAAATAATTCTCAATGAATTATGTCCATGCAAATTAATTTAGTTACAATATTATGTTGCGAACGACCGATCTACTTGAATTCAGTTTGAAGACTAGTTATATAACGCAAAATTGTGAACTGCAGAACTGGTTTCTGGTTTATGCGAAAGATGCTATTTTCCCTCCCTACGAAATTCGTTGTTTGTTCATCTGTATTTGTCATCAGCGCTGTCGGTTGTCACTTCCCAATACTACACATATATTTATGTATTTTGGGCCTAAAGGACTGAATTAATTTCCTTCGAATTTTGAAAAAAAATTGATCATTCATCTTTCCCTAGAAGATTTTTAAAAATTTTATTTTTATTTTGGTTTTTTGTTGTCTGCAAACGCCAGAGAAGATTTTGGTAAATTTGCTAAGACCATTTAGTCAAAAAATGTTTAATCCAAGTTTTCTCAACGAGTACCTTTTTATTACATTTTTTTTCTTAATTATTTGGTTAACAACATAAAAGGAACATAAGAGCAAGTACATGCAACCCATTCGAGCCCATTTTTGTTTCTGTATAAATAATGACGAACACCATCATTGATGTACTCATTGGCCCAGGCTTTGTTTTTGGGCTGAATTGTGATCCGAATATCAAACAGAGATCAATCAAATTCAAATTTAAATTCCATGTAATTAAATTCATAAAGAACACACATTCCAGAGATCCATTAAGTTATCCGAGTGTACGTGTGTACCTTTACCTTTTTTTTTATTTTGAAGAATTTCCTTCTTTGTCGGTAGATTTATTGGGCCTTCTCACCGCAGAGTAATGGGTTAATTATCTGGCTGAATGATAAGTTACTGATATTAAACAAAAAAAAAAAAAAAAAATATGGAAACTTATCCGGCATCTATGCGCCTACTTAGGCATTTTGAAGGATCAGTTTGGTTGTGTGGTGTATGTAGACATTTTGTGATTAAAAGATTTGGTTAGAAAGGTGGGTTCGACAATGTTTTCGACCACCCGAAATAAAGTGGATGAAGTATATCTTCCATCAAATTTTTACCACAACATACCGATTTCTTTCTTATTCCCAATTTAATGAACCTATCATTTGCTGCCTTTGCAGTTCCAAATCCCAGGGACATAGCTGTGAATCTGAGCACGAATATGAGAAGCTGAGTGTTGGTACTGTGCTCAACAAAACAATTTAGTTCCTTAAGAGAAGATATCGCCGATGAATAAGAGAAAGAGTATCGGGGATAAAACGGAGCCCTGGGGCACTCCAGCATTAATTTTCGGAATACTAGACTTTAAACCCTCCAACATTACTTGTACATTGAATGGTTCCAAAGGTAAATAGAAATTCAACTAAACTCAACGAAAAAGATACTCATCGAAACCTTGTGACTACATCCTCAACAATTCCATAGCTCTGCAAAGCGGAGGGGACCTGCAAGTGCAATTTACCTCTAAATTTCAAACGCATCTCATGCAATTTTCCGAGACAAAGTTAGTCTTGGAAGGTTTTTCCCACAGGCAGTTTCCCGAAAAAAGGTAGCTCTGGCGGGAATCGAACCACGAATATTTGGCATCAACCACCACTAAATTGTCTAAATAACGGATGTTTTTTTTAAGAAGTCAAAAGACAATTAAAATTGGCAGCACTGATTTGTGTCATAGACTATTTGACAGTTCTCTTTGTACCATTTATTTAAAATAACGATCGTTTTAAACAATTTACAAGTAACAAAAACCCCAAAAAAAAAGAAAAAACAAACTCCACAAACCTTTCGAAACATTTTAACCAAAATCCCACTCATAATTCAAGCAACACCTCTCATGATGTGTGTGGGAAAAATCAAGTGCATTCTCCATGGTCAGTCTCTCGCCTAAGCCCAGCAACAGCCAACCAAACAGACACAGACACAATGGTCAATGGTCACTTAATTAATATTCCAAATGGCATAAGGACTTTCGTGAATAAAGACTTCATATTGATTTAATTAAAGTGCCACTAATTCGAGAGCCATTATGGTGTGTTATTGTTGCTGTGTGTTCCTTGCCCACCTTAAGTGGTCTTCCAGAGAGGGCTTCTGTGTTCCATATGAATGTAGGAGTGTTGCTTTAGCTTTGGAGGAGAGATTTGTTCGCCTTCGTGTTAAGTGATTTGCACTGATGAAACATTTTTTTTTTATCTTGGGACTTCGGTTTCGAGGATTGAATGGAGGAGAACAGGCTTTTTGAAGTGGAACACCACAAGGTAGTTATGTTTGTTCACATTTGTTTAATGTGTATGCAACATGTTGTTTGCTTAGACTTTGAAAGTGGTGTGCTTGTTGAATTGAAAAGTGCAAAAGAATTTCTTCAAAACGACACATCTCTTGCAGTTTCTTCTTCAAAAAATAAAACAATCTTTATTAAAGCCACCCACTTAGTTGTTCCCATAATTCTTGAAAAAGCCATAAAAATCCCAAATGGATTGCAATGGAAATCAAACAATTAACATGTAAATACAATTATCTCGTAAAAATCATTTAGCATCCAAAAATAACAACGAAAATTATAGTTTACTTTGCAATTATTTTCAAAATTTTATTTGCCAAAATGAAAATATTATCGCACTACTAGCAAACACTCTAAATCGCCAGAATGAGTCTGGAATTTGTTGATTTTCCATTAAAAATTTAAGACCGCCATATAACTCGCATATTAATTGACATGTTTATTTATTTTTTTTTTCTCGAAACTACTGCAAGTTCTTTATAAATCTTGTATGTTATGTCTATTGATAGAGCCCCAGATGGGTAAGAGTAAGAGTGGTATCTTGAAATGGAAGAAAAAAGAAAATATCTTGTAGATTTTTCTTGAAGATACATATCAAGAAGTTGATCGAAGCGGACATTAGTGACACATAAATCGGAGCTGAATGTACGCCAATGTGACAATGTCGATGGAATTGAAAAAAAAATGAATGAATGTCAATATGTAAATCGATTAAGATATCTCGAGATTGGCTCTTCAGAGTTGGATTTTTGTCATTTACAGCGATTCTTCGGATAGTTAGATACATGACATTAAGTTGTCATGTCTTATGCATTTGATAACTAGTGCATGGTTAAGTTGAAACATCTTTCCTTTGATTCCGCGCATGGAATATTGATTTTCCAGTCACAGAATTTATTTTAATACATGTTAAGCTAAAATAAACAGGTGTTCCACAAGGCTCGGTATTAACCCCTAACCTATTTTCAAAATGAATTAAATGATGAACGTTCAAGCGTTTGGCATATGGGTTGTTTTCTTTCTTTTTTATCATTGCAAAGGTTTAACATCAAAAACGAACTTTTAATTTTTAAAACATTTTCATATCATTAACAAATTAAAAAAAAATATATATTTAAAACACACTATCCAGCAGTTGATAGCAACATTACATCCGCTTAGTGTGTTTCGCAACACCACGTTTCAGTTATGTTTGCAAACTTATGTACTTCCGCAAACAATATGCCCACTAAAATATAATAGATTGTGTTCTTCTAACTGTATTAGTGAAACATTTTTTTTTTTATTATTATTTTCTAATACAAAAAAAATGTATAACTTTATCATCTTTTGCGTAGAGACCGGCAGAGCATGGTCAAGTTTACTATGAAAAAAAGGAAATGCTGATATCGGAACTAAAATAAATAAATTATAATCTGGCTTTGAAAAGCTCTTACACAATAATCAAGTACATTTTTTTTGTTTATATTATTCTATGTTACTTAATAAAAAAAAAAGTTATTTAAACGCACACCGCACACACATGTTTCATTATTTTTTTTAATGTTGAAAACCAAACAACCGCAAAAATAATTGTATAAGTTAAAAAATAAAAAATGTGTATGTGGTTTAAAATAAAAAATAAATTTTGCTAAAAAGCAAACAACAACACACACACACACAGCAAAGGTGGAAGAGTAGTCCAGAATCTTGATTAATGTTGTTTATAAGGTTTATTAGTGGTTCTAGCATCTATGTCGGCCTTCAATTCAATTGATTGAATAAAGAGAGTGCAATCAATACAAAATGGAGAAGGTATTCAAAGTAATTTCTTGTTTTATACATTTTAATTACAAAAACGGAAATATAGACTTTCGAATCCAAAATATATTTTCTAACAGGAAATAATTGAAAAGATATAAGACACTAGGAAATCCTGCATTTTTTTTATAATTTACACGCGCGAAAGGGGTTTGTACCCTTAAAATGTTTAAACACCGCACGAACATTAGGGAAATGAGGAGATACCGATGCACATTAGTTTTAAAGTTCTGCATATTAAAATGGGAGGGAAAAACAGAGAAAAACTGGCAAAGCATTCTACATTCGTGTGGTGCGACTAAAGAAAGAATCTCTATACTTAACAGTACGCCCGAAGTTATAGGCTCAAGGGTAAACTGATGGGCATTCCTAGCAGTTCGAGTATTACGATTGAATCGTTTCAGGGGAGGAATGCAGCTGGCTATTTCGTTGGAGCATTGTTTGTAAAAATAGCGATAAAATAACGAGCATGCCCATGTTATTGAGAAACATTTGAGGTTTTTAGTCTTTGATTTATTTTAAAGTTGCTCCATCAAAATACTGGAAATAAAAAAAAATCTTAAACAAAAAAAGTAAAAGAAACAGTTTTCAAAATTTCCTCTAAAGAAATTGAAATTAACGGATCTGGTAAAGTTGAGGCCATTTACTTGCTTTGTAATAGATTTTAGTTCAATTTTTTTTTGTTGAATATAGGGTTTTGCCATTGGCACGTGTAGATTTTGGCGGTATGTGGCGGCCATGTTTTTAATTTTCAAATCTGTTGTTTGTTATTCAGTAAATGATGCGAAATTGCGATGGCAAGTTACATGATTGCCACCGTGGTCCGTGAAAGTGTACAGCAGAACGGGAGGCAGTTGATTGTTCCCGGTGCACAAGTATTTGGGCTTTTGCAGATTGCAACCTAGACGAGGCCTACCAGGTGGCAGTGCATCATTAAGATATATCGTTTGGTGTGGCGCAAAGGCATCATTGGTCCGTTTTTTTTTCGAACGAATGACGTTGTTGAAGCGGGTGCTATTATATGTGTATAGAGAACAATGATAACCAATTTATTTTGACCCAAATTTAACCATATGTACTTAGATGACATATGGTTCTAGCACTACCATGATCGTCCTTCTCAATATCTACCCTGCCTTTTTGAAAACTTTAATGTGTTCTAAAACTTAAATTGTAAGCTCAATTTCTCCAAATTTTGTAAATCTAAACTTAAAGAATTCGACTGTTATAAGTTGAAACAAAATGCGTTTGAAGATTGTATGATTCCGCATAAGTGAAGAAACGTACTTTTCTATTAACTAACTTTTCCAGACATCGTCTTTCTAAATGGCAGATGGTATTCTTAATTTTTTAAGCTTTTTCGTAATTTGCTTTCTTACTCTTACTGTCTTGTACATTATCCAACGTTGTGCACCGTACGTAAGTGGTAGACGAACAACTACCGTGTAGAACCTTACTTTCAGCCTTTCTTTCGGGCTTTTTAATCACAGAAGATGGCAGAGTTTTTCCGCTATTTCATCCCCCTTACACTAACGAAATGCTATTGATCATTGATCCAAGATATTTAAGCATTTCACACTTGGGAAGAGCTTTTCCATTGAAATGCATCTTCAGAATAGGCATCGACACATATATCAATTGCTCATTGCAAGGCTTCAGGATCGCATTAATGATGGCTTTATCTACAGCAAAGAATTACATTGAATCACTTTTTGAACAGTCACTATAACGTCTAGCAAAAAGTCAAGGTAATAAAGAACACAGGACTCTAGATGCTACCTTGGGGCACACCTACTTTTAAAGAGAAGTCTTCGGTGACTTATCTTCGTTCTTATTTACTCAATTATAATTATATGGATGATCGAAATGTAGATTTCCGGAATTCTATGTTTCCGTAGGAGCCCATATCAGATCTCGAGGTTGTATATCGAATGCTTTCTTTTTAAATTAACCAGCACAATGTGCAAATCTCTTGAGGTCTTGCAACTTCTTCCTGAACTCTGAAGGTACCTCGTCTTAACGCAATTGTTTTTCCCTTTTTGAAAGTTTTCACTGCAGCACTTACTTCTTCAACTTTATGTTGCCAGGAACTTCTTTGTTGTTATAGCGGCAGCCATTGGAAAGTTAGCCTAGGAAACTGTTCATTAACAAGTCCCTCATCTGTGAATAATTCTGTGGTTATCAACAAGAAATTGGCCTTGAGCATTATTGAGGGAAATTAGTTAGCATTTTTCTTTACTTGAACCATAATTTTGAAAAAAGTTGCCTCACTTTTGATGTTGACATGTCGCAGTTCCTGATTGACTTGACTTACATCAGCAGTGAAAAAATGCTGTACAACAACTAAAGCCTACAAAAGAAAAAAAGTCTTCGGCAGCGTACACGAGGGAGTCAGAACTCAGAAGTCAAAATGGACCTCATCTCTCATGGAGCGAACAAGTAAAGTGAGAGCCCCAAATGTTTGGAGTGTGAAATTGGACACGGCAGAATATAGAGATCGAGCTGGCAGGCCTAAGAGCACCACGCTTTGTAGCGGGAAAAAAATTAAACCAAGTACATCAGCAGCCGGTTCATATATTTCTTCCAGGTCTTAATGCATGCTCTGCGTACGCTTTGCTTGAAGTTGGCCACACGTTTTCAGCGCTACTTTCTGGCATCACCTGTCAACCACTCCCAGGCGCGTTTTTTGATCGGATAGTCCAAGTTTTGAAGGAGTATCCTACATGTTTTGTCCTTCGAATTTCTCGTTTTCTTGTCTGTTGTTGGTTAGTTAATGCTTACTCTTTTTTTTTTGCAAAGATTGTATTTTTTTTTTTTTTTTTTTTTTATAATTAACGCGCGCACAAGGGATTATGTGTTTCCCTTTTAATGTAGAACACACTGCGCGGGCATTACGAAGATAGGGAGGGGAGAGATAGGAGGTGCCGATTAACATTGGTTTTGAATGTTTGCAGATCAAAATGGCAAGGGAAAATCCCGCCGGGTAAACTATTCCAGATTCGTGTCGTTCGGCTAAAAAAAGAATCCCTATATTTCACGGTACGTCCGAAATTAGGCTCAAGGGTGAACTGATGAGCATTCCTTGCGAGACGAGTATTACGGGAGAAACTTTTAAGGGGAGGAATGCAACTGGCTACTTCGAGTGAACATTTTTTGTAAAAGAAACGATAAAATAAGGAAAGACATGAAACATTGCGTCGGTGTTCGAGTGGGGCAATTGTTTCAGCGGCAGTTCTATTACCTATCAATCTTAACGCTCGATTTTGTATTCTATCAAGCAGGTGAAGCGATGTTTGCGAAGCACCTGCCCAGAGGTGGGAGTTATACTCGAGTTTAGGGCGTATAAACGCTTTATAAATTGTAGCCAGATCAGATGGGGAAAAGTACTTCTTACACCGATACAGAAAACCTAAGCACTTTGCAGCATTCTTAGCGATTTCAAATATATGGTCGTTCCAACGGAGGTCGTCGTTGACACACATACCGAGTACTGAGAGCTTTTCGGTTTCTTCGATGTAAGTGCCATTCATGGACAATGGCATTGGGGGAATGTTTAGCTTTAACGACAGAAGACAGCATTGAGTTTTCGAAGCATTAAACTCCACACGATTTCTATTACCCCATTTAACAATGCTGTATAAATCGGAGTTTAATGAGCTCGACATACGGCACCGTTGCAATTGTACGTCCGAAGGCGAAGGACGTGAATTATCGAACGAATATGAAAAGCTGAGGGTAGAGTCGTCAGCAAAACAGTTAAGTGGATTAGAAGTAACAGACAGAAGATCATTTATAAAAATGAGGAAAAGAGTCGGAGACAGAACAGAGCCCTGGGGCACACCAGCATTTATTTTATGGGAATTAGAATTGAATCCGTCCAATACAACTTGTATTGAACGGTCCAGAAGATAGCTTCTAATCCAACGAACAAGAGTATTATCGATCCCAAAAGCACGCATTTTCGATAAGAGAGCTTCATGCCAAACTCTATCAAATGCCTTGGAGATATCAAGAGCAATAATCTTACTTTCACCAAAGCGATGTAAAGATTTGTTCCACTGTTCGGTGAGATATGCCATCAGATCACCAGTGGAACGGTTGCTGCGGAAGCCATACTGACGGTCATGGAGAAGCTTACGATCTTCGAGATATTCCTTAAGCTGACGGTTAATCAGTGTTTCCATGACCTTAGAAAGAAGGGATGTCAGTGCTATGGGTCGGTAGGAGGAGGGGGAGGATGGGTCACCTTTCTTAGGGACAGGCTGGACAAATGCTGTTTTCCATCTTCTAGGAAAGATTCCAGAAGAATAGGAGCGATGGAAAAGCTTACGCAGTGGCTTTGCCAGTGTGGAAGAACACCTCTTCAGAAGAATCGGGGGTAAACCATCCGGGCCAGCGGATTTGTTGCTTTAATTTCGAACGGTACCATCAACCGTCAATTAACCAAACCAAATTCAATGAGCACACACAAATTGTTATTAAAATCTGACAAGCGGTTCAAAAGATTAGATTGGCATGTTGCCAACAACTTTCAATTTGCTTATAAACATTAAAGAAAAATAATTGTTCCTGTCAAAAGAAAAGAGTTGATGTAGCATGTGAATGACACCCTCACTGCCACGGCAAACCACCAATTCTTTAGAAGAGTCTAGAAATCTCATCTCAGGAAACTGAAGTATTTAAATCCGTATTTGGTTTACAATAAGGTGCAACTGGCAATGTGTCCTTCCAGAAACCAAACATGCCACCTGTCATGACATAAACTATAACACTAGTGCACCACTTATGTACATAAGAAATACGGCTTTCCGTGCGTTTAATGCCTTCATCTCGTCATCCGGTCATGTTCTAAGCTTCCGTGATGTCAAAACCATATCCCCAACTATATGATTAAGTATTTCCCATTAATGCATTTCCTTGACGGAACAACCAAATTCCCCAAACCTTTTGTCCCATTCCTCAGCAATTCCTGCACCTCACAATAACTATTTGTAATGCAAAGCAACCCCATCTACACAAAAGACCAATTAATATAAATTACTAACTAATTAGCTCCGTATCGGCGGCAATCTAGTTGTATCTTCCACACCACCAGTTCCAGCTCAGGTTAACTCACATCAGCGATATCAGATAAGCAGCAAAACAGGCAGGAGTTCCATTATATAGCTCTGCTACATTTTTATCTTTACCTGCGAATGCTAAGTATCCGCCATTTACATGTGTAATTATTGTTAACGTACAACTGAAACATGCTGTTAAAAATGCTAAACAAAAAGAAAAAAAAACTTAATAAATTATAGAACAAAAAACTAGCTTCATAAAACCTAAACTGCTCATTTTACTCTGGCAAAACGAAGCACACAGAACAAAATCCAAAACAAATTCAAATGCAAATGTAACTCAAAGATACTTTGCATAATGTTGTCGTAAAATGTATTTTTTTTTATTTGGTTTCTCCCATATATGCAACTTGCAACGTTGCGCTGCATCACCCCCAACATGGATGGCATACAAGAATATTCAACTGACACGCTCACTTACCTATTCTAGTACTTTGTTTTGCCAAACAAAGTACAATCGAACAACAACAACAACAGACCAAACAATTGCTATTGACAAATGACAAATAAAAACAAAAATGGCGGTTGTGGTGTATAGAAGCTAGAAGAAGGTGGCGATTGTTGCGAGAGCACTTAACACGCGACATTTGCATGTAGTTCGCTTTGGTTTCGCCGGTGTGCGCGCCACCCGATCGACCAGCAGCGATTGGATTGGTAATTAAGTTAATTCGACTCTCATAATGTGCCATAGATGGCGCGCTGAAGTGCGGCTTCCCCTATTTAAGTTGTAGTTAACGACGATGACGCCAAGGCGACAGGTTATAGGTGCTTCGCACGCGTGTTTTTTGTCAGAATGAATCCCGTCCCCCGCATTCGGGGCATACAGACCTGGCCATAATGGGGAGTTCGCTTGCGGTGCGTAATTGTTGCGCTGCGTGTTTCTGATTTAATCGTTGCGTTGCAATATAATTGGCAGCACTTGGTTAAACTTTGTTTTAGCAAAAATCTTATAGAGTTTTTCATTGGCTGGCTTTTCATTGATGGTAATAGCTTTGTTTTTGGAATTTTATGGTGAATATTTTATAGAAAATTAAGTATGGCAGACATTGGTTGCCCACCTTTTTTCTCTGTCACATTACACGGATTTGATTTCTAAATCGCTTTCTGTTCATCATCATAATCATCTCTAAACTCGAAATCTGGCATCATGCAGTTAATAGCAACATTAATTATTATCTAATTGTTCCATACAGCAGTTCTTATTTCAGAACTAAACGATCTGTCAAAGGGACAGATGAGCAAAGATGTAGATACCTGTCAAATTCTCTTTATTACAAACATCATATTAAAGGGGTTTTTATTTTTAAGCTCAGAGCAGGGCACTGAGCTGTCAAAAAAAGATCTGTGTTTGTTTTTTAACTCGGAGCATTCTGAACGCTCATCTTGTGTTTATTTTTTCAATCAGAGCTAGATCGGAGCGCGCTCTATGAGCTCAGAATAAAATGACCGAGCACATGGAGTAAAAGGCTGAGCGTGGCCAACTTCACTCGTTTTTTGTGTTTTGACAAAAGACTTGTTTTGTTAGAAAGAAAGAACAAACAACAAACATTAAAATGGCGTAATTTTTTGTGATACGTCTTGAATGATTTATTCGAAAATCATCATCTTCCTCATCGGATACAAAAAATGAATTGTAAGCTTGTAGAATAATTGCTTTATCCATTTTTTTTTTCAATTTCTTTTCTTAAAACACTTAAAACTTCAACAACAAGTAAGCAAATTAATTTTATTTGACATTCAACAAAATATGACAATTCAGTGCTGAAGTGTGTTTATTTTTTAGATCGGAGAGCTCCGATCATACTCTGTTCAGAGCGTAATCCATTTGCTCAGGCTCTACTCCGTGCTCTGCTCAGAGCTTAAAAATAAAAAACCCCTACAATTTCTGTACACACATTCTATACATCTGAACGAGCGTAGATTTCATTCATAACATAACTTACCGAAAACTTGACGAAACATAGCAATCCGCCATGAAATTTTTGAGTTAAAAAGCTAAAATGTTGGTAATTCCATTGAATTGTTTATAAGAACATGATGAATAACAATGATAGACTCTGTTATTTTTTTTCAAACTGTGAAATGGGTGGCAGTGGTGCAGTAGATAAGATGTTTGCTTGTTTACCCAAAGATCGTGAGTTCGAATCTCAGGTTGGGTTGAAAATTTTCAAGCTCGTAGTGCAAGCTAGACGCCGGCAAAAAGTGGGTATTACGTGAGAAAGTAGTAACATAATTCTATACATACTGCGCCGAAAAAAATCTTTTCTACCTTTCTATCCAATGGCGTGCAGAATCCAGTTGCATTCTAATAGGTAATATGCCTAACAGACTCATAGTAAAAAAAAAATAAATACCATAGCTGTCAAGTCAAATTTACATGTGTCAAGCGATTAAGAATGAAATACCCAATGTTTAATGAAACTTATCGAACGGGCGCCGTATATCCAAAATCTTCTAAGTTGAACTGAGTAATACGAAAATTGCGTATTGTCAATTTATGAGTCCAAGTGAGCTACACGAATGGAACGCCTATTTTGATGTAGACAATGTCATACGACGGTGGAATTTCTGTTATTGACACATGCGCTTTTGACAGTTTTGACAGTTTTGACAGTAGGTGCTTAGTAATGCCTATAATTATAGTTAGGTCTTTAATGAAGAGATTTAAGGACCACTGATGTCTGAAGCGATCAATGTACCTGATATAACCCCTTATCGTTCAATAACTTCAGAGCATCAGGTGGTGGTTATTGCTCGTTAGTAAAATAGAGCTATATCTACAAAGCAAAGCCATTTTAGTTTCTGTTTATTGTATGTCACAAACTCATACATTTTCACAAAGCATACACAAAATTAAATGCTGTTAGATTTTAATTTATTTAAAAAGAACCCGAATCTCGAAAACAAATAAATATCTATAGAAGCCAACAAAATTTTGGGAGAAAGACGAAAGAAAGATTCCTCTCTTCCTTTTATTTCTTTATGGTTAGAACAAAAGGTCAAAACGCTGCCAAAAAGTTTTGTTACAGCCAAAAAGTTATAATAGCCGTGTTTTATTGGTAAGTGTATACCCAGCGCAGAAAAAATTTATATTTATATTTTTTTTATATAATAAGTTGAGATAAATCTTGGAAATAAATGTAGAAAAAAATATGTACTTGGAGGTTGGTAAGATTTTATTATTTAAGGATATGTTGGCTGAGTATCATGATACAATATTACAAGACAGCGCCTTCCTGTATTTTGACGTCATCAGTGACCCAAATTGACTAAATTAAATAAAATTTTTGGAAACGATCCAAAGTGTTAGTTGATTTAAAATGTATATTGAATCAATCAAACAAGACATTAGACAAAACCCGCATCAATTGAATCTTAAATTACTGCAGTTTTTTTTTCTAAAACCGAATTTTATTCTGTCATCAAGGGCCACTGATGACGTCATAGTTGGATATTCTATCCGGATGTCTCTGTCCAAGAACTGAGTTGAATTTGGAACACACCCTTCTAAATTTATTCAACAAGACGTCAATTGTCACTTCGGGGGTTATATTAAAAGTGAATTATGGAGTAAATATAGCGTTTTATTGGGACTTCCAATACTGGGCTTGCTATAGATTACCAATAAAACACGGCTAATAATAGCTAATAATGTACTAAAATTGAAGAAGTCATTTAAAAATATAGTTTTTAGTGAATAAATCATTGGATACAAACATACAGTGGAGCTCTGATCCGAATTCGAAAATTCATTTTATTAAAAAAAAAAAAAATTAAAAAGAATTATATTTAAATGTTGTGAGTTCAAAGAAAAGCAAACATATATGGAACAAATTACGCAAACAACAATACAAACCACCATATTTTTAAAAGAAAGAAGAAGCAAAGATTCCTCTCCTCTTTTTCATTATTTATGGTTAGAACAAACTGTCAAAATGACACACTTTAAATTTTTTAGTCATTTAACAATATAATTTTTTAGTTGTTTTCTTAAAAGTCTAGGCAGTGGAGATGTTTTCGAAAGTGTTCAGAAAATGTAATTTAATTATAAAAAAAAACTTTGAAAGTAGAATATTGTATTGAAATGTTATGAAAGAAGATAGAAAATTTGCGAGAAAGACCAAGGAGAGTTTGATTAACTACTTTTCTGGAAAAATTAATCAGATAATAAGTGACTAAGGCGTTGGAACAATTATATTGGTTTTACTACTTTTTTCTTCTGCTTACGAGACACCCTGTGTCAGACATATAAATTAAAATCAGAATGGCGAACCCACCTCATGTAACACTAAATCTAACAAGCTTTACAGCATAAGTAATGACAAATAAAAAAAAAAAAAAAAAAAAAAAAAAACAATGATATGCGCCATGTAATCGAAACTTAAATAAAAAAAAAATTGTGCGTGATTGGATAGCAAAGTCTTACCTATGTGATGTCATTTGTTAATTAAAAAACAATGAAACTGAAGCTTATTTATAGAGGAAGCCATTAAACACAAAAATCAATTGAATAAACACTTTGAGATGCCATGTTGGATTACAATGAATTACAATGAGTGTTTGGTGAATTTTATTTCTTTAAATATAGTGATATGGAGGTAGGGGAAACAGGAGTAAAAGTTGCTTCTTTTACAAAACGTCTTTTTTGAATCTTTACATTTTCTGTTGGCGAACTTTATGTGTTCAGTCAATAAGACTCCGATAATGTTATGGAGGAAACATTTTAATTAGATTCTTTAGAATCAGTTCTAAGGTAATTCTACACCTTGCCACACTGCCTATAGTACTATCATGAAGCATAATTTTTTAATTGCAAGTCAAGACGCATAAGTGGCGCTGAAACCACCAATTGGTGACACTATTTAGAGTTAGTTGTGAATCCACTAGAAAGATGGCCAGAGGCAGTGTAAAATGCAATCGATATCTCCAAGGCATTTGATAGAGTTTGGCATGAAGCTCTCTTATCGAAAATGCCTGTTTTGGGATCGATGATACTCTTGTTCGTTGGATTAGAAGCTATCTTATAGACCGTTCAATACAAGTTGTATTGGACGGATTCAAGTCTGATTCCCATAAAATAAATGCTGGTGTGCCCCAGGGCTCTGTTCTGTCTCCGACTCTTTTCCTCATTTTTATAAATGATCTTCTGTCTGTTACTTCTAGTCCACTTAACTGTTTTGCTGACGACTCTACCCTCAGCTTTTCATATTCGTTCGATAATTCACGTCCTTCGCCTTCGGACGTACAATTGCAACGGTGCCGTATGTCAAGCTCATTAAACTCCGATTTATACAGCATTGTCAAATGGGGTAATAGGAATCGTGCGGAGTTTAATGCTTCGAAAACTCAATGCTGTCTTCTGTCGTTAAAGCTAAACATACCCCCAATGCCATTGTCCATGAATGGCACTTACATCGAAGAAACCGAAAAGCTCTCAGTACTCGGTATGTGTGTCAACGACGACCTCCGTTGGAACGACCATATATTTGAGATCGCTAAGAATGCTGCTAGGTGCTTAGGTTTTCTGTATCGGAGTAAGAAGTATTTTTCCCCATCTGATCTGGCTACAATTTATAAAGCGTTTATACGCCCTAAACTCGAGTATAACTCCCACCTCTGGGCAGGTGCTTCACAAACATCGCTTCACCTACTTGATAGAATACAAAATAGAGCGTTAAGATTGATATGAATCAATTGCCCCTCTCGAACACCGACGCAATGTCTCATGTCTTTCCTTATTTTATCTTTTCTTTTATAAAAAATGTTCACTCGAAGTAGCCAGTTGCATTCCTCCCCTTAAAAGTTTCGCCCGTAATACTCGTCTCGCAAGGAATGCTCATCAGTTCACCCTTGAGCCTAATTTCGGACGTACCGTGAAATATAGGGATTCTTTTTTCAGCCGAACGACACGAATTTGGAATAGTTTACTCGGCGAGATTTTCCCTTGCCATTTTGATCTGCAAATATTCAAAACCAATGTTAATCGACACCTCCTATCTCTCCCCTCCCTATCTACCGAATGCCCGCGCAGTATTCCCTTGTGCGCGCGTTAATTATAAAAAAAAAAAAAAAAAAAAAAGGAAGCACCTTAAAATTAATTCCTTTCCCAACAGACATACTTTGACGTCAAAAAAATTATTTAAAAAAAAGAAGGTTAAGAAAATAATTTGAACAACAATTTCCATCACTTTGCAATCATATCAAAATCCATTTCGATCCCAGATTTCCCATTAAAATATGAAAAAAAAAAATACAACTTGTCTCTCAACACACCTTAAAATAAAACTTTTCGTTTACATTTTACTGCCAAATCACAAATCCAAATCTCACAGTCTGTCTGTCCAATATCTGCACGCTTTTCCATCACAAGGTAATAAATCCTTTTCGATTGAAAAACGATCAAAAAAAATACTAAGAAACACCTCAAAACTAACTTTTCCATTCCCCCAAACTCACCACAAACAAGAGTGTATTTTTCCAGCCACTAAATGATGAAGATTTGCAAAAAATAACCCAAAGTGAGCTAAAGAACATGTAAACAAAATCGATGGCAACAACAAAAAAGATACAAATCTAACAAATTGCGCGAAAATTTGCCCCAGAACGAGATGTATCTTATCCACCTTCAGAAGAACTTAAATAACACAAAAAAGATACACTTCTAGGGGGGGGGGAGGTATGGAGGGGGCGTTTTAACGCCTCATCCACCGCTGTTCCAAGCAATTTCCATAGATACATCTGTGTATCCACATGCGTATATTCATAGATATGAAGTATCTATAGATCTGTGCAAAGATTATAAAAAAGATACGCGATTGTGTATTTACTTAAGGTGCTTTGAAGAAGTGCGCACACCGTTTGGATATGTAAATATTAAAGTGTACTTACTTTAGACTGTTTTTTTTCTTATTTTTTTTTAATTTTATTTAAAAAAAAAAAATATTGTGTATACTCAAAATTGCAAAACTTACCTCCAACCAACAACTGTTATCATCTTATTCAAACGCGCCATCTATTATTAAATAAATTGTATCTATATACAACTCGCGTTGTGTCGATAAAATTGTGTACAATTGGTTGTTTAATTGCGCGCGATCTTCAATATTTATCTAATTTATTATTTTTCAATGTAATATTATAATTGGATCTTTGGAACGAACTGACGTGATGAGAGTGTTTGTGTTTGCATAGATAGATACTTACAATAAATGCATCAATAATATTGTTATTGAACTTTTGTGAGATGTGAATGCAAATGTATGTATTTTTTATCATTTTTGTATGAAAAGATACTAAGTATAGTTAAATGTTTAAATGTACACTAGTGGTTTAGAAAATTGAGACATTAAAAGAATTTGCAACATTGTTGCTAAACCACAGAATGTGGTTGGATGCTCAAGGCTGGTGGTATGGTATTCATAATTGCAATTATCAAAAACAACAATTTTAAGTATAATTTGATTTGTTAATTACAGTTTAAGACTTAATTAGACATTGCTGATTAAATAAATTAGAAATTACATTGAAAATCATTCTCAAGACGACCGATTTCTTAACAATATAGCCAATAAGGCTTTATGACAACCAACGCCATTTTGTTGCAGGTAAATCTACTACATATTTATTTAAAAGTAAGCTTTGTAATGAAGCCCAACGAAGCGATTATTTCACATCGCTCTAATGAGCACTTATGACTTACCCCAGGTGGGGTGAAGTCCCATTTTTATCTATTCAGCTGGGTCTAAATTCTAGCTACTTAAAGTGTTTCTCTTAAATTTGCTTAAGGTACTCTTCTACTTGCTAGCGCCGAGTCTCTCTTTTCAGCCCCGTCTATCCGCGAAGGCGGAGGATTCTAAGATGTTCAGAGCAAGAGCAGCAGTCAGCAGAGTTGTCCTCTTAAAACTTCTTGAAAGATCCTCATCAAGTTTCTCGCTAATAGCTCGTATCCTAATTAGCTATTATAATTACTCTACCGTCATGTGATGTGATGTATAAAATGTTAATGTTAAGAGTATGTTACTCTCAGTGCTCACTGCTTCTGTCTCAATACTAAAAAAATACCCACTGACAAGCTCTTTATCACAGATCATAACTTTGGTTAAAGTTATATATAAATAAATTGTGCGGTCACATCGTCGAATAAAATTTGAATAAAATGCACGACTGGGTCGGGTGTTTTTTTAGACGTGTGGTTTTCAAGAAGAAATAAAACGCATATAGTTTAATGTTATGGCCAAGAATCTAGCTTTATTATAAAGATAAGGGTTTGCATTATGTTCTAAAAATGATTTCGGGGAAGTGGCCGCCGTGGCTGGCTCGAATAAATTCCAGCCGAGGCCCAATTTTTCCAATTTTGTGAACAAATGGGTCGAACATACTGCTCCTATGTGCCTAATTACATTGGAAAGCAAGATCCTTGACAGAAACAAGTAACATTTACGTTGAAAATTACACGGTTCGAACTTACAAAAAATATCAAAACCACAATACTTAACGATTTTTAGTAAAAATTAAGCCATCACACGTTTTAAATAACAAAGAATTGATAAAAAAGTATTTCGAAAAATGTAGAACCGGTTTTAATAAAATCCTATTTCTTATTTTTAGTTTTTTGAAAAAAAAATTGAGGTTTTGGTATGCATTTTATTAATATACATCTGATTTTAAAATTTTAAATAATTTTTTTTGACTAGTTTTAAAAATAAAAAAAATTAAAAATGTATTTTAAATAGAAAAAAATTATTATTCAAAATATTGGTATGCAGTATTTATTTGGCTACCTAAATGTTTCAAATATAAAATTTTATTGAAATTCATTGAGCCGTTACCGAAAAAGTCGAAAATTAAAAAAAACCGTAATATGAAAATTACCGTTAATAGAGTTTTTCAGTAAATTTGGTTCTGAGTTAATGATAGCTACTACTAACAAAAAAATATTAAAAAAAAATTCATCAAAATCGAGCCGTTTTCGAGAAAAAAAAGCTTTTCCTTAAACCGTTTAGGGTGCAGCTCGTTATACACCCAGATATGATCGCAATGTCATGTTTGATTGTTATCTTATATTTTTCACGAATATTTATATTCACGAACCCTAAACTTGCCTTATAGTACTAACTTACAATCGCAAGTACAAATCATTCTATTTCTGTCTTAAAGAAGTCAAATTTTCTTGACGATTGATCTTGATGCTAAGATGTCGCTGAGGTCTTTTTCCACTTTGATGAAGTATCACCTGCCTGTAATCAAAGGTAAGTCATGAAAATTTGGTAAAAGCACATCATTTCAGTACTGACTGATTGAAGTTTTTTAAGTTCTATAAATAAAGCATTAAATTACAAAGTGTTCTCTTAAGGCATTGCGGATAAAATTTGGCTCACTTAACAATTAATTCCATTAATATCTAATGACACCAAAGTATATACATGTTTTCCCTTAAAGTGCCTGAATAAAATTGAAATATACTCAAATAATTAATTAAATTAAAACTAAACTCCCTATACAAAACGAGGCAGCCTTCTTTTTTAGTTTTTTTTGGTCCTTCCAGCTGGATGAAAACAATTCGCAGACACCTCAATTATAAATCGCACTTTATTTACAAAATTTCCGCGCCCCTACTGTTAATTTGTACAACATATTTATTACAACTTGCAGCCTTAAAGCCTCCCATTTGTCTGCCAATTTCAGTTTGACATTTGAAGTTGTGTTTACACAATGCCCCAGCGCAACGTAAAAATACCACCAATCGTTCAAAAACAAATGAAACAAAACAAATGTATAAAAACATCAGTTACAGCATTGCGCGCTGCATCGTAGGTTAATTAGAAAAAAATGTTTATCGCTGTTCTACAAATTTAAAGTGCTGGTTATACAAATATACACAGCACAAGGCTGCTGTGCTGTCTACTCAGCTCGAACTACCTAGGTATACTTACCCACCTTTATAGCCAACCTTCTGGTCTTTTGGGTTGTTGATTAGAAGTATTTTTTTTTGCACAACTGATGTATCCAAACGAATTTCTATCTTTTGGGTTTTGTTTGCTCCGTGTACTCCGTACTCCGTGGAAAAGAAACAAAAAAATTCACAAAATTGTTTATCTACTCCTGGGAAATCTGTCTAAACAATGTTTGCCATTAATTGGAAATTATATCTGTGCATTTCAAATAGAATTATAATTTTCCCAGAGTAACAGGGTGGTATAGTTTTGGGGAGTAATTTAAAAATAAATTTAAAAAAAACTATTATTTCCATAAACTAATAATTTGTTTTGTTTTTTTTTCAGATTTTCCCACCAACCCATGAGAGAAGTGTGAAATATTTTTTTTATAAAAATATTAAGCACTTTTACTGAAAATTAAAAAAACAAACACCAAAACAACAACTACCACATAAATACTAGTGAAATAGAGCGCATTAATTGAATTTAAAAAAAAAGTTTAGAAAATCATGATACAATTGAATAAATCCTACGCGACTAGAAGTCGGACGCTTCAAAAATTAGACGCCATCTGTTGGATTGTGATTGCAACAATATTTTTAATGGCCATCAGTTGGAATGCTGGGACGGTAGATGCTGCGGACACATTATTAGGTAAGCTTTATTTTTATAACAAAAATATAAATTATGTAAATAAAACGTTTATTTGGCACCACTTTAAACAAATAATGTGACAGATGGCTGACATGCGAATGAAGGTTCATATTGGTTCGACTAAATGTCATTCAACGGCTCTGAATAGCAAGTTGCCAATAAAAATTATTTGACTTTTGGTCAAAAAGTAAGTCAACATTTATTTGATTAAATGTAAATTGATAGGTTAGGTGTCTCTTACTCAAAAGTAAGTTTACGCATTTAAGTTACTAAATGACCTTCTACTGAGAATCTTTAAATATATTTTTAAACAAATATTGATGCAGTGAGGTAGAATTATTTGTTAATAGTTTTTTTTTCAAAATGAGGAAATTGGCATTTTGAAAGACTTAGGTAAAGAGAACAAAAGATATTTGAAGTAGGTTGAGATTCCCTTACATAAAGATGGACCCTAACGAGTCGTCCGTTAAGGTTAAGTTTGAAGATTATTAAGACCTTTTACTTTTTCGACTAGGTCTATTCCGCGGTAAAACTTGTACAGTAACTCAAAGTATCTTCTTCTCCAAGCAGCTCTTATACATACAGGACCAAAAATCACCTGAAGATTTATTCTCTTAAAACTTCCTTCGCCATCTTCTCATCGACTCTTTGTAACGTCCCTGCTTTAGAACTATAAAGCTGTATTGAAACCCCACAATAGATAGTGTAGTTCGAGGGCCTAATTTCTTAAGAATTGGCACAGATCGAAGGCCCCTTTCTTATCCTGGTCCTGCAGTAATATCTCTTAAATTCCTCAATCCCGCACATCTGATGCACTCTTTTTCTGCTGAAAAATCGGTGTTCCATACTCTCTTTGTCTACTTGTAGAGCTCGAGAGTTCTGCCTGTCATCTCCTCATCCATTTTTGATAATTCCAATGGTACTTACTATAAAGCAGTATTGAAATTTCTCATTAGATGGCGCAGTTCGAAGGTCATCTTTCTTAAAAATAGGGCACAGTTTAAGAGTCTCATTCTTTAAGAATTGGGTAATTATATACAAATCTAAAGCTTTAAAGAACTCAACATCCATGCCATCCAGCGGCTTTTAATGTTTCATCGAACCTGTTCCTACATAAATGCCTCTTAAATAACTGCAACCTGCGCATCTGATGCTCTCTTTTTTCTACTGAAAACAGGTGTTCCATACTCTCTTCATTTACTTGTAGAGTTCTCGAGTTCTGGTCCGTTGATTATTAGTGATATTTTTATAACGCATAACGACTGCTCCGGGATCTGCCATGCCTGGCAACATCTAGTGTTGTCCCTGTCTCTTCAAGATGACCGACTTTACCTTGCAGAGTTTATCCATTTGTTGCCAGGAGGCCGGGAAATCTGCGACGAAATTGAAGCACTGCCAATACCAAAGACGATTTGTTACACAAATAAAATGGAAACTGTTATTCCGCTTTCTTGAGAAGTATAAAATTCCATACAAATGTCAAAAGAGAATTGACATTTGCCGACATTTGCAAAAATATGCTCTTCGAATAAAAATTTGGCAATATTGCTTATGGTTCTCAAGAATCGATGCTGGTAGCAAAGGATTGCCTTGGAGTTTAAGGAAAAGAAATAAAGAATTTCTCAAACTTACTCTCTTCTTGGGAATAGCCGGGATGTAAAAAAAAATATTTTAAACTCTCAATTTTTTTAAACAACCTTTCTGGTGAAATTCCACTCACACCCACCGAAGATTGAAAAAGATAGTGAGCGGATTTTTGACAAGGGTCGTCGTCGTCATCGTCCCAGTCATAGGATACATCGATACATGGTTAGGTGTATCTCGGTAGGTGGATTCAATTGGTTTGTATTGTTGTCTCTACGGATTGTCTTTGTGACAAGAAGCTTGTGCCGACAAGCGCCATCTATTTAACTCGGAAAACTAATGTTTTGTTTGTGGATTTGGGTTCGGAACACCAGCGCACCATCCAACCAGTACCCTCCATAGTGCATCGTATTCGTCTTCCTCAGTTATGTTGTTTGTGTTGACTTAATGACTCTGTAAATGAATTGAAGTGTTGAAGAATGAAAATGTGACCTTACAACCGCCTAATAGGATTGAAGCAGAAGAATCAAGAAAAAAAAAAGAAGTTAACTCCCATAAACTACCTGCCTGGATCACATATCCAATCCACTCGATGAGATACATTTTCTTTTACTAATTTTTATTGTATTTGTATCTTTTACTTTGCCGAGAGATCAAATGCACTGCCAGTAATAATTTACCCGAGTTTATCTCATTTCAATGGGTTGTTCTCCCATGGTGGCCCGAAATCATAAAAAAGGCAATTTGAAGCTGGAAAAGATGCGTGCGTGCTGCATGCAGTGCAGTGAGTCAGAGGGTCAGGAAGAAGTCAATTTTCTTTCGGTTTTTTTTTTTTTTTTTTTGTTTCCCCTATTTTTATAAATGGGATTAGGGAAACATTAACAACAACAAAAAAAAGAACATATTGTAGGTATAGAGGTGGCGCTAAGAAACAAGCTGATTGAACAGAAAAAAATGTATCTCAGCTTATCAGACTTGTATCTTTTTGTGTTTCGGAATGAAATTTATGAGGAATTTTTTTTTCTTGGTTATGATGAAAGGTCCCTTGGAAAAGATATTTGAGCGACGATGGCGAGGAGTATCAAGTCAAAACGCAAGGTCGTGACCATTAAATAATGTAATTGACGGCAATTTGTTGCAGCATTTATGAGGTTGGGTAATGACGACGAAAATATAATGGTCAAGTCAAGCAGTCAATGGAGGACGACATGTGGTGATGAGTCTATTTTTAGTTTTTTTTTTTTTGGAAAAGAATGTATCTTTGTGGTTGGTCGTAATGGCGATAGATGTTTTGAAATGTTTTCAATTAAGAAGAATTTTAATTCTGTTTGTTTAGTAATAGTAAGAACAGCTGTTTGGATTTCAATGAACAGGTACACAGGTGAACGAAGGGCTGGTTACACGTGGGCGTGGAAAATTCATCACACATGTCCTATCAAGGATTATCTTTTTGAAGGGAGATTCCTGCAAAAATGTCTGAATTTGAAGTGTCTTCGGAGGAAAGGAAATGTGTTTGTTTTAGAAAGTGGACACTGGGATTTTCAGGAAAATATTTCATCAAAATTGACCCAGAAGGACCACACAAAATATTCGAATTGTTTCTTTGAGACAAAGGCTCTAAAAAGGGAAGTTTCTAACTAATCATCTCTTTCTCTAAGAGATCTACGTATGTCACTTATGATACTGTTGCATGCCTCGGAACTAGCCAACTATCTTGTTAGAGGCAATAAAAAACGTATAAAAATGTGATTTTTATTGCTTTTTTTATTAATTAAACTGAAGATTAATATTATTTCTTGATGTGTAGAGGGAAACACCAATAAGAAAATCATAAAACAGAGATTTCATCAAAATTTATATTGGAAAATATTTTAATTGATTAACGTTGTTTGAACACTAATATTTCAATTATTTTTTAAAAAGAAGATTTAAGAAAACTACATCATTATAATATAAATCTATTGAATTAATTTTTATATACAAAATAAAGGTAAAAATATTAAAATAGTCAATGTATCTGGTAATCAAATTTCTAATAATGATTTCTAAGTGACAATCAGAAAGCCGTACCATTTTTCGAAAACGCCCATCCCGGTCAACGATATTTCTTCCAGCTTCTGATACATGGGCAAGACAGAGTTCTATAGAAATGATTTTGGACTAGGCTTTTGTCGCTGTATAGCACGTTCAACTCATTGTTGTATCTTCTTCGTCATTTGTTGGACCATAAATCGTTCGTAATACTTTTCTCTCGAATACAGCACGGGAGCTATTGTCCGACTGGGCGAGGATCCATGCTTCTGCATATAGCAGGATCAGGATGAGGAGCGTTTCCTTGGTTCTTATCGATAACGATTAGCAGGAGTGATTTTATTTTATTTCCGCGCTGATAATGTTTCCAGGCAGACAAAATTACTGATTTTCCCGAAGCTACACTTATTGCCACGTCCTGACCAAGTCGGTAATGGGATTTGAGTCTTGTTGATGATACTTCGTCAGTCCCATTCTCTTTGCTGCTAACCGGCTACTGTCTGCTTAGTTTTCCCTATCACATGAATTTTGTCAGCAAACTCAAGTATTTCTGTTGTTTTATTAAAAAAAAAAATGTCAGATGTATTGGTCAAGCACAATGTTGAAACAGCTGCATTACAAGGTGACGCTGTCTCAACCCTTATATTGTCGAAGGTCTCTATAGAATGCCTTCCAACTTTAATGGTACAGCGATCATTCTTCAATGTCATCCTGGTTAGACGTATCAGTTTAACAGGAATTCCAAGGCTGGATGTTGCACGATACTAATCATCTCGTCAACACTGTCGTGGGTTGCTTTAAAATCTTCAAACAGGTGGTTGGTGTTACTGTTGAATTCTTGGATTTTCTTCAGGAACTGGCGTAATATGAAGATTTGATTGAATTTAGTTCCAGGTCTTAAACCGCTTTGGTACACTTGACAGGATTCTTTAGGCTATGGTTAAAAGGCTAATTCCTCTATAGTTAGTGAAGACCATAGTCGATCTCCTTTTTTGTGGATCATCCAGATGGTAGCTAGATACCAATAATGGGGCACAATTTCTTCCGGCCACATTTTGCAGATAAGCTGGTGTATGCACCTGTTAAAACACCTCTGCATCTCCTCGATTTACGTTGCTGGTGAATTCGTTCCTTTCTCGTGAAATAGAGTTTAGCATTCTTTCTTCGTTCAGCAAAGAGATTGTAAGATGCTCTATTTCTTTCCGAAACCATGACCTGTATTCTGTATACCTTCGCTTGATTTGGTTTGCCTCACATTTGGAGTGGAACCAAATATTTTTCAGAGTTGGTTTTGAGAAGCTCAACACCTTTGACACTGCGTTTCTAATTGCTTGTTGTCAGTTTCCATTGTTTTCCTGGGTTAATTTTATCAGTCCGGAGATTTATCGCCAGCTCCAATGATAGTGATTAGCAATAGGCTCTGGCAAGTAAAGTCGTCCAAATATTGAATTTCCTCTGCATTATTGTTGATTGCCTCAAAGCTTCCATTGATATCCGTATTCGAAGTTTGGCACCAAAATCGTGATCCGAGTAGAATGAACAGATATTCAGAATATTTGAAGTATTTCTCCTGTCAATCATGAAATGATCCATTTGGCAGCAGGTTCGACCATCTGGTGTAGTCACGAAAAAATTTCGAACTGCTTACTTACTTAGGGGGCGCTGCAGTTCGGGACGAAACAGGGCCTCAACCAACATTCCTCTCCAGCCAGCTCGGTCTTTGGCTAGCTGCCTCCAGTTTTGCACTCCAAGTTGGTTGAGGTCGTCCTCCACTTGAGCGCGCCACCTAAGGCGAAGTCTTCCTTGACTGCGTCTACCCTCTGGGATGGAATCGAAGATCCTGCAACCCGGAGTATTGTTGTTCATTCGCTCTACATGACCTAGCTATCTTAAACGTGATATGCGTATTTTTTTGACCAGGTCAATGTCGCTGTACAGCTCGTATATTTCTTGGTTGAACCTTCTCCTCTAAAACCCGTTAACGCAGATAGGGCCAAAAATCCTCCGAAGAATCTTATGCTCGAAACGTCTAAGGGTATCTTCATCCGCTTTAGATAGAGTCCATGCCTCGGCGCCATAGAGCAGGACTGGGATGATTAGGGTCTTATACACAGTCTCATTTGTCTTTCGAGAGAGGGCTTTGCTACTCAATTGCCTACCTAGCCCATAGAAACAGCGATTGGCAAGAGTAATTCTTCGCTTTATTTCTGACGGGATGTTGTTTTCAGATGTTATAGCGGATCCGAGGTACACAAAGTCCCTAACTACCTCAAAGTTGTACCTGTCTATTGTGATGTTTTGTTCAATCCGCCGGTGTTGTGTGTCTCTTTTTGTGGACAGCAGGAACTTCGTTTTGGCCTCATTGACTGCTAGTGCCATCTTAGCCGCTTCAGCTTCAATGCTAGCAAACGTTGTAGTGACAGCTCGCCGAGTTCTGCCAATGATGTCTATGTCGTCAGCGTATGCTAACAATCAAACAGACTTGAAAAAAATTGTCCCACTACAATTGACACGCGAACAGCTTAACTCATGTTTTTTTTCCAGCTTCAAAATCGATGAGTCTGAGTCCAGTTCCGGAAAGCTGTGCTTTCCGATTGTCTTACCAAAGATATCGCTCTCCAAATTTTGTAGGCACTGGTCGCACGTTTGACAAGGAGCTCTAAGCTTTCTTCTGGATCATTCTTATAATTGGTATGGATCGTCGTTAGGCCTATTCTATTCCGGACATTTATTTGAATGGAACAGTTCGTCGCAGGTGGATCTATGATCTATTTATCTAGGATCTATGCTTAATAGCAAAGAATCTTATGATGACGATATCAAGTATCGGTAAGTGTAGGGTGGATGAAAAGGCGTTAGCTAGAATGAAGATGCTTTGGATGACTGCAGGAGTCTCAAAGCATTGATCATGCTAGTTGCAAGAAAATCCAAGAAAAACTGACTTAGCTAGAACTGCCATGTAAAAAAGAAAGATAATTAGAATAGCATATTACTTTACAGCACAATAGAGGAAATAATAGCAACAAAACTCGTTGATCAAATAAATCCAACGACACCCGTGGTAAGTTGGCCTCAAAGAGACCTGTCGAAGTTTTCTGTAGTCAACGCGGTGAAGTCTTCAGGTGGAGCCTTAAGGAAAAGCATGTTTCAGTTATTGTATTCGAACTTTTTGTGTGCTGTAAAAATTGTCTTTTCAGAGTGTGGTGTCTTAAGAGCTTTAATTCCATGACCTTTAAAAATCGATTCATGTCTTCAAGCTATTCAGAATATATTATGACCAAAGGATTAACTTGTATCCATAAATGATGATTCAGTTCTTAAAGTCGTATTGGCGCTGGGATTTTTTGAATGATTTATTTGCTTCTGCGTAAAGATGCCTGTAAATTGCAGTCCTTTTACACGTCTGTATTGAAATAATCCCTCTCTATCAAGACCACCTTAAAGTGTTTATCTAATTCAAATTGCTCCGTAATTTTCATTTATAGATAACCTGATGATAAGCTTACTGCGTCAAATTCCGGTCTCTTCTATCTGCTCTTTTTATTCCAAAATCCATAGCCCATACACATAATTTTATCAAAATCCTTGAGGTCGTTTTTGAGAAAACATTAATTTGACAATTGCTGACTCTGAACACATCGATTGTAACTAAATTAAACGAAAGTTGAATAAAGGTCTCTTTTCATAACAGTCTTCAGATCTCTTTCTCTTTCTTTTGTTTTAAATTGTTTTGCTATGTTCTCTTAATTTCAAAACAATTTGCTTGGTGAAATTCACCCCCACCAACACCGAGTGGGTGATTTAAGCGGTAATATGTCTTTTGTGTTATCCCATCGCTCCAAAGGCGCTGCGTGGAAAGGCTCATCGGCCACATAATGATGAGGTGTTCTCTGGACATGGAAAATATTAAATCATATTTATTGCTTATCAGATACCAAAAGACAGTTTTCAATGGTTCCCTGCCTGGGAAACTCCCAGCTCCAGGTGGAATCTGTCCAGCTAGCTCATAACCAAACATCTGAATGCCCGTGAGAGAGTGATTAAATGAAAAACCCTGTGGTGCTCGTAGTTGTTTTTGGGATGTCTTCTGTCGGTACCCCATGTCGACATCTTCATTTCTGTTGTTTGTATGGATATCTGTTTTTTTTATTTGTTTTAACAAAAAATATGCCAGGTTCTTGGATATAAATGAAAAAAAAAATTAATGATAATTACCTGCCTGAGCCGCAAGAAAATGGTTCTTATTTATTTTCTCCCTCTGGATGCTATTGGACACACAAAATGCCAGAACCTTTCCAAAGATATGGTTGATGGTTATGGTGGCATGGTGCATCCTGCTGAGCTAGGAATTTTGTTCTCAATGGATGTGGAATGGCACGCAGCACACCACGGTACAAGATTGTAGATGTGTACCTTCTGATTAGGACATGCACAGAGGTCATTAAGTTTTTGTTAAGTTAAGGTAGGTGTAGAGAAGGTACCAATGTATGGGGAAGTTCCATGATGTCGTGGAGATTTCATTTAGGGACAACAAGAGAGGCGAAGCCAATATTGAAATTAGGTGGAATGAGTCTTGGAAAAGGTCATAATTTGAAGAAGACAGGTGAATTAATGAACAAGATTGTTCTTAATGTCTTGTGAAGGAGTCAGCGGAGGGAGTTATGAGTCATTGGCATAATTGATTTTAATGTCAATGGAAGAGATGGCACTCAGTTAAGTTGTGTGTGGGTTTCAGAACCGTGTGCCTTTTTTGTCAATATTAATAAAATTAAATTAAAAAAAAAATCTCCATTAAAGGGATCTATGCAGAGATAGTGGTTTCCTCCTTGTGGATCGGGTTCGGGGTCATGGAATACTGTCATTATTAAGTTTTTCATTCTGCTTAGTTGTTCTGGATTTGAAGAACTGCATAGGCATCTTTTGATTACATTACTCTCAACTACTGCTTTCTCTTAAAATATTGCTTCTCTCTTAAATTTTTTAAGAGGCTCTTACTGTTAAATCATCATCTTTTTTTGGAAAACTTAACCATTAGGAACAAAAATAACTTGAATAAATTACACTAGCACATATACACCTCCAATTAAACACTAGAAATTCAATCAATTTCCTCCTCATTGACAAACGGAAGTCGATCCAAATCTTGACTGTCCCCACCATCATTCCAACCATCTGGGTATCACGACGAATACAATAAAGATTCCACAACTAGAACGCAGCTTAAAAAAAATATAGACAAAGACTTCCTTTCCATCTCAAGCCATCTTATACATCGTCACCCAAGAATGTTGGTACACGTCCGAGATACGAGATCCTATTGCACTGCATTCCCCCATCTGGAGTTATAGCAGAAGTCTCCACCAAGTCCATTCCACTAAACCCCGTTGATGTTTAATTGAACACCAGATGAATTCCCTTCGGGCGACAAACCTGATGCATTCGCGAACCTAGAGACAAGTTATTTATTTTTTGTCCAACTCTCTTCATTTCCCTCTTCACTCTCTCTCTCTCTAGATCCAGAGGCAACATTTCCTCACCAACACCACAAATTCCTTGCCATGTGTTACATTTACTAGATTTGTGTGTTGCCTCGTTTCGCATTTACTCTCGATCACATGAAAATCGCCTGAATTTACTATGTGCCTCACGCCTTACCTCTTGGATCTGGACCTGTACCTAGCCGCTTCATATGGGTTGACTCTAAACAGTCTGGACCCTGGTGGCACTAATTCACCCAACGATCTCTGGTAAGCTGCAACTTGAACAGAACAACAAACGCGCCACAGAGCAGGGGGCGCGCACATACATACGAAACAAAAATGCCAAATGCGATAAATTATTTCCGAACAGGTGTTTCGCGCGACAACATCTCGGAAAAGACCGGAAAAAAGGAGTTTAATTTTTTTTGTTTGCCGCACACATATTGTTTGGTTAAGGCCCAACAAAAGCCATTGAGTGTAGGTTTCCCCAACTCTTCTAGCTTTTTGAGGCAGGCAACAAGAAAATACCACAGTGTCTCCTCAAAGTCAAGATCAGGGCTGTCGTTTGGAAAAGTTGAGAGGAAAAGTACTGTGTTGGTGAAGTTGTGGAGTGAAAAATATCAATATTGAGTGGAAATCAACTTGTAGTAAAAAATAATTCGAATTATCCAAGAAGGAACTTACATATTTGAAAATCGACTTTAAACGAATTTCTTAGAAATATTTTTAAAATGATTTTTGTTTTAAAGATAATTTTCTTTTTCTATAGGAAACCCTTAACTACTTTGAAAAATCGGCGAAAATTACCGGAAAACTATTTTTCTTTTCCTAGGTAATTAAATGTATGCTTAACATTGACCCAGTAGTTTTAAAAATACTGGTACAAACAACATCTGGCAATATTTGGATCCAAATTCTCAGATCCCGGAAAAGCTATCTTAAGCTGGTGTGGCATTTCCAAGAATTAATAAAGTGGCAGAGCTAAGCGAAAAAGAATGAGGTTTATGTGCTTGCTTTCTTAAAGCATTTCAACCCTTTTAGAAGGTTAGTCCCGTCTGGCCAAAAAGGTCACAGTGGAAAGAACCCTTTGAATTTGCTAAGAGCTTGAGCCATGAATATACCGGATTCAACTCATATACATATATATTTCAGGTTTCTTTGAGTGTTTTTTGTTTAAAAACTTCCCTTAGCGAATGATTCTTGATACTGAATTAGTTTAAACTGTGTAGATTTGCTTGATAGTTGACAGTTTTTTTGAAATCAATTTTGTTAAAATTCAAAATCCCAGGCAAAAAAAGCAACTGACCAATCAAAATTTATTAGTATTGTTAAACTTTGCCCTGGAAATTGGAGGAGGGCTAGATCACCAGAACAGAAGGATTTGCATCCAGCACAATAACTGCAGCATTGTTTTCCATGCCATGCACAAAATTTGATTGTATTCAACGCAATTATGAACAGTAAAATTGCTTCAAGTCTGCGGCAGTACTACATTGCCAAAAAAGGGTTCTTAAAAATTCACAACTAGCAGACCCGTGCTCGCTTTGCTTCGCAAAGTTTAAAGATAATAAAAAAAACAAAAACCACTGCGAACTTGGCCGTATTTCGACTGTCAGTTTCCGAAAGTCAAATAATTGAAAAGCAAAACAGCCTAGCTGAGCTGCGCTGTGATTTAGTTTTGGGAGAACACGAGCATTTTGGGAGAGAACACACAGTTGCGGTCAAAATAATAGTAGCGCTCCTACTAAATAAGTTTAAGGTTTCTTATTCTCGTGATTTTATAATTTTTTCTTTACCAGTTTAACGTTTTGTGAAAAAGCAACTAAAATTGTACCGTTAGGCTCCCATAACTATTTTGTTGACTTTTGTTTTCTGGTAATTTTTCGTTTACCCAACGTTTTGGGCCTGTCAAAATAATAGTAGTGTTTGCAGAAATCTCACTTAAAGCAAAATTTAAGTATTTATTTGCAACCGAAAAGCTTCTATAAAGTAAATATATTTATTTTCAATTACTTGTATTTAATTTTTTGATGAAACCTTTACTAAGTTTTGGTCAACTATGGGTCTCCGGGAGCACTGCTCCGCTAAAAAATCGCGCTCTTATAACAAAGCTAATTTCAGAAGAAAAAAACCTACGCAGAAGTGCATAAAATTAACTGAAACGCGAGGATCTCTTCCTCTATGACGAAAAAGAAATAAAATGACTGGCCAGATTTTCGGCCCAAAACCTATTTTTGGAAGCGGTTGGCCTCAAGGCGGAATTTCTATTAGCGATTAAATATCAGTTTTTAAGTAAGTTATAGTTTTTTCTTGTTTTTACATGTTGCGATAGCTTCTTAAGGTCTAGTGACATCCTGGAGCGGAGTGAACCTAAAATTTACTGCTGATTGCAAACGGCTACATAAGATGCACTTTTTCGAGACAAATTCTACTCTTGAAAAATTTGTCATTTCTGCGCAAAGGGGCAATTGTGTAAATCTTGTTTTCTTCTTGTTACAGATATTGTATTTTTGAAAGTAAAATGGTGAGAATTCAATAATTTTAATTTGAGAATTTTTTTTATTCAGTTTATTTGAATTTATCATTAATAAATTCAATAAAGTAAGTAATATTGTTATACTATTTCGACAGCCCTGACTCCTCCACCCCATTGCACTCTTTGTTGTTCGTAATCGGTTCAGTACTCGAACTCTATATGAGAAAAAAAAAGCAAAAACAAACACCATCTATAGGTACTATACATACATACATATACATACACGTATTAATGCAACAAGTTGTCGAGATTTCCTCTCGACGAAGCATGCCGCAGGCCGCATGCCGCCATAATAGCCGCGCGCATTAAAAAAGAAAACTATTCTCATAAGAATTAAGTCAAAACACATATAGGAAACTATGTTATTTCAAGGTGGTGTGTTTTATGTTTGCTATTTAAACGATTTAAGCCAAAAAGAATTTCTTTTAATTGTTGATGAGCTTTAAAATAAATGTTCTGAATTCTTTTTTTTTTCTGTATTTCAATAAATTCATTGAAATATCTTCTTATAATTTGAGGGTGATTCTAGGGCACATTTCGTGGAACATATCGTTTTAATGTGTAGGAGTTATTGTCAAATCGTTTATTTAAAAGGGAATTTTAAAGAAAAAAGTTTCTGAATACAAAATTTAAAAATAAATAAGAATTTTAAAAGACTTTGTAGCAAAAAAAAAATTAGAAAGGCTTCCCTAATAAAAAGTTACAAAATATCATTTTGTATGTCAGAACAAAAACTCATTTTCGAATCTTTCGTCAATTAATTAAGAAAATTTTGCTTTCTGCGATCCACATACGATTTCTCAATATTTTTATCACGATTTTTCAGAAAACAAAATTCCAAAAAATTCTGTCAAATATTCGTCTCGCAGGGAATGCTCTTCAATTCACCCTTGAGCCCAATTTCGGACGTACCGTGGAATATGGGAATCCTTTTTAAAGCCGAACAACACGAATTTGGAATAGTTTACCGGGCGAGATTTTCCCTTGCCATTTCGATTTGCAAGCATTCAAAACCAATGTTACGAAGTTTATTTAACATGAGCATTTGTTAGGAACTTCTGTTCTAATTAATTTTTTAAATCCGTTTAATTGACTGAAGAAATTCCTAAAGATCTCTAAGGTCTCCTGAACTGAATGTGAATGTATACTTTTTCCTCCCATTGCGATGTACAGACATTCAAGTCCAATTGGCATGGATATCTCCTTTTGTGCCCTATCCACCTTTACATTTTTTTACACACTACATTAGAAATTAAAGTCTATGATCCGAGGCTCATTATTTGTTGCATGTGTGTATAATGGACGTAGGCAATGTGTTAACTAATTAATAACCCCTTGAGCGCGTGCTTATTATACAAAAATGGCTTGATACTTTTGAAAGATGCAGAAAGCAATGTCTAAAAAATTACACCCCTCTTGGGTGAAAACAATGACACTTTTCTTTATCCTTCCTGCTTAATTTTCCCTTCTTTTTCCTTCATGTTAACCTGAGCAACTAGAACAATTGTGACCTTTTTACATTTCCCTTTGTTAAATAAGACCAAACTGCTCAACCGTACCCTATCCGTAAACCATGTCAAAAAAAACGTCAAATTTCAGTTACTTACGGAGGACTTTCGAGACCTATCAGAGCGCGTGTTGCAAATATTCCCTCCTATACCCACCTTCAAGTACACCAACAACACGAGTGCATGTGGAAATCCAGAACAACATTGTATACAATTCCACTCAAGAATCAATATACCTTCCCACAACTTCCTCCAGCCATCTTACCTTACCAAAAGAATTCCGACTTCAATGTGAAAATCCGTGAATGAGTACCAGATCCACGCTATCTGGTCTAGAGTATCACTTAAATGGGTCTTGAAGTCTTGAGGCCTTCGTTCTGCATTTTTTGTATCTTTTCGTCTTACATTCCCCACAACCAGAAGAACTGATAGCTGATTGCAGTTTGGCCAACTAGCATACCGGTTATATTATATTAACAAGAGTGTGGACGTTACCCCAAAGCCAACCAACAATAACAAGACCACATAAATAAATAAATCCAGATACAAAAAAAAAAAAATATACTCAACGACAAAATTAATAAATAAATATAATCAAGGGAAAGCGTGTTTTGCATTTTTATGTATTTATTCATGTTTCCCTGGCTTCGTGCATCCGACTCCGCACTGTATACTATACACCAAAAGGGGTGCTCCAGCTATCTGAAGTTCTGTCTGTTGGAAGTCGGAGTTGGAGTCGTCGTCGTCTTCATCATTGTCGTCATCGGATAATAGATTCACGTTGGGTGATATCAATTGTGAGATATAGGAGCGTATTGATGTTTTATGACCCACCGATTCAGAGTGACATCCAAGTAAGTGTATGGAAAAAGTGTTAAGTAATGGAAAAGAGGTGGAAAATCGGGGAATAATAAGGTCATCACGTATAGTATGGCACACAGAGGTGTCAATCGTGATGCCCTAATTGGTTAAAGAACCAACAGATATCACTTCAAATCTAAAAGATACATTTTTTCCAAGTGTTGAATTTAAGTATCTTTATCTCATAATGCATTTGATTTGTTAACAAAAAAGGTGTCAATTGAAACATGTGTGCGTTTCGGATTTGACATAATTGCTTTCATGCGTAACTCAGTGGCCTCTGCTGTTAGAAAGAAAGAAAACAGAAAAACTAAGGGAAACTTCGGAAAATTTTAAGTTAGATGGAAAATTGCTTTTGTGTATTTCTCGAGAATTGATACCAATGCAGCAGCACATGTTCTCTTCATCGCAGCATCCATTGAAGAGAAAATGATTAAACAACTGCGTTCTCTGGAATGTTTTCTGAAAGCTCTTTACATGTGTTACACTGAAATTGAAGTAGCATGGAGTTCCAGCCCAATCACGAAGACCTCACTTTAATTCTCGAGAATTGATGATAACGCAGTAGCGCATATTTTCTTTAATTAAGTATCCATTGAAGTGAAAATGCCTAAATAATTTGCGTTCTCTGGAACGTTTTCTGGAAGCACTTCACATGCGTTATGAAATTGAAGTTTAATAGAGTTCCAGAACAATCATGAAGTCATTACAGTGATTTCCGAGAATCCTTCCCAACCCAGAAGCAAATGTTCTCTTTATCGAAGCATCCATTGAAGAGAAAATGATTAAACAACTGCGTTCTCTGGAATGTTTTCTGAAAGCTCTTTACATGTGTTACACTGAAATTGAAGTAGCATGGAGTTCCAGCCCAATCACGAAGACCTCACTTTAATTCTCGAGAATTGATGATAACGCAGTAGCGCATATTTTCTTTAATTAAGCATCCATTGAAGTGAAAATGTCTAAATAATTGCGTTCTATGGAACGTATTCTTGAAGCACTTCACATGCGTTATGTAAAAAAAATTGAAGTTTCATAGAGTTCTAGAACAATCATAAGGTCATTACAGTGATTTCCCAGAATTGACCCCAACGCAGAAGCCCATTTTCTGTTTATTAAAGCATCCATTCAAGTAAAAATATTTAACAATTGAGTTCTGTTGGAAAAATTTCTGCAAGCATTTCATAACGTTACGCGAAAATTAAAGTTGCGTAGAGTTCCAACACACTCATAAAGACAACACTATAATTCTTGTGAATTACGGCAAACGTAGTACATATCCACTGTTCAATGGGAATGCATCGGATGGCCATTTTGGAAGGTTTGACTGAATATTCGTTAAAAAAGACTCCCGGAGCAAACCCAATACTCTTCATTATTCCAATGATAGAAATTGACCTGAGAGGAAATCTCTTGAAAGAAACAACTTCTACTGCACTACAACAATTTTTGTTGTCTCTTTTTTTTAATGAATTTATATTTTATTCTTACTTCTTAATTGCTATACAAAAATCTTTAAACTAGCTAAAACTATTAACTTAATTAACTAAGTAAACCTATGCGGGCGCTCTAAATTAATCTCTTACTTAATATTAATTGCCTTTCGGCCTAAAAAAATGTCTTAAATTAATCTTAATTATTAGCCTTAACTTTAGTGGGATTTATTTTTTACCCAGAAAATGAAACAACTGGGTTAATCGGTATCTGTTTTAAATTAACCTATTTAATACTACCTACTTAAAACAAACTTAGAATAAACTTAAAATAACTTAAAATAAACATAAAATCTAGAACAGCCACAGCAAGCTTTTTTATTTGTTTTTTGTGCCGCCGCAACTGCCCTACCTAACTTAAAGATACCCTCTAGATGTAAGTTAGCCGACCATAGGCGATATTATGTCCAAATGACCAAAACTGGTGGACCCCATCAATGGCTTCCTTCCGATCCCGGCCGGGCACGACCTTACTGAACCGGAGGCGCTCTGCTTCGCTCCCAGCGACTATGTCTCGGTCGATCAATGGAATCGGCGATCTGTCCTGAATCAGCCCTCGACTATCAAGGTAAAGGAGCGCCTCGCTCAGACGGGATAAGACCACTTAAACGTGTACTTTCAAAATATTTATCTTGGGGGTAGTAAGCCCCGAAGATTTGTCCATTAGTTGAGGTCGTCGCCCTTGCAATGTGTCCGCGAATGAGCTTAATTAAAAAGTTATCTATTCTGTTTGTATAGAACCTCGTTGGAATAATAGTGTTTGTACCTCGACTCTGGTGTTCTGTAAAGACTGAGACAAGTGCGAAGACACTGTCTCTTAAATCACCGAATCTTTTCCATAAGAGATGGTGCAACGTTGAATCAAACAGGGCATCCGTAGGCAATCATCGGCCTGATTAGGGCCATGTAGCAAATCACTTTCACCTTGCTATTAATGCGGCTACTATAAAACAACCGTTTTGTCAGGGCGAAAGCTCCCAGAGCAGCCTCCACATGTCGATTGAAATATAGATACTGATCAAACCAGATACCAAGGAACCTTACTACATCCTTACTCGCCTGTGGATGTAAATGTGGCCAAGCGATCACTAGCTTGCGCCAGTTCTTTGTCGTATCCCTAGAAGCCCTCGACAAAGGGATTCTAAACAGGATAGTTTCACATTTCTGGAAGTTAATTTTCATCTTCCAATCACTACAGTATTGTTGAATTTTATCGAAATCACGTTGCTAGAGAATTATGATGACTTCAACTTTTGGACCTGTTCTGTACGCAACTAAATCGTCGGCATACGCAATTGCATGAGGTTGACTCCCAATGAGATCGCTTGTGTAAATACTAAAGAGAATCGGCGAGTTCATGGCTCTCTGTTGCCGACCGTTTTTAATATCAAACGTTGTGGTAGATGTTACATTGCCACTCTTGACAACAAACTTTCTATATAGCAATGGTTTACTTATGCCCCATCTGGTTAGCTTTAGATAAAGACCGTCTAATCATACGGTGTCGAAAGCCTTCTCCAAATCAACCAGACAGGCACCCGTGCATTGATACTTAGCATTGTTCCATCGGACAGCAGATCCAGATACTAGCTTAGACGCGGCATGAATTGTGTCATGTCTCGCCTTAAGGCCGAGCTGGGTGTCTGGAATTATATTTTTGTCCTCGGCCCACTTGGACAGAGCTCTATTGATAACTTTTTCGAATACCTTGCTGATACTCGGAAAAAGACTTATCGACCGGAGATTTGCCGGATTGGAATTGTCCTTTCCCTTTTTCGGGAGAGGATGTACAAAACAGCTGTCTTCCAACTCACTGGATAATATGCATTAAGAGCCCGACCCATAGAATCCGTTCGTCCGTTGAGTTGTAATTTTCGACTGAGCACTTTATTAAATATACACATTCTTATGAGGGGCGTCCCATAAGCATCGCATGCGATGAACGCAACGCACAAAGTAGACGAACTTTTAACTTTTTCACTCATTCATTCTGAATATTATATTTGACATTAAACATCCGAATTCAGTATTCTATGGGATATTCTACAAGAATATCCTTTTAGTTTGTAAGTGAAAGTAGTTACTATTTGGAAATAAAAGAAGGTATTTTTTTTAGGGTAAACAATTGATATATAAATCGAACTAAATGATCAAGGAGATATGAAAATTATACAAATTTTTCGAAATAACACTGAATTAAATTTTGTTGGAGGTTTAAAATTGTGAATTATATGTTTTTTCTCAAGAAAAATCCCTCCGCACTTAAGGTTGAAATGAGGATTTCAAACAACGTATTTATTGGGACACCTCAATTTCGACAACAGTAAACAGCTCCGTTAACGCAACGCAACACCGGACGCAACGGATTCTATGGCTTGGGCCCTTTATTTAGCGCGTTGTTGAAAAGTGTTGTGTATATGTCTATTGCTTCTTCAGTGAGATGTCGTAGTACTGTTGACTTCTTTTTCTTTAATGATGCGAAGATCATTTGCAGTTCGAATTTCGAGATGTCTCTTTTGTATATAATTCATTGTGTTTTCCTTATACTTATCCGAAATGTTCAATGAGATGACAGTTAAAGTTTGTAGGCATTGTCAAAAGAAGGCAGAAGATTTCTCTCTTTATAATATTGTTACTCTATGGATTAGTTTTGTTTCATTGTTTCATTCCAATTGGTGTGCAAAACTGTAAAATTCGCTGAAAAACTGTCAAAAGCTGTTCTTTCTGGTAATTTTTTCGTAGTTTTTTTTCACAGAAGAGAGAGCTTACGAGAGAATTACAAATTTCTCCACTTTGCGAATTTCAGCTTCAAAAACATCTGTCCAGTGCACAGAAAATTGAAGACTGTCACACTGAACCAAAAAAAAAAAACCATTTGACATTTAAATATTTCAGTTCTGCCTGTATTTCTGTGATTTTTTGCCCAAAGTCGTTTCACCATTTTGTGCACAACTGTATCTCGCTAAACTGCCTGGCCACATTGACGGAAGCGCACATGCAACTTGAATCAAAATGTAAAAGAGAAGGAATGATTCTTAACAAGAAGGAAGGAGATGGGCTAAAGAATCCAAAATCTGCACGAATCTCATAATTTATTTTAAAACTCTGTGCAGTGACTCAAGTTTCCTTCTCATATCGTTTCATTTTTGACAGATACATTCATTTGCATATTATCGCCGTGATGGAAGGTTCAAAAGATTCACTTGAATTTAGAAATATAAGCTTATCAATGAAAACACATATAAAACACTTTTGCGAATAGATTCTTAGCACAGACACAACCTTTCTTTGTAGAGAAAAGCTGTGTTTTACTTTCCAGACGTTCCTCTCGTGTCAATTTATCTCAGTGTGCATCCCCGAGTTTGCAGTGATGCAATTGCGCGCTTCCGTCAATGTGGCCAGGCAGAGAGACTGCATACCGCAGCCGTGCCCATATCAGTTTGGTTTCACGTCTGAAATGGGTGTTGACGACGCTTGAGTACATGAACAAAAAATGCGTTGAGTCCAGCGCAAAAGATATTCTCGGTAATTTTAAAGATTTCAAGGGCACATTTGATTATCTTGATTGGAATGCCATCCATACCACTTTAGAAGAAATTTTTTGTCATAAGACTGCCATTTGCACGAGTTTGTCCTCTGAAAGACCGGCCGGTGCCGTAAGCCCAATTCATCCAGTGTATAGTGAAGTTAAAGGGGGTGCTCTGAGGGCTCTGTTATAGAGGCCCACATTTTTGGAAACTCATGATAGACCAGCTGCTGATTGCGTGCCCCTTACTGAATTTTGGAAGTGTAATGCACTTGCTGATGATTTGCTTGTCATTGTCGTGCGTCAGTCTCGGGCTGTCTTAGAAAACAGGCGCACGAAGGTCGTGAGCAGTATTCGCGATTGGGCTATGAGCGTTGGTGTCCAACTGGCAATGAGAAAACGGTGATGATATTGCTTAAAGGCATATTATCAAACAACCACAATCCCACTGTCAGACTTGGCAACTCCAGCATTAAATACGTCAAGTCTCTTTAAATCCTTGGATTTACAATTGAAGAAAAGATGAATTTCCTTTCCTACCTTGGAGCTACCACTAAGTGTTATACAGGGATACAGAAGCCCCTGGCGTCTACTGATATCATCGATATCAGTATGTTTAGTTCAACCGGTTAAGGTAGGCCCAAAGACAATTATATATATATATATATTTATTTCTGGTAGTATCTTGGTGGATGTGGTTTACTCAATATGCGGAAACATATGGTTCCTATAGGGGATCTGTTAACCCTTAAGATTCTTAGAATACAAGAGGTGTAAATAAACCCCGCTCCCTGCAAGGGGTATACTTCATGGATTACACTTGGTTACAATTTGAACTTGGGCAGTACTTTGTCTCTTTGGGGTGATAACTAGTGCTCTTTACCATGGATCTATTATGTTGGTAGGCCAACTGTGTAGATTACGTCTTCACTGTCAGGTGTTACACATTAAACCGATTCATCATTTCGTTTGATTAGAACCTCTACGTCCTGAATGGCGTGCAATCCAAAGCTATGTAACCCCACGGAATAGAGATAAAAGCATAGAATCACTTGACCCAAAAAAACCTGATCAGGGCTTTTGATTGAGCATCGTCATTGTGTCAAGGATTTAAAAAAAAAATTGTGTTTTGCCACTGATACCTTGTTTACCACCAATTCTAACCAGAAAATCGCTTAAATCTGTTTAACATGACTAAAATAAACTTGCTAATTCCAGGTACCCGCATGATGATCAAAGTCCATCACCAAAAACCTCCAAAAAATTTCAATTACCATACAAGATTTTCATCTTCAAACAAAAAAAAAAAATTTTATAAAATTCCAAAAAAAAAACCAAATATATGTGTCCATATTTCCAATGCAAATATATTCTAATCTTTCAAAAAATCCGATTTGAATAAAAAGCCCATTAAGAAAGTTCCGCGTGTGAGCTAAGGGCTTCTTTCACCAAAAAAAAAAAAACCAATACCACCTGTTAACTCTTTTATAAACAAAATCATAAAATTTATAAATTTATTTTCTATTTTGTAATTTTTTTCTAGGGAATCTCCAATCATGCTCCAACGAAGGCGAAGAAGTTCAGATTCAAGGAATACAAAATTCGAATTGCTTCAAATGTGCCTGCCAGGTGAGTTGAATTAATCAAATTCACATGTTCACGTATATATTTAAATTTTTAACTTCTCTCTTTGCCCGTCATTATCATCATCAAAACGGGCGCAGACAACATTCCATTTGATCGCACACTTAATATACATACTACGACGGCAACGCTGATATCGAAGATTTACGCAAATAAATCTGACAACGAAAAAAAAAATATTCTCTCTATGCGTATCTTATAGATACGCATGGGATTGGAGTTAGATTTTTTTTTTTCTGAATATTTCTATGGACTTGTGTGGGTTAGTTAGACATGTCGATAGACGTCAAGTTCAAGTTTATTGCAGATGTGGTGATGAATTAATAATTATGTTTTTTGTTTCTCATCTTTTCTGTTTTTTGTTCATTACATTTCTGGGGAATACCAAAAGTTGTATAACTGGCATTTAAGCAGCACTTTCACGTCATTTCTGTGTCAGTGTGCGTGTCATTATGAATGTATCTTAGATTCTATAAAGATAACCAAATATTTTACATAAGAAATACAAAAATTAATGGAATAACTAAAAGATAAATGTTGTTTTAAAATGTTTATTAATTTATCCGCATTTTAGTTTTTTGAGCATAAGAGATGTAATAGTTGACATCGAAAGTCAGAAAGTTATTTGGAAGACTCTAAAATTTAACATTTAAAATTTTAAGATGCATTCTGTTGTTATCTTGTCGAAAATTGTAGAAAAAAGGTTACTTTTCGCTAAAATTTTAATAGTAATTTTGCCTTTAAAAAGTATACAGTGGCGAAACGGCAAAATGTTTTTGGTGTAGAAATGGCGCCCAACGTGACGCCCAATGAAGGACGCAAAAATAAGTAAATATATCACGTAATTATGTTAAAATGTTCTTGTTATGATTTTTAAATCAAAGAATGTCGTATAAAGTTAGCAACAAGAGAAAGTTTTGAGTTTTTTTCAGTTTATTTAATTTTACTTCAATTTGAGTTTGAATTCGTCAATAGCTTTGGAGGGTATTTGCTGGATATATTGCTTCGGTGTTATTAGTGTCTGTTTCTTGCAAAGTATCGTTTTTCAATCCATACGATTCTGTAGTATGTTTTCATCACAATACAATTTTTTTTTAGATCTGATTTGAAAGACCTGGAGACAAATTTCGAGACAAATTTTACTCTTGGAGGTTTTGTCAGTTCCTTGCAAGAGGCAGTACCCCGGAAAAGAAGATGGCTATCAGCTGGATTCGAACCCAGGCTCATTCGCTTAGCAATCCAACACACTAACCACTAAGCCACGGACCAATATGTGACTGAATTATGTTAGATACTAGCTTACCCACGTCGCGTTGCTCGGGTGTTCAATACATTTTCGAAAAAACCACCCCAGCGTGGCGCCACATAGTAATCAAAATAGCCTTATTAACTTCTTACAAAATAAGTTATCTGCTTGTGAAACGACGCCAGCAGGTGATTAAAATAGCCTTAGTTACACCATAACAAATCATCTATCTGCCTGTGAAAGTCCCGTCAAAATCGGTCCATAAGTAAGAATTTTCAAAAAAAAATACCCCAGTGCCACCGAGTGGGTGATTTAAATAGTCTTAGTTACTCCCTAGAACATGGTTTCCCAAAGTGTGCGCCGCGGCGCCCTACAGAATATACAGGGGAGCCATGAGACGCTCTTGTATACTCGTACTGTAGTGGATACTACGGTTGATATTTAATACAATTATATAAATTAATAAAAAGATTTGAAAACAAATAATTCAGCCACGCAATGTAAACGTCACCAGTAGTAAAGTGTGAACATCGCACAGGTGCACCATGTCAATCTATCATACATACATATCTAGGGCCTAGAACATCAGCAAAGTCCCATCTAAATCGGTGCAGCCGTTCCCGAGAATACCCGGAATAAACAGACAGACAAAAAAAAATTAAAAATAGTGTTTTTGTTATAAGTACTGTATATACTTTTATATGCATCTAATAAAAAGCTCTTATTTTGATATATATTTTGACACTTCATTTTTATGTATGTGTAAAGTTGTATTTCACATTAACAAGCATTATAGTACCATGTTTTTGGCATGTTCCCTTCATTAATCGAGTAGCTTTCGATAGATACAGTGCTCTCTGATTTTTAACTTAACGAAAATGTAGGAACTTTTACTTTGCTTTTTTTAGACATTTCCGCTCAAAAATTCCGTAGGTATCAACTTCTTTTAATGAATATGAATCATAAAGCATATCGTAATAGTCCCATCTTTACCTTCTTCTCAATCATTTAAAAATGTAATTTGCTTATACAAAACAAAATGTATCATTACGACATCTGTTAGCCAATAGAGAAATCAATAAAGATGCAGTAGTTGAATATAACTAGTACAATTTCTAATAGTTTAACGAACGTGAGACTACGTTGGTTCATTCGATCACTGGTGGCACTCACCCACTCGCTAACAAAAGCTGTAATTAGACCTCTGCTCTTATGTAAAATTGTGAATTTGTAAAATTGTCCTAGAACTATAAAATATAAATTTAACAAAACGGTGTTCGAATGTCATCTGTAACTTGAAAAAAATAAGTTTTTTATATGATGTGCCCTTAATTGCTCAGTTTCGTCAAGTTTTCGATAAGTTTTGCCAAAGGCGTAAGCAGAGCTCACGTATACATTTTATGGGCAAACATTCGTAGCTGATTTCGTATGCTATTTGTAATTAAATGACAGATAGGTACCAGTCATTGGAAGAAAGAGAATGTTTCGTTCGATTTTGACACTACCCAAAAAAAAATTCCATTATAGAAATCCCAACGTTTTTCTATTTCTTAAAGTGGGAAATAGCACTATTGAATTCTCATTCCTTTACAATAATTAAGTTTTAATATCATTTCATAAACTTGCCTGTTATGTGCTTAAAAGCTAAAAACTACTGCAAACTGAGTTTCGTTTAATTTCTTCAAGTAAAGCTGTCAGCACCGCTTGAAGTGGTTGTCATAGAAAAATGTCATTCTCATTATCTTTTTCCTCTCTTATAAGAAAGAAGGAAGAATGAGATAGATAACTAAGCAAAACAGTGGCAACTTATTCGTTTTAACGACAGTTATGATGAGTTTTCGTTCAGTTTTCACATAAGCTTGATTCTACTTAAGCCCATTGTAGTAGGTTGTTTGATTGCGTTAACTGCGTTTTAAGTTTTTTTTTGTTTTTTTTTTTAAAGGGAAAGTAACTTTCTCCCAATCTCATAAGCAGTTAATTCAAAGAGATTCCAAGGAAAGATCGTTGAACAGGTATTGGAAGGTCGTTTCCAATAATAAGACGGCTTTCGACTAACCGACGATTTTTTTTTGGGTAAATCAATAAAAAATGCAATCCAGAGAATAAGGATCAGAATTGCAAAATATCGGGATTTTCAAGAGATTATTACATGTTGTTTTTTTAATTTAGAGAAAGATCTGGTATGGATTATTCTTAGGATACGCAGAGTTTCGGAAGTCTGCGCACAAAAGTCAGAAAAATCAAAATAAATAACGGGTGATTTTTTAAGAGCTTGAGAACTTTTTTTTTAATATAATAAAAAACATAAAATTTGCAAAATCTCATCGGTTCTTTATTTAAAACGTTAGATTGGTCCATGACATTTACTTTTTGAAGATTTTGAGAATTTCATTTAAATGTAGACCGCGGCTGCGTCTTAGGTGGTCCATTCGGAAAGTCCAATTTTGGGCAACTTTTTCGAGCATTTCGGCCGGAATAGCCCGAATTTCTTCGGAAATGTTGTCTTCCAAAGCTGGAATAGTTGCTGGCTTATTTATGTAGACTTTAGACTTGACGTAGCCCCACAAAAAATAATCTAAAGGCGTCAAATCGCATGATCTTGGTGGCCAACTTACCGGTCCATTTCTTGAGATGAATTGTTCTCCGAAGTGTTCCCTCAAAATGGCCATAGAATCGCGAGCTGTGTGGCATGTAGCGCCATCTTGTTGAAACCACATGTCAACCAAGTTCAGTTCTTCCATTTTTGGCAACAAAAAGTTTGTTAGCATCGAACGATAGCGATCGCCATTCACCGTAACGTTGCGTCCAACAGCATCTTTGAAAAAATACGGTCCAATGATTCCACCAGCGTACAAACCACACCAAACAGTGCATTTTTCGGGATGCATGGGCAGTTCTTGAACGGTTTCTGGTTGCTCTTCACTCCAAATGCGGCAATTTTGCTTATTTAGTTACAAGAACACACAGAATTCTGAATCAAAGCTGAAAGCTTCTTGAGACTTTTGCTTTTTATTTCAGATGACAATACTACATGTGAATCAATACGTCTTTCTTCATAAATGAGGGAGCAATTATAAGTCAAGGTCTAACATTCTTGCAAACGAACACTTAATAAATGTGACGTTTTTCTTTTGTAGCTCTGAACAGAGCACTGAGTAGAGCCTGAGCAAGTCGAGTATGCTCTGAGCAAAGCTCTCCGATTTAATTAAGAAAGACACTTTAGCACTGAGCTGTCATATGATTAGAAATTTAAACTTACAAGGCACATCGTCATTTCCTTGGTGTGCCTTACACCTTAAATATAAAAATTAAATTAAATTAATGTTATTTATTTAGAAACATTTATTTTATTTTTTACCTTCAGGGGAACTAGCTACTTCAAACGACGCAATTTTGATGATTTGTGTTTTTGCAAACCCTGGTTATTTGTCAAAAGACTCCATCTGCTCGGTCATTTTATTTTTTGCTCATAGAGCGCGCTTCGAGGATGTTCCGATTGAAAAAAAGAAACTCAACATGAGCGCTGTGATGTGTGATGCTGCCATCTAGAATCAAAATGGCCTAAAAACCCAATTTAAAAAGCAAAAGCATACCCCTTTCAAACATTATTGTGAAATATAGGCAGGTGTCAAAACTGATGGATAAAACAAATGCAACATCACCTGCATTCAGTTGGCCCCATAAATAGAAAAAATCGGAAGATTGCCGCCAGTGAAGTGAGAATTGTGATTCCAGTCAGGATCATAATAATCTTCAATTAAAGAAGAAGTTTTCTTAAGTCATATCAGTTGCTTAAATTGCCCATAATTAGAATAAAGTGAACGAAAATATTTGTCTGGTCACGAAATTCAATTACAAAAACAACAACCAATAATGAATTTTGGAGAGAAACAAGTATTTCAGATTGCCCTCTTCTTCTTTTTTTCTTATAGCCTTTGGCAGAGGCAATGTTTTGTAACGATTATGCGATTGACAACACTGTTTCGTTAAGTTACAACTATAAAAGGCATGTCTCGCATAACCGAACATGGCTTATTGTCAAAATCAAAATATTAATTTTCTAAAACACAGTCTTTGAATTGGCTATATTGGACACATGCGTCTTTCAATGAGTTTCGTAAGGCTGCTCTAAAACATTCAGATTTGACAGATGACAGCTAGCCATGTTAAGTAGTTATTCATGATGATTTTGGAAACTTGACGAAAAAGTTCGTTTAATTTTGAAAGTAGGTAGGTCATGCCTCAAGCTTATAGTCAAGCCTTAAATATTTGAGTCTAAAAGAAAGCCTTTCTTTAGGAAAGTAAAAAATGCAAGTTGTAGTCCTTCGCACTCCTTTACGGACCTGCTTGAACGAAGGAATTCTTCATACGCAAAATTTTGTCATCCCATTGTAACATCGGTATAAATATTTGAACTTCTAGTGGTAATCAATACTTCACCAAGAATTTAAAAAAAATTACTGGATCAAGAAAAGGATATTCAATGAAAAAATCTTAGTTCTTAATAAAAATGCTAAAAGAACAAAATATTGTCTGATATTTCTTAAAATAAAAACCCTTTTGGATTCTTAATGTTCATCCCCTTAATTTTCCACAGAAAAAAAACAAAAGCCCATTTGTTTCTTCTATCCTTCAAAAAATATTAATGTTGTTAGGCCATCCAAGCTATCAACCCTCTTAACCAAACGCATTTTATGCCTTTCCTTCGAGAATTGAAATATTCCCTCAACGCCCCTTTCTCAGATACAAAATAAATTTACTTCATCTTGGACATGGTTCTTCCTTTAAACAAAATTCAATCGCCAAGTTCGTCGAACTGTTACAAAACTAGGCCAAACATCAATCCAACCAAAAAGTCGACATCATTTTCTGCGCAAGCACGTTTCCCTTTGGTCAACTTTCTATGTCGTCCTTATTGTAAGTCAGTTCGTTAGTTTATTTTTTTGCTGCCAAAAATATAAGACACCAAAATGTATCTATACATACGTACATGTGTATCTGATTCCAACGCATTGGATACTAAATTTCAAAGATACGTTGGCATAAGCGTGCTATCGTTAAACAATAAATCTCTGTTGGACCGCAGTTCCTGGTTGAATGCATAATGAGAGACAAATTAATTTGTTAAAACTTTTGCTTTGCTTTATGGCAGTGCAGGAATATGTATTGCTGGAGGAAGGAAATCCTTCCCCACAGATCCTGCAAAATATATAAATTCATCTTCCTTGTATCCTTTTTGGAATACACAAACCCACAGGCATGAACACACATACACAACGTGGTCAGTGGTAAGTTTATGCGCATCGTCTTCGCTGCTGCTGTTGGCCAATCCCACTGAGGGTTCATAAGGACACCGATGAAGGATAGCTTTTTCACTATCGCCGCAATAAAAAGTTTCATTCTGAATAACACTTATTATACACATACATATACAGTTAGAAGAAGTCACAGGAAACTAGGTTGCACTTCCCAACTGCTGCATTTGAAAACCCCTAGCGCCAGTTCCGTTGCAGCTTCTCCTCTCGACCCATGTGTTTGTAAAACGACGGGCAAAACTTTACTCTTGGAAGGAAAAATATAACGAAACATCGACTACAACAGGATGAAGAAGTTCTCCTGCCCGAAGATTTACGACTGCAGGATACTGTAATTTCTTTGTGTATGCTATATTGATACTCACTGGGCCATGTCCTTCCCGTGCGGTTGAAGTGACGATGGTGGCACGGAGGCCTGCGGCTGTGAAGGGCACATCGTTATCAGCTTTATGCTCCTTCCTTAAAGGAACTATTTCAATGTTTATTTTGGACGTAAAAGTTCCTTAGCCAGTGCCGGTTCCTTCCTTAGACACCAGTTATTCCGAAGGGGATCAATGCACTGACATCGAAAATTCTCAAATTCTCATTTTGAGGTTAAGTGCTATTGTATATAGTTCACAAGCAGTAAGAAAACAGTTACATTCCAACACTTTTCAAAAAGATATTCTTCTCAATTTTAAAGGCCTTGCCATTCCCCCCCACAGGACTATTTGGCAAATGTTTTAAGGCGCACAAAGTGTGGATTGTGGGGTTTGACCTGGCTGAATGCCAACAAAGTTGATTTTTCAATTCGACATGCATTGTGTTGTCCTTCTGGTTTCTTGTGTCCGAGGTCCAGGACTTCCTTTTATGCTCACACTATGCCATGCATCAAAGGATGCGACTGCGAGAAATTTTGCTGGAATTTTAAATTCTTGGCAGAAATTTTGTCGGTTTTGGTGGTGTTATGGGATGCACTTTCTAAGGGCTTGACTTGAATCCTTTTTGATCGGTGCATAGAAAAATATTTGTTCGATTGTGTGTGCCATGGACATATTTTTAAGTGCAATTGAAGATATATATTTATGGATGTGTGTATGGCACTAGTGTGAGAGTCCGTCCAACTGGAAGATGATTATTTTATGCATTTCTGGCAGTTAGTTGTTTTTTAATTTGCATAATTTGATTCCAGAACCAGGAGTTCTAGAAAAATTCAAGAAAAATTGGTGTGAATTCAAATGTCAAGGTAAAGTCATTGAAGAAGGGCGATCTATTGAAAGAGGAATTGTCAAGGATTCTAGAACAAATTTAAATTTGTGAACTGAATTTGAATAGAGTTTTTTTAATTTCTAGGAAATTTTTAGTGACAGCAACATCGAGGAAAACGTTTACTCTGTGTTTTAGTGCTTTCGATAACCCTAAACCCTATGTCAATACATTTACGAAAACTAAAGCATATCTTTAATTCTGCTCTGTTGAAAAACATAATTTTCTCGCAAAGAGAATAACTATATTCTCTCTTACAATTAGGTTAAAGAAAACAAGTCTTTTGAAAAAAAAAATAACACCCAAACGTATTTCTGTGTGAAAATAAAGAGCAAAAGAGAAAAAAACGGTAAAATCGCGCTATGATATAATATTAAGCAAGAGATCGAACCATCATTTGTAAAATCCAGAGACAATGCAACACAGTTGATTAAGAATTCTCAAAGCGTAAACATCATTGAAAGCACTTGCTTGAAAACAAAAAAATAAAAAATACTAATTAATATAAAAAAGAAAGTGAATGTTTGATTTCAGATTAGGATTTAAAGCGCCTAATAAAATTGAATTTCCTAAATTATTCAGAAAGAGATTTATACAAAAAAAAACAAATTCTAAGGCTATAACTCTAACACTATATCCATTTATGGCGATTTGGTAAAAGACTGAATAAATGACAGACAATTTGACAGATGTCGCTTTAACAATATGGCTGCTATAACTATCAAAGTTAGGTAATCCCTAATCTAAGACTAAAAGAGAAGAAATATCTAGCTGAATCTTACATCATGAGGTTTTATTGGACTGCGTTTCAGGTTACAATTTATTGGACTGCGTTGCAAGTCAAAAAAAAATATTTATTATTTCTCATTTCGGCAAAAAAGTTCTACTTAAGCTAAATAGAGAATAAATAACGACGCCCAAACGAAGAAATTCGTTTAATGTTGGAATCCATTAGGGAACTTTCTTCAGGTCTCAACTTTTTACTAAAATCTTGGCCGTAAGCTTGCTTGCGCCAAATGCTTTTATTTTTAATTGATTGAGCCAGAATGAGTGTGGATATAACATATTCAACAATGACGTATGGTTGAGAGTATTCAGATCAACCTAAATGAACATCAGGGTCCTGAGACAGAACAAATTTAGTACAAATCTATAAAAACTAAACTAACAGTTTAAGTAGTAGGTATCCAGTGGATTCTCTTTACATATTTCTACTTATTTTTAAAGTTTTTTGCAAAATCATTTCTATAAAAATTCAAGATGAAATGAAATCCAAACTCTTGTCTATGATGCAACGCACCAACCTTTCGCAAGCTCAATGCTGTTTTCATTCCCTTCGATTTAATTTCATAATATTCCTTTTTTTTCAATCGATTTATGGCGCCTTGTTATGATTCCGTCTGACTAATCTTGATTAAAAACTACAATCACTCAGGCCAGACATGTCCGTCTGTCTAAGAAACTACCACTACCGTCAGATATCAGCTGACTTATTCGCTGTTTTTTTTTTACTCTACGCACTTAAAATGCGCTCATAAGCTGACATTTCCCCCTTAATCATCATTATGGCATTGCAATTTTTTAAAAACAAAACAAAAAAAATATTTACAATAAAAAATAAGAAAATCTAATCATTTGCGGTTCAGACATCCGATAGATACTTAGTACACAGAAATGGACGGCGGCGCCGATCTACAAGCCCTGGCGCCACTTACCGCTCAGCACATGCAACCAGCAGTCATTGCAGTGCAATGTTGCACTGGTCTCTATATCGTTCTATCTCTTTTTGTCTATGATTTTAATTCTCTAATTCAATTCAACCGATTGCAATTACCGCATATCACTTGCCTGCCATCAATACACACATGAGTATCTTATAGATACTTTTTTTGTTTTATTTCAAAATTATGAAATCAAACTGACCTTTTCGCTTGGCGAAACAGTATTGTTAAGGTTTCCTGTTGCAAACGCCTTTACACAAACTACATGGGAGGTGTTGGCTTTCATCAAATTGAAGTCAACACAGGTATCGCAAAAGGGACTGACATTCAAACACAAAGCAATATTTTTGCCGGCTTAGATACACTGTATCTGTAAATCTTTTAGATAGGCAAGTGATGTTTGATTGTTATTTTATTTCTATGTGGTTTTGCATTAGTTTTATTGAGAGACATCAAATCTGATTGGCAGCACAAAATCCCAGAGGGTGAGGTGAGGTGTGCTCCGCAAGAAATTCCGCACTTGAAATGCGATTTTTAATTTTCTGGCACATCAGCTGCGCTCTATAAAAATAAATATTTATGAGGTTTATAGAGAAAATTGTTATAAAGAGCAGCAAATTGCACAAATTATATTTAATTATTTAATTTTTTGTAATGCTAATTGCCAAGTTGAGATGACAGTTAAAATTGTTGCATCGATCGCTTAAATTTCATTTACGATCAGCGAAATAACGATGGCGAAAGGGCATCAAGTACTTAAAATTTTTTTTTATATATATTTTGCTTCCAAAAAGAAGTTATGTCAGATCGTTTGAGAATGTACTTGTGACATAAGAAATGTCATATAAAAAATATGTGTATACGACGGATGATTCTAATCACTGCTGCGAGATCGGATTTGAATGACAGGCACGGCGAATCAATAAAAAACGACCTTATCTGACCACGTTTTTGTAATGATCAAAACACAAGTAATCATTTGTACTTATTTAGCTTAATGGGGATTGATATTAAATGAGATGCAAATGCTCATGATTCTAGTTAGCGATGTTAAGTGATTGAAGATTTTTTAATGGGATTCTTGTTTTCTAAGTTCAATTTATTATATAATTAACAGAAATACGAAAGTTCCACAGATTCTTCAAAAATTGTTTTGAAAAAATGCCTATTTTCAATTTTTTTTTTCAATGAGACGATATTTTCTTTATTTTACAAAATACGAAAAAAGTTTATCACACAAACTCACAATTAAGAATTTAGAATAAAAAAGAACTTGTATTTCATTTTTTATAAATCTTCTTCTGAATAATTTGGAAAATTCTAATAAAAAATTATTTAGAGTTAATACTTTGCAAAAAGGTTGATAATTTAACTAGGCGCTCTAAATCTACACTATAGATAAACTTAATTAAATCCAACAATTATTTTCTTTTACAATATAATTAATTTTTTATTTTGATCTTAAGCAAGTGCAATATAAGATGTTTACGCTTTGAGAATTCTTAATCAACTGTGTCGCATTGTCCTTGGACTTTACCAATGATGTTTTGATCTCTTTAATATTTTATCATCACGCGATTTTACCGTTGTTTCTCTTGTGTACTTGAACCTGATTTTTGTCATACGGTAATGCGTTTGAGTGTTGTTTTTTTTTCAAAAGACTTTTGTTTTCTTTTAACCTTATTGGAAGAGAGAATTCGGTTCTTCTGTTTTCGAGAAAATTATGTGGTTTGACATGGGGCAGAGTTATGGATGTGCGTTGGCGTTGGAAATGTGTTGATGCAGGGTAATTGAAATCGCACATTGCGATATAAAGGTTTTCTTGGATTATGCAAGACATTTTTAATTAAGTCGAATCGGTGGTCAACGATCTATAAGACTTTTATTTGACCAAGGCTTGAGTTCAAAATAAAATTTATTTTAAAGAATTAAAAGGAGGGTTGTAAGATGATAGGCGGCCAAAAAAGCAGCACGATTTGTGTGTCTCTTTTTCATTTCTTTCTTTGTTAATAGAAAACAAAAAACAACAAACGAAAGTAAAAAACGTCTACCCCACATGGTGATTGAGCATCAAACATCCAAAATTACTCAAGTTCTTCCTGTTTATCTACTTGGTCTGCAATTCCCCCCCCCCCAATTTGCCATAATCTGACAATAAGACTTCTAGTCCAAATAAAAAAATGATGGTGATGCTATGTGCTCCCCAATCATCTATAGACGATGTTCAATTGAATGCAGTCTATGTAGCTGGTGTGGTGTGCTCTTCTTCCTCTCTCTAGACTCGTCATCGTCACATTCATATCACGCTCCTCCGGTTCCCCCAGCCAGAGCGAGTAAAATGGCCAATGTATCTGGTTGGCAATAAAATTTTATGTTACATCATACACACGAGATCATCTACACGAACAGCAAAAGGCATTTAATCGCATCCATAACAATTTAATTAATAAATTACAGTCGATGTAAATGGCTGTCTTTGGCAGTTTACCTCCATCGCTTGTGCCATCATTTATCGTATGGTGATTGTGGTGTCTTTGGATTTCTATTTTCTCTTCTCGAAGTTGGAAGTTGAAGTTTTGTATCTTTTTTTTTTTTGATTCTGCGGAGTTCTTCAGCCGCACAGATGTTTACTGAATCCATGAGTTAGGGGGGGGGGGGGCGGAGGGGGAGATGTGTGTCGGCATCGGCACTTTATCTTCTTTTGCATTTATGGTTGCGCTTGCAACAGAAACTGCAGCGATGCGATATGCAGCAAGCCACTCACAAGCGTTTAATACTCGATTGTAAATTGTGGTAAATTACTTAGATACATAGGTGTCAATTGCAATTGAAATCGAATAAATCAGAAGGAAGAGGGAACATCGAGGCTGGGAAAATTGTCTTTTTTTGTCGACAAACAATAACTTTCAATTGATTTTTTGAAAGTTGAAAAGTTAAAGGGAACCATTTACCAATGGAAAGTCAAATGCTTCAGAAAAGGTAAAATGTTGAAATAATAACTGAAGAGATACAAAAACTCTCTTTTTGCCCACAAATTTGAAAACTGCAATTTCTTGAAACATGTTCATATGTGACTGACTTTTGGTTTGAGTCTCCACTTACATCAACCATATTGGTTAATACGAACATTAAGTGCAAGAGCGTTGTAATGGGAACTGTTTTCTCTTATTTTCAACAAACGTATGTAACTACCAAAAATGTGTTTTTCTCTTTTTCGAAAATAAATTTTATTAAAATCGGTAAAGTTTTTTTGAAAAATTCTTCAGAAATTGTATTTTTTTACAATATTAAGGTAAAACGGAAAATTTCAATCAATTTGGTTCAGTTTTCCAATAATTTCCTCAACAAACCTGCTTCCTGAAGCCTCTCAAGAATTTGCACCTGATTTCACAAAATCTAACGATTTTCCCACAATTTCATTGAAACAATCCATTCCATGCAAAATATTGAAATCGCCTAACCGATTCGAATATTTGAATTATTAAATTAATAACTAATGCCCCCGTTGGCACAAGGCAATTAAACCCAATCACATCGAGCTTGGGCTGCAGAGTGTCGATAAAATCAGAAAATAATAATAAAATTAAAAAGAAACCAATTATTGGCATTGCAAGCTGCTTGGATGCTGTGTGGATGGTGTGGTTGGTGCGGCTGCACCACATTCCACATCCACCCACTTGCAACTTCATTCCTCGATTGAGATATTTATTGCGAAACACAAATAATAAAAATAAAATAGCGCCACATACGAACACCAGAGAGCGCGCGCGTATTTATGTAGGAATATCTCGAAAACATTTATAACTCAAAAGCTAGTAATTATTTTTAATGATTGCACTGCAATTGACTCGTATTGATATTTTATTTCATCGATTCGTGTATCCATGTAGTGGTTTTGGGTGGAGGAAAAAGATACAATATCTAATGAATCCTATAGGAAAATATATCGACTGGAATTCGGATGTTGGATGGATATTAAATTGAATGCTTTCAAACGACGACATGACAATGGCTATAAATGGGGAGGAATCACAAATCGGGATGTGGTTGTTTTAGAGAGGAATTGCTGGTTCTTATAGCTTGGAATGGTATTTTTTCTCTGGGATGCAATAATTCTTTTAAATGAATTCTATGTGATTATCGAGAGGAGATAAATATTTTTAATGGTAGAGTCAAAGTGAGTCAAGTGATTTCACAGGGTGTTTCCAAATTATGTGTGTAAATTGGTAAATGATTTTTAGGCATTCTAGTTCTAGAGTAAATGAATCTTTTGTTTACATTAGTTACCGACACTTTAATAAAAATTGGGTGAACTATTAAATGCATCAATTGAAATACAAAAAAAAGGTTTTAGGAATCAAAATGCATATCAACAAACGGAGGATAACTTTTCTAAAGTTCTTTTTAATTTCACTTCTACTGGAAGACCAAAAAAAAACTTTGATCTTACTACTTCTTACACACCAGTTATGTTGAAGGTAAGTATACTTCCAATTGTTGATGAAAAACTTAATATTCCTGAACACCACTGGTTAAAAAATAACTACTTAACAGTACCCAAGCAACAAATAAACTATTGAAGAGTTCTTCAATCAAATTAATAAACTCTTAGTAAGGTCTTAATTGCATGTGCTTAAAACTATTCGACTTTATGATCTGTTATTTCACTCTGTAAAAGTCTTTTTTGTTTGAAATTTGTCTAAATGAGTTTTAAAACAATTACATATAAACTTACCTGACAAACATTTTTATATTGCTGCCCTACAAATTTTCTTTAAAACCTCTTTAAAAGGAGTTTGTTTAAAGGAGCCTTTACATGGATCTGCAAATCGACAAATGCAAAGAATAAGCGATTACAAAGTATAGATATCATCACACTTGATCTATAGAGAAGAGAACCAAAATGAAGAGTATTTCTTTTTACTCATTTTGTCAACTACAGGTTAAAGAGAGTTTGCAGAAGATTTTATTAAAACCGCTTTAAGACGTTTTTTTTACTTTAATTTGGGTTGGTAAAACTACTACTTCATATATATCAAGTGAGATACTCTGCAGGAATGTTTGCGATGTCGCCATTTTGTATGTTGTTGATTTCAGTATAAAGTTTTCTAAGATTAAAATTTTAGTGTACTTATAACAAACAAGCTTATTAATTACATGTTGCTTTACTTTTATTTATATAAAATCACTGTTTATAAATAAATGTAACAGACGGGGATTTTTTTAATTAATATTTAATTAATGTGTGAAAGTGCTTAAGTTTTTTCTGCTCTTTGCTGCCGTTATGGTGTGTCCACACCAAAGAAACATTTGTTCAAAAAACATTTCTGAAATGTTTCCCTTTGCTTAAAAAACATTTCAAAAATGTTTCTGACATGTTTTTTTTATGTGGACGCTATTGAAACATTTCTGAAATGTTTATTTATTTCCCATTTTATTCGAAAAAAATAGCAATCACAGCGTCGCGTTTTATCATCATGAACAAAATACAAAAAAAAAAAAAAAACAAAAAAAAAACTTTAAATTCCTCTAAAATGCTTGAAAAGTAAATAAAGTTTTCCGTGCGGTAAGTCTGCTATTAGACGATCAAACTAGATGCATGAACCTTGTTCGAATTCTTTGTTGATTCATTCTGTGTCGCAAGCGCCATTACACGATGAATTTAGTTTCTTGAAACGAGTTTGAAAGTTCTCTTTCATTTTCATTTTCCATAATCATTTGCAATGAATGAAATGATGTAATGACTGTGTTTAACCACACAGTCTGTCAAACAGATTCTTCGAACATGCTACCCATGCGACACACGACAGCTTTTTTCTGTCTCATTTTTCGGATTTTTTCTCTCTTTTGCACTTATTATGTTTAAAGAATTCGAACAAGGTACATGCATCCAGTTTCATCGTCTAATAGCAGACTAAGGAAAACCTAGACAAATTTCATAAACATTTCAGGAATGCTTCACGAAGCGTGTAGACCTAAATAAACATTTCATAAATATTTAAGCAACATTTCAGAAACAAAGAAACAATTCTGAAATGTTTTTTTAAATGTTTTTTTGAAATGTTTTAACAAAATGTTTCTTTGGTTTGGAAACACCTTAAGAGTAATGTTTATAGGTTCTTTGAACTACGTAATGAATGTTGTCAACTGTTGCCTAAACATGACAAATTGTTTCTGAAATGCTACTATACATATTTGAACAAAACGTTATTTAAATAAATAAAAGACTTTATTCGTGTAAATAATGTCTTCACCGACAATGTCATTAATTGCAATGTTTATGGTTAACTTACAATATAACGCCATTTGGATTTCATCCATTGCGTTTTCCAAATTCAATATTAAATACACCGAACTATTCACTATTCTTGACAAAAACGTGATTAGTTGGATCAAAATCTAATTTTTCTATCTAAATAGCTCATCTAAAACAAAAGTTAAAGTCCCGTTAATACCTATTTTCACATGAATGCCTCTAACATGCTAAACAAACATGCGCCACCTGTTAAGAAAAATAAGAAAACAAAAAAAAAAAAAACAACACAAAAACCACAATAACCCTTCCTCTGACAACCAAGTCCCATGGAGCCAACCAGTCTGCACCAAAGATCATTAGCCTTCCAAAGAATTTTAATCCCAGATCGTTGCTTGTGTGCTACTCCTCTTCTTTGGCCATGTTCATGTCAGCCATTAGAGATGGCTAACTTAACACAATTTATTTTTTTTTTATTTTGATTTTCTAAATAGAATATAAAAATACATGCAAATAGGTCTGCAAATAGAAAGAGATGGCTGAAGAAACAAGCTCATCGGCATAGTGTAGCGTTGTACCTTTTGCAGACGTCAAAGTCAAGTCAAGAGGCTCTCTAGCAAAAGAGTTTAAGTGTGTTCCATGAGCCATTATGCTCTTTTCATGGAGATGTTGAGAGTTGTTTTTTGTTTTACTGTTGGCATGACATGAGCACGTTTTTTTTTTTTTTTGTTATCTGGAAACTCTAACCAACACCATAACAGATGGACGGACGGCCTTTAACGACCTTGCGATCATTGATCGTGATCATATAGTGTGAAAGAGAGGCAGAGAGCCGAGAGAATGACAGCGACAGCGGGTTGTTGGTTGCTTAACTTGTGTCTTTTTTTTTTTTTTTTGGTTTCAAGAACCTGAACAAGTTGTTTTATCTCCGGAGAGTGCAAGGCGGTTTGGCCAAGTTGTTGGTTGCTTTGCTGAGGGGTTAATGTGAGGTGAGTTGTTCGAAAGGAAAGGTATCTTTATTACCATAGCTTGGATGTGGGAAGAAGATTGAAATATCTTGGTTTTTGGCTATGGTGGATGAAGTTTATGATTTCTCTTGTCATTTTGAGTTGAATATGGATTTTCCCGGCCAAATGTCAAAAAAAAAAAAAATGGTTGTTGACAATCCATTAACTAACAAACTCGTCTAGTTCATAAATCTGTCAAATTATGACATTTCAAGATCTCATAAATGTCAGTGAGTTGAAAAAATTCTTCATTCAAATGTTCACTGAGCTCTTTAAGCATCTGTCTCTTTTACACATGAAAACACAATTTGACAGCTTGTCAAGTTAACCGTCGTCCATTAAGAATATTGCATACATTTTTCCAGCTGATTCAAAGCTGACAAACTTGTTTGTGCGCTGTGTCACACCGATCAGCTTTGTTCTATGTCATGTAGGTACTTAATCCGCTTTGAGTTCGCATTGCGAGGCAAGACAGCGGAGTGTCAACTTTTCAACGCTTAAATGATCAACGATCGGGTCTTAAGTCGGTGATTGCTTTAGACCATCAACCCGCATTTGAGTCATAATTATTGTTTTTTTTTTTGCAGTTTGAATTTAAATAATTCTTTTGATCTCAATGGGGTTCGTCCATGATAATACTTCCTTCTTGTATTCTATTTTTTAACTGAAAAAAAACATGTTTTCTAAAAAAGAGTAGCCACGACCTTCCAAAACTTGGATTATGTAACACAGGGAACGAAAGATCAAACTGAATCATCATCAATTAGAAAAAAAATGCAATCTTTAAGATGTTTTAAGGACGAATTAAATTATTTTGAAAAATGATAAAATATATTAAAAACAACAGGGTGTTTCAGATTTTATTTTGGGAAGGAGAATTATTTTTTTTGTAGAAATAAGTAAATAAGTTACCAGATGTTTTGTTTATCATCTCAAATTGTCCATACAGAAAAAATGGAAAAATACTGACATAAATGTCAAGGAACGTCAATAATTTCAGTTTGGAGTTCAAAATTGTCCACAAAATAAAAATGTCTGAATTGAAAAGTCATCAATGATGTTATTTCTTTTTTTTATAATTTGCACACTCTAAAGGGATGTGGACTACCCTTTTGATGTCGGTGGACACAGCGCGAGGTTAGGAAAGAAGGAGAGGGTTTTTATAGGAGTTGCCGATGAAAATTGGTTTTAAACTTCTGAACGTCATAATAGGAGGGGAAAACAGAGTTAGGCAAGAGATTCAACATTCGAGTTGTACGGCTGAAGAACGAATCTCTGTACTTGACTGTACGAAATTGGGCTCAAGGATAATATGGTGGGCATTCCTGGAAGCGCGAGTATTACGGTGAAACTGTTTAAGGGGAGGAATGCAACTGGCTATTTCTCTAGAACATTGCCTGTAGAAATAACGGTAGAAAAGAGAGAGACATGAAAAATTTCGTCGATGTTCAAGTGACGTGAATGTTCTTATGATGATATCATCCCCAATCAACTTGAAAGCTTTTCTTTGAATACCATCCAAAAGACTCAAGTGAGTTGATGGAGCACCCGCTCAGATATGGGAGTTATATTCAAGTCTTGGACGAATATATGATTTGTAGATAGTAGCCAGATCAAAAAGGGAAAAGAATTTCTTACATCTTCGGAGGAAGCCCAAACATCTTGCGGCATTTTTGGAAACATCATAAATATGATCATTCCACAAGAGGTGACTGGTGATGAGAATTTCAACATGATCAGCTTCCATAATGTAAGTACCACTCATGGATAATGGTAAGGGAGGTGTATTACGCTTTAGAGACCGCGGTTGTGACTCCAAAAATAAATATGAAAAGCTGAGTGTACTGTCATCAGCGAAACAGTTTAGTGGATTAGAATTTTCAGACAGGAGATCATTTATAAAAATGAGGAAGAGAGTCGGAGACAGAACGGAGTCCTGGGGTACACCAGAATTTTTTTGAAGATATCAGATTTGAACGCATCCAATACAACTTGTATTGAACGGTCCGAAAGGTAATTTCTAATCCAGCGAAGAACAGAAACATCGAAACCGAAAGCACGCATTTTCGATAAAAGAGCCTGGTGCCAGACTCTATCGAATGCAATAATCTTACTTTCTCCGAAACGATGTAAAGATTTGTTCCACTACTCGGTGAGATAAACCATCATATCACCAGTGGAACTATTGCTACGAAAGCCATACTGACGGTCATTTAGAAGTTTTCGTTCCTCAAGATATTTCTTGATTTTATAATTAATAAGTGTTTCCATGACCTTGGAAAGAAGGGACGTAAGTGCAATCGGTCGGTAATTTGCGGGGGAGGACAATTTGCCTTTTTTAGGTATGAGCTGCATAAAAGTTGTCTTCCATTTGCTCGGAACGAGCCCTGAAGAGTAGGATAGATAGAACAGTTTACGCAGTGGCTTTGCCAACGTAGAAGAACACCTCTTCAGAACAATAGCGGGGATACTATCAGGACCAGCGGATTTATGTACGTCAAGATCTTTTAAAACTCTAGCCATTGTACGAGTGCGAAAGAAGATTGGTCCCATAGAATCATTTACGCTCTCAAGTAAAGGTGGGACCATGACACACTCTGGCAACGTAGAATTAGCGGCGAACTGCTAAGCGAAAAGTTAGCTTTCTCTTGAGAACTATGAATTAAATGCAATAAATTTTGATAAAATTAGAAGCAACGCAAGGAATTGAAGAATTTTGAAAGAATTCCACATCTTTTAGATTTAAATAGTTTTCTTGTCCGCCTAATTTTGCAGTACTGAAACTGTTTGTGAAGTCATTGTAAATAAATTAAAATTGAAAGAGTTCTCTTTATTTACTCTTCTTTATCTTGTGTGAGATCGGAACTTACATCTTTCCCTTAACATCAAACGCTTAAATTGTATTAGTCTACTATATTTCCCTGTTATAACTTATAATAATATAACAATAAAATAAATGAAATACATAACTTATTGATATTTTTGATTCCATAAATATATTCTTAACTATTTCAACCCATGCCTGTCATTTGCTTAAAAATTGATTTGGTATGCTTCTTTTGCTTAAAGCTTACGAAACCAACTCTCGTCACAAGTCCACAATTAAATCGTTCTTTTGTTACTTTGTTTACCAATGTATTAACAAAAATAAAAAAACAAGTTAATTTAAAACCATCATAGCGTAGCTAAGCCAATTTTGATGAAAACAGTGTGTATCTGAAGAATTTCAAGCATCTGGATGGCTAACTAGAGAAACAGCTACTGACTTCTATGAAGATTCCAAATTCCCCCCCCCCTCCTCAAAAAAAAAACTTGTTCTTGTCTTAACATTAAGTCGGTTTATTATTATTATTATTTTTTTTTTTATAATTTCCAAAAAAAAAAAATATATTCTATCTGTGTTTATTTTTTATATTTCATTCTTTTTTCAAATCAGGTTTATCTTTATAATTTTTGAATAAATATTTCAACAGCATTTGGATGCAGTTATTTTGAATAAATTTGTCAAACATTATTTCCTCTGCTGCCTGGTTATCGACCCTAGTTTGGGAAGCTTTCACACGGAAAAAGCAATTTTAATATAAATTGCCATTTGGTACACTGGGACGTATACGTACTATTTTTTTTTTTTTTTTTGATAAAATCTCTCTCAGCTCAGCAGCCAAAAGTATAATGAAACAATCTAAATGCGTTCGATTGCATCATGCTGCGATGTATGTGCTAATGACTTAAACGTGCATGTGGCTGTGCATTTTGGAATTGCAAATTGCCACCTGTCATCTGTCATCTGTCAAATAACAATCTGTGGTGGCGGCGGTGGCTGGTGGCGGTGGCGGCAGGAGTCAGCCAGAGCAATAAGCGTATGCATTCCGCATACCAGATACATATGGGTAACCAGGTGACATTAGCTTTTCAGATCCGAGATAATTGCGTGACACGCGTCAAAGTATTCGATTGCAGTGTGACAAATTGGGATTAAAAATAACCGATTTCCTAATGAAGGTGTACTTCACTAAAAAACGGAGTCAATTTTTAGGTATTTTTTGTGAAAAAAAAAACAAAAACACATTTAGACAAACTCGTTTGTATGTTTTTTTTTTTTCATTGGTGAACCCGCCGAAATTTATGCAAAAGAATGTTTTGTGGTATTCGTAATTTTTTTTTGGCGGGATTTGTTTTTTTTTTGCATTTTTGTATCTTAATGAAATTAGTGGGAAGATGAAATCGATTTTCGTCGCTGGAGCTGTTTTGATAATTTGCTTGTAAATGACGTAGGTTTCGGGGGGTTGCTTATGTTGGATTGAATGTTTCTATTTTCGATTAAATGTATCTAAACAAAGTTCTTAAGGAATGCATCAATTAAGTGGAGGAAATTCTAAGAAAAAATATCATTAAAGACAAGTTATGCTAAGAAATCAAAACAAATAGAATCTAATTTTATGTTCGAATCATTGGATTGAGTGTTACAAAAAAAACTGCAAATATGTATTTTGGAGTACATATTGTGGAGACTCAAGAGATTTTTAGAAATAGAACCGAATAACTATTTTCGTAAGCCATTCATATAAAGCTATATGACATTGAATTTACATTTTTTTGACGTTAGTGAAATTTCAAATTAACTCGAGGTTATTTAAACAGTACTTTAGATGGTATAGCTTGTTGTTATGATCTTCATTGGGACCACAACTCTTTCACTTCACTGCTTTGCCTTAAGGCTCTATCTATGGGGTTCACAGTGTCGACCTCTGGAAACGTTGGCAGGCCTCCCGATCTAGGTGTCATTGCAATTGTTTGAGCCAAGAGTTTGGGTTTCGAACTGGGTTCTCTTATGTAAGCTTTGTACATTGTGAACCATACATATGCCCCAATCAAATGACTCGGGTGGCGTATGAATGGTCGACAAATATAAGTTGCACGACTGGATCGCACGTACTTGCTGTTATAAAATTTGAAAAATATCAATGGAACTTCAAAAATTTTATTCGATTTTTCTTACTTGATTGTTTGAAAAAAGTACGTAAAATAGTTTTCACCTGAAAAATTTCAAGGCCATTTTCGTTTTTTATTTATTTTATCAAATAATTTACAAAATTAATTTATAAACAATTTTTCTTTAGAAAATTTGTAAGTGTGAATATTTTTTATTTAACAAATTTTTTTAAAAATTAAAACAAAATAATTTAAGAAAGCAAACTTGAGCACAAAATTTATTTCCATTTAAAAACAGGACTAAGAAAAAAATTCAAATACACGTTTTCAAAATATCGATTTAAAAAAAAATACAAAAAAAAAGTTATTTGAAAATATTTTTATGTCGAATTGCTTTGGCTATCAACTTCTTCCTGAATATCAAATTTGATTGTTATCGGTTAAGCGGTTCTCGAGAAAGTCGAAGAAAAAAAAACCGTCCTATGGTAGATTCTATTATTAGCCCACCAACTTACATTTTTTCACCAGTTATTACATCAAACCTAGCTTTTTTAACGATTATATGACAGGTACCGTTAATTTTTGAGCAAAAAAAAATTTAAAAAAAGCCTTCTGTAGAATGTCAAAACAGCCTTAAGTTTTAAATGTTAGTTCAATAGACATCCTTACAGACAGAAAAACAGACAGACAGAATTTTTCCAATAACTCAAATATATTTCTCTATTATCGTAATGTCATTTTTGATTGTTTTCTTAACATTTTTAATCTGCACGAATGCATAACTTGCATTAAAGTAGCTATAATCGCAAGTAAAAATGTCGACTGGAATCGACGCATCGAATAATGCTTCCTGGCGGTCTAAAAATCGATGGAAGACAATCCTGACATGGTCAGCCAAATCGTCTGCCTTTTATTAAATTGTTTTGTTTTTATAAGCTAGTCCTTTTCATGGGTAGCAATACAACATTTAAAAAAAAACTTTAATTTTTTCATTAAATCAACAATTTTAATAAACATTTATTGCAAGAAAAATGGAAAAGTCGATTCTTTCTAGCTAGGAACTAAAAATTACCATCAATTAGTGACATTCCAAAAGCAGAGCAATCCAATCCGCATCCAATTGTCTTTTTAAACCATCGAGAGACCCATTGGAATATAAACACACAGTTTCATCCAAATCGGTCTAGACGTTTAGGAGTTAAGCGACACAAATAAAGAAGAACCATATATTAATTCGCTTTAAAAAAAAAAAAAAAAAAAAAAACTTTCACAATTTTTTTCTGAAAGCGAAAAGCGTTTTCAAAAAACGATTTCCTTTTTTGAAAAAGTTTTCATGTACTAGTTACACACTAAAAGTATTTTTTGTGAAAGCATTTTCCAGAAAGCAAATCGCTTTCAGAAAACGTTTTGTCTAAAATAATTTTCAGGTTGAAAGTTCTGCTTTTAGAAAACCTTTTGCTTTCTGAAAGTACTTTCCTTTCATAGTGTGACGACATCATAAGTGTTTAAGTAGGATCTTCAAACAAATCATTAACCACTTTATAAAAATATTAAATTCGCAAGCAGCTGGAACCTCAAATCAGTTTTTTTTTTTAAGTTATTTCCTTTTTTTAATATTTAGCATAAATACGACATCATTTCAACGCTTGAACAACATCTATGTACTCTATTTAATAAGGCAATAAACTTAGAAAAATGATCCGCGCTTGTTTGCTATCCTTTCCAAAATCCAGGAGATTGCCTTAGTTCTTTTTGCCCTCATAAAAGAAGTCTCCCATTTGAACTTTTCCCACCAAACTTTGCAAAAATTTTCTTCGCAAAACAAGATTCCCCCCCCCCCCCCCTCCCATCAAATTGCAATAAATCTCATTTCCATAACGCTGAGGAGCCATAAAAATGTGTGTGCTTAGATACCTGTCCAATAAATTTTGTCAAACTAGGGTGATATGAATGACGACAACTATCCTCCAAGACCAACTAACAGAATCAACAACAACAAAAACCAAGAACTGAGAACCGAAGACTGTCCCATATTGCCAATCAAGAATGTGACTTATTTCCATTTGCAAAGGGCAACTATGTCAATCAGATTATGTAAGAACATAAATTTACTTAAACTGGATTTAATTTTGATCCGAACACTCAGATTGTCCCAACCGCACAACTTGAAGTCATGACAGATACAAAAAAAAAAAAAATCAGTGTTGTTGTTGTTGTTGTTGTTGTTTGGCAAATTTACACCTTATGCTTCAACCTGTGGTCGCTAGAACACACAATTCCATACACAAAGCCAAGCATTTGTGCACTTTTTACGACCGTAAAAGTGTTTGGCTTCAAATTTATAGCCACTTCCATAGGTTTTGACGGGTAATTACAGTTTAGATCGTGTCAGGTGCACACATAAGAGTATCTAAGCCACTGCTCCGAGCTGCTGCAACATCCACTCACTATAGTTCCCAGTGAATGGCGGCATGGAGCGGCGTTTGCATTTCGATAGCATCGTTGCTGTTAGCCGCAACCATCGTAGCCGCGACAACACGACGAGAGATCAGATCCATTTGAATGCACACCTTGAGATGGAATTCCATCAATTCGTTAAGTGAACCTACAACTCGGCTAGCCGGTGCAAAAACCAAAATATAATCCGACTGATTATCCACAGCACAGATGCAAAGATACAATAGTATCTAGCAGTAACTAACTAACGCGCGTTAGTGCTATGATAAACGGCTTGACACTAGACTATATGAAATGCAATTTTCGTCGTTATACTTACTACTGCAACGTTTAAATGGATCTAAAAAAATAAAAATAAAAAAAAAAACATTACCCTTTACGACCGATAGTTTGCGCTAGTTGCCATCCGTTGCATTGCATTTCGATTTGAGATACATTTTTAGAGAATTGGCAACCACACATCTGGTTATCTAATGCTGTGGAGTGCGCGGCGAATGTGCGACTAAAGTGCGACGCACGTGACGGCATAATGTTATTGCGGCCGACTTTTTTCATCATCAACGCTTTGCTGCAGCTAGTTAGACACGCTGCAAGTTGCACGTTGCACGCTGCACACGCTCTCTGTACGCCGGCTTGTGAAGTTAATTACTTGGAAAAGTGTATCTGTGTAAAGATATTTGATTGGAACAAGAAATATTTATGATTAGAATGTGTTAATGGATTGTTTATGGGGGGCTTTTATATTTTTCGCAATGTTGTTGATTTTTTTCAATTTTTTTTTTTTGTATTTTTTTTGCAAAGCGATAATGAGATTTCTGTCGGAATCAGGGTGTTGGTCAAGTGAATTACGGCGGTGCTGAAGCGATCCGATAAGTTTTCCAATTTTCATAAATTGCAACAAAATCTAGGAACAGGTGAAAAGTGGTTTAGTTTGGTTTGGTTTGATTTAATTTATTGGGAGCAAAAAAATTGTTTTCGATTAAAATCGAAATTCGATATCTTGAGGCTGCCTTCAGGGGGGCTGAAATAATGAGGAGGAAGCTATTAAATATTGTTTTGAAAACGTTTTCTTATGTGTGGATACTAGGTAGTTGCTGATTTTTAAATTGGAGAGTCAATTTTAGACAGGAAACACACATCAACGGCTCCGAAAGCAGCATCTGGGCCACGATTGAGATTCAGATTTCAGATGATGCTTTCGTCGATAAAATACGTCAATCTGGGATTAAAGTGCTTCGAAGATAACTGGGTACGGTTTTTATTTTAACTGCGCATTAAATTGATTCCTGATTAAAAATACATTTGTAGTGCATTGTAGTGCTTAGTGCAATTGGAGTTTCTTCCCGGTACCTCATTTGAACTGTAATACGAGCCCTAAACGCTTTTTTATCGTAAGCAACAGAGTGTAAATTTTAGAGGAAACACATTTTTTTTAATTTTTTCCGAGCTTCAAAACGGACCGAGCAGAAAATATGAATGTCGGTTACGATAAATTTTGTTTTCTCTGTAACACTTTGTTAAAAAGTCTGATTGAAAAACGAATGAAAAGGATAGATGCGTAAACGCATAAGCTATGGAATTGCATTTTTAACTTGATTTTGTAAAAAATGTCGCTTACGATAAAATGGCGGTTAGGGCCCGATAAGCTGACAGTACATTCTACCTTGTCAAGATGCATTTTTCTAATGATTCAGTTCAGCTTACATAAAGTTTTTGTCAATATTCTATTGTGAATTATATCCAACAAGCTTTAAATTTGAAGAATTAAATTGTAAAGAAATATTGGTCGGACTTGGCTGGTCTTAAGTAGAGTCTTCTACTTAGTTGTTTTATTTATTTTTTTTCATCTTGCATGTAGAGTTTGTATTAAAACCTTCGATTCGTTAAATACATTCAAAAGATTTGAAAACCTTGCCAAAATTGCTGATAGTTTACTGATCCAAAATTAGGTTCTGTTTTTCTTAATTTGAATCTTTATATAGATAAATAGCCCGCAGCTTCAATTGTCTTAGTTTCGGTTACCAAAAAGGCATTTTAATAGAAAAAAAATAGTAAATTTACATAAATAAATATGTGTAACTAAAATCTATTCTCGTTCATTTAATTTTTTTAAAACACAAAAACTAATAATGTACAATGACACGCCTTGTATTTAATACGCCATCTATTGTGCAGTAGTACTAACTCTAATGGCCACACATATTTAGAGATCTGTTATGTAATATACACACTTTTAGGGTATGCCAAGAAGAAAAGAATTATTTTGGGAACATTGTAAAAACTTTTGAGAGATATTTGAAAAATCGAAATAATTTCAAAGTATTTTTGAGTTTTAGTCCCTATTTAAATAATTTGCTTCTGAACATTGCTTAGGATCAAAAGTTGTTGCAACGTTGTTCTACCACGTCGGCCGCAGAACAGTCGATAGGAGGCTCCTCTACGACCGTTCGTTGCCTAGATGTGATTTCTCCTTTAGCTGCCTTTTACGACAAGTGGGGAGGCGCTGCAGGAATATTCTACCCTGACCCTGCGCAGGGACATTACTAACGGTCTTAACATTTAATCGTAATAGTTAGCCAGATTGTTAATCCATTCCTGTATTTCGGTTTCCGTTTTTGGGAATACAACACTTATATCTGCAACTAGTACTCAAGTATTCAAGATTCTATAGCCAGACACATCTTCTATACAACTATGAATGTGTATGAAGACGTTTACGTACATAATTGCCCAAAGAACACCCTTTCCCTATTTTAGTGAGAAAGGTATTCATAGCTTTCAGAGGCATAATAGGAAAAAATAATACTCCTCTCTGTGGTCTTCTATCGTAGTCCTCTATTGGCTTATTTTCTATGAGTTTATTTTCTGACGTATCTGCTACCTTACGCTATAAAAACTCCTCTTTCCATCTCTGAAAACTGGAGACTGTGTAGTAGATTGTTTCTCGTAAAGAGTTGTTTCATTGGAAATTGCATAGAACCGTGTCGTAATTCAGAAAGAGGATTTTTTTTAACATCTTAATATTAACTTGTCTTTGGCAGAAAATTTATTAATTTCTTAAAGAGTTTCTTGACTGATATTTTAATTGAAAACCCAGAAAAAAGTGTAACAATTTGTAATGTGATATTTTCAATAACCCTATATCAACACATTTTCTAACACCATATCCAACGCACCTCTTTAACACTGCTCTGTCGAATAACATAATTATTGTCTAGCAAAGATAAAAACCGTGTCCTCTTTTGCAAAGAAATAACATCCAATCGCATTCCTTTTCCTGTATTAGTAGGAATAAGAATACAGACAAGCTCAAGTGCAGAAGAGAAAAAAACGGTAATATCGTGCGATGATAAAGAAATAAAATGTAAAGTCAATGCGAAACAGTTGATTAAGAGTTCTCGAAGCGTAAACACCAATCGTCGTGATTGTGCGAAAATGGGGAAAAATCATTTACAAATTAATATAGAAAAGAAAGTGAATGTAACGGGTGATTTTTTTGAGGTTAGGATTTTCATGCATTAGTATTTGACAGATCACGCGGGATTTCAGACATGGTGTCAAAGAGAAAGATGCTCAGTATGCTTTGACATTTCATCATGAATAGACTTACTAACGAGCAACGCTTGCAAATCATTGAATTTTATTACCAAAATCAGTGTTCGGTTCGAAATGTGTTTCGCGCTTTACGTCCGATTTATGGTCTACATAATCGACCAAGTGAGCAAACAATTAATGCGATTGTGACCAAGTTTCGCACTCAGTTTACTTTATTGGACATTAAACCAACCACACGAATGCGTACAGTGCGTACAGAAGAGAATATTGCGTCTGTTTCTGAGAGTTTTGCTGAAGACCGTGAAATGTCGATTCGTCGCCGTTCGCAGCAATTGGGTTTGTGTTATTCGACCACATGGAAGATTTTACGCAAAGATCTTGGTGTAAAACCGTATAAAATACAGCTCGTGCAAGAACTGAAGCCGAACGATCTGCCACAACGTCGAATTTTCAGTGAATGGGCCCTAGAAAAGTTGGCAGAAAATCCGCTTTTTTATCGACAAACTTTGTTCAGCGATGAGGCTCATTTCTGGTTGAATGGCTACGTAAATAAGCAAAATTGCCGCATTTGGAGTGAAGAGCAACCAGAAACCGTTCAAGAACTGCCCATGCATCCCGAAAAATGCACTGTTTGGTGTGGTTTGTACGCTGGTGGAATCATTGGACCGTCTTTTTTCAAAGATGCTGTTGGACGCAACGTTACGGTGAATGGTGATCGCTATCGTTCGATGCTAACAAACTTTTTGTTGCCAAAAATGGAAGAACTGAACTTGGTTGACATGTGGTTTCAACAAGATGGCGCTACATGCCACACAGCTCGCGATTCTATGGCCATTTTGAGGGAAAACTTCGGAGAACAATTCATCTCAAGAAATGGACCGGTAAGTTGGCCACCAAGATCATGCGATTTGACGCCTTTAGATTATTTTTTGTGGGGCTACGTCAAGTCTAAAGTCTACAGAAATAAGCCAGCAACTATTCCAGCTTTGGAAGACAACATTTCCGAAGAAATTCGGGCTATTCCGGCCGAAATGCTCGAAAAAGTTGCCCAAAATTGGACTTTCCGAATGGACCACCTAAGACGCAGCCGCGGTCAACATTTAAATGAAATTATCTACAAAAAGTAAATGTCATGGACCAATCTACCGTTTCAAATAAAGAACCGAAAAAAAAGTTCTCAAGCTCTTAAAAAATCACCCGTTAGTATCTTCGAAAGTTTAAGAATAATTTGAATTTAAAACACTTATGTACAAATGTACTTATACTATTTATCTTCTTTAAAATTAAAAAGGTTAAAATCACAAAAAACATGTATGTATCATTATATAAAATTAAAAAAAGTAATCACGCTATTGGAAAAAGCTATGGCTTTGCAAATAGCAGCAAAGGTCAATTCTGTTTTAACAATTGGGAAGTAAACAGATGCATAATGTACGTCAATAAAGACAGCTATATTACTCAAGAATGCGGAATAATGTAATATTTCGTCTGTGGGATTGGTGGAGCGTGAATTTTATCGCAGACTTCCTGGCCGTCTGACACCCACTGGACAAACACTTCTGCGTTTAAGCGCTCGCAACCAGCGCTCAGGCCACCATTAGGTAATTTCTTTTGCCCAACATTGTAATTTGTTTAGATACGTCAGAACTCCACTCGAATGACCTGAATTAGATTGTTCTAGGAATTTAACTTAATTTAAAGATCTTCACTTAAACGAGCTGTTTTAAACTTTTTGAATTTTCAAATATATAGTTTTGTAGCAGAGTAAAAGACCAGATTGAAGCGATTGGAACTCGTAAGTGCTTACCCATTTCTACGCCCAAAAAAATTTTCGGAGAAAATGTAACAAAATCTAGATACATCCCATATATAGATATATATTTGATCCAGATTATTATAAAATATGGAATGAAGTATGGAATCTCCTCAATTGCGAAGAAAAACTCTAAGATCATTTAAGTTAGACTTATATAGATTCCTCCATAATGGTACAAAAACAAAAAACATTTCATATCGTCAATATCTCCAGATTGGTAACAATAGTCGTTAAAATGCAGATCGACACACATTTTTTTTATCAAAGTAACCGATTTTTCTTTGGTTTCAACGCCAAAGAAATAATTTTAGCAAGTAAATTATAATATAACCAATTCAGTTTCCCTAAATACAAAGTTAAATTCCCCGTCCGAAAACCAACTGCGTGCTGTTGACATGTGTTATGTGTTTTATGTTTTCCGTCCTCTTCCTATCTGCTGTTCTGTCCTGTATCAATGTCGTCTTGTGTGTTGTCTTGTAACTGTCTGAGCCGATGGTCTCAGTAGCCAGTGCTCATAAGTGTCTCTAATTCGTAGATTTATCTACGGAGCAGATCAATATGTAATGTAATGTATTTTTATTTCCATATGTTTATCTCATTTCGTTCCACAGTGTACATACATATGTAAACATGTTAGATCCGGAATGCAATAAAAACCGAAGTACACAAGACCATGTCGGTTAGCGCTAGCTAAGCGTCAACCTAATACACAAACCACCAACTGACAATTCCTAAAATAGACCTTTCAAAACTGCAATTCAAGACATGATCATGATCACACTTTTTTCTCTATATACATATTGCTCTAATGAGTAATGAACCATTGATTGATGATTGATACAACTTGGAATTCGATATCACCTTCACTAACCCGACTTGCGGTCAATACCACTTTAGAGAGAGAGAATAACTCAAACTCAAAACATCTCTAGACTATTGCACATATGGCACAATTTTAGTATATGAAGCCGCATGTCTATCTAAAAATAGTTTTCAATCGTCAATCGATATCTACACTTTCAATCAATAATAATGGTAATTAGATATAACAATAAAATTCAATCTATTTAAAGAACGCAAAAAATTGAAGAAAAAAAAAACTCAAAGAAATGAGTGATTTGTGAGTTTTTTTTGTATTGAAAATTAAAGAATTTTCAAAACGAGGTATTTGGTTTCAGATCTTCATTAGTCAACTTGAATATTATATGATTGTGGATCATTTAGCGGTGGATTGACAACTGAAATGGAAATGTTGACACTTATTGGTGCACGTTTAGTTGACGTGTAAATGACATTTATGAGTGACTCTGTTTGACAGCTTTAACGAGTTGGGATTTTGAATTTTTGTAGCAGGTTGTTTAATTGGAATGTGATTTTTGAAATTTTCCCCACCGTTCTTGACATACTTTCAGAAACCATTATCTATTAGCTTTCCATCTTCTCAAACAACCTCGATCCACTTTGACCATCGTCAATAGACAGTGACTCAATCAAAATCCATGACAACAGATTTATGATTACATCTACCATGACGATGGTTTCGTTACACGCATTTCAAACCCAACACCTGACTAGGTCAAAGCCACCGTTTCCATTGTTGTGGTTCTAAACAACTAAAAGTTATAACTCAAAGCCTGTGTAGCTAAGGTCCGTCAGAACATCCATCAATCTCAGCCTGGCTAGAGGCTTTCCACCAACAACAATACCTTCAACCAGAGTATGAAGTTTGCAAAAAATATCAAAAAAAATGTATCCAAACAGCCCAGCTTTAATGGACAAAGATAAAAATTAAATCAAATGGCGCCAAGTAATAACAGTAAATTATACAAAATAAGCCAATCAATTAAGTTCGTCTCCGGATCGGATCGGTGTCTCTCTCCCTTCTCATTATTGTCCATTTGAATGATCGACGCGCGCATGTGCAACAGCGCCAAAGCAACTACAGACTCCAGTCTCTATAGCCAGAGCGCCGGTTCAGATACTAATGTATCTATGAGGCAAGTGCGGTAGTCATAGTATCTACAAGAAAAAAAAACATGTAATTACCTTGAACTGGTCTAATTTCCCAATCACACTTCGTTCGTGTGCCCCGCACCTTCGTTGTCATTTCATTCTCGAACTGACTGGGCGTTTTGCAACCAGTTTTAGAGAGGAGATGGAGGAGGATTTTCTGTAGAATCTCTACCAAGCCAGTGCAAAGTCCACCAAAAAAAAAAAAAAGTATCTAAGTATCTATCTATCTATCTGTACTGTCTGTCCAACCCCCAACGAGATACAAATAATGACAACTTAAATGCGAAATCCACGAAACCGAATACCCAAGTCGCTTATAATTAAAATGCACCACATTGCTCGTTGCATTTGAATGCTCCTAACTGGCGATGATGATGATGATGATTCCACTGCTACTGGCTAAATATGTGTGTTTCTGTATCTTTCTCTAGATCGAGTTGCTAATTTGTGAGATAGTGAGCGCCCGACTTACGCGCGTTTAAAAAAAAATTCTGTTGGCTTGCTAGCTGGTGGACGCTGGAGGACTAAAATAAAAGTCCATCCGTAGACGCCATTGAGGAGGTGAAATCTCATATATCTGTTCAAATGATCGAATGAAATTGTATCTTTTGCGTACGATTTTGTGTGTAAGCGATAACTGTGCGGTTACAAATTGCAATGGACCACGATTTTTATGTTCAGTTGTCATTTAATTTTTCCCCCGATTGGCTTGTGATTGATAGATACTTTGGAACACGGATATAAAGATACGCAAACGACTCTGGTATAAGTGGTACTAAACCGTCGTTTTCTTGGTCACTTGCAAACCGGATGGATACAGCAGGCTTTTGCGTGAGATAGGTTTACAATAACATGGCAGTTCGTCTTGCTTCTGTTCTGGGAAGGGTTATGGGTTTAATATCTGTTGCTCGAAGCGCCTAGAAGACTCGTTTTAAACCAGGTTGTTTGGCTGACAGAAGCCTGTTAGCATTTAGAAGCGCGATTCAGTCTATTTGTCTGAGTTGCATCTTAACAGCTACAGGATTCAGACTGTTGTCTTGGCTAGCTTTGGGTGGAAAATTGTGTCTTAAAACTAATTCATGAAATGTGATTTTTGCTTTTCTTGATCATTTTCTTGTTAGAAAGGATATTAGGAAAAGGCCTCTGTTAATGAGTTTAAAATGTAGTCCCAGAGAATGAGATGACCGTACATTGTTCTTGTTTTTCTTTTGCTCCGGAAACTACATCGACTTCACAGCAACATTTTGATTCCTCCTGGAGCATAGAGCAACAACCTAATCTCTTCATCTCTTTCTGTTTGCAGCAAGATGTCTAAGTTATGGCCACGTTTGCAAATTCTGGGACTAAGCTTCCGTCAAAACTGCTGATATATATGTCATTCTTAGCCTTTGAAATCGACGTGAATCTTGAGGGTTTCGCTATAAGCTCTGTGTTGCTATCTTGTGGTCTGGTTTTCTCAGTTTGGGGCCAATTCAGCACCATTTTCACAGCTTGATGTCACCCACATTTTGTTTTTCCAGTCCTACTCCCCCTCCACAGTTCATAAATTGAAATTTCCTGTGGATCTTTCCTGGATCTTTAGAATGTTAAGTAGACTTAAACCCTCCGCCTCTCGATTCTGGTGAATCCATTGAAACATTTGGTTGAGAGCACCAATGTTGTTGGCCGGGAAACACATATCGTCTACATAGCCCAAATGACTAAGATTATTAAACTGTTTCCATTTGATAGCAAGTGTTTCGGTTGGACCCACCGTGTCGTGGCAGTTATCATATCTTTGAATGCTTACCTATCTTAGGTGACGCTACAGTCCGGGGTGGACAGGGGCCTAAACCAACAAGCGTGGAGTCGGTTGAGGTCCTCTTCCACTTGTGTGCTCCACCTGAGTCTCGGTCTTCCCCTAGTGCGCTGCCCCTCTGGGGTGGAATCGAAGATTTTTCGTCAAACACCATTAAGAACAAAATTGGCGAGAAAACATCTTCTTGCCTCACTTCCTGTCGCACTTCAAATGGATCAGAAATCCGTTCATTGTCCAGTACGAAGCATCTTGCTTTGTTATTAGTTAATTTTTAGCGATTTCGAGATTCATTTTCGATTAACGCGATCAAAGTCCTTTCCAAAGTCGACGAACAGCAGGTACAGCAGCCGCATCTACTTAGTTTCCACTGGTAAGGGCTGTTTAGTAAAACTAAATCTTTCCAAGGAAGTGGACGTACGGAGTTAATACTCAAGAAAGGCAATCCCTTGTTGAAATACCTAATTTAGATGACTTTGGGTCCGTCTCGGTTAAAATTAATCTACCAACATTTTCTCTCTTTATACTTTGTTGTTATATCCGTCCTGTCCAGAAAATTGATGCCTATAAGTTTGCAGTTAATGCAATTGACTGTCTATTCTTCCAAGCTCAATCCGATGACTCAATTATAGTTTTGGGTGACTTTAAGCCCCAACTTCTCTCAACTTTGGATCGCTACCATCCCCCTCTTACCCTCTTATTTCCCCACGAGAATAACTGATTATTTTCTTTTATTTTTGTTACGATTTTTTTGCTATATAATGAGCGTAAATACATACAAATGTAGAACAGAACAGAACACAATGGAATAGTTAATCAAACGATAATACCCTTGCACGAAGTTTAAACTTAATACATATATTACGTATCGTAGGTACTATTTACTTTATATAATTACTACTAAGTAAAATACCTACTATAGTTACCTTAAGTTACGGTTTCAAACTTAATATCCGCAAAAATGATTTAAAGCCTGAAACTAAGGTGAAAACATTGAGGGTATTGCCATCTGCAAAACAAGAGCACCGCAAACCTCCCACTTCTCTACTTCGCTCTAAACTAAGAAAACATCGGCAGGCCTCACGGTTTTAGATTGTTCCATGTCTGAAGCCTTCAGGTTTCGTGTTTGATCCAGGAGTTTTTCCGTCAGCAAAACAAGAAATATTGGATACAAATTACAAAGAGCGTCGGGGACAAAGCGGAACCTTGGGGCACACCAGCATTTATAGCCTTACCTGTACGTTTGAAAAGTAGTTAATTACATAATGATACAGTCATAATTCCTAATAAAAAAAGAGTTAGTTGTCTGTAAAGGATGTGATGGCAGCAATACCAACATACAGCCCGTTAACTAACACCCACAAACCCTCTCGTTAAATTCGCACACACACACACCAATATTTACATTTATTTTCTACTTTAACAAAACTCCGCCTATTTTGTATTTCTTTTTCTCTTCTTGTTCTTTTTGAAAATGAGTGGAATTATTTTGGAAATTTGCGCCTGTTTTTTTTCATGTTGGCCTGGTGCTTGAGATCGATTTTGGTTGAAAGAACCACAGTATCGCGGTTAACATCAGCATGAGTCTTATAAGAATGAGCCATGTTGTTTCGTATGTGTGTCATCGATTTATAAGACAATATTTATTTGTATTTATAAAAAAAAAAAAATAATTTTTAATTTTTTTTTATTATTTAATAAATTTTTGTTTTAACAAATTTAACACAGTTTTTTAATAATTTAAATGCAACGCATTTCGGAAGTAAATTCCATCATCAGGTGTAATCGATATTTTGTACTGTATACATATATATATATATATCGCCTACGCCTGATGATGGATTATATTTCCGAAACGCGTTGCATTTGAATTATTAAAAAACTGTGTTAAATTTGTTAAAACAAAAATTTATTAAATAATAAAAAAAAATTAAAAATTATTTGTTTTTTTTATAATTAAAAATAAATATTGATTTAATAACTACACAGTTGGAGACGAACCACATACATAATGATTTATAAGACGTTATCACGTCCAAAAATAGTTGTATGCCGAGATAAATCAGGAGTAAATTGTCTAAAGATTTTTTATTCTTATTGGATTTGCAGCGACTCATTTAAATTGTTGTGCCATGCTTGGATTTCAGTCATGATCAAGTAAGTACCGAAATGCTAAGAAAATCCACAGATAAAAGTTCAGGGAGAGAGAATCTGGTATACATTTTGATAGTTAATATCTGCAATCTTCGTATCTGAAAGGAAGGAGTTCCAATCTCTCTTAATCAATCAGTTATTGCATTACTGACTATCCCTGGTCACATTCATATTTCTGGCATAACAAGAGGGAGTTGCTTTCAGATAAGCTTGGACTGCTCCGATAATAGTTTAATGAATTTCAGAAAGCGCTCCATTTGTTCCTGCATATCAGTTATTTGCCTGCTCAAACATTTCAACCTGTATTCCGCCTAGTTCATTACGTGTACAGACGTACACGTCGTTCATCGTTCTAGATCGCATTCAGGAACGGTGATCAAAACGGCATTGTGTAACCTAATCTTCCTGCTGGAGCTAACATGACGTTGGATTCTCTTAAATTGCGTGTTGTATATCTTCAGGAAATACCCCCTGCCTCATCATACCTTCTCCACGAATCTGGCCAATATAAGGCTCGAATGCAACCAAGCATCATTCAAAGGCTGTCCTATAACTTAGCTCACACTATAATTCAAGTCTCAATCAAAACACAGTTTCCAACACAATATTATCATACATCCCAGCACAATCCCAATAATTACATCGAATTACCTCTGCCATCAAATCCCTCGCCGATAATTTCCTTGAACCTCATGTTCTTATATCGTATGTCTGTCTATATTTATTTTAATACCCACTTTTAATTAAATATGCTTTAAATCAATATCGAAACCCAAAACCAGTAATTATTTCCGACGACAACTTTATGGCGGACTTGACTGATTACTGCGATCAGCATTCGCAACCACTTGTAATCGGAAACACTGTGATCGACATTCTCCTCGAATGTTAAATAAAGTATCTTTTTTCACGTCAAGTATCTACTAAATGCATATTGAAACCAAGGAAACCTTGGTTAATCTGACTTGGCAAACTAGAATATAATTTAGCTAAAGTGCATTTAATTAATCTCCAAAACCGTCTGCTACTTTATGCATCTGAATCAGGCAAAAAAAAAAAAAAAAAAAAAAAAAAACAATCCAAAAGATACTTTTTCATAAACCTATAGTTAAATTGAATGTGATTTGCAATTATTTTAATATGAGTTTTGACAGGTGGCAAACGTTTTATCCCTCCTCGCGAGTATCTCTAGATGCCTTGTTTGTGATGTGTCGATGATTGATATTTCGACTTGAGGTTGAGCTCCAGGAAAAAAAAGAGTTCCGAAGGTGGAGTGTGGCTTTTGGGTGTTTAGATTGTGTGTTTTTGTATTCCAAACGATGTTTTTGCTTAATTGGCGTGTGGTGTTGTGAATTTAAATGTTTTTTTTTTAATATGGGCGGCATATTTTGTACTTCTCACTTAATTTGTTTTTTCTGTTACTTAACATGTTTTAAAGTGGTAATCAAAATAAATTCATTTTTTTATAAATATTGTTTTTATTGCAGAATGGATTTGTGAATTGCGATAAGGAGAGCTGTCCGCATATTGATGATTGCTATTTGCTGGATCCAAAGGCATCAGATACTTGTTGTAGAAAATGCAAAGGTAAGATCAATATAATGAAAAGATAATAGTTATTGTAGACTTGTTGACTTGTCTTTTAAAAAAATATTCAAAGCAGCGCTAGAAATCGGGGATATATGTATTTATTTTCGTAATCGATACATCTTTCCCAGTACCTACTTCCCCGAGATATATTAGAATTCCTTAAAAACATTACCTCATATTAATTTAATTTTAAAATACTGTGTTATTTTCTTAAAATTTGCACGACACTCAACTATTTTTTTGTATATTTGCATAAAGCCGAAGTTTTAAGTTTTGTGAAAAAGACATTCCATAAGGTTTCTAAAGAACTTTCACGTGAAGGTTATTTGTTGGGGTAGTTTAAAATTTCAAATAATCACACAGGTTGTTGCTTCTGGTTTACAAGCTTATATTTATTTGTTTAACTTACTTACTTACTTAGGGGGCGCTACAATGCGGGACGAACCTGGGCCTCTCCAGCCAGCTGGGTATTTGGCTAGCTGACTCCATTTTCGCACTCCAAGTTGGTTGAGGTCGTCCTCCACTTGAGCGCCCCACCTCAGGCGAAGTTTGCTTTGACTGCGAGTACCCTCTGGAATGGAATCGAAGATCCTTCGAGCCGGAGCATTATTGTCCATTCGCTCTACATGACCTTGCCATCTTAAACGTGATATGCGTATTTTTCTAACCAGGTCAATGTCGCTGTACAGCTCGTTCTTGGTTGTTCTTGGTTGAGTCTTATCCTCCAAAGCCTGTTAACGCAGATAGGGCCAAAAATCTTCCGAAGAATCTTACGCTCGAAACGACTAAGGATATCTTCATCCGCCTTAGATAGAATCCATGCCTCGGCGCCATAGAGCAGGACTGGGATGATTAAGGTCTTATACAGAGTCTCCTTTATCTTTCGAGAGAGGGCTTTGCTACTCAATTGCCTTCCTAGCCCATAGAAACAGCGATTGCCAAGAATAATTCTTCGCTTTATTTCTGACGAGATGCTGTTGGATGTTATAGCGGATCCGAGGTAAACAAAGTCCCTAACTACCTCAAAGTTGTACCTGTCTATTGTGATGTTTTGTCCAATCCGCCGGTGTTGTGTGTCTCTTTTTGTGCACAGCAGGTACTTAATTTTGGCCTCATTGACTGCTAGTCTCATCTTAGCCGTTTAAACTTCAATGTTAGCAAACGCTCCAGTGACAGCTCGCCGGGTTCTGCTAATGATGTCTCAGCGTGTGCTAGCAATTGCACAGACTTAAAAAAAATTGTTCCACTACAATAATTTTTTTGTTAACTATATAATATGAATTGTCCTATTTTGTTGAATGTGAAATGCTCCACTTTACATCTTAAATACAAACATAAAATAAAATAAATATTATTTTCCTATAAAAATGTATTTAAATTATTTATCTTCAGAAGAAACAGCTATTTCGACAGACGCCATTTTAATGTTTGTTGTTTGTTCTTTCTTTCCAACAAAACAAGTCTTTTGTCAAAACCCATAAAAACCAGTGAAGTTGGCCGCGCTCAGTCTTTTACTCTGTGTACTCGGTCATTTTATTCTGAGCTCATAGAGCGCGCTCCGATCGAGCTCCGATTGAAAAAAAAAACACAAGATGAGCGCTCAGAATGCTCCAAGTTAAAAAAATAAAAAGAAAAAACCCTAAAGAAAGATGATTGCACCTGCAGCTCTTTTTGCAGGCAGACAACTTTCAGATAAAAAAAGAGAGCTGTAATCGCTTACAAAGATGGGATGTGTTCATGCACACGCAATCTATCCGATCTTTTTTCCTAATTTAATTGTGATGAAAAAAAGTTAAAATAAGTAATAATTCCCATTATCAATATTATTCTTATTATTATTAATATTATGCTTAATCAGACAGACTGAAATGTGCTTGAACTCTATTGGAATAAATGTCTATTTTATTTTTTTTGTTTTTATTATTCAAAAAGACAATTAAAGGTTGAAAATTTCTAAGGGTTTGTGAGAGAGAAAAAAGTGAAACACAAATCCAGTATCAATTCACATCAACAAACTTCTATACAACCTGTAAGTAGAAGCTTAAATTCCGTTTGTATAAGGAGTAAGAACGAGAAGTCTTTTTCATCGGAATAACTTATACCATAAAAAAATTGCAATCATGTACTGTGTACACCTTAGTACGAAATTTATGCTAATTTGAAGGTTAATATATTAAGAAATTTGTAGAACATATAAATTGGCTTGGTTGATGGAAGCCTAAATAATATTTTCTTTTTTTTAAGAAGAATCGCAGCTGTTTTTAGTATTCTTCGTTATAATTTCCTCCACTAACATGACCTCCGTTAAAAATGATTGATCGCATAACAACTTTACAATCCTACATTTTTTCCCTTGCAATTGTCATGTCGCTGTGGCATGTTTTATTGAAGAGTTTTTTATTTTAGCGAGTGATTATTAAAACGATTCCTAGTTTCTCCGTTCTAGGGGTTAATTAAAACACTTTATATTTCTGGCATGGACAACTATAATTTATTTATATTTCAACTTTAAAGACTTCTCGGGTTTAGCGACGACGCAAAATCTCGACTGGAGCTCAATAGAAACTTTCACCGACTAACTATATTCTGTTCTCCGTGTACAAAAATGATTGCTTAAGAGAGAAAAAAAGAGAGAGAGAGTATTCTGTCAGTATACGTATTTAAAGTTGTGTGTCATGCAGTACAACTCCTATGCCACGTTTATATGACTTTACAACCTCAAAATATTCTCCATCATATTTTCACTTTTCGTTTCTTGCAAGACTGTTCCTTTTTTAAAGATTATAATTTTTTTGTTTGTTATTACTTGTACTTCCAAACTATACTGGTCGCAAAGGATAGGAGGCGCTCGTCGCGCAAAAATCGCTCCAGGGCATGCTGTCAAAAAATCGTAAAGTATTGTTGCAAAGGCCGTCTGCAAAAGAATAGAGAAGCAAGCTGTCAATTTTGTTTTTTGTTTCCGTTGTCTTGTTCGCCATTTTATGGAATTTGGATTCGTTCAGATTTTTGGATGTGCAATTTTGTTCGAGTTCAAAGTGTTGTTATCATGGATCAGAAAGAAATATGAAAGCGGGGGAAATCTTTTGTACCAGAAGACATGTATTTTGTCCTACTGTTTCTGTTTCTTTTCTACTGTTATTGCATTTGATTCCAATAATTCGTTTCCATCCCATATTATAACTTCATTGTTTTCGTATAAACTTTACAGATTTTTTAATAATTGATAGGCTAGAATTTTAAAATTTATTTTAAGCAAACTTTTTACTACGATAGGCATCAGCAACACTGTTAGGAATGATTTGGTAGGGTTTGTGTCCTCGATGCGATAATGTTGTAGGTGGAAATTTGCAGATGGCCCTAGCATCGTTTGATTGTTTTGCATTATTTGACGTAATCTGCTGATTCATCATTTTTGATGAGTACTATGTACATCTTTAAAAAAAAAATAGCCCTTTAGAAGCATCTTGATGTTTTGAATACTACAAAGAATGTTTCTCTTCATAATGAAAAATTTTTGAAGATTTTTCGAGGAGAGAATTCGTTTCTTCCCAAAAGAAGACACGTCTTAGAGTATTATGAAAAAAAACGAAGGAAATCAATGACATAACCACAATTTATGCGCATAACCATATTAGCCATTGACTAGAAAATATGAGTGACTTCTTGCCTGAACATTAGTCACTTGGTAATAAGAAATATCGTGCAATTTAATGCTTCAACAACTCAATGCTGTCCTTTATCGTTAAAGCGATGTATACCTCTTATGCCTATATCCATAAATGGCATAAATTACATTACAGATGCGCACCAGTTCTCAGATCGCGGTTTAGGCATCACAAACCACGAGACCATTTTCTGTGAAATGACAACATTTTCAACATCGTCAAAATCGCTCCGAAACGAGTAGGTCTTTTGAAGATTCGAGAAATGTCTTGCTTCTTCTCATCAGGCTTCAATCTAAAGAGCTAATTTTCGGCCAGGAATAATTGGGCAGTTGTTCCTTTAATACAATTGTGTTTCTTGGATTAAATTCAAAAAATCTTAAAAATTAATACGGGTATGTGATACTTTTTACAGTGATTCAGTAAAATAACAAGTCATGTGCAATTTTTCCTGTGAAAAAAGTTTACCCTTCTACAGATTACTGCAAAGTACAGATGATATTTTCTTAGTCACACAATATGAATGTGGAACACTTTGGCTGGCTCGGTTTTCCCACCCTTTAACGTTATATAAGCTGTTTGCCCATTTTGTATTCGTATTTATTGACTTCAAATCATAGTATATTAAGAAATAATGTGTTTTTTGCTATACTTTTATATAGTGGTTAATAATTAAGTCACAATTACATACAATGAATGTTACCAATATAAAATTATAAATAAAAATAAAAAATGATAATAATTACATGGAAAGAGAGAAAAATATTGATAATGAAAGTAAGATTTAAAAATTAACAAACTATTAATGATTTTGGCTTCTGAAATGAACCTTGATCTGTTGTTGTTCTCAAAATATATAACGGACAAATGGATACCTTAAGTAACAGTTATGAGTCAGTTGAATTTAATACGCGACACGATAAACATGGAGTGGGGCAACAAAGAAAACCGCGTCGCTATTATTGCTCTGCACAAATGCAGTAAAACTCCCACTGAAATTTTCGAATTGCTGAAACCACTCAAAATATCGAAAAAATTCATCTATCGCGCTATAAAACGGTACAACGAGATCTCCTCTGTTGATGATAGAGCAAGAAGTGACCGACCTCGCCAAAATAGGACGCCAGCAGTGATCAAAGCAGTTGCGGAAAGAATCCGAAGAAATCCCCTCCGCAAACAGAAAATTATGGCTCGAGAAATGGAAATACCCACAAGAACGATGTCACGCCTCATAAAACAAGACCTAAGGCTTGGCGCTTACCGTATGAGTACTGGACAACGCCTGACTGAGGCTCTGCGCAAGATAAGAGTGACAAGATCAAAGGTGTTGCTTCAAAGACACGCAAACGGACACAAAAATATTCTTTTCACAGATGAGAAAATTTTCACAGTGGAACAGAAATTTAATCGCCAAACAGCAAGATTTACGCCCAGAGCTCCAAGGAAGCTGCTGAAAAGGTTGGAAAAGTCCAAAGAGGCCATCATCCAGCTTCAGTGATGGTTTGCTGGGGAGTGTCGTATCACGGTGTTGTGATGTTTTAGAGAATGTTGTGAAGCCCTTAACTAACACCTTATTGGCGGTTAAGCACTGGATTTTTCAGCAAGACTCTGCGCCGGCTCACAAGGCAAAAACCACCCAACTTTGGCTTAAGGACAATTTACCGGGGTTTATCGCCGCTGAAGATTGGCTCTCGGGCAGCCCGGATCTTAATCCGTTGGACTACCGTCTATGGAATGTCTTCGAGGAGAAGGCTTGCTGTAAGCCTCACCGAAATATTGAGTCTCTTAAAGCTGATTTGGTGAAGAAAGCAGCTTTGCTACCACTGGAAGTCGTGCGTGCGTCGATAGACGAATGGCCGGATCGTTTAAGAAAGTGTTTCAAGGCTAAGGCCTCGGCCACGCAGTAAGCGGCTGAGCGGAAAAAAAATATAAAACATATGAAATCACATAGAAGCGGCCACGCTATGAGCGAGCGGCGAAACAAAATTCTGAGCGGCTAAGCGGCGCCGCTCAGCAACCAAATCTGTTTTAACTTTTAGTAATGTTCTGAGCGGCAAGAAGTAAAGATGGCCAAAGTAAACATTGAGTTGTTAATTTCGTGTGTGCAATCTCGACCAGATTTATGGCAAGATAGAAATGCCAATTTTAAAAATAAAAATATTACTGAGAAACTATGGAAGGAAGTTGGTGAAATTTGTGGTTTAAGTGGTAAGTTTTTATTTAAAGTTTATGTGATACATAGTTTAGTGCATAGCAAGTTAACACCTGTGGTTTAGTGTGCAAAATCAAAAAAAATACTCCGTTATTTTACTTCGAACATCCAGAGCTGTATGGGTACTTCTATTAAAACGGTAACCTGCTGCTGCTGCGTTGCCAGTTCGTACTGCGTCGTTTGGCATTGCTGATGTTACTTGTATATAGTCCAAATCACTGTCTCCATCGCACTCTCTCACAAAATTGTGCAGTATGCAAGCACATTTTATTAAATTTATCGCCGTTCTCGGTTTCGTTTCAATGTTTTTTTTGCAAAAAGCGCCATTTTGATCCCATTATTCCAAATGCACATTCTTTACATTTTCTTGCCGTTGAAAGTCGATCGTTAAAATGTTCATTTCGTGCATTTAAATCCCTCCGTGAGTACGGACTTAACAAATAAGGTTTCAAAGGATAAGCTTCATAACCTATCAAAAAATTCGGTAGTACAATATTTGATTCCGGCAGTGCTTGTGGAGGAGGCACATTAAACTTCTCAGTTTCAAGCAACGTAAATAATTTGGAACCTGCAAAAGTTCCGCCATCACTTTGTTTTCCTCTCCCACCAACTTCTATTGTGAGAAACTTTTTGTCAGCATCAGCTACAGCTTGCAGTACAATGGAGAAATAATGTATTTAATCGAAATAATGTGATACAGAGCTTGCTGGACATTTAATTTGACAATGTTTGCCATCAATACTGTCAAAACAGTTAGGGAACTTCCAACGCGTATTGTAATCGTTTGTCACTGTTTTAAGATGATCTGTTGTTGGAACAGGCATATATTCATTAACAAGTTCTTTTTATATAATAACAGAAGTATCCGAAACGATTGCACTGACTGTGCTTCTGCCCATACGAAAAGCAAATGCCAAATCCCTAAAAGAATGGCCAGTAGCAAGAAACCTGAGAATTTTATATAATATATAAATATAAAAATAATTTAAAAAATATCGTTTTTTTTAGGAGTGGACGCAAAAAACAAGTGGAAGAATCTAAAAGACACGTATCGCAAAAACCTCCAAAAAATTCCAAGACCATTATCTGGATCTGAAGCAACTTCCATTAAAATAAAATGGCCATACTTCGAATCTATGGCATTCATTAAAGATACCATTGTGCCGGATCCGACTGAGGGAAATTTGTCGGGACCTGTGGATGCTGCTGATGACCTAAACCTCACTGATATATTGGATGATTTGCTGGGCGATGAAGAAGAAGTATTAAAAAACAATACGATAGCCAACGCCCATCCGCCACATTAGCCAAAAAAAAAAGGAAGAGCTCAGCCATGGATGTGGATTCCGAATTTTTAAATTTGGAAAGGGAAAGGCTTAAGTTGTTGAAATCAGAAATGGAAAAGGAGGAAGACTGCGACAATCTACAATTCTTTAAAAGTTTATTGCCGTTTATAAAAAAAATTCCATTATTGGACAAACTGGAAGTAAGGGGAGACATCCAAACGATTATTTTGGAAAAACTTAAAACTAATGAACAAATTTGAAAAAAAAAGTTAGAAATGTAATAATAAATATAATCTGCTCTGGAGAAATAGCAATTCTTTGTTTTATTAATCTAGGACGCACTTTTTCAAGCAGCAAATCAAAAGATTCGATAGACATACGTAGATATTGCCAGAATCTATTTGGAAATTTTCGTAGATTCAAAAATAAATGATTAAATTCTCCAAACTCCGATCTTAATTGGTTGATCGGATGAACACCAAATCGTCTTCTAATTTGTACACATACAAACAATTATCCGACAGTAAAATACGACGAACTGTTCTTGACAACGGCATTTTAACTACTAATTGCTCAAAAGCAGTCGCTCAGTGCCTGGCCATACGTCGCTTAGAGCTGCCACTCAGCCACTAGCCGCTCAGCCGCTTACTGCGTGGCCGAGGCCTAAGGGTGGCCTTTGAATAATTTCCTAAAAAATGTTAACGTCAATTTAATACAAAATAAATATCGTAAAAAGAATTTTGATAAATTGTTTATTATTTGAATAAGACGTGTTTGTGTGAGGAACAGAACTTATGGCAGGACTACGTACATACATTTTTTAAGTCAAGGACTTTCTTCTTATTACACAACTTGTAATGTAATTTGCAGGTTGTAATACATACCACTTGACCTAAGTCCATGCAATACATATTGCCTTACAAGTGTTCCCACTAGTATTTTCTTCTTCGTCGTTAACAATCTCATCCGTTGCTGGGTAAAACGAATCAATTTGATTTCTATAATTATTGTCAGTGTCAAAGAATTATTTAAAATACAAATTTGATTTATAACATTATTGGTAATTTCGTTTCGTTCTTATCAAATCTCAAAGTGTGACAAAGGCCACAAGTCTAATTGTCATTATTTCTTGTTGTCTTATCAAACAAGTGTTGCGAATGATTCACGGTAAAACAAAAACAAAAAAATTCTAAATACTTTTTAAGATTGTTTACTTGAAAATCATACTAATTTTGATTAGAAAGTCGCTAAGAAGTCATCATAATAAACAAGTGAGAAATTTGTTATTTCAAAAATATGGCATCTTTAACCCACAGAACTCTATTTTTGAACACTTTGTCGAAAATCAAAGGTGATTTTTGTATCAATTTTATGTGTTTAGAATTTGTTTATTTCGCAATTTGTTATATAAACAATTTTAATAGGCAAAATGTTTAAAACAATCTTTTGGAAGTATTTAGTGGTTCCGGGATTAGAAGGTGAATAGGAAATAATTTGACCCTGGAAAAGTCTTTTGATATTTTATGATTTCATTGAGGATTTTTGAAGTAGACTTTACTAAAATGAGTTTTTGAATTTTTTCCAGGTTGTGTTTTCAAGGGCATCACCTACGCCAGCGGCGCCGAATGGACAGATCCTGAAAATCCTTGCCTCACCTACAAATGCATTGCCAGTGTCATCACAGAAACAACCATGAAATGCTACACGCAGTGCGATAACAGCCAAATAATGCCACCGCGTCCCGGAGAATGCTGTCCCACATGTTGGGGTAAGTTAACAATTAAAAAAGAATAAAAAAATAAATCAAAAATTCATAAACTACTCAAGGAAAAAAAATTTATCGAAGTCAACGGACTCAAGTATCTAACTGAAGTACCAAAAATAGACAAAAAAATTGTTAACCTATCCACGATGTCATAATTCCGATTCCGATAGAGACAACCAAATTAAAAAAAAAAAAAACCAAAAACAATCTCATGGATAAATATTTTGACACTCAATAAAAATCTTTTTCAATAATCCGATTTGGCAGCATAATCGGGTCGTAATTCTGTTTGCTCAGCGTTCCTGATGATGGTCTGCCATTTTATTATTATTTTTTTTTTTTAGATACGAGTGTTGATTAGTTTTGACACCTTAAATCTCCTGCCAAGCCTACCTACTTAGTGTTCCATCGTGATTTGGGTTGTTAATGTATATTTCCATGCAAACTCCTTGCAACATCTGTTTTGGATAAAAGATACTTAAGAGTATCGAAGATTGCGAAACATGTTATCTGAGAACTGAGAGTGCTTACATAAGTTTTTATCGATTTTCGGATTAAACCGGACTACTTTGATGATTATGATTCCTTTTGAATGGTTGGGGAAGTCATTCGATAGAGGACATTATTTTTCATATGGAACATACGAAGAAGAACTTTTATTATTGCCCCAAGAACTTCTCAAGACAGATATATAAATTGGTCAATAAAAAAAGCTTAGCAACGACAACAAAAGTCTAATAAACCTTTATGGCTAACGACCAACACAACTACGATGTTGGAATTAAGTTTATAGAGTTAATAACTTATGCCACATATGGTTGTTGAAAATAGAGTTCTCTCCATAGTGGCTCATAAGAAATTTTTATTAATAAAGTGACTTTGAAGCTTGATTATCATCAACCTAAAAGTCTGAGAGTACTTCTCCGCACAAAGTCCAATGATGAGCATTATTAAACTTGAATTTAATAAAACGGAAAAGATAACCTTTTGGTAGGGGGATAGGAGTGAATCCATCCGCACATTTAGTTCAAAGGCATAAATGTTCAGGTGCGGATATAATGGGAGGGTATGATAGGGTTTTATGACTAGGCTTTTTAAAAACAGCTGGAGATGCTCTTTTTGGAAGAAATGTTTGATATTTAAACCATATTAAACCATACTTGTAAGAAGTATTCATATGACCAAAAAAGTTAGAAAAAAATGGAAACGACTGTGTCGCATGTACTTGCTCTAATCACATTGGAAGAAATGTACATAGAAAAATTGAAATGGGATTAAAATAATTAAAAGTGTTAAGACCAAAACTTTAAGCACCATCGCAAGTATCAAATAATTACGAAAAAAATGTTTCGATTGTACGACCGATTTCGATAAAATACTATTTTTTTATTTTTTGTTTTTTGAAAAATGTTTTTTTTTTTAGTTTTCAGAACATTGAATTTTCAAAAACAATCAAGAATTAATTATGTATAAATAACAAAAAAAAAACTATTCAAAATGTTGGTATGCAGAACTAATTTAGCCAATTTTTTTTTATAATTAACGCGCGTACAAGGGATTATTTGTTTCCCTTTTAATGTAGAGCACACTGCACGGACATTAGGAAGATAGGGAGGGGAATGATAGGAGGTGTCGATTAACATTGGTTTTGAATGCTAGCAGATCAAATATCTTTTCAAATATAACATTTTACAGAAATTTAATGAACAGTTACTGAGAAAGTCAAAAAATAAAAAAAAACTGTTAGGTATATGAAAAGTACAGTTATTTTTTTTTCTAATAAAATGATAACCAATAAATTCAGCAAAGAGAACGACCTCCATGAATTTAAGAGAAGACATTGACGGAATAAATTCCATTTACAATATTGCCATACTGTGATATTTATGTTTTGTGTTGAGAAATCCAATTTTAAATTAAATTCCAAATATTAGTTTTTTTTTTAATGTTTTAATTTATAAAATCTGTACTATAAAAAAATGTTTGATGTTAAGTGTAGGGAAGTTGCAAATTCTTAAATTATAATAAAAATGCAACGAAATTGAAGTAAGTTAATTAGTTATTATAAAATAAAATTAATTAAAACATATGTAGCTAGGCATAATAAACGCCCCTGAAGATGATGAGAAACTCCAACGAAACGTCGGGATAAAATTTATGTATATGTTTTTATTTGCATAATCCAAAAAAAAAATTACCAAAAAATTATAAACAAATATTACTTTAAATAATTGGTCACATAAAAATCTATTAATTACAATATCTACAAAGCAAAATGCTCTTGAAAATGTTCATCAAAATCGTTTGAACAGTTTTCGAGTAAAATAAGGTTTTTTAACGGTTATATGTCACATAACATATACATTTAACCCTAAAAATTAAATTTCAAAAACCTCTCTGAAGAATGTCAAAAGAAACACTCATACCATATTTGAAGGTAAAGGTAGATCGTTATACACACACACCGGTAGACATTTTTTGTCATTAATTTGTTTGGGCCTCTTTGATCTAAGTCTCATGTTTGATTGTTATCTCATTTTTTTATATTCATGAATCCTAAACTCTTGCCTTATATTGCCCTCCTAAACGAAAAGGTCGTATCTAAAAAAAAAATTTAGTTTTCAGTAGAAGCTTTTTTGTAAAATTACTTAGGTTTTCAACAGTTTTTTTGAGATACGACTTTTTTTCTTAATGATTTTTTTACTTGCGATTATAGGGATTATAAGGCAAGTTTAGGATTCGTGAATATTAAAAAAATTTAGATAACAATCAAACATGACATTACGATCATAGAGAAGTCTAGAAAAGTGAAGTGATTTTAGTCCTAAAAATAACGGTACCTGCCATATGACCGTTTTGGAAAATCTTATTTTTCTCGAAAACGGCTCCAAAGATTTTAATCACATTTTTTGAGAATTTTTTGTTGATATTGGCTATAATTTGATTAGTACCACATATACGGGAAAAGTCTATTAACGGGACCTTTCATATAACGGTTTTTTTAACTTTTGGCTTTCTCGGTTACGGCTCTTTGGATTTCTGTCAAATTTTATATTTAAGAAGATCTAATTAATTTTGCATATCAAAATGTTTAATAACTTTTTTTTCTAATTAAAATTAATTTTTGAAATTTTTTTTTCAAAAATCAATATTTTGAAAACTTATCACAAAAATTATTTTAAATTTTATAATCACATGTATTTTAATAAATTCTAAAAAACTGCATACCAAAATTAAAAAAAATATAATTTTTTTTCAAAAAAATTAAAAATAAAAAACAGAATTTTATCAAAACCGGTCCTACAATTTTCGAAACACTTTTTTCATAAATTGTTTGTTATTTAAGACGTGTGATGGCATACTTCATTTTTACTAAAAACCGTTAAGTATTTTGGTTTTTAATACTTTTTTTAAGTTCAAACTGTGTTATTTTCAACGCAAATGTTACTTGAGCAAGTACGTGCGGCCCAGTCGTGCCCAATTTTTAAATACATTTGCCGGTTTAACATGAACGCCCGAACCGAAATATACAACACTATTAACGCAATTATATAATTCAAATCAGCGCCACCCAGTTGTGATTTATATCTACCCGATGGCAACGCCACCTATCGGAAATGGTTCAAACTATGCAAAGAACTTTCAAAATGGTGTGACTAAGATTAATGTATCCGTTATTCTTATAAGAATTTTTGTACTTCATCACTCTTATTTGTCTTTCAAATAAATTTGCTGTAAGACACGCTATTAGAGGTTTATTATACTGCGACTATAATCCGGCGTTGTTCTGGTATACCAAAAAAAAAATTTGTTCCTCCATTTCTTAAATTTTGAACGTCACTAATGACGTTGCTAAAGGTGTGTTCACAGCAAAGAAACATTTGCTTAAAAAATATTTCTGTAATGATTCGCATTTGTTTTTAAAAGCATTTCAAAAAAATTTCAGAAATGTTTCAGAAAATTCAGAAAAAAAAATGTTTATTTGTTTTCCATTCTAATTATCCAGTTTTGTACTTCAAGATGGATTATAAAAAAGGAGTAATGATAGCGTTTTGTCATCATGAACAAAATAAAAACAAATAAAAACAAAAACCTTTCAACTAGACTAAAATGCTTGAAAAAATAAAGAAAGATTTCCGTTCGGAAAGGGGAAACAGAGAGACATTTCATAAATGTTTCGCGAAGCGTACAGTTCTAAATAAACATTTCAGAAACATTTAAAAAAACATTTCAGAAAGAAACAATTTTTTTTTAATGTTTTTGAAATGTTTAAAAAAATATTTCTTTGGTGTGAACACACCTTAAGAAAACAAAGAAAGATTTTTCCTGTATTTATTCATTTCGTAAAAAAAATCATACATTTCCACGTTTATTCAATTTTTTTGTAACGCCATCTATCGAAAATAGTTCAAACTATAATAAGAACCTTCATAATGATGTGTAAAATTGATTTCTATTCTTATGGAAATTGTTTGTATATCGTCGATCACGCATCAAAACCATTTAAATCCATCAAGTTAATAAGCTCTGCAGAGCCATCTAGTGACGAGTTATAATAAAACTTATAGGTATAGCATATGATTCTTTTCCTTAACAAAATACATACACATTCTGGCGAACTTTTATGGTGATTAAGTGATAGTGACTACTTTGCTTTTACTGATTTGTAAACTCATACATTTTTCTGTTTCTGTTTCGTTCATAATATAATAATTCATATATTTTTAAATCTTTTTAATTGTTTTGTACCGCCAAACATCGCTTCACCTGCTTGATAGAATACAAAATCGAGCGTTAAGATTGATAGGTAATAGAACTGCCGCTGAAACAATTGCCCCACTCGAACACCGACGCAATGTTTCATGTCTTTCCTTATTTTATCGTTTCTTTTACAAAAAATGTTCACTCGAAGTAGCCAGTTGCATTCCTCCCCTTAAAAGTTTCTCCCGTAATACTCGTCTCGCAAGGAATGCTCATCAGTTCACCCTTGAGCCTAATTTCGGACGTACCGTGAAATATAGGGATTCTTTTTTTAGCCGAACGACACGAATCTGGAATAGTTTACCCGGCGGGATTTTCCCTTGCCATTTTGATCTGCAAACATTCAAAACCAATGTTAATCGGCACCTCCTATCTCTCCTCTCCCTATCTTCGTAATGCCCGCGCAGTGTGTTCTACATTAAAAGGGAAACACATAATCCCTTGTGCGCGCGTTAATTATAAAAAAAAAAAAAAAAAAAAATCTATCGGATATTTTTCAGACTATGCTAAGAATCTTGTAAATTGCTAAGGAAAGATTGATATTCCCACATTCTTATGAAAATATATGTATATCGACTCTTGTAATGTTTTTTTCAATATATTTGCCATACGCCACCTGCGCCACCTATTAAAAGCTTATGTCTAAATCAAGCGTTATTTAGTATACCAAATAAAAATGTTACTCTGCATTTCTTAAATTGCGAACGGCGTTAACTGAACCAAAAACTTATAAAAATGATCAATATCATTTACATAAATCAATCAAATTGATATGCTGCAGCGCCATCTAGTGCCGAGTAATAACAAAACTAATAGATTTAAAACCTCTTTGGTGAAAAATTACCTGTGAGCTTTCATGGTAATTGAACGAGTAGTTTTAGAGTTTTTGGAAAAGAAAGACACTCTTGTTGAATTATTGTTGTTTCTTATACTCGTACAAATTCATCTTTTTTCACACAAAATTAATGGTTTTGTAACGCCACCTAACGGATTTGTTTAAAATTATGCTAAAACACATTGAAATTGTGTGATATAAATTCATATACCCCCATTCTGATAGAAAATTAAGTAATTCGACTTTGTTAATATTCTTTTAAATATACGTAGTATGCAGTACGACACGTGCGCCACCTGCTGCAAATTTATTTTACCACGTCTATAAACTCTTCATGAGTACAGGGAATAAGCTGAAAAAGTTGTATCGCAACAGAATGAGCGGTATGGCAGTGTTTGAAATACGAAAAAAATAAATGTCAATAATATGTTTTACTTCCGATTATAGGTACTTTTATGCAAGTTATGCATGTAAATTAAAAAAATTGACATAATAATCAAACATGACATTAAGATAATAAAGAAACATATTTGATTTACTTGCAAAATTCTGTCCGCCTGTCCATCTATCTGCATGTACGGATGTATTTGGGCCGTGTGTCAGCAATAACGCGGCGAATGTTGTCAGTCTATTCATATTAAAATGCCAAACCAAACTAAGCATAAATCAAATGACAGCTGTCAAAAAGACCAACTCCAAAAAAAGTATTGCCATACTGAAAACCACACGTCTAAAAAAAACACCCTTTATAATAAGTAAAAGCTTATTTATTTTTCTCGAAAACGGCTCCAAGAATTCTTATGAACAAAAATCAGTGCACTTTTGTAGGTGAAGAAGCAAAAATTAAAATGGTGGGCTAAAACGGTACCTCCCATAGGACCGTTTTTTTTTTTCTTTGACTATCTCGAGAACTAGTTAACCTATTACATTCAAAATTGATATTCAGGAATATGTAGATAGCCTAAATAATTTAACAATAAAATATTTTGAAAAACTTTATTGTTGTATTGTTAATAATTTAAAAAAAAATATTTTTGAAAAATCAATATTTTGAAAACGGGTAGCTGAATTTTTTTTCAAATTTTGTTTTAAAATGTAATTTATTTTTGTGCTTAAAAGTTTTCATTCTTGAATTATTTTCGTTTAATTTAAAAAAAAAACCTTTTATTTAATAACCGTTCCTACAATTTAAAAAAAAAAAATCAAACATGGTCACATTGTTTAAAAAAATAAAATGGCGTTTAAATTATTCCTCTCAAAACTATTTTCATTACTTTTTTCGAACAATCAAAAGTCACAAAAATCGAACTTTAAACTTCTCTTAATAATTTTAAAATTTTATTCGACGCTGTGACCGCACATAAAAGCAAGTACGTGCCATCCAGTCGTTCAATTTGTTTCATATTGGATAAGGAATACAAAAAAGTATTTTTCAAATATTTGAAAAATAATTTTGAGATTGTTTTTAATTTATAATTGTTTTCCCGCCCCTAAAAAAGGGTTTCTTAAAAATTTGCTATGTCTGCATACAAACCACGAATATAAAGAACTGTCAAGAAAATAAAAGAGAACTCACAAAAATTATTTCCCCTTCAGCAAAAAAAAAAAAAAAAAAACAGCATCCGGCCCTGTAAATGCCACACACAACACTTTCTACATTATGTTTTCTTGCTTCACACGCCATCTAACATATTTTTTTTTAATTTATTTTTTCAATTTCATCTTATCATTGGGTAATCATTTTATTTGAATATAATTCTAATAAACATTTTGAGAAACATCGACTTTAATGACAGTTTTTTGAGATATTGAGGTTATTAAATTAATTCCATACTCTACGGTCTAGACTAGAGTAGACTTGACTATGAACATTCAGTTCGTTTTTTGAGCATAAATTATTTCAAAATCAATTCAAATCTTTGCTTTTTTATAGAATGGCTTATCTTTGTATCATTTGTAGGACAATTTAAGGCAATTTAAGAATTTCAAACACAAGTCTTGAATTTTAAACTAAATAGTTTAAGCAATGGATATAAGAATATTTTAATTTTAATGCTGGTAGGAGCACTAGATTTAAGATTATGTTATTTTTGTAAGCCTCTAATACACTCTAAAACGATCATTAAAGTGCTTGACTAGCCCGGGAGCTCTAAATCAGATGAATTCTCCTTGCACATGTCTGACTATCGTCATGTTTCTTCACTCATCACTCATCACGTTCGTAATTATCAGAGACCTCTAGTCGTTTTGACCCATCGGTTATTTTGTTTAAGTCCTGTTCCAAGAATTGAGGTGAACAGAACTCAAATTAAAATGGGATGACGCCTTAGCCTTACCACCACACTTAGCAACTAAGTGACTGAACTTCCTAAGCTACCTCATCTCATCTCATCATTGAACAACGTAGAATTCCATGAATCTTCAGATGCTTCATCATTGGCTTATTATGTCGTTGTCTATGCTCGCTGTAAAATTGCTAAAAACGCATACAAAATCATTCGTTTATTCTTTTTTAGCCGCACCACACGAATGTTGAACGCTTTGCCTGGCTCCTTTATCATTATTCCACTAAAATATATTTTATTTACCACTCTTCTTCATCTGCAAGATAATTGATATGATATGATGACTAACGAATCCCATTAGACCACCCAGTTGCAGTTCCTGTTAAATATTTTATTCCCAATCAACATTTCCGTGCAAAGAATTCAACTCTATTAGACAAAAACTTCACACAAATTCACCACAAATCATCTGCTCGTTTCCGATTAAGTTGTTAAAATTATCACAACCACAACCCTTTTCACCGATGATATAGCAATTTATTACCCTACGCTCCTCCCATGACAGCAGTCATAATCACATCGTTAAGCCACCCAAAAGGCCACTTCCAAAACCACCAAAACAAAATCCACTCGATGACAGCCATAAACGACGATACCGCCATATGCATATGTGATCCGGCACAAAACAATCTGACCTGCCAAATGAAGTTGTCGAGAAGTCCAAATAAATTCATTGGCACTCTAATGGGACGACTTAGGACAAAATTTACGACACACAAGCCCATCGCTGCCGCGCCACTGTCCTCATCGTCGTCGTCGTCCTCTCATCTCATCGCCGAAACAAGATCCTTATTTTGGAAACTTTTTTTTGTTTTTATTTGGTTTTTAGTGTGTGTGTCCCGTCCAGTCTGAGCCATCATCAGCATGAACATCGGAGGAAGCCATCTCAATTTACGAGCCAAAAGTTCCACCTTGTTAAGCAATTTTGTACCATAAATTATTCTAATTAGTATGCGGGGATGTTTTGGGCAGCGGCGCGGCTGCGTTACCCCAAACCCAAAGTGGACCACCAGAACACTGCCAAATAACAAAATGCATACCAATGAAACCAAAAAAAATTGGCCAAAGATACACTCCAAGGCAGAAGAATGAATGCCTTGAGGGCAAAGATACCAATGGAGCGGGCCGGGCCGGCCCATCAAATTGTATCAAGAACGATAAAATGTGACCACCGGTCGGCGCGACGACGTGTGCGGTCGGGCCCTTTGCGAAGGTAAGCTCTTGTTGTGTATCCATAACACAATGGCCCATCTCGGGCAGCAGCCGCAAAATAATGGGATCGTCTCTGGGAGATCAGCCTCTGTGCGTCCGTCCATCGATCTTATGGGCCGGAACGGGGGACGGACGCGAGTAACCATTTAATTTTGTTTTCCTTTCTCTATGGCCATGTCGAATGGAGTTAACAAAACGCTGCTCAGGCTCAGACCCTTAATCGATTGATTTCGGCTTGAATGGCACAGGTAGATACTTTGGAGCCATTCTTTCGTGTGTGTGGCTTGCAGAAAGGATTTGGCGCGGGACATGCGATGGGGCGGCATAAAACAATTCTGGAATATGTCTTTGGCCATGTCTGTGAATTAAGTTATTATAATCAGCCGCTTTGGGTCACGATATTCTTCTTCTCGACTGATCGGAGGCTGGAGGCACCCCAAAGACTTGTTGATTCATCGTAACGTTTTGCCAAACAAAAAAGGACATAACCGCCGCCGCCGCCGCCGCCGATTCTTTGAGATTCTGGCCACCATGACTTTAGAGCATTCTGTTCTGCATTGTGTGCCTCGGTCGGTTTATGCGGCAGCAATGCGGCTGAAGAATTGGCTTTCGATTGATGTTGGGAATGCGATGTGGAGGGTTTGCACTTAATAAAGTGATGTTCTGTGGATATTGGCGATCAGGTAGGTACGAGAGTTGGTTTCGAAGAAGGGGGACATCAGAATGAAGCTCGAGTTCGTGGGAAGAAGATGTTGCGTGTTGTAGGTATACAGAATGTCTGCGGAGATCGTACAGGATAACCATGAGATAACTGATACATTGTTGGATGGTTTCAACATGCCAAATCACAAGCACCAGCACGAGGAGACCTTTCGGCGCCATTTTTCAACTTTTCGTTCTTTTTTTTTGTTCTTTTTTGATCGATAAAAAAGGAATGAGGTTATGTGAAGAGCAAGCGTAGACTTTTGGTGGCCAATTTTGGGTGCAGGGATCATTTGAGACAGAGCGTCGGTTGAATTTGGGGATAGGAGAGGTTTTATTGGCACATACCTATGGCGGAGGTCTGAATTGATTTCGGAAATTAGGGTTGTTAAAAAGATAATTAGGAGATGTTAGGACTTTTGTATACATTTCTGATTTCGTTAGTTTTTTTTTAAGTATTTGATTTGATAATTAGCAGTGTTGGGATGAAAATCAAATTTAGACTTCCTTAAGGACTAAAGTCTATTCTTCTAGCTTTTAAGGATCACCGAGGGCCAGATGCTTAAAAAACTTTCTAATGGATTTTTTAAGTACTTCTAACGAATTCTACATTTGATATAAAAAAAACGTTTCTACATATTTTTATCGATGTAACTGAGTTTAAACACTAAGTACGGGAAGTTTGTGATTTTTTTTAATTGGCTTATTTAAGAAGAAGTGTAGCAACATTATATAATAATAATATTAAAGTTATAGGATAAGAATAAGCAATCCTTAGGAATTTCAAAGAACTACAATGTAAGCAAAAATTGTTGAATGAGAGTTAGCATAATTAGTCCTCAAGGTTCGTAGTGTTACTCAGCACTCTGTTTCATTGTTTCTTAAATGACCAGTCAGCAGTTAATATATTATGGATATAAAGGGTCTTTCAATAGAAAGATCCGAAGATTGACAGTTGATAGATAGCGGCCATCTTGTTGAAGCTACATCTGTCATTTTGGCTGTCATTTATTCAGTCTGTTTTGCCAAATCACTATGGATGGATATGACATTCAACAACACGTGCAAATGATAAAATTGTTTTATCAAATGGGTGTTCTGTTCGAGCAACGTTCCGCGCGCTTCGTACGGTCTCCATAATCGTTCTACCGAGAGGACTTTTCACAGTGTCGTGGATAAATTTTAGTCCACTGGTTTCAGCCATCAGCATCAACCAACACCCCTTTGTTGACAAAACGCAAGATCTGCCGGAAACATCGCCGCCGTCCGTAAGAGTGTCGCGTCGCTCACAAGAACTCGGCCGTTCCCAGGCCACAACTTGGCGAATTCCGCGTACAAAATTGAACTGACCCAGGAGCTGAAGGTAAACGACCATACACATCGAAGTGTGTTCGCTGAATTGGCTCTGAAGCAGTTGGCAACTGACTCAAATTTTCCCATTTCTGGTTGAATGGGTACAAAATTGTCGATTTTGGGATGATACCAATCCACATAAGATCCAAGAGGGTCCAATAATACATTCCGATAAAGTCACTGTTTGGTGTGGATTTTGGGCTGGCGGCTTATTCGGTCCATATTTCTTTGAGAACGATCTTGGCCAGATCATCACCGTCAACGGCGAGCGCTATAGGTCGATGATTACCAATTTATTTTGGTCTGAATTGGATGATATGGACACCAACGACATCTGATTTTAACGGGACGGCGCCAAGTGCCACATTGGACATTCAGCACTAGCGATGCATGGTCATCTTACGAGGAGGTGATGTGAACTGGCCACCGAGATCGTACGACTTGACCGCATTATACTTTTTCTTGTGGGGTGTTCTTAAGTCGCAGGTCTATGCGAATAGGCCACAAACAATGAATGTCAATTGAAGTCCTTATGAACATTTATTTAAATCTAACGTTTCTTCCCAAGAGAAGATCTATGATCTATAGAAAAACCTTCAAATTACGATTACAAGCGTAGCTTAAGGGAGACTGAATGAAGTGGCGGAAAAACTCAGGCATTTTATGTATTTGAAAATTGTCTCCTTAGATTAAATGGAAGGTTCTACACGGCAGTTATCATTCAGCGCGCACTTACATTTTACAATGAGCTGAAATGAAGTTTTAGGAGTGACAACGCGTGATCGTGGATTCAGAAAATCTAAAGAAGCCTCTACATAAAGAACACCACTTTGGACAAAATAACGAATGACCACCTAAGCTAGCTAGAAGTCCTGAGAACCCAGCTGAAAAGGCAATATTATACCATGTTCCAACACTTTCTTAAAGGTATGCGCAAGAACTCTTGGATCAAACAAATGCAACAACTCCTGCATTAAGTTGGCCTCAAATATGGAACACTAAGGCCACGACGCCTGCGGACGTCAACCTAGTTAACCCCACAGGTAAAGCCTTAAAGCGAAGCAGTGAGGTAAGGGAGTGTTATGGTTTTGGTGATGTGGTTCTTGTATACGGTTGGCCGGCAAAAGTTGTATAAGTATAATAACTTAATTTAACTGATTAAAGTTGATCGTTGAAAAACTATCCAATCAGTTTGTTTTACACTTATTAGGTCACCTAGTTCATAGCTATACTTAGTTGGACCCAATCAGGATTTTTTTTTTATTTTTTTTTTCCATTTACTTAAGTCAACGTACAACGTACAATGTATGCCAACCAGCTGCTTAAGTTTGAAGATTTTAAAGAAATGTGATCCAGGTCTAAAAACCAACTTAACATAACTATTGAGCTATTGACCAATAGCTTTATTTGCAATTGAGTATTATTATGTTTCATCCGGCTCGAAGAACCATATTTTTTTCTATAAAACATTTATATTGACAATGGCAATTAACGAAAATAAAGAAAGGTTTCGTCAAAAGAAAGATAGTAATATTTGATGTTTGTTTGATGAATAAAAGTGGCAAGATGTTGAAATAGAATAAAACAAGCTGTGTGTAAAGTATTAGCAAAAACTGTTTTTATTTAGAAGACACATGTATGCCGTTACATCGCACGAATCCGAATGGTTTAGTTTTCAATAGATCATCAGGTAAAAAAGGTGTTTAGGTCTTACTGGAGAAGGGAGGAGTCATGAAATAATTCGAGATCACTTTTATTATTTTAATGTTATCAGAATAAATAGAAAGATCAGAGTAGGAAATAATACTAACCATCATCATTGATGACGAGCACAAACAAGAGTGGGCCAGAGATAGCTGCCCTGAGGAACCCCTGTGAAGATAAAGATTGGGTCAGACACCGCCATTCTAAAGATAACTCTGTATATACCTTTCTTGAGGTATGATTTGATCCATTTGATAAACAATGGTGGAAAACCGAAGGTTGTACGTTTTAGATGCGTAATTTGGTGATTGATCTTGTTGAATGCCTTACTAAAGTCAGCAATTATAACATCGAAATTAGGTCTCTTTTTCCAGGGAGATGAGTGTCGTACAGAATAATTGGATAAGATTAGTCGTAGTTAACCCATCCGTTTACAAACCGTGTTGTAGAGGAGAAACAAACAATTTAAATTTAATATAAAATGAATCACAAACTATGCTTTTCAGAGCTTGGGTATAGCGGAGAGCTTAACAATCGGTCGGTAGTTTGAGATCTTACTCCTTGTTGCTTGTGAGAATGACAGTAGAAAGAGATTTAAAAAGGGCGATGGCTTTAGTGTTATATTCACCTTAAAGGCATTTGTCCATTGTGGTTTGTTAGCATAAACATGCGACTTCACTAGTCCTCACAAGAAAAAGTCTAGCGGATTCGAAGGGAACCAAACTCTCACCTTTTGAGGACACTTTGTCACCTGGTGAACCTTATTTGGGTTAGTGTCATCCCATATACTTGCTTGATATTCATTCAAAAATGCACTCTTTGCTAAAAAAATATGTCGGCCAAAATTGGGGTTCTCCTCCGAGAGATCCGAATCCTAGTCAGCAAATAAGTGGCATAGTCTATGGTCATAAACTTTAAGCTCATCGATTTAAGGAATCGACCGCCTCGGTTCCTGCTTTACAGTTTCACCGACCACCAACATTGCGTTCTTTTGACTTATAAATGTTGACTAATTGATTAGCGAACGGATAGTATCAAACTTGGTCACCAAATGTTGAAGAGTCAACTGTAAAGGGCCACCATGTCTACCTTACAATTGACGGTGCGTATGCACTAACGAACATTACGACGTGCGACTTGCCTTACCATGGGAGTTTGCCATCAGTAACTGAACAATAAACAACAGATTTTGACAGATGTCACAAAAAGAAGCCAATTGAAAATCTCAACTATTTCAAATACAAAATTGTTATTAATTTTATTTCTATCATAAAACATCGCTTAAAACATATGTAAGTTGATTTTACAGCTGTCATAGGGATCAGCTAATTTTGTCCTTTTTTTAATTTTTTCATTTTTTGGAAACTCTTTCATTGTTCTGTTGCTTCTTTGTTCCCTATAGAAATTATGCATTATTTAGTTCCAATAAACTATAACCTAGACAATGCCTTGTTCCAACCAAGACGACGGTCCTTTGTTTCTTTAATAATCACATTCTATATCCACTCAATCATCCCAGACAAGCTGTTTCCTCGCCATGACTTCACCGCAAGATATGTCATGTGGCGGCTTACCTACCTTGAAGATACAAAGTACCACTTTACCTTTAAAACAAATTCACAACAACAACAAAAAGATAACCACTCACCAGACCAATATCTACGCCCCTAAACCAATTTTATCTTTTTTCAAAAAAAAAAAAAAACAAAAAAACAAATTACAAAACAATCAACCAACTGAATTAAAAAAAAAACAATCCCATCTCGCGCTTAATCCTTCGTTGAGATGGGATGAGACATGGGAAGTCTCCCATCAGACATCTTACACACAAAACCGATGTTCGTCCGGACAATCCAAGACCTGACAAATTACCCCCTTTAACCGGGGCCAACTAATGGACTCATATCGTAAACTGCTCGAAATTAATGACCGTGCAGCATTCCTGATCCGCTTCAAAGGTATTTTTGTGTGGTTAAAACTACAGCCGCCTCCTTTTGTCTCTCCGCATCCGGTGTGGCAGTACTTATCCGGTCTGGTCTTCTGTGTTTACCTAAAGACGACCCCACTTCGGCTGCTTTGTCATGATCGAAGTCGATTTAAAATTAACATTTAGTGATATTTAATTTGGCTAAATTAAAACTGCACAAAAAAAAAACAATCGAAATGTCTTAATGGATGACTAAGGTCAACAACGACACAAAAGCCCTCGATTGGGGGCGCTACCACAACATTCCACACACAAATCACACACCGAATCGCCTGGGAAGACGATAAAAATTATTGAACATTTAATGGAGTTTTTTTGTTGTTGTTGTTTTGTTGTAATTTTGCTGAAATTTTTATTACCAATTTGGAAATTCATTAAACTCGAAATGGGAAGCCGACGATGATGATGATTTTATGAGCCACAACAACAACAACACAGAGCGACATGGAGGGATTAGTGAGTTTGATCAAGTGCCAGACACATGCTCCTTGATGTCTAGCGAGGATATGCAGCACCAAGGCAGCCAGCATGACGCAGCTTTGCCCGCTTAATGGATGCTCTGTGGTGCTCTCACAGGAAAAGGAAGTTCATTAAACTACACAACACTCATGTCCTTGTTTTTAGATGTTTATCGCTTTTAATGCATTTCTCCTTTTATTTCTTTCTCTGGAGTTTTGTGTTTTATTGAGGCGAATTCCTGTGGCAAGATACCTACCGACTTACTTACTATTTTATGGTAATGGAAGGTAAATGGTCTGGGGTCGCTCCTTTTCTCAGTTACAGATTGATTAATGCAAGTTATTTGGGGTTTTTATCTTTTTTCTTCTGTGCTGGTATGGGTGAGATTATCCTTGAGTTTGAGTGAGTTGTGCTTTGAGTTTTTTTTCCTTTTCTGTCCTGGAATGAAATAATATGTACCACCGGCTACGACTAGGTGTGGGCGCGAAGATGGATGTCTTGTCACCGGAGATTGGAATGATGTCGGTCGAGGGGATGTGGAGGCTTAAATGTGTTGGGAATGAGTAAAGCCCAGGGATAAGTCCTTATAATTGATTGGCAATTATGGGATTAGTTCTCGGAGTCAATGTCAGAAGACCTCTTCTTTTGTTTGTATTTTGTTTGATATTTTTTTCTCGTCTCCACACTTGAAACACCTCTTGCGCCATCTATTGGTTAATATTTTGACATATGAGACAAAACAGAATGAGAAAGAAGATTTTTATTTGAGCAAATGTTAGTCTCGAAATTGACAATCAAACTCATACCTACCCATTATTCATTTACAACATGTTTTTTATCATTCCAGGTTGCAAGATCAATGGTCAAACAGTTGCTGAAGGTCAAGAAGTTGTGGCGTCCATCGATGACCGTTGCTTGGTGTGCAAGTGCTCGGGCAGAAAGTTAACCTGTGCCAAAAAGACTTGTCCGGTGTTGCAGTGTCCTATATGGAAGCAAGTACAACATCCTGATGAATGTTGTCCACGTTGCACAGAGAAACGGGAATTCATGCAAGTGCAAGGTAAGAAACCGCTTAATTTTTCACACAATTTTTTAAAACTTCTTCTATCTTTCTTCTTCAGGAAAATGTATCTTCAATCAAAAAGTCTATACCGACAAGAAGCACTTCATACCTGATCGATGTTCGAACTGCACCTGTTCGGATGGAACATCGATTTGCCGTCGCGAAACTTGCCCCATACTGGAGTGTTCTCCGGAATATCAGGAAATGGACTCTGATGGTTGTTGTCCACGTTGCATGACATCTGAAGCTCGATCCGAATGTGTCTACAATGGGACAACCTACCAACATGATGAGACTTGGAACATGGGACCGTGTCGATCATGTCGTTGCAATGCTGGTACTATTCGTTGTGCCGAAATGAAATGTCCACCAATTAAATGCAAATCCAATGAGCCGATTGTTATACCACCGGGACAATGTTGTCCGAAATGTGTGGAAACAGCTGGAACCTGTACCGTTTTTGGTGATCCGCATTTTAAGACGTTCGATGGGAAGTTCTTCAGCTTTCAAGGGTCCTGTAAGTATCAGTTGGCAGCTGATTGTAGAGATCATACGTTCACTATACGACTTACCAATGATGGGCGACAGACAAAACGGTCTTCTTGGACGAAAACCATCACCCTTAAGATGAGAGGTGTGAGAGTTACTCTGGGACAGAAACTCCGGGTAAAAGTGAATGGCAGCCGAGTCATCCTGCCATACTCACGAGGACCGATTGTGAGTATCGAACGTCTAACCGAAGGAATTCTTCTCAAAACAGACCTTGGACTGCAGTTGGAGTGGGACGGCAACAATTTTCTGCAGGTACAAGTTCCATCGAGCTACAAAGGCAAATTGTGCGGTCTGTGTGGCAACTTCAATGGCATCGGACGAGATGATCTCACTTCCCGCGATGGTTCCAACCATTCCGACACAGAAGTTTGGCGTTTCGCCAATTCTTGGAAAGTCGGTGGCCCCAAAGCATGCAGTCGCAAGAAAGAGAACATTGCAGTGCCACCAATATGCAAGCAGCGACGCAGCAGCATGAACTGCAAACCACTAATGGAATCCGAAGTATTTGGAGACTGTGATAGTAGGCTTAATCCCCGCAACTACTTTGAGTCCTGCAAAATGGACACGTGCGAATGCAAGACAGGCATGTGTCAGTGTGACAGCTTTGCTGCTTACGCCCACGAATGCAAGCGACTGGGAGTGAAAATACCCGATTGGCGATCGGCGACAAATTGTCCCCTGGGGGTCCATCGCAAGGCCATGCATCAAACTGTGCCATTCAACAACAACAACCTAAGCGATGGCAAACAATTGTACAGAGGTGGAGGAAGAGGTGACGGCAGCTCGTCTGGCATCACAAACCATCTAGCCAGACAGTCCAAAAAGCGGCTGCACATGCAAATGCAGTCCGAAGAGCACGAATTCTTCACGAAGCATATACCAAAAGCATTGCGTATACCGAAATCACCAGATCGAACGCCCCCGCCACTGCACTAGGGTAAGCGCAGTCAGGCAGGCTGGATTAAATTTTAATTGCGGTTTTTTATTACCGTTTTACTAACTTAACTATTTAATTGTAATTTTTTTTTTATTTTTTTTATTATTTATTTAAGTTAATTTTTTTTTATATTATTTAATATTTTTTTAAGTGATATTAACTTATCGTGTAAGTTTTAGTGAGAAAAAGTGAGTGAAATATAGAAAAAAAAATACAAAAAGAAAAACAATATTCCTTAAAAAAAAATTATAAAAGCTGCAAAACAGTCCTGAGCCAAGATGGGAGGTATTGTGGTAGAGATTAGCATTGGATCGGGGATTGCGCCAAAAGTGGGGCATGGCTTACAGGTTTTCCTAAATATCGACAAACGATCTCAGAATCATGGTACAAAATTGGAATTACAATAGGAATTTTTTAGCGGGAGTTATTCAAATAGTACAAACCAAACACCCATTACGTGACATCTTTTTTATTTCAGTTTTATTAACGGGGGTTTTTACCCCCTTTTAATTCACACTACAAACAAAACTCTCATTTAAACGAATGCAGCTATTCTTAAAACCTTACATCAGTAGCTTATAGCCTTTGTTTTGCTTATGCCACCAGCTTCAATTTAAAGAATAATTTGGGTTTCTTCGTATTATATCCCATTTTTGAACACATTTGGTTCAAATTTTATTCAATTTTTGTATTAAATTTCTGAAATTTTCAATACATTTCTCAACATCTCTAAAAAATTAATTTTAGCTTTCAAATGTAATTTTGTTTTTTGTAGAAAATACTTTAAGAGGCTTTATGAGCCAACGTTGGGCGCCAGTTAAAATGTTTAGTTTTTTTTTTATTATATTCATTCTTCTAATAAGTTCAAAAAAAAACATAGTGTTTACAACGTCTAAAAGATTTCTTTTAAGAAATTCTTTTTGGTGGTCGCTGTAGGGCGCCAGTTAAGATTTAAAATTAACAAAACAGAACTAATTCATTCTACTAACATTTTCAATATTTACTTAGAAATTACCTTGTTTTCAGTGTTAAGAGAGTGCATATTTCAATGGAGTTGTGCGGGAGGCGACGCTGTGCGGCGCCAAATAAAACTTTTATTTTTGTAATGAAATTAATTCATTCAGGTTGAGAATTGAAGACACAAGCACATATAAAACAAACAATCTTTATGCTACTGAGAATTTTTTAGAACTATTTTCAAGAGGATTTTGGTGGCCGACGTCGGGCGCCAGTTAAGATTAAAAATGTATAAAACATATATAATTCATACTTATAATTAATTCAAGATCTAGTTAAAAATAGCTCTGTCAACAGTGTAAGGGGATTTTCTCCTTTCAAGCATATTTCAAGAGAGCTTCGGTGGTCTCTCACAGTTGGGCGCCAATTAAGAATTTGTATGTCTCTAATGGAATTAAATCATTCTCGTAAGGAATTTGTATAGTTGAGAAGTTCTAAGAATATTTTTTAAACAATTTTGTTGGCTGACGTTCGGAGCCACTCAAAGTTTTAAATTTGTGTAACAGAATTTATTCGTGGGAACTTATAACTTCAAGATCTACTTTGAAATAACTCTGTTCACAGTGCTAAAAGGAAACTGCTTTGAGAACATATTTTAAGAGAACTTTGTTGGGCGCTAATTAAGATTGTTTGTTTTTGTCTTATAGAATTAAATCATTCCGGTAAGGACTTAAAGATATAACGAGAAGTAACATAAACACTAATTGTACTGAGAACTTCTAAGAATAATTTTAAGGGATTTTGGTGGCTGGCGTTGGGCGCCAGTTATAATTCAAAATTCCTCACAGATTATATAATTTTTGAACTAGGTTTAATATGAAAGGCGGAACAAAATGCTCACAGTATCTAGAGATTTGTTAGAGTATTTTCAAGAGGGCTGTGGGGCCTATAATGGGCGCTAATCAAGATTTAAAATACAATTTACAGAATTTCGTTGTTGAACTAACTTCAAGATGAAATCAGAAATTATATTGTGTATAGCGTCTAAAGATTTTTTTCTTAGAAAATTTCTCGAAAAAGGTTTGGTGGCCCACGTTGGGCGCCAGTTACGACCTAAAACATTTATAGTAGAAATAACATGCCAATTAGCTGTTTTTTTTTTAATTCAACTCATGCTTAAAACCCAACAAAGTTCTTTGAATTAAATGCCAGAAAAATAAAACTGCGTTGAGTGAAGTGTTCAAGTACATCTGAATCGTAGTTACATAAATTTTTACTTATTTTTTTCTTTTAATTCAAACTATTTTAATATCATTAATTCAAAGCTTACAATAAAATGTCCTCTTAACAATCTCTTCTCCAATCGAATCCCTCAGGACTGTCAAAACGTTGGAAAAAAAAACAAAGCTGTTACCAATTTTCTTATATTAGAAAAAAAAAAACAAATTAGGCACTTTAAGAAACAAAAATAAAAAAAAAAATAAAAACAAAATGTGTTATCGGAAAGGATTCACATAACAGACAAATCAAGTTCCAAGCGTAATTTTAAATCTCATCTCATAATATCTTAATTATTTTTTTTATTTGTATTTTTTTTTAAGTTTTAAAAATAAAAATAAATTTATTTTTTTTAATAATTTATATTAAATGCAAATTTCGCATATGAATTCATTTTTACATAAAACAAAACTTACAAAACAGTTTTAACTTAACACAAATTGTATATGTGTTTGTGTTTATGTTTATATTTTATTGGAATTAAATCATTGACCGACAGAAAAAAATATACAAAATAATTTTTTTTGAATTTTCTAAAAGCCATTGTTTTATTTAATACATATAATTTTTATTTTAACATTATAACTAAGCTTAAGATGTACATTTTTTTTAAGGCATGATTATTTTTAAGTTAACTAATATTGTAAAATATTAGTTCTCGCTATGTACCTTAATTATATTTTTAAGGAATTTCTTAAGAACAAAACAAAAAACAAAATAAAAACATGAAAAACAGAACAGAAATATTTAAAATGCTATTTTTTGTTTAGCTATGTGTATTTTTGTTATTATTGCATAAATGTTGTGATCAGAATTACGGTGATTTAATTGTCTTAAGGGGAATTGAAATACAAAACATACGGCAACACTAGCGACTTTTTTTTTTTTTTTTTGCTTACAAATTCATTATGAGAAAACAATCGCATAATTGTTCCCTTTACTGCCAATTCACCGCAATACCATGTAAACGAGTTACTTAACGTTCCAAAAAACACAAACTTCATGTGTTTTTTTTATAAAAATAAAGGAAATACACTAAATAAAAAATAATCAACAAAGAATATTGAAAAGAGTCTCTCCTTAAGTGCATATGAAAGCACGCCATTGTAAATTCATCACATTTGCCATTTTTTTAAATAAAAAAATTATTAATAACAACGAGAAAAAACTTACAAAGATCAATGTATTTAAATTTTATTTTTAATTAAAATAAAACAAAAAACATATATAATTAAAAAAATTATTTTTAAGCTAATTTATTGCAAACTACTTGATAATTCTACTTAAGTAAAGTAATATCATTAGACAAAAATTAAATACATCCACACAGATAATAGTTCCCTTCTTTTTCTAGTTCTTAAGGTTAAAAACAAAATGAAAACATCAACTAATAATTTAATGCAAAACAACAAATATAAAAAAATTATTTAATTTAATGAATAATGCACACAACAGTATTTTGCTTATAAGAAAATAATAGTATACACAAAATAAGGCGTAACTACTCAAACACGTAGTTTACATTACTAACGAAATTAAATGTTTTTATTATAAAATATAAACTTAAATAAAAAAATTAATAAACTAAATTTAAATGTTAAACATTTTTTTCTCTAGCACCAGCTTTTACAAATAAAAAAAATATAAAAAACTTAATCGCAACATATTTAAAAAAAAAAAAAAAAAAACTTTTTTGTACTATTTTTTGCCAAAAAACAGCATCAATTTTAACTTAAGACTATAAAAACAAATTCTTTTCAAAATTATAATTATCTTTGTAATATTATTATGATCAGATAACGCACCCACACATACCCATACAAAAATTGTATTTCATGACATTTTATATTAATGAATGTATACCACCTTTTAATTTAATTCTAAAATAAAATAAAATAAAACATAATAATATGGATATGTAGACCGAGAAAATTTATAAAAAAAATTAAAACAATTTTGTGATTGAAATTATTTTAAAATTATCGTTTTTTATGTTAAAAAAAATTGTTTTTGTGATTGAAATTATTTTAAAAAACAAAACTATTGTCTATTATTTGTTATAATACATTTTTTTAAAAAATTTTGTTGGAAAAAAAATAATTTAGCAAATACACACAAAAAGTGGAAATATGCTAAAAAAAAACGAAATAATAAATATAAAAAATAATTAAAAAAATAATTTTTTTGGATTTTAATTTTGCGTTCAAGTTGTAAGAAGATTTTATAGAATTCTGGATTTAAGGCATTTTAAATATTTTTAGAATGAAGTAAGTATCTTTAAGAAAACGTAAGACACGAACCGGGTCAACGGCCAGTTGATCAAGGAACTCATCACCATTTTGTCCAATTGACAGAAATATGTTTGTAACAATAAAATTGCGATACACTTCTTAAGGCACATGGCTTTCCTTATTTTATCTTTTCTTTTTTAAAAAATGGGTACGAATGGGTCGCACGTATTTGCTCTTATGTGCCTAATCAAATTGGAAGTCAAGATCTTTGATAGAAATATGTAACATTAACGTAAAAAAATCACACGTTCTGAACCTATTAAAAAAGTCAAAACTGCATTCCTCAACATCATCATCATCGGCGCAACAACCGGGATCCGGTCCGGGCCTCCTTCAACAAATTTTTCCATACATCCCGGTTGCTGGCCGACGCCATCCAATTGCGCACCCCAAGGCTTCGGGCGTCCTGGTCTACGCCATCCTTCCAACGTAATCAAGGTCTGCCACGTTGTCTTCTACCATAAAAAGTACCGCAAAAGACTTTCCGAGTTGGTTCCTCTTCGTTCATGCGAGCTAGGTGTCCAGCCCACCGGAGTCTACCGAGCTTTATTTTTTCAACAACATCTGCTTCGAGATAGATTTCATACAATTCATGATTGTATCTTCTCCGGAATCGTCCTTCCTCACACACGGGGCCAACAATTCTCCGTAAGACTTTTCTCTCGAACGCGGATAAGAGATCAAAGTGCCTTTTTGTAAGCACCCAAGTCGCGGATCCGTATGTGAGTACTGGCAAGACCATAGTCTTGTACAGCACCAGTTTGTTTTTTATGGTAAGGTTTCTGCATTTAAAGAGCCTTGACAGACTATAGTAGGTTTTGTTGGATTTCAGCAGCCGCCCGCGTATTTCTTCCTCCATATTGTTATCGGCTGCTACTTTTGACCCAAGATAGTTAAAGGACTGCACTACTTCAAGTCCGTGCTCCGCTACCCTGATGGTTGTACCAACATTTCTCGCAGACGTTGCCGCCATGTACTTAGTCTTCCCTTCATTTATGTGCAGCCCCAGGTATTTTGCCGCTTCCTCGACCTGGGTTAAGGAGTCTTGTACAGCTTGTTGGCTTCTGCCGATGATGTCGATGTTGTCTGCGTAAGCTAGTATCTGGCTGGAATTGGTGACGATAGTCCCTCTTGTTGACGTGCCAGAGTCACGGAATGCTTTCTCCAACGCCAGGTTGAAGAGGATGCAAGCCAGACCATTCCCTTGTCGGAGTCCATTAAATATGTTGATTGGTCTGGATAGCAAACCGGCTACTTTTACTTGGCTTGTGATGTTGGTCATGGTCAGCCTACATTTTATTTGGGATGCCGAATTCTCTCATGGCCTTATAAAGTTCTACCCTGGCTATGCTATCGTAGGCGGCTTTAAAGTCTATAAAAAGATGGTATGTTGGGATATTAAATTCCAGACATTTTTCCATCACCTGCCTAAGGGTAAAGATCTGATCAATTGTTGATTTGCCTGGTATAAAACCACATTGATATTTGCCGATTATAGTACTAATGACTTTGTTCTTAAGGCGTGACCATTTTTCCTCTACGCCCGGCATTCTGTCCCCAGGACTTACTCTTCCCTCATCGAGCTCTCCGAGGGCGAGCCTTAGTGCGCGACTGTATTGGTTGCTTTTGCATTCATCGCGTAGGACGGCCGTGTTGATTCGAGCCTGACCAGCGGATGCAATACTTCTTCGCCTAGCAATCCGCCCTCAGAACACCATACCAACGAGATAGTGGTCCGAGTCGATGTTGGCACCTCGATACGTTCATATCGTCCTCAGGCTCGAGTAGTGGCGGCGATCTATCAACACGTGGTCAATTTGGTTACGAGTGACTCCATCAACCGATACCCAAGTGACTTTGTGGATATCCTGTGGCTGGTACTCGCAACGACCAATTTTGTTGATGCTGCCATTTCTATGACTCGTAGTCCGTTGTCATTAGTGTTCTCATGCAAACTATGAGATCCTATGTACTCCCTGAATACTGGCTCCCAAGTCACCAAGGATGATTTTAACATCATACCTTGGGCAGGCATTAAGGGGCCTCTCTACAAGTTCGTAGTAGGAATCTTTTTCTTCTTCTTCGGACCTCAGTAGGTGCGTGAACGTTTATGAGGCTGATGTTATTGAATTTGCCTCGCACGCGAAGGGTGCATAGCCTTTCATTTATTGCGCTAAGGCCGATGACGGTAGGCTTCATTTTTTGGCTGACTAGGAAGCCTACCCCGAGCACATGGTGTTTTGAGTGACCGCTAAAATATATGTCGTGTTCTTTTTTCTGCAAAACACCATTCCCTGGCCATCTCACTTCCTGAAGTGTTATGTCAGCTTTATACATGCCCAGGACATCAGCTAACTGTTGTGCAGCTCGAGCTCTATAGAGCGTTCTGACGTTCCATGAGAAAATTCTTAAATGTCGTTGCTTGGTTCGTCGTTGAGAAATCAGTATATTTCCGAGGCTTGTTGTCGGGTTCTGAGTAATATTTTTTTACGGGAGAGGTTACTAGCCCCTTCGCCAACCGTTAGGAAGTGCTTGCAATTTTTGCTAATTTGTGTACAAAAATATACACAAATCATTGCCCGGGGACCACCACGTGGAGGTAAAGCAAGCCGCAGGTCAATCTTATTTAGACGAAATTTTATAAATAACATCTACTACTACTTCCAACACAAATACTCAACACCAGGTGTCCCGCAAGGGAGTCACCTTAGCCCTTTGCTCTTCTTGTTCTGTACTTGAGCTTAATTTAGTAGGATCCAACCTGTAGATATACAGACTCTCTCACTCTCTCTACAAACTGACTTGAATAATTTATTTAGTTATTGATGCGGTCGCCATTTCCTCGAGCTTAACGAAGGTAAGCCATTCGGTGTTCCCGGAAGTGCATTTCTTTTCCTCAACGTAATGCATTCAAGAATAATGAACAAATGTCTGTTACTACCTTCAACCCAGATTAAGGGGTTCTTTGTGATTATCAACTGAACTTCCGACCTCATTATGATTCCCTATTATCATGTGAATATTTTGAAGCCGTTCAACACAGATTTGATTTGCGAGGCCTTGGATGGGACGACCCATTCAAACTTCCCCCTACGAAAAGTTTCCAAACGTTGTTGTTGTTTCTACCTAATTTTTTCTTTCAATATTAAATCCTCTAATCTCAGAAATCTTAATGCGAATATCAGTTCTTAAAAACTACGTATCCAAACTGTTCCAATTAGTTAGTAACTTGTTTTAAGTTTAAGCGTACTTTCTGCATGCCAATATTCGACAACAAGATTTTGCTGACTCTTGAATATACATTTCTATTTCTTAGACTTCAGAACAAATTGTTGGCTGATTCAGTTCCTGGACAAACCCATTCCGTTAGTTATTGAAAAATTTTATAGAAAAAAAAACTCCCAACTTTGACGCAGGATGTCGGATGAACTAAAGAGGACTGCCTCAAAAAAACAAAGTTTCATATTTCATTGCAGTCAGCTTTGGCAACTTGATTCTGAGAATTTGTGCCGACACGGCTAAACAAAACGGTTGATGTCAACATCGTTTCTAGCAAGAACAACATAAATCCATCTCGATTACCATCAACTTATGTCTTCGTCATAATTGTGAATCCAGGTATCTCTGAAGAGTGATTCCCTATTTGGAAAGAAAGCATCATCCATCCATCTACAAAAACGTCGAACATCCAGCCATTGGCGCTGTCCATCCGCATTGCGATTATGGCAGCGTTCAAGCGCCACATTTGATTAAAATTGAAGGATAAATGTCAGAAATGCGAACAAAAAAGTGACTCCAGAGTCCGCAAATGGGTATAGCACGAGCAGAGACTTCTTCTACACAACAACTGGTCTGGTGCCCCCACTGGATCCTAGATGTCTAGTTCCAAACAAAGTTAGGACAAGTTTTTTTTTTTTTTTTTTTTTGTTGTTGGTCTACCTTGGTAACAATGTTTGCACACGCGTTTCTTATTATTTTCCTGTTTTACTCCTTTGGCAGACCAAGTTGAAGAAACATCAAAGAACACTCTTTTATGACATGACGCGGCGCAACGACACTGCGCGCAGATTAATAATTCCAAGCGCGGTTATACATGAGGCCATGGCCAAATTTGGTCTACTGGCGCCCAGACAGAATGTGTGCGCACACAAGATGTCATGCAGCGCCAATTACGCACCACTCGCATGGTGGTGGTTGGTGGCGGGCGCGGCATGCGCTTAGACGACTCATTCATAGAAAAGTCTGTCTAGCGTTACTCGTCGCATTATGATGAGTGGCTTGCGGATGCAGCTGGAGAGCTTCCAGCCCAGGTCCATGTAGGCTAATCGGAATTGTCGCCTACTCGACTGCCTACCTGGTTGGTAGTTCGATGTCCCAATAAGGATTATCAACATGAGTTCTATGATTCTCTAAGAAAATCCATACAATTTGTGCACCCAGATTTTGTATGCCAGACGATATGTATCTTCGTCTGTCCAGTCCAAATATGGATGATGGAGAAAATATCTAAGAAAGTATCTTAGAATGGAAAAAAACAAGTGATATAGTGGAGAAGATATTTTTCTAACTTTGAAGGGGCAAGAAAAACATGATTGCAATAAAAATGATCCTCTACTTAACAGTTAAGGAGGTTTCAAAAAATCTTCTTTACTTCTTTTTTTTCAGGGATTTTCCAAGGATCCATCAATTGATTTCTAGTCTAATACTCTCTTCAAGGGTTTAGTTGGATTTAAAGGTTTTCCAACAAGTTTCGGATCTTAATTTAAAAGCTGATGTCCAGGCCAAACAACACCACCAGAAGGTGTGGTAGCTTGCATCTTGAAGAAGCAATTTGTTACTCTGGCACTTCAAAAAGAGGGAATATAGTCACCAAGTCCATCCAGCCCTACCTAATCTTGCAAGCTTATATTTTTTTTTCAGGAAAAAGATGATAAGCAAACATCTACGATCCATTACCACGATAATACTGCAGAGAACTGCGTTTAGAAACTACTAAATAGATGATAGTTCCAACACCCACCTGCCCACCATCATCCTCTAAATCACCAACCAGAGGTTACCGCCCCCAGCGATAATCTTGATTCAAAATCAAACAAGACGATCCTTAATATCCATCAGTCCTGTAAATTCAATGCGGAATTACAATGATTTGTTTTGTCTCAATAGCCCATGCAGACGGGACCAGGAATGCCATGTTTACCTGTCCATCGCACATCGTCCTCATTAAATGATTTTAGGCAAACAAAACTGCAAACACAGATGAACGCATTCATTAAAAGCCCCATCACAGCCGGCTGTGCTGCAAGTTCATAATACGCACGTCGCACAAACATAAATGTTGCGCACTTCTTAAGCCTGTGGCGCGTAAAAGCCCGCGCCCATGCACTCGATACGTCAACAAAGCACTCCTTTCTCAATGAATCTCTCTCTCTCCGTATGCTTGCAGCTTGCAACTATGCAGTATAATACTGCATGCATCATGCACCATATCTCTGGCATGCACTTCACCTCTGCATTAATTTTCGTTCGATTTTTTTGTCCACCTCGCATCATTCCAGATGCTATAGTGGAATGTTTACAGAATGAAAGACCCAGAAATCCATTCCAAAGATGGAACCGCAGAGTCTGCTGTGCAATGGAGTTGCAGTAGCCTGCGGCCAAACCAGATCAATATAAAGTCTATATATATAAGATGATGCTGACGATATGTCTTGGATGCGAATCGGATCTTGACTCTGAACTTGATGCCCATGCACAGAGCATAATGAAAGCAGCACTGACTGCTAATGGCCAACGTACCCAATGTACATCCTTCCGTCCGTATGCTCTGCCACGTCTCGACTCTAGACCTCGTAAGCTATATCCTTGGACATTGATATTCGATCGATGAGGCTGGTGACATTGCGCCGACAAGTCGATAGAAATTTTTTATGATTATTGTTGGCAATTAAATCCGCGTATCAGCTTACCCGCAGAATAAAAAAGAGGAGCAGATATGCGTTTTAACGACGCTAAATATCTTTGGCAATGCCAATAGCACGGGGCATCTGGTGCATGATGTCTGAGTGAATTTCACCAACAATGTAGCTGCTCAATGAACCGTTTTTAGAACTTCCCATACGCGACAAATCACATGCGTTTGGGAAGTTCGTCTTTCTAGGAGTTCATTCACAATTTCACAGCAGGAGTGATAGCATGGGGATGGGGACGTCCTTTTTTACTTGCGAATATATGTCCTATAATGCAAGTTATGGATTCGTGCAAAAAACAATTTTTTTTCTAACAATCAAACATGACATTACGATGATAGAGAAGTCGAAAAAAGTTTGTCCGAAAATGTCGTCCGTCTTGATAAAACTTTCAGAGTTCTATATTTTTACACCAATACATCTTTCAGTTAGAATGAATTTTTCGAAATTTGTTCTACAACGGCACCTCTAATAGAACCGGTTTTTTCAAATGCGGTTTTATCGTAAACCATTATTCCCATTTCAATAAAATTTTGCACACAGGAAGTCATTAATAATTCAATAAACTTTGCATTTCAAAATTTCCAAAAACTTTTGTCTAAAAAAAAATTGCTTTAGAAATATTTTGAAAACGGGTTGATTGAATTTTCTTTAAATAATTTTCCCAGATGCAAAATACAGATTGTCTTATGGCATACTAAAAAAATGGGCATGACTGGGTCGCACGTATTTGCTCTTACATTGGAAAGCAAGATCTTTAACAGAAACAAGTAACATTTACGTTGAAAATAACACAGTTTGAACTTATAAAAAGTATCAAAACCACAATACTTAACGGTTTTTAGTAAAAATGAAGTACGCCATCACACGTCTTAAATAACAAAGAATTTATGAAAGAAGTATTTCGAAAATTGTAGGACCGGTTTTGATAAAATCCTGTTTTTTATTTTTAGTTTTTTGAAATTTTTTTTTTTTGAAATTTATGAATGCAGTTTTTTTTTGAGTTTATCAATATACATGTGAATATAAAATTTTAAATATTTTTTTTATTAGTTTTAGAAATATTGATTTTTCAAAAAAAAAATTCAAAAATTAATTTTAATTAGATAAAAAAAAAGTTATTAAAAATTCTGATACGCAAAATTAATTAAACTACCTAGATCTTCTCAAATATAAAGTTTGACAGAAATCCAAAAAGCCGTTACCGAGAAAGTCCAAAATTAAAAAAAAAACGTTATATGAAAGGTACCGTTAATAGACCTTTCCCGTAAATTTCGTTCCAATCAAATGATAGCCAATACTAACAAAAAAATTCTCAAAAATTTTCATCAAAATCGTTGGAGCCGTTTTCGAGAAAAATAAGCTTTTCCTAAAGGGTCATATGGCAGGTACCGTTATTTTTAGGCCTAAAAATAAAATTTCATTTTCCCCTCTGGGGAATGCCAAAATAATCACGTGTTTTTATGGGAAGTGACACATAGAAATCGCATGTGCCAGACGCACCGCATCAAGTAGACACACTTTTAACTTTTCTCTCCGGCAAATCCGATGACATTGAATGTCAAAAGCAATTTGAACTTTCAATTGTTTTCTAGTCATGGGTTGTTATTTAGCTCAATTTTTGCTGCTACTTATTGTTATTAAAGTAGCAGCAAAAATTACGCTTGTTGTTACTTCTATAACAATAAGTAACAGCGAAAATTGCGCTAAGTTACAGCAAGTACAGGAAAAAGAAGGGAATATAAAATAACAAATACTGACATTTTCTTAGATTTGTTTTTATTTTCTTCTGATTTCAGATTTTTCTTGCAAAAACGAACATGAAACGAGATTGATTTTTTTTTTGTTGTAATAGTTTGAATGCCATTTGACAATTTTCTGTCAAGACCACCAAATATACATACCTCGATGAATATCATCATTTGAAGACGATGACGACGTGATGTAGATATTGGGGCAAAATTATGGACAAAATAAATTTAATATATTAACTTGACACTACTAAAGTGCTGCACTAACTTGCCCATAGTTATAAACGGAAACCATTGTACTTTTTAAAGTCTAATTTAACACGTTCAGAACTTTAAAGAATTGTGTTGTTATTGGATTTAAGCAGTATTTTGTGTTAAGTTTAATTCACAAAATGGCGTTTTGTAAGAGTTGTCATTCTCCCAGAGAGTTTTTCGTTTTGCACTAGAAAAAGAGATACAGGATTTTATGTTATCTAAAATCTAGTTCCACACTCAAAAAATAATAATTCAAAAACCATACCTATAATCTTAGGCCCATACTTTATTTTTTTTCGTTTCATATTGAATCGTATATATTTTTGCGCCATTGTATCTAATGGATTCTTAGAATTTATTCAACATTATTAACTATTCATCCATTTTTATTGCGATTATATGGACTATAAGGCAAGTTATGCATTCGTAAAAAAAAAAAAAAAAATTCTAACAATCAAACATAATATTACGATGATAGAGAAGTCAAAAAAAGTGGGTCCGGAAATTCCGTCCGTCTGTCTGTCTGTCTGTCTGTCTGTCTGTCTGTCCGTATCGATATCTACAGCCTAAACGGTTGGGCCGATTTGATTCAAACTTGGTATATAGTATTTTTAGAGTGCTCTACCCGACAGTTTTTGGAATTGGCATTCTAGCTCCAAAACTAACGGTACCTGCCATATAACTTTTATTAAAAAAACTTATTTTTCTCGAAAACGGCTCCTACGATTTTGATTAAACTTTCAGAATAATGTTTTCTGTGCAAAATCTATCTTTTAATTTTAATGGATTTTTCAGAAAAAGTTTTATAACGGTACCTCCCATATGACCGGTTTTTTAAAATCAGACTTTCTCGTTAACTAATTGACGGATTTTGATGAAATTTTTTTGAATATTTTGAAAACGGATCTATAGATTTTTTTTTAATTTTTCTCCTAGTATAAACTATAGATTTCTTAAAATTGACATACTAAAAAAAATTTTAAAATATGTTTTCGAAAAGTTTTTCAAAAAAAACATTTTTTTGAAAAAACTTGTCGAACGATTTTGAAATGAAAAATTCATAAAATAGAAAACAGCAACAGAAATAAGATGGCTTACAACATTTTTTTCCAAAACACGTTATGAGTAGTGTTTTTTTGAATTCATAAATTTTTTCCCCAACATTTTATTTCATATTGCTCGGCTAAGCCCTAGCCAAACCATTAATCAAATAAAAGAAGGTGACAACCTACATTACATACATACTTACGTATTTTAAAGTATTTTTTATCATCATAAAAGCACAGAATAAATAAGGAAGCCTTTGATAAACACACAAAAACAACTAACAAATAAAAAAAACTATTCGATTACTACTGAATGCAAAAATTTCAATCGAGAAAACAAAAGTTTACACCTTCCTATAAATAAACAAAACCACTGTGTTAACTTTTAATATTGTCTCTATACCTACTGGCTTAACAGTAGTTGGAACGCGTATCTTAATTTTAGTACCTACCTTCCTTCCAACCTTATTATAGGTACCTAAATCCTTTATAAATTCCATTGGTCCCATATTGGGACGTATAAAGGCCCCTTTACCTAGCATTATTGCCATACTGCTGATTCCGACGAATCTTTATGCGAGTTGTTCAAATTTTTCCATACCAAAATGAAAATTTAACTGAAAAAAGTCCTTTGTATCTTTCTATTAGCAAATTATATTATAAACAGTAAGCAGCAAGTGGAAAGATAATACTACACTAAAAAACTGCAAAAGCTAACAATCCTATATATTTATGTGTTTATCCCTTTGTCGTGACGCATGTTCGTTCGAGCTTCACCCCAAAACGATTCTAAGGAAGTTGCACGTCATACAAAAAATATTAAAATAAAATCTTTGTCAAAAAGACGCCTGCACTTAAAAAGGATTAGCACATAAGAGCAAGTACGTGCGACCCAGTCGTACGTTTTATTTAATTATACATTGCAATTACTATCAAAATGCAAAATAAGCAAAATAGCGAACAAAATTCTCTGCCATTTGTTAAAAAATTCATTTATTTCCTATAATCTTCATGCATAAATATCGCTACATTTTGATCTCCCTTCTTTATCGAACAAGTACGATTTTAATATTTTGTATCCTCTTCATCAGCTACCAAATCACAATAACACTCTTAACTTATCCATCGCTATTTCGTTTTACATTTTGTGTCAAAAAAACGCAACAGATTCATTTGGTTACCTCTTTTGATCGCATGCGGCAATGTTAACGGATTCGTTGCCGCAACCTTTGTATATAAAATCTATAGTACTATCATGAAGACGATTTTTTTAATTTGAACTCAGCTCATGTGAGGGCGCTACAGTAGCCTAAGTGGATTGTAGTGGAAATGAGTAGAGAAGCAAAAAAGTAAGAGCAAGAAATATATATTGGGTAAGAGAGTGAACTCTTTACTTTTTTGGAGGATGTGGCTTGTAGATACATTTGATCAAGTTCAGTAAGTTACATACATAGTCGTTTTGGTTTTGTTTTTTTTTTCTTAGGAATATGCAGTAAGATACAAGTCTACCGATATAGGTAAACAAATGTGTGTTTACTACTGAAAGTATTCTTACGTTGATATGTTAATATGAATCCTTTATTTTGGATTCAATAAAGAGATCGCAGACAGAAAATTCAGAGGGAAAAACATAGATACATACATATCCTTAGTTAAATCCTTATTAGCGATATTGATGTTGTTGACCTTGTTTTGTGTACCTTTTTTACCTTCACTATTCACTTGCCTACATTTTAAATGTTGAATTTTTTGTGTTGTCGTTGATTTAACACACACATTCTTATAATTAACTACATAGTTTTATGTTTGCTGTGAGAAAAAATATTTGTTGGTATTTTTGTTGGAATTTGGTAACTTGTGAATGATTTCAAATTTGTGTACCTATCTAGCAATTTAATTAAAAGTCAACCTAAGGTATTTGAATAGTATAGGTAAAGGTTTATTAAGGTTTATTTTTTTCCGAAGGCGCCTAAATAGGTATACTAATTTTGGACTTTTTGAATTTTTTTTTTCTGATTTTGGAATGCAGTCTTATAATATGCAGATAAGATGTTAAATAAAATTAATTGATAAGTTTTACAAAAAATACTTAAAATAAAAAAAAAATCTATAATTAGTTAGGTAGGTGTATTTATACCAAGATATAAGTTAGAAGAAAAAAATATTCAAAATGTTGGTAAAACTTATTAGAAATTCAAAGAGTCGTTATAGAGAAAGGGGGAAAGACGAGTTATATTCATAGTGGGAAACATACAAACAAAAATCCATCATTAAGGGCAATATTTAGGAGAATTCTGAAAATCGATAACTTTGGCACCGCAAATTAATAACGGATTCTAGTAGAGGGACTAAATACAAGTATTTTTTGCTATGAGAGGCGGGTCTATAACCCACCTTTTAGGCCGGAGGTACAATTTTATTAAAAATTACTTTTAATGAAAAATTATTTTTTTTTTCATTAAAAGTAGTTTTTAATAAAATTTTAAAAGAACGATAAGACTTAAAATTAAAAGTTATACTTTTTCTGAGAGATAGAAATTTGCACTTAATTTGAGTTTTTAAATTAATTAACAGTTTTTTGAAAAAAATAAATAACTTCAAACTCAAAAAAAAAACACAAAAATGATAAGTCCTCCTAAGCATACGCACCTACCCCTAATCCAATAGTGAAAAAAATTCTTTTATTTTCTTTTTTACAATATTCATACACTTTACAAACAAAATAATAGGTATATTTTTTTACTTCACAATTCTTTTGCTTTAAAATAATTTTTTTAATTTAATAAAATCTTAATTTTTTTCTTCCTTACAATTTTCTCAAACTGCATAAACAATATATGTAATCGTTTTTTTATCTTTTCCTTTACAATTAAATCAAATAACACTATGTATTTACAAACACTTCACAAACTTTTACATTTTTACCTTATACTTCACAATTAAACGCAATAATAGTAATAAGTAAAAAATTCTAAAAGCATTTAACATTATTTTACTACCATCATTTGAAAAAGTTACAACGTCTTGTTCTATTCAAGGTCCCTATAATTTTCTTACCTTACACGATACATGTTTCAAGATTGTATTCTTATTATACAATATCCGAAAATACACCTTAACGTACAATACTACCATCATTTCAAAAAGTGGCAACGTATTATTTTACTCGTCGTCTCGATAATTTCCTTACCTTACTCAATACATGTTCAAAGAATGTATATATACACCTATGTTTATTCAAGCAATATCACCGAATACCATTTTTCCTCCCCTACCTTATTTTTCTACCATCTCTTCAAAACGTGGCAGCAAAACATGTTCCAAGGATACATTCATATATTACCTACCAAACAATAAAAGCATATACCATATTTCCACCTCTAACCTAAGTAAATTAAACGTCTTCTTCACCCTCTTAATGTGATATTCACTTATATTTTCTCTTGGTACAACATGCCTCTTCATTCTCTTACATTCCACAAGTTGTGGACATTAGTTCTGCTTCAGCTCTATAGAGGGACTACACAAAAAATCTCCCCATGATAGTACTATAGATTTTATATACAAAGCCGCAACGGACGCAACGGATTCTAAGGGGCCCTTTAAACTGATATGTACATACAAAAAACAGAAGAATAAGAATAGAGAGAGAGAACATAATAAATAAGTAATAAATTTTTAGCTGCTTCAAAATGGCCAAACAAATTTCTTGGGCAAATTTAGGGGAAGTACTTTACTCTCTCATTACCTTTCTCTTTCACGAAATTTTTGTGTTAGGGAACAAGATTACGGAGTTTTTAGTAACATTCGACAGCTTGAAGTTCCTGGAAAAAGTAAGGGAACACAACTGTAATAGGGTGGTGTCGAAAGTACAAGGTGGGCCAAAAGAAGTCATCCGTTGATGTTTGGCTCTTATTTTTTTTCTAAATGAAAAACTTCGATTCTGTTTTTTGATTATGTTTATTTGAACCTTTAGAATTTTATTGGTCAAGTCGAGAAAATGATATCGGCCAAATGTGGGCCGTCACAATTGATTGCCATACAGACTAGTTTTATGGCATTTTTCATCACTTCGGCGAGAACTTCGGGCGACAAATTCTCGCACTCGTGTCGAAGGTTGTCCTTGAGGGCTTCTAGGGTCTCGGACTTAATCACGCAAACACGGGACTTCAAAAAACCCCACAAAAAAGTCTGGAACGGTAAATCGGGCGATCTTGCGGGCCAGGGCAAATCGCCAAAACGAGAGACCCGGAAACGCCGCTTTGAGAATATCGGTTGTGGCTCACGCAGTGTGTTCCGTAGCTCCGTCCTTTTGGAACCACATATCCTCCTGTCCTAATTCGTCTAATTGCGGCAGAAAAAACTCGGTTAACATAGCCCTATAGCGCGCACCGTCTAAGGTTGTCGTTTGAACAGAGGCGTTCTCGAAAAAAATGGCCCGATGATTCCTCCAGCGTGAACAGCGCACCATGCGGTAACTTGGAGCGGGTGTAATGAGTCCTCGTGTATTGCTTGTGAATTTTAGATGCCCCAGAAGCGATAGTTTTGCTTGTTCACGTACCCGCTGAGGTGAAAATGACCCTCATCGCTTATAATGATTTTGGTCGAAAAATCGTCCACTTCGTCCTCGAGATTGAGGATGGCTTGGGCGTAGGTTGCACGCGTTTGGCGGTCGACAGATAGCAGCTGATGCACGGACTGGACTTTGTATGGGAATATGCGCAAGTCTTTGACCAAAATCCGCCTTAGGGACGACGGGCTGTATATGTATATGTTATCCGGCTGCAATGCAGCGCTTCAACTCCTCCTGGAGCATAGGGCAGCAATAGGCTGATGGCTATAGCTAATTGCGAGGTACGGCGTTTCGGCTCGACATCTTCGTAAACAGCGGCGATATTCTCGGCACAACGGCGTTTCGGGGCCGGCCACTCTTGGCAACATCTTGTGTGGTCCCATACTTTTCAAGGTTGGTGGCCAAACGGCGCAGTGTGTGCGCAGTCGGTGTCGGACGGCCATGGAATTGGCGACGGAATTCGCGCTGCGCCAACACTACAGATGAATTGTTACGCAAAAAAATAGACACAATTATTCCGCGTTCTTGGAGAGTGTATCGCTCCATGGCTTATTCACTTGTATTCTACATCTGTCTGGTCCAACAAATGTCAAAACAGTTTTGACATTGGCGGCCATTTGCAAAAATAAGAGCATCTTACAATAGGGTGATCTCTTTTGGTCCACCAGTTATAATTACTACTTAGTACTTTGTACGATAATTACTACAGGCCTGTATGGATCAAAAAATGGATAGCAAAGGTTCTTTAGTCGTTTTTGCGCTAATGCGTTATCCATTTCCTTTAAAAACATCTGCATAGAAATAAAATCTTTTTAAATTTCCAACAAAGAACTAACAATCGCCCTGCTGAAATTCTGCTTACACTTTAGGAGTTTGGACAAGGAAGACCTTTTGTTGGACAAAACATGCTCAGCCGCGTGCAGCTACAATTTTATGTTCGGTTAATTGCATTTCTGTTAGAGATGATTATTATTATCTAGGATGAGATGTGACGGAACACAGAACAGCATCACTAGCAATGGTGCGAGTTTTCCAAGTGATTCAATGATGTCGGGTGTTCGTACTTGCAGCCGTTTGCCAGTCAGGTAAGATGTCTCTATTCTGTGAATTGGCATTCCTCTGTCTATCGGCTAAAAAGCCCGGTAACTATGGTCGCCGTGATTAGAAAACAGCTTCCATCCTCTGAATGAAACCAATGGAATGTCATGTCTGCTGCTCCAATGTTTTTTTTCGCGATTGTGGGTCAATGAATTAATTAAGAGAACCCCATTTGGCCAAGAAGTAGTAAAGAAAATAATGTTCCTTGAGAGTTGGCATTGTTCGATGTTCCTTTGCAAAGCACGAATAGTTTTTTTTTTTACATTATCAAAGACTCTTTGTTCTTGAGCCGCACAAGCTTAATGCAATCAACTTGTCACATTTTTTTCAGTTTATTTTTTTTTAAGGTTTTTTGCAAGTTGAGTGGCATGAAAATTATTGGTTTAAAAGTGCTAATAGGTTACTCAAACGTGATGAAGTTAATGGAATTTCCTTTGCAGTGTTCGATGGAATGCTTCGATGTTCTTGTAAAGCAACAGCAGAATGGAGTTTGGTTCAAGTTTTTTTTCAATAATAAGATTCAATTTTTCAAATATTATTGTATTGATTGAATGCGATAATTACTTTTAGATCTAATGACTTGAATGACTTCATTGATTCATTCTTTGGATTGTCGAACTCAATTCCTCGAATTGAATCTTTGGAAACAAAGGAGTAAGAAAACGGAATAATTTTTGTTTTAAAATCCACTAGAAATAAAGCCTTACCATCTCGATGATTGGATCTTGGACTATCTCTTTATTCGAACCGATGGTTCTAAATTTTTTTTCTTGTTCTACACATTTTCTGAACCCTGAAGAAAAATTTAAATTCCGCATACACATAGAAAAGCATTAACTCTATAACATTAAAAATAAACCATTCTATTGTTTCGGAACAGGAAGAACAGCCTACAGAAATGTATTGTTAAATAGTTCAATGAAACATCGATTCCGTCAACTACTATACTAGATGTCGGCCATCCATTCATGCCATCAATGTCAATGTGCCATCTGAGACATCCAGGCCGCACGTCACCCTACCAAAGCAACCAGTTCGCAATTTGTTCTCCCTCCTGCCAAGGAAGTTGTCGTCGTTGCATCGTTATCATCATCGCAAAGACAGGAACAATGCCCTTAGTAAAAAATTGAGACGTTTACTGGCAAAAAGTGCTCAATTCCCAAATGGGAATAGAGCTTTGTGCCATCCAGCATCTCGCACGTACAAACCCACAATTCCATGCTGCGCAATACCAACCAGCAACAAATCTGTCCACAGAACTAGAATGTTCATCAGCAAATGGGATTTCTATAGAAGATAACGTGCACGGTGCACCGCAGACGCAAAGGAAGAACAATTCCATATGGAATTAATTCCAGAAGCACACAAAGAACCATCCGGCTAGCCAGCGAGAAAAAAAACCTGCAAAATATAATTAATAGCCAAGAAGCCTGAGCAAAATATTGCTGGCCTAACGTGTCATCTTTGTGGTATATCTCTGTTGATTATCTGTGCGCAGAGGGGCACAACATGAGATCGCGCAGTGCCGGTGCGCACACACTGTGCAATCCACAATCAGCAGACATATTATACGCGCGGAATGTGAAGTGAAGTAATACGGTCTGGCAAAAACCCGGCAGCGGAATATAAAGTGAGCGTGCCTTGAGAATGGCGCGAGGATGCCCCTAGAGAGCATCATTGCCACGCACTGGTCGCACACACAACTGGAATACGTAATCGTTTATCGCGCGCTTCGCTTAACTGTGCGCAGATGAATTGTGAACCTGCGTGATGGAAAATTCATTACGGATTAAATGACTTCGGTCAAAAGGTGGAAGACAGGATGAGCGCTCGTGCCATGTTTGTTTTGAAATCAATTCGGTACATATGTACACCACGGGCTTTATAGTTGGAGCTTAGAGTGGTTGACAAATTATGGAGTCTGTGGTTTAAAAGTTAAGTACTTTGTGTGGAATTAGTTGACACCAGGGTTACCACTTGGATATGTTTGTAGCTATGGAGAGGGACTTTTTATCGGTTGTGTCAAGAGTACGTCGTCCGTACCTGAGCGAGAACAAAAAAATCATATCTTTTGCTTTTAATAGTAGATAACTCTGTTTCGTTGAGTTTTCGGTAAGTTTTGTTATTTTTATGAAGAAAAATTGACAATTGATTTCTTATAGTGAAACCTGACAGATACTTAAGTTACTTTCCGTCCTTTGTGGGTAACGGCTAAAACATATACATACACGCTTTAGAACCGACTTCGTCCCGTTACGTATATAAGGCCTTATGGCTAAAACACAATCACGCTGCAGCTTTGGCTTTGTCACGTTACATTTTACCTGCTTTGTGTCCGCTTTGAATGACATTTTCCAAATTTCGGTTTTGTTTTCGTTTTTCCTGTCAAAGCGAGCAAAACTTCAACCAGTTTCTACTTTAGCTTTACGTTTGTGTCACGTTAACTTATCTTGTACACGAACCAAACGTAACGTCAAAGCCAAAGCGACATTATGATAAGATGTATTGATTTCCTATGGTTCAACTTGTAAACGTCGATGAAACCGAAGCTAAACGTGATTGTGTTTTAGGGATTAGAGCGCTGTTCTATCATTAATGTGAAAATATTGATAACCTACTACTAGAAATAAAAAAAAATTCCAATTTGAAAGTATTCGTTGAGTAAAACGTCAGAAAGCGAACAAAAGTTCAGTCAATTCCAACTTGTTTGTATATCACTCGCTTTGTTACGGTATCCTTACGTACGTCAAACAAAGCGTTTGTAGAAAAAGCAGTATTGTGATTGATTGAACTTTTTCAAACTGTCAAAGTCGGTTGTAAAGCGTGATTGTGTTTCTACTTTAACGTGTTCATTTGGCAGATCGAGCGGGATTGTTTCGTTTTCGTAGTAAGACCCAACTATAGTAGGCACTACTACGCTTTCAAGCGTACATTCCGTAGGGAATGTCAAAAATGCTTGCCTTTTCTTAAGGCTATTATGGTCAACTTATGTATTGGACAGAACGGAAATAAACTTTTCGTTCGGTTTTGACACTAGCTTCCTATTTCTTTCACGTATTATGGTTGGGCCCATTGAAAAAGAACAGAAAGACGTGTTGTGTATATATACAGTGTACGTGAGTAAAGCTAATCAGTTATACATGTAGTAATAAATTCCAGCTCTTGCTGTCATTTTGGCAAGGCGGTAAATAAAAAAAAAAAGTCATTCGAATTTTGTTAATTGTTAATCCAGAAATATTAAGCTTTATAAGTTTTATTAAACAAGTAATTTAGTGAGAAAATTGTATAATTTAAAAAAGAAAAACAAGAATCAGGATGAGCTGCATTGTTAAAATTTGTAAAATTAACGTTTTTTTAAGAAGAATGAACACATACATTTCTCATCACAGGTAAGTATTGTTTTATTTAGAACGTAAAGCTGTGTGGAGTGGTGTTTTGATTATATTTTAAAAATTGTACAACAATTTAGAACAGTTTTTTGTGGTATTAAACAATAAAAATAATAAATTAGTTGAAAATAAAAATGTTCATCTTCAATGAATAAAATTCACTTTCTATCTGTCAAATGAGAGAGTTGAAGTCAGGGACGCATTCGTTTTCATTGGTTTTTGGTAAGGCGCTTCAATACGTTGAGTGCATGTAGAATGAATTTATGTTTGAAAAATGTTTACATTTGTGAATCGTGAATATTTTTTGTTAAAAATGTTTGTTTTTTTAAGGTATTTGTCATTTTGTGAAAATTTAAGCATCGTCTTATCTGTATTATATCTACGTCCAGTGATGTAAATATGCAGTTTATGTTTTTGAGTGTGAAACGAATGAGCAGAAATAACTTCAGGAATTTTTTTTAAAGATTTCTGAGAGCCGAGTGGAAAAGAGAAAAATGGTTAGAAATACTTCAGTTGAATACAGATGCAGTCAAAACTTGGTCACTTGTATGCTCAAAACACTTTAAAGAGGGTGATTTTATATGCATTACAATATATTTCAGGGGAATGCTGCTAATAAAATTGATAAAAACTGTGATAAATTATTTAAATAAAACAAACCTAACTTTAAAATAAAAAAGGTGTAGCTGTTCCACTTGTTAGTATTTTTCAGATTTTTGTAACAGGTAAGTTTTTTTAATAAAACAAATCCAAATCTATTTTACAGAACTATTTATTTCCATTACACGCTTTATAACATTATAGTTGGCGCCCCACGATGGTTTTTAATCTTCTGCACTCCGCCCCAGTGTTAATACTTGTGTGTATGTGATAACTCACACTATTAAGAAAGAGGCTTCATTTATTTTCAAAAACATGTCTTCCTGTACTTCTTATTCAATAGTTGGGCCTTTATAATGAACATATGCGCTGTTTCATAAATGTCGTTAAGTATGATTTATTTCATTCTGATTCACTCTGACGTTGGTAATTTGACAGTTGTAGCATTTCACAGAAAAAAATTACAGATAAGCATGTTCATGATAGTTATTCATTATGTTCTTAGAAACATTACGAAACCGTTCCTTTAATTTTGACATAAGGACATCCATGGTCATGCTTTTTATAGGATTCTCCTAGCATGCTCCCAGTTTTCATCACAGTTAGATGACATCACAGTCAAGATGACATTGACCTTTTTTTGAGAGAAAGCATCGCTTACATTTGATATCAATTTAAATTATGAACGTATTTTTTTAGTTAGTTTAATTAAAAATCTAATTCGAATTATAAGAGGCTATATAGCCATACATTGCCCTTATTAGAACGAATATTGAATTTGCCTACATAGCTGACAGTCAAAATGTGGAAATAAATGTATAACGTTAAGGTTGCGTTCCAGATTAAAACAAAATGCGGTTCGAGTGGCTACTTTACTTTTTGATTTGAAATGATTAATGGTAATTGCAAATACAAATCAAAACAAATAAGGAACACATTTTTTTATAACTCATGGAGCAACAGATTTAATAATATTTCAACATTTCTTTTGTCCGATAAAAACAAACTCAAATAATTATCAATTTATACTCAAAGAAGAAAATGTAAATGGCTAACTATAAAATGTAATTAGAACTCGTAAAAACAAACTATAAGCCATTAACACAGTTTGGAGTAACGCGCAACCGCTGGCTGGTCCATAAAAAAAATATGCGCAGTAGTCACACAAATTTCACATGAACCTCGTTTCCCACGCATCATGCCTACACGCAAATTTAAACCAACAAGTAAGGTCAAAAACTCTTAACCAACAATACAAGACATGACATGAGTAGAGTAGAGTAGGTACTTCTAGCCTTACCTCACTACAGTGCAACACCAGCACCTCGTCGTCAAAACAAAAATAAAAACCAGACACTACGAACCAACAACAAGTAAAAATAAATAAAATTGTTAAACCACTAGCAGACGGTACACTCAAGTCAAGACTCAACTCCTTTAAGGAAACTGTTGTAAGCTTGTAACAGCCAACATCGTAGAGCACAATCATAAACAATGATAACGATCAATTTACCAGGTGTCTCGACGACTCTTGAGTTGGGGACTCTCGACTCTCGAGGTGTGTCACCGGTCTGAAACATAAATAAAGATATGTCCTCCTTAGACCCATTGTAGATTTTTAAACTAAAGCTTTCATTTTAGTCGGAATATTGTGCTCTTATTGACTAATTCTAATAAAAAATTCATCCTATCTCTTTGTCTGTTGATTAAAGCATCTTCTATTCATTCTAACACTTCACCGGAAGTTCCCACCAGAAACAGAAACGCCATCTTGAAAGCAAATAAAAGAAAATTACTTTATACTAAAGTCAATTTGTGAAAGGGATGAAGAATAAATTAAATTACACATTCACCAAAACTTTTCCCTTCTCACGTTAGTGTGATCAAAGTCCAACTTAACCATCAACAAGTGAAACTCACGTAAATGTCAAACTGCCGATCGAAATAATCCTAAAGGGGCAACCACACAACAAATTTATTGAAATGTCAATCCATAAAAAAGTACTCAAATACAAATTGCTGACAATTTCCCATGCAGTTGTTGCTGACTGTCATATTTCCATTCACAGGAAAGCATATTACGAGCTCTCACACTTCCACAGATCCAACACCAAAACGTGCAATCTAGGAAGCAACAATAGCCAGTCCACCGAAGACAATTTGACATTTCATATTCAGTTTTGTATTGACAAATGGAACATTAGAAATATTTTCCAAAGCATTGTTTTATGACAGTCCCATCCCCAGTCTGCTCAAAATGTCACTTTGACAAGGAAAGCTATAGCTACAAAGAACGTAAGTACACATGTTCATTGCTTACATTTGTATTGACAGTTACTTGTCAAAACCCAGCCAGCACGAACTGATGAAAGGGTGTATGCAAAATCACATGATTTAATGCCCGTCATAAACGACGAGGACGCAAAATTCAAAATTCAATATGCCGCCCCCGATTTTGTGGCAAACTTGCTTCGTCATCGTAGGCAAGCAAGACATGCGATAGGCGATAGGCGAAAAGAAAGGCATTCATTATGGTCTTCGTAATGTTTTTGGCTTTGTCTAAGTTGAGGGTGGAAGCTGAATGATTTGTTCGATCATAATTTGCATTACTGTCACACGCTTTGTGATATGTGTGGCACGTGAAACTGAAAGAGACATTCGATGTGAAAACATAAAAGTGATGTATGGCGGAGTTTTGAGTGATCTCATTGAGTCCGCACTCTCTATTTTGTTCTCTTTGGATTGCACAGACGTTAGACCAGGAAAATGCAAACCACATGCAATTGATTGTAAATAATTGTTTTTTTTTTCAAGTTCGTATTTTACTTGCGATTATAGGGACTATAAGGCAAGTTATGCATTCGTAAAAAAAAAAAAAAATTCTAACAATCAAACATGATATTACGATGATAGAGAAGTCAAAAAAAGTGGGTCCGGAAATTCCGTCCGTCTGTCTGTCTGTCTGTCTGTCTGTCTGTCCGTATCGATATCTACAGCCTAAACGGTTGGGCCGATTTGATTCAAACTTGGTATATAGTATTTTTAGAGTGCTCTACCCGACAGTTTTTGGAATTGGCATTCTAGCTCCAAAACTAACGGTACCTGCCATATAACTTTTATTAAAAAACTTATTTTTCTCGAAAACGGCTCCTACGATTTTGATTAAACTTTCAGAATAATGTTTTCTGTGCAAAATCTATCTTTTAATTTTGATGGATTTTTCAGAAAAAGTTTTATAACGGTACCTCCCATATGACTGGTTTTTTAAAATCAGACTTTCTCGTTAACTAATTGACGGATTTTGATGAAATTTTCAAAATATGTAGTGTTTTATGATTTAAATAATATTGCTTATCAAAATTTTCAAAAACATTTTTTTTTTAAATTTTAATATTTTTTTAAAAAAAATATTTTGTTTTTTGAATATTTTGAAAACGGATCCATAGATTTTTTTTTAAATTTTTCTCCTAGTATAAACTATAGATTTCTTAAAATTGACATACTAAAAAAAATTTTAAAATATGTTTTCGAAAAGTTTTTCAAAAAAAACATTTTTTTGAAAAAACTGGTCGAACGATTTTGAAATGAAAAATTCATAAAATAGAAAACAGCAAAAGAAATAAGATGGCTTACAACATTTTTTTCCAAAAAACGTTATGAGTAGTGTTTTTTTGAATTCATAAATTTTTTTCCCCAACATTTTATTTCATATTGCTCGGCTAAGCCCTAGCCAAGCCATTAGTCAAATAAAAGAAAGTGACAACCTACATTACATACATACTTACGTATTTTAAAGTATTTTTCATCATCATAAAAGCACAGAATAAATAAGGAAGCCTTTGATAAACACACAAAACCAACTAACAAATAAAAAAAACTATTCGATTACTACTGAATGCAAAAATTTCAATCGAGAAAACAAAAGTTTACACCTTCCTATAAATAAACAAAACCACTGTGTTAACTTTTAATATTGTCTCTATACCAGTAGTTGGAACACGTATCTTAATTTTAGTACCTACCTTCCTTCCAACCTTATTATAGGTACCAAAATCCTTTATAAATTCCATTGGTCCCATATTGGGACGTATAAAGGTCCCTTTACCTAGCATTATTGCCATACTGCTGATTCCGACGAATCTTTATGCGAGTTGTTCAAATTTTTCCATACCAAAATGAAAATTTAACTGAAAAAAGTCCTTTGTATCTTTCTATTAGCAAATTATATTATAAACAGTAAGCAGCAAGTGGAAAGATAATACTACACTAAAAAACTGCAAAAGCTAACAATCCTATATATTTATGTGTTTATCCCTTTGTCGTGACGCATGTTCGTTCGAGCTTCACCCCAAAACGATTCTAAGGAAGTTGCACGTCATACAAAAAATATTAAAATAAAATCTTTGTCAAAAAGACGCCTGCACTTAAAAAGGATTAGCACATAAGAGCAAGTACGTGCGACCCAGTCGTGCCTTTTATTTGATTTTGCATTTCCTCATTGATTTGGCCAGAGTGTGAAACAAAGTGTTGAAAGTTTAGACTGCTGTGCAACATTTAAAGTTTGTTATTTTGTGATTTATGTGTAATGTATGCTAGATTAGCATGCGAATAGTGCAGCAAGAGGTGGTTTTTATGATGTCATTAAGACAATTCAACTTTTTCTTATAAGACTTATTCTTCAATGGTTATGTTTAAAGTATGGATTAAGAGGCAAAAGGAACCAATTTGGTCCCTATTTTCAGTAGTTGGCTCACGATAGGTAAGTTCTTAAAGTTTTAATAACGTAGGTACGTGTTTTAAGAAGAATATTTTAAGATTGCAATGTATTGATGGCGGCAGAATTAAAGAAGCTATGAGGAAATGGAAATCATTGGCAGAAGAGTGAAAGATGGTGCAAAATGGAGAAATTGTTGGCAAACTTATGTACTTCTAAACTGTCGAATAAAAGTAGACATATTAATTATATTTTTAAAGGAAACATACAAAATAGGGGAATTCTTTTATCAACGACACCCAATACAAAAAGTGGAATTAATGGGTCAAAAGCAATAAAACCTCTCACAGAATTGGAGAAGAGGATCTTGACAATTTTGACCCCAAAAGCAGTGAACGCGATGCTGAGGAAGGCGTAAAACTACTAGGAGTACCTGTACTAGTGAACTTTTTTTGAGGTTTGTTTTTTAAAACATAGTTTAGAATGATTATATAAAAATGCTTTTATTTCCACTTGCTTAAGAGCTTAAGACATTGTATATTAGGACGATTTGCCACTGTTTGAATTGAAGAGATCAAGAAATTACCACATTTAAAAAAAAACTTATTGATTGAAAAGGAAAAACGTGAAACCCTAAAATGTAAATAAAGCTGAAAGCGATCACGATTTTAAATGGGCGAGTAGCTCGTAAAAAAACGTTTATCAGCAAAAAAATCATTATCATTATCAAGACAACGATCCGAAGCACAAGTCAGGAATTGTGCACACCTGGCTCATATAGAACTGTCCCTATTTAATGACATCGCCGGCAATCATCTGATATGAATGTTATTGAAAATCTGTTGGCTTTATTCGACACCAAGGGGTAGTTGAAGAAGGTGTTATTGGAGGAATTGCAAGAAATCACCTCTGCCCTGAGATAACCCAAAAGCTTGTTGATACAATGCCAAACAGGCTCAAAAATCTTGAAGAGGCAAAAGCCTACTTTTTTTTATAGTTTACACGCGCGAAAGGGGTTTGTGTGTACCCTTAAAATGTTTAAACACCGCACGAGCATTAGGCAAATATGCAGGGATAAAAGAGGAGATATCGATGCACATTAGTTTTGAAGTTCTGCATATCAAAATGGGAGGGAAAAACAGAGCCTGGCAAAGCATTCCACATTCGTGTGGTGCGACTAAAGAAAGAACCTCTATACTTAACAGAACGTCCGAAGTTAGGCTCAAGGGTAAACTGATGGGCATTCCTAGCAGTTCGAGTATTACGGTTGAATCGTTTCAAGGGAGGAATGTAGCTGGCTATTTCACTACAGCATTGTTTGTAAAAATAGCGATAAAATAACGATTAGTTGTTTCAGATAATAAATCATTGATAAATATAAGGAAAAGAGTCGGAGACAAAACAGAGCACTGGGGCACACCATCATTTATTTTGTGAATATCAGATTTGAAACCGTCCAATACAACTTGAATTGAGCGGTTCGAAAGGTTATTACTAATCCAACGAAGAATATATTCATCGAGTCCAAATGCACGCATTTTGGATAAAAGGGCTTGATGGCAAACTCCATCAAATGCCTTAGAAATATCAAGTGCAATAATTTTGCTTTCACCAAAACCATGGAGAGATTGGTTCCACTTTTCGGTGAGATAAACCATCAGATCACCAGTGGACCTTTTGCTACGAAAGCCGTACTGCCGGTCATTAAGAAGCTTTCGTTCTTCGAGATATTTCTTAAGCTTAAAATTAATCAGCGTTTACATGACTTTAGAAAGAGGGGTCGGTAGTTTGAGGGTGCAGAAGATTCGCCTTTTTTAGGGATAAGCTGGACAAATGCTGTTTTCCATGCACTCGGAAAGAGTCCAGAGGAATAGGACTGATGGAAACAATAGCGAGGATACAATCCGAGATCTTTCAATACTCTTGCGACTGAACGAGTGCGAAAGAAGATTGGTACCCATAGAATCATTTACACTCGAGTACAGGAGGAGTGCTGAAACCTGCGGCCAGTGTTGAGTTTGCCGCGAATTGGGCAGCAAGCAGATCTGAATTTTCTTGAGAAATATACTAAATAAATACTAAAACAAACATTTATACCAATTGTTCATACATTTTTTTTGACTGTATCATAAGCTGTGATATGAAATTTTGCAATATTTTAGGTATTTGGAATTTTTATGGTATAAGAAAAATAAAATAAGCTTTATTGTTAATGACTCTCTCGCTTTTATAAAGGGTGTTATGTTATCTAACAGTTTGTTACCAGTGGACGCCATGAGAAGTCTATAGAGGCACTTCTCTTGGTCTCGAGCTCGTCCAGAGTAGTCGACGTTGCCTCCAAAAATAGCTGCGTATGGAAATCTGAATCTTGGCTAACATTTTTAGCGTGAAACTAGAGACCTCATGGTACTTCTATATGGTTGTCCAGCTTCAATTCTTATTTCAACTTAATCTAATATGGTTGTAGACCAAAATCCAAGCGCAAATTAAAATGGGTTAGCTTTCAGGCGATGCCCAATACAGGCCGGTCAGCGCCCGAATTGAAATTTCCTGGTCTTTTTTTAAAACGGCGGGCGTCTATGCTGTATTTATCTCGCACCAATCTCTGTCTATGCTTCTGTTTGATGACTAAATGCCAAATAGAGTAACCTCACGCACAAACTTTTTACAGTTCAAGGAGTTGCCATCACACTGATACCACTACGGTATCAAGACCAAAATGACGTTGCGTTCTTACAACTGAGCCACAATTTTTTGAGTATCTCTTATGATTATCGAGGGACAAAACGACAAACTTTTCTATATTTTTTACAGCTTGATGTCATTAGTAACTTTAACGGCTGCTGTTTTGAAAAAACTGTTATCTGGTCACCCTATATATACGGTAACGCATCAAATAGAACACTTTTACCTTTGCTTAAAGAACTTTTACTTTTTTAACCAAATAAATAAAACTTTTAAAGATAAAATCTTTAAATAAAATATGCAAACTCTGTACAATGAATGTTTATGGTTCCCAGTGGTGCAATTTACCGCCGAAAGACGTAATATCAACAATTCATAGCTCTTTTCTAAAAATCTGCAATCTCAAACCGACTATGATTAAAATATCCCAGCATTGCTCAAAGTTGCACCAAATGAATTTCTAAACATGCATAATGTTGTATACCTCCGTCTTACCTCTGCATTAACTTTATTTTCTCATCAGACTTGGGAACTTCCCTGCCACCAAAGAGTTCCTTGAATTATTCACATCATGACTCATTGCAAAACCCAAGAAGTTTGTCTTCCACCAAAAAACAACCGCCAAACAATCAAATCTCAACATTTTGACGAGACTTGAATAGCATGTAACAATCCCACAGTCCCACGGGAGCAAATAAACAAACATTTCTTCCTCTTGGACTTTGCTTCAACTTAAATGCCTGGGAGCGGGACACCAGGAGTCGAGCTGGAGCTGGTAAGAGATTCGTGCACAGCGAATTTACTGTCGACGGAAATACAATTTAAACAATTTATTGACATTGCCACTGTGCTCTGTGCTTGGGACTCTCTGCCTCTGAGTCTATGTCTAGGTTCTCCTCCCCAATCTTCCATCCACAGTTGCATGCAACTGAATAAATGTTGATGTACACTATTTAAATTACAAAGGGAAACATGATACTCTACGAGTACCGCACATAACCACCAATACCAAACACAGCTGAGGAAACAAGGATCCGAGCTCCGAGGAGGCAGGACGGAGTTCCTCCCATGCTTTATTCCGAAATCGAAACAATGGGGCCAACAGCAGAAATCCTGACTGCTGGTGGGCCAAAAATATGATTTCGGGCTAAGGGAAGACAAAAAGTCACACAAAGTGGCAGTCGGGCAAAATATGAGGACTTGTGTGCCCGAAACAAATCATTTTAACGACTCCAAAATGCCACCATGAAAACGGGGTCCGTGGGTTCAATGGTGCACTCAGTACCTATGTTGTATATATAGTACTCTGTGGTGGCGCGTCCTATGCTGCAGTAGCTGCCGCCAGGCGTGGGAGTTGCGCGCTCGTTCCATTGTTATGCTTTGCTAGGAAATTTATTTGTTTTTATTCGGAACAGCAGCAGTGGCGGGCGGCAAACAGTGCAACAGTCTCTCTGGTATATAGTTTGCGAATAAATGTTTTGTGTGCAGATTTTGGGAGCTCGGAACACCGACTGTGGCGAGGAACAGATTTGGCGAGAGATTTCCTCCAGATATGACTTGATTCCCAAGTGCTAACAGTGGAAGATATGGTATATGGTGGATTAGATGGAATCATGTTGCCATATGATCCCAACATGAGCTACCAGCCGAGTTTACGAGTGCAAATGTTATAATTATTCGGAGATCATTTGTTTTTTTTTTTTAATAATTTTGTTTGTCTTGTTTTATGTTATGGAGTAGGTACAGCATTAATTTGATGTATGGGTTGAGTGTAAGGAGGACATTTTTTAGTTGGTGCTTAAATTGTTTTGGCCATTTAACAGGAAATAGGGAAATCATGTTATTGTGGTACTTAATTGCCCGTTTAGGCTTTTTTTCAATAATAACTTTCACTGTGGGCTTAGCAGTGGCTCAATACAGTTTTTATACCTATGTTTTAAAAATTATAATTGGGCCGTTAAGTCAAACAATTGATTTTTCATTGAAGATGATTTTGCGATATTTTTAAAAACAAATCCAAAATATTCTTTAATTCCTGGCTTACTTCATTTTATAAAGAGTACGTCAGTATACTTCCGCTATTTCTTCTTCTTTAATCGAGGATTGTTATGATCTCGATTGCAGCCACAACTCTCCCACTCTGCCTCGCCTGAAGGCTCTACCTTGGTCTTCAAAAAGCGTTGACAAACTTCTCCGTTTTCAACTATTACAAGTCTGAGATAATAATAAATACGTGTGACAGTGCCTTTGTTTGGCCCATAAGTTTTTTCGAATGGCATTCCGTAATGACGTTGAAATGTCGTTCAATCTATTCTGATTCTTAAATTCTGCATTATAGTTGGGGTCTGAAAGTCGTACTATTTTCACAAACATCCATCAAAATGATTGAACGGCAACTATCGCAATTCCGTATATCAACCTCTCCCTTTTGACTCATCACCACTTTTAACTCTGAATAAGAGAATCGCTAGCTGTCTAATCCTGATGTCACCGATATTTTACAGAACTCTGGCACGCTATCTCGTCTGCTTTAACCACTTTTCCCTTTTCCGAGTTTTTAACTGAACACTTACTTATTAAATTTTGATGTCAAGGACTTCTATCATTGTATTTATACATTCTGTATAGTACTCTCATGGTGGTCATTTTTCGTCTAGCCATCTTCCTGGTTGATTCGGAACTAACTAAATAGTGGAGACAATAACATTTACCGATATTTTACCAGTATTTCATACACTTTTGTTGTTTTCCTATTCTATATCCAAACCAATTGGCGATTTCAGCGCGCCTCATTGCGACTTGATTTGGAATTAAAAAATGATGCTTCATGATAGTACTCATGTCATAGTCAAAAATAAGTCTACTAGCACTCTCCCAGCGTTTGTCGACAAGAAGAGTGAGAGGCGAAGGGAGCAGATCCCCACGTAGGGAATTGAATTTTCTCCGGATAGCAAAGTTCCATTTCTATACTGTTTCATTTTTCTATTATCGGTGGCATTCAATGTGTCCACTAAGAGTCAGTGAACGCGCCACTGATTAGTCAATTGGCTCTAAAAGTTAGCTAACTTTTAGTTGACATTTATTCAAAAAGTTAAATTTCATCGAGAAATGTTGAAAACTGGAACAAAATTTATTTTATCGCATCATCTCGTTTCTGCATGTAACATTGACAGGCGATAATTTTATCGATTGGAAAAAATTGGAATGAATTACTGGAGGAATGCGATAAAATGGGGTTCTGTATCTCTCAAAGTGCCTGGCCACATTGACGGAAGCGCGCAATTGCATCCCTACAAACTCGGGCTGCACACTGAGATAAACTGACACGAGAGGAACGTCTGGAAAGTAAAACACAGCTTTTCTCTACAAAGAAAGGTTGTGGCTGTGCTAAGAATCTATTCGCAAGTGTTTTATTTGTGTTTTGTTTGATAAACTTATATTTCTAAATTTTTTTTAATGGATATCTATACGCATATATTTTTTTAATGAGTAAAGGCACTCAAATCAATACAATTCAAGTGAATCGTATGAACCTTCCATCATGGCGACAAAATGCAAATGAGTGTATCTGTCAAAAATGAAACGATATGAGAAGGAAAATTGAGTCACTGCACAGAGTTTTAAAATAAATTACAAGATTCGTGCAGATTTTCGATTCTTTAGCCCATCTTTTTCCTTCTTATTAAAAATCATTCCTTCTCTTTTACATTTTGATTCAAGTTGCATGTGTGCTTCCGTCAATGTGGCCAGGCAGAAATGCGATAAGTTTTTCCCTTGAAACGTCAAATTTTATCATTTGTTTGTGAACAGGCGATAAGACTGAAAAAATGCACTCAAATAAAAAGGTACTAAAATAAAAACAGAAAAATATCTTTTTGAATGTAATTTATATTAATTTTAATTTTCAAACGTCTTCAAAGGCCCAAAAATCAAATCAAAGGGTTTCGTAAAAAATATTTATCTCGTTCTAATTGTCTTTATAGGTGTGTCCACGAAGAAAACATTTCTTAAACAATTCAGAAATTTTATTTAAATGTTTCTGAAATGTTTATTGAGGTCTCGACGCTTAGCGAAACATTTCTAAAATCATACTTGTTGTTTTTTTGGTCTCCAATTTCTGTGATTATACTTATGAAATAAACATTTAATAAAAGAACATGAACAATGCATTTTATTGTATTTTTATTTTATTTTACCCAAGAATCACACACTGTACTCACGTCCAACATAAGAGAAAAAGAGACATCCACATAAACAAAAGGAAACAAAGACAACAACGAAAACCAAGAAGAGAAACAAAGAAAATAAATGTCAACAAGTAAAAAAAGCAAAAGCAGTACATATACGCCTAATGATGGAAACACAATTTCCGAAACGAAATTTCTATTTCCTAAATATTTCCAAAATATTTTTAAACAAATGTTTCTTTGGTGTGGACATACCTTAATATTTAATTTTTAAAATATCAATGGCAGCTTCGACTTATCGACTTCCATTGGAAATTCCAGTCAAGTTAAAGATGAAATTTAAGGTTATCGCAAGGATTTAAAGATCACCGATTATTTCCAGATGGGTTAAGTATGGAATTTTTTGTTTTATATTTTATCGATGCGAAAAGTTATCGACAAAGTAAAAGAATAGGGTCCTGATCTATTGAAAAATCACCGTGTGAATAGGCTTATAAATTATGTGCCTTTCCTACTTATTGAAAATCATTCCTTCTTTTACATATTCATTCAAATTGCATGCGCGCTACCGACCGTTAGCGAGTAGCGAAACAGAATTTTTGTAATACATTTTAATGAGTTCCAACATTCTCTTAACACGAACTCACTTCTCGCACACATACTGTAGTAGTTTTTTATGTTCTAATTACTAACAATATAACTATATAATTATTTTGTAAACAAAATAACATTCTATTAAGTTCTACAAATGATAACTGTAATATATCTACGTGCGCATTGTACTATCCATAAATACGTAGAATGTAGAAAAAAAAGGATATGTTCGTTGAGTATCATGATACAAGATTACAAGACATCGCCTTCCTCTATTTTGACGTCATCAGTGACCTAAATTGGCTAAATTAAATATTTTTTTTGGAAAGGATCCAAAGTGTTAGTTGACTTTAAATGTATATTGAATCAATCAAATAAGACATTAGACAAAACCTGCATGAATTGAAACTTAAATTACTGCTGTTTTTTTTTCTAAAACCGAATTAAATCCTGTCATCAAGGGTCACTGATGACGTTATGGTTGGATATTCTATCCGGATGTCTCTGTCCAACAACTGAGTTGAATTTGGAACACACCCTTCTTAATTTAGTCAACAAGATGTCACTTGTCACTTCGGGGGTTAAATTAAAAGTGAATTATGGAGTGAATTTCGCGTTTTATTGGGACTTGCAATACTGCGCTAGCTATAGATTACCAATAAAACACGGCTATTGTATGTACCGAAAACAATCCAAACCCGATCGTTAGTTATTACTCTTTTTCTCTTACTATTAATGTTTCACATAGATAAACCGCATACACGAGTTGAATATCAGACGCCGAACGAAGTGGTTGTGTTCTTATTTCGCTGTCACCAAAAATAATTTTTGCTCCTCACTACAATAACATTTAACTCAAACGCTTTTACATCTCCATGATTTATTCGTAACTAGCCAGCAAAATCTAATATATGGAAGACGGAAACGGTTTAGGCTTAAAGATGGTGGTGATCTTTTTCGTGTATTTGTAATGAAGTTTCTCAAACAAGGCCTTTTCAACAAACAGTGATAAAAACCTTTGAAAGAATTGAGGCGTTCAGAATATTAGTGGACTAAGTCCATCAAAGTTTAATTCGAGATATTTGACGTTTAATGAAAAAACGTTAAAAATATTCAGGGAAAGCAAAAGGAAACATTTATTTATGTAAATAAAATACAAAATGATTTCAAGCTATACGATTAACTAAAATATAAGCAAATGAAGAAGAAAATATTAATATGAATATTAATCCATTTTATTTTTCATTTTTAAACTGAACAATTTATATTAAGAGTTACCTATCAAAAAATCCATGCTGTTATCTCGACTGTTAAAAGTACATTTTTGGTGCTGATCTATTGGTATTTTTTTTATAGGTACTCATTATAGTAATGTGTTTAAAACTAAAATCTCGATTTTTTTAAAAAAAGTGGATTTAGACCATTGTTATTCCGAACGCCTCAATTATGACCTCGATCCAAATAAATGTTGCCTTAAATTTTGTTAAATTGACAGGGTTTTACTTACCGAATCGTGACAACTAAAGCTTCTATTATAACCCTTTTACCAATTTAAACTCCTTTAAATTTCATTACGCCAAGAGTGCAGGTACAGGACGTATTATTGTTTGATTTCATTAAATTTATGTTTTATAGAAGATCTAAGAGAAGAACTTAAGGGAGATAATTTGCCGTTTTTTTTTAATATTTTCGATTTCTCCAAAGCAAAGATGGAATGGTTTTCATTTGTATACCCATTTAATGTTTATAAAAAAATAATTTTCTGACTTGTTTCGCTACTGCATGGTGTTCCATAAGGATCCATTCTTGGTCCCCTGCTGTTTTCAATTTACATCACTGATATACCGCTTTCTCTGCACCATTTTTAGGGACATCTAAATGCTGATATAAAATTCGAAACGTCTTTAAATCTGGTATAAAAACCATGAATTCCGGGTAAATCTATGTTCACAAAACTTCCATATTCTATGTTTTCGTGTAGCTTTCAAAATATTCTTGACTTAGAAAGGGAAGAAAATTTTAAAGGATATTCTTGACTTTACGTGGAAGGGAGGACAATTTTGAAGGATGATTTGAATAAAATCTACCTCAAAACAGAAACAGAACTCGTATGAACGAAGAAGGAACCAGCTCGGAAACTCTGTACAGTTCTTTTTATGGAAGAAGGCACTATGGACGGCTTTGCTAACAGAGATTGACTGAAGAATCATTTGCCTCAGTTGAACTAACTAACCTGAATACGAGATAGATCTCTTATCTGCAATTAATGTATCATGGAGCACAGAAAAGGATTTAATCGATCAAAAAGTTCATTATTATCACTCCCTTAGAAAACAAAAACTTTCTCAACAATTTATTCTAATCTTTGTTTCAAGATACAAATTTCCCTTTTTTTCTGATTGATGGAAGTTCCTTTGAGACAAGACAAATTAAACTTCAAGTATCTCAGTCCAAAAACAACTTCCGAGTAAGTCATATTCAAGAATTAATTAGACGAATTAATCTCAGGCATCTAGCAACAATAAATTTTCCATTTAGTCCTCTCACTCATCCCCCCACCCTTCAATGTGCTGTGAAATCCATCATGTGCCCTTCGTACGCTAATAACTTTGCCCCCATCCTGTATTAAAACTTTTTGGGCGGTAATAAAGTCCTTATTCAAACTACTTTTTGCCCTTCGTCTTCCGCTTTGACACCCCCGGACCATCATTTGAAAGGATAACTTGCATTGCGCGCGTAAAATGATAAATTGTTTTATTGCATAGTCCTTGCGTCATTTAAGGTTTTCCTCCTTACATCCCCACAATAGTTTCGCCTTCCCTTCCAGATGTAAAGCACCCACACAAGAGTTCATTTGAAGTCACAACCCTCGCTTTAACCCTGCGGCGTAGAGGCGGAAAGGAAATCGTACTTTAGTGTCCTTTTTGCAAACTATAAGAATTTTATTGTTACGTCTTTTTGCATAATTTTCTTGGATTAAAGTCAACGATAGCCGGGAGTAACTCGGAGCAAAAAAAAAAAGAAATGTCACTTCCTTGACGCAGAGTCCTGCAGAAGGGTCAAACGGGGCAAGTGAATGGGCGATGCTTCCCTTTCAAAACTACGATGACGGAATGGGTGGCAAGAAAAGTAAAAGCGTAAAAAGTTCTTATTGTTATGAAGTTTGTTTTATCATTTTAATGCGCTCTTCGTGTCCTTGAAGGGGGAGGGTGTAATTTAAGTAGACGCAAGGATGGATGAGTCGATTGTAAATCTGAATATTTGTATGTCTTAGTCAGCGAGTTGGGGATAGAGTGAAGCAGTGAAGGGGAAAAAAACAAGAAATTTATGTGAATATTTAAGAAGGTTTACATGCAAGGATTTGGAATTATTTTATTTCCATTTCATGAATTACTTCGACGACCATGCAGGATGCGTGGGGAGTGTTTTTATTGGAGTGTGAATTTAAATGGATTTTTTAAGACGAATTTAGGAAGTCTGGCAGGCAAGCGAACTCTAAACTCTTTCTGACAGTGAACCCGGAGTAAAGAATTTTGCGGTTCACGATGCGGAAAATGATTTACTTGGATGTTTGCGGGAGTATTTTTGATGTTTTGAAGGGTTTAGCCTGTCTGTGGGGAAAACATGTTGAATAAGGAGTTTGCATTTTTCTTTAATAAAAATGCCCATCGGGCTTCCTTCCTAACTGGGACCACACTCCTCTTATTGTGGAATTACTATTTTTCGGAGAGGTTCTCTTAATTTGAGTTCCTACTAAAAGTAAGGCGCGGAACAGATTGAACCAGCAACAGCACCAGCACCGTCAACAGCAAACAGCACGCTGACCAGCAAAAGAAATTTAAACACATTGCCACCAGCACCAGCATCGTCTTCTTTTTCTGTTTGACACTTTGTGTCATAAAAGAAGTATACGAAGTTTTCTTTTGCAGTATGGTGCCCCCGAATTTCACTTGCGGTAAAGTTGGTAGCAATGGAACAGCAACAGCAAATTTAGGACTTTGGTCTAACGACGCTGGTGACGTTGCTGGTGCTGGTCTAATCTAATTTGAGCCATTGAAATACATTGGTTCTAAATTAATGGCGGCCGCTGTTGCTGGTGCTGTTGCTGTTGCTTTTAGGTGCTTCCATCAGACATGTGTTCAACCATAGAATCTCGTTCTTCTTTATTAAAAAAGCTATAAATCTCAAGAACCCACTTTCCCAAGAGCACTGTGCCCAAGTTTCGATTGAGCTCTTGCCCTTGACGAACTCGATCCATTAGTTTATTTACACGAAGGATATTTCAACAAATGTCTGGTTCCACTATCCATCATAACTTACGTTTCATATTCATATTTGGATAAGCTTTTTCCAAGGCATTATTGGGTAGCGCGTATGGTGCTCAAGAAAGACGGACATTAAACATCAACGCTGCCACAGTGCTAATGTGCTTCCGAAGATCATAATCTTCTTTTGGACCATTGTTGTCCCCGACAAGCATTGAAAGGCTCAATTTATAGTGGCTTCTGGACTGCTTTGCCACATCATAAACAGTTATTTACAATGACATTGAAATTAAATAATTTTGTTCCCAAAGAAAGCTTGCCAAGACATTACGATAATTGTTCTGGTTCAAAGAAAAAGCCTAGGTCCTTCCAGCCGGTCTCCTTCCTTCGTCCCCATCTCTTCCCTAGAATAGACATAACCGAATACTCTATGATAAAACTTTCGATGATGATGTCCTCGATGATGACAGTCGTGGGCATTGAATGACATTCTTAGTTGCTGTGTCTCTGTGCGTAGGATGACAACATAACTGTATAAATTGCCATGTGATATTTAAGTTTTGAGTTATCCTTTGGATATATCTACAGAAGATACAATAACCGGGGATGGCTGCCAAAAGCGATATTTTATTGGCGTAAGGAATAGAAGATTCTATCTCGCCGAGCAAGCTTGATATGACTCAAATGGCAGCAGGACTACCCACAATCCCACGCATAACATCCTTTTTGTTTCGCCTAAATAAGCTTTGGTTGCATAAAAATGTATATCTTCTGCTGTCGACATGGAGAGGAAATATTTTACATTTTCTATGAATAATGTGCGATTTGTGGACCATTTTCTAATGGTTATGGTTCATCCTCCTCCTAGGAGGACATTGAATGTATGGTGTTTCTGTTTGGTGTATAGTTTTGAATATGAAGACAATAAAGATTGAGAATCTAGGAACTGCTAGGAGCGTAGGTGTTTTGGACTTTTCGCTATTATTTATTTGGCAAGGGATTTTGTCTTTTTTTTTTTTTTTTTTTTTTTTGTTGGGCAGAAGATTCATTGCCATGCATTTGAATTTAAATATTTTGAAATGATTTTGTGAAAAAAAAATCGCGTGGGATTTATTGGACATGAAATAGCTAAAACACCATTTTTTTTTTATTTAATCTCAGTTTAGGAGAAGAAACGAAGTCATTTTAATTTTTACGTTCTAAAGTATTAATTTTAATACAATTTAATATTCTGTACACGAGAGTTTTTTTCGCAGAAAAAAATAACTTTAAAGAGGGTAATTTTAAGTCAATTTTTACTTTTTAATTGTTATCGTGATAACGTCTTATAAATCGATGACAAGCTACACGTACGAAATAATATGACTCATGCTGATAAGACTCATGACTCATGCTAACCGCGATACTATGGTTCTTTCAAACAGAATCGATCGCAAGCACCTGGTGAAAATGAAAAAGAACAGGCGCAAATTCCCAAAAGACCTCCACTCAAATTAAAAAAGAACAAGAAGAGAAAAAGAAATACAAAATAGGCGGAGTTTTGTTAATTTGTGGATTTAACGAGAAGGTTTATCGGTGTGAGTTAACGGGCTGTATGTTGGTGTTGCTGCCATCAATGTTTTCTTACTACGTTATCACGTAAAATTAGCGTCCGTAAATCGACTTTACAGACAAATAACTCTTTTTTTATTTGTTGTAAAGTCTTTCATTTCAAAATAGCTGAAATAAAACAGAGCACACCATTCCTCATTCGCGTGGTACGACTAAAGAAAGAATGTATTTGACTGTGCGTCCGAAGATGAGAGAGGTGTCATCAGCAAAACAATATATTAAAATAATTGCTTCAGCTGATTTATTCAACGCTTCTCCTTTACTTACTTAATTCTTCTTTCGCTCGTACAGTTGCAAGAGCTCTTAAGGATCTCGATATTCACAAATCCCGTGGCCCGGATAATAATATTTCCCCTATTGTTCTGAAGAGGTGTGCTTCCACGCTGACAAAACCACTGTGTAAACTTTTCCATCTGTCCTAGTCCACAGGCCTCTATCCAAGAGAATGGAAAACAGCATTTGTCCAGCCCATACCTAAAAAAGGCGTATCTTCATCTCCCCCAAACTCCAACCTGATAGTCACAAAATAAATGCTGGTGTGCCCCAAGGCTCCGTTCTGTCTCCGACATTGTTCCTCATTTTTATCAATAATAAGACTTCTATCCCATTAAATTGTTTTGCTGATGACAGTACCCGCAGCTTCTCATACTCGTTTCCAAATTCACTTCCCTGTTCTTCGGATGTGGAACTGCAACGGCAGCGTGCGATTAGCTCATTAAATTCCGATCTGGCCAGCATTGTCCAATGGAGAATTATTAATCGTGTGGAATTTAATGCTTCCAAAGCTCAATGCTGCCTGTTATCGTTAAAGCATAACCTACCCCCATGCCACTATCCATGAGTGCTACTTGCATCGAGGAAACCGAACAGCTTTGCGTTATAGGTATGTGTATCACAAACCACTTTCTGTGGTAGAATCCAGAATATTGCATTAAAAATGATAGGTGACAAGAATATATCAGAAACATTTAAATTCGCTAGAACATCGTCGAGATATTTCCTGTCTCTCCTTGTTTTATCGCTTTTTCTATAAACATTGCTCCAGCGAAATATCCAGTTGCATTTCTCCCCTTAAAAGTTTTCCTTCACCCTTGAGCCTAATTTCGGACGCACTGTTAAGTATAGATACTCATTCTTAAGCCGCACTACACGAATGTGGAATGCTTTACCCGGCTCTTTTTTCCCTTCCATTACGATTTAAAAACATCCAAAACCAATGTGCATCGGTACCTCCTTTCATCTTCTATCCGATTTCCCTAAACGCTCGAACTATGTTAATACACGATAAGGGTAGTAACAACCCCTTGAGTGCACGGCGATTATATTAAAAAAAAAGTCCCTGATAAAAATTATGCAACAATTCGGAGACAAAACGAATAAAAGAGACCAAATGCACACATGTTCGATAAAAGTCCTTGAGGTTTATAAAACGGCTTAGAAATATTATTTACAATAATCTTTCTGTCACCAAAACGATGGAGAGATTGGTTCTATTTTTCGGTGAGATATACCATCAGATCAGATGACATATGGCAACAAAAGCCGTACTTCTCGTTATTAAGAAGCTTTCGATCTTCGAGATATTAATCAACGTTGCCAAAAAATTTAAAATAAGGGACATTGGTGCAATTGGTCGATAGTTTGAGGGCGAAGAAGAGTCCCCCTTTTTTAGACATGCTGGAGATGACCTGGTCAGGTGCATACAACAATTCATCTGCAAAATATGGTTGGAGGAAAGAATGCCCGATGATTGAAATCTCAGTACCATCTGCCCGATCCACAAGAAAGGAGTTCAACTTTTCTGGTTTCTGCACCAACTATAAAGGAATAACCCTTTTAAATATTGCTTAAGATCCTGTTCTGCGTTTTATGTGAATGACTTAAGCTGTTTGCTGACGGAGTAATAGGTCCTTTCCGAGTCGGCTTTAAAACTGAAAAAACTACGATCAAACAAATTTTCACATTGCGCCAGATCCTGGAGAAAACCCAAGAATTTAGCATCAAGAACCACCATCTGTTTATCAATTTCAAAGCAGCCTATTACAGTGTAAACAGGGACGAACTGTACCGAGCCATGTCTGGTTTTGGAATTCCCCAAAATCAAGAATATTTGATATTTGATAATGATTGACGCGCTCGCATGATGACGCTCGTAACTCAAAAAAGGAGAACAAGAACAACCTCTAATTAGTTTTAACAAAATCAACAAACGGTATTGTTCGGAGGTTCAAAGTGCACTGCACTGCACTGACCACTGAATAATGAAAAATAACACAGTTGATTGACAAATGTCAAAAGCAAGTGAGAGAGAACAAAAGGAATTGAAAAGTGTAATAATTAATGTAATAGATGTGTACAGTGGCTCAAATTATATTCATGAAGGAATTCAATTAAATTGTTTTAACAAATATTAATTGTAATAGTTTTGGTTTACATTTTTAAAACTATGTTGAATTACCTTAAATGTTGACCTTGGCCAAAATAAATAGATAAAAATGATGGGTATTTTATACGTGTTGACTTTTTCTCTGCAGGGAAGCCAACGTACTGGATTGTGGATATGGATTCCGGTTATGACTTAATACCTGTCTGCATTTCATTTTTACTTGCGATTTATAGGGACTATAAGGCAAGCTATGCATTCGTAAAAAAAGTCTGTATGTCTGTCAGTCCGTATTGATATCTACAGCCTAAACGGTTGGGCCGATTTGATTCAAACTTGGTATATAGTATTTTTAGAGTGCTCTACCCGACGGTTTTTCGAATTGGTATTCTAGCTCCAAAACTAACAGTATCTGCCATATAACTTTTATTGAAAAACTTATTTTTCTCGAAAACGGCTCCTACGATTTTAATAAAACTTTCAGAATGATGTTTTCTAGAATCTATCTTTTAGTTTTAATGGATTTTTCAGAAAAAGTTTTATAACGGTACCTCCCATATGACCGGTTTTTAAAAATCATACTTTCTCGTTAACGAATTGACGGATTTTGATGAAATTTTCAAAGTATGTATTGCTTTATGATTTAAACAATATTCCTTATTAAAATTTTCAAAAACATTTTTTTTTAATTTTTAATATTAAAAAAAAAAATATTTTGTTTTTTGAATATTTTGAAAACGGATCTATAGATTTTTTTTTAAATTTTTCTCCTAGTGTAAACTATAGATTTCTTAAAATTGACGTACTCAAAAAAAGTTTAAAATATGTTTTCAAAAAGTTTTTCAAAAAAAAACATTTTTTTGAAAAAACTGGTCGAACGATTTTGAAATGAAAAATTCATAAAATAGAAAACAGCAAAAGAAATAAGATGGCTTACAACATTTTTTCCAAAAAACGTTATGAATAGTGTTTTTTTGATTTCATAAATTTTTTCCCCAAAATTTTATTTCATATTGCTCGGCTATTAGCCATTAGTCAAATAAAAGAAGATGACAACCTACATACATACCTACGTATTTTGAAGCATTTCATCATCATAAAAGCACACAGAATAAATAAGGAGCCTATGATAAACACACAAAAACAACTAACAAATAAAATGAAACTATTCGATTACTACTGAATGCAAAAAATTCAATCGAGAAAACAAAAGTTTACACCTTCCTATAAATAAACAAAACCACTGTGTTAACTTTTAATATTGTCTCTAAAACCTACTCGCTGAACAGTAGTTGGAACGTGCATCTTAATTTTAGTACCTACCTTTCTTCTAACCTTATTATAGGTACCTGATATCCTTAATAAATTCCATTAATACCTACCCCACACCATACGTTTATCGATCCATCAAACATAATAAAGCTATTTTAACTAATTTGATTTCAAAAAGTAAATTATTATTATTGGGACCTATATAGGTCTCTATACCTAGCATTATTGCCCTACTGTTGATTCCCACGAATCTTTATGCCAGTTGTTCAAATTTTTCCATACCAAAATGAAAATTAAACTGAAAAAAGTCCTTTATATCTTATATTATTTATATTATAAACAGTAAACAACAAGTGGAAAGATCATCATCGGCGCAACAACCGGGATCCGGTCCGGGCCTCCTTCAACAAATTCTTCCATACATCCCGCTTGCTGGCCGACGCCATCCAATTGCGCACCCCAAGGTCGGGCGTCCTGATCTACGCCATCCTTCCAACGTAATCAAGGTCTGCCACGTTGTCTTCTACCATAAAAGTACAACTTTCCCAGTTGGTTCCTCTTCGCTCATGCGAGCTAGGTGTCCAGCCCACCATCTGCTTCGAGATAGATTTCATACAATTCATGATTGTATCTTCTCCGGAATCGTCCTTCCTCACACACGGGGCCAACAATTCTCCGTAAGACTTTTCTCTCGAACGATAAGAGATCAGAGTGCCTTTTTGTAAGCACCCAAGTCTCGGATCCGTATGTGAGTCCTGGCAAGACCATAGTCTTGTACAGCACCAGCTTGGTTTTTATGGTAAGGTTTCTGGATTTAAAGAGCCTTGACAGACTATAGTAGGTTTTGTTGGATTTCAGCAGCCGCCCGCGTATTTCTTCCTCCATATTGTTATCGGCTGCTACTTTTGACCCAACCAACATTTCTCGCAGACGTTGCCGCCATGTACTTAGTCTTCCCTTCATTTATGTGCAGCCCCAGGTATTTTGCCGCTTGCTCGATCTGGGTAAAGGAGTCTTGTACAGCTTGTTGGCTTCTGCCGATGATGTCGATGTCGTCTGCGTAAGCTAGTATCTGGCTGGACTTGGTGACGATAGCCCCTCTTGTTGACGTGCCAGAGTCACGGAATGCTTTCTCCAACGCCAGGTTGAAGAGGATGCAAGCCAGACCATTCCCTTGTCGGAGTCCATTAAATATGTTGATTGGTCTGGATAGCAAACTGGCTACTTTTACTTGGCTTGTGATGTTGGTCATGGTCAGCCTACATAGTCGTGTCAATTCGTGTCAGTATGTTGGGATATTAAATTCCAGACTTTTTTCCATCACCTGCCTAAGGGTAAAGATCTGATCAATTGTTGATTTGCCTGGTATAAAATCACATTGATATTTTCCGATTATGGTATTAGCGTATGGGGCTATCCGTTCTTGCAGGATAGTGGAGAATACTTATAGAATGTACTCAACAATGTTATACCCCTATAGTTGCTGCATTTTGTGATATCTCCCTTCTTATGTATGGGACATATGATGCCTTTTCGCCAGTCTTCTGGCATCTCTTCGTGTTCCCATACGTGTACTATGATTACATGAATTGCGTGATGTAGTGTTGGCCCTCCATGTTTGATCAGCTCGGTAGGTATACCATCGGCTCCTGAGGCCTTATTATTTTTGAGCCGATTAATCGCCTGTTTTATCTCCTCAATGCTTGGTGACTGCAGCATGAGAAATGTTGGAGTCACCATTTCTTCCGTGAGCTGACCGTTCAGCAGTTCATTAATGTACACTTCCCATCGCTCCAGAATGCCTTCAGGATCGGTGATCAGATTACCCTCTCCGTCTTTACAATATGTACAGCGTGGTGTGTATTGCGACATGTTTCTGACGGATTGGTAGAACTTCCGCGCCTGGTGCGGACCTCGCTCTCTATTTCTTTCCATTTCACAGACAATGTTTTTTTCCCAGGCTGCCTTCTTTCGTCTGTGAAGTCTTTTTTCTATTCTTCTGAGGTCTTTATATTCATCTTCGCGTGCCCGCGTTCTATGAGACTGTTGCATTGCTCGGTATGCAGGATTCTTACGTTCAGACGCTAGTTTGCATTCATCATCAAACCAGTCGCTCCGATCTCTGCGACTACTGCCTAAAATGGTATCAGCAGTACTAATGACTATGTTCTTAAGGCGTGACCATTTTTCCTTTACGCCCGGCATTCTGGCCCCAGGACTTACTCTTCCCTCATCGAGCTCTCCGAGGGCGAGCCTGTATTGGTTGCTTTTGCATTCATCGCGTAGGGCAGCCGTGTTGATTCGAGCCTGACCAGCGGATGCAATACTTCTTCGCATAGCAATCCGCCCTCGGCACACCATACCAACGAGATAGTGGTCCGAGTCGATGTTGGCACCTCGATACGTTCTTATCGTCCTCAAGCTCGAGTAGTGGCGGCGATCTATCAACACGTGGTAAATTTGGTTACGAGTGACTCCATCAGCCGATACCCAAGTGACTTTGTGGATATCCTTACGCGGGAGGCTGGTACTCGCAACGACCAATTTTGTTGATGCTGCCATTTCTATGACACGTAGTCCGTTGTCATGGGATCCTATGTACTGCCTGAATACTGGCTCCCTACCTAATTCTGCGTTAAAGTCACCAAGGATGATTTTAACGTCACACCTTGGGCAGGCATTAAGGAGCCTCTCTACAAGTTCGTAGTAGGAATCTTTTTCTTCTTCTTCGGACTCCTCAGTAGGTACGTGAACGTTTATGAGGCTGATGTTATTGAATTTGCCTCGCACGCGAAGGGTGCATAGCCTTTAATTTATTGCTTTAAAGCCGATGACGGTAGGCTTCATATTTTTGCTGACTAGGAAGCCTACCCCGAGCACATGGTGTTTTGAGTGACCGCTAAAATATATGTCGTATTCTTTTTTCTGCAAAAACCCATTCCCTGGCCATCTCACTTCCTGAAGTGCTGTTATGTCAGCTTTATACATGCCCAGGACATCAGCTAGCTGTTGTGCAGCTCGAGCTCTATAGAGCGTTCTGACTTTCCATGAGAAAATTCTTAAATCGTTTAGCCGTTATCGTTGCTTGGTTCGTCGTTGAGAAATCAGTATATTTCCGAGGCTTGTTGTCGGGTTCTGAGTAATATTTTTTTACGGGAGAGGTTACTAGCCCCTTCGCCAACCGTTAGGAAGTGCTTGCAATTTTTGCTAATTTGTGTACAAAAATATACACAAATCATTGCCCGGGGACCACCACGTGGAGGTAAAGCAAGCCGCAGGTCCCCAAAGTGGAAAGGTAATACACTAAAAAACTGCAAAAGCTAAAAATCCTATATATTTATGTGTTTATCCCTTTGTCGTGACGCATGTTCGTTCGAGCTTCAAACCACAAGGATTCTTTAGAAGTTGCACGTCAAAAAAACATTAAAATTAAATCTTTGTCAAAAAGACGCCTGTACCTAAAAATGATTAGCACACGGGAGCAAGTACGTGCGACCCAGTCGTGCCTTTTATTTAAGAATAACCGATTAAAAGCTTTTATTAAAATTCAACATCTGATTAATGCAGCATTTTTATACCTACGTTCTACACCAATGGAAAGTAGCAGAAGTAATTAAATTATGGTTCCAAAACCAGGAAAACTGTTTTGGCAAAAAGTGAAACTCAAGTATAGGTGAGGCTTCCGATCTTGCTGATTCCTCCTGATTAAATAAATTTATTGGCGCGACAGCTCCTTAAGGAGCCAAGGCCTAGTGACTTATACTCTCAACCATTCCTGTGTGTGTGTTGTTAATCTGCAAGAATGGAATGGAAGGGACCTACAGTTTACCGCCAAGTCCGAACGGCTAGATGAGATGCACTTTTTCGAGACAAATTTTACTCTTGGAGGTTTTGTCAGTTCCTCGCAAGAGGCAGTACCCCGGAAAAGAAGATGGCTATGAGCTGGATTCGAACCCAGGCTCATTCGCTTAGCAGTCCAACACACTAACCACTAAGTCACGGGGCGCCGATTCCTCCTGATTGTGATATTCAAAAAATCAAGACAATCTGTCTCTGGCAGCAGGAAGGATTATTATTTCTCGAATGTGAGCTGCACTTAAGAAATGGCGTTTAAAATAAATTAACGGTTATTGGCTTAACTAATTCCCCGTCAGGGACTTCCGCGTTTAAGAAATTTGTGTTTTAAAAATGTTTGATACGTGCCTCTGCTTAAAAACTATCAACAACTTATTCTTAAATTTTATAGTCAATAAGTTATTAAGAAAGCATTTAGGTTCATTAGAAAAGATTTCCTCTAAACATTGTTGAAACCACAATGTATTTTTGAAATTCAAATAAACCAAAAAAAAAAAAAACACAAAAGAGTGGGTTTCCCACAAGAAACAGACAAAACACAGAAGATCATCGAACACAAACCTTCGGAGCCGCCTTTGCTTTTCAGCGTTCCATGGTGTGTTGTTTCTGTAAAACGCGAAAAACTTACCGATCGTGACGTGACAATTGTGTTTGAATTACATTATACGCCGTGTCTATGTGAAGTCAGACGTCAGAGACCAAAAATAAGCAAAAACACTAACCGCAGTATAAATTTTCCAATAAAATCGGCCGAAAACACAAACGAAATAGTTGGACATTCCACGCTCTATTTTTTTTTTTTTGTAAAATGCCGCCTCACATAGGAAACCAAAGTCCATCAGTAACGCACTATGAAGCTTGAGACTTTTCGCATTTATAGAGCTTGTTCCAGAGATCACATAAAGAAGAGAGCAAGCAGCAAGGAGGACGACGACGTTATTTCTGTGGATGGAGACATTTTATGTGGTTTGTCCGGCATGTTATTTATTTTCCCCTCATTATGCAAACATAGCATTCCAAGTCCAAGAGTGGTTTCAATACTTCACACTCTTTGTAGTGTTGCAAGGCGGCACGAAATATTCTGGTCCGAAGTTTGTTACCCTGCTTTTCACTTGTCCTCGATGGAATTTCTCTAAAAATAAAAACAACAAAATGGCTGGAATATGCCAGTGTTTATGACAGATCCAACGATAAATCTCGGTGTAACTTTACAACAGATTTTTTTTTATTGTGTCACCTTGGTGCGGACTTTGGCTTCCTCTAGTCTAGGTGTGGTGGGGAAGACCAAGATTATTTCTTGCTGGATGCTCTTTAACCAGACGCTCAGTCTGGTCTGGTATAATCCAGATGCGTATCGGGGAGTGTCTAGTCGTGCGCAATATAAGCACACGCATATATTGGAATGTCACCATAGCCACCGAGACACCTAGCCTCCTCCGGGATTGAAATCCACACCCAACTGTCAACTGTCACATAGGAAAGTCAGCTAGCTAGAGTCATGGCAGGCAAATGACGCGACGGTGCGTTCGTCTTCTTGCTAAAGGTATAGATGGATACCTACTCTTTGTTTATGGAATTCGATCTACTTTTAAATACTGATGGCTTGAATGCTCTGGGAGTCTGCGGTGAGCAGAAAAAATGCAATGCAGTGCAGAACTGCAGCTTCTTTATTCGAATTGGGATTTAGTTTCTTGATTGACGAGAAAATTACCATCAATCCTGACTCCAGGTGGGACATAAGCAAGAATGCTTATGTATCTACGCGTGAAACGATGCCAAGCGAGTAATGTGGTTTAAAAGGAATGAATGGGCCTGGGTAGGTATAATGCGGTGCTGCTAACTCACGCGTGATAAGGGATATTAAATGACGACAGAGGTATGTAGGTATATTGGCCTAAACGCGTGGAGAAATGGAGATATTTATTCGGATACTCCGGCTTGTAGGCTGATGCGTGCAGATTTGGTTACGTCGCCAATGGAATGCATGGAAACAAGGGCAGAGTATGTTAGGAAAGTGTGTTTTGAAGGGAGAATGTGGCGTTCAGGAATGTGAGCAATTTTCTTAGATTCTACGGGAGCAAACGGAAGTAATTGATCCGATTTGTGTAAAAGTTTTGTATCTTGATGTAGAAGTACGGATTTTAAACATGGAATTCCACAAATGCTTGAAGTAATATGATAAAGAAATCAAGAAGGCTTTGTGATGGCTCGAAATTTCTTACTTTCTTTCTTTTAAGTTCTTCGTCCCAGAGGTAAAATGTCTAGAACATACAAACAAAAACAGAAGTGAAATGGTCAAATGTGTTTTCTCACCACGAAGGAAATAACTACTTTTTTACTATTTTGTCTAAACAATTAACATATTTTTAAAACTGTATTTAAAAATTATTTCAAACAGTCTTTTTAAGCAACATATTGGCTAAAATGTCATTTCCTTCCGTTACATCAGTATTAAGCCAATCGCTTTCTGGTCGTTTCTTCAAATCATCTTCATCCATCTCTTCTGCTTCTTCTTCGTCGTCAACCAACACTTCTAATCTTTGCTGTTTCTTATCACTTCCGACTGTCTTATCGACACTTTCCTCTCCCTCAACTGTAAACTCATTTGATTTGTCATCTGTAACATTTGATTTTTTCGAATCACCAGCCAAACGACAAACACGTTCGAATAGTGTTGAAAAATGTTTTCTAAAACGATCGTATTCGAATTGTTCGTGGGAAATGGTTGCATCATGCATTTGAACTGCAGCAGATTTTGATCGATTGAGTGGTCCATAGTGATGCAGCATATCAATGCCAGGTGCCATTGATTGTTCCCAACTCTGGAATGTCAAGAAATATGAAAATAAATTGCATGAGTCAAGCTGATATGGATGTTACCAATTCTGTCCAATCTTCAACCGGTGTTGTCAAAATTGATGTAATCAAGTCGGATAATTTGATTCCGATTTTGAGACAGGATATTATAAGCTTTGCTAAAGCCAGAGCGCAAGAAAGTTTACTTCGATGGCTGCAAATAAAAAATTTAGGAAAAACGTAATTGATAAGTTTCTTACTAAAATGTCTGTGGAATAAGCAGCTGATCATAACAGACGATACCATACATACAACATATAACGATTGTACAAAATACACACAACAAGACCATTTTATCGAAGAAGCTACCCACCACTACATTTCGTATATAGGGCCAAAGTTGATATTTATCTTTGTGTATACTTCACCTGCACATTCAACACTGGAAATATTCACAGAGCCCTTCATATTTTGAACCGGATTCTGAACCTTTCAACTTACGGACTCTTCGACGGGGATTTCAAACACAAGGGATTTTCAATGTCTGGGCAGCTCCAACAGCTATGAAGCTAAATTGGACTAGATGAACTATAACATTGAACTACATTGGTTTTGAATGCTTGCAAATCAAAATGGCAAGGGAAAATCTCGCCGGGTAAACTATTCTAAATTCGTGTTGTTCGGCTGAAAAAAGAATCCCTATATTTCACGGTACGGCCGAAATTGGGCTCAAGGGTGAACTGATAAGCATTCCTTGCGAGACCAGTATTACGGGAGAAACTTTTAAGGGGAGGAACGCAGCTGGCTACTTCGAGTGAACATTTTTTTATAAAAGAAACGATAAAATAAGGAAAGACATGAAACATTGCGTCGGTGTTCGAGAGGGGCAATTGTTTCAGCGGCAGTTCTATTTCCTATCAATCTTAACGCTCGAACGCAGGTGAAGCGATGTTTGTGAAGCACCTGCCCAGAGGTGGGAGTTATACTCGAGTTTAGGGCGTATAAACGCTTTATAAATTGTAGCCAAATCAGATGGGGAAAAAAACTTCTTACACCGATACAGAAAACCTAAGCACTTAGCAGCATTCTTAGCGATTTCAAATATATGGTCGTTCCAACGGAGGTCGTCGTTGACACACATACCGAGAACTGAGAGCTTTTCGGTTTCTTCGATGTAAGTGCCATTCATGGACAATGGCATTGGGGGTATGTTTAGCTTTAACGACAGAAGACAGCATTGAGTTTTCGAAGCATTAAACTTCACACGATTCCTATTAGCCCATTTGACAATGCTGTGTAAATAGGAGTTTAATGAGCTTGACATACGGTACCGTTGCAATTGTACATCCGTGAAAAGCTGAGGGTAGAGTCGTCAGCAAAACAGTTGAGTGGATTAGAAGTAACAGACAGAAGATCATTTATAAAAATGAGGAAAAGAGTCGGAGACAGAACAGAGCCCTGGGGCACACCAGCATTTATTTTGCGCGAATCAGACTTGAATCCGTTCTATACAACTTGTATTGAACGGTCCAGAAGATAGCTTCTAGTCCAACGAATAATCATCATCGATCCCAAAAGCACGCATTTTCGATAAGAGAGCTTCATGCCAAACTCTATCAAATGCCTTGGAGACATCAAGAGCAATAATCTTACTTTCACTTTCACCAAAGATTTGTTCCACTGTTCGGTGAGATATGCCATCAGATCACCAGTGGAACGGTTGCTGCGGAAGCCATACTGACGGTCATGGAGAAGCTTACGATCTTCGAGGTATTCCTTAAGCTGACGGTTAATTAGCGTTTCCATGACTTTAGAAAGAAAGGATGTTAGTGCTATGGGTCGGTAGGAGGATGGGAGGAGGAGAAAGGTGACCCTTCTTAGGGACAGGCTGGACAAATGCTGTTTTCCATCTTCTAGGATAGATTCCAGAAGAGTAGGAGCGATGGAAAAGCTTACGCAGTGGCTTTTCCAGTGTGGAAGAGCAGATCTTCAGAAGAATGGGGGTATATCATTCGGGCCAGCGGATTTGTGTATTTCTAGATCTTTGAGAACTCTTGCTAGTGTACGAGTGCGGAAAAAATCTGTCCCATGGAAAAATTTACATTCTCAAGTACAGGAGGGGCAACGTTGCTGTGAAGTGAAGCAGCGTGGAGCTGGCAGCAAAATGAGCCGCGAGCAAGTTTGCCTTCTCTGAAGAGTAGATAATAGGTTTATCATTAGCGATGAGCGTTGGAACCGAAGAGGAGTTTTTAATATTTTTTATAAATGACCAAAAATTTTTACTGCCTTTGGCACATTGCAGAATTTTTGCCGTAATTTTTGGTCATGCAAAATTACGGCAAAATCGAAGAAGTAAGAAGCATTTGTCAACAAAGTTGTCCAACAAAAACCCACCAGGGTACGATCTAATAACTGCTCGTGTTTTGAAAGAAATGGCATCAATAGCCTTCAAAAAAACTTCAATTTATAATAAACGCATGCCTTAAACTAAGATATGTGCCACATCGCATCGAATTACTGATGTCGAGGAAATGGCACTTGAAGAAAAACAAGTATGTTAGATTCTGCTCAAGCCTTTGACAAAGTTTGACACTTAGAACTTGAGTACAAACTGCATAGGGAACTTCCCAGGCAGTAATACGAAATACTTAAATCCAACGTTACGAACCGACTCTTAAAGGTACAGAAAAGACCAAAATTACTCGGACCTAAAGAAAATTGGAGCCGGTGTACCACAAGGAAGTGTCTTAGGACCAACTCTGTATCTGTTATATACAAGGCATATTCCAGTGGACAACAACGCTCATGGCCACCTTTGCTGATCATACTGCAATATTTGTGCCAGATAAATCCGTCATGAAGGCCAAACAAAAATTGCAAAAAACAAACGACAAAGTTAGTAACGCAAAAACTGCTTATCAAATTAAACGAAATAAAATCATAAAAAATGTTCCAATTTTTATAAACAGTATAGCAGTACCTTGCTCCAATACCGCCAAATATCTTGGAATGACTTTAGATGCAAAGCTTAAATGGAAAGAACACATCAAAAAGAAAATAGAAGAACTAAACTTGAAGTACAGACAAATTTAATGAATTCTAGGAAAGAACTCTGACGTGTATGAAACAATGTTTGGAGATAAGGAAGAACCAAGCCTTTTGAGAGTATTCTTATAATTTTAAACTTCCCCCGATGCGATATATAAATTAAGAAAGAAAAATCATTTGACGATCTTTCATAGATTGGTCCTGATTCATTCGTGGTTTTTTTGCGGTAATAGTCCCACACTACTTAGTACCAATTCTTACCGCGAGCGTCGTTTGAAGATTTCCATTGGATAAAAAAAAATATTATTTCTAAAGCTTTAAGATGGAAGGAGAATAGGCAAACTGAAAGTCTTTTATTTCCTTAAATGGATGAATTAAACTGGTGACAGGGTGAAGCAACGGGCCGTACTGCGTGATCCGCAAACCCGCAACTCAAATTCGGATTTTTCATTTTGAAGCGTATTGGACCGTTCGGTAAGCTTGCACGATTTACCCATTCCAGACTTTTTGTTGGGTATTTTTAAATCCCGTGTTAATACCAACAAGTATCAGACTCTTGAGAATATATGCTGGAAGTTCAGAAAGAAAGGGTCGGTATGGTGGTGGCCACAATTCAATGGACCTAAAATTAAGACATCACATAAATATAATCCGAAAGAAGAACCAATGTTTTTTATTCACACAAGTATTACAGCCAAAGAAATTCGGGAGACAACTCTAACGTTATCTTGTTTAAGCGCAAAAAAACAGCTTTTCAGCACTTGGTCACAGTTAATTGGATTTCTGCTTCATATTTACTATTGCAATAGTTAACCAAATCTTCCTTATAAATAAACAACTTACCCTCTCTCAGTGCCTTGAAGCTCGACCAACTTATCACCTTCTTTCACCAAGTCATCGTAGTTCTTCTCAATCAGCATTACTATTCCATCGGTTGGCTCACCTTCCAACTTCGATTGCAGACGACTTTGGAAAAATTTAAATTGAATCCAAAGAGCATCCATCAGAGCCTGGAAAAAAATTAATTCACAAAAACCATCGTTGTCGCTGAAATTATTGAATCTGACATCCTGCTGAAAAAACCACCACCAACCACCACCCCTCGAACAATGGTAGTTTACTCACCGTCTGTTTGCGGATGTCCTCCTGAATCGAATGATGATCATCCATTCGCTTCAAAATCTCCTCAACCGGAATAGTGGGACTTGCTATTACCGCCTTAGTGCTACCATTGTCGCCAGCCCTATGTTTCTTTTTGCCTTTGCGTCCCTTCCGAATGATTGTGCCACCATCCTTCTTCACTTCCGCTTCATTGATTCTATTTACAATTCGTTCAACAACCAACGGCAGAGCCTCCAAACTATCCGATTGTATCCTTTATTTGCAAATAGATTGAATTTTTGAACATTCAGCAAACCCCCCAACCCCTCTTACCGAATCCTGTTTGAATTTTTTGCGGTGACAATTGTCACAATTGCATCCTCGGAGCTCTCCTGCAGTCGTGTTAATCCGAGGGCCTGGACATCATTATCAATGCTGCAGAATTCCGGAAAGAAACTAGACAATTTCGGAGCAATTGACTTCGTATTGATGTTCAGTGTGACTTTCACCGATGCAGTCTTCTGAGGAGTAGCACTCCGATAGAGCATCTCTAACGGCAGGTGTCCCGTTTTTGTCAACACTCTTGGTATACCCTTAAAATGAATGAAAACTTCAATTTATCTTCCTCCGAACCCATCAATTGCACAGCGCACCTCTTTATTTATGAAAGACACCAGAACTTCAATTCTGGACGTTTCAATATGCAAATTCTCAGCCAGATAGAACTGCATTTGGAGCTCCTCTTCGGTGTTTGCTGGCATTTCATTAAACGTCATCGTGTCGAACGAACATCGGACACCTTCTGGTGTTGAGAGAGCAATTTGAATTTCATCGAATGCTGTGGTTGATTTGAATTTGAGGCTTCCGGAACACATGGGAATGCCGGTGAGCTCTTGTGGTACTTCGTAAGTGCATTCGTTTAGTTGGGAACCGATACGGAACTCAAGTGCCAGATCATTCTCTGCCATTTGATTAATCACGTCGATGTCACCCAAATCGATGGCTTGTTTAATTTCACCCTCCAGCTGGAGCAACTCTTTGTGGGCGCGGTCGAAATTTAATTCTTCTCCATTCAGGGGAGGAACTTGGAATACGTGCTGTTCGGAACCTAAGTAGGATACTTTTAGAAGACCGGTGGGTCCTAAGGTGACTATGCCGCCGGGTAAATTGCTTAGATTGGAACGTTTTAGTGCAACTGGAGTGTCTTCCAATTGGGCTGCCCATGCCAAATTCGGTCCTTGGTAGATGAAGAGCTTGGAATTCTCCGAAATAACTGCAGTGATTAAACGGGCATCAGGTTCTGTGGGAAATGGAAATGAAGATAATTATTGCATGAATGCTTTGACTGTTTAATAAATCCTAACGTTGACTTATGAATCTGTATTTGAATAAATAGATTGGAATAGAAACGTTGTTTGATTAAAAAGAATTTAATGTACAGTTTAAGAAATTTAATCGAAGGTCTTTTGAGAAAATTCCAGATTAAAGCAAATTGTTATGGAAAATGCAATACCGCCTTGTAAATCTCGTGTCTTCAACATTCACACCAGGGATCTACTAGGAAGCCTTACTCAAGCAATTGCGTTTACCGACGATTTAAGAACGTTTAGAACAGGTCCAATAGTCAAGGTCATCAGAAATCTTTAGCAGCGGGTTTTCGAACAGATTCAGCCATATTGTGATGATCGGAAGTTAAAAATCAGCAATTCCATTAATGTATTACGTCAGCCGTTAAGGATAGGCCTGAGGATAGGCCACTCCTTTGTGATCGCTACGCGACCGAGGAGAGCGGGCAGGGAAAGATGTAAAAGGAGATGTCGATGTAGCTAGGTTTTTAAGTTAAACATTTCAAAATAGGGGGGAAACCAGAACTAAACAAATCGTTCCACATTCGTGTGGTGCGATTAGAGGAGAGCGGGCAGGGAATGATGTAAAAGGAGATGTCGATTTAGATAGGTTTTTAAGTTAAAAATTTCAAAAGAGGGGGGAAACCAGAACTAAACAAATCGTTCCACATTCGTGTGGTGCGATTAGAGAAAGAATCTCTGTAATAAACAATACATCCAAAGTTCAGCCCAAGAATCAACTGATAAGAATTCCTAGCACGAAAAATATTATGATGGATTTTTTTAAGTGTAATAATTGCAGCTGGCTAATTCAATGGAGCACTGTTTGTAAAAAATAGCGTTAACTAATGAAAACAAAATGTTACACTACAGCGGTGTTCGAGAGATATATATGTTCCGTTTCTGTCACCAATTGACTTAAAGCATCTGCCCAAATATGGCAATTAAACTCATGTTTTGGCCGATTAAACGTTTGTAGATTGTAGCTAGATCCAACGGCGGCGTAAAAATGTTTCTTGCATTTTTTTAGGAAACTCAAATATTTCGCCGCATTGCTGGCCACGTCGAATATATGGTCGTTCCACAGAAGGTGGTCTGTGATGCAAATACCGAGAACTGAGAGGTGGTCCGTTTGTTTCTATATTAACATTAAAAGGCCTTATACAAGTTATTTTGGCGCACATTACGCAAGCTATTTAACTGATATAAGACTTGTGTTGAAAGGTGTTATAGCAGCAAATAGCTTTTCATGAAATTAATGTTATTAGCTTGCCTGAGAAAGCCATTTTAAGAGAGCCTACCTAAATGCTAATAGCTTGCTTTGGTTGTTATAAAAAGATCTTACCCAAGCCATTTAATGACGGGTTTTGCTAATATTTTTTTTATATAAAGGCTATTTTCTATTGCCACGGGATACTTGGTGGCCTTCAATAAAATATTTTAGGAAAAAAAGTCATTTTTTAGCACAAAAAGCAAATTAAAAAAAATTAAATACATATAGGTACATTTTTTTGTTTTGATTTATATTGTTGAATTTTTTATTGTTTGTTTTATATTTTTTAAGCTACATATATTTCCCATCAGTTAGTTCCTGAAACCTTTTTTACTGCGTAATATAACGATTGTGTGAAGTGAAAAATTTGTATTTACCTGAGTTTTGAACTCAAATTCTTCTCGTTCCAATCCAGCACTCTACCACTACACAAATTCGCGGCTGAGAAAATTAACATTAAACATCAACAAAACAAATATTAATGTAGGCTTTAGATAATGCTTTTATAGGAAAGCCTTACACAAGTTGTTTGTATTTTAATTTTCAGTAAACATGTTTGGAAGCCCTTTTACAAGCCTTGTCTAGAGCTTTCCAAAATCACTTTTAAAGGCTCTATAGCAGCTATTTTTTAATTGTAAAATTTAATTGAATTGTGTGGCTTTCTAAAGTTTGCTTTATATAACTCATTAAAATTTATTTGCTTGGAAAAATTGAGTATATACATCAAAATTAATTGTAAGGTGAGAAAAATTAAATCAAATGTGAATTCCTTGAAACCATATGTACTTCACATTACCATATGATTTCATTTCTATTTATAACACTTAAGAAATAATTTTTGTTAGCATTTCTTTTCTGTTTTATGATGCTCTCTTATTTTATTTATAACAGATTTTATTTATAAGACTCTCGATATTAGCAGCTTTATTAAGTTTATATAAGCAAAGACCTTAATATTATAGGCAAGCCTTACAAAAGCTGTTTGCATTGACTTATCGTGGAAAGCCTTATAGCACCTATTATTTGTTTAATTTTCAGAAACGCTTTCGGAAAGCCTTATACAGGCCATTTTGAATCTTATTTCTACAAGCCTTGTATAGAACTCGCCAAACTCACTTTTTTAAGGCCTTAGAAAGGTTTTTGGGGATTTTGGGATTTTGCCTTATACAAGCTCTATTCAAGCTATGGCTTGCCAAATTAAAAAAAATTAACCTTATACAAGCTAAATTGTTAGTTCGGGAGTATATTTCGCTTTAACGACAAAATACAGAATTGAGTTTTTGTAGCATAGGCAAAAGATAAGAATTTAATAATCTTGTCATATGCTGCCGTAGCATTTCCACATCCGAAGAGCATGGTTGTGGATCTGAAAACGAACATGGAAAGCTGAGGGTTTCAGACCAGAGGTCTTTGATGAATATTAGAAAAAGTGTCGGAGACAATAGAGAGCCCTGTGGCACACTATCATTTATTTTGTGAAAATCAGACTAAAATCCATCCAACACAACTTATATTTAGCAGTTCAAAAGGTAATTACTAATCCAACGAAAAAAAGTTTCATCAAGTTTAAATGCATACATTTTCGATAAAAGGGCTTTATGCCAAACTCTATCAAATGCTTTCGAAATCTCAAGTCCAATTTAATTTCACTTTCACCAAAACGATGGAGAGATTGATTCCACTTTTCGGTGGGATTACCATCAGATCATCAGTGAATCTATTGTCTCAACAGCCGTAATTCCGGTCATTAAGAACTTTGCGATCTTCAATACATTTCCTAAGCTGAAAGTTAATCAGAGTGCCTATGATCTTGGAAAGAATAGATGTAAGTGCAAGACTGATGGTGAGGAGGATACATTTTTTTTTGGGACACACTGGGCAAATGCTATATACAATTCTATCGGAGAGACCAAAAGAATAGGACAGATGGAATACTTACTTACTTAGGGGGCGCTACAGTTTGGGACGAACCTGGGCCTCAACCAACATGCCTCTCCAGTCAGCTCGGTCTATGGCTAGCTGCTTCCAGTTTCGCACTCCAAGTTGGTTGAGGTTGATATGCGTATTTTTTTGACCAGGTCAATGTCGCTGTACAGCTCGTATAGTTCTTGGTTGAACCTTCTCCTCCAAAGCCCTTTAACGCAGATATCCTTCGAAGAATCTTGCGCTCGAAACGACTAAGGATATCTTCATCCGCTTTAGATAGAGTTCATGCCTCGGCGCCATAGAGCAGGACTGGGATGATTAGGGTCTTATACAGAGTCTCCTTTGTCTTTCGAGAGAGGGCTTTGAGCCTGTTTGAGAAACAGCGATTGGCAAGAGTAATTCTTCGCTTTATTTCTGACGAGATATTGTTGTCATATGTTATAGCGCATCCGAGGTACACAAAGTCCCTAACTATCTCAAAGTTGTACCTTTCTATTGTGATGTTTTTTCCAATCCGCCGGTGTTGTGTGTCCCTTTTTGTGGACAGCAGGTACTTCGTTTTGGCCTCATTGACTGCTAGTCCCATCTTAGCCGCTTCAGCTTCAATGCTAGCAAACGTTCCAGTGACAGCTCGCCGAGTTCTGCCAATGATGTCTATGTCGTCAGCGTATGCTAACAATTGCACAGACTTGAAAAAAATTGTCCCACTACAATTGACTTGCGAGATTCTTATAATTTTTTCAAGTATTAAGTTGAAGAAATCGCACGATAGCGCATCACCTTGTCGGAATCCTTTTTGCACAGTCGGACGAGTTTTGTGGGGATGCCAAAACCTGACATGGCTCTGTATATCTCGTCTCTATAAATGCTATCGTAAGCGGCTTTAAAATCGATAAAGAGGTGGTGGGTATCGATTTGGAATTCTTGGGTAGTTTCCAGGATCTGCCATGGGTTGAACATTTGATCGATTGTGGACTTTCCTGGTCTGAAACCACACTGATAGGGGCCAATCAAGTTGCTGACGGAAGGTTTCAGGCGTTCACATAGTACGGAAGAGTGTAGGCGATATTCAGGAGACTTATTCCTCTGTGGATCGGGCAAACGATGCTGAGGTTCCATTCATCAGGCATACTTTCTTCTGACCAAACTTTAGAGATGAGTTTGTGTAGGCACTCCACCAGGTCAATTCCAGCCGCTTTAAAAAGTTCGGCGGGTAGTCCGTCGGGTCCAGCACCTTTGTTGTTTTTTTAGTTTAGATATTGCTATCCTTACTTCATTTTGGTCAGGTGGACGGAAGTTTTGTCTGTCATCGTCCATGTTGAATGGTTCATTCTGCCTGACAGCGGGATTTTGGTCTTCATCGCCGTTTAACAGTCTACAGAAATTGTCCTTCCATGTACTCAGCACCGACTGTGACTCTCCTACGAGATTTGCATTCCTATCTCTTCAGGCTTCTGTGCGGGTTATTTTTATTTGGCACGTTCTTTATACCTGTTGGTAAAACTTCCGCACGTTGTTCCTGGAGTAGCATCTCTCAATATCTTCGGTCGCGCATGCTCTCTCTTCTTTTTTTGGAGAAGCCGGTAATCTTCCCGTCTTTTCTGCTCGTAGAGCTCGAGAGCAGCTCTCGTCTTTCTTTGCAGCGCCGCTTTATATGCCTCTTGTTTGGCTGCATGGGCCTGCCTGCATTCGTCATCCAACCAGAGGTTTCGTGGTGGTGGTGGTCTAGTGAAACCCAGCACATCAGTTGCAGCATCTTTGATGGCTTGTTGGCAGTGTTGCCACTGGTCTTCGGCACTTGATGCTGGCGTTACTTGATTTCTTGAGAGGTTACGGAATATTCGATCTGCATAGGTTCTGGCGGTTTCTTGCGATTGCAGCTTTCCGACGTCATACTTCGTCACAGGACAGATGGAATAGTAAATGGAATATTTTCGCCAGCGTTCAAGCACACCTATTCAGAACAATAGCGGGAATACTATTATAGCACAGGGTAGAACTTTATAAGGCCATCAGAGAATTCGGCATCCCAAATAAATTGAGACGACCATGACCATAGCTACTAGTCAAGCAAAAGTATAGCCGGTTTGCCAATCAACATCTTTAATGGACACCAACAAGGGGATGGATGATTTGGCCTAAATGCTCTTCAAACTGCAGTTGGAGAAAGAAAAGCGTGACTCTGACACGTCAACAAAACAAAGGGACAATCGTCACCAAGTCCAGCCAGATATTAACCTACGCGGAAGACATCGACATTATCGATTGAAGTCAACAAGCTATGCAAGACTAATTCATCCCGAGTTCATGGTGGCTGCCTCTGCGAGAAGTATGATTTAACAATCAGGGTAGTGGAGCATGAATTTGCAATCTTTAACTACTGGGGTTTAAAAGAGCAGCCGATAATACTATGCAGGGGGAAATACACGGACGACTGATTAAATCCATCAGAACATACAAAAGTCTGTCGACGTTCTTCAAATCCAGAAATCTAACCATACAAATTAAGCTGCTGCTGTACAAGACTATGCTCTTACCAATACTCACATATACGGATTCGAGACTAAAAGGCACTCTGATCTCTTAACCGCGTTCGAGAGAAAAGTCTTACGAAGAATTGTTGAGCCTGTGTGCGAGGGAGGAGATTCCGGGGAAGATGCAATCAATCTGGAAGTAGATGTTGTGGAAAATATAAAGCTCGGTAGACTCCGGTGGGCTAGGAATCTAGCTCATATGAGCGAAGAGGAACTAGTTTGGAAAGTGTTTTTCAGTTATTTGTATGGTTGAAGGCGATCTGGCAGCCATTACGTTGAAATTATATATTAGTAATAATATTTCAACTATATGTCTGTAAGGCACATTGCCTTTTTAGAATGCAACTGGATGCTGCACGACACTTGTTAAAATGACTAAAAAGATAGGAAAGATTTTTTTCGGCGCAGTAGATAGAGAATTATGAGACTATTTTCTCACTTAAAATCCACAGACGGCGTCTAGCTTGCACTAGGAGTTTGAAAAATTGCAACCCAACTGAGATTCGAACTCACGATCTCTGGGTTCACAAGCAAACATCTTACCTGCTGCACCACTGCCGCAGGTATCTGAACAGAGTCTGAGCATACTCTGATAATTCTCTGAACCGAGAAATCGATGTATCATTCATAAACATCGATTTCGAATCATCGATGAAACCCACTTAAACATCGATACATTGTTCTTGGTGAACGACAACAGTGCCACGTGTGTCGAAAGGTCCGATTCCTGAAAAAGAAAACGTAGGGATCTCAAATTAAATGTTTGTTACTGAAATTTCATCCAGTGTTAGGAAATTGACAACAGTTTTTTGTCTGAAAAAAGGAGAAAATCGATTCTTTTTTCAATGAATCGAAACCACGCATCGTGGACGTAGTTTAAAATTCAAAATAGTGAAATGTCATTTCTATATTAAACTAGCTAACCCAACCGGCGTTGCTCGGGCTTACCCTAGTTAGTTTTTTTTTATTACTGAAAGCGGCCCAGTTATAGCCAAAAACCACAAAATTAGCCGGGCCTTTCAAATTTAATGTTGGTTACATGAAAATATATAAAACTGATGAATTGGGGGTTGATAACTTTTTTTTTCTGATTTCCGTTGAAATTTAATTTCTGATCGAAAAATGGTCTGCAGAAAAGTTGTAAATAATTAAAAAACCTATAATTTTACTTAAGGTTATTTTTCAACATAACCCCAAATATTATGAGATATCGGCAAAAAAACGGTCTTTCGATTATTTAGTTTTTTCGAACTAAAATCGCATTTGATGTTTTACAAACGCAATGAAACACAACCTTCAGAATTAAAAATAGCTGGCTAGTTATTGTTTTTTTTTTTTTTTTATTACTATTCGTATTTAAGCTTAAGAAGTAACCGCTTATTTAGCATCAAAAATCAGTTCATAAATATTTTTCTTAAACATCGGGAAAATATCGATATCATCATCATAATATCGATGCTTTTATGAACGATGTTGCATCCCTAAATTCAAATGACAAAGGAAGAGTGACAGTCCTTCACCAATACTACAATTTAATCATAAAAGAAGTTTCATTGAAAAGATCAAATCTTGATTTTGAGATCAAATCCTTAAAATTTGAATGAAACTCCCTATTAGTTGCACTAATTGATGAGAATCAACAAGAACGAAAATTCCTACCTTCTCAATGCTAGAACCTACAAGACACCGACTTACCTAAGCTGCAGTAGTGTTTGACAGTTGGTATACACAATCATGAGAATCAACCAGATTTTATTTTTCATTCTGGTATATTAAATGGTGAGAAAATTGGTGATCGGGAGTCAAGTGACTTTTACTATCTTTTAATACAACAAAATATTTGAATAAACATATGTATCTACTCACCCCAATAATATCCGACAATGAACGAACAAAAGCACTTCGGAGAGAAGTCCAACTTCAAAATAAATTCAATAACTCCATTATCATTCACAGCTATTAGATTCCTTTCACCCAGAACCATAATCGATGTGGACTCTCTTTCAAGTGTTCCCAAAACAATAGCAAAGTTCAAACTTCCATAATCCCAAAAACTTCATTATCCATTAACACACATAATACTCACTCCTTAACCTGCACCGGCATTATATCCAGAACCCCTTCGCCCAAGCACAAGGACCAGACCGGAGCTATGTCCGACTTACTGATGGCCGAATGTGATAAATCCTGATAACTGGATGGAAAGAGCAGGAAAGTTTTGAAAATTAGTTCATTGTTAAAACTTCCGAATGGCTACATATTTCATTTTTACTTTCTCAATTTCTCAATAACACAATGGCACACTCTTGTTCTTCAATTTAATAAAAAGGATGGCCAAAGTATAAATCTAACAAATTGCCATTCTAATTCCGTTTGCTCTCGGATCTGCTTTTATAATCAAGTGAATTAATTAAGCGCAGGATTCACAATTGCCGCCAAAGGACAATCGCATTTTGCACAATATCTCTGGCAGGAGAGAAAAACTTTTCCGTTTTGGACATATCCTTCCGGTGGAGAGCAAACAGAGGAAATCGACCAACGACTGGCAAGGAGCCAATAGTTTTTCAAACTTTTGTTGGTAAAAGGACGCAAAAATTAATTAAAATTCACCTTAAACTCTCCAAATGCCAGGACGAGTTGATACGCAGAAATGAGTCGGTCCGTTGCACATAAACCACCGGACTAGGCAATGGCCTTGGTCCTGGCAAATTGCATTGGTATGAGATGCCATCTTGCTCGTAAAATGTCAGACTTCCGTCCAAGTGTCCGATGCACAAGAACTCACGCCCTTTCACTTGACCAAAGTGTCCTTTGCACAAAGAGAATGCAGTTCGGGTGAACGTATGCTCCACTACGGTCTGCAGCTGGGAATGGTTGCCGTGGTCGGCGACTCCGTCCACTGTCGTCAGGTTGTGAATTGCCAAATTGTTCGGATGCAAAATTGCAAGTTGATTTGTATTCTCACTGCGGAAGGTCCTGTGGTCGTCGAGGATGATGTTCATGTTTGGTGACATGGAAAATGTGGAACATATTTATTTAGTATTTTCATTCTTTTTTTTTTTTTGGCGAGATAAGGTTACGAAGGATAACTCTTTTTGGCAAATAGACAAAAGGCAATCCTGAATGCTTACCCAGTGAAACGTCCGGATAGAACTGCTAAAATTTGTTCCTTTAACTGACACTCCAGCAATAAATCGGTTGCTTGGAATTGCTGAAAATTGAGATTCGAATCGGGTTCTGGGTTGGGATAGAAGATACTCAGGAGACCGTTGTGGGATCCAACCACGATGTAATCCTTTTCGAGGTCTTCCATGCCGAAACGGGTGCATAAGAGACTTGCAACGTCGTAGTTTTCTTGGATGTCAGTGCATTGGGCTGTCCACCAGGTTCGCACTTTGAAGAGGGACATTTTCGTGTGTCCTTTGAGTGATTTTAATAACAACTAAAAATCAGAGGAAGAATTATGTTGAATTGTTTTGTCTGTCCTTTTGGTTGCTAAGGACATAACTGTTATACGAAAAATAAGGGTAGCTGTTCGATTGCTCTTTTAAAGTTAAAGAAATTAAAATGGTTGATGTTTATTTAAGTCGGAGCTATGACGCCTGATAAGCTGAGTACATTTACTTTTTATTTTATTTTTGAATAAACAATAAATTTGGATTTGAATCAAAAACCATGAATTAACCACCGAGCCAAATTATGGTTTTAATAGACGTGTAGGAATGGACAACTTTTGTCAAATCTATCTTGTTCCTTTTCAATTTTAGAAACAACGGACTTCAAAGTAGGCATGACCAAACATGGCTTACTGTCAAAACCTCATGTGTTGGTAAACAAAAACATACAGTCATACATATGTCATTGGCTATCTATAATGAACACATGCGTAGTTCGATAAATTTCATTGAGCATGAGATATTTCACATGCGAATTTGACAGATATGGCATTTCTCAATAAAAAAAAGTGGCAGATTGTCATGTTAATTATGGTTATTCATGTTTATGTATGTAACAATAATAACAATAACAAATCACAATTTTTGGAATATTTTAATGAAATAAAAAGTTTTCGATTGTAAATTTTTGAAAAAAAAAATATTCATGACCAAATTCAAGTCTATGTAACTGAAAATAATTTGCTTTCTCAATGGCAATTAGGGTTTCGCAGCAAACACAGCTGTGAATCAGCGCAGCGGTATTAAAAGTTACTTCAGATATTCGATTTGCACTCGATACTGATAAGTTTTGTGTTACTTGACTTTTCGAAGGCATTCGACTGTCTAGATCATTCGATTCTTCTATCTAAACTTAAGTTGATTTTTAAATTTGGTAGCACCTCGTTAAAGCTTCTTCACAATTATCTGCAAAATCGAATGCAACTAATAAAAACGGATGTTGATACATGTAATTCTACTATAACCAACACAGGTATACCACAGGGCTCAGTTTTGGGTCCGCTTTTGTTTTCATTGTTTATTAATGACCTCCCCGAAGTAATAAGCAACTGCCGAGTCCATTTGTATGCTGATGATGTGGTACTGTACATCTTTCGCTCAATTGGTCTCATGGAGGATTGTATAGTAAGGCTAAATGAGGATTTAAATCACATTCTTATTTGGTCTAATAATAATGCTATGAAATAAATCCTTCTAAATCTATTGCCATGCTTTGTTTTAGGGATGTGATTAGTCCTGATGATTTTCTTTCGGTAATTCTTGATTATGAAAGTATTAAGTATGTGAAAGAAGTGAAATATTTAGGGTATAGAATTAATAGTATTTTAAGCTGCTTGTTATATAAATGAATTAATAAAATGTGCATTCTGTATCCGACTTAAGATTATACCATTCATACCTATGTAAGTAAACCCTTAGTAATACTAGATTGATAGTGAAGCAATTTTTGACACAATTAGGCATATCTATTTTGGTCTGCGTTCATTACGATCCTCCTCTGAATTGTTGTCTCCTAATAACGGGTGATTTTTTAAGAGCTTGAGAACTTTTTTTTTTTAAAAAAACGCATAAAATTTGCAAAATCTCATCGGTTCTTTATTTGAAACGTTAGATTGGTCCATGACATTTACTTTTTGAAGATAATTTTATTTAAATGTTGACCGCGGCTGCGTCTTAGGTGGTCCATTCGGAAAGTCCAATTTTGGGCAACTTTTTCGAGCATTTCGGCCGGAATAGCCCGAATTTCTTCGGAAATGTTGTCTTCCAAAGCTGGAATAGTTGCTGGCTTATTTCTGTAGACTTTAGACTAGACGTAGCCCCACAAAAAATAATCTAAAGGCGTCAAACCGCATGATCTTGGTGGCCAACTTACCGGTCCATTTCTTGAGATGAATTGTTCTCCGAAGTTTTCCCTCAAAATGGCCATAGAATCGCGAGCTGTGTGGCATGTAGCGCCATCTTGTTGAAACCACATGTCAACCAAGTTCAGTTCTTCCATTTTTGGCAACAAAAAGTTTGTTAGCATCGAACGATAGCGATCGCCATTCACCGTAACGTTGCGTCCAAAAGCATCTTTGAAAAAATACGGTCCAATGATTCCACCAGCGTACAAACCACACCAAACAGTGCATTTTTCGGGATGCATGGGCAGTTCTTGAACGGCTTCTGGTTGCTCTTCACTCCAAATGCGGCAATTTTGCTTATTTACGTAGCCATTCAACCAGAAATGAGCCTTATCGCTGAACAAAGTTTGTCGATAAAAAAGCGGATTTTCTGCCAACTTTTCTAGGGCCCATTCACTGAAAATTCGACGTTGTGGCAGATCGTTCGGCTTCAGTTCTTGCACGAGCTGTATTTTATACGGTTTTACACCAAGATCTTTGCGTAAAATCTTCCATGTGGTCGAATAACACAAACCCAATTGCTGCGAACGGCGACGAATCGACATTTCACGGTCTTCAGCAACACTCTCAGAAACAGACGCAATATTCTCTTCTGTACGCACTGTACGCATTCGTGTGGTTGGTTTAATGTCCAATAAAGTAAACTGAGTGCGAAACTTGGTCACAATCGCATTAATTGTTTGCTCACTTGGTCGATTATGTAGACCATAAATCGGACGTAAAGCGCGAAACACATTTCGAACCGAACACTGATTTTGGTAATAAAATTCAATGATTTGCAAGCGTTGCTCGTTAGTAAGTCTATTCATGATGTCAAAGCATACTGAGCATCTTTCTCTTTGACACCATGTCTGAAATCCCGCGTGATCTGTCAAATACTAATGCATGAAAATCCTAACCTCAAAAAAATCACCCGTTATAAAGAAATACCTCATAAAATCTTTGATTTTGCCATATTTTATTTTTAATTTTTCAGTACCTATATCCTATTCTTGATTGTCAATGTAAACGAATGTTTTCAGAGGCATACCAGCGTCTCGCATTTACAACACACTCAGGTTGGTATCAGTCTTGAAAAATTTTGGAGGTAGGTACAGGCTTATTTTACGGTTCCATAATGTCATCCACAATAAATGTCCAACTTATTTAAGTGAATCGCTCCAGTTTGCCAATTCACAACGTGGATTGAAACTTATTATACCGCGTTTTTCGCATGTCATAGCCGAACGCACCTTCTATGTATCTGCAGTGCGTTTATGGAATTTACTTCCAAACGAATTGCAGATAATAATAGCTTCATCATGTACCTTTAAGAAGAAATTATATTTGCAGTATTCTAATCTTTAATAACTATTATTTAAATGAATTTACTTATTTATATTAACTTCTCTAGCTACTAATTATTTTATTTTATGTATGTTTATATACATGGATTTTCTTTTATTGCTACTGAAAATTTTGTATTATTATTATACTAGATTAAAAAAATCACCAAATTTAGACTCATCTTGTCTTAACATTCGCAAAATGAAGCTGAATGCAGATCGGAACTACTCCTCCTTCATTATTGTTGTAAAGCGTAATAATGATATTTTTAAATTATTAAATGATGAAAAATTCTGGCCGGTAAACTCAATAGTTCACCCTTTTCGGAAGCGACCTACTGTAGCCAAAAAGAGGTCAAATGTACAAAATACTCAATGAGTTATTTCTCAATGTTCTACCAAAATATTGGAGGATTGAAGACAAAACTAAAATCAATGTTTGCTTCAAGTCTTGGGTTTTACTATGATGCAATACTTTTTACTGAAACATGGTTAAATAAGTCTATTTTGGACAATGAAATACTATGTAGTTCGTATCAAATATTTCGGTCAGATCGGTCTTCCTTAACTAGCAGTAAAAAGTCTGGAGGTGGAGTTCTAATTGCCATTAGAAATTTGCTACAACTGTAAAATTGTCTCTATGCCCTCAATAAGCGTAGAAATGGTATTTGTTACAACTCTCCTCAAAACTTTCCAACTTTTTATAGTCCAAAAATGCATTGTGAACTTTACGATCAATGTGTTATAAACATTAAGTACATCGTTTCCCTGATGAATCCCAACGATCGGTTACAACTTGTTGGTGATTTTAATTTACCAGGCATTGAATGGGACGTTCTTCAAGAAGATGACAAATTTTTGTCACCTACATCGTTGACATCAGAAACGAGTATTTCTTTTGTGGACTCAATGTGCTCTTTAGCCTTAAATCAAGTTAACCCGTTTAAAAATGAAAGAGGTAATTTTCTCGACCTCGTGTTTACGGATGATGTTAATGGCTTAACGGTGCAAAGATCATGCCCTTTATTGGATGATGTTAGATTTCACCCTTGCTTTGAAGTTTTAATGGAAATGCCGACCTCCGTTTGTGCTGGTCAATACGATCATGGCTATGAATTTGACTTCAAGAAAACTGATTTTGAAAAACTCAATATGGAACTTTCTCAATTTCACTGGGATAGTGTCTTTTCAATATGGATGCTAGTAAAGCAACTGATACTTTCTATGAAATATTGTAACTACAACAGCTTTTTGAAAACAATACCTGTTCGCCGCATCAAAATTGTTGATAATTGCGTTCCTTGGCTCACACCTTTCCTTAAAAGGCTTAAAAACAAAAAAAAAAAAAAACAAACTCCACAACAAGCTCAAATTCAAGTTTACAGTTTCCACTGCTCAAGAGTTCACCAGAATAAGAAGAGAATTCCAAGTCAAATCAAGGGCTGCATATAAAAACTACATAATATCTATGAAAGCTAACTTATTACGGAATCCTTCATCTTTTTGGAAATTTGTTAAAAATAAGAGAAAAATAGCTGAATTCCCTTCCTATATAAATTTGGATCAAATTTCTTCAAATGATGGGGTAATGATCTGTAATATGTTTGCAAAAATGTTTAAAGGCATCTACAAATGTAATAATGGGTTGGCTGGGCTGCATTAAATTACCTCTAACATGAGCATTACAAATGACTTGCCATTTATTCAAGAAAACGATGTGACAAATGCAATAAGGAAGCTAACATATTCATTTTCTACTGGACCTGATAATGTTCCTTCCTGTGTTTTAATAAACTGCTGTCATTCCTTGGCTAGTGCTTTATGTTATTTGTTTAACCTATCTTTGTCGTCTTCCGTTTTCCCGCATGCTTGGAAGTCTTCATTTATAATTCCACTTTTTAAATCAGGAAGCCGATGCAACATCCGTGACTACCGAGGTATAGCAAAACTCAGCGTTATTCCCAAGATGATGGAATCTATAATAGTCCATGAGTTGATACATGGTGTAAAATCGCATCTATCGGACAGACAGCATGGATTCGTCAAGGGCAAATCTACCATTACAAATCTGTTGGAAATTACATCATGCATAACAAAAGGATTCATGAATGGTCATCAAACGGATGTAATATACACTGACTTCTCCAAAGCCTTCGATCAACTTAATCATCAGCTGCTTGTTAGAAAACTTTAACTTTTCGGCTGGTCCCCAAAACTTGTGCAATGGATTGCAAGTTATTTATCATCTCGTACTCAATATGTTAAGTTCAAGTCTCATTTATCCAACGCAATAGATGTCAAGTCTGGCGTGCCTCAAGGAAGCCACCTGGGACCACTGTTATTCGTTATTTTTATAAATGATTTGCCCTCTGTGATATACTTCTCTATGCTGACGATGCGAAAATTTCATATTCATATAAAAATAATGCTGATTACCTTCAACTGCAATCTGATATTGATCATTTGCAGGAATGGTGTAATAAGAATGATCTCACACTGAACTCTAGAATTAAAAATGTTTTCTTTAATGAATACTCTATAAATAATTCAAAACTTGAAAGAGTTAATTATTTTATAGACTTAGGAGTAATATTTGATTCAAAATTAGACTTCAGAATGCACATCGATTCTATAACTGCAAAAGCTTCTGTTCGTCTAGGAATGATTAAACGATGGTCAAAAGAATTCAACGACCCTTATGTGACAAAGAGCCTGTTTGTTGGACTGGTTCGTTCGATCTTGGAATATGGTTGCCAAGTTTGGTGCCCATATTACTCCTGTCACATTGCCCGCATTGAATCCATTCAAAAACAGTTTCTATTATTTGCTCTCCGTCATCTTAACTGGGATAATCATCACCATCTTCCACCATATCGTTCGCGACTTTTACTGATTGGTCTTAATACGCTCGAGGATAGGAGGTCATCACTCAATGCTGCATTCATATTTAAACTTTTAAACGGTGATATAAATTCTCCTTATTTGCTTTCCTTAATAAAATTAAATGTGTCATTCCGTCCAAGTCGAAATTATAAAATTTTGCGAACACATGAAACTACTTTAAACTACTTAAATAATGAACCGTTCTCTCTCTTATGTAAACAGTTCAATAATTATAATTCCTTCGTAGATTTTAATCTTACTTCATTGAAATTTAAACAAATTATACTTATATTCAATTTAAATCGTCACTAATTATGTAAATGTAATATTATTTGTATAATCCAAATAACTGTGATCAATTATGTATCTGTAGTTATAGTCAAATAAATAAATAAATAAATAAAAAAATAAATAGATGCTCTAAAAGAGTTATATCTTAATGTGTCTTTGTAAACTATATCTTTTGGAATCAAAAAATAATTGAAATTAAAAAAAAAATAAAACTAAAACATTTTTTTAACCTCGAAAAAATAAAAAAAAAATGGACCTCAAATTCTGAAGAGAAAATAAAAATTCCACAATTTTACGTAAGAGTTGCAAACTCACTAAGTGTCAAAAATGCATTTTAATCTTTTTTTTTTTTGTTTAAAAAAAATCAAACTATTTATATTACATGATATAAGGCGAATTTACTAGATGATATTGTTGCGCCATTTGACAAATGATTTTTAATGATAACGATCGAAAATTTGGTTTATTTTAGTCTATAATCGCTGCCTTATAATAAATAAAACGATCCAGATCTAGATCCATATCATGCATTATTTTGTGTTCAATTCCTATTACAATACTTCAAAAGGGCCATCTGTTTTTCAGAATTAGAACTAATTCTTGGATCTTAAAATAGATCCAGATAGAGGGCAGGATTTAAAATTGTTATTGTAATACGTGCCAAGACATAATCCAGATCCAGATCCGAAGATAATAAAACACAGCTAATAATGTCTAGATAAAAAAATTGCTATAATCGCCTTTTAGACCAAAATCAAAAATTACGTGTATTTTGGGTGATATTTTAATCATGGGGCAATGGAAGGTCCTCGAGGTCCAAAACTGGAGAAAATGTTAATTAACCATCCCTGAATAACGTCTCAAAGTCTTATTAAGTTCCGATTGTTTTCCATCTAAAAGTACCTGTCGACTAGACTATAGCATATTCATTGAATTTAAATGTTGTTATAATTTTTTTTAATAAACCTTCATTTCTTTGTAACGATCACAAATTAAAAGGTGGAGTTTGAAATATTTAGGTATTCATATTTCTCAAACTTTAAGTGGGCGGAGGGGCGCGGTTGTGGAACTTTTTTTTGTATCTACCGGGTATCTCAAACATCATATCAAAAATTAACAACTATCCGACCTTTTGTAAGGTAACCCCCCCCCCCCCCCCCTATTTTCAGTTTTCATTTATTGGACTATTTGTTTTTTGTTTTCTTTGTTTGTTGCAAAAATTGTAATTTGGTTGGTTCTGACGTGGATTTGGGTTTGGTAGGTTTGGCAATTTTACATTTTCTCAAAAAACTAGTAATCATTGAATCATCTACACCTACAGTTTTCAGTGTTCGATGAAAAAATCTTTTCTCATCGTTTATATGCTCAAGCCCGATGACAGTATACACTGAATACATTCTTTTACATTTTTGGCGCGAAAGTTTGGGCATGGGGGTTATTCCTAAATGCGCGTCGGATCGCTTTGGAAGGCGCATTGTTACTTTCGTATTCCCAAATACGATTCGTTTGTAATTCGACCAAAAGTCAAGCGAAAGCACTTTCCAATGTAATTTTTCTATTGAAATTGAAAGCGATAGGTATTTAGGTGACGGATTGCTGGCGGATTATTTGTGAATCTTTAAAAATTCTAAATGTTTAATAAAACCAAGAATACTAAAATTTGTTAAACTTTCAAATTTGTATTTAAAATGCCACTTTAATAGAATTTATAATTTTTTGGGTGACTTTTTTCTTTCTTCTTCATGATGTGTAAGTAATATTTTACTTAGAGCCATAGCAATTTAGTAATCCTGCCCAACACTCTTGATATGAAAGCCCTACTAGGGAAGCGGCCAGTTTTAATATGGGACTTAAGGAGCTACTGTAAATTCCTTTGACAGTGCATCGAAACAATTTAAAAAACCTAAGGAAACAAATGTAATTTTTTTTTTTTTGTTTAAATATTCACTCAGTACAGCACTCACTCTTTGTTAGTTAGGGATATCGAGAGAAGAAGAAACACTTATCTACGTATCTAAACTTTTACATTATTCCTGCCATCCTACTTCATTTTCGGGATTAAAAACACTTTTTGAATCCATTTAATTACTTTTTTATTATAAAATGAACAAATTTCAAATAACAAAGGATACAGAAAATTGTAAATGACGATAAACAGCTGTCAAATGCTTGGAAAATATTAATGGAATTTTGGAAATATTGAGAGACAGAGTGGAAAAAGTGGAAATGGATATGGGAAAATTGGAATGATAATTTTCGCCCCATTCACATTTGAGAATATACAAAAGCGAAGGCGGTCGAGATTGAGGTATCGCTTTGAATACTATCCGCTTCGCTTTCTGGAATAACCCTACAGAGTACAACGAATGATTTAAATTATTTTAATATGAAAAAGATCAGAGTTGCAAATATTTTGTCTGACCGCTTATGAAATTCCCTGACTTTCCCTAACCAATTTTTTGTTCCCTGACTTTCCAGTCGAGTGGCAACGCAACTATGAGTAATACTACGTTTTCATTAGAGTCGAAATAATTGGTGACACGAAATGTCTGTCTGCCAGTCTATTATTTCTACGTAAATGTTAATTGTTTTTTTTTTTTAAATAACTAACCTTCCACTGTCATTAGGCACATAAAGCAAATACGTGCGACCCAGTCGTGCACTCTTACCTTTTTATTTTCTTCTTTGACTTTTTATAATGTCAACTTTGACGTTTGTTATAGAATCTTTTTCAATTGTGATTCAATTGTTTTCAAATAAGGTTTGTTTGACTTCACATTTCATAATTTGCAACCTAATTTCGTCGAAATTTGGTGGAAATGTGATTTTGTTATGGGAAATGAGATGATTTGGAATCTAATTTAGAAATTAGCTCATTTGGCCCAATGAAAACGTAGTCTAAGATAGTACTCTGGTACATCAAATCATGAGAATCAACAAGAATCCAGAAAAAAATTCAATTTTTGTATGAAAAATTAAAATGTTCGTTAAATTTAAATTCATTTTCAAATGAAATCGGAATTTAAATTTTCGACCAAAAGGGATTAATAGGGATTGAGTTTCCCTCATAATGTTAACACACTGCGCGAGCATAGGAAGGTTAGGGAAGGAGGGACAGGTGTCGATTATTGAAATGGCAAGGCAAAACCTCCCCAGTTAAACTATTCCAAATTCATGTTGTTTGGCTAAAAAAAGAATCTCTATCATGGTACGTCTGAAAATGGGCTGAAGGGTGAACTCATGAGCATTCCTTGCGAGACGGGTATAACGGGAGAAACTTTTAAGGAGAGGAGTGCATCTACTTCGAGTGAAATTTTTTGTTGTTGTTAAAAAAACGAACACGAAAACATTGCTTGGGTGTTGGAGAGGAGCGATTGTTTCCGAGTTTTATTTCCTATACCTAACGTCTTAGCGATACCAGCGAAGGCCAGCTGGTCTTAAAAATCTTTAAGAAAGCACCAATTGTGAAAGCTCTTTAACAAAATCCAAAGAAAAAATCCACCATCATTATCATTAACGTAGAAGTGGTAACTTTAAGATTATGAGCTTGTTTTCTATTTCAATACACACGGAGTGTTGTTTTTTTATAGCGTGTATAATGCATAAATTACTAAGTGGTTGGGTTATAAAACCACCAACTGGTAAAGAAGATACAATACATATATGTACAGCGACATAGACCTAGCCAAAAGAGTAAAAATTCAACGTCTCAGATGGTTGGGTCATATGAGCGGATGGACATAAATCCTCCGGCCCGGAAAATCTTCGATTCCACTCCAGAAGGACGGCGCAGTAGAGAAAGACCGAGACTCAGGTGGCGCACGCAAGTGAAAGGGGACTTCAACCGACTCTAAGTGCGAAACTGGAGGCAGCTAGCTGGGGACCGAGCTGGTTGCAGAAGCTTGTTGGTTGAGGCCCAGATCAAACCCGGACTCTAGCGCCACTTAAGGTAAGTTAAGGTAAAACCACATACTAGTACAATACCTGGTGAACAGATTATAGTAATAGCACTTAAATTTGTTTAGTTACATACCTCCTTTTAATTTAAATCATATTTTGTTGTTAATCTGCTTCTTACCTTGCTTTAGTCGTAAAATTGATTCAAAATAAAAACCATTTGCTAATTTTAATATTTAATCACATTTATTTTTTACTATAAGATATTTAAATATATATTTGTTTGTATTGTTTGATATATACATTTATTGTACAAAAATTAGATTAAATTCCTTAAAATAAAAAAAAAATAAAATCATAAAAAATAATAACTTATTATAAAGATATTTTTTATTTTATTTTTGTTTGTTCTTTATTACAGCGTTTTTCAACATTTCCCGATAAAACAATATTTTTTTACACATAAAAATAACATCTATTTATTTTTTTTTTAAATTACCATTCGATGAAAAAAAAATTAACATCCAATAAAAGTGTTTTTATAATGATTTTTGTTTATATTTTACAAATAATTCAGTTTAGTTTGTATACAAAAATTATTTGGATTTATTTTCTTCTATGTAATTCTTAGTTTTGGTGACAAAAATACAAAAAAAAATTTAAATGAAAATTAAAAGGCTACAAAAATTAACCGTTTTTGACTTAAGAATTACAGTATTTTTATTAGTTTGTTTAATATTGTTGAATTGGAATAGTAGAAATAATGAAATAACAACAATTTGTTTGTTTTCTTTACACATTTATGAATTAATATTATTTTTTTGTTTTTTGTTTATATTCTAGTAATACTTACATTTTCCATATAATTTTAAGATCAAATCATTTTTTTTTTGTTTTATAGTATCTTTTCTAAATTGACAAACATGCCTTTTTAATTAAAATCTGATTTTAATTTAGTGAACTGTGACTTAGTTTAATTTTTTTTTAATTATCTAGTTATTTTTGTTTTTAATTTGTAATGTAAGATATTAAATTAAATTAAGAAATCCCTTGTTTTTTTATTGAAAGTTATAGCAAATCAGTTGTTAGTAGATTTAAGATTAATCGAAGCCTCAAATTTAAGAGGTAACATTTTGTTATTGATATTATTTATATATTTTTGATTATTATGTAATTATTTTTTTAAGTACTTGTTGAATGTCCTGTGTTGGTTGTTCTTTTCATTTAGAATTGATCACCATCATATTATATTTAATGTTTTTATTTTTGGTTCATGGCCGACGTACATATATAGTTGTTATATAATTGATTTGATTTTTTTTTCATTTTTTATTAATCCATACGGTTAGTGAAGAGAAAGGGAGAGAGTTTATATTTGGGAAGAGATTAAAACTGAGAAGAGATTCGTTTTTTTTTTTTGTATTTGTTTTTGCAATTAGTTTGGCATTTTTTTATGTAGGCTGAAAACCAACCAAAAAGAAATTTAAAAGAAAGCATAAGATTTAAATTAGTTTTAATTTTTTTTAATTTTGTTTAAAATTAAATAAGAATTGATATTTGAGGAATTTATACACTTTATTTACATTATTAAGCTGGGATTAAATTTATTTTTTAACATTTAATACTATAATGGTTCTAGACTCAAAATACTAGTGATGAGTTGATGGATTGTTCGGTGTGAGAAAGAGTGATGTAGTATTTTTTTATCTCAAATAAATATTAAGTATCAAAAGGAAAAAGAATTTGCTGCTGAAGGTGAGGAAATAAACCATATAAACTGAGGAAAGCCAATTTCAATGACGTTGAACTAACAGCTGATTGGTTCTAACATTTAAGAAATCCTTTCTAAGGTGATGTTCGTGCAAAAGCTAACGGAAAGTGGGAATTTTCTATAGAGCGAAATTTATCTCGTTGTTCGAATACCCCTATTTTGTCTTGTATTTCAAACAAACGCAGCTGGTTAAGGAAACAATGCAAACAATAACAAAATCTTAGATCAAATTGTCACTTAAAGCGAACACATAGCGTGTCAAACGTAATTTGACCGAAGCCCAAGACGAAACGGGATTCTGTTTCAGACATTATAGTGACTTTTAACAAATTTCTGTTTTTGTCTGTCAAAACGAGCAAAAGTTCAACCAGTTTTGCTAAGTTTGAGAAACGTAATGTTAGTAGTCTGTTTTAGGGAGTAGACGAACACAACTTATATCTCGTACATGAACTAAACATAACGTCGACGCCAAAGCGAAATTGTGATTAGATTTATTGATTTCCTGTGGTTGAACTGTAAACCGAAGCTGAGGCGGGATTGTGTTGCAGGCATAATATTGCGCGTTTTTCGTTGGGGGTTGTGATAGCTTTACTGGCCAAACACAATGAGCTGGAACGAAAGACGGAGCTGAAGCTAGATTAGGTGTGAAAAATGTTGAATATACACAAATTCAATGTTGCGAATACAATGGAACGCATCTGCAGAGAGAGCTGCAATACGGAGACGGAAAGGTTGGTAGTCACGAAAACGTGACTATAAAATATGTTAACTACACGCGCATATTGTCGAAAATATTGTACAGCACTATCTGACAACAATATTCGTCATTTCGGTCAGATGTTGTTAAGCACGAGAGTGAGATAACGCCGCCGACAAGTCGTTCATCAAGCCCCAATATATTCAAATGAACTTGTTGAAGCGGTTAGACAGTATTGCCGAAAACCCACTTATCGTGTCGTCATCACACTTAACTTTTTTGCTGTTGGTGAAACCACTACATTATGAAGAATGATTTGCATTTGCTTCCGTATAGAGTACAATTGATTTAAATTTTAAGAACACTGCGGACAGACCCCGTCGTCCACTCGAATGATTAGACACTCAACCTATTTGGAAGGACATTTTGATGACCAACAAAGCGTGTCTCTCATTCTTTGGCTGTGTTTGCAGAAAAAATGCGGCATTAAGGGAATTGAGATATTGAGAACCCACAGGAGAGATCTATGAAACACCTTTGCTTGACCAAACGCGACTTTCTGCGGCGGCATTCGCGTCGAAACCATCATTGCTTCATTCTTTAGAGAAGAAGTCGATGGAAATTGATATCTATTTATCGGTTGATTTGGCTCATTGTGTCGACAAATCTGTGAAAAAGATCTAGGATTTAGTCGAGAAATGGTTTCAAAAAAGATGCACCATTCCACTATGCAAATTAAAAAAAAAAAAAAAACAGTTTTGGAAGAGGCGAAGATGGGTAAATTAGTCAATGAGGGCAAAACGAAGTATATGCTGCCATCAAGAAGAGACACCCAACATCGACGTCTTGGACAAAACATCACTATAGACAGTTATAAATTTGAGATAGTTAGGGACTTTGTCTACCTAGTCTCCGCCATTAACTCAGACAAAAACACCAGCGTTAAAATCGAACGAAGAATAACTAACTCTTGCCAATCGCTGCTTCTTCGGACTTAGAAGGTTATTGAGAAGATAAGACCCTCATCATGCCAGTCCTGCTCTATGGTGCAGACGCATGGACATTGTCAAAAGCGGATGAAGACGCTTTACGCTGCTTCGAGAGAAAGATTCTCCGGGTGATTTTTGGTCCCGTATGCATTATCGGAGAGTGGAGAAGAAGATACAATGAAGAACTATTCACGGCTGTACAGCGAAACATAACTAGCCAAAAGAGTACAAATTCAATGTCTCAGATGGCTGGGTCATATAGAGCGGATGGAAATCAATGCTCCGGCCCCGAAAATCTTCGATTCCACCCCAGATTTTGGTTATTCAATTTTAATAGTTGTGTTCGTTTACTTCCCATAACAACGAATTTCAATTAATTTTAACCAAAACCTGTTTAATAAATTGGGTAGTTTTACACGGAAGAGAGAGCTCACGAGATAATAAACATTTCCCCGTCCTATCGAATTTATTCCAAGAAATTTCTTCGGACAGAAATGTGAGTTCTGTCAAATTTGACAATTAAAAAAAAAAAACAATTTAGCCAGTTCACGTTTCTTGAGATTTCGGAGTGTTCAAGAAATTTCCTCTGTCACTTTTAATGGAGCTAAGAAATGTATGTGCCAAAAAAACTTTGTATCTCTTTCCTTCTAACATAGTTCTCTTTGACAAACTAAAATTGAGCAAGTGAATCTAAAAAAAATCATTTTTGATTCAATTTTGACAGCAAAGTTGAGATTTTTTTTCTTGTCTTCACGTTTCTGAGCAAACGGAGATCTCGGAGGGCTTAGAAACTTGAACTGGCTAATTGACTAACAAATTTTCAAAAACTTGTCAGAAAACTAATATTTTCCCGAGATTTTGATAGAACATTTCCGAACGAAACGCTACGCCCCGAATCATAAAAATTCAAATCACAAACTCCGAACGGAATCAGCCATTATCAAACCTCTTTTCGGACTTTCGGAATCAGTTGATTTGTGTCAAAATGTCACTTTTAATGTGTATGTATATTTCAATTGTGTTTTGAAAAAAGTTATCTCAAATGATTCAATTGCGATTGCTATGATGAAATCAATCAAGAAAACGCGTGGAGAAAACGGAAATTAAAATTACAACGTAGGATGGATTTTTTTGAGACGCATTTAATTCACTCCACCACAATCCCTTGACAATTTATGGCTTCTCTTGGAGCATATCCAAAAGTCTTTGGCATTGAGCTTTGTTCGTATTCACTTTAAAATTAAATATTTATTCTCCTTTAGACTGAAAATACTTAAATTTTTTTTATTAAATGCGTGTTATCAAACTGTTTCACACGACATCCGAACAAAATAATTGTTCGTAGAAAAATCAATAAAATTTCCTATTCGTTCGGGTTTAGTGATACCATTGTATATACATTTTCTATAGTACTCTCATGGTGGTCATTTTTCATCTGGCCATCTTCCTGGTTGATTCAGAACTAACTCTAAATAGTGGAGACGAGAACCTTTACCGATATTTTACCAGTATTTAATAAACTTTTGTTGTCTGTACTTATTCTATATTCACACCAATTGGCAATTTCAGTACGCCTCATTGCGACTTGATTCAGAACTAAAAAATGATGCTCCATGTAGTACTATATGCAGTGTATATACAAAGGTGATACCAATTTTCCCGAAATCCGAAATTCTTACGAAAATTTTCATTACGACGGGAGCAGTGATAATTTTTTTCGGGATTCGTAGTACGATTCTATTACGACGGAACCTGTGATATGGCTGAATGTCTTCGAAGTATCGCTTTATGCAGTTTCTCACTGCGAAAGAATTTGAAAGCCTGTGTCAAATCTGTTTTGACATTTGTAGACTAGACAGATGCAGAATACAAGTGAACAAGCCATGGAGCGATATATGAACCGACATGAACCGATATTCTGAAGGCGGCGTTCCCGGGTCGCCTCATCTCTCGTTTTGGCGATTTGCACTGGCTCGCAAGATCGCCCGATTTAACCGTTTCAGACTTTTTTTGTGAGATTTTTTAAAGTCCCGTGGTTAAGTGAACAAGCCCGAGACTCTGGAAGCCCTCAAGGACAACATTCGACACGAGTGCGAGAATCTGTCGCCCGAAGTTCTCGCTGAAGTGATGAAAAATGCCATAAAACGAGCCCGTATGGCAATCAATTGTGAAGGCGTTTGGCCGATATCATCTTCTCGACTTGACCAAAATTGAAGTTTTTCATTTAGAAAAAAAAGAGAGCCAAACAACATCGAATGGATGACTTCTTTTGGCCCATCCTGTACATATGTTCTGCGAAAAAAATTGTGTGCATCAAAGTAATTTAAGAACCTCAGGCAATTAACTGTAAACATTTTTGCCGAAATGATGCTATGATATCGAAGATTTTTGAAAAATTGATGGTAAACACATTCAGATTTTGGTTTGGTAAATGGAGGCGGCCTTTAAGGATTTTGTATTCAAAAACAAATAAATTCTTAATTTTACTAAAGCGCCTTCAAATTGAAGCTTTGAAATTCGTTGTTTTTCAAAAAAAAAAAACTTTTTTCATTGCGAATATGGTATTCCTTTAGACAAATAGAAAACTTGTCGGAAAGTCTTAAAACTTTGGAATTCAAGTAAGAAAAAGGGGACTTGTTCCTAAAGATGTGGAAACTTGGAGGGAGGTATCTGTATCTCTGGAAGGTTAGTCAGGATTTGTTAGCCACAACATAAATTAACCATAAAACTAGCGTACCAACACAAGAAAAAAATCTTTTATAAAAAGATGTAGCCAACCAAATAGGAAAAGCATGAAAAATTAAGCTTTCGGAGTATGAAAGCTTATGGAGCTTTCAAAGAAGATATGCTTTTAAAAAACTTTGCCAACTGACCGTTTATCTGATAATTTTTGTATGTTTTTTAGTCGTTCAATAAATTCTTCTAAAACAGATGAGTTTTTTTTGTCATTTTTTTAATCCATCTACATCATCACAGTATCATCTTTCTTCCGTTTAAATTTCTTTGAAAATGTCAGCCAATTATACAAAGTTTTCAAAAATTTTATAAATTTTGTTTTTTGTGCATTAAATTTTGTTTTTCTCTCGACACTAGAACCATTGTTTTTTGTACGAACATAATATCGAAACGTTTGTTTACACACACACAGATAAGTAAAAAAAAATTCACAAAATAAAATAAAAATTGTTTTGCACAACTAAAAAAATAAAATAAAAATAAATACGCAACATTTACTAAAATGGAAGCAACAACTTTAAACACAAAACATATAATAGATGAATGAGAATACAAAAATACAAAAAACCGAAGATGAAAAGTAAACAAACATTAAAAAAAGTTTACAACAAAACAAAAAATTATTATCAAAATGCATTCCCTACTCTTTTTCATTACGAATTTGCATAATTTTCTTTTTTACTAGTGTGCGTACCTGTTGTTGGGCAGTTTGTTGTTGTTGCTGTTGTTGCTGTTGCGCTTGTTGTTGCTGAACATTTTGCGATTGGGTTTGTTGCTGTTGTGTGGTTATTGTGATCGATCCTACTTCTGTTGTTTGTCCACCGGACGCAGATGTATTTGTGGTGATTCCTTGAACATTGCCTTGCAGGTTGCTCATTGAAGATACGTTAACTTGTTGCTGTTGCATGCCTTGGGATTGTTGGACAGTAACGGCAACTAGATTGCCACCAGCAGTTTGTTGGAGTCGAGCAGGGCTGGCATTCTGTCGCTGGCCTTGTTGATTTTGTATGGCATTAATGAGAGCTTGTTGGGTTTGAGCTTGGGTAGCTCCGGGAGCTACTTTTATAGTTCCAGCGATGTTTTGACCGGAAGTCACATGTGCTCTGATATTTCCGGCGTTGATTGCTTGTGCGGAAGACGCCGAGACAACCTAACAACATTTGATCAATAATATGTTTGCAAGACAAGTTTTCATAAAAATTTGCAACTCACCTGAATAGTTTGCCTTGCATTAGCTTGCGACGCCACCGACACTGGAATCACACGTCCCACGCTTGTCTTCCCAAGTACCAAGCCAGCGGCTGACAACGTACCCTGTTGCCCTTGTCGCATCACTTGTTGTATCTGCTGGACAGTCACTGAACCCGGTAGTGTTTTGGTATTCTGAATGTGCACCAACTGTGTCTGGACACCGGGTTTCTGGCCCACTTGTCCACCCTGGGCAATCTGGGTCATTTTACTTAGTTTTCGTGGCTGTGCAATAGCCAGATGTTGTTGCATGTGTAATTGCCTCATTTGCGATTGATTGGCCATGGTGACTTTAATTTGTCCGCCCGGCTTAACATGGGACAGTGCCATGTTGATTGTGCCTCCTTGAGCTGTAGTGGCCATATTGCCAGAAGATGTCTTAACTAATGTGGCAATTTGCTGCTGGCCTGAGGTGCCAGGCTGTTGTTGAATTTGTACATTGGCTGGAGTCAGAATTTGTCCCTGTTGCAAGACTTGGGTTTTTGGTTGTGCTATGACTTGGCGTTTGACCAGAAGCATTTCGTTATCGTTCACTTGACGGGCAATAGTCTGCTTACCTCCGACTTGTTTGATAAACTGAGTGCGTCCTTGATTGTGAGCGACTTGAACAGTAGCGACTGATGTGACGACACCAGGAGCTCCCCCGGGAGTTACATTAGCCGCACTGACGGTGGCCACTGATACTTTTTGACCTTGCACTTGAACTGTGGGACCAGTTTGAACAACGCCTCCTTGGATTATCGTTCCAGAAGCATTTACTAGAGTAGTTTGTCCTCCAGCTGTCTGCACCACTTGGCCACCTTGTCCGGGACTTTGCAAGACCTTCAGCTGCTGCCGTTGGCGATACAGTTGAATTTGAGCGGGCTGATTGGTTAGTTTGCCAGTTTGTTGCAATGATGTCACAGGGATGCCCTTGGTAACAACTTGTTGATTTCCAGGCATCGAGAGGCGCAGTTGGGCTCCCTGGAATTGTGCTTGTGTCACAGTCTGTCCAAGGCTATTCATAGATACAATTGTTGGACTCTGGGAATTTGGCCGTTGTTGCAGGACAACATCTTGCAAGCAACCAGGAGCTGTGACAATTCTTTGGGCTCTCAGGGCAGATGGGTTCAATGTTGTCACTGTTGCATTCGGTTGCATATTTGCCGATGTGGTTAGAACAGTTCCAACTGTAGCCAATTGTGACACCGAAACCACTTGGGGCATGCTCTGTGATGGTATGGTCTGAACAAGGGTCGCCATTTGTGACTGCGACGACACCAGTGATGCCGAAGAAACTATATTCTGCGGTTGAATTGAAACAATCTGACCTGATTGTGTGCCTTGGTGTTGGACATTTGAGATAGTTGACACGGGAGTTGTAAGAACAACAGACACCGATGAAGGTGTGACCATATTTCCAGATTGCTGCAACTGAATCTGTTGTGCACCCGACTGTGTCAGCTGCTGGATTTGTCCATGGAGCAAACCTGATTGTGGTGTAACAATTGCTTTAACAATCTGTGCGGTTTGCTGGTGAACTGCTCTTGTCTGCATTATTTGTCCTCCTTGCTGTTGTATAACATTTGGCATCTGCTGCTGGGTTTGCTGAAGAACGATCGCCGTCTGTTGACCACTAGTCCCTGGTTGAACCTGAATCTGCTGCCCAATTTGTTGCTGCTGTTGCTGTTGTTGCTGTTGCTGGGTTTGCTGAGCTTGTTGTGACGTATGAGGTGCATCCTGATTCGGAGGTGCACTTGGAACTCCTCGACTTTGTGCTGGCATTTGCATTTGTGTGGTCCTTTGTTTTTCACGCATCTTATTTGCCTTCAACATTGCAATATTCCTCGGACTCAATGGATTATCATAATTGGTGATTCCGAACTCTTTCAACACCTCAGCATGTTTGGGATTCATAGGACTCGGTGCACTAAAGTGTCTCTTTGGCGGAGGAGCTTTTTTCGAAAACGCTGCTTTAATGCTGTCAAATTTAGATTTCATTAGTTTGGTGAATGAACTGTTATTGTCAGCAATAAAGTTCTGCGATGTTCGCAATGACTTGACACCAGTCTTGTTGGAAGCGGCCTTCATGGCCGACTTCATTTTCTTTTGTTTCTTGGGACTTTCCAAAAGTTTACCCTCTTCGCGCGGCACAATTACAGCTTCATAGCGCCACCGACAATGCTTAGGCGAACGATATGTTTTTGAATACATATTCACGATTTCTGCCACCAAATCCCAGTTGGGAGTGTGCCCCGGTGAGAGGAGCATCAAATTAAGCGGCAGACCTTGCAAGTTAGACAATACATGCACAATGGCTATATCCTCGTAGATACTCCATTCGACCATTCCTTCAGGCTCTACAAGAGGTTTGGTAGTGGTTGGGGGCTTTAGACCAGGTATTTGAACATTCGGCTTGAATATACCACGATAACGCTGCAGTTTGAGATCACGACGAATCTTTGCTATTGCACCCGACGGTCGATCGAATAACGAACGTGGTGCAATAAAATTATCATCCTTGCGTATTTTTGGTGGTCTCCGACCATCGAGAAGAAAGCCAGCTTCAGTGCGAGAACGTTTGTAATCTTTTTTAACATAAACCGGAGGCAGATTGGATTCGCTGAGGACTTCAGTGTCGTACATAAAACCCAACGAATGATCGATGTATATATCATTGTCGTTTTGCGGCGGAGTTGGTGGACACCACATCTTAAGAGGAGAATTCAAAGGTATATAGTTGGATTAGTTTGAAAGAATACCAAGGTTTTCTAGACCCCAATAGCAATTGGGCTAAATAGAATTGGAATATAAGGATTTTTTACTTACCGGCATTTGTTCCATTGTATTGTCAGAAATCCAAATCTAAAAATGGGGAAGAAATTTTGGCGAAAAAAGAAACTCATTAAATATTATCTTTTTGGAGTTAAAAAAAAAAAATCTGTTTGGTATTGCGATATTTTAAAACTTGAGACTGGCATCCATGTTTTTATTATTTTTATTCAATACAATGAACTGTCCCTTAATACAGAAGACCATCAAGTGCATTCCTTTTTCCTTACGACTCAAAGCCCTTTTATTTGCCAGATTAATTATTTGTTAATAAGAAGTCTATTGTCATCAACCGTTATTTAAAATGAAAAGAAGAACGCTTTACTGCCAAAAATATGTCGAAATGAATGTTCTAATATGCTAACTGCTAAATGAGAAAGATAATCGGCGATAGGACGGAGCCCTGGGGCAAACCAGCATCCTGTGTTAAACAACTTGTATTGAACCACCCGGAGGCAATATCAAATTTTTTTATAATTAACGCGCGGACAAGGAACACATGGACAATGGCATTGGAGGTAAGTTTAGCTTTAACGACAGAAGACAGCATTGAGTTTTAAATTAAACTCCACACGATTCCTATTACCCCATTTGACAATGCTGTATAAATCGGAGTTTAATAAGCTTGACATACGGTACCGTTGCAATTGTACGTCCGAAGGCGAAGGACGTGAATTATTGAACGAATATGAAAAAGCTGAGGGTAGAGTCGTCAGCAAAACAGTTAAGTGGATTAGAAGTAACAGACAGAAGATCATTTATAAGAATGAGGAAAAGAGTCGGAGACAGAACAGAGCCCTGGGGCACACCAGCATTTATTTTGTGCGAATCAGACTTGAATGAAGAAGATAGCTTCTAATCCAACGAACAAGAGCATCATCGATCCCAAACGCACGCATTTTCGATAAGAGAGCTTCATGCCAAACTCTATCAAATGCCTTGGAGATATCAAGAACAATTATCTTACTTTCACCAAAGCGATGTAAAGATTTGTTCCACTGTTCGGTGAGATATACCATCAGATCACCAGTGGAACGGTTGCTGTGGAAGCCATATTGACGGTCATGGAGAAGCTTTCGATCTTCGCGATATTCCTTAAGCTGACGGTTAATCAGCGTTTACATGATCTTAGAAAGTAGGGATGACAGTGCTATGGGTCGGTAGGAGGAAGGGGAGGATGGGTCACCTTTCTTAGGGACAGGCTGGACAAATGCTGTTTTCCATCTTCTAGGATATATTCCAGAAGATTAGGAGCGACAGTGGCTTTGCCAGTGTGGAAGAACACCTCCTGAGAAGAATCGGGGGTATACCATCCGGGCCAGCGGATTTGTGTATATCGAGATCTTTGAGAACTCTTGCTACTGTACGAGTGCGGAAAAAAATGTGTCCCATGGAAAAATTTACATTCTCAAGTACAGGAGGGGCAACGTTGCTTTGAGGCAGCGTGGAGCTGGCAGCGAAATGGGCGGCGAGCAAGTTTGCATTCTCTGAAGAGCAGAAAATAGGTTTGTCATTAGCGATGAGCGTTGGAACTGAAGATATTGTGGAGTTTTTAATATTTTTTACAAATGACCAAAAATTTGTACTGCCTTTGGGACACTGCAGAATTTTTGCCGTAATTTTTGGTCATGCAAAAATTTGGTTCTTTCAATAACGGAGTTGCATGAGTTCCTTGCTTGTTTGTGCTTTTTCCGATTTTCCTCTGTAGGGTTAGCTTTGTAAGATCGGAAACTTAATTCTTTGCGCTTGATAGCTTCTTTACACTCAGAGTTAAACCAGGACTTTTCTTTAGGCTTGATGATTTTTACTCTGTTAGAAATAAAAGCACGCATCCTTAGAAGAATCACATTTGTGATCATTTCAGCACTGGCATCAATGTCAATATCGAGGAAGCATAGTGACCAGTTAAAGTTTCGGAACAAAATATTCAGGCCGTCCCAGTTGGCTTTCTGGTATTGCCAAACGGTCTTGGTGGGGAGTTTCTCTTTAACTGGATGGGTGGAGGACGAGAAATTAACTGAAATGACAAGAGTATGGGCGGCTTGCCCAACAACATCCGGTATACGCGTTGGCAAATCGATCAGTTGGCTAAGGTGATGTAACCCGGCAAAGAGCTCGACATACACCAAAGGAGAAATATCGATTTCGAAAACAGGCATTTTCGCCTTAGAAAGACCAAGTGCAATAATCTTATTTTATCCTAAATGATGTATTGGTTTGTAGAAATGTTCGGTGAGATAAACAATGAGATCACCATACAAAAGTAGTACTGCCTGTCATTAAGAAGTTTTCATTCGTCCAGATATTTCTTTAACTAATAATTATTCAGTGTTTCCAAACCCTTGGAAAGAGGAGACGTAAATTGCAACAAAATTTTGAAAATGAAAATGGATGTTCTGCATTTCGGTTTATTTCATTTTCTGAACGCATTCAAATCACTTTTTCACAATTTTCAATACCTTTTGGATGTTTGCTGCCTTAATTATGGGCCATGTATGAATTTGGTCCGTCGAATATGGGCGTATAGACTTTCCTGGGGCCCTATTCATAAATACGAATCGAGTAAGTTTTCATGTGAGATCGACAAATTGGTATTCTCGAACACGACTCACTAATTATCGGTATTCCCCAACTCAAATGCCGAACGTCAAACGACACTCGAATGATACATACCTATTCCTGAACTCGAAAGTGACGCTTTTTTCTTTAAGAAATCATTCATGTTTAAAAAGTGTACGAGAGCAGCAGTGACGGATACAAAAATGTAGGTAAAAATAAAAAAAAATAATAATTTTCTAATTGTTATGAATAATGTGTTTGAAACAAAATTTAAATATTTTTTGGTGGCAGGTATTTGGCATAAACGACGATCTGGCGTTTGTTTTAAATTTGTGCTCCATTACTTGCAGCAAATATACAAAAATTGTTTTATAAAACATCTCTGTACTTATCACATTATTTTTTTTTTGCACTTTTACGATTTAAACTGATTAATTTGCTATCAAATTACATTTAACGATTAGTTCTCAAATCAAAAGATTTTTTTGTGAAACGTCAAGTCAACATTTAGTGAAGTTAGCTACAATTCAAAGGGTGTGTTCAACATTTGAGAAGTCATGTCATGTTTTTGGCTCTCACTAGAGTTGTGGAATACCGATTCTTACTCGACTCGACTGTGAGCTCTCGAGTGACATCTCACTCGACTCGTATTCAGGAAAAGGCCCCCAGATTTCGGCTCTCTTCGGCTTACTCGAAATGAGATCAATTCATATGCCTAACAAAACAATTAACTCAAAACGACAGCTAAAAGAACTTGTTTATAAAAAAAAGTATCGTTTTTCGTTATCGCGATTTCTAGAATACGCTGTGTCACAAACGATCTTTTTTACATAAAAAGCCCCCAGATTTTGTTTGAAGTCGTCAAGTATCCGAATACTCCGTAAGGAAAAAGCAGAAGAGAATGCAAACAATAAAGGGGTAAGAATTTTCAAAAAGACCCACAATTTTCCTTTTTCAAATAGTTTGTAACAACATGGATGTCAGTCTTTTTTTTTTTTAATTAAGATTTCCCGATCATCATCAAACAAAACTACTTTCCATGCGCCTGTGTTATGCAAAGTTGTGTTATAAAATTTTACTTTTTCTCTAATGCTATCATTAATTAATTTTGTTTTTGTTTTGTTTTCATCTTTTTTTTTCCAAGACCAACTCAAAGAGAATGAAAACCCAAAAATAAAAACAAAAGACATATAATCAGTGGCCGTTTGGAAAATGGCAAATATTTTTTTTTTTTTTTATAAATAACATTTAAAAATTAAGGCTGTTTTGGTGCCCCAAATTAGTTTATCTAATTAAAAAAAAAATAATAGTACATAATTATGTTTTTATCAAATGCCCGCTTAAGAAGAACAAAAAATAAATGAAACATTTGCCATTTTTAGGAACCAAACTTGACAAATTGTTATTAATTACGATTTATTTTAATTGTATTTTTTAATAAAGAAAAAAATAATAAAACAAAATTCTAAAACACAGTAGCAGGAAATGTAGTTTTCTTTTTTCTATTTAATTGATTTTTTTGTTTTTTTTTTTATAATAATTTTCATTATAGTTGAAATTTAATTCGAGACACCAAAACAGATTTTCTTTTTAAAATATTACTTTCTCTTGCCAAAGAATATTTAATGGAGTCTTGTGCACACTAAAAGGGTAAAGAGAAGTCATATTTTGTTGGTTTTCCAAACGATGCAAGTGCGCCAGAGATTATGTGTCGCATATAGTTATGTTCGGAAAATCGACCACGAAAACAAAAACAAAGAAAAATTAATCGATCGATCGAGAGGAAATGTAAAATAAAACAACACAACTTTAATTTCTCTTTTGTTTGATTTTTTTTTTACAGAGGAAATATATTTAATATATATCTAGTTTTTTTTTCATATTGTATATTATTTTTAAACCTTATTATTAAATTTAATTTACACCTACTATGATGTTTGTTTAGTTTAAATAACGGCGATTTTTTTTTTAGGTTAAGCTTAATGCTAATTAACTTAGTTTTCTTTTTTTCACCTTTTTTAATTTGTGTAGTTATGTATATTTTTTTTTAATTTAGTTGGTTTAAAATAATTTATAATTAAATAACAAAGAAAGAACTAATATTAGTTTTCGTGGTTAAACATCTTTTTTGTTGTTTTTTTTTTTATCTAAATTCTAGGTCACAGATTAGTTTTGTACAGATGATATATAAACAAAAAATTAATTGTTTTGAAAAAGCCACGTTGCCTTAAACATATTTAAAACGTCTGTGCTGTTGTTTTATGGATTTAATGAATTAAATTTAAAATTCCTATTGCTAACTACCAAGTTAATTTATGTAAAAAAAAAAATATTTTATACTAAAAACTAATCCATAAGTATGAACTATTACTTAAGAACAGCTATGTATGTATTTTTTTTATTTACAAGACTTCCTTAACCGTACTTTTTAGTTTGTTTTTTTTCAGAAGAGCAGAAGTGTATATGTACATGTCAGCACTGTGAGCCTGCAGAAGGGGCAGCACTTTGGACGAACCATAACTTGGCTCGTTTGCTTTACTAATTGCCATGTCTCTTGTCAGACCCGCCGGCTTTAGATCAAGATGGACCATTTGAAGTTTGACACTTTTTCACTGGCTCCGTGGCAGATGAGTCTGAGTCATCTTTCGGTGGTGGCGTAGTCGCTACTTGTTTATCCATATCAATCTGTTTTAGTACAACTTTGGGACCTTTTTTAAGCAACCAGTGATCGAGAGTTGATTTGGGGTTTACTTTGGCAGGAGGTAGTCCGCTCCCAACACTGCCACTCTGGGAGGGTCTTTTGAAAGCTACCCTGCCTTTGGGAGTATTCGCTTGATTTAAATCATTGGCTTGTTTGAGAGTTTTGTTGGACTTTGTGGGAGTTTCGTTGCCCTGTACTGTTGGCGTTGAGGATGGTGGCGTTTGTAGGGGAGGCAGTGGTAAGCTATCATTGGAATCATTGTTGGTATTTTCTTTACAACGGTTGGTTTTAATTGTTGGTTTTACTCCTGGCAGGATAGGACTCACGTCAAGGGTCCAAAGATTGATTTTCACTGTTCCCCTGGATCGTGTCCGGGGGCTATTCACATCAACGTGATTCTCTTCGAACATTGTGGGTTTGGTATTTTTCTTAAGTGTCGACAAAGAATTGTTCTTGTCGTCTTCTTGGGAATCTTCATCTGAGTCAGATTCATCAGATACATTGTAATAGGTAGAGTTCGTCGTTGTTGTATCCTGATTGACAGCATCGATAGTCCATTCTTCGACATCCATGCAGTCATCGGCCGTGCTATGATTGGCCTTTTCACTCTCGCTATCAATATCTTCTTCTTCTTCATTTGCCTCGTCCTCTTCATGTTCGTTTTCATCCTCAATGGCTTCTTGACTACTTTCTTTGGTATTTTCAGTATCTTCGTCATTAAGTTCTCGAGGAGTCAAGGTTTTGTCTTCGTCACTTTTGCAAGGCACATCTGATAAATCAGATTCTTCATCCTTATCGCTAGCAATGTCATCATCATCCTCTATCCCATCATCATCATCGACCGCATTATCGATTGCTTTTCCACTTCTCAGATGTTTTCTATTGGAATTCATATTTTTTCCACGACTCGTGGGTTTCGTTGGTTTGGTTTGTTCAATTTTTCGTCTCTTATTGGCGGGCCCATTCATTGGAGCTCGCAGCTTTCTTGATCTTAGAGCCTTCGCCCTAAGCAGCACCTTTTGATTTTGATTATTGCTTTTGATTCGAAGAGGTTTTCTCTTCGGTGGTGACTGTCTTTTCATTTCTACTATATCTTCCACATCTTCGTCATCTTCTTCTTCATCACTACTTGCTGTTTTCGTCTGCTCTTCTTCCTCGCTTTCTTCACTTTCGTCACTTTCTTCGACTGGTTTTTGTTTCTTTTTAGATCCAGTTTTCGTCTTACTTTCAATCAGAGACCTATTCCTAACTGACATTCTTCTTCCACTAATACTACTTGCGTCGGCTACTACACTTCTACTCTTTGCCTTTTTACTACGTAAACTTCTATTTCTATTTACCCTATTCTTATTCAATTCTCTGCCTCGTCGGGCATTTTTCACCGTTATTTTCTTATTATTTTGAAGGAATTTCTTATTTTTAATATTTTTGTTATTTCTATTGTTACGATTATTAACCTGATTCATTGCATCCTTCCGGCTGTAGGTTAGTTCTTCGTCGGCATCAGCTTCGGCTTTCAGCATTTCTTCTTCTTTTTGTAGTGCAGCTAGACGATTGGCTTCCCATTCACGCTTTTGCGCTTCGATTTCAGCTTCAGCTGCACGCAACTGCTCAGCTGTCCACGCACCACCAGTTGCTTCCACAAAACGCATAGCATATCGCTCAATTGGACTTAACTAAAAGTAAAGATAAAAAGCAGAAAAAACACATTAGGATTTTTTCTTTGTTAACGGGTCTTTAAAGACATAATTGGAATTAAAAAATGTTTGACGATGAGTGATATAATCCAACTAGAGAACACATTGAACTATGTCTGAACGTCATGGTTTAATCTTGGCCGTAAAAATCTTGGCTGAGCCACAATGGAAAAGCACCACTCAAGACTCTTACAGCCGTTTTTAAAATTTTATTGGAAGAAGAACGTTATCATTCCAGTCCTCGTAAGTGGAGAAGTATATACGAGGAGCTTTAGATTTTCTATTTCATTTGGAAGAGGTGGGCATCAATACTGGGAAAAATCCTAAAGCCACCCAGGAAAGATGGCGATGTAGACAACTGGGAGTTAGTTGACACACGCAAGTGGAAAAGGATCTCAATCTCAACAAACAACTGCTTGAAAATATAACAACATTGTAAGGCGATGAGTGATATAATCCAAGAACTAAAAACTTTGAACTATGTCTGAACGCCTACATTTTTCTTGGCACTGATTATTTTTTTCCAAAACAAAGAATAATCCAAGCAAAAGTAATAATCAGTGCCGAGTTACAAAATTAGTTACAAAAAAAAAGAAAAATAAACCCACCTGTTTAACAAGATTTTGAACTTCCAAATCAGCCCGACTCATCTCTGCTCCCGGCTGCTTATCTGTTTCTTCCAAAGGAATCGTCTCGTCAAACTCTTCCAGATCTGCGTCAGCTTCAGCTGTAGCAATCTTTGTCGCTTCTACATCCAGGTCATCTTCGACGTTCGCCAAAGCACTCTCAAAAGCACGCAGCGATTGTTTCTCCTTATCAGGCATGGCAATAGCAATCTGACCATCAGTAACTTGTTTCGACGAAGAAGCTTGTGGTTCGCTATTATTACTTCCCTCCGTCGAATCAAGATCAAATAGATCTTTAATGGTTGTACTCTTGAAGAAAGTCGTTGTGAAGTTACCTCCTTCGATGGCCATATCACTAAGCATTCGCTTCTGATTAGCCTTCTTCAAGATATTCACTTCGATCGTTTTTTCACTAACAAGCCGATAGATATGAACATCTCGAGTCTGGCCAATGCGATGGCAACGATCTTGCGCTTGAGCGTCCATTGTTGGATTCCAATCGGAATCGTAAAATATCACAGTATCAGCGCCGGTCAAGTTGATGCCTACACCACCGCTTCGGGTTGAAAGAATGAACACAAAGATTCTCTTGTCGCCGTTAAAACGTTCCATGAGGATTTGTCGTTGTTCGACACGCGTCGACCCATCTAACCGGAGATAAATGTGTCCGTGATGAGTCAAGAACGCCTCCAGAACGTCCAGCATCTTGGTCATTTGGGTGAAAATGAGCACACGATGTTGGCCAGATTTAAGGGTACGCAGGAGACGGTCTAGAGTTTGCAACTTCCCACAATCATATTGAATAAGACGTGGATCAGGGAACTGTGTGTTCATCGCTGAGATAATTGGATGCAGGAGGGATAATTTAGGTGACATTTCTTGCACAATCGTCAGCTCTCGAATACGCTCTGTATTGATGGTAGACGGATGCAAATGTTGAACATGTAATTGTGGTAGGGGAGATGATACCGGCGGCACAAATATCACATAATTGCTAAACATGGTCATGAGTTCTTGTGTTCTGTCCACATACGACTTAATAATTTTGGATAGGGTCCAACTGTCGCGTCGGCTCATTGCTGTTTGGCAATTGGCAAAGCTGTTTGTCTGCCATGTGCTGAATTCAAGCTTTCTGATTGGCTGCCTTGTACCAACTATCGTCAGTCGACAATCCTCTCCATAAATAGGGGTGGCTTCACAACGACGTTGGTTTACCCGAGCCATCAAGTTCAAGCGACTCTGTCGCCGCTGCTTGAGTAACTGATTGATGGATGCCATATCGAAAGCTGGATCATTTTCTTCACCATCTTCCTCGTCTACATCCATTTTTTCAACTCCCATAGCTGCTGCACTCTTAAGCAAGGCAGATTGGGCTGTGGTCTTGACCTGCTGCGCCAGCGCTTTTATCAGTCCTGAGTCTACTGCCCCGCTCACTGGAGTTGAAATTGCCATCGTCGTTGTCGTGGTAGTTTTTGAAACCACGCTGGTGGCTGCGACTGTCGATCGTGCTACCATATTGTTCGTTGTTGCTGCACTTACTGTTGTTGTCAGTGGTTTCCCACATGATATCACATTACCTGCCGTCATCAGGTTATTCCCCGTCTTACACACCAGCGTTATTCGATGACCACTACCACCAGCGGCTGGCGTCAACACAAAATGCTGCTTACCGCTCTTCATCTGAACGATTTTTGCTATTTGTGTTGTTCCCGCCGTCGTTGTCGAAGTCATTGCATTGCTTGCGCTCCCATTCACCGGACGTACTAATGGATTAACTATTTTAGGCGCCGATGATGTCACCGCTGAAGAGGCAAGTGTTTGATTACTACTTTCGGACGTTAACACTTTTATCGGATTAGTGGGATTAATACTATTGGTTTTCTTTAATTTATTTTCTAAATTACAAACTGGTACCAGTTTGTTTCCTTCAGTCTTCATGGCTGGGCTTGTGCCCACTTTAACTGAACCACTACTACTGCTGTGCGTCGTTATATTCTGTTGCACGTTAGTATCACGTATACGAATATGGAATTTATATTTGCCCGTCGGGCAACGTGGTGGTGGTTCGGGTAATTGATCGACTTCTTCGATAAGCTTCTTTTGTGGTGCAAGAAGTCGAGCTTTATGTGACACGTATGCAGTAAGAGAGATCTCCAAATTGATTAGCATAAGATTCACCGAATTCAAATCAATTTGCTTAAGAAAAATAGAGAAGATGGTTTAGTCTTGGTTTGGTTTGTTAATTAAATTGTTAACTTACAGTAAAAGGATCATAATCCATAATGCCACATGCAAGACGTGGTGCTGCATATGTTATGCCATCCATGTGAAAGGGTGATATTGTTGGTCGAACTTCGAATAAATTGGGATGGTTGCACACCTTTCGCAGCTGCATGAGGACATTGATCACACTCAAAAAGTTGCCCGTCGACAGGGTTTCACGTGTTCTGAGAATAAGAAGGAATTAATTAAAAATTACATAAAGTTCTGAATTTCATAATATTTATTATTTAATAATGAAATGTGAAAAATTAATACAAACTCACTTTGCACGACTCATAAAGTCTTCGTACAAATACCGCTGCCTGTTGGAAAGTCGACACATTACGACATGTTCGTATTTTTTCGGCATTTGCTTTTCGACTTCCTTTTTCAGCCGACGAAGGAGGAATGGACGAATTACCTAGAAGTAAATAATGTTTGTTATAAGAAAGGTTTATTTAATGTTCTGTCAACAAAAAAATTACGAGATTTACAAAGAAAAAAAAGACTTGAAGGCAAAGTCGTATTTTAAAGAAGATTTATTCAAAAGGAGAGTGCGTCTTATGCAGCCGCTCGAAATCGTCGATTATTGTAGTTCCCCTCTGCTTCCTCAGATTCACAATCTACACAGCAATGGTTGAGAGTATAATCACTAGACCTTCTTCTGGAGCCGTCGCGCCAATAAATTTGATTTATTTATTTATTTAAAATAGCAACTCGAAAAAAAAACTAATTACCGATGCGAGTTGGCAACTAGTTTGCTTTGAGGACGACGCATACGACGCATACGACGCTACTGGTTAAAAGATCGTTGGCGATTCACAAAAAAGTCTGTAACCAGTCGTCTGTTGATTTTCATGTCGGGTGTGATTTCAGTTTCTAGTTTGTCGAAGATGAGCGATCAACAGACCAACCTGTTGCTGGTGCGGGAGGTTTAAAAACGTCTATTTTATATAATTATCGCCTTCCCGGCTATTCAAATAATAATGAAATAGAGAAGAAGTGGATAGAAATAGAAAATGTCGTAAAATTGACGGGTTGAATATATTTCTTATTTTGACTCGAATGTGGATGTTATTATTTCCAATCTACTGGGTCATATATTTTCACTGCTAGTGCAGGGAAGCTTGTGGGGTTAGAGTTGCCAAACGGTTTAGTTTTTATCCATTTGCTCCGTGTGCATTGGGCCTAAGTCGCACACTTAAAAATCACTACTTGTTCCTCTATTTTAATATAAGACAAGACGAAATTCAAAGAATACTGATAAGAATCAATAAATAAGGGTTAGATCAAAAAATGTCCAGTTAAGGCGTGATATAATAAGCTCATTAGGTCCATCATTAAATAGTCCCATATTTTATTTAAAAAATAAACTGATTTTTGCTTTCTCCCTCTCTGCCAAAGCCCTGGCCCCAAGTCTACCCAAATCAGGTTTTCAAATGATCGAAAACCTTTTTTGACAGCTTTTACAAAATTTAATTCTGGTCACATTAATACGCCAACGATTAACTGTAACCTTTGTTAGAGTGCGAAGCATTCGACTGTGTGATCGGCTAACAGTTGGACAAATTCAACAACTTCAATCCCATTCAGTGTTTCGATCAAAACACATAAGTCGCATCAATAGTGAGTAGCTGAGTAACTGTGAGTTGACTCTGCAAGCACCATACCCACAAGTGAAATTCTTTGTTTTGATCTGGATTGGGGTCAAAACTCCCTCTTCACCACCATATTCACTGTTGGAGTTCGCCGTTTTCACCAGTGATCTCCAGTCGCTCAACCCAGGGATTTACATTCATACTTGTAGGAAAGCACATTGTCTATATGCAATTTCTCCTTTAGCCACCTTTTACGACAAGCGGAGATTCGCTGCAGGAATGTTCTACCCAATCCCTGTATAGAATAGAAAACTTTCTCCTACCCTAACCATAAGTTCTGTTACACGATTCCAAGAGAGCATTACTCATAACTTACACTTGGAATAATACCGTTAACTATTTTTCGAAACACATGCTCTTATAAGTAAAGAATGGAAGCTAATTTGGTTTCATATTTTGATCGGTTAAGATGAAGTTGAGCGTTAAAGTAAATCGAGTCGCGATAATGGCTTTGTTTAAGTGACGAAAAAATTCCAACCAAATTTTTTGGAACTCTTGAAACCACTCAATATATCGAGAATGTTTGTTTATCGAGCCATAATTCGTTTTAATGAACAGACCAAGAAGTGGTCGTCCACGCGTCGCTCAAACGAGTGCGAAGGTTAAAGCTGTGCGTGAACGAATTCGCCGAAATCCTCTTCGGAAACAGAAAATAATGTCATATGAGAAACTATCGTCGATCAACGGGACAGAACTCCAAACCTAAAAAGAAATTAGGCAGAAAGAAGTAAAAAACTTTTAAAGTGTCACTCGGGTAATGGCTACAAAAATATTTTATTTACGGATGAAAACATTTTTGCTATTGAAGAAGTTTCCATCCAATAAGCAGAATGACAAGATTTATGCGACGTTATTCATAGATGCAAAAAAATATTGTTCCAAGGGTTCAGCGCGGACACCACCCCGCTTCTGTAATGGTTTGGTGGGGAGTTTCACATCAAGGTGTCACATAACTGCATTTTTGTGAAAAAGGTGTGAAAACCGGTGCAAAGGTGTATCAAAAGGATGTTCTCGAGGGTGTTGTTAAGACACTAACATACACTCTCTTCAACGGGGAAAGATGGGTCTGCAAGACTGCTCCGGCACACAAAGCCAAAACCACACAAGAGTGGCTTAGAACAAATATTCCGGATTTTATTGAAGCCGCAGATTGGCCTTCAGAAAGTCCAGATTTGAATCCACTTGATTACAATTTGTGGTCTGAACTGGAACATAGGGCCTGTAAGACTCCTCATCCAAATTTGGACAGCCTAAAAGCTGCTTTTATAACAGCAGCGTTATCAATACCTATCGAAACAGTACGTGCCGCTATAGACCAATGGCTAAAACGTTTGAATGCTGCATTAAAGCTAAAGGCGGCCATTTTGAATAAAACTTTTTGTTTCTATAAACTTATATTGTGAATTAATTTAAAAAATAAATTTTAGGGTTTAAAATGTACTAGATTTTTTTTATTGCGCTTTTTAAATGTAACAGAACTTATGGAGGTACAAAATTGACGAAACAATTTTCGAATGAAGACCTTGGCATAGGTGGCACATAAAATTAAAAGTTGAGCTTAACCGAATCGGAGTGTGGTGCTGAAGCCCACTGTTTACAGAGGTCCATACCACGTGAATGGAGTAAATTTCACACTCTTATCTGAAGAAACTAACACTTTCATGAATCAAAAACAAAAAATGTCGTTGCCATGCTGTTAATTTGCCAAGTTGGGCATAATGATAAGTTTTTTAGGGAGAGCCTCGGGAATCTTTCCTCTTCTCATAACTGAGATATTTTTTTCTGTTTTTTGAAATTGCATGATCAACGAACGTATGGCTTCAACATTTCCACTATTCAAAGATCACGAGGGTTATTGGTATCAAACCAGCGCGTTCTAGCGCAAGTTAGATTGTTGTGTATCTACCCATCAGGCGATCACTAACGGCTCTAATATACCTACATATCTACCAAATAAAAGAACGATTAGAATGAGTAAGTTTCTTGATATTTAAGACTCATTTGGCATTTGGAATCCGCTTATCCATTTGATGTAAGAACTACTCAAGAAGTATTAACTGAAATGTCCAAACAAAGTATCAGCCTATAAAAAAAAAAATCGGTGTTCATTTTTGTTTACTCACACATCAATAAAAACACCAAAGCTGAACAGAAACAATTTCGCTTTTTCATTGGATTTTAGAACCGAGTGAAACCAATAAAAATGCTGTTAGTAATTGTAATCAACGATCTAGAATGAGTAAGTTTCTTGATTGTAAACACTCATTTGGCATTCATCGAAATATTTTTTTCTTGCACAGGTTAGGAAGAACGCTTTCAAGCATTATTCGCTTGGGAACGTTTTGGATGAGTGCATCATGAGTGGAACCAATGGAAAATGATATAAGTGAACAGTCGTTTGAATGTTTGTTGTAATCAACGATCTAGAATGAGTAAGTTTCTTGATTGTAAACACTCATTTGGCATTCATCGAAATATTTTTTTCTTGCACAGGTTAGGAAGAACGCTTTCAAGCATTATTCGCTTGGGAACGTTTTGGATAAGTGCATCATGAGTGGAACCAATGGAAAATGATATAAGTGAACAGTCGTTTGAATGTTTGTTGTAATCAACGATCTAGAATGAGTAAGTTTCTTGATTGTAAACACTCATTTGGCATTCATCGAAATATTTTTTTCTTGCACAGGTTAGGAAGAACGTTCTCAAGCATTATTCGCTTAGGAACGTTTTGGATAAGTGCATGAATACATATGAATTTGATTTAAGTTATGAGAACTGCATTATTGAATGTGTCATGGATAAGTGGACATACTAATATCATTTTCAATTGGTCGTCCAGAACCATCCGCAATCATTATAAAAATATTCTATTTACTGAAGAAAAACTCTTCTGGACTATTCTGAAAAGAAAATGTTGCTTCTTGATTTGAACTCAGAATCCGTTCAAGAAACACTCGCATCACCGAGTGAAACCAATGGAAAATGATAAAAGTGTACAGTTATTTGAATATTAGTTGTAATCAACGATCTAGAATGAGTAAGTTTCTTTATTGTAAACACTCATTTGGCATTCATCGAAATTGTTTGTTATAGCACCGTTTGGGAGGAACATTCAAAGACAGGATTTATCTACGAATATTTTGGATTGGTGCATATGGTACTTTGTTTTTAATATGTACTTCATATTTTGAACTTGAATTTTTAACTGTTTTTTTTTTTTAACTTAAAAAGGCTTAACTCGCTGAACACAATGGTGAAGCTGAAGCTGAAGTAAGAGCACGTGAAAATTGAAGCTATCTAAGTGATGAACCTGACTCGACCACAACAATAGTGAAGTACGGAATGTCAATTTTTTTTCGTTTGATTTTGATTAAGCTAGTTCAAGTTTCTTGAGAATATGTAGTGATCAAGGAATTTTCTCAGTCATTGGGTACGTTCACGAACGTAACTTTCGGATAGGTTACCTTCCTTTTGTTGTAATTAGCATGGTAAAAAACATCTGTTTTCCAACTGATGGAAGAACATATGGAAACAGATAGAAAATCCAAAATAAAATTTGCTGGATACTTTTCTGAACACGTGAACAGCTGTTAATTTTTTGAGGTAACCTATCTGGTTGGATTTGTTCGTTCACAGAAAAAAACAAACACAGGCAAGGTCAACTATCCAAAAGATACGTACGTAAACGTACGCATTTTCAATAGATCTGAGAAGACATCTCGGATCACAGTACACATATCTAAGGTAATATCAAAAGAGGTTTTATTTTTGCAATCTTCCGGGCATCTGTCAAAATCAAAGTAAAATGGCGGCCGCCAGAGACCATTAGCTTGTTTATTTGTTCTGAAAAATAGATCTGGTGGTTATATTTTAAAGTATTTGTGGTAATTAATTTATAAAAACGCTTTTTAATAAACAAGAAAATAAGAAAAATATGAAACAAACGTGAGATGTGTATTTTTGTTCATACATTTTTTTTGATGTAAGTCTCTGAGAACCGCCTTTTTGAATACAAAGTGACAGATTAGATTTTGACAACCTGCGCAATACGTTTCCTTAGTTATGTGATCTGTGATGACAGAAACATTGAACTAGCCTATTTTAGGTCCGTTCGTCTACTTGTTCGGTTGTTTTAGAAAAACTGTCAAACTTTGAAGAGTGGGGATGAAAACTCTCAGAAAATAATAAATTCGCTCAAAAGTAAAAGAACGCTTTGTGGATCAAAATAGGGAAACTTTTCAAACCTCAAAAAAATTAAAATTTAACTAAACGAAATGGATCAAATAAGTGCAGATGAAATAAAAATTGTGATGGAAACCATTTTGTTAGGCCATTGTAAGGTCATTTTATTATTTACTTTGGATTTAACTTTACAAATTTACAAACGTCAAATTTCAAATGTACTTTTGAGTTTTACAGAACTCACATTTGTCCCCCAAGAATTTTTTTGGTTTAAAATAGGGAATTAAGGGGAAATGTTTTTCTCTCTCGCAACATCTCTCTTCTCACGAAAACTCTCGAAAATGTAAGTAAACGAACAACATTTGTGTAAAATTGTGCAAAATAGTCTGTTTAAGGGAGTAGACGAACAAAGCTTTTGTTCTGTGAAATGTCAAAGATGAAGCTGAATCGTAAAGCGCAAGTAAAAGTTAAGTGAACTTGCGCTCCAGCTAAGTTTAAAATTTCAGCTTCAGCTCATTGTGTTCGCGTATAATTTACTTTGACATCGCTTCATACTTTAGCTTCAGCTTCACCATTGTGTTCCACCTATAAACATCTTTATCCCTACTTATGAGCGTATATTTAATTTATTCAGTCCAGAACTAGAAAAAATGCTTTTACTGAACCTGAATGGAAATGTTTGCCTCATGTTTTGCCTCATTAAACGTATTCCATATCAGGTATTAGTTTCGAAAAAGCTATTTACCATCATTGTAGGCCGACTGTGTACTTTTCTTGTCAACAGTTCTCTCAACCATTCCTGTGTGTGTCCTGTAAAAATGTAGGCGCAGTCCGTCAAGTTTACCACCGAGTCCAAACAGCTTCATGAGATGCACTTTTTCGAGACATATTTTACCCTTGAAGGAGGAAAAAGGTGGTTCTGCGGAAAATCGAACTACGGGGCACTAGTTTGAATATTATTTTTAATCTTGGTTCAGCAATTTAGGCGAAATCGTTTGCCTTTCCCCTCTTTAAAAAATTGGTTTGTTGTTCCGTCCAACGATTATATAATTTATTTATGAAAATAAAAACCACCAACAAGTTGAACAAACAATATCTAATTATTTTTTTCTTTTTTTATCAGACAAATGCCTCGCATTAGCGAACATCCTGTTAAGTCGAACTCTTTCAAAAATAGATCAAGTTCAACGTTCAGTGACATTTTATCATCATTTTGTTTATCCCTAATTTTTCATCACATTTTTTTTTTTTATTATTATTATTACCTTATGCAAGCGACTAATCAAAGTCTCGTTGTATTCACAATTTCCCTCAATCATTCCTGTCATGGGATTCGAAAACCATTCCTTGAATTCGCGATGCGATTGGAAAACATATGGCATTAAAAAATGCATTAATGACCATAATTCCATCAAATCATTTTGTAATGGTGTTCCAGTCAATAAAAGTCGCCTAGAATAAAAAAAAAAAAACAAAAACACATTTATTATTCAAAACACACTTATTTCGTTTAGTTCACCAATCCACTTACCGTTCAGTTGAAAAATTTAACAGCAACTGCCATCTTTGTGACTTGAAATTCTTAATATTTTGTGCCTCATCCAAGATCAAATATTTCCATTTTTTCCGACGAAAACTCTGTTGATCTTGCACAACCAACTTGTAGGAAGTGATGCACACATGAAACGCATTCGGCTTCGTCCAGCCAACACGTTTTAGTTTGCGTTCCTTTTGTGCACCGTAATAGGTGAGAATTTTGAATCCGGGACACCATTTTTTGAATTCCATTTCCCAGTTAAGCATCACAGAAGAAGGAACCACAATCAAATGTGGTCCCCAGTTACCTTTGACACAAGCCAAATGGGCCAGCAAAGCTATTGTTTGTATTGTCTTACCAAGACCCATTTCATCGGCTAGAATGCCATTCAGTTTGCGATCGTGCATTGTTACTAACCAATCAAGGCCAATATGCTATAAGAGTGAATTGAATGTTTTAGAAAAATTAATGCATTTTTTGTTGCAATTTGAAAAATTACCTGATACTCTCGCAGGGAATGCTTTAAAAGGAACGGCACCGGTGTCACAACATTCGTGGAAGACAAAGTATTACCTTTCGGTTGTATACTTTCGGCCAAAGCGGCCGCATCTTTGAATATATCATCTTTGTTTTCAGTCTGCAAATACATTTTAAAAAAAATATATTTAAAATTGTATACAGGGTGAATATACAGTTTACTTAAGAAAATTTTTAATCAAATGAATTTTGTTTCTTAACAACGTTACAAATCCGCAAAATATATTTGCACATTCATTGAATTGGCCATTAGGAAATACCACAAGTAGTATACATTTATTATCAGCACCCAAGCGTAGTTATCATTCTATTGAATGAGAATAACAACTGATTTTAGTGCGTTTGTAAAAATAACGTAAGAAAGTCTTAGTGATTTATTTTTAGGAACAAACTAAGAAGCCAAGTTGAACTGCTCGGATTCAAACAAAGATCCGGGGATTCTGAGAAGAGAATTTGATATCAGAAATTCATTAACACATAAACAAAACCGTCAAAACTGAAGTAATTTTGCTGTTCCATTGGCTTTCAGAATGAGTGGACCTCGAGGAAAACCAATGGAAAAAAAATCTACTTGTAGAATTTGTTCCTTAACTTTTGCTTTTAGCACCCAAGCGTAGTTATTATTCTATTGAAGAAGAATCACAACTGATTTTAGTGCTTATGATCCTCAATTCAATTAAGAATCGTATTCCTCTTTCATGATTATTCAAAAATGCCAAAATTAGCTTCTCTAGCATAACTCTTATGCCAAAAACATAATCTTTGGAATTTCAAGCAATTATTATAGGATTCAGGGAAGACTTACTGGAATCGGTAAACTATTTTTTATTAATTTGGAATTTAAAGCTAAGTTTAACATTTGTAATCAACGATCTAGAATGAGTAGGTTTCTTGATTGTAAACACTCATTTGGCATTCATCGAAATAATTTTTTCTTGCACAGGTTAGGAAGAACGTTTTCAAGCATTATTCGCTTAAGAACGTTTTGGATATGTGCATCATGAGTGGAACCAATGCAAAATGATATAAGTAAACAGTCGTTTGAATGTTTGTTGAAATCAACGATCTAGAATGAGTAAGTTTCTTGATTGTAAACACTCATTTGGCATTCATCGAAATAATTTTTTCTTGCACAGGTTAGGAAGAACGCTTTCAAGCATTATTCGCTTGGGAACGTTTTGGATGAGTGCATCATGAGTGGAACCAATGGAAAATGATATAAGTGAACAGTCGTTTGAATGTTTGTTGTAATCAACGATCTAGAATGAGTAGGTTTCTTGATTGTAAACACTCATTTGGCATTCATCGAAATAATTTTTCTTGCACAGGTTAGGAAGAACGTTTTCAAGCATTATTCGCTTAGAAACGTTTTGGATAAGTGTGCATGTATTATATGAATTTGATTTAAGTGATGAGAACTGGATGAAATTAATGCATGATGGGTAAGTGGAAACTCTAAGTGAACAGTCTGTCGTATTTTGAATATCAGTTGTAATCAAAGATCTAGAATGAGTAAGTTTCTGATAAGTTTCTTGATTGTAAACACTCATTTGGCATTCATCGAAATTGTGTTATAGCACCGTTTGGGAGGAACATTCAAAGACATGATTTATCTACGAACATTTTGGATTGGTGCATGGAAATCTGTTTTTGATAATTTTACTTTTGGTTTACTCCCTTTCAAAATTTCTGTAGTTTGCATCACCAATCAATTGAAATAAACTCTTGAGCTCTGAGAGCAGTGATTTCCCTGGTACGATAGCGTTGTATTCATGGTGAACAGAGGACACGATCGGCCTCAATGTTTGTTTGCTCCGGGTCGGAGTATATTACGCCATATTTCGCTGAAGCACAATAACGATCCACAAAATAGTGAATTTGAATTTTTTCGATTAAGTGAGGAGAAGGCACCACTAATTTGAAAAAAAAAATTGTCTATATATTCCCTTAGCTAACAATTTTGTCGAGTATACAAAGATGGTCCAAGCTGCGATATATATCGTCTTTTCCAAAGGCCATTACAATCGGTACATTTCTGATATGACTTAAATTATTGCAGTTAATACAGAGAGTAGGAGCAGATTTTTTTTCGAATTTGTTTGTGATTTATATAACCAGCGCATCAGACAAATGCCTCGCAAAAGCGAACATCCTTGTTAGTCGAACCCTCTCAAAAATAGATTGAGTTCAACATTCAGTGACATTTTATCATCATATGCACCGTTACGTTACATAAAACAACAAAAAAATCGAGTCAAGTGTTTGAGAACCTACCTTTCGGGTAACCGAAAGTAAATAGTTATTCATTTTCCAACTAAACTTCAATACTTACGTCTTCAATTAAACTCTTCAAGCCGTCTTGTTCGTTTTCTTCAGACGCTGAAGAGTTTGCTGTTTCATCAGCCATAGTTTCATCTTCGTCCGATTCATCCGTTTCGACATCATCTGAGTCAGCGGCTATATAAAGGAAGAACAAACAAAAAAAATAATTAACAAGAAAATAATTACATTTTTTATTCGTTCTTACTCTGTTCATCGTCATCGGAGTCTAACTCCATTTTTGACGTAGAAGAATCCATTTTTCCAGATTTGTATTTTTCCAAAAGCTTCTCTACGCTCATTTCGTTGTCAGCCTTTAAAACAAACAAAAAAGTTATTAAATTTATATTTATGTGGGTTTTACACATTTTGCACAAATACATAGAAACTAGCTCACCTCCAACTCATCCAATTCCTTTTTATGATCGACATTTGCCTCGTCAGCCTCTTGCTTGCTAATGGTATTCTCATCGTCTTCGCTAGGCTCGTCATGGGCTTGGAATTCCTGGTCATCTTCGTCATCTTCATCCTTTCCTGCGTTACGTTTCTCCTCTTCCAGAACAATTTTATCACGATTCTCAAGATAATCCTTAGGCAGGCCTTTCAGGAAATCATCCAAATCCATTTGGGATTCTTTTTCCAAAGCCGCTACTTCTTCATTAACATCCGCAGCCTCTTCCTCGGCCTTAGCAATCGTCTCTTCATCATCCTCAGATCCTTCTTCACTCGGCCGAAATTCATCTGTTAAATATTTTACCGTTTATTATGCTTCATTACACAACAAATCCTCAATATAATTCGGTAAATTTAAGTCAGACAAATGCCTCGCTAAAGCGAACATCCTTACAAGGTCAGTTTTCTCAAAAATAGATCCAACCAACCAATCAGTGACGTTTTATCATCATTCTTATCACAAAAACAAAACAAACCTAAACAATGCAATTCCAAACTCACCATCAGAAGCAGTATCCCTTTTCGGTGATGATATTCGACTGGAATTTATACTGGGCGCCGCACTGGTTTCCATTACACTCTTATTCATTCCCACAGCCAACTGCTGCGAGAATTTCTCCGTTTGATCCACAATAAAACTCAAATGCTGATCCAGAGCTTTTTTTCGTTTTTCTTCGAGTTTTGTCTGATGCTTGTACTCAACAAGCTTTTCAACATTCGACCAAAACATCTTAACCTCTTTCGATATAAAAGCGGCCACTCGCTTCAAATGCAGCTCATGAGCCTTTTCAGCCTTTTGTGCTGCATTCGCTTTATCTTGGAAGTATTTCTGCACCATTTTGGCGCATTTTTTGGCCGCATTTTTCTTCCATTTACGCTCCTGAGCGAAATCGGCGGCCAGCCATACCATTTCTTCCAGCAAGTAATCCCAGTGGGCTTTGGGCCGATTGGGCTCTTGAAGTTTTGGCAAGCGTTTTTCAGTCCATAGTCCCTCTCTCTGTAGTTCAGACACTCGCTGCATCACGTACACCTCTTGCTTTGCTTTAAAGGAGAATTCCTGACCAGCTCCATTGCCCGATGTTGCATTGGGTGTAGTGGGGGGTGCGGGTGAATTGTGTGCATACGATGTCGCAGCACCTGTTGCAGCCGATGTCGTGGCACCATTATTGCTACTACTGGCGGCCGCAGCTCCTTCTGCAACAAAAATTGATGTTGATGATGCCGACGATAATGCTGATGTTGCAGCAGAGGTGTGAGCTGTTGGCGCAGACGGAGTGATAGCTATTGATGGACCAGCATTTGATATTGATCTACGTTTATCGGCGGATATGCTTGAACTACCAGATAAACTAGGTACAAGTGGCGTTCCACCTTTTTAAAAATAAAAACAAAAACAAATTATAATATTTGCTGTTTGGGAAGGAAAAAATAAACAAGGAATGAAATTTCTAAAATTGTATCACAACATCGACAATCATGCGGTATCTATTCGGTATTGAATACATATATATGTAAAAAAAAAAGTCCAGTCAGCCTTTATATAGATAATTTTTAATTTTTCAAGGCAAATCAAATAAAAAACATTCCTTCGTAATATTTAAAGAAAATACAAAGAAATTCAGGCAAAACTAAATTATTTACACAATGTTTGACGATGTTACGATGATTAATATTTTTGTTACGTCGAAAGTTTGATTATAATATTTTGACATTTCAAAATTATCTGTTGTACTATACATCAGACAAATGCCTCGCAAATGCGAACATCCTTTTAAGTCGATCTCCTTCAAAAATAGATAGAGTTCAACTTTCAGTGACATTTTATCATCATGTGTACAGTAACTCGTAATTGGAATGACAAAATATCTGAATGTTTGCTTCTTTTTTTCCTAATTCAGTTAAATCATCCTAAAATAAATTAGTTGGCACAACAGGAGCCAAGCCCTAGTCACTTATTCCTGTGGCTGCGTTCTAATTTGTAGAAACGCAGGGGACCTGAAATGAAACACCGAACCCGAAGTGCTAAGCGGATTTGGCATTTTCTGGCAAGAGGTAGTTCCGTGGGAAAAAAGATGATTCTGGTGAAGAATCAAATATCAATATCAAATCAAATTCGGCAAAGTAGACCAACACACTAAATATTTTGCCATTTCTGAAAGATATTGGCTCAATGTCAGAACATAATTTGGACAATCGCAGCAGAGATCCAAGGCCCAAAGATTTGATTATCAGGGCGGCACATTTATGTGAGACGGTATTATTGGAATTACCGATCATGCGAATTTTTTCAGTCCAGTCATAGAGCCCTATTATGACTCGCGAGTCGAACGTTCGACTCATGGCGAACAATTTAGCGCCACTCCGACGTTCGCCTGTCATAACAAAGCTACCAACATTAAAAACTGAATGTATGTTCTTGTTGAACGTCAAAAACTTCCATTTGTGTTGAAAATTGTGGACGGTTTTGTTTATTAAAAAAGATTTCAGAAAATATAAAAAAAAAATAAAAACAAAGACAAAGACCAACAGATGAGGGATTAAGGGAAGTTTGAGAGATACATAGTTCCAACCCACTTGAACTACCTGACACGATCCTAACACATGTTCAACTAATTTTCTTTTACATTATTCCATTTATTTCATATTTTTGGATTAACAAACATGCGTTTGAGTTAGTTTTCATAATTTAAAAAAAACTCAAAGTTCAGTAATTTTACCAATCATAAAAACTAGCTTTGCGGTTCCTCGGTAATTGCAGCTACGAAAGTTCTGCTGGTAAAGACTTTGAGCTGGAGCTCTCACAACCTGCAGTATCTGCTGTTTTAAGTGAAGTTCTTGAAGCAAAAAGTTGTCCGGGCGTGGATAAGCCCGGACCGTAGAAGCAACAAGCTAGAAATGATTTTAAGAAATCTGGACGGCCTGAAATTGTTAGATGTGGATTGAACCCACATTGGGATCATCGCCCCGACTGAGTTTCAGCATAATTATTTAAACAGAAAATAAAAAAGATTTGTATTCTAAAAAAAAAACACGCTTTTCAAAATAGACTGCTTTATTATTTAAAGTCACCAGGATTTACAGTTCGACCTGTTCTGACAGATAGAGACGAATCTTCGGTAATGGTAATAGAACGAGTTTTCAATTCGCCTCATTTTTCGATATATGAGGCGAAAGTAATTAGGCGATTTGAAAACAGTAATACCAAATATTCGCATTCGCCAAATATTTCTGGCGAATCGCGAGTCATAATAGGGCGCATAATGTCGCATGAACGTCGTGCAATTGCCATCGAGGCAACGTTTCTTAAATTATCGCTCGTCGACAATTTTGGTCACGCTTCATTAGTCGACGGTTGACTGAATGTGAATTAAATTCGTGCCTTAATCCGGTCAACTTCAGCTATAAAAACGCCACTTATTCCAGCACCAAGTCGATCTAAAAGAACTGCCAAAAAATGAAAATGCACAATTTCAATACGGAAAAGGGCAGCCTCATTGGACTCATGAGTGATTATTCATGATATTTTGAAAAAAACTGTTTGAAGGTTCCTTACTAGTGAAATTCAAATCGTTCAATAAATAAGAATCAATTATTTAGTTTTATTCAAATTTTAATGGGACAACATCGTGCGTTGGCGCCAGGGGCAAATGTTTCAGAAACATTTCTATTTCCTATCCATTTTAACGTTCTGATTTGTATTATATCGAGCAGGTGTAGCGATGCTTGAGAAACACTTACCTGGAGGTGAGAGTTGTACTCGAGTTTTTGGCGCATAAACGCTTTATAAATTGTAGTCAGATTAGATGGGGAAAAAACGTCGTGGGACGATACAGAAACTATGCCTTGGAAATATCAAGCATATCACTGTCTCGTCAAAGCGAGATAAATGCCATCAGGTCTTAAAGAAGCTTTCGGGTTTCATTTCTTAAACTGACGTTTCCATGAATTTAGATAGAACTTAAGTGCTATGGGTCGTTAGGAGGTGGGGTCACCTTTCTTAGGAACAGGTTTGGACAAATGCTGATTCCAAAAGAGTAGGAACGATGAAAAACTTACGCAGTGCTTTTGGTAGTATGGAAGAACACCTTTTCAGAAGAATAGGGGTATAAAATCCAGACCAGCGGATTTGTGTATATCAAGATCTTTAAGAACTCTTGCTACTGTACGAGTGCGGGACAAATCAGTCGCACGAAAAATGTTCCATTATCATGTGAAGGAGGGGCAACGTAGAGCTAGCGAAATGGGCTTCGAGGAAATTTGTCTTCTCTGAAGAGTTAAACAATAAGCGTTGCAACCAAAGATGTTGAAGAGTTTTTAATATTTTTTTTACAAATGACCAACAATTTTTACTGCCTTTAAGACATTGCAGATTTTTTGCCGTAATTTTTGTTGCTTCAAAAATTTGGTTCGTTCGATAACGGAGTTGCATGAGTTCCTTACTTTTGTTTGTGCTTTTTCCGATTTTCCTCTGTAGGGGGGTTGGCTTTGTAGGATCGGTAACTTACTGAACCTGATAGCTTCTTTACACTCAGAGTTAAACCAGGGGTGGAATCGGCTAAGGTAAAAAAAATAAATAAATTTATTGGCGCGATAGTTCCTTAAGGAGCCAAGGCCTAGTGACTTATACTCTCAACCATTCCTGTGTGTGTGTTGTTAATCTGCAAGAATGGAATGGAAGGGACCTACAGTTTACCGCCGAGTCTGAACGGCTAGATGAGATGCACTTTTTCGAGACAAATTTTACTCTTGGAGGTTTTGTCAGTTCCTCGCAAGAGGCAGTACCCGGGAAAAGAAGGTGGCTATGAGCGGGATTCGAAACCAGGCTCATTCGGTTAGCAGTCCAAAACACTAATCACTAAGCCACGGCATTATAAATGTGAGATAGTCTTTTTGTCTGCATAATTAATTGTTGCACTAATGGTCCTGAAGCCCTTGATGGAACTTACTGCAATAATCGTTCCCCCTTATTTTTGTCTCGTTAGGAGATATGTTCAGCTAAGAGAAATTAATATGCGATAGCGAATCAGTCTAAAGAACCTGTGGAATCCATTGCTAATCGCAGGCGGAAACGGACGATAATTTTACGTAATAACGTCATAAGAAAACATTGATGGCAGCAAAACCAACTTACAGCCCGTTAACTCGCACCCACAAACCCTCTCGTTAAATCCACACACACACCTCGATATCTACATCTACTTTTAACAAAACTCCGCCTATTTTGTATTTCTTTTTTCTCTTTTTGTTCATGTTCATGAGTCATGAGTCTTATCAGCATGAGACATGTTATTTCGTACGTTTAGCCTGTCATCGATTTATAAGACGTTATCACGTCAAAAGTTTCTAAGAAATAAGGTATATTTAGGCTGCTTTTCAGGAAACTGAACTGAGATATTAACTAATTGACTTTGTGAAACTTCATCATCACATGCATACTAAATATTTAAATTTAAACTAAAAAATGTTGCAAAAAAAACTGTCAAACGCTACAAACAAAAAAAATGGGAGAAAGCGTCCGCGTACGTTTTCCAACTGCAAAAAATAATTTCAGCTCGCAAGAATAAAAACAATAATAATGATGTTTAAATGGAGGACAAATAAAAACTTTTTTTCGCATATCCAATTAAATAATTTCACTTATTGCTTATCTTAAAATTGATTCTAATAAAAACAAAATCAAAATAATTTAACTAAGAAAATGTAAATGAAAATCCCAAATTAAGAAAAAGAATGATCGTTTAATTAGGCACCTGGCACAAGAGGTACGGAAGAGTTTCCTACAGCAGGTGGGATGTGAATTTGACCAAAGACCATCCCGTGACGACCTCCTAAAGGTCTACCGGGTATGTGACCTATGGGGAAGACATGATATCCAATAACATTTTTTTTTTGTAAAAATTATACATCGGTCGTAGGATTTAAAAAAAAAATGATTTTCTAAATGAACAAATCAAAAATAACAAATCTCGAAGTAATTTATTCAGTAAATTTTGAAACCAATTTCTTCTTTTTTTTTGTTGGGAGGGGTATGAAAATAAATTGAATTATTTTATTTATTTTTTTTTAGTTCCATGTAAATGCACTGCGATTATTATGAGATGAATAGACTTAGACATCTTTTACTAGATAATTAATATACAATTACAATGAAGTTATTAATATTTACAGCCAAACGGAGAAAAATAAAATAACAAAACCATAAAAAAAAAACATTTAAAATTGAGTGCAGTTTAGTATAACATATACATTATGTATGTATGTTGGTTCATATGTATTTAATTGGTTTCGTAAGGAATAATAACGTTGTTTGTTGTATCGTAGGAAGTTAAATAATAATAATACCAATTGATTTTGATAAAATAGCGAAAAGTTTACCTTGCTGCGTCAACTGAACTACCGCTGCTGGTAGTTGGGTTGAAACTGCTACAGGTGTTGCTCCAACTGCTGGAATTTTTATTTCGGCCCCTTGTGGGTAGCCAGTTGCTACTATGGATGATGATGATGATGATGATTGGGAGGATGCGTTGGATGATGTTATCAACGAAGGTAAGGATGTTGATGATGCAGCGCCCTGCTGGTTAATGTTTGTTTGAGATTGCGTATTCAGAAGCTAAAAAGAAAAATAATCAAGAAGCTTTTAAAATATAAAACTATTTTGATAGAACATTTATTTGCTAAACTATTAACTAAACTGATGTGTTTGTTTAAGGAAAATGATAAGACCGTTGAGATTGATTTGAGTAAAATTAAGGAAATTACAATAGCTAGTATGAAGTGTTTATTAAAAACCAATTTGAAGTGGACCACAACCTCGAAGTAATTAATTATAATAATATTTTGTATCAATGTTCCTGTAAGGGATGAACACAGGTGACAATATAAGCATCGTAGTAGAATGGCAGTGGTGGGCAAATGGGATTGATAAACGAGGACAAGACAAAGTTTATGATTTCATCAACAAAAGTTCAATCCCAGCGCAGACATGGTCAAAACGTTATAGGTATATCTTCTAGGTATTCAATGAATTTGCGTACCTAAGCAGCGCTGTAAACATAGGAAACAACATCAGCGCAGAAATCAAACGTACAATCACTTTTGCTAGTCGCTGTTTCTTGGGGCTAAATAAGCAATCGAGAAACAAAGCCCTATCAAGAAGAACCAAGAAGGCGATTTCCAAAACACTGATCATCCCGGTCTTGCAAAATGGTACAGATGCATGGACCCTTTCCCAGTCGGATGAAAGCTCCCTTGGGGTTTTCAAGAGAAGAATACTTGCGATGTATGGCTCTGTTTGCGTTTCAGTAAATAACGAATGGATACAGGATACAACAACGAGTTGTACTTGCTGTACAGCAACAAAAACCTATCCACAAAAATCCGTATTCAGTGACTAAGAAAGCTCGGCCATATACAACTGATGAAAATCGACCAGAGGGCATCGGAATCCAAGGTAGACCTCATCGCGACCAAGAAGAGGGAAAGCTCCGACTGCTTTGGAGTGCGAAATTGGGGACGGCAGGCCAGATATCGAGCCGGCTGGAGGGGCATATTAAATCAGCTATGTAGCGCCACCAAAAGTAAAAGTAAGTAAGAAGAATGGCAGTCGGTACAGAACCTATGGAGCAAACACAAATTTTATAAAAACGATAAGGAAGTGGATTCCGCTGTCAGGCAGAATGAAACATTCCATTTGGAAAAAGCAAGTTGCACTCCCGCCCAGTAATCTGGACAAAGTGAAGCTAGTAGATATGGCAATCTTAAATTCCTGTTAACCCACTGCAGCTGTTGACCTAGTTGGCGAGCTTCTTCAAAAAATTGGTTGGGAATGTAGCCGGATCAAAGCATGCCCGATGAATGAAACCTCAATTTGTGGTATATCTCTTTATCCCTTTATAAAAGCATAATCACCCCAATCCTTCTGTGTGGTGCAGAGGCAATGACATTGTCAGCAGTGGATGAAGACGCTTTAAAAGGAAAGGAAAGTTCTTTCAGAAAGTAAAAGTTTTCTGCAGGCAAAACGTTCATAGTGTACTTTCTTGAAAACGTCTTCTAACAGCGATTTGCGACTAGTTCAAGAAAGCGTTTTCAAGAAAGCAAATAATTTTCTGAAAACGCTTTTCGCTTTCAGAAACAGTTTGTGAAAGTTGTTTGTTTTCTTGAAAGCGAACGTATGTTTTTCATCCTTGTCCCGCCAAAACAAATAATGCAGAAACAAATCATTTGCAGCAACCGGTATACCAATTCTATAGAATGTCAGTTTATTTAGGAACTCTGTTTGTGTCAGGCATTTGCAGTGCATTTGCGAGCCTCGCAAAGTATTCCACATTCAAGTGTTGCACCTAAAAAAAAGAATCTCTGAATTTAACAGTACGTCCGAAGCTGGGCTCAAGGGTAAACTGATGGGCATTCCTAGAAGTGCTAGTATTACGGTGGAATTTTTTCAGGAGAGGAATGCAACTGGTTATTTCACTGGAGCACTGTTTATAATACGATGAGAGAAAACAATAAAGACCAGTTACATTACGGCGGTGCTCGAGAGATGTAATTGAATCCGTAATTTTTCTATCACCTATTAATATTGTTTGGCTTTATAATGGGGTTTGATGGAGCAAATCTCTCCCCTCCCTTTTGCGGGCGGAAAACGGTCTATCTGGCAGCATAAACTCAAGGAGCTGGTTTCCCGTTTACACAAAAAAACTTTCAGAAAGCTCTTTCAAAAAAACATTTTTGCTTTCATAGTGTGACGATCCGAAAAGTAATTTCAGAAATTAAGCGTTCTGCATAGTAAAAAGTCGTTTTCAGAAAGTATTTTCCTTTTATAGTGTGACTGTTCTCTGAAAGTACTTTCAAGAAAATTTTTAAATACGAATTTTCGAAACGCTTTTTGAAAGTACTTTCCTTTTATTGTTTTACGACATTGAAATGAAATCAAAACTTGTAGCTTGCTGTCGCGAAGAGCTAAAAGTTCTTGGCGCGCAGCATAATGTAAGACTCTGTTGGGTTACTGGCCACAGTGGTGTGCAAGTAAACGAAAGAGCTGAGGAGCTGGCAAGAAAGGAATCATCCCTAGAACTTAACCGAGCCGACACAACGGTAAAAATCCCAACCTGTAACATCAAACAGACGATATGGAATAAGGTACTTGCCGCAGCTAACGAGAGATGGAACTCGCTCGACTCCTGTGTCGTAATCAGGAAACTATGGCCCCACTTTAATAAACAAAGAACAGAAAATATTCTACAGCTCAACAAGAAGTCGCTACGATCCCTTGTAAGCATACTGACCGGGTATAACATGCTGGGTTACCACAAAAAGAAATTGAAGCTCAGCACGGACGACTTGTGCAGAGGTTGTGGCGACATAGATGTGCATGAGGACACTTCTCATTTTCTCTGTCACTGCCCAGCACTGAAGTTCTAGGAAGTCATTTCTTCCACGACTTAGAAGAACTATCTGAACAAACGGGTACAAACCTACTCAGATTTATTAATAATTCAAAATGGCTTGAGAATGTATAGGTTTTTCATAAGTCCCATGCTTATTGGGCCCAAACCCCCAAGGGTATCACTATGGATCTACATTGATCCATGATGGGTGTGATGGACACCACATCATCCATCAACCTAACCCTAGTGTGTGACGACACTTTAAGGCTGCTTCGAGAAAAAAATTCTGCGGGTGATCGGTGCCTTATACAAGGAGATCGGTGCGTTGAGTGGAAGGAGATACAACTGTACGGGCTATACAGCGACACATAACTAGCCAAAAGAGTAAAAGTCCAACGTCTCAAATGGCTGGGACATAAAGAGGGAAGAGATACCAATGCTCCTGCCCGAAAAAGATGACATCGACCAACTTCAAAACTGGAGTTATGGACCGAGCTGGCGGAAGAAGCTGGTTGATCGAGGCCCAGGTAAACCCCGGACTGGAGCTCGCCCTAAGGTAAGGTTTTTAATCAACACTAACCCCAGGCCATTCCCTGGCTGTACCGGTATTTAGTTGGTAAAATAAGGCAAGGAATCAACTAAAAAAAAAACGTCTCGCAAATAACAATTAATTTGTTGTGCTTTTAATTAATCAAATCCCTTTGCGATACAATTGACAATTTCAAATTACTAAAACACAATTAAATGCAAAAATCCATCAGACAAATGCCTCGCAAATGCGAACATCCTTTTTAAAGCCTATCGCAACAAAAATAGTTTCGACAAGCCCTTCAGTGACATTTTATCATCAATTGGATAGTTTGCATTCAACATTAATTCAATATAAACAAAATAAATTTAATAAAACTCACCGTTTTAGTCTCCTCACTGACTAATTGATCTAACCGATATGCATTGCTAAAGCTAATAAACTGCGGGCTTGGTGGTTTCTTCCTCCACGTGGGATAGTCCATCATATTACCACCGCTTTGTAGATAAAATAATTCGGCAACATTTTCAGAGTATCTATGATACAAACAAAACAAAAAAATTGTTTTTACATTTTTAATAGAAAATTCAAAACCTACTTTTCTTTTAAACTTCTTATGCGAGAGTACTTGTGCTCTAAAATTCGTTTCTTCAGAGCGTTGAAATCACTTGGATTAGAGGGAACGGCAATGGTAGGCAGGGACGTTGACCCCGCACTACTGCCGTCCGGTAGCTCTAACTTGAAGCGTTTACTCAACGGCGATTGAGTGGGTGAATGCGCCGTTGGGGAGTTGCTGTACGATGCCAACGAAGAGCCAGTAGGTGTTGGTGTCAGATTAACGTTGCTACTAGCAGGAAGTCCTCCTGCTCGACCTCCTCCTCCCAGATTACTACTACTACTACTACTACTACTCAATGAACTGTTATTATTGTAGGAACTATTTAACGCCGTTGCTTGTTGTTGGATTTGTAAAATACGTTGATGATGCTGTTGCTGTTGATTACTAGTGTTGCCTGTTGTTGTTGTAAATCTCAATGTCTGCATGTGCTGCTGTTGTTGATGTTGTTGTTGTTGTTGTTGTTGGTGGTGGTGTTGTGACAAAGTTGAATTAGTTGCTAATGATGACGATACCGCAGATCCACTATTTGCTGCTGCTGTTGCTTGATTTTGTATGCCAAGTTGTTGATTGAAGACTTGTTGAAAACTAGATGATGTTGATGTAGTAGATGTCGTCGTTTTGACAATTGTTGAATTTGTTTGAGATGATAGAGAGATCGATGAGGTGGATAAAGATGAAGTAGAGGGTTCTAAAGATGCTATTGAAACTGTTGTTGGTATAGTTGATCTGCGGTCTGGCACAGCAGGAGGGGCCGGGCTATGCCCTTGCTGCCCCCCTCCTGCTGAATCACCTTCATTCATGTTTGATGCATCTAAAAAAATTACAACAAAATAGATGTTAATTAAATGTTATTCATTAACTATTGTTTTTTTTTGTAATTATGAACACGACTTTTATTCAGACAAATGCCTCGCAAATGCGAACATCCTAAAAATGGGCAATCCTTTCAAATATAGAAACAAAAGCCCAATCAGTGACATTTTATCATCATGCTAAAAGTTTAACTGTGAGTTTTAAATAAGTTGAACTAAAAAGACTCTCCCTGTTCCCTATTCCCCAATGAGGTACTATTTAAGCCGAAAAAATGAAAATAATAACTCTTGTAGTTAAAGCTTAAAAAAGATAACACATTCATGAACGATAAGGCTATCTGAACAGCTGAAGGTCAAGAGAAGTGTTTGTCTAAGCATGTTGATTTTATAAAAAAATTATTTTTGTTTTTAATAATTTCAAATACACATATAATTCTAAAACCATGTCTCTAAGTAATGTTTTTTTAATCTAAAAATATAGACAATGTTGCGTCATGGGTGTCTGGTTTTTTTAGTTTGTTAAATATTAAACTGGAAAATCTTGTTCTTCTATTTAAATAATTAAAATTTATTGCACAACTGTGTATTCCTTGAACACGACATCATAGATACATATTAAAATATCTTTTATCTTTGAAGAAGGCGACTAAGAAAGTAATTGCATATAGAGACTAGAAAAAGCTTCCGTTGGACACATCACATATGTGACAAATTTGGCGCCTGGTCATTTACTACAATTGCTCCTGCATTTTTGTAATAAAACCAAGGTTGACTACATTTTAAATTGAGAGTTTCAACCTTTCAACAAGATAACAGTAACTGAGCAACCAGGAAGCATATGAATATATTTAGCGTGTAAAATATTCAAAGAACTGAAAAGGAAATAAACGCTGTTTCGTTGGGCTCAGAAAGCCATATTTTCTAGAAAAGCTTTCTTTATTTCTTGATCATCCCATATCTTCACTATGTCGCGGAGATATCCACTCTACCAAAAGCAGACATTTCAGTATTTATCAAGGTGCAGGTGCAAGAGAGAGAAATGCGATCAGGAAGAGGCGTAAATTGTTCAATCTTAAATCCAAAATTGTGGGCGTAAGCGAAATTGAGCAGAGAAAAAGACATACCAAACCAGACTACTGTCGTCTGGAGAAGATGAAGAAAAGGGAAAATATGTGAAAACAATGATTACAAAAGAAGCAAGAGGAAGTATTATTTCTCTGGGCTCCTATTTCATCGAGATTAATGACAAAAGGTTTCAATCAGAAAGAAATACGTCATCAACATCATAGAGTGTACATCCGTACAAAACTTAAACCAAATCACTTGGCCAACGGTCGGTTGCGCAGAGAGAGGATTAAGAGAACAAAAAATTTTGCGCAAGAGATTTAATGAGTACAATGCCATAGATGAAATATTTTTTTGAAGTTATAATCATACCTCATGTCCATCGCTGGACCTTGAGCAGAGAAATTTGAAACAAGGTCAAGTGTTGGCTATACTATTATAAATTCAGTTACATTAATAATGCATGACAAGTGCAATCAAATGACCTGGATCAAACGATGTAGCTATGAGAACAATGTTAAGGTAAACATTCAACTAAGGGCTTAATTGTGAAGCGAGAACCGGGCACCAATACGGAAAGTGAAATACATATGAGTATTTCAAATATCGAACAAAAAACTAAAACCTTTTATCTAGTTCTGGATATACTTGAGAAAATCTTGTATGGAGAAATCCCCCGGTTGACAATAGTTGTGTTTCCGATAATTATTCGCAGAAAATTCGCAGCTGTCAGATTTTTGAGTAAAGGGGATATTTTCTCTCTTTGAGAGATTTCTACAAAAAAGTGCGGGAACGCTTTAAACCAACAAAATTTGCAGCATTCTTTCCTAGTCTTGCTTAAGCATCGATAGTATTTATTTCCGATATTATCGATAGTTTTGAAAAAAAATCGATAGTACCGATACTATCGATAAATTTATCAAATGAAAAGGCAAAGGCAAATTATAAAGCATTTAATAAAACTTACTATTAAAGGTCCTTGTATCATTTAAAAAATAGTTTTTAACTCTCTTGATGAAAATGTCATCAAATTCGATAGTCTTTTTCAGATTTTATAGATTTATGACCGCCTATCCTTACAACAAAAGTAAAGCTTACCACGTTTTATGAATATCCTTAATGTCTTTCAATAAAATTGTAAAAAGTTATAATCGAAGAGATTAGAGAGAGCACTAGTGGCGTTCTTGTTTAATAGGTTTTATTAGCTTATTAACAGTATCAGTTATTTTTTTAAGTACATCCCTGCCTTCAAGAGTTACAACCCTCACATATAAGATATAACGCTATCAACTGCGGAAATTCCTGGTGTAAGAGGAAATTGTTACGTATTTTTCGCTAGATATTGTTGTGCTCAAAATTTCAAAGCACTCTGGAAGCTGCAAGATTTTATCTATTGCCTAAAAATGGTTGGCTGCCAGTGCAGCAAAAGCTTTTGGACACTCTCTCATAGTATGAGCTATTCCAACATTTCCATCTCTTGAATAAGCTCAAGCTCGAAATGTGAAGGTAAGTTTTAATTATCGATAGTCATTCGATTGTTTTTTAAACTATCGATGTAACCGATATTTTTCACAATCTATACTATCGATAAACTGTCGGATGTTCGAGCATCACTACTTAAATGTCAAAAGATTGGTGGAAAATAACAATTATTGCGAAACGATTTTAAAAATGTTTTGTTTATTATTTAAAGGGAAATGTTTTGCCTATTTGTTGCATCGGCTCCGCCAACAAAACAATTAGTAGTTTTGTAGGTGCTTCCACGCTTCCAGCAACAATTCTGCTCTACTTCTTCTTGCAAACAGCTGGCATCAGAGGACACAACTAACACTGCTCTGTCTGTAACAATTGCCTGAACCTTGAACTAAATCAGGTACCTGGACTTCGTCAACAATATTCATGGAAAAGTTCACAAAACCACCGGTATTTTATGTTTTTTTTTATAAACTTTTAAAAATAACTCTGCAATCTTTATCAAACGTGTAGTAAATTCGATTTATTGATTGTTTTTTTTTTTTCAATTGTCAAACTGACGTTTAGCTGCTACTTTTGTCTGCCTTCAAAAATTTCTTGAGCAGAAATTCGCATGGTGGGGAAATTATTTTGTTGGTGTACGGGAACAGGAAAAATTCGTGAAAATTCGTACGAATTCGCAGATTTGGAACAGACATAATATGAACCCCAATAGCATGTATGTCAACAAATAATAACCGGAGCTTTTTAGGCCCGCTGGAAATGACCTGGTCTGGTGCATAAACGAAATCATCTGCAAAATATGGTCGGAGTAAAGTATGCCCGGTGATTGGAATCACAGTACCTTCTGCTAGATTCTCAAAAATGGAGATCGAGTACTCTGCACCAACTATAGAGGAATTAGCCTTTTAAACACCTTTTAAACATTGCCTATAAGATCATGTCCAGCTTTTTTGTGAATATCTTAAGCCGAAATAATAGGTCCTTACCAAGGCGGTGTATGATCTGGGAAATGTACGCTAGACTGTTGAAATATTATATCTATCTACTTGTTAATATTCTACTTTGTTAAATTACACCTAAGAGTGCTGTGTAGTATACTAAAATAATGAAATATGTTTTTATATCATTCTTGATTTGAACTTAATACAAATAACTTCTTTCTTGTTATTACGTGTTTCTTTTAAACTCTGCATAATCCCAATAGGTTATGGGCCCAGGAGATTGCAGAAGCGGACATTAATTTTTATTTGAAAATTCAATTTTGATAGTTTCTTAGTTTGTTTTTTTTTTCTAATCGTATTTGTTACGAGCTGAATTTTCTTTTCAAATTTTGATTCAAATTTTGAAAACGCATTTGTTGCGAGAAAAAAAAAAGAAGAAAAGAAGAAACAAAATTTTTTTAAGAAAGCGAAGATCATCGTTGGAGTTTTATTTTCAAGAATTACTCATGTCTCATCAAGAATCAATTGAAAAGCTGCGTGGAGGTGAAAATTTCCATACTTGGAAATTTGCTATGCAGAACATTCCAATGACTTGGAAGGAACGATATCAGATCCCGTAACAGAAGCGGATGCGGCAAAGCTTCGTAAAGCAAAAGCAAAGATAGTACTTTCAGTCGATGAATCACTTTATGTCCATATTCAAGATGAAACAAGCGCGTCTGGAATCTGGAAGAAGTTGCAAAATCTTTATGAGGATAATGGATTGACTAGGAAGATTGCTCTTTTGCGAAAACTGATCACCGTGCGTTTGGATAACTGCGATTCCATGACAGACTATGTAAATCAAATCATTGGTACAGCTAATAAATTGGCGAGCGTCCAATTTCCAATTTCACCAGAATGGCTGGGTGCCATTATGCTAGCTGGTCTTGGCGATGATTTCAAGCCTTTTATCATGGGAATTGAGAGCAGTGGTATCAATATAACTGGTGAGTCAATCAAGGCAAAATTACTGGATTGTGACTATAGCAAAGTTAAGTCCGAAAATGCGTTTTTCGGAGGAAGGAATATTACGTACAAAAAAGGTATTTCCAAAGGCAATATAAAATGTTACGAGTGTGGCAAGAAAGGACATATCTCAAAAAATTGTCCAAATAAGAAGAAACTGCAAGAACCTAAGAAAAGCGAAACAAAAAGTGCATTTTGTGCAGTGCTATCATGTCGAACCGAAGAAAATAACGACTGGTACATTGACAGTGGTGCTTCGAGGCATATGACGCCCAACAAGGATTGGATTAACGAAACTAGAAAAACGTCAATTGAAGACATTGTAACTGCAAATAATCAAAAGATGCAAGTGACTGGAATGGGAAATGTGGATCTGAAAATCAATAGCCGAGAAATTGAGATCAACGATGTTTTGCATGTTCCTCAGTTATCTGCTAATCTACTTTCCGTTGCAGAGATAGTAAAGCATGGCAATAAAGTGACCTTCGATAAGAATGGATGCAGTATCTTTAGCGGCAATGGTGAACTTCTGGTTAAAACAACATCTTCAGGTGGCGTATACAAGATTCAAGGACAAACATTATCGTGTATGCTTGCCAGTGCGTCGTCCAAACTGATGACATGGCATAGACGCTTGGGTCACATCAACTATGCTGATTTGTGCAAAATGAAGAATGGAGTTGTAGAAGGAATCGATTTTACCGAAGATGCTGACATTTTGAAGAAGTGCGAATCATGTTTTAAGGGTAAGCAAACTCGTATACCATTCAAACACACAGGCACACGCTCAGAAAACATGTTAGATCTCATACATTCAGATCTTTGTGGTCCAATGGAAAACAAATCGATCGGAGGAGCAAGGTTTTTCTTAACCTTTATTGATGATTTTTCCCGGAAAGTTTTTATTTATTTTTTGGATTCAAAAACACAAGTCTTGGAATTGTTCAAGGAGTTCAAGCAGATGGTAGAGACCCAAATCGAACGAAAAATAAAAGCTATTCGTACAGACAATGGCACCGAATATGTTGGACAAAACTTTCAAACTTTTTGCAAAAGTGCTGGTATTATTCATCAAACCACGAATACATACACACCAGAACAGAACGGAGTTGCCGAACGTTTCAATCGTACAATAGTTGAACGAGCAAAATGTATGATTTTTGATGCTGATCTAAGTAAAGCGTATTGGGCAGAGGCTGTCAATACTGCAGCGTATGTGATGAACAGGTCAGTAAATTCGCATTTAATTGACAAGACCCCGGAGGAAGTCTGGACGAGTACTAAAATGAACTTAAGTGGAATGAAGATCTTTGGAACACCTGTTATGGTGCATGTTCCAAAACAAAAGCGGCAGAAATGGGATGCAAAGTCCGTTAAAATGTTGTTCGTTGGATACAGTGAAACAACAAAAGGATACCGCTGCATTGATCCAATCACCAAGAAGATTCGTATGAGCCGTGATGTAATTTTTGTGGAAACAAAAGCGAAAATGATTGATTGTGCCATTTTTGAGGAACTTCATTCAGTTGGGGAAATAAATAATACATCAAACCTTAATTTGTCAAATCAGCTGGAGGTGGTATGTGATGAAATTGACAAGGATGACAAACGTTCTCAAGAACCAATTGCTGATGTGGAAGATGAACAGATTAATGATGTAAATTCTGATGTTACTTTGAAGGAATCACAGTCACCAGAAATTCGGAAATCGGGAAGAACACCAGTACCTCGTAAATTTGAAGATTTTGTAACATATTCAACTTTTACCAATGCTTTTGACATTGATCCAATAACCATCGAAGAAGCAATGAATCGTGAGGACAGCAAAGATTGGAAAATTGCTATAAAGAATGAACTTCAATCACTGGCAGAAAACAAAACGTGGACACTCGTCGATTTACCACATAGAAGGAAACCTGTTCAGTCGAAGTTGGTGTTCAAAACCAAATATGATGGAGAGGGCAATGTTATCTGTCATAAAGCAAGATTGGTGGCTAAAGGATATTCACAAAAATATGGCATTGACTATAACGAAACATATTCTCCAGTTGTTCGTTATACGTCGATTCGTTTTTTGTTTGCTTGGGCTGCTAAAACTGGAATGAAAATAGACCAAATAGATGCTGTAACTGCTTTTTTGCAAGGCGAATTGTTGGAGGAAATTTACATGGAACAACCTAGCGGATGCAACGATGGCACTAATCGGGTATGTAAATTGCACAAATCTATTTACGGGTTAAAGCAAAGCAGTCGGCAGTGGAACATAAAACTAGATGCAGCGTTAAAATCGTTTGGGCTCATTCAATCAAAATTAGATCCTTGTGTGTATGTTGGTCAGGAAGGAATGCTTATTGTTGGTGTTTATGTGGATGATATTTTAATTTTCTGGCATGATGTTGATCTTCGAGATAAATTAAAGAAATCCTTGTGTAATTCTTTCAAAATGAAGGATTTAGGAAAAGCCAAAAACTGCATCGGATTAAATATCACGTATGATGATCATACAAATGGTATTCTTTTGGATCAAACACACTACATCAATGAAATTCTAAAGAGATTTGGTATGACTGACTGCAAACCAGTGGGAACACCAAGCGATTTAAATCAAAAATTATCAATCGGAATGTGTACTGATGAAGAAGACTTTAAAGGAAAAGTACCTTATCAAGAAGCCGTTGGTAGTCTTTTGTATCTTGTGCAAGGATCAAGACCAGATATAGCATTCGCCGTAAATGATGTCAGTCGATTCAATTCTAATCACGGGAAGGCACATTGGACAGCCGTAAAGCGGATTTTTAGATATTTAAAGGGTACGATTAATTTAAAACTGAAATTTGAAGGTTCAGAACACCTTAAAGGATTTTCGGATGCTGATTGGGCTTCTGATATTGACAAACGTCGCTCATGCACGGGTTATGTCTTTAACTTGTGTGGCGGAGCAGTTTCATGGGGAAGTAAAAGACAATCAACCGTTGCGTTGTCGAGTACTGAGGCTGAATATATGGCGTTGTCGTCAGCTGTCCAAGAAGCTACATGGCTTAGACAATTTGGCGCTGAAATTGATCCAGTTTTTAATAAACAAGCTATAACTATTGCATGCGACAACCAAAGTGCAATTAAACTGGCGGAAACAAATTGTTTTAGGTCAAGATCAAAACACATTGAAGTTCGTCATCATCATATTCGTGACCGAATCAACGACGGAACTATTGCTGTTAGTTATATATCAACAGAAAACATGGTTGCTGATAATCTAACAAAAGCAGTTTCTTCTCACAAACATCAATTATGTGTCAAAGGAATGGGAATGAATATTAAAAATTAAAATAATATTTTATTTGAATATTTAATAAGTGGGGGTGTTGAAATATTATATCTATCTACTTGTTAATATTCTACTTTGTTAAATTACACCTAAGAGTGCTGTGTAGTATACTAAAATAATGAAATATGTTTTTATATCATTCTTGATTTGAACTTAATACAAATAACTTCTTTCTTGTTATTACGTGTTTCTTTTAAACTCTGCATAATCCCAATATAGACTAAATTCTGGAGAAAATCCAAGAACCTATCTGCGAGACCCACCACCTGTTCCTCGTTAAAGCAGCCTATGACAGTGTAAACAGGTATGAACTGTACCGGACCATGTCTAGCTTTGAAATGCCTGCTAAACTGGTACGTCTTCTCAGGATGACTATGGAAAATGCTCGCTGTTCCGTTAAAATAAACGAGGACTAGACGAAGTTTACGATTTCATCACCATCGACTTAGCTAGAACGTGACAATTGATAAGTATAACTTCGCCTACCTGTGTGCCGCTGTAAACACCAGCGCAGAAATCAAACGTAGAATCATTTACTAATCAGTGTTTCTTAGGATTTAGTAAGGAATTGAAGAATAAAGCCCTATCAAGAAGAACCAAGGAGACGCTATACAAAACACTAATCATCCCGATGCAGAAGCATGTACCCTTTCTTAGTCGGATGCAAGCTCCCCCGGGGTATTCCTGGAAAAATACTACATGCGTTTTGTGAACTGTTTGTGATCCGGTAAACAACGAGTGGCGCAGAAGATACGAGTTGTACGTGTGGTAAAGCGACATAAATCTGGCCAACAAAATCCGTATCCAGCGGCTAAGAGGGTTCGTCTATGTAGAGCAGATGAACATCGACGCTCCAACGCACAAAGCCTTCGACGCTCTACCTGAAGGAGTCAGAAGCCGAAGCAGACCTCATTTATGATGGAGCGGCCAGACAGATTGCTTAGAGTGCGAAATTGGGGACGGCCGGCTGGAGAGGCATATTAAACCATGCCCAGAAGCACCACGCTATGTAACGCCACTAAGAGTAAAAGTAAGTAAGGATGACCATTAATAAAGCAACTGTGTTCTTGGGAAAATAAGTCCTCCAAAGGCGGATAAAAAGACCATTGGCGATAGATGATGCAAACTCTACCACCAAAGGTTTTCAACGGAGACCGTTTCAAAAGCTTGATCATTTCGATTATGCTTACGATATCGACGCGTACCCTGACAAGTAACACATATGGCCTATTTGTGATGTTGGATTGGTTGCACACTTAGGAAGTTGAACGAAATAAATAAAACCAGTTTTCCAGATGAATTTCTCTTGGTTGTCTTCCGGTTAGAAGTCCAGGGACAAAATAGAAATCCACAATTTTAAAAGAAAAAGAAGCAGACTAACGAGAAGATGTGGTTAACCCATTAACACCCAAAGGTATTTAAAATAAAAAATATTAGTTTTTTATAGTATTTTTTGTTTATTTAGGTGAAAGTTAAGACAAATACAAAAAAAAATATATAAAAAAAAAATTCTATTTAAGAGTTATGGAGGTGTCCTTTTTTTAGTACAATGGGGTCATGCATACCAAATTGATTTTCACTAACATGAATATTTTTAAAACACCCTTTCCCAATACATAGAGTAACATTGCACATTTCACAGCACCATTTCGATTTTAGAGAACATTGGCGACATCTTAGTTGATTTGGTAGTTTTTTGGGAAAGTGGTACCCTGGGCTCTCCACAATGCTTCGTTTGACAGTGAGTCTAGGTTGTTCTTGGTTCAAAGTATGAAACCGGAGGTAATGGAGTGTTATTGCTCTCGTGAATTCTAGTAGGTCGCCTTTGTAGCTGTATGCTAGCTTGTGAAGCTTCCAGGCATTGGACGTAGTAGACGAGATCATGGCTGTGAACAGGTTCCACCACCACTTTTTACCTCTTATTTCAATGGAGTAAGTGTTAATGAACTGGTCATGCAGATCAACACCACCCATGTTCGTGTTCTAGTTTTTGAAAAGAAGTGGCTGAGGAATATTGACTTTCTTTTGCTCGTCCTGGCTCCACCGTTTGACATTTTCTAGAGGTTCAATCTGGTCGCAGTTCGTGGCCATCGTTACGATGCTGTTGTCCTTCCATTTAACAAAAAGCAATTCATTAGTCTTATCAAATTGGTGGTCAAAAGTTCCTCTTTTCTGCTTTTGAAATTCTTTATTGGGGGGAAGAGGACATTTTTTTAACCGATTATCCCGAGCTGTTCCGGTTGCTCTAATTTTTTTTTTTTTTAATCTTCATTAGGCTATAACTAGTAAAAAAGTTATCGAAATAAATAGCATGGTCACTTGGACAGTCAATATTCCTTAGAAGGTCAAGAACCACTCTTGACCCTAATGGTAGGGCTTTCAATGAAGGCCTTACGTTTTTAGCTCCGCAATATGTGTCGAATTCATACATGTAGCCATCTTTGCTGCAAAGCATCCAATTTTTGAAACCTCCTTTCCTCTTATAAATTGTTTAGAAGAATGTCGACCGAAATACTTCACCATTGATTCATCATATGAATGAATCGTTTTATTTCTTGGAATCTGTTCCTAGACATACTGTTTGCAACAATAGGTACATGTGTATCAGCTGCTTGTTTCCAGTACATGAATTCTCTTGCCTCAGAGTGATAGCCCGAAAATAGAAGGATTCCAATGAAAATTTTCAAGTCTTCATCATTGAACGAAAAGCTGTGTTGGTTTTTTTGACCTGCATACAACATGGTTTGATTAACGATAAGTTGCCTTACCTCGACATCAAACAGTTTTTCAAAGACTTGAACTTCGTTGAGTCCAACCAAATCTGAAGCGCAGCTTTGAGTTCTACCCAAAAAATTCGTTGTTCGATTTATTCCATCCGTTGACGAAATGGACTTTGTCCATAAGGGTGGAGCAATTGACTTTCTAAGCTCAGACAATGGAATGTCATCTTCACTATCAAAATCACCGTCGTCGCTAAATAAGATTCCACAAAAATCTCAACCTCACCTGGAACATCTTGTGGTTACTCTACTGTCTTTATGTTGTCTTCATCGATATCCTCTTCATCCGTAACATAGTCCACCGGTGGAGGAATCATGACGATATTAGCGTTGACTATCTTCATATTATTATCAATTTCTTCCAGGGCGGAATCGAGATTGTGGAAACGTTTTCCATAAAAAATTTTTGTTGAAATAGATCTAAAATCCATTTTGGATACTTAAAAGAAAAATGTATGCATGAATCCACTGTCCTTTTTAAAGTACATCTAACTTTAGCTTTGCTTACCTCCGTATTTTTATACAAAACTATGTGGGGACTAGCTTTCAACTGAACTTTATGCTTATTTTTAATAAATTCTGCAGAAATAATCAAACTATCTCGTTGATTGAATTTTTTGAAGTCACAAACTTTGTTTGATGGAAACGAAACAAAAACTATTTTAAAATGCTTTGCGCAAAAATACAATGCAACACACGCCTACTTCGATAAAAAAAAAAATTGTTTGGAAAAATTAAAAAATACTCAATAATGCCAAAAAAGCCTTAAACAGATAATTTTTATTTCATAGCCTACTTTTATATGCACATAAGGAAACTACATTTTGCTGTACTTTAAAAAGGACAATCTGAGAGAATGGGTTAAAATTGAAATATTTAACTGATCACCCCTAATGAGGTAACAGAAGTAAATGATGATGATTAATTTGTTTGCATTAATTACCAACTTATCCAAAATAACTGAACAAGACTGGGACTTTATACAATTTTTTTTTATAGCAAGGTTACAAATTGTTTTACAATAGACATTTCTTGTAACACAGAGTGCCCTTGCATAAGTAAAGGATACCTTTTATGTTTTTTTCACTTCTTTCAAAGAAATATATGCATTCGAACAAAAAAAAAAAACAAATTCCTTGGTAGTGTTTCACAAATTGTTTTTTAATTCTAAATTGCAGGAAATAAATCAAAAAATCATAATATTTTCTTGTTGCAAAGCTACAAATTGTTTTGAAATAGACGTTTCTTGTAACACAGGGTGCCCTTGCGTGAATATACCTAATTTCTATTTTTTTTTTCATTCTTAATCATTTGAACTCATTACATACAAATTAGTTGCGGCGAACTATTTATATACATACATACTTAGCAAATGGCAATATCTGCGGACTTAGATCCAAAGATTACACCATGTACTGCAAAAAAGGCCTAACGAAGGTACCTACCGGTGTGTTATAGTGTAAAGTATTAAACCTATCTTATCTTCCCATTGTAGCGTGATACAAAGGTGAAGTGCGAGAGAGAAGGGGCACCGCCCCTGATCTTACCGTCCACCTACATGCCATGTTATGAACCGGGGCCTCCACCGTCAGCTCGAGATGAACTGATGACAGCAACGAGTAGGAACGGTTGGAACCTACTAGCTGGATGCCATGCCAATGCCCACCACTTCAGTGGGGAAGTTTTCACACCAACACAAGAGGAAGTAACTTTTTGAATTTATTTTAAGAAATTTATTGGTCTTAACTAGAGGCAATGAACAAACCTTCTCAAGTCATAGAATGATAACATTCCAAATAGAGCATAAAATAAATAACCCAAAGCCCTACAGAAATCCTAGAAATACAAACTGGGTACCCTATAACAATAAACTGGCCGCCAATACGATAACCATCCTTTACTGTATAGTTCCGACATTGACAAAAGTCTAAAGGAACTTACATCAGCCATTCTAAATACCTACGAAAGTTCCTTTCTCACTAACAAAGGCAAACGTAAACTGAACCCCGTATGTTGTCTGCCCTCAGGAAGGAATCAAAGAGGCTTTTCAATAGAGCCAAATATAGTAATGAACCTTTAGACTGCGATATCTTCAAGTCCAGACATAAATAAATAAATAAATAAATTTATTGGCGCGACAGCTCCTTAAGGAGCCAAGGCCTAGTGACTTATACTCTCAACCATTCCTGTGTGTGTGTTGTTACTCTGCAAGAATGGAAGGGACCTACAGTTTACCGCCGAGTCCGAACGGCTACATGAGATGCACTTTTTCGAGACAAATCTTACTCTTGGAGGTTTTGTCAGTTCCTCGCAAGAGGCAGTACCCCAGAAAAAAAGGTGGCTATGAGCTGGATTTGAACCCAGGTTCTTTCGCTTAGCAGTCCGACACACTAACCACTAAGCCACGGGGCACTGCCAGACATAGACATAGAATCTACAAACGATGCTGCTAGGCTTAGAAAAGTCATGTCCAAGGTCTACCCTGCTTCAGATTACCCTAAGAGACCGGATAGTACCTGGACTGACTCCTGCAAAGGAACCCTAGAGTTACTTACGAGCACTCACTTCTCTCGGTGTTTCTTCGATATTGATACACAGAATTTGGAAGGAGGCCCTAACATAAGAAAGAACTCAAACATAGGCAACCAAAATAATAGACAAGAAATTGGCTTGGGTCATAGACTTTTTCCCAGCATATAAATCTGCAGGACCTGATGGAATTATTCCGATTATGCTGCAATGCCCTAAAGAGAAATCAGTGTGCCTATTCTGGTGGAAATATTCAGAGGTTGTTTAAACATCACCTATATTCCAAAAAGTTTGAGAAGTCAATGTCATTTTCATTCCGACCCAACTCACACTGAACCAAAAGATTTTTGGCCAATAAGCCTATCATCCTTTCTTCCAAACACTTTAGAAAGAATATTTGAAAGTGAAGCCCACATCCGCATAAATTTAAGGGACAAATCTCTCGCACGCCCAACATGATTACATCAAAGCCAAATATGTTGAGACAGATCTTCACGTGTTGGTGGGTACTATTGAAAAATCAATCCAATTCAAAGAATTTACTTTAGGTGAAGTTCTTGAAACTGAAGGGGCCTTTAATAGCGTCAAATACAATGCAATTCGACAAGCCCTTGACTCTGTCAACTGGATAGACTGTATGCTCCAAACATTGAATTGTAAATTCAGAATTAATTGGTAAGAAACTTACGGTCAGAACTTTCAAAGGAACACCAAAGGGAGGAGGAGTTCTATCTCCAATGTCCAATCCAAAATAAGTCTTAACGTCGTCAAAGGAGTGGACAAAATTGTCCTAATATCATCAGTAAATTTCTCCCACCCTGTGCGAACTTCTGCAAGCTGCCCTTGATAAACTTAATTATTGGGCCAAAAGCTGTGGACTGGATGTAAATTCGCTTAAGACCGAACTAGTTTTGTTTACAAGCAAACGAAACGTCCCAAATATTACTGCTCCCACATTAAAAGGGACACCAATCATTATATCTACAATCAAATATCTTGGGCTAGTATTAGTTCGTAAACTAGAGACTGGGAAGAAAATATTTAATCTACTTCCAGTAGAATTTTAGGTAAGAGATGGGGGCCCAAAAATTATTCATTGGATGTAAACTGCCATCATCAGGCCAATTCTGACTTACGCACGTTTGGTTTGTTGGCCTTCCCATGGCAAGGCACTCAATCTCAAATCCATGACAAACATTCAAAGACTGGTGTGTATTGGTACTACAAGTGCCTTAAGAACTACTACAACTACTCCTCGCAATAACCTTTTTTACAAAGGAGCTGGCGGCCAAAAGTGCCTAAAGGTTAAGGCATACCTACAACTGGAATAAGGGCCATTATCGATAAACCCGCCAATAAATCTACAAAGCTACCAAACTTTAGTAGTTTTTTTTTCTGACAGAAGTGCCCGCATTAGGCGAAGCTGCAAAGCACATTTTTTTTAACCTGGAAAACAAAAATATTGATATTTTCACAGACAGCTAGGCGGCAATCAAGGCCAAACTGATTGACCGCTGCCTCAATGATTTGCGACAAATATGTGAAACAAAACTTGTTACCCTCCGATGGGTCCCCGGGCACTGTGACACTCTCGGAAATCAAAGGGCTGATTAACTGGCCAAAACCCTGGAAAATAAGAAAAAAAAAAGAATTCAAAAGAATTTCCTCAAAGCTGCAAACGGTCAAGACGTTGATGCAGAAGAGGGCTCATATCACTTCCTTTGTGAATGCCCCAGCCTAGCTGAGACCAAGAAAACAGCCCTCGGAGAATACTTCTTCGACGAACTGGGTCAAGTTTCAAAATAGCCACTAACATTCTGAAATTCATCAACATCTCAGGATGGTTTAAGGAGGCACCCCGCAACTAATCCTCCCCCTTTCTACGTCTACCAAATCATCACGCCATACAACCTAACCTAAGCTAGCAAATGAAAATCATTTGGCTCTACAGCTCATCTCTCAACAAGCAAACCTATCTAGACAGCTCGCTTTCTAAAGGAAAATGAACGCGAACAAAATAAATTGCTGGTAATGTTTCACTATTTTTTTTATTTAGGTCCCTTAAATCAGGAGATAAATTGAAAATCATGTGATTTTTTTCTTGCAAGGTTACAAATTGTTTTACAATATTTATTATTTCTTGTAACACAGAGTGCCCTTGCTTAGTTTTTATATACAAATAATATATTTACTTTGTTTTAAATACATGCATTACATAATTTCATACACTAAATACATACATAACATAACTGTTTCTTGTTTGCATTACTTTCCAACCAACTATTTCAAAGTCAAGGAAAAAGAATTAGATTTCACGCATTTTTTCTCGCAAGGTTACAAATTGTTTTACAATATGTAGATACTTTCTTGTAACACAGAGTGCCCTTGCTTACATTCTAAATTTTCAACTGCATTCTATGGTTCGATTTTTTTTTATGTTCTTTTATTTGTTCAGGTCTAAATCTAATTATTTGATAGTCGAGGGTTGATTCAGACCTATTTTACCCTAGGCAATTCATTGTTCAACTGCAAATGTGCATTTCCCTTCTTCCCCTAGGTGGGTATTAAATTGCAAAAGATATTTAAGGCGTATTGTCGTGACTGAATTCGTTATTTTTAAATCATTTCTTAAAAGTGAAAAATATACATAAGGGCTTCGGAATTTATTTCTTAAATTTAATGTTTCGTTAGACTTTATCCAAATCCCTATGAGATAGGAGATGTATTTTAGTTTCATGATATTTTCTTCTTGCAAGGTTACAAATTGTTTTACAATAGTTATTTTCTTGTAACACAGAGTGCCCTTGCTTAATTCATTTATTTACTTTATGATTATTTACCTATTTTTTGAGATAAATGACGAAGTACTACCTACAGTGCTTTCCATATTTCCGAACTTACCAGCCATATTTTAAATATATGTAAATAAGTTAGAAAGAAAGAAATTCAGTTTATTTGTGTTTGCTGGTAAATCGTGTTCATATAATTTTTTCAGATCCATCAAAGTGGCAGAGGAAATATCTTGAGATCTCCAAAATCTTAAGAAACCTGAACTAGTTGATTTGAAATAATTAAAAAAAAAATAGACATTCAAATTTGTTTGCAGTGCATGTAACTATGAGCTTCGAGATAGAAAATAGTTTCCACTACTTAAGTTAGTGCCCCGTGGCTTAGTGGTTAGTGTGTCGAAAGAACCTGGGTTCAAATCCAGCTCATAGCCACCTTTTTTTCTGGGGTACTGGCTCTTGCGAGGAACTGACAAAACCTCCAAGAGTAAAATTTGTCTCGAAAAAGTGCATCTCATGTAGCCGTTCGGACTCGGCGGTAAACTGTAGGTCCCTTCCATTCTTGCAGAGTAACAACACACACACAGGAATGGTTGAGAGTATAAGTCACTAGGCCTTGGCTCCTTAAGGAGCTGTCGCGCCAATAAATTTATTTATTTATTTATTTACTTAAGTTAAACAACTATGAATTGGGAGATGTTTATGCGAATGTTTTTTTGGTAGCCAGAATCCTACGAACTTTCCGAGGGGCAAACATTGACTCGGACCACTACCTCGTTGTAGCCAAGGTACGACTTAGGATATCACGACCCACGCCAAGAGGTAAGACTGTGAGGAAGTTTAGCTTCGGACGGCTGCAATCGCAAGAAATCTCCAGATCCTTTTCCGATCGAGTCTCAAATAACCTCCAAAGGAGTCCTTTACCGCCAGCATCAAGTGTTGAGAACCAGTGGCAACATTGCCAAAATATCAACAGGGCCGCGACTGAAGTGCTGGGTTTTACACGGCCACCACAACGAAACCCCTGGTTTGATGATGAGTGTCGGCAAACACACGCAGCTAAACAAGAAGCATACAAGGCGGCGCTGCAAAGAAGCACCAGAACTACCCGTGCACTCTACGAGCAGAAGAGGAACACCGCCTTCTCAGAAAGAAAAAATGGGCACGACTGGGTCGCACGTACTTACTCTTATGTGCCTAATTACATTGGAAGGCAATATCTTTCATAAAAACAAATAACATTTACGTTAAAAGTAACACAGTTTGAACTTATAAAAACTATCTAAACAACAATACTTAACGGTTTTTAGTAAAAATGAAGTACGCCACCACACGTCTTAAATAACAAAGAATTTATAAAAAAAAAGTATTTCGAAAATTGTAGGACGGATTTTGATAAAATCTAGTTTCTTATTTTTAGTTTTTTGAAAAAAAATTGTTTTTTTTTTTAAATTTTGGAATGCAGTTTTTTTAAACTTTATTAATGTACATGTGAATATAAAATTTAAAATAATTTTTTTTATTAGTTTTAAAAATATTGATTTTTCAAACAAAAAAATTCAAAAATTAATTTTAATTAGAAAAAAAGTTATTCAAAATTTTGATATGCAGAATTAATTTGGCTATCTAGATTTTTTTAAATATAAAATTTGGCTGAAATCCAGAGCCGTTATCGAGAAAGCCAAAAATTAAAAAAAAAAAAACATTATATGAAAGGCCCATTATACGGACTTTTCCCGTATATGTGGTTCTAATCAAATGATAGCCGATATCAACAAAAAAAATCTCAAAAATGTTCATCAAAATCGTTGGAGCCGTTTTCGAGAAAAATAAGCTTTTCCTAAAGGGTCGTATGGCAGGTACCGTTATTTTTAGCCCTAAAAATAAAATTTCAAGTTCCCCTCTGAGGAATGCCAAAAGATAAACACATACCAAATTTGAAGGCAATTGCTTAACCCGTTTAGGCTGCAGCTCGATATACACCCGGACAGACAGACAGACAGACGGACATTTTTTAGGCTTCTCTATGATCGTAATTTCATGTTTGATTGTTATCTCAAATTGTTTTATATTCACGAATCCTTAACTTGCCTTATAATCGCATGTAAAAAAGGGAACATGAAAAGCGCGCGATCGAGGAAATGGTGAGCTGTTATTGCAGGAATGAAGTTCGAAAGTTTTACCAAAAGGTACAAAGAAACAGTCAAAAGTACAGAGCTCGAACTGAAGCTTGCAAAGACGATCAAGAGAACATCGTAGTGGAATCGCAGTCGATGCTGAGAATATGAAAAAACCATTTCTGCAGACTGTATAACGGCGATGACGAAACGAATTCCGCTGTCAGGCAGAATGGTCCACTTTATCTGGGCGGAGTAGACCAACAATTCCGACCACCACATCTGGATGAAATAAAGCTAGCTATATCTAAACTTAAGAGCAACAAAGCCGCCGGAGCCGATGGCCTAGCTGCCGAGCTCTTCAAAGCTGCAGGCGATGACTTGGCTATAAGTATGCACCAATTCATAAGCATATAATCATATCATATCATAATCATATAATTTGCCCGATCCTTAAAAAAGAAGACCCTCTGAGCTGCACCAACTATAGGGGTATCAGTCTCCTCAACATCGCCTACAAGATCTTTTCTGCTGTATTGTGTGAACGCCTAAAGCCATTCGTCAACAACCTGATAGGTCCATATCAGTGCGGTTTTAGGGCAGGAAAGTCCACTATCGATCAAATATTCACATTACGGCAGATCTTGGAAAAACTCAAGAACTTCAAATCGATACCCACTACCTTTTCATCGATTTCAAAGCCGCGTACGACAGCATTTATAGAGACAAGTCAAGGTCGGTAAAGACCTCACCGACACCTTTGAAGTCAAAAAAGGATTTGACAAGGAGATGCGCTGTCATGCGACTTTTTCAACATCATACTTGAAAGTATAGTGCAGAACTCTCACACCAACACCAGATGGCACGATCTTTCAAAAGTCCGTCCAATTACTCGCATACGCCGACGATATTGACATAATCGGAAGAACGGAGCGTGATGTCAGTAGCGCGTTTGTGAGCATTGAGACGGAAGCAGCGAAGATGGGTTGAGCAGTAAATGAGGGCAAAATCAAGTTTATGCTGTCATTAAGAAGAGACACCCAACATCGATGTCTTGGACAAAACATCATAATAAACAGCTATTAGGTACATTGAGGTAGTAAGGGACTTTCTAGCTGGGCTCCTCTCAACTTAAAGAACAACAGCATCGCTGAGATACCTTCATCAATACAGTCTTGTTGTATAATGCAGACATGGAAATTGGGAAGAAAAGTCGATGAGGACGCTTAAGGGTGCTTCGAGAGAAAAATTTTCGGGGTGACCAAAAGAGTAAAATCCAAAGTCTTCGACTAAATAAATTAATTTAATTGCGCGACAGCTCCTAAAAGAGCTACGGCATAGTGACTTATCTTCAACCATTTCTGTGTGCGTGCTGTGCAGGAGCGGGGGACCTACAATTTACCGCCGAGTCCGAACGGCTATATAACATGCAATTTTTGAGACAAATTTTATTCTTGGAGGATTTTCATTTCCTCGCAAGTGGCAGTAGCCCGGAAAAAAGTTGGCTCTGATGGGGAATTGAAGCACGGCCCTTTGGCGTAGCAGTCCAACTGACCTCTAAACCAAGGGATACTACCCAGCGTCTCAGATGGATGGGTCAAATAGGTATCCAGAGTTAATGGACATCAACATCATCTCCCGGAAAATGTTCCATACCACCCTGCAAGGACGGCGCAGTAGAGGAATTCTGACACTTAGGTGGCGCACCCAAGTGGAAGAGGAACTCGACCAACTGCACTTGCAATACTAGAGGGACCGGATAGCCGAAAAGCTATTGTTTCAAAAAGACGACCGCGCGTTCTTTTCACAACACAAGCATGTTATTGCGTAAACATTAATCTACGCATTTTTGCGAAATGGTTTTATGAACAGGACTACTCTACAGACGACCTTGGAATCTGTTCGACTCTGAAAGATACATAGGTAGGTGTTTCTTTATCAAATCCATTTTTGTCATAACATACATGCCCAGACTCTAGATATATATACATACATATGTATGTATCTAGACGGCCTACCTTCTTGAATAAAAACCTTTTGCCGTTTTGGCTTCAGTCAGCCTCACAACAAACTAAATTGATACATTGAAGAGAAGGCGATTCATACATTTGAGATACTTTATCCAGTTGACTACTTTAAGACACGTCATGAACACATGAGTATGGAGTATGGACTTTGGTGCTTATAGACCCTGAGACATTTTTTCACGCCTTCCAATTGTTTCTTTAGTCAATTCCGATTTTAAAAATTAATACTGAAAAAGGGAAAACTGAATGGAATGATAGTTCGAAGAAATGTTCTTGTAACACATAGTGTGCAAGGAATTGCAAAGTAGAGTCCATTCGAATATTTTTGTTTCCCTTGTTTTCGCCAGGTTACAAAAAGGTGTCATCAGATTCTATGTTGACATGGACACAGCGTTTCTCGGCCGGAATTATTTAATGGTTTTTAAAATGATAAATTTGTTTGCTGTCACAGTAATTTAATTATGCTAAACGTAATTTTACCGGCAAATTCATTTAAAACTAATGTGCTTCCGAATCGTTAACCTCAAAATGTCATCAAAAAACCACGTAGGTACATTCGGTGACAGCAAAAATAAAGATAAACGGAAACCGGCAAAATACGACTTTTTTTCAAAATACGCGAAAGTGTGGTGAGTTTGGTGACTTTTGCATCCGAAAATCTAAAGAAACCAACAACACCAAACAACCAGTCAACCAGGCACAGAAACTTTTGTTTCATTTGCAACTTATGCCGCCGCCCAACACTCTACACAACGCCAAATAAAATAATTTTTCTCACTCCTCCACTCCAACTTTAACCAACAAAATAAAAGGCAAAACTTTTTCTCCGAATATATAAACTTCCTATCGGTTTCAGTTCGGTTGTCTTTTCAGTTGAAGAAAAAAAATACATAATCATTCCTCAAGTCAGAGGCACTAACATTCGATTTAAAAACCCCCAATAAGCTTCTCGTCTCTTTCGCCATCAATTTCCAACATTAAAAATAGAAATTATTTAATTTGTTTAAATAAATTCCTTCGAAGACAAAGTAAGTACGAAAAAAGTTTAAAAATTCACACGGGAAGCGAGCGATTTTTTTTTTGTTCAAATCAAACACAAATGAACTATCTCTATCCACTGGTTCAAGATGTATAGTTATCTTCCTCACTCTAACACTATTTAACCACTTCGTTTCAATTTGCAAAAATACCAAATGGGCATCATTTTTTTTTCCTCCTTTCTTTTTTTTCTCCAAGCCATTCAATTTGGCCACCATATTGGATTTTCATACTACGTACCTCAGACAAGAAATAATTTTCAATCACAAATTTTCCGCCCGTATATATGCCATCTATAATTTTAATTGTGAAAATAATTGAATTTAACGTTTTTGGAGCACTTTGCGCGTAAAAGTTTTCATTAATTCGTACGGTAAAGCACTTAAATTTGTTTTAACATAATGAACGAAAATCAATGAATCGCGTTTTCTCTTGAAATCTTTTTTTGCTCGGTGTGAAAATACAGTAGTGTGAATGCGACGCACCTTGTTCGCGAAATGACGGATTTCTAAAATTGAACCTCTACCGACGAGAACATAGCGGAAACTGAAACTGTGGTGTAAAAATATTTTTCATTCTACCGTCGGTCGCCGTGGCTTTTCAGAGGGATTTTCGAAAAGTGATACCAATTTGAATTTAAGTAGATAGAAAAAGTAAGGCCACGTGCACATTAAATGATGTTATTGAGTTATTCTAAATTAAAAAAAATATTTTTTAAAAGGGAATTCACTTTAAACACACTTTTTTGGCAGATTATGGTACGTATGCGATTTTCTACAGAAAAGACAGCATTATTTTAATGTTTTAATATCTAATAGATTATTATATAGGTGAAATTAAGATCAATTTAAACTTAAAATAATGTTATTCCTACTCTTTTTAGAGTGCAGAATTTTGTTGTTCAAAAAATTGAACTGATTGGATATTTTGTTTAAAGCGTTCTTATCTTCTTGCTCTAGAACTATTCCCTTATTTTTTGACATCAACAATTAAATGAAAATAGGTATTGAGCTAGAAAGTGTGAATTAATTACTGTTTGCGACACTGAATCCGAATTATCGGTGGATCTCTGATCGGAACTATTCGAACGACTGTCTCGGACGTTCGTCTGCATAAACTCCTGCCGTTGTCGGACGATATTTCTTATTTATTTTCTGTATCCATTTTGTTTTGCTTGCATTCTCAATATCCGTTTGGAAACTAAGGAAGAATGAAAATTTGCTTTAAAGTTCCGAATTTCAGAGTTGGGGATCATTCCACATTCGGCTAAAGACAGAATCACTGTATTTGTAGTTCCGAAATTTAGCTCAAGTTTAAATTTTCATAGCAAAAGATACAAAAACTTTTATGAACGTTACATTTATTTTACTTGGTTATTGTTTCGCTTGTTTCAACATTGTATTTTCTTAACGCCCGCCTCGGCTTAACTCTCGTTATCGACTTGAACTTAGGCTGAATTTCTTTCCTTCAATCTCACCGTCTCTGTCACTGCCTACTGCATTACTCTTTCTTTTTCTACAATTAGTAGGAAACAATCGTAGAGTGAAGGTTGTTTAATTATCATTAATGGCAAGTATAAACAAGAGAGGTCCGAGATGGCTATCTTGGGGTTCCCTAGAGGTGGCAAAATAAAGGAACTGAAAGAGCAGAACGAAAACGGACCCAGTATTGGCCGTTGTGAAGATACGAGGATATCCATTTAACAAGGTTAGGACTAAAACCGAGAAAGAAAAGCTTAAACAGAATTCAACTGTGAGAGATTTTGTGGAAAGCCTTGCTGTCTGTTGGGATGACGTCTACTTCGTAGTTTTTTTCCACTAAATAAATAATAAAATAAATTTATTGGCGCGACAGCTCCTTAAGGCCAAGGCCTAGTGACTTTTACTCTCAACCATTCCTGTGTGTGTGTTGTTAATCTGCAAGAATGGAAGGGACCTACAGTTTACCGCCGAGTCCGAACGGCTACATGAGATGCACTTTTTCGAGACAAATTTTACTCTTGGAGGTTTTTGTCAGTTCCTCGCAAGAGGCAGTACCCCAGAAAAAAAGGTGGCTATCAGCTGGATTTGAACCCAGGCTCATTCGCTTAGCAGTCTGACACACTAACCACTAAGCCACGGGGCACTACAGCTTTTTTCCACTGCAGAGTGAAAATGTGAAGTAACTCAACAAAATCGTCTTTCAAAAACCGTAAAGTTTCACAGCTTGAATCGAACAATTTGGTTGACCTATTCGAGATGTAATGTCTCATTCCAAAAAGAATAATATTTAATCCAATAACTGCGCTGAAGCATACGCCACTATCCAAAAGGCATAGTGACCAGTTGGCTTTTTCGTGTTGTTGTTGCTTCTCTGTTTTCTCTTTAACTGGATCGTGCCTGTTATATTTGTTTTTTTCTTTCTTCAGAAAAATCGTGACTTTCAAGAGTCAACTATCAATTTTAACAAGATGTGCCAGCTGAAACCCATAGAAGGAACTGAACTCAATGAATATGTAATAAATCTGTTGCACAAAAATAACATTAGTACGGCGATAGAGTTTCTACGAACTGAAGACATCAAATTGTCCAAAATAACCAATCTACCCGAAGGACAAATTTCTGCAATCAAAGTGAAATTACGACGCCTTTATGGTCCCCAAGTTGTTGATGCATTGTCATACTGCAGTCCCAATTGGAAAATTAATTACACAACTGGAATTGAAAGGTGAGTTTGGACGAGATGGAACTTTTTTTAGAAAAACTGCCATAAGTATCCGTTCAAAAACTCGATTATTCCTGAGTTACCTCTTGTTCTTTATTTTAGTTTGGATTCTCTTCTCGCCATGAAATTCAGACCAGGAAGGGTATACGAACTATGTGGCTATTCAGCGGTGGGAAAAAGTTTGCTATGCACAACAATTGCTCTGAATTTCGTTCAAAATCATTCAGCGGATGTCATCTATTTGGATACTAAAAGAGATTTCTCCGGAACACGAATGCATCGGATGCTAAGTGCAAGAAGATTATCAAAGGATGAAATCGGCCGAATAATGCAAAAGATCATTGTCGAACGTTGTTATACTTTGAGGCAATTGATAGATGTTTTAGGAAAGTTACTAGACAGTTTGAGGAATGAGAAACTTTCGGTAAAGTTAGTTATTGTTGATTCTTTGCCTGCTGTTTGGTATCTTTTTCATGGAGAAGATGGATCTAGAAAAGGCATGTAGATCAACTAGTATTTAATTTTGATTAAAATCAGTATTTCTTTCTTTCTAGGGAAAGCTCTGTTAACTTCATGTGCCAATCTGCTGAAACAAATTGCCAAAGAACATCAACTTCTTGTCATTTGTGTGAATGTTTTGGTGCGGAATATCTCCGAAGAGGAACCAATCAGTGGAAGTAAGAAATTTTATACTTTGTTACGTTCTAAAACTATTTACCATTTTAAATGATCGTTTTTGATGTCTTGTTTCACTCACCTCACACAAATTCTTACAAACAAATCATTCATATCTCTCCTTTGTTGATATCTCGAATTTTTGCCGATCCAACTAAAAGAATCTGGGACCTCTTGGGTGTCTAAAGGCCTGGAATAGCTTTAAATAGTGAATATTTATTATATCTCAAATATTTTGTAATACCTCCAATAATATCATATATATCTCAAAAGATCTCTTCCATGTTGGTGGCTCAAAATTTCTCGTCTATTATATCTAGAATAATCTTAATCTTTAATATTTTTTAAGATCTTCAAAACCTCGTATATCTCCAAAAATTCTTGTATCTCCAATCTTCCTATCTCTTGCCTGGAATGGCATCTTGTGACTGGAATAATTATAAAAAAGCGATTTATATTTTTTTTATGTTTTTATTTTATATATATATCTCGAAAAATCTCATATCTCGAGTCTATCAGGTTGGTGGGTGAAAATTTCTCGTCTTACCAGAATATTTTCTATGAAGAAAATTTTCTTATATCTCCAAAACCTCTTATACCTCCAAGATGTCTAATATCTCCAAAATGTCTTATATCTCCAAAAATTCATGTTTTAAAAATTCTCAAGAATCTCCCTTGTAACATCGTAATTCCTAGTCGTTCCTAAAATCTCCAAAAACTTGATTTTTTTCTAATCAGTCAACATCTTCATTTCTAAATCTCTTGTTCTCTTGTTTTTTATTTACTTTAATTGAAAATTATGACTAAAATCTGTATTTTTTATAAAAATAATGTCAATGAAAACTAGTGGACATGGAAGAGAGGTTGGACTCGGCCGGAAATCAGTTACAGCATCCCCAACTTGACCAACCAATGGCTTCTTTATCAAAGCCATCGCTGGGCAAGGTCTGGGATGCTGTGCCTACAATTCGCCTAATTATTGAAGATCCATTCTACGAAGCTATGCTAAATGAAGTGTCTACCACAAACCGAACTGGCGAAGCCCGGAATCCAGCTGATGAAGGATTAGACCGGAACCAACGTATCATCAGAGTGGCGACGAGTTGTTTCAGTTCAGCTGGATCTGAGTGCACAATTACTGTGGCCGACACGGGTATGCACTAGGTAAGTTTTCTTTGGATGCTATTGCTGGTGGTGTTCTGCTGTTGATAGGCATATGCTTTCAGAACTCGTTTGCTTGGCACTATGGACTGCGAGAGACCGGGACGATTGCGTTTGTTTGCCGAAATCGTTGTTGGTGACTCGTCGTTGGGGGTGAAACTGTCGTTTGTGGAGATCTGGTTGCCTCTATTGAGGCATTGTGGGGTTTTTGTAACAGCTGGTAATGTTTCCTGTAATAAATCTCAATAAATTTGTTTACTTGTTATCGCTTTTTAGTCATTTACTTGTTTTGCAAGATTCTTCGTCACTTCTGTGTTATTTGCGGGTATATTTGGGTGTTCATTTAAATCCGAGTCATGGGCAAAGGAGCAATTACTGCCGAACCTGCAGCGACCTTTACGATAATTCCAACAGATCTTTTTGCCGTTTTTCATCTTTAGATGTTCGTCGGAGTTGACCATCTTTACGTGGCGTTCTAAGACAGCAATTTTAGCTTGTTCTGCTTGTTTATATGGATTGCTAAAGACTTCTCCAGATTTTCCACCAGCAGAATTATTAAATAACAAATTGGCACTTGGAAGTTTTGGTTTTTCAGCAGTTTCCCTGCAATATGTTTGAAAAAAAATAGATAATTACCTCTTTGAGTGGAAATTCGATTAGAAAATTCCAGACTTACGATAATTGGTTGGTGGATTCTTCTTCTGTACTTGCGTTACTATCTGAACTGTAATCAGCGACAAGTGACATAATTTATATTTTATTTATTAAGTAAGAGGAATGATGAATAAGTTAATAATAATTTAAAGAAATTAGTGAAAATTACACTAGCAACTAGCACGATTTGTAAACAAAATATTTTGTTTTTTGACGTAACAAATTAGCATGTGAGAAGTGATGCCAATAATTCTATATTCGAACATATTTTTTTCGAAATATCGAGGTGAGATTTATTAAATCGGTGAATAAGACAAATTATGTTTTTGTTTCGATTTAAGTGGCATACACAATGAGGCATATTTATTGCATTTTTCTTAAAGCACGAGAGATTAAGCAAGAGATGTTATTTTATATATGTTAAATTTAATATCGTAAGGCGAATAGATAGATACATATGGGCAGTAAGTCTACACTTAGGCACAAAGCTGGTAATCTGTCAAACTTTGACGCATCGATCCGCTAAAGAGTGATATTCCATGATCGCTAAGTGTGGATTTTACAAGATCGGAGCATTATGTGAATTCGTTTATAATTTGCGTTTATAATTTTGGCGATGTCAAATATATGGTGTTGAAGGTGATTTGTGATGCACATACCTTAACAACGAGTTGATTCGCTTACGCAAGGCAATTGCCACCGTAAGGGGTCATTCATTCCGCCTCAATGACAAAAGAAAGCATTGCGTTTTTGAAACATTAAGTTGTTCCTAATTTTTTTATTCGCATTGTCAAAAATGGTGTCAAGATCGAAATTTAATGAACTTATCATACGTTGTCGTAGTGCCCCGTGGCTAAGTGGTTAGTGTGTTCCTCCAAGAGTAAAAATTTGTCTCGAAAAAGTGCATCTCATGTAGCCGTTCGGACTCGGCGGTAAACTGTAGGTCCCTGCCATTCTTGCAGATTAACAACACACACACAGGAATGGTTGAAAGTATAAATCACTATCAGATCAACACAACTGCCAGAGACGTACTGCCAGCCAGTATAACTTCAAGATATTTCTTAAACTGAAAGTGAATCAGTATTTCCAAGACTTTGGAACAAGTGACAAATTTCGTTTCCAGCCTCTCGGAAAGATATCAGAATATTAGGACAGATTGGAGAAGTTTATGCGATGATTTCGCCAGCTTTGAAAAACACCTCTTCAGAACAATTTCGGAGATAATATGTGTGCATTGACATCTTTTAAAACTCTTGCGACTGAATGGATTGCATGACCAACAGTTTGTACGGTCTTTGGGACATTTTCTGTTGAATTAAGAATATAAGTATTGTGGGTCCTTCTAGTTTGCAACAACTTTTTCCGGTTATTCTCTGTAGAGTGAGCAGTTGCCTTTAAAACAACTGAAGCTATTATTACATCTCTTAACTTGATAAGATGTTCTCTTAACAGCTCGAATCGAACAATGAGTTATCCTTAGGTTTGATACTTTTTGACATTGGGATAAAATGTCTCATTTTCAAATGAATTACAATTTTACCACCTGCGCTGAAATCTACGTAACTATCGAGGGAGCATACAGTTACCAGTTTTTTGAGTTATCAAATTTTTGACCCACCGACTTTAACTTGGGTTTTATTAAGTGGCAATACAACTAACATGTTCATCATAATATGGATATTATACAGAGTAAGTACGTTTTTTCATCAAAAGACGCAAAACTTACTGATAGGAATTCGCTGCAAAAACATTATTATTGTCATGGACTTTGAAATGCAAAACAATAAACAAAGTCCACCAACTTTGAATAAGTTGAACTGCAACAATGAAAATCATCTTGTTTTTTTTTTCTTTTAAGAATCAAATTAAATAAAATAAAAATGTGTAAAAATTGGATTCGATAATTATATATCACTAGGTAGCGCACATTGCTTCGCTCAACTAAAAAAATTGTATTTAATGTGAAATTAAATGAACCTCTGGCGCGAATTTTTTGACGGTGAGATTCACGTTGCTCTGGAAGTGGAAAGAAACCTTTGTTGCGCATTTGCTGAAGGCAAGATCCGCGTGGGTCTCCAGTTTTATGGGCTCTTTTTTCCCTTTTATTCCTTGCTTCTGATTATTTTCTTTCAAACGACGTTTTTTTTGGTGGTATTGTTAAAAACTGAAGACATATTGAATCTTTATGTAAAAGAAATCTTGATTGTGGGAGCAATACTCGCAATCGATTGAAAATGAAAAAAACAATTCACACATTTGACACGACAAATATCATTTAAGTGCGGAAAGAACACTTACAATCGATTGAGAGAATTGTGGTTAAAATGCAATTAGAGTTCAGTGTGTTTTGTTTATTAAATCATCAAAAAATAATTTACCAACCTCTTTTTTCAAAATATCTTTTCTTAAAATTTGCACCCAACGACTTATTCTCCGATTGATGCCACGTGGTTTAAACTTATGAATTCAATGTGTAACAACTTCTTTTAAGGATAGTACGCTGCTCGAGCTAAAATTTAGCTGACGCTTTTCTCTCCAAAGTTAGCCAAAATCTTAGCTAAATTGTGACAGAAGAGCGTTGTTGAGAATATGTCACTGAAAACAGCTGTTCTCTAAAAATTGATGTCAAATCAAATCACAAAAAAAAAAGATTTTAAGCGAATTTTATAAAAAATAAAATGATTAATTCGGAAATAGAAGAAGAAATTATTATCTGGGCAGCTGTGCAAATTGCTGCAATAGCTGCCACTAGGAAAAAGAATCTTCCGTCCATCCGAGTAAGACCATATCAAAAAAATCAAAGGGACGTTTTGCAACTGACGTAAGTAACCACTTTTATTCAAATTGGTTGAGATGTCTCTCCAATCTACATTAACAGCGTCTAAATTACTGTGCGACTTCTCCTCTAGGCTCTAAATCGATGGATGTTCCCTAACTAGCATCGCCAAGTTCTTTTTTTCATTCACACTTTCTTTTTTGTGTAGATTGAGATTTATTCACCTCTTCAATTTCGCTTTCTAGAAATTCCTCAAGATAAATTTCTTCCATCTCTATTTTTAGGCACAAAATAAAAACCACAATTTATTGCAAGAATGACAGAAGCCTTGAAAAAATTAATAAAAAAAACTGCTGTCAAAATTTAGCTCGAATTAAATGTGCCCTACAATTAACGAGTCAGCTAAATTTTGACAGCTTAAATTCGAAATTTTAGCTAGAACTGCGTACTACTCTGCTAAAATTCTTGGCAACATTTTAGCTGGGCTAAATTTTGGAGAGAATTTTGTATGAGAGCTAAATTTTAGCTCAAGCTGCGTACTATGCTTATTAAAAAAAATAAGTTTTCTTAAAATTGAAATTTCCAAAAACCTGACAAATTAAGTTTTTTCTATTGCTTTTACAATAAAAAAACAAAAGGAAATTTAAAAAAATATTGCCAAAAAACTTAAATTTTTTTTCTTCTACCTTCAGAGTAACCATTCATGAACTAAAATATATCTACCCTGAAAATTTCATAAAAATCCAATTGGCGGTTTAGGAGTCCTTACCGGACATTCATACAAACACATCGATTTTTATATATAAAAGAGATTTTAATAAATCTTGTTTGATACCGTGATAGAATTATACAATCATACTTAACAAATGTAAATGCCAAGCTCTGATTTTGACATTTCTTTCAGTTTGCAACAGCTAAAGAAGATATAATAGTGTTCACGATCTACGAAAAATTTGTAGAATTGTATGATTCCATCATGATCATTAATGAATACATAAGTATTTTTTTTTCTGAAATATAAATTCCATCGAAAAATGCTGTTGTTATAATTTATTTTCAATTTTTTTGTTGAATTCATCCATTTAAAAGTTAACTTAAGAAGTTGTTTCCTTTTACCATCCGCAACGACCTCTTCCGCTATGGTGAAAAATCCAAACGAAAAGAAAAACATATGTTATTTTCCCCACACTGTACATCTCTTTCATCTCTTCTTTTTTGTTCACGCCGTTCTTATCGGAAGAAATTTTGCTACCAATCGTTTGCTGTCTCACACATCTCTTGTCACTTTTGTTCATTCATTCGCCACGAGAAGTATTCCAGCGACCGTCTTCTTCAAAGAAGTTTTTTATTCGCCATCCGTTTAACACAATTCTCTGAAAGAAAAAGCCAATTTCGATAAATTATATTAGTTTTCCTCTACTGGTTCCGGTTGTGCTTTTTTGAATAAAGTGAATCCACTCTCCGCGGGAGATAAAAAATCGTTAAAAGTTTAAATAATTATAAAAAAAAAAAAAACGAGAAGACATCCCCTCCCATTATCTGCATTTTTCTCTTTTTTTTCTTCGGCATCCTGTCACCACGGCTGGTGCAGGAAAATTCAACCACACCACCACCCTCCATGGAATTATACCGTTTTCCTTAACAATATCAATTTGAAAGCTTTGCATCCTTTGCACGCCTGTATGTTTGGTGCGTGAACCACCGAGTCGTTGTCCCTTACATACACCCATTGATTTTTCCCTCGAGTACTCGCGGACGTTGGACTAGAAGTAAACAAAAACTTAACTCTCCTGTGGTAAAAACATAACAGTTTACAGTTACAGCTTAAAGTTCACCACAATAATTCTATTTTTCTATGATTTTGTTGTCAGCAGCGAGTGAACTTCAATTAAGAAGTTTTAAGTGAAAAAAAAACTATTAAATCGTCGGACATGCTGCCAAAATATTTAAATATTTTTGCCACGCGAATCGCAACTTCTTAACTTTACAATGTGATTGGCGTTGAGTCACTCGAAACCCCATATTTCGCTTCATCCCATCTGCACTACCAGTTTTTTTTTGTTTTTTTTTTTTTTTTAATTTGGTTTTCACGCTGTCATTGGATTTACTAATTAAAAAGGTAAGAAAATTGTTAAGAAGATTGTTAATTACAGAATTAAATTATTCCCTGCATAAGTTTCACGTGATCGTCGAGGTGGTTTTCCTTGGGAAAATGAAAAATTGTTTATTAGATTTTTGTCTGGGCGATGACATCCGAAGGTAGAGGCACTCGTCCACTGGTAACGTAAGTTTGGTCGGTCTCTTTGGTGTCCTCGTTGATCCGTCTGGCTCTGGGGAGCTATTTGTGGATTTAGACGAATGTGTATTTATAGAATGAATTTTGAAAATTTTCCATTGCGTACGTAGAGCGCTTGGGAATGGGTTATATTGATGTCACTGGTTTTTAGATTTATGAGGGTGGGCGGTAGGGTTTGAATATATCTTTGTGTATTTTAACTACAGCGTCTCTGTTGCAACACGCAATGTTTTCTAGCACTGTCATTATGATTAAATGAAGGTCATGGTTTCTATTTATGAATTTTTGTACTGAGCTATATCATGAAATGTACACAAAATATTATTCTCATAATTTGGAAGCTGTTGGGCAATTGTATAACCAGAACCGTAGCTAAAAATATAGGTGCTGACGCCAGTAGTCACCCATCTAAGCTGTTTTTTCCTATCGACAGTGTTTCCTTAGCTCCAACTCCTCGATTTTTTTGCTTTCGAGGAAATACCTACTTGCTGGTGGTTTTTCGCAAGCAAATTTGCTGGATTTGTTGATGGTTTCTGGATAATAGCAGCTCTGAATCCTTACATTTTTCTTTGGGACATCATAGGTACTCTGCAGCAGTTTATCTAGAACTTCGAGTAAAGCCGTGTTCCAAGTAAAAAAATGAAATACATAATGAAATTTGCCAAGTCCTACCAATGGTTGTTTGTTTTTCAATTGTAGATAAGACTTCTTCTGGATCCTTTAGATTGGGGGGGCTAAGTTATAGAATTCATTCAGTGACAGTTGTTATTCTTAGTAGCGTGTTGGTCCTCCTCTGCTCTTAATGCACTCTCTTTAGTCTGTTCGGTACACTTTCGAAAACGTGAGTAACATTTTGTTCCTCCGGTATTTGTTCCCGACAGACTTTCAACGCGGCGTTTAAGAGCTCTTGTTTAGCTATAGTTCTCTTTGAGCCTTCTTTTCAATTGATCCCATTGATATTCGATGGGATTTAGGTCTATACTCATTATTGCTAGCCATGACTTCAGAAAGAGCTGTCAGTGTAATACGGGCCGTGTGCGGGCGAGCATTTTCTTGCACAAAAACAAAGCTAGAGTTGACTTTCTGTGAAAATGGGATCACAACAGGTCGTATTACTTTTTCTATGTAACTGGTAGCAGTTACAGTACCCTCATCCAAAATTATGAGCTCTGTTCTGCCTAACAAGCTAATGAATACCATAACACTTGGGCAAAACGTTCGCCTTGTCTTCTCCACACTCGTAAGCGTCTGTCATAACTATAAAACTTCACCTTGCTATCGTCTGAAAAGAGTACAGGCCTCCAGTCGTCTCCATGGTCCAGTCCGAATGCTGGCGGACGTATCTTAAACGCGCTGCCCAATGGGCCTCTGTCAGTTTTGGTCGAATAACCCGCGCTCTGGAACGTTGACCATTTCCCTGGAGTCGATTGGGAATTATTTCGTCACTGACTTCAGTGCCAGTAGATAGACGCAAGTCACGATATTTTCCCCGACGCGCAATAATCCTGATATACCGGTCTTCTTGGGCTGTTGTGCATCTAACCTCCTTGCTACACTCCCGGTTTCGTGGAAGCGTTTCCAAACGTTTCAGATAACTCGTCTCGATACACCGATATGCATTGCAACACATATCTGACTTTTTTTTTTTTTTTTTTTTTTATAATTAGCCCGCACTAAAGGGATTTTGACTACCCTTATAATGTTAATTAAACACAGCGAGGGCTTTAGGAAAATAGGGAAGGATGTGAAAGGAGGTAACGATGCACATTTGTTTTAAAGTTCTGCACTTCAAAGTGGGAGGAAAAAACAGAGTCTGGCAAGGCATTCCACATTCGCGTGGCACGACTAAAGAAAGAATCCCTGTACTTGAGAGTACGTCCGAAGTTGGGCTCAAGGGTATAATGATGGGCATTCCTTGCAGTGCGAGTATTACGGTTAAAGCGTTTCAGGGGAGGAATGCAACTGGCTATTTCGCTAGAGCATTGTTTATGGAAGTAGCGATAGAATAATGAAAGGCAGGAAACATTACGTCTGTGCTCCAGAGATGTAAATGTTTCTGTTATTGTTCGATCGCCTATCATTTTTAAAGCTCTTTTTTGTATTCTATCTAGAAAACTCAAGTGGGTTACAGGAGCACCTGCCCAAATGTGGGAGTTATACTCAAGTTTAAGGCGAATATATGCTTTATATACTGTAGCCAGATCAGACGGGGTGAAGAACTTCTTGCATCTTCGAAGGAAACCTAAACATCTCGCGGCATTTTTGGCAACGTCAAATATGTGGTCATTCCACAGAAGGTGGTCTGTAATGCACATACCGAGAACTGAGAGGTGGTTGGTTTCCTCTATGCAAGTGCCACTCATGGATAGTGGCATTAGGGGTATATTTCGCTTTAACGACAAATGACAACATTGTGTTTTCGAAGCATTAAATTCTACGCGGTTTCTTATTCCCCATTGTACAATGCTGTCAAGATCAGAATTTAATGAACTTATCATACGCTGCCGTTGAGGTTCCACATCCGAAGAACGAGGATGTGAATCTGGAAACGAATATGAGAAGCTGAGAGTACTGTCGTCTGCGAAACAATTGATAGGATTAGTTGTTTCAGATAATAAGTCGTTGATAAAAAATAAGGAAGAGAGTCGGAGACAAAACAGAGCCCTGGGGCACGCCAGCGTTTATTTTGTGAGAATCAGACTTGAATCCGTCCAATACAACTTGTATTGAGCGTTTCGAAAGGTAATTACTAATCCAACGAAGAAGAGATTTGTCGAGTCCAAATGCACGCATTTTCGATAAAAGAGCTTGATGCCAAACACTATCAAATGCCTTAGAAATATCAAGTGCAATAATTTTGCTTTCCCCAAAACGATGGAGAGATTGGTTCCACTTTTCGGTGAAATATCCTATCAAATCACCAGTGGACCTGTTGCTACGAAAGCCGTACTGCCGGTCATTAAGAAGCTTTCGGTCCTCAAGATATTTCTTAAGCTGAAAATCAATCAACGTTTCCATGACCTTGGAAAGAAGGGACGTAAGTGCAATTGGTCGATAGTTTGAGGGAGAAGAAGATTCACCTTTCTTAGGGATTGGCTGGACAAATGCTGTTTTCCATCCACTCGGAAAGAGACCAGAGGAATAGGACAGATGGAAAAGCTTACGCAATGGTTTTGCCAGCGTTGAAGAACACCTCTTGAGAACAATAGCGGGGATTTTATCCGGGCCAGCGGATTTGTTTATGTTAAGATCTTTTAATACTCTTGCGACTGTACGAGTGCGAAAGAAGATAGGTCCCATGAAGTCATTTACGCTCTCGAGTACAGGAGGAGTACAAACACCTGCTGGCAGCGTTGAGTTAGCAGCGAATTGGGCTGCAAGCAGATCTGCTTTTTCTTGAGAACTGACAACAGGAGTATCATTGAAGACAAGCGTAGGAACCGATGATGACGAGGAGTTCTTTACGTTTTTAACAAATGACCAAAATTTTGTACTGCCTTTGGGACATTGCAGTATTTTTTGGTGGATTTTTTGTTCATGTAAAAATTTAGTCTTGCGAATTACAGGCCTTTCTAGCTTGCTGACACTTTTTCCGGTTTTCCTCGGTTTTGTTGGCTTTATAACATCGGAAACTTACCTCTTTCAACCTGATAATCTCTTTACAGCTCGAATCAAACCATGAGTTATCTTTAGGTTTAATACTTTTTGACCTATTCGGGACGAAATTTCGCATACCTAAGAGGATAACATTTGTTACCATAACTGCGCTGGAGTCTATGTCACTACCAGAGCGACCAGTTGAAGATCCTGAAGAAATTATTGAGACCGTCCCAGTTGGCTCTTTAACTGAGTTTTGTTGGCACGAGAGATTTGCAAAAATGACACATTGGTCTGATGTGCCTAGAGGCGAAAAAAACACGAATTTTGTGTTTATCAGGATCGGAGGTAAGAAACAAGTCTATTGTGTCCCTCCTGAAGCATTGCTACCGCTATTTTTGCGTTTTCGGTGTCCATATGATATCGAGGACCGGACATGGTATTCAATATCAATACCGAAATCAAAAAAGAACCCAGAAAAAAATCATATTATAGCCTAACGATCTCTTCACGTATGGTTCCCACCTTTCTTCCATCAATCGCTCTTCTAACGTCAAACATACGCATAAGTTTAATCTTTAACAATAATCAACATTCGCACTCTCTTGTTTCCTTATCTCTACTATCAAAATGTAAGGGAAGAAACTTCCAGTGTCTTCCTTAACTCACAGAAATTCCCTTTTCACATTTTTGTCCTCACTGAAACAAACCTCTGCGGCAATATTGTTGACACTGAACTTTTTACCTTCGCGTTCTTTGTCTTTCGTCCTGATGGTCTTATTGACGACAATGGTCGATCTGGACGTGTGGTACTTATAGCTAGTCGCAAATATTTTCAACGTAACCCTCGACAAAGTATCCAATTCAACACTTTTTCAATATACATATGTTTGCACAAGGATATCTCTCCCTAAATGCTGCATTTACAGGCTTTGTTGTTAAATTCGTCCATCACAACCTGCTCCCGTATATCAATGCTCTGTTGATTCCATATATTCTTTGATTGCCTTATCAGTCTCTAACGATGATGAATCAATCTTTACAGATAGTCTTTTAGAATCTGGCCTTTTAAAATTAGTGATATCTCCAAAAATTTGGCTAGACAGCTTGTTTTAATTTTTTTTTTCGGACCCTAATATGTAAAGGCTGAACTATAATGATTGGAATGGCGCGGACGGTCCCGTCCGTAAATGAGCGAGAACAAGTAATTAGTATCTTGTGCCCTAAATGGCGGATTGCTCCGTTTCGTCAAGTTTCGATGAGTTTTGCTAACGGACGTAAACAGAGCTAGCAAGGGCATTTTACGGACGAAAACTTGACAGCTGGCTTCTGATGGTGTTTGTTATGAAGAAAATTTGACACATACTTCCGCAACATTCCGTCCATTATGGGTAGACGTACTCATTTGACAAACGGATTGGAATGTTTCGGTCGGTTTTGACACTAGCTTCCGCTTGCTTCCGACAATTATAGTTAGCCCTTAATTCGGTTGTTATAGAAAGCCTTCGATCGCTATCATCCCTCTTTGTTTCTCTCTTTCATATATAGTGAAAGACTACCTCCGCTTAGCAGTCCGACACACTAACCACTATGACAGCAAAAGAAGGCATTTTTTGGAATAAGTAAGCTAACAGTAAAACAATGAAAAAAAAAAAAATGGGCACGACTGGGTCGGACGTACTTGCTCTTATGTGCCTAATTACATTGGAAAGCAAGATCTTTGACAGAAACAAGTGACATTTACGTCGGAAACAACACAGTTTGAACTTATAAAAGTTATAAAAACCACAATACTTAACGGTTTTTAGTAAAATTGAAGTACGCCATCACATGTCTTAAATAACAAAGAATTTATGAAAAATGTGTATCGAAAATTGTAGAACCGGTTTTGATAAAATACTGTTTTTTATTTTTAGTTTTTTGAATTTTTTTTTTTTTGAAATTTTGGTATGCAGTTTTTTAGAGTTTATTAATATACAGTGGTGGACAAGAATTTAGCACACTAATTGAAGAAATTAAATTCTATAATATTTTTGAGTTGTTTTCATGTTAAATTTGATGTTTGTTTTATTTACATTAAATATATATAGAAGTTGATTTTCACTAAACAAAATAATATATTATGTAATACCTGTAAGATATTTAAAAAACATATGAAAAATCAGTTTTTGGCTTGGACAAATTTACAAGTTTTGGATAAAACTACTTTACCATTACCAAAACTAAAAATTATTTCAATATTTTTTGGGAAATCCTTTATTACTTATGACAGCAGATTCTTTTCGGTAAACTTTCCACATGAGCCTCATATCGCCGCTTTGGAATTTCATACCAAGCATTCTGTATTTCAAGCCACAAATCAGATAATCTTTTTGTTGGTTTTTTTTTTGTCCAATGTGATGTTCAACATAGTTCCACAGGTTCTCGATTGGATTAAGATCGGGGGATTGCGCTGGCCATTTCAAAACATTGATTTGTTGCACCTCTAAGCAACTCGTCACTAGCTTTGAAGTGTGCTTAGGGTCATTGTCATGCATGAAACTGGAAAATTCTCTTCAGCAAATGATATCATATGGTCCACAAGAATACGTTTATAACGGGTGATTTTTTTGAGGTTAGGATTTTCATGCATTAGTATTTGACAGATCACGCGGGATTTCAGACATGGTGTCAAAGAGAAAGATGCTCAGTATGCTTTGACATTTCATCATGAATAGACTTACTAACGAGCAACGCTTGCAAATCATTGAATTTTATTACCAAAATCAGTGCCCTAGAAAAGTTGGCAGAAAATCCGCTTTTTTATCGACAAATTTTGTTCAGCGATGAGGCTCATTTCTGGTTGAATGGCTACGTAAATAAGCAAAATTGCCGCATTTGGAGTGAAGAGCAACCAGAAGCCAGAAGAAAAATGCACTGTTTGGTGTGGTTTGTACGCTGGTGGAATCATTGGACCGTATTTTTTCAAAGATGCTGTTGGACGCAACGTTACGGTGAATGAACCGAACACTGATTTTGGTAATAAAATTCAATGATTTGCAAGCGTTGCTCGTTAGTAAGTCTATTCATGATGAAATGTCAAAGCATACTGAGCATCTTTCTCTTTGACACCATGTCTGAAATCCCGCGTGATCTGTCAAATACAGGGTGCGCCAGAGAAACTTACTTATTTGAAAAAATTCCCGCGCGGTGAGTTGGGCGGGTAGAGGGGCAAGAGGGGGCGCATCTGGAGGGGGAAGTTCCCAAGTTTGTTTCTCCCTCCAGTCAGTTGCCATCATGCTCTGGTCTAGAGAGCAGCGGGCCTTCGCAGTTGAGAGCTTCTTTTCTAACGGTCGCTCACTTGTTGCTACTCAACGTGCCTTCCGCGCTCGCTTTGAAATTCCTCCTCACAGACTCGTTCCTGGCCGTAATTCGATTCTGTCGTGAGTTAACTCATTTCGGGAGTGTGGAAGTGTCGCTAAACCCAGAAATGGACTTCAACGGACCATCAGAACTCCGGAAAATATCGAAAGAGTGAGGCAGTCAGTTGTGCGTTTTCAACGGCGTTCGGCTCGCAAACACGCAGCTGCTATGGGAATTTCTGACACCACTGTTCGACGAATTCTCCATAAAGATTTTCAATTTCATCCCTATAAATTGGCTGTTGTGCAAGAATTAACTGAACGCGATTTTGTTGCCCGTCAAAATGCATGTGAAATGCTGATTGACAACCTGCCTGAAGACGCGGTCATTTTTTTCAGTGACGAGGCTCACTTCCACATTTCCGGCTGCGTCAACAAGCAAAACATGCGTTATTGGTGTGGTGTAAATCCACGTGAGCTTCACCAGAAGCCCCTTAATTGTGAGCGAGTTACTGTCTGGTGTGCGATGTCGGTAATGGGAATAATTGGTCCTTATTTTTTTGAAGAAAACAAGCGCGCAGTTACCGTGAATGGAGCTCGTTACAGGAACATGATCGAGGAATTTTTTCTTCCAAGACTCGAAGAAATGAACGTTAGGAACGTGTGGTTTCAGCAAGATGGAGCCACAGCACACACAGCACGAGACTCAATGAATTTGTTGCGACAACATTTCCCCGACCGCCTCATCTCTCTCAGAGGCGATCTCCAATGGCCGGCACGCTCTCCAGATTTGACTCCATGCGATTTCTTTTTGTGGGGTTATTTGAAATCCCTGGTTTATGTCGATCGACCACGGACCATAGCACACCTCAAGAACAACATTCGCGACGCCATTGCCAACATACCGATTGATATGCTGCGAAGAGTGGATACGAATTTCAAAAATCGACTTCATCAGTGTATGCGCAATGGGGGTCGCCATTTATCCGATGTCATTTTTAAGACTGCATAAAAAAAAAATTGGGATATTGTATTCTCAAATAAAAAAAAAATTTAAAACAATAACTGAAGTACTTTTTTTTATTGACCTTTCAAATAAGTAAGTTTCTCTGGCGCACCCTGTACTAATGCATGAAAATCCTAACCTCACAAAAATCACCCGTTACAAATGTTTGTCCATTTTGGTAAACATTTTTACTATGGGACCAACGCCGTGCCAAGAAAAAGCTGTCCAGACCATTACATTCCCGCCACCATATTTGACAGTTTTAATGGTGTACCTAGGATCATGTTGCATGTTTTTCGGACGCCATACATATTTTTTGCCATCAGATCCGAAACGACAGAACTTGGATTCATCGCTCCAAAAAACAAATTTTTCCAAAAACTCAGCGGTTTGTCCAAGTGGGACTAAGCAAATTCTACCCTGCACCTTGATTTTTTTTTTGAAAAGTGGTTTATGCTGTGCAACAAATAAACGCAATTTTTTTTTTCATTCGATCGGCGCCTAACGGTTCTTGAAGAAACACTTATGTTATATTTTTTATTATTTCGCTTTAAATGGCACTAGAGCTCTAAAATGGGTCCTTAGTTGATAGCCGGTATATAACTTTGCCCTCTTTGCGTGTGGTTTTTCGCGTGCGGCGAGCTTGATAGACATTTGTAGTGACTCTGAAGTTTTCAAAATGGCGTAGCGCGTTGTATACCAACTTTCTGGAGCATTCTAACAGCTCAGAAATTTCAGATATTGTCCGACCTCTACTCTTCAACTGCAAGATGAGATTCTTTTGTCCTCTGAGCACCATTGTCCTCTCGCCATGACTATTTAATGTTTTCATATTTTACATTAAATAATATTTTGTAACCCCAAAAAATAATGTTTTCTGTTTAAAATTACTACAAAATTTACAAAATTACACAGAGAACCAAAAATGTGCTAAATTGTCCAGCAAAAAACCGTTTGAATTTCATTCAGGTGACGCTTTTCTCGAAACGAACACGAATTAAATATGAAAAGCAACGGTATTTTTTCGCAGGTACCGTTTACAATGACTTCATGCATATTTACTGTTGTATGAAAAAAAAAATAGACAAAGTATTTTGAAAATATGCTACTTCTACTACTAGTGTGCTAAATTCGTGTCCACTACTGTACATGTGATAATAACATTTAAAATAATTTTTTTGATAAGTTTTAAAAATATTGATTTTTCAAAAAAAAAAAAATTAATTTTCATTAGAAAAAAAAAGTTATTAAAATTTTGATATGCAGAATTAATTTGGCTACTTAGATCTTCTCAAATATAAAATTTGACAGAAATCCAGAGAACCGTTACCGAGAGAGTCAAAAATTAAAAAAAACCGTTATATGAAAGCTACCGTTAATAGACTTTTCCCGTTAAATATGTTCTAATCACATGATAGCCAGTACCAACAAAAAAATTCTAAAAATTTTTCGTCAAAATCGTTGGAGCCGTTTTCGAGAAAAAGTAAGCTTTTCCTTATTCGTTATATGGCAGGTAATGTTATTTTTAGGCCTAAACATAAAATTTCATTTTCCCCACTAAGAAATGCCAAGAGATATACACATACCAAATTTGAATAATCGCTGAACCCGTTTAGGCTGCATACCGATATACACAGCTGGTCGAAAAAATAGGTGTGAAGAAAGAATTTGCTCTTAGATACGCGAACTGGAATGGACCTGAAGGACTTAAAAAATGGCGTAATATCCTGTGGAGCGACGAGACTAAAATAAATTTGTTTTCTTCGGACTCCGGGCGTAATGTAAGACGCCCAAAAGGAAAAGAATACCATCCCCGCTATACACAAAAAACAATCAAACACGGAGGTGGCAATATTATGGTGTGGGGATGTTTTTCCTGGTACGTTGTCGGTCCTATATTTCTCATTAAAACCATATTAACAAAATATGGGTATAGGGATATCTTGGAAAATGTCATGCTTCCATTTTCTGAAGAAAACATGCCCCTCCGATGGCATTTTCAATTGGATAACGATCCAAAACACACGGCGGGTCTCGTAAAAGATTGGTTCCAAGAGAAGGAAGTATCTCTTATCCCGTGGCCAAGTCAATCCCCTGACCTCAATCCCATTGAGAACTTGTGGAATGCACTCAAGCGAAAGTTAGGCGGTCAATATTTTACAAATGGAAACCAATTGTGGGAAGCCGTTCAAAGAGAATGGTATTCTATACCCAACCAGACATGCCAAAAATTGGTGGAATCAATGCCACGCCGACTCCAAAAAGTTCAAGCTAACAATGGAGGATACTCTGGTTATTAGAGTTAGGTAATCGAAAATTTAGGTAACCAACATTAAATGTTAAAAAAATCAATATTTTTATTGACCAGGCTAAAATGCGTCAATCGACAGTTTCGGCCACTTATTATGAAAATGTTCTATTAATTCAAGATCCTATTAAAGTCTTTTATTTTTTTTTTGTTATTGAAGTTTTATTAAAAACATAAAAAATTATAATGCAACTGAAAAAATGTAAAAAAAATTAACTAATAAAAAAATAAATAGTCACACCTTTTTTTTTGACCAGCTGTACACCCGGACAGACAGACGAACATTTTTCGTCAATGACTTTTTTTAGGCTTCTCTATGATTGTAATGTCATGTTTGATTGTTATCTCAATATTTTTTATATTCACGAATTCTAAACTTGCCTTATAGTCCGTTAAATCGCAAGTAAAAATAGGAATGAATTTTTTACTTGCGATTATAGGTACTATAATGCAAGTTATGCATTCGTGCAGATTAAAAAATTTGAGATAACAATCAAACATGACATTACGATGATAGAGAAACAGTTTTGAGTAACTAGCAAAATTTTGTCCGTCTGCCTGTCTGTCTGTACGGATGTATTTTCGACTGCAGCCTAAACGGTTGGGCCAATCGTCTTCAAATTTTGAACCTAAGGTTATTTTGACATTCTTCAGAGGACTTTTTTTAATTTTTTTTAGCTCAAAAATTAACGGTACCTGTCATATAACCGCTATGTTAAAGCTTATTTTTCTCGAAAACGGCTCCAAGAATTTTTATAAAAAAAATCTGTAGATATACATTATATTTTGGTGAAACAAAAATTAATATGGTGGGCTAAAAACGGTACCGGTTTTTTTTCTTCGACTTTCCCGAAAACTGGTGATCCGATTACAATCATCAAAATTGATATTCAAGAAGATGTATGTAGCCTAAATAATTTTGCATTAATTTTATTTCGAAAACTTTTTTTTGTATTTTTAATATTTTTTTTTAAATCAATATTTTGAAAACGGGTAAGTGATTTTTTTTTAAATTTGTTTTTAAATGAACGTTATTTTTGTACTTTAGTTTGTATTCTTGAATTATTTTTTTTTAATTTTTTAAAACCGTTTTATTAAAAAAAAATCACACTTTTTACATTTCCTAAAGAAATAAAATGGCGTTTAAATTATTCCACTCAATACAATTTAACGTATTTCATTCGAACAATCAAAAGTCACAAAAACCGAATAAATGCTGTTAACTTTAATTTTCTTAAATTTTATTCTACAATATGACCGCACATATGAGCAAGTACGTGCGATCCAGTCGTGCAATTTATTTCCTTTCAATACACGCTCATCTATAGTTTGTACTAGAGTTAGAGTTTCTCGTTTATTCTGAGTACGATATTCATCATTTTGCCATTGTCACCCTTTTACATGTCGATATTTTCAAAATCGACTTTATAAGAGTCAAAATTTTGATCAGCCCAAACGACTTTTCGAAAATCAACATTTTGAAAATCGGCAAATCGTACCCAACATAAAATTTTTATATAAACATTTCGTATAATTTTAAACATCTTTATTGAACATAAGAATACAAGTTTGAAACACAAAATCAATTTATAAGTTCTTAGGGAATTTCGAAAAAAAACAATTAAAATAATCTGTAGGCAATATTAAAGGACTTAAAGTTCTCCACGTGTTGGTTTTAGGGTTATATACGTCTACCAAATTTTCTTCAAAATTTGAAATAACAATTTTACTATCGAAAACTTTGCATTTTATAAGACCCTGAGCTCTTGGCAATGGTTTCACTTCACACCAGGTGTCATTTAATAAATCGTAACGTCTGACAGAATCTATTGAACCCGTTTCATTACGCCAACCTCCAATGACGTACAAAAAATCACTTACTGCAGCCAATCCAAAGAAAGAGATATTTTCTTTAAATATTAATTTCGTTGTCAATTGTTTGGAATTGTCATCATAGCATTGCAAAATACCTTTATCAAAATCAAGAATATATAACATTTGATTATGCACAGCTATTTGGCTATATGACATACGTACTGACACTTCGATTACATGCCACTTGCAGGATGAAAAATCATATATTTCCATCTCATTAACTAGTTCAATTTCTTTACCCATACCGCAAATAACAACCAATCTTCCGTTCAAATCAAATAACTGACTCAACATTTGGGCATTTCGCATTGGTGGCAACTCGGTCCACTCCATGGAGCGCAAATCTAAACATTCTACCGTATTTGTTATTGAACAACAATTTTTCCCTCCAACAATAATTAGTTTTTCGTCAATCACAATCGCAGAATATTTATTAGTCTTCTTCTTCCAAAGTGGTATTTTTCGTTCGATTGACCAAGAAAGCTTTGCACAATTCCACGTTTCAATCACAATTTCATATTCATACACATCTGGACAGATAATAACAGCAAGTTTTTCATCGTTCTTTAAATCGATCTTTTTTTCTTTAATGGATGGTGTTTCCGGTGCCACGTGCCATTGAAGCCAACTGCAAATTAATTTGTAGCATTCCACTGTCTTGCAGACAGACCTCCTATATGTTATGATGAACTTCTGGCTAAGAAACTTATACCGAACCATTGACAGGAGCTGGTGTAATAGATGTTGCCGGTGTTGCTTGTCATATTCCAACCAAGCTACCATCGCCAAAAAGGCCTGCTCTTCAAAGTCTGTGTGGCGATTGTCGTTAAATAGCAGATCCTTTATGTCATTTTCATTGAGCTGCAGGAGTTCATTCCCCGTTGATATTTTCTCAAAATTGTTGTAAGCTGTTGTTAAAGTTTTCTCTTTCAATTCCGATAAATTGAGTTCTATCGATAACGAAAACCATTTGATGCAGTTTGTATTATTAATTCCATGTTTTTCGATGAATTCACAGCAACCATCGATTAAGATTTGAATTTTTAAAAACACAGCAATTCGAAGAACGTTTTCAGAATTTTCCAAGCTCAATTCAATGCAACCCGAATATACGAAATCAATTACCAATTTTAATGCAATCGGCTCGATTTCCTTGAGTTGGACTACGTTGTCTCCTAGAGATGTAGGCCTTCCACGAAATGTTTCCAAAAAATACTCACTAAAGGTGGACAGGATGACTCTATTGGCATAAATCTTAACGAGATCGGCTCCAGCTATTATGATGGTGTCGAACAGTTCCTGTTCTTTATAGAAACTCCACAGTTTTTCGGATACACTCGTTGAATGTCCGCCATTTTTGTAGACGTGTGTTTCAGTTGGAGACGAATGTGATGCCGGCATTGCAAATTATCGGATTTTTATTTGTGTGAATGTTGTTAATATTGATTTATATTTTGAAAATAAATGAAAAATTAATTTTTTTTTTTAAATAATCGAAAATTTAATCGATATATTCAATTTTTGAGACAGTATTGTACGCGCTGATCAACCTTCACGAGCTTCACAAATGTTACTATTTTCACCTAAGAACCGTTTCTTCTATTTATGTAAATTATCTTCCTCTCTTCTAATAAATGAATTGCTAGTTGTTTAACTAATTGTTTTTTGCCTTAATTGCTTCATAAAACATTTTCCTAACCAATTTCCTTAATCCGTTTTGGTTATTTTTGGTTGGAAATCCCAGCAATAAATTTATGATTCCTAGAAGGCTTAGTATTGTCAGGTAATTTAGAGTAATTTTTCTAGTTTGAGATAGAAAAAGGGAAAACACTCGAAAACGACATTCACAGTACATCAAATTCAAAAATTTCTATTGTTTTTTTTTTTTTTGTAGTGCAGGTAAAATAATAAAAATAAAAGAAAAAAATGGGCACGACTGGGTCGCACGTACTTGCTCTTATGTGCCTAATTACATTGGACGGCAAGATCTTTGGACAAAAACAAATAACATTTAAGTTGAAAACCACAAAACTTAACGGTTTTTAGTAAAAATGAAGTACGCCATAACACGTCCTAAATAACAAAGAATTTATGAAAAAAGTATTTCCAAAATTGTTGGAACGGTTTTGATAAAATCCTGTTTTTTACTTGTGATTTAGGTACTAAAATGCAAGTTATGGATTCGTGCAAAAAAAAAATCTAACAATCAAACATGACATTACGACAGTAGAGAAGTTGAAAAAAGTGGGTCCGGGAATTCCGTCCGTCTGTCTGTTCGCGCCGCTACAGCCTAAACGGATGGGCCGATTTGCTTCAAACTAGGTATTTAGTATTTATTAGGTGGTATCTCGGGGGGTGTTTTTCATGTTTGCTCTAGGTCGAAAAATAACGGTACCTGCCATACAATTTTGAACAAAAAGTTAGATTTTATTGAAAACGACTCTAAACGATTTTGATAAAACTTTCAGGGTGCTAATTTTTTACAATAATACATTTTTCAGTTAGAATATTTTTTTTCAAAATTTGTTCTATAACGGTTACTCTCATATAACCGGTTTTTTCAAATGCGGTTTTATCGTAAACTATTATCCAGATTTCAATAAAATTTTGCACACAGAAAGTCATTTATATTTCAATTAATATTGCATTTAAAAATTTTCAAAAACTTTTTTTTTCAATTTTTTAAAATTTTCTAAAAAAAAAAATTTGGTTTTCGAAATATTTTGAAAATGGGTTAATTGAATTTTTTAAATAATTTTCCCAGATGAAAACTACAGATTTTCTTATAATGACATACTAGAAAAAAATTTAAATTATTTTTTCGAAAAGTTTTTCAAAAAAAAAAAACGATTTTTTAAAAACTGGTCGAACGATTTTCAATATTTTTTTTCCTCGATAGACATTTAGTTTTCAAATTTTATTGCATACTTAGTTTTTCCAAGAAAACTCTGAAACCAATTAAAAAAAATAAAGAATTTTCAAAAAAAAAATATTTTTTTATTTTAATAGACGTGTGGTTTTCAATCTGGCAATACTTTTTTCGGAGTTGGTCTTTTTGACAGCTGTCACTTGATTAATGCTCAGTTTGGTTCGCCATTTCATAATGAAAAGACTTACTCGTGAAAAAAGTTTGCAAATTGTTTAAATTTATTACCAAAATAATGGTTCGTTTCGATGGAGCAGAGTATTGAACAAGACCCAAATGAGTCCATCCGCCATTGCGCGCGGAAGGATCTTGGTTTGCAGGCTTAGAAAATCTAACTCGTTCAAGAATTGAAGCCGAACGCCCATCAAGCGCGTCACACGTTCGGTGAATAGGCCCAAAACGAAATGGCCAGCCACGGCGGCCACTTCCCCGAAATAATTTTTAGAACTTAATGCAAACCCTTATCTTTATAATCAAGCTAGATTCTTGGCCATAACATTAAATTATATGCGTTTTATTTCTGCTTGAAAACCACACATCTAAAAAAAACACCCTTTATATACGTAAATTTATTATTATTTTATCGTTATTTTTACAAACAATGCTCTAGCGAAATAGCCAGCTGCATTCTCCCCTGAAACGATTCAACCGTAATACTCGAACTGCTAGGAATGCCCATCAGTTTACCCTTGAGCCTAACTTTGGACGTACTGTTAAGTATAGAGATTCTTTCTTTAGTCGCACAACACGAATGTGGAATGCTTTGCCAGGCTCTGTTTTTCCCTCCCATTTTGATATGCAGAACTTTAAAACTAATGTGCATCGGTATCTCCTCTTTTATCCCTCCTCATTTTCCTAATGCTCGTGCGGTGTTTAAACATTTTAAGGCTACACACAAACACTTTTCGCGCGTGTAAATTATAAAAAAAAAAAAAAAATATACATACATATGCAGCCACTAAGCAACTAGCATAAGAACAAGTTCATGCGATCCAGTCGTGCAATTTATTATTTTTAGTTTTTTGTTTTAATTTTGGTATGCAGTTTCTTATAAAATTAAAAATTATTTTTTTTGATTAGTTTTAAAAATATTGATTTTCAAAAAAAAAATTTATTTTTATTAGAAAAAAAGTTACACTCAAATATAAAATTTTACAGAAATCCATAGAGCCGTTACCGAGCAATCCAAAAAATTAAAAAAACCGTTATATCAAAGGTCCCGTTAATAGACTTTTCCCGTATATGTGGTTCTAATCAAATGATAACCAATACCAACAAACAAATTCTCAAAAATGTTTATCCATCAAAATCGTTTGAGCCGTTTTCGAGACAAATAAGCTCTTCCTAAACGTTCGTATGGCAAGTACCGTTATTTTTAGCCCTAAAAATAAAGTTTCAATTTCCCCTCTGAGGAATGCCAAATTTGAAGGCAATCGCTTAACCCGTTTAGGCTGCAGCTCGATATACACCCGGACAGACAGACAGACAGACGGAAATTTTTTTGCCAATGACTTTTTAGGCTTCTCTATGATCGTAATGTCATGTTTGATTGTTATCTCACATTTTTTTATATTCACGAATCCTAAACTTGTTGAAAAGCCGATACACCCAAAACGAGTCACTGTTTGGTGCGGATTTTGGTCCAGAGGCATAATTGGGCCATTTTTCGAAAATGAGCAAGGAGTGGCCGTTACAGTCAATGGCGATCGTTTTCGGGCCATGTTGAACGAATTTTTGTTCACAAAAATTGAAGAGGAGGATATTGGCAACATTTGGTTTCAACAGGACGGCGCTACGTGCCACACAGCCGAAGTTACACTCGATGTTGATGAAGCATTTTCAAAAAAAAAAAGAAAAGTTATTTGGCGGACCCTTTATTTTTCAATTTTCGACATTAATTCCTTTATTTTTCGACCTTATTTACCATATTCTATAGAAATATGATACAGCCCTCTGAGAGGTTGGTCGTTTACTCTTTTGACTAATTCTGTGTCTGTGTTGCTGTACATCTCGTATAGTTCCTCAAAGTATCTCCTTCCCTAGTCGCCGTTAATGCTTAAACGTCAGGTCAAAAATGAACCGAAATCATTTTCTCTGAGATATTTCAATTGCCCAGGAGAGGGCTTTGCTACTTAATTACATTCTTAGCCCAAGTAAGTAGCGATTGACAAGAGTTATTCTTCATTTGATGTCACAACTGGTATTGTTGTTTGAGTTGTTTGATTACGGATTCCAGGTAAAAAAAAGACCCTAACTATCCCAAAGTTATACCTAACTGTCGTGATGTTTTTTTTTTGTTTCACCCTAATTGAATTCTAAACCATGTTCGCCGCTTCCATCTCACAAAAGCGCATATGACATCAAGCTGTGTTTTTCCGAATATGTTAATATCGTCGTAATATGCAAGTAATTTGATGGACTGGCAGAAATGCCATCGGCTCCGGTGGTTTTATTGGTCGTAAGCTAAGATATTTGTAGCTGGCTTTTCTTCATCTAGATCGGTTAGCCGAAATTGTTGTTCTACTTCACCCAGATAGAATGGTTTATTCGACGTGACCAGCGAAATCAGATTCGTCATCGCCGTTCTACAGTCTTTAGAAGTATTTGTATATAAATCTCATCCAGATTTTATTTAATAGTCTACAGTCGAATCTCAACATAGCTTTCATGCGCCCGACAAAAATTAAATGCCTCATAGAATTGATATGCTGATAAGTGATAGGTATAGAGGTCTAGTCTTCTAATGGCTTCGATGAAATCCAAAGACGATATAGATTTTTGATTAAAAACGTCTTATAATCAACTGGTAGTTCAAAGGGGTCATTCGTCAATCCCCTATCTCAATTTAAAAAAAATGCATAACTGGTCGCACGAACTTGTTCTTATGTTAGATAATTGCTTAGTGGCTGCATATCTATGTATATAAAGGGTGTTTTTTTAGACGTGTGGTTTTCAAGAAGAAATAAAACGCATATAGTTTAATGTTCTGGCCAAGAATTTAGCTTGATTATAAAGATAAGGGTTTGCATTATGTTTTAAAAATGATTTCGGGGAAGTGGCCGCTGTGGCTGGCTCGAATAAATTCCAGCCGAGGCCCAATTTTGTAAAATCGGGATCGGTGGCCATCTCGTTTTGGGCCCATTCACCGAACGTGTGACGAGCTTGACGGTCGTTCGGCTTCAATTCTTGCACAAATTGGATTTTGTAAGCCTGCAAACCAAGATCCTTCCGCAAAATCTTCCATAAAGTAGATGGGCAAATCTCCAATTGTCTTTCGGGTCTTCTTCGATGCTCTGCTCCACCGAAACGAACCATTATTTTGGTAATAAATTTGCACAATTTGCAAACTTGTTCGGGAGTAAGTCTATTGATTATGAAATGGCAAACCAAATTGAGTATAAATCAATTGACCAGTTCGACCAGTTTTTTTTAAAAAGTGGTTTTTTTTTGAAAAACTTTTCGAAAAAATATTTTAAATTTTTTTCTAGTGTGTAATTATACGGCAATCTGTAGTTTTCATCTGGGAAAATTATTTAAAAAAATTCAATCCACCCATTTTCAAAATATTTCGAAAACCAATTTTTTTTTTAAATTTTAAGAAAACGAAAAAAAAGTTTTTGAAAATTTTGAAGTGCAATATTAATTGAAATATAAATGACTTTCTGTGTGCAAAATTTTATTGAAATCGGGATAATAGTTTACGATAAAACCGCATTTGAAAAAACCGGTTTTATGAGAGGTACCGTTATAGAACAAATTTCGAAAAATGTATTCTAACTTAAATAAGTATTGTTGTAAAAAAATAGCACCCTAAAAGTTTTATCAAAATCGTTAGAGCCGTTTTTAAGAAAATCAAGCTTTTTGTTAAAAATTCTATGGCAGGTACCGTTATTTTTCGACCAAATAAATACTAAATACCAAGATTGATGCAAATCGGCTCATCCGTTTAGGCTGTAGAGGTGCGAACAGACAGACAGACGGACGGACAGAATTTCCTGAGCCACTTTTTTCGACTCCTCTATCATCGTAATGTCATGTTTGATTGTTACAAGTAAAAAACTAATCTAGTTTCTAATTCGATCGAAAACCCCCATCACTCAACGGTGTGTTCAAAGAAAACGACAAGCATTTAAATTGACAGCTCAGACACTTCAAAATTGATCTAGGGTTCGGTTCGCTTATTTGGCCAAAACATGCAAAAAAACAATAACAAAAAATAAAACGAAACCCGATAACGATATCACAATTTGTCGCCTTTTCTTAAGTTTTTAATTTTGTCGCCTTTTCTTATCGGATATTATAATTTTGATGACACTTCATAAAACCCAACTCCCATACAACTTGGCCTACTACCCTCAATCGTCGAAAGGAACAAATTCTTGCCTTTAAAATTAAATTTTACAACCTAGCACTCAAAAAACGTGTAAAAAACACTTAAAAATAAAAGTGACTCATTCCCCACGCAGCACCGCCTGCAAACACTTAAAAACTTTCCACTCAAGGCAGTGTGAACTGCCTTTGCAGCCGACGACGACGACGATTCAGCATTTTTTCGTCACACTCACCTGTTAAGTGTTAAATATTTAATCCCTTAATCGGACACAGCCTTCTTTAGTATCCAGACTTTTAAATGTTCCTCCTTACCGTGCGTCGGTCGTCCCTATCCTAGCTCCTCGATATCCATCCGCCTCAAATAATGACCACCATTTGGCTTCCATATTCTCGTACTCCGGGTCCATTGCCAGGCCCCCCTCTCCCCCACAAAAGCAAGAAAGGTCGTGGCTTTTGATGGATGTCCGTCTATTTGCAGGTCACAGGAGAAATCTACTTCACAAGAACCATTAGACATCCTTCTTTGTACGTGTTGCAATCATAAAAAGATACGTGTGTTAGTTTTAGTGGCACTTATCCGTGCGAGCCAAAGAAGCGTTACGGAAAAGTAAAAACAAAAGTGTTTTTCCGAAAAAAAAAGAAAACCATAAAATGTGGGAACTGTGTAGAAACAAATCGGCCCGTGAGCAATGTTATTGGTTTTCACGGGGGCGGAGTTTGCCGGGGCATGGAAATGACACACTTGCGTTGCGTTCGGTTCGCCAAGCACTTCCATTGAGCAATAATCATGCAAATTTAATCACCGCCAGCGCCACTGGCATTGGACGGATGAAAATAAAATCATTTTGAATGATTTATTAAGTAAGTTTTTTTTTCTCCAATTCATCAAAAATGTAAATGTATTGTTTGAGTACAGAAATAAAAAAAAAAAAAACAACAAAAAAGCTTGTTTTCTGAATAAATAAAACAAATGTCAAATGAATTTTTCTTCTTTTTTTTTCTTTATTAATATTTTTAGTGTTATTTCGATAACACTCGTGACCAATTTGACCTTTTTAGCGCGCGAATTTAGAACTCTATTCTACACGTATGTAGAGAGTCAAGAATTGTCAAAAAAATGTGTTTAGCGTGCTATGAAAATGACATAAGAAAGAGTGTTGCCACTTTAGGATTTTAAGATTGGTTAATTCTGAGGAACAATAATGGTCGAAGATAATCTTTTGTATTGTCTTAAACCTGGATCTTAAGATCTGTTCCATTTGATTTAATTCGTTGAAGGCGGAATTCCAATTAATGCCACAAAATGGTTCTGGGCTTGTTGAGTTTACAGCCCTGGCTAGTTCGTCCGTAATTTCGTTGCCTGCAATACTGCGGTGCCGTGGCAACCCACCATGTTTTACTTTACTCTGTCTTTCTAGGCTTTGAAAAGCATCGTGGGACCTTTTGACACTCATGGAATCGATAATTTTCGAGGAAATTACATTTCAATGCAGCTTTTGACTGTCAGGACGATGGCACCTTTAATGCCTCTCCTGAAGTTGGTATCCGCACAGATTTCAGCTTGAGAAAACCTTATGACTAGTTCCCATTAGTAATGAAATTTTGGTTTTCGGTCCATAGAAATCTCCACCTTACCACTCCCTCAGCCATTTTGGATCTATTTCAAAGAGTACCAGGTATTCCTGTCTGGTATTTCCATCTGAAAATGCCTTCCAAAACAATATTCCATAGCCATCTGGTATGGAAGAAAATAAGTTTTATCGTTTTATTAACTCAAGCATTTGTAGATGTCCCAAGCTTGGTGAAAAGAGAGAGCTAAAGTAGTTTTTGGATTGAATGATAATACCTCTCGATCACACTACTAGAAGATTATCTAGAAGACCATCTATGACTAATGACCACAAATGGCACTAATTCTTTGTGGATATCCTCTGCCGGGGTTATTGAAACCATCCCATCTTCCAGAGCTACGAGCTTCCAACATGGCTTCGATCCAGTTGTTGGTTGATTCTTGAATGCTTATATTACTAACGGCCGTAGCTATAGAGTCGAAGGTGGCGTTATCGAAGCCACCCTCAATGTCAAGAAAGGCACTTAGGGTTACATCTTTTGGCCACTAGATTCCCTCTACTTTCCTAACTAAGCAATGGAGAGATTTGCCTTTCCCGTACGCAAACAGACTCGGGCTATGGCTTATGAAGGGTTAGATAGTTCTATTTGCTCTCTAATGCTGACATCAATCAGTCTTCCATGGTTTTGAGGGTTAATAGTGTTAGAGTTATTGTTCTGTAGCATTTAGGTAGCTCGCTAAGGCTGTTGCTTTGTTTGTCTTCAAGTGATTGGGATAGTTAGGTAAGGTTAGGTTGTACGGGGTTATGATTCGATAGTCGAATCATCTCACTCGGATCTCAAGGATCCATTGCGGTCCCCAGGAATAGGAGGAATAGGTGAGGAATTTGGAGTAGAGTTAGTAATGGGGTGCCTCCTTAAACCATCCTGAGATTTTGATGAATTTTAGAATGTTTTTAAGTGGCTTTTTTGAAACGTCGCCCAGATCGTCGAGGGCTGTTTTCCTGGTCTGGGCTAGGCTGGGGCATTCACAAATGAAGTGATTTGAACCCTCTTCTGCATCAACCCCTTGACACCCTCTGGATAAGTCTGATGTGCTAATCCTCATTCTACTCATGTGGGCCCCCATTGAGTTGTGACCAGGACACCGACCGGAAGGGACAGTTGAGGTCTACCTAGCTTTTGAATGTATTCTGTATTTTTCTTTGAGATGTTTGGCCAAAGACTTCTTGAGACCCGACACTTATCGAGTTTTGACCATCTCTCGTTTGCGTCTTTAAGGCAATACTCGTGAATTCTTTTTTTCTTTTTTTCCAATGGCTCAAATACCCAGGGAACGGTTTGGCTTGCTTCCATTGATGAACCGTTTTTGGACAGTTTGTCAGCCCTTTCATTGCCGTAAGTAATAAATATTTTAATGTTCACTGGGAATTTCAGGTCTGATACTTTCTGCAAGAAATATGCCATCACCCCAAGTGGCTTTAACAAGTTTGAATGAGCCAAGTTCCCCGGGAACCATATCTGGGCTAAAAATAGTGTGTGAGTTGTTCAAATATTATAGAACCTAGAAACTTGAAGTTGGATTTCTGACTTTTTCAGAAGCCCTACTCCATTTTGTTGATCTTGTTTGAGAGCCTTGTGAATTCTTGCAGCTGCCGGCATGTCAACATTAATTCTTACATTCTAACTAATATTCGAATAGTCCGGTCCAAATTGACATTCACCCTGGCATTAATTCCCAGAAAGTTGAAAATTTGCATGGACGTTATATGGACGCATTTTTGGCTGCTTCATATTTCCGTTGGTATTGGTTGTACAAAAAACTCCATACACCAAACTTGTAGAAAAATGTTACCAGCAAGGAATTATAGGCCAAAGAGTGAAAAAAGTGCCGATTTTCAGTCATTTATACATGATTGCAAAGGGGCGTAGGGGGCGTGGTCGTGGAATTTTTTTTTGTATCTGTATGGCACCACAAACATCATATTAAAAACACAACTACCCGACCTTTTGTAGGGCAAAATCTGTTTATTTACTAGACTAAATCGTGCAGTAGGCCTACCACGAAAAACTGCGCCAAGTGCACTGCTAATATCACACTTCGGTAAATTTTAGAATCGCCTTTTCTCAGAAATGATGAATCTTAGGAAAAAAGTGTAAGGGCACTGTTAATAGATAATTACATAATCAACATTTTTGTCTCAACTATTTTTTCATTAAACTAACTTCCATAATTTAAGCTTTCAAATTTTTAGCTTTCTGAGAATTAATGCAAGGGTACCCCTAATATTTAGGCTAACTTGACCGGACCATAAGTGCGAATATCATTTTGTTTGTTTGGTACGTTTTCACACCTAAACTATACTCACCCGATCATTAAAGAATGTATATACACTTCTTCAGGGGTAGGGAGAAGAACATGTGATGATGCCTTTTATTCCGAAAAAATACTGTTCCCAAGGCAAAGAAAAGCAACGCTTCGAATATTAATTAAAACTCATCAAAATAAGCAAAATTTTTAAATCGGCTCGAAAGCCTAAAATTATGGCCCGCAAAACTTTATTTGGCTTTTTTCGCTGTCAAACTAAAACAAAGCTCTTCAAATGCGCTGCTATTCTTTGTCCACCAAAAAAATGGTCAGTACAGGGGACAGGGGAGATAGGATGATCTCTTACTCTAACTGCAGTGGAATCTTATTAAACTTTCAGAGAGTGAACATATTACAAAGTTTCCGTAGTGCACACTTGAGATCATTGGTTTAATAGAGCTTTTAAAAAAGCACCATTTCTGAAAGCTCTTAAATAAAATCTAAAGAAAAGTGCACCATGGTTTATATTAACGTGCAAGTAGTAACTCTAAATAATGCGAAAGGATGGTTTGCAACAACAATTCGTGTTTAAGTGTAGAATAAGTCAGTGGTTGAGTTTTTAATTTCAGTAGGCGTTTAGGCAGTAAAACCTCCAACTGTCACCATTTAGACAAATGAAGCTGTCTATAAGCCTTTAACTGACAATTTTTGTTCGGCAGGCATAGTTGGTTCGGAACAATTAAGACTCAATTTTACCAACATTTAAGAGAATTTACTAAAAACTCCAAAAGAAGATTTTAATTCACATATCATTTACAGAAGTTTGTGTGCAAACTCACTTAATTTCAAGAGCCGCATATTCATGCCAGAACGCGGAACACTCATTCTTGAAAATAATTATTAATTTTTTAAGAAAATCGCACTCCAGACATTACCATTTCACAAAAAGTATTGCAAATTGTCTTTGCATCCACAAAACAAAGCATCTCCGAGTCTCCATTGAAGGAAAATGCGATGCCAAGATAATTGTTTGAGTGCATTTCTAAGGAATCTTCGTTTGCATTTGAAAAACATTCACACTCAAATGCTGCAAACGTCAGCTCAAGTGGTCGGTCGTTTTGTACAAAATGTATTTTTCCATTAGAGCATCGTCTATCTACCTTAGCTCCTTAACTGTTTGTGCTTTGAGATACAGATTCACGAGTACCATAATAGAGCTACGCATCGCTTTGCATTTAAGGAGTAAGAAATGCTTGGGTAACCGAACGGATGTGAGATAATATTTTGTATAAGTGAAATATGAATGCTGCAAGTGCTAAGACTTGCGCCATAAGCCTTGAACCACCAACACAAACTAAGGGGAGATAGATTTATCAATAAACGATTTTTCTTCTTGCCACTGCCCATTCTCGACGGTTCGTCATATTAAAAGTTTTCCATGCCCCATAGTCAACTTAGCAAACAAATCGTCTTTTGATGGCAAAACGAGTGTTTTTACTTTGAAGAGATGTTAAGTAAGATGTAGACATCTTTAGGTTTTGAGTATAATTACACTCATTTCAACTTAACATTTGTCATTTTTATTTATCAGGAAATTATAAAGATTTTCTTCATAATAGAATTCAAGTAATGTAATTTTGTAATTATATAATTAATAGTAGGGGCCCTAGATGGCTGCCTTGTGGTACACTAAAATGAATTTACAAATTATTATTAGAACGTCATTAAAAAAAAACTTGAACATATATTTGCCATAGAAGACAAAACTTCATTAAATATTTTCATCAAAGATTTTACAAATTAATTTCTAAAAAAAATACTCTAATTAAGAGGCGAACAGAAAGAAACTCCTTGTTTTTTTAATACAAGATTCAAGACAAAATTAATATATTTTTTTTAAAAAAACCAGTCCTACACCCGCATAGAAGAATAAATAACTAAATAATTTGTTGATGAATAATTCCAGCTGATGTTCGGGCTATGTTTATCAAAACACCCACCAATGTATTCAAATTATTTACCAAAAAAAGGTTCTATCGTGTCATTAGACGTCATGTTAATTATTCTGTAGTGTACAGAAAAAAAATACATATTTTTTGCAAACAATTATTAAAGATTCAACTAATATCCTGGTATAAGAAGTAGCGATGGAAGCTGAGGCGATATAAACGTGATTCGCATCAGGTTGTTTTTTTTTTGTTGTTGTTGTCAGTGATTTGACTTGACTTGACTTTATCACAATTGATGAATTCTAGAATTGTTTTTAATAAAAAAGAAACTTACACATTACTACTATACAATTAAATTGTTTTTTTTTTTTGTGAGATTGAATCTTTTCTTCTTCCTTCATAATAATATATTTGTCCGTAAGACATATTACCTACTTAGAAGGCAACTGGATGTTTCACGACACTAATTAAAAGAATAAAAAAGATTATATAGATCGTAAATTAGATGACTATTTTCCCATTTAAACCCACAAACACTATACTCTGTTCAATTTATATTTTTAGTATAGGGAAGATAGGATATTTGCCTTTCACCCTTACTATTACGGATTTTAATAAGCGATCTCCATTTCAAAGCTCTCATATGGTTGCTGTAGTGAGCTTTTTAAAATATATGCTCAGAAAAAGCTCTAAACTTCAATTCTAAAAACTCTATAGTAAAATCCAAAGAAAAATGTATTTAGCTAGTATTAGACGGTCCTTGTAAATGTGTCATTGCCGTGCAACTGTGACGTCACAACAACAAGGCTAGTTACAGTGACTATCACACGAATGACACATGTCTGTCATTGTTGTCCCAAAATACAATGAACGTCAAAGTGTGTGATCTTTGTGTCTCGGTGTCACGGCAATGACATGCAAAACAATGACGATCACACGACGTGACAACTCCCAAACAGCTTATCGTTGGGGGTGAGCCTAAACTGCAATGACAGTTATCATTTTAAGCAGTGACGATCACACGGCGTCACTTAAATGAGTTATTGTGTCTTGGTTGTTTTGGTTAGATATAGACATGAGTTTCTGAAGTGTTTAAATTACCTAAATTAAATTAAATAAAAAAATAAATAAATAATAATTTTTTTTTTTTTATAATTAACGCGCGCACAAGAGACTACTTGTTTCCCTTTTAATGGAACACACTGCGTGGGCATTAGGTAGATAGGGAGGGGAGAGATAGGAGATGTCGATTAACATTGGTTTTGAATTTTTGCAGATCAAAATGGCAAGGGAAAATCTCGCCGGGTAAACTATTCCAAATTCGTGTCGTTCGGCTAAAAAAAGAATCCCTATATTTCCAATTACAGAGTTCAACGGCGGCGTTGGATTAAATTACAAACAATTTTTTTGATTTTACCATTGTATATAAAATCTATAGTACTACTATGAGACAGCTTCTAGTTTAGCGAGATACTGCCGTAATAGCGCTGCAGTAGTTCTTAATATGCATTTGTATGGGTTTTGGAGAGTAGAAAGAAATATAGTGATGAAAGAGTAGGTTGTATGTTATATTTTCAGAAACGTATGAGTTAGAATGATTACAAGCAAGTACGAGTGAAAGGTTCAAAAAGTGACACTAGACCATATGGTATGGCAGAGTAAGGGAAACAAAAATTAATAGATTTCCCTTTGATTTTTCGTAAACAAACCAAGATTGTGCGTCTTCAATTATTTTTTGGATTTTGCATTTTTCAAGAAATTTTGTTATTTCTGTATTTTCTGTATTTCTTATACCGAAATCAATTACCAATGTTGCCATACTCGGATTTGACTGCTTAAAGTTTTATTGTATATTAATCAATTTCGAACGTAATAAAAAAATTCATTTTTTTTATTTAAACGTAAGTAGGTTCCTCTTAACATTTCTATTGAAGGAAAGAAAAGCTAATGTTTATTCAAAACGGAATTTTACTGCTTACGATCGCACATAAGTACGGTCCATGTTTCCGTGATTTTTTTTTCAAAAAAAAAAAAAAAATAAAAACACCGAGAATAATATTTTATTTTTCAAATTTCTATTTTACGATTCGAAAAATAATACTCAAAAGCAATAACATATGTACAAAAATCTGCAAAAAATGTGTTTTATTTGTAAAATAAGTAACTAGGTAGATACTTCAAACTCAAGTAAAATTTTTGCAGACTAAAAAAAATTGATATAATCAAACATGGAAACCATTCAAAATTGTACAAAAAAACCAAACCAATAATCATATTTCAGCAAAAAATCGTTAAAACGGCAAATTTCATTCTGTTGCCGTATCTATGAAAAACCCACCCAAAAACAGTGTATTTTCAAGGCAGAAATGAAAACTCCTTACACCCCTGTCTTAAATTTCTATCTTTCATTATCTCATTATCAGTTATTCTAAAGAAAATGACAGCTAGCTGACTGCTAGCACTTTATATAGTACAACTTCCCTGTTCTGTATTTTTCTAACATTGCATATGTGTTGAATACATCTCCCCGACTAAAAGTCTACAATGCGAAATAGCAAGATAGCGAAACTAGATCGCGCTAGTTGAAACACCTATCTTGATAGTACTATAGATAATATATATATACTGGATAATAAGCCGGGATCATGCCTCAGAAAGTCCATCGATGGAACTTGATTATGTGTATCACTGTATCTTGTAAAATTAATGAGACGAGCAGAGAAATTTCAAGAGAGCTCCGGAGTAGAATGGCCAATAACAAACCAATTGTTTACTCTTCAGAGAAGACAAATTTGCTCGCCGCTCATTTCGCTGCCAGCTCCACGCTGCCTAACAGAAACGTTGCCCCTCCTGTACTTGAGAAGGTAAATTATTCCATGGGACATATTTTTTCCGCACTCAGTAGCAAGAGTTCTTAAAGATCTCGATATACACAAATCCGCTGACCCGGTATACCCCCGATTCTTCTGAAGAGGTGTTCTTCCACACTGGAATCTTTCCTAGAAGATGGAAAACAGCATTTGTCCAGCCTGTCCCTAAGAAAGGTGACCCATTCTCCCCCTCCTCCTACCGACGCATAGCACTGACATCCCTTCTTTCTAAGGTCATGGAAACGCTGATTAACCGTCAGCTTAAGGAATATCTCGAAGATCGAAAGCTTCTCCATGACCGTCAGTATGGCTTCCGCAGCAACCGTTCCACTGGTGATCTGATGGCATATCTCACCGAACAGTGGAACAAATCTTTACATCGCTTTGATGAAAGTAAAATTATTGCTCTTGATATCTCCAAGGCATTTGATAGAGTTTGGTATGAAACTCTCTTATCGAAAATGCGTGCTTTTGGGATCGATGATACTCTTGTTCGTTGGATTAGAAGCTATCAATACAAGTTGTATTGGACGGATACAAGTCTGATTCCGTACCGTGAAACATAGGGATAATTTGTTTGGCCGAACAACACGAATTTGGAATGGTTTACCCGGCGGGATTTTCCCTTGCCATTTTGACCTGCAAACATTCAAAACCAATGTTAATCGACACCTCCTATCTCTCCCCTCCCTTTCTTCCTAATGACCGCGCAGTGTGTTCAACATAAAAAGGGAAACAAATAGTCCCTTGTGCGCGCGTTAATTATAAAAAAAAAGTGAAATAGTTCAATCTATATAATTTCCGCCAACGATGAATGGTAGGACTCAATAAACACAATTGGTGATCAGTCTTTTCTCCTCATAGCCGGTGAGCAGACAGGTCATAATGGAATGTAGGTGGTTTAAATGTAGAATATTGCAAAAAACAATTTCAATGTAATCTTTGCAATCGCTTAATGCAAGTTGTTTTGGACGAAGTTAAGTCTGATATTCACAAAGAAATGTTGGTGTGCCTCAGGGCTCGGTTTTGTCTTCGATACTTTTTTATTATGTTTTTTAACCCATACATTGTTTGTTAGATTCAAAACTATGATGTTCAGTTGCAACGGCGGTGTATGGATATGACAGGTTTAATAAGTTCTAATCTGAACTTTTCTTTTTCTCGTTAAAGCGAAACGTACCCTCAATGCCACTATCCATGATTGGACTTACATCAAAGAAATAGAACACCTCTCAGTTCTCGGAATGTGCATTAGAGACTATACCTTCTATGGAATGACCATATAAATTCGACATCGCCAGAGATTGCTGCGAAGTGTCTAGGTTTCCTTCGAAGTTACAAACAATTGCTCAGCCCGTCTGGTCTAGTCTATAAAGCCAAAAAAACTTTTAAGTGTGGAAAATCATGTCTATTCCTTCTATTTAATCCAGCTTTAACCTGAAACATTAAAGTTAAAAAAACTAACAAAAAGTATTAGAATTTGTCAACCAAACTCTTATATTTTGTCCCATCACGCCTTCTATTTCACAAATGAAACACTAAAACTCAAATGTCATTGAACGGAGATTCAGAAAAAAAAACTTCATTCTTTTGTTTCGAAGTGAAAAAATTAACATAAAATTGTAGTTGATAAGCTGGAATGGACTGGACTTTAATTCCGATTGAATTCACCCACGGGTTAGTCATACTTGTTGTACTATATACAAAAGATATGTGTTTTGTTTTTGTGTCTTTTCGGACTGCTTTTAATTTGAGGTTGCAAAGAATTTCATTGCAGATACAGAGAACAGAGATATAGGTATATAGAGACTTTTTGCTCTGAACAGGAGCGAACTAAGTCATCCCATGGGCCTTGAAAGGGGCCCTTGAAACTATGTCACTTCAAAATGTATAGTTATTACTGTATATTTAGTGTTTCATTGTCGTGAACACACCTGTTTATACAATTTAAAAAAAAATCTTTTATATTTCTTACAAAATTAATTTAGAAATAAAATTGATTCGCCCTATGGATGGGACCCTTAGGAATCGAGAAATCTTCTACCGACTCTGGCTAAATTTGTCTGTAGTGCGCCTCTCAGCTGTTTTTTATTGGTGTCGTCAGCCACCCGTACGTTTTAATGAAATCGTCACAACAACACTTTTTTTGAGGTCAACGTTTTGTGAGATATCGCGCACTCTAATATCACAATAAAAGGCAACTCAGTGGCGCTACTGCCCGCGTTCAACATTATGTTCCTTCCATTTCCGTCGTCATAAGTGTTGTGGGTTCGTCATCTTGTCTATCCATTGTGGTGGCTTTTTGCTCCAAACGGCCCCCAGACAACTATAATTGCCCACAAGTGAAAAGCGCCACGAAATTAAATTGTTGACGGGTGTCTAAAGTTTATTTTACACTTTATTGAATGGTTCAATGGATCCAAAACAAAACGAACAGACATTGTATAGCAATGAATGAATTAATTGAGTTGGAACTTGTATGTGTGGTATGTTCGATGCGGTGGCCAACAAACTGTGTGGATCAATGGAAAATTACGCAACTATCGTTGAAGCAATTAATTTGAATAAGGCACTTTCAATTTAATGGGTGACCAATTATGGAACTTACATAAGTCAAGAATAGCGCACCCAGTACCTTCTCAAGGCCTTAAATATTGTTAACATGTGTTGTGGAGGAATTTTGTTTTGCTCTTAACTTTAAGGTAATAGTTCGATAGGAAAAATTTAGTAAACTCAAAATTGACACGACACAAGGTTGGGCTTGTAATTGTTCTTGGCTGCTTACTATGTCACGGAAATCTTTGGCAGGATCAAGTTGTATGTAGGAACGATTTCTATAAAATGTTTCGAAACCTAAATTTTTAAACGGTTTCTATTAAAAATAAAGAAAATATGCCTATCTTGTCTTAAATGATGGTTAATTTATGAAAAAAAAGTAAAATTTCAAAAACTGCAGGATCGATTTTGATAAAATGCTTCGTACATTAATCACGTTTGGCTGGGAGCTCTCCATCAAGGGGACCTACAGATATCGCATTATAACATAGTTATACATCCTTTTTGGCTATATCGAACTATCTCTTTCTCCGGAGTTGGTGTACAAGGTTTGTCTCTTTACAAGTCCCCATGTAAATCGCTGTTTCGTATGTACTATGGAGCATTAACGATTGCTCTTAGGGCTTTGGTTTGATATGATTATAGTGTTTGTCTATAGCTTTAGCTTGGTGTGGAACAACCCAATTCAATTCAATTCAATTCAATTCAAAAATTATTTTATTTCATATAATAAATAAATATTTTGGTTTCCATTCATCACATGACATGGCATACGCCGTCTGCCAGTTGGCAAATAATATTTTATACAATATAATTAAGTGTTTCAAATTTATTTTAAAAAAGTTCATTAATAATTCGTTTTCTGTAGCTTTTTTTGTAACTCTTTCCAATGCTACTTCTTCTGGTTTCCAAAAGTATCGGACATCTGCCCAGAAAGTGAAATACGTCCTCTTTCTTTCTAAGGTTACATAGCTCACACGTTTCTTGTAAATCGCGGTAAGTAGTTCAGGGGGAGTAACTCTCCTTCTTTTAAAATGAGTGACATGAGATCGGTTGAGTACTCCGCCCTGAAGTAGTTGTTAGTTGACAAGTTGTAGTTCCGTTGCGCATATATGCTCCTATGAGACGAGCTTCTGGCTTTCCCAATATAATTTTCTCGTTTTCTTTCGTCTACCAAACTAATCAGGCGATAGAGTTCGCTTTTCCACGTGTCCATCCTATCATCTTGTAGTGAAAGTGAAAGTCCATAGTACTGGGATAAATTTATCCAGGACTCAAACCATGATATTTTCTTTCGGATTACAAGCATTGTTTTTCTTTTCTTTGGTAATCGACTGTCGTCCATCTCCGTTGTTCTAAATACGTAGTCAATCTGCATTTTAAGTGTTGATATGAATAAAGGAGAAAGGCCTGTCTCCAGCATAAGGATGTGGTTAGCCGTACTGTTTGGTAACCTCAACGTTCGTTTTAGGAAGAATCTCAAGAGTTGTTCCACTTCTTCAAACTGCTTATGACCCCAACCTGATCGCTTTCACTGTTGTTTTAAAAATGCGATATTTGGTTTCGTATTCAACATCTTTGCATTGCATCACACTTCTCCAAGTTGCATTTAGGGCACTTTTGGATTTCGCTAGTTTATCTACCATATGGTTTTTAAGGTTCAAACTCCTGGAGACCCTTACACCGAGATAACTATATTCTTTAACAACCTTGATACTTTCCTCTCCGAACTTCCACGTTTCATTGCGACAGTTGCGACCTCCACTGTTGCGGAAGATCATTATTTTTGACTTTGCGCGAGATTTACCTGGAGCCTCCATTCCTTGCAGTATTTGAACAATCTATTTATCATCAAATGGATACTACCAGGCGACTCGGCCAGGACAACGATGTCATCAGCGAACATTAGTACTTTGATTAAAAGATCATCTGGAACCCGTGCTCCCCCTTGCAAAACCTCTTCTATGTCATCGATAAACAGGGCGAACAGAAGAAGACTTAAGCTGCAACCTTGTCTTAGTCCTATTTCAATTCGAAATTGCTCCGACATTTTGAATAATTCTCCCGAAAGCCAGCTTGAGACTCACTCAACAAGTTGTTACACTGAACCCATTTATAAAGCCGTTTTGAAAGAAGTTTAGCCAGAATTTTCATTGAAGAATTCAGCAAGGATATGCCCCTGTAGTTAGCCGGGACTCTGTTGTCACCCTTTTTGAAAATAGGACAGGTAATAGCCTCTCTAAAGCAATCTGGTATACAGATGCTATCAAATGCTTGGTTTAAAGCTTTGGTTAGACTTTCTAGGAACAGGAAAGTACTGAACTTATAGAATTCTTGGGGTATTCCATTCGATCCCGGAGACTTATTACTTTGTAGCTCATTTAAGACAGTTTGTACCTGTAAGCAAGAAAATGGGAAAAAGTTGTATTCCGTATGTCGGTATAGTTTTAAGCACTTGCTTGTAAATAAGCAGTTTGTTATAGTCTCTTAAATTGGAGTATTTTCCAATAATCCAATTTAATTCTCGTAATTTAATATTAGGTTTAGCATCAAGATCATGCCACAATATTTTTACTTTCTATCAGTAGCAACCGGTATTTGTACCGAGTAAACAAAGATGGGCGAACTGTTAACATTCTTGTTAGTAAACATGTACTGATTTGGATTTGTTTTTTTTTTTTTTAGAACAATGCACGTTTGTTATTTTATTAAGAGGTTTCTGTGGCTTTTCGGTTGCTCTTTCGATTAAGCTTTATGATGCAAGTATGGCCGTATCAAAATGTCTGTCTTTCTGTCTGTCAGTGTGTATAACGAGATGCAGCCTAAACGGCTTAAGCGATTATCTTCAAATTTGGTGTGTGTGATTCTTTTAGCATTCCTCAGAGGGGAAATTGAAATTTATTTATTTTTTAATTTTTAGCTTTCTCATTAACGGCTCTTTGATTTCTGTCAAATTTTATATTTGAGAAGATCTAGATAGCCAAATTAATTCTGCATATCAACATTTTTAATAACTTTTTTTATAAATAAAATTAATTTTTGAACATTTTTTTTTTGAAAAATTAATATTTTAAAAACTAATCAAAAAAAATTATTTTAAATTATATAATCACATGTATATTAATAAACTCTAAAAAACTGCATACATAAATTTCAAAATAAGTTTTTTTTTTCAAAAAAACTAAAAATAAAAAACAAGATTTTATCAAAACCGGTCCTACAATTTTCGAAATACATTTCTCATAAATTCTTTGTTATTTAATATGGTGATGGCGTACTTAATTTTTACTAAAAACCATTAAGTATTGTGGTTTTGATACTTTTTATAAGTTCAAACTGTGTTATTTTCTATGTAAATGTTACTTCTTTCTGTAGACCTTGCTTTCTAATGTAATTAGGCACATAAGAGCAAGTTCGTGCGACCCAGTCGTGCCCATCATACCACGATCATAGAGAAACATATTTGAGTTACTGGCAAAATTCTGTCCGTTCCTCTGTCTGTCTGTCTGTCTCTCTGTCTGTGCGGATGTATTTTGGACTGCAGCCTAAACGGTTGGGCCAATCGTCTTAAAATTTTTAACTTAAGGTTATTTGGACATTCTGCAGAGGAATTTTTTCAATTTTTGTTTAGCTCAAAAATGAACGGTACCTGTCATATAACCGTTATGTAAAAGCTTATTTTTCTCGAAAACGGCTCCAAGATTTTTTATGAAAAATGTGTACTACTGTAGGTAAGCATTGTATTTTGGTGAACAAAAAATTAATATGGTGGGCTAAAAACGGTACCCCATTGGACCGTTTTTATTTTCTTTGACTTTCTCGGAAACTAGTGATCCGATTACTATCAAAATTGATATTCAAGAAGATGTAGTTAGTCTAAGTAGTTTCAAATTAATTTTTTTTCGAAAGCTTTTTTTTTGTATTTATAATAATTTAATTTTTTTTTTTTGAAAAATCAATATTTTGAAAACGGGTAAGTGATTTTTTTTAAATTTTTTTTTTAAATGTATGTTATTTTTGTGCTTAAGTTTGTATTCTTGAATTATTTTTTTTTAATTTTTTTAAAAAAATTCTTAAAAAAAGTTTTATTTAAAAACGGCTGGAAAAAAATTCACACTTTTTTACATTTCTTAAAGAAATAAAATGGCGTTTAAATTATTTCACCCAATACAATTCAACGTACTTTATTCGAACAATCAAAAGTCACAAAAATCGCTTTATTATTCACTTTAATTTTCTTAAATTTTATTCAACAATGTGACCGCACATATGAGCAAGTACGTGCGATCCAGTCGTCTAATTTATTTAACTTCGTTTGTTATTCTATCAACTTATTCTTGTTGAATGGTTACTTCTAAAATTAGCAATAAGCCGTTTTTCTTCTACAATTGGAATTAGGCGCTTGAGTAATAATTTCTCAAAGCAAGTAGAGATTACTGGTAATAACGATATTGGTCTGTGAGACTTCTTTTCATTAAGAGTTTTCTCAGGTTTTGGAACCATAATAAATTACTTTTGCTGCTCTGCCGTGACGTGGAACGTATGCAAGCCTACATCAAATAAAATTTGTTTCTAACAGATCGTGAAACGTTATGGGGAGTTAAAAGAAAATATTCGTTATGAAGTCAGCACACGAGGCTTCGTTTTGAACACTGTGTGCAACATGCAACTCATTGAAAGACATTTCGTTGACGTAATTTAAAAAAAATTAAATCCGCATTTTTAAATACTTTCAATAAAAGTTAGTTTTTTTTTTATTTTTTTTTTCATTAAATCTGCCACCAGACACCCTGTATAAGAATGAAGTAGCAATTCAATACGAACAAATTTTTTTTTTTGATGTCAAGGAACTGCTGGAAATTTTCCTTTAAGTTTATGTGAACATATACATAGTTATAGACAAACCCTTTCCATTAAAAAGCAATGAAAACCGACGAAATAACAAGAAAAACTGCAGTCTGGTACTTTTCCATTCGCCTGGGCAGTACAGTGGCACCACTTGCAACTTTTATCTGAATAAATAACAATTTGTCATTAGAAGTTTTAGGAGCATAAAATAAGATATGAGATTCTGTTAGGTGGCGGTATAGTTCACGGTAAAACTGGGCCTCAATTAATGAATCTGTTCAACAGAAAACGGTTAACTTGTTTGAATTCTTCAGTTAGATTTGTAGTGTCGCAAAATGTCTCAAGAACTAAAGTTGGGATCAAAGGCTTCCAATTTTAATTAAATAAAGGCTTATTTAATAGAAAATTCTTGTATTCCACAATCAAGGGCTGTTTACGATTAATTTCAGGAAATGGCTCTGTTAGCCGACCACAGCCGTTCGTGTTCATGTGATTTGACGCCATTAGATTAATTTTCTTGGAAATATGTAAAATCGCATGTCTACGTCGACAATCGACCAATTGGAAGCCAACATTCGACGCATTATTGCCGAAATACAGTCTGATTTACTGCGAATGGTGTCTTCTTTCATCGTAACGTTATTTTCAGAACTGGGACTAAAACTCCCACTTCACTCTAAAAGGCTGAAGCAATTGTGCGAAAATTAAGTAAAAATCCATAAAGAAATCCACAGGTGGTACCGTTCGCCTTTTTTTTTGTTTAATCTTTATTTAAAAAAAAACGTCGGCAATCTCCAGTTCTGTAAACGTAGGGATTTACATGCAAATCTTTTGAGGAAGTTTTAAGGTGTTAACGTGCCAGTAATCTCACTTTGGCATTTATCCTCCTTTTATCTTCTATTTTGCCTAAACTCTTGTTCAGTGTCAATTCATGATGAGTTTATTAATAACATCTTGAGTGTACGCCGATTGCAAAAAAAAATTGGTTCTCTGTAAAGTCGGTTTACGGACGATAATTTTACGTGATAACGTCATAAGAAAACGTTAGGCCGATCGTGCCTCTATCGCATGCTCTGCGCTCTCACTTGCACGCTCGGCTCAGGCGGAACGTGACATTGAGTTATGCTTTTTCATGCGTGCAGCCGGCGTTCATCGATTTAAAAGTCGTTATCACATCAATTGCGTTTTACGACAAGCGGGGGGGAATATTCTACACAGTCCCTGCCCAGAGAATTTCTTGAATATTTCATACTATACAAATCACAATCTCCTATATAAAAAACAATAAAAAAATAGAAAGATCTTAAAACTATAGATTTTTGCCACGAATTTTCACACTTCGATCCACTGTGCAACCTCGATGTATTACAACAGCACCAAAGACCAAACCAAATGACAGACACAAACAAATTCATTGGACTCATGCCGTCGTCGTCGGTCGTCGTCGTGTCCTCGTAAAAAGCCTTTTGCAATATAATGTTGCTACTTTCCCCTCTTTCTTGAGAGTCCATTGCCGCTGCCACTGCCATCCAGTTCTTTGGACAAGTTTTTATCGCTGCGCTGCTGGTCGGTGGCATGTGGCATGTAATGTAGCAATATAGCATGCCGATGTGGCAATCATGTAACCAGCTGTTTGGCTGTTGTCTTGGATACATGCAACAACACTTAATAATGTTATGACATCTGCGTGTGCTTGATGATCATGATGTTGACGGCGCGTCAGAAGTCCTATTTGGGTGTGGACTGTGGAGTTTTTAATCGATTGTTATTTTTTTTTTTTTTGTAAATTTTTAAAGGAAAATTAATGGAAATTTAAGAATAACAAAGAAATTTGCTTGGAACCAAAAAAAAAAAAAAACCTGAAATTTAATTCTTCTGTTTTCTTGTTTTTCTTTTGCTCCTGGAATTTCAGCCTTATCTAGGAAAGGTATTCGTGCAAAGGATTCTGACCAATGTCTTTCTTAAAATGGGAATTTCCTCGTTCAGTGGAAACAAAACCATCCTTGAGCATTTTTGATGAATGCCTTTTGGGGACCGGATGTCTTCTTTAAAAAAAAAAACAAATTGAATTTTATACATTTTATCTTATTGCAACTCCTCGCTTTCCTTACTTTTTTTTTTTTAATGAAGAACCGATTTAATATTTTGTTTTGAATCTCTACGTGTATGTATTTGTACTTAAAAATCGATGTGTGTTTGTGGACATGTTACCTAAGGACTGTTTTTGTAATATATGTACATATTTCATGCAAAAATCATTACTTTTCTCGATAGCCCTTGCAACGATTTTGATCAGTGGTCTGTCGCTCTGTTCCTTTCACAATTACAATCTTCTATCATTCTGTAGTCAGGGGCAAATATAATTTTTGGTGACAGACAAATAAGAACCCAACCACTTCGTTCGGCGTCTGATTTTCAACTCCTTTATATAAATGTTCAATCTTGGTTTGCTTAACATGCAAATATGTGATAGTTTAAGGGAAAAAAAAGAGAACAGAAGAAGAAAGAGAAAAAACTCACGATGTCACGATCGGCTTTACGATTGTTTTATATTCATACAAGTGTATGAACATGAAACAATTTGATTTTGCTTTGAAACATTCTTAGTACTTTTTTTTAAATCTATGCTCAAGTTTTGAGTTATCTTATTAAAAAACATTTTACAGCGTTGAATACATTTTTATTAAAGAAACTTTAAAGTAATTAAAAAAAAAACATAAACAAGTTATTTTAACGGTTTTAATTTTATTTCCAGAACTTTCAAAGGTAAGAAAAAATCGGCTTATAAAAAGAGCTCTTATGTTCATAAAGGTAAATAATTTTTCTATTCATGTTATTCTTTTTAATTTAATGTAACGCTTTTTTCTGCCATAAGATAATAAAAAGACTTTGCTGACAGTGTTTCAAACCATCGTATATATTAGGACTATAGAATATTTTCGGCGTTATATCTACAATAGAGTCTCGATTGATGGACCGCCGGGGCTTGTCCAAAGTGGTTGGCTTTTGAGCGAAGACGGCGTAGCCTTAGAAAAAAAAGAATCAAGTGATTTCTAGTCTCATGGAAACATTGATATAACGGGTTTTTCAATAAGAGCGCTACAAAAGTTTTTTTTAAATAAAACAAAAACGGTTTTGGATATCAATGAAATTCTTTATTCCTGTGAAAGTACGTTCGATGCCATTATGTGTGGAACTCGATTTCTTTTGCATGGCCACCACGGGCACGCTTGCAGAAGTCCAGACCCTGAACCCAATTTTCGACGGTATAAATCGGCCGATACTGCTGCAATTTCACGTTCGATATTCGTACGAAGTTCATCAATCGTCGCTGGCTTTTTGGCATAAACCATAGACTTGACGTAGCCCCACAGAAAATAGTCTAACGGCGTCAAATCACACGACCGAGGCGGCCAAGCGACTGGACCGTTTCGTGAGATAACACCTTCTCCAAACTTGGTTTCCAATAAATTGATTGTGACATTCGCTGTGTGGCTTGTGCCGCCGTCCTGTTGGAACCTTATCTCCTCCAAGTCCATATCATCCAATTGGGGCTAAAAATATTCGGTTATCATTGAACGGTAGCGATCCCCATTCACAGTGACGTGCCGGTCTTGATCATCACGGAAGAAGTACGGCCCAATGACGCCGCCGGCCCATAAACCACACCAAACACCATTGTTCGGGATGCAATGATGACTCATGGAGTACGTGTGGATTGTTGCCTGACCAATACCGCATATTTTGTTTATTCACGAAACCATTCAGAAATGAGCCTCATCGCTGAAGATGATTTTTCGATGAAAATCCGAATCATTTTCAAGTTGTTGCTCAGCCCAATTCACGAATATACGACGCTTCTGGTGGTCAAGTGGCTTCAGTTTTTGCGTCAATTTAATCTTGTAAGGATGTAGGCCAAGATCTTTTCGCAAAATTCGCCACAACGACTACACAGAGATGCCCAACGCTTAAGAACGACGTGTGAGAGACACATTTGGGCTTTCTGCAACTGAAGCCTCAGCGGCAGCAATATTCTCGACACTACGGGCACTTCTTTGTCTCACTGGCACGGGAACATTTTGTACTGTGCCTGTGGATTCAAATTTTTCCACTAGACGCTCAATTGTTGATCTGCTAGGACGATTATGGCGACCATAAATTGGACGTAGCGCTCTTAACGTTGAGGCCACTGACTCCGAATTTCGGTAGTAAATTTCAATAATTTCGACTCTTTGTTCGCTCGTATATCTTTCAATCATGAAATGGCAAACCTTACTGAAGAGAAATGTCAAAAGAGCGGCAAGAAATATGGCGGCGTTTGCTGTCCCTGTCGCTCTACTTTTGTCAATATCCCCTTAAAACATGGCACAATCAGGTTAGCCGGTCCCAATGAAAATTGTTGTGTAAATACTAAAGAGAATCAGCGAGTTTATCGGTCCCTGTTGCAGACCATTTTAATATCAAATATTGTCATAGAATTCACATTGCCACTCCATGACAACATCCATTGGTTTACTTGTGTCGCATCTGGTAAAGATAAAGACCTTTTAAACATACGGCGTCAAAAGTCTTTTTTCAAATCACCCAGGTTCGCACCCGTGGTGTGACTGTTATCCGGAATTATATTTATCCACCGTCGACTTGGAAAAACTCAATTGAGAACCTTCCTGATAATCGGAAGAAGACTTATCCGACCAGAAATTCGACAGATTGGAATTATACTTTCCCTTTTCCTTGCCTGTTGATCCACAGAATCAATCTTGAATGCAACAACAATTGATCTTTAAAAAACACCACTATTTTGGAACTCTGGTCTATTTTCAGCAAAAAAAATCGATTCTATACTCATCATGATATCGACCCATTCAATTAACAAGATGGTTTTCCGTGATTTCCATCATCATGCAGTCCCCGTGCAGTCCCTGAGGCACTGAAGTTTTGTTATTTGGCTCATTCTATTATAAGAGGTTTTGAGCCTATTGAGAATGTGGCCCAGAAGAAAAGTTGGACTTTTTTTTTACTAAACGCATATATTACGGATTTAGTCCCATTTATGTACACATTCACGTAAGGGCAAGCCACTTTATACATATTCAGTTACTTTTTAGAAGCAGGGTAGAGACATCAAGACCAGGGGAGGGACTTTCACGTAATAAAACAATTCATTAAAACTACTTTTATTAAACATTGGACTTAACTTTTATTGAGAGTATCATTTTATTTACTACAGCCTTTCTTTAAATTTAAAACTGGTTCGTTAAAATCCTTAACTCGATGACGAGAGTTAGAGTTGATTAGTAGTTTGAGTTTGGCCGCTGCCGCCTTACCGAGATTTAAAGCATTCCTGACGTGAAGATTCATTTTGAGTCTTTCATGAAGACGCACTCCGAGATATTTCAAGGATTGCCTTAAGGAGATTACGTTACCCTCAATTCGGAGATCAAGTTGGCGGCTCTCACGGACAGCAAGGAAGTACCTGAAGCATTTCGAAAGCAGATGAGCTCGCATTTATTATAGTTAAGCTCAATCCCCCACTTCTTGTAATAGGGAATCACTAAGTTCAAGTGCAATTTAACTTCGTTGAGGACCTCTTGTGGTCTCTGATGAGAGCTGAATAAAATAGTGTCATCGGCATACAGTATTGCTTCCGAGTTATTGTTGTGGATGGGGAAAGTCAAATAAATAAAGATTGAAAAGGAATGGGCCCAGGATAGATCCCTGGGGAACCCCCGAGAAGATTGGCATTGAAGCAGAAGTTCTCACAACTAAAAAAACAAATTCTTATAGCAGTGCCAACACTAAATAACCATATCGTCGGCTAAATGTGTAAAACTGCTAAGTCCACTTTTGGACGAAATCGAGATTTTGATGTAGTTTTTTAGAGAAAAAAATTCTTCAAAAATCACAAAAAATACGTAAGTCCAATCTAACTTGGTAATTGTAGAATCTCAATGCACGTATATCTGCTATATCCAAACCTTCAAGGAATAATAAGCGAAAATTGAAAAAGTCCTTGTCTAACCGTTAGTTTGATAGAGAAACAGTTAAGAAAGTTTTTCCAGAATTTTACAGGTCCTGTTGAGGGTTTTATCTTTAATTTGATTAACAAACTTAATTTTATTTATTTCAGGTACTTGTTTCAGATCTACTTTGTAGATGAATAAAAAAATCTAGTTTGTATTTGAATTCTTGAATTTGATATGCTTTGACTTTTAAATTATTTTATCATTCTTCGTTTAAATTTTGTGAATCAAGCGTCTTTTGAATGAATTTTTAGTTTTATTTCAAGCAGTTTCCCAGGTCTTTCCATTCTTATTCTTTTTGATTCGATCACGTGTGAAGTGGTTATTAAATAAAAAGTGTTTTTGAAACTATTTTTCCAAATAATTCAAAATAAACGATAAAGGTAAATAATTGTACAATTTGTACCACTTTAGAGTAATTCTACAGTGCATTTTTTCATAGCATTAAGATAATGTCGCGGGCAAGAAAAATACTTGAACTAGCTCTTGCAAGCCTCTCATCAGCGGATTCACTTAAAAATCCTACTCAACAAAATGATAAAGATGAAAATGGTCACATGGAACAAGAACATAACTCAAGTTTATTGGCGATTGGCAACATAGTGGACTCGCAAATGTTCACAACTGTGGATGATTTAATTTTATTGGATTTGACTGACATTCCCAATCCTTCAGACCAGACTTCCCACAATTTGCAAAATGATATTGGAGGTACAAGTTGCGAAAGAAGTCATGAAATTGTAGTATCCCCATTATATCGATTAGTCTCAATCGCATGCAAGATCACTCCCAGCACTTTCTTGCATACCATTCCCAAGACCATAAATTATGAAATATACCATAAAGAATTCAACTTCATTAACGTACGCTTACGCTCGCCGTCGCGTCGGCTAAACAAAGTATTCTTTTTATTAAACCAGCGTCAAATTTCACGCCGGCTTAACAAAAGTATTTTCATGCACTCACAGTCACAGTCCAGTGGAGATTCCCTTCAAGAATGCAATGTCAACAAAAGGAAAATCCATAGGCAGTGTGACGAATGAGGCGATGACAAAATCCCAATGCATTAGCAGTGGATGACAATCCCAATGCATTGGCAGTGGATGACAAAACTTATGAATATTATTTATAAGTGGGTTATTGCTGACCTATAGGGAAGTGATAGTACTGGTGCCAGTGCACTATTAATATGTCATCAATGACTGGCTATGGGAATTGTGAAACATAAAATAAGCAACTGCATGGGAATATTGAGATCACCGAATAAAATGCATGCGATCGATAATAAGTATTGGGGACTAATCGATATACAAGAATAGTATAAAAGGAGTGGTTGGAAAGGGTGTGGGCAGAGAGAATACTTTAAAGAGTCATAGAGTACAGTCGCAGCTATAAGCATTGAGACAGCGGACTGTTCTATGATTTTCTTTTAGTAACATATTTAATAAATCAATAAAATTCTTAACATCCATTCGGTGATACCGGTGGAAACATTGAAGAAAATTGTTTTATTATTTCATCTCTCCGGTTCCAACGCTCTTCCCTCGTAAGAGAAAGCACGGCGTTGTAATCGTCATAACAAAATTGAAAATGCTGACATAACTGACCTTTCCAATGAATTCAATAATCTTGAACAAAACGAGATAACTGATATTATTATCAGTGGTAAAAATATTGTTGGTAGGGGACTTGTTCCATATTCTCAACATTCGGATTCGATCTCGACAATGTCCACAGATTTACCCAAGAAAACTTTGACTCGAAAGAAAAGATCTTTGGTTAACAAAGAAACTTGGTTTTCGCAGAAAAATTTCAAGCTCAGAGAAACAGGGTTAAAATATTTGGGAAGACAAAGAAAAGACAACACAACATGGCAATACGACATTAAAAAACAACCACGTTCGATAAAAGAAAGATGTTCTTATAAAAATACGAGCAAAGGTAATTTGAAATGTAGTACTATTTCTGAAGCAGACAGAAAGTCTATGTTTGACCATTTTTGGAATTTAACGTGGGAAGAATAAAAACTCTTATCGACAGCACGGTCGCAGTAACATCTACGAGAAGACCAAGGAACCCAAAAGAACTAGATATTTCTAGAAGGTCTCAATCTATTCTATATTATTTAAGGTTGAATGATAATAATATACGCGTATGCCCTTTGCATAGGCAGAATGACAGTGATTATTTCCCGATTTATCGTAGAAAAAGTGCTTCCTACCATTGATCGGCAAAATGTAACAAACACGACAAAAATAATTTTTTTATAGCGACGGATGTACCTACCAAAATCGAAATGTCACCGTTTCCAACGCTCTTTCGAAGGTTGGACACACTCAAATGGAAGCAGACTCGATGCATTCAACAATCGAAAGACATTTAAGGGAGAAAAGTGTGAATGTTCCTGCAGAATATTATCGAATTTGCCAAGAAGCTAGAAAAAGTCCAAAAAAGTATGATGTTACATACCTCAACCACACCTTCTTCAAGAACTTTAAGGAGGTTGAATTTCTTAAGAGTATACGCCCAGGAAAAAAAGGGAGATCCAAAGGTAATTTAGAGTCTCAAATACTTATTTAAATTTTACTCATCTTGTGACTACATTATTAGGTTTTGGACAGTCGCGCTAATAAATATGACGCAGATGGCCTTGTTTATTATAAACTTCGATTTACAAATGAATGGGAGTTGCTGCCTCAGAGGCGTACACCTGGAGTGACGTCTCAAGCAGTGGAATCCCTGGTTCAACTTCATAACCAGCGGTTGAAGATAAAAAAAAAGAAAGTTCGAAGATTTACAAGCTTTAAAAAATATTTTGCCACATCTATTACGATAGTTTGTTTTAAATAAATGAATAAAACCAAAAGACAAAACAATACAAAATTCATTTATTGAAAATCTGCTAAGTCCACACATGCAATGAAATTTAAAGATGTTTCCTATGAGAAAATATGCTAAATCCAAAAAGTCTTGATAATATGAAGAACAAGCAAAAAATATATATTTTTCCTTTATGTAATGCCATGGGAGGGAAACATACAGAAACGGGATTTTGGATTTGTTAAAATCAATCCTTATTTAGGTTTTAAGTAGTTTTTTCGATCTCCTGTAAAATTCGTCAAAGTGGACTTAGCACTTTTACACATTAAGCCGACGATATACTTACAACTGTCAGTTTTGTCTCTTTAATAACCTTTTAATGTCATAACATAAATCATTATTTTTCTTTGCTGTTCTCTGTTCAGAATAATATTTCCAAAAATAACCTTAACCCTTTCAAAAAATAATTCTTATACATACATATGTATATGTATCTAACCGAAAAACCTTTATATATTTGAGCGTAAATAAATATACTAAAGTACATATACTATGTTTTTTTATTTCAATAATTTTTTTTTGTTCCTAATCGCAATGGCCTGCTTAATGTGACGACAAAATGTGCTTTTGCGGCTTTTTGTGTCGCCTTTGTTGAAGGATTCAACAAAAAGATAACAATTTTGTTGTATGTATGAAGCTTTTTCTCATTATTTTTACATAACAAGATTATTTTTTGTGTTCACAGCCAGAAGCTTTCTTTTGTTTGTTGTACCTTCCCGTACAACCCCCGTGCTGTGTAGACAGTTTTTACTTGCGATTATAGGGACTATAAGCCAAGTTATGCATTCGTAAAAAAAAAAAAAAAAATTCTAACAATCAAACATGATATTACGATGATAGAGAAGTCAAAAAAGTGGGTCCGGAAATTCCGTCCGTCTGTCTGTCTGTCTGTCTGTCCGTATCGATATCTACAGCCTAAACGGTTGGGCCGATTTGATTAAAACTTGGTATATAGTATTTTTAGAGTGCTCTACCCGACAGTTTTTGGAATTGGCATTCTAGCTCCAAAACTAACGGTACCTGCCATATAACTTTTATTAAAAAACTTATTTTTCTCGAAAACGGCTCCTACGATTTTGATTAAACTTTCAGAATGATGTTTTCTGTGCAAAATCTATCTTTTAATTTTAATGGATTTTTCAGAAAAAGTTTTATAACGGTACCTCCCATATGACCGGTTTTTTAAAATCAGACTTTCTCGTTAACTAATTGACGGATTTTGATGAAATTGTCAAAATATGTAGTGTTTTATGATTTAAATAATATTGCTTATCAAAATGTTCAAAAACATTTTTTTTTAAATTTTAATAATTTTTTTAAGAAAATATTTTGTTTTTTGAATATTTTGAAAACGGATCTATAGATTTTTTTTAAAATTTTTCTCCTAGTATAAACTATAGATTTCTTAAAATTGACATACTAAAAAAAATTTTAAAATATGTTTTCGAAAAGTTTTTCAAAAAAAACATTTTTTTGAAAAAACTGGTCGAACGATTTGGAAATGAAAAATTCATAAAATAGAAAACAGCAAAAGAAATAAGATGGCTTACAACATTTTTTTCCAAAAAACGTTATGAGTAGTGTTTTTTTGAATTCATAAATTTTTTTCCCCAACATTTTATTTCATATTGCTCGGCTAAGCCCTAGCCAAGCCATTAGTCAAATAAAAGAAAGTGACAACCTACATTACATACATACTTACGTATTTTAAAGTATTTTTCATCATCATAAAAGCACAGAATAAATAAGGAAGCCTTTGATAAACACACAAAACCAACTAACAAATAAAAAAAACTATTCGATTACTACTGAATGCAAAAATTTCAATCGAGAAAACAAAAGTTTACACCTTCCTATAAATAAACAAAACCACTGTGTTAACTTTTAATATTGTCTCTATACCAGTAGTTGGAACACGTATCTTAATTTTAGTACCTACCTTCCTTCCAACCTATAATAAGTACCTAAATCCTTTATAAATTCCATTGGTCCCATATTGGGACGTATAAAGGTCCCTTTACCTAGCATTATTGCCATACTGCTGATTCCGACGAATCTTTATGCCAGTTGTTCAAATTTTTCCATACCAAAATGAAAATTTAACTGAAAAAAGTCCTTTGTATCTTTCTATTAGCAAATTATATTATAAACAGTAAGCAGCAAGTGGAAAGATAATACTACACTAAAAAACTGCAAAAGCTAACAATCCTATATATTTATGTGTTTATCCCTTTGTCGTGACGCATGTTCGTTCGAGCTTCACCCCAAAACGATTCTAAGGAAGTTGCACGTCATACAAAAAATATTAAAATAAAATCTTTGTCAAAAAGACGCCTGCACTTAAAAAGGATTAGCACATAAGAGCAAGTACGTGCGACCCAGTCGTGCCTTTTTTTTTCTGTTCTGAATGTCAAGATAAAATAATGAATAAACATTATAATTGATGATGGTTATTCATACACAATGTCTGGCATATATAAATCTAAATAATATGTTGTGATTGTGACCCAGAAATAAATTGCGAAAACATTAAAACAAATACAAATGTGTGGCACGCACCGCGTGTAAATAAATCCGCAAACAAGTGATGTATAAACAAATGTCAACATAACGTTAGTTGATGTTATTAGGCGGGTTTCATTGGTGCTTATTTGGTTAGCTGGGCATAATTTGACAAATGAACAAAAACGAATTAATTGTTGTTGATAAACCGAAATCATTAATCACATAATTATTGAAATATGTATTGAAGCATAGATGGCGCTTGATTGTTTTGTACAAATGTTCTGCAATTTGTGGGCTCAAATGAATCGTTTGTTTTGTATGCCGAAAAAGAAACGAATATATTGACGTAAATATGTCCACCGGGATTAAACGTCAATTTTGCTGGGTTAAACGTCGTAAAATGATATTTTGAATTCAAAAAGTGCGTTGTAGTTTATAGCTAGCACAGCAATGCAAGGGCCCATTTAAAACTATACTGACTTTTATTTTTACCGCCGTTGAACCTCAGCTAATTCGCCGAAATCAGACGGATCAAAATTTTAATCTGCGTTACACGATTTGTTTAAAAAAATGTTTTCTAATTTAATTTAAAATCTTCGAAACTTATAGCTAATATTGGCGTTATCGTAGGGTGGTTTAGAAGACGAAGTTTAAGACAAGAAGTACTCAGGTTGAGATAAAAACGAAAATTTCTCCGCATTCGAAAGATGGGTTATAATGGGATATAAAAGACGAGGATTTCGTATATTTCGATGTAGAGTGGAGTATAATGCAGTCAAGAGTCGATGAATGAGGAGTAAGTAGGATGTTTTTCTTTGAGCTTCTACCGTATTCTTGTTGATTTAGGTGGTCTTGATATGGAGGTAGAATCAAAAGATATTTTCAAGGCAGAGTTTGAAAGGCAAATGGAAGGAAACTGCGCGGTGTTCATTGCTCTCGATTCTGGAAATGCGGATTTGTTGGTAAAGCGGACCACACGTTTTAAAGAGCTGCAAACAAATGTTATGTATTAGGATCAGGTTAGGATCGACATCGGAAAATTCTTTGGAGCGTTTTCTTATTAATCCGCGGAGAGGTGAATCATATTGTCTATGTGTGACAACATATGCCGAAGTCACAAAGTGCCTGAACGGGAGAAATGGATTGATTTTTGGAGATGATAGGAACCAGGAATATGTTATTGATTGGCACTTGAAAATTTTAGATTCCAAACAGTTTTGGAGCACCAGATACAACAATCGTCTTTTTGGATGTGGGAAGAGAGATCAGTTGAAGAAATGATCTTGTTAAATTTAGTATCATCTGCTCACATGGAACTTCAACAGTTTTTACTCTTCAGAGAAGGCAAACTTGCTCGCCGCCCATTTTGCTGCCAGCTCCACCCTGCCTCACAGCAACGTTGCCTCTTCTGTACTTGAGAATGTAAATTTTTCCATTGGACAGATTTTTTCCGCACTCGTACGGTAGCAAGAGTTCTCAAAGATCTCGATATACACAAATCAGCTGGCCCGGATGGTATACCCCCGATTCTTCTGAAGAGGTGTTCTTCAACACTGGCAAAGCCACTGCGTAAGCTTTTCCATCGCTCCTACTCTTCTGGAATCTTTCCTAGAAGATGGAAATCAGTATTTGTTCAGCCTGTACCTAAGAAAGGTGACCCATCCTCCCTTTCCTCCTACCGACCCATAACACTAACATCCCTTCTTTCTAAGGTCATGGAAACGCTGATTAACCGTCAGCTTAAGGAATATCTCGAAGATCGAAAGCCTCTCCATGACCGTCTGTATAGCTTCCGCAGCAACCGTTCCACTGGTGATCGGATGGCCTATCTCACCGAACAGTGGGACAAATCTTTACATCGCTTTGGTGAAAGTAAGATTATTGCTCTTGATATCTCAAAGGCATTTGATAGAGTTTGGCATGAAGCTCTCTTATCGAAAATGCCTGTTTTTTGGGATCGATGATACTCTTGTTCGTTGGATTAGAAGCTATCTTCTGGACCGTTCAATACAAGTTGTATTGGACGGATTCAAGTCTGATTCCCACTAAATAAATGCTAATGTGCCCCAGGGCTCTGGTCTGTTTCCGACTCTTTTCCTCATTCACCGTATGTCAAGCTCATTAAACTCCGATTTATACAGCATTGTCAAATGGGGTAAAAGGAATCGTGTGGAGTTTAATGCTTCGAAAACTCAATGCTGTCTTCTGTCGTTAAAGCTAACCATACCCCCAATGCCATGGTCCATGAATGGCACTTACATCGAAGAAACCGAAAAGCTCTCAGTACTCGGTATGTGTGTTAACGACGACCTCCGTTGGAACGACCATATATTTGAAATCGCTAAAAATGCTGCTAAGTGCTTAGGTTTTCTGTATCGGTGTAAGAAGTATTTTTCCCCATCTGATCTGGCTACAATTTATAAAGCGCTTATACGCCCTAAACTCGAGTATAAGTCCCACCTCTGGGCAGGTGCTTCGCAAACATCGCTTCACCTGCTTGATAGAATACAAAATCGAGCGTTAAGATAGGAAATAGAACTGCCGCTGAAACAATTGACCCTCTCTCCCCTCCCTATCTTCCTAATGCCCGCGCAGTGTGAAAGGGAAACGAATAGTCCCTTGTGCGTGCGTTAATTATATAAAAAAAAAAAATGACCATTTCAATGTTATTGATGGTAAGAATTAAAAAAAGGGTCCTAAGTACCTGCCTTGGGGGACAGAAAAAAAGGCAAATCAGAATATAAATTCGTTTTTTCAGAAGAAATTGATATGGATATCAAAAAAATAAAAACCGGATAATGCAAAAGCACATCAATGTTTATCTCACAACTTTAAATATTCTGTCACCCAGACAACATGGTTTTCGGTAAAAAAAACTTTTCTGAATGACTGTTCTCATTAACGTTGTCTATGCGATAGAAAGTAGTCAGGAAAGTTCATTACACGTGGTAGCAGCATGCAGTTTTGCAATTCATTGAGCTTCAAGTGAATCAGCTTTTTCTTCGAACTTGACAGTATCTTTAAAGACGAGTTTCTGAACGGAGGATGTGGAAGAAATCCTCTTGTTCTTTTTTTTTAATTTCTCCAATATTAATTGATTCAGTATACGCAACGTTTAGAAAAACCACTAGCCTACCTAGCAGTACCCCCTTAGTACAGAGGTTAGTGCATCGGACTGTAACCCTGAATGTCTTAGTTCAATTCGCAAAGTAATTGAAACCTGTCAAAAGGCCTCATTTACTTAACAAATGAACCTCTTCGATCTTCCAAAAACCGTCGTTGTCCTGTCAGCTAATAAATTCACTTCACTTGTAACCTTACATCTCTTCCATTAATAATTATCCAATTACCACTTCTGCACCATTATCTCCTCCTTTCAAGCGTCATTGGATGCCAAAAGTCATTTCGCAAATCTTCAAGCAACAAATCACTTTTCCAACAATTTATTTAAATTGCCAAGAAATTAACAACAACAAAAAAAATGAAAAAGGAAAATATAATAATTAAATAACAAGCCAACATCATCCGCCATGACACCGCATCGCATCGTCTCGTTATGGGACTTCAGATCCTTCTTTTAGCTTTAAAGGACATTTCTCTTCCAATCAGGTCAACCAAGAACCAACCAACCAACGCCATTCATTCTGGACAAAAATCGATAAGAGCCAGAGAATCATTTTATTTAATTTTATTTTTGAAAAATAAAACAAAAGAAAGCGTTGAATCCTTTTTCAAAACCAATTTACTAGAAGTTTATTCAGTTTCGCATCCAAAAGATCTAGGTTAATCCAGATAAATTATTATTTATGCGGGCTGAAGGCCGCACAAAGTTTGTGGCAAGTGTCAAAACAAAAACAATCCTTCATTGTGTCCTAAAGGATGAACAAAGAAAAAAAAAACGGAGATTGTTGTTCCGGCAAGACAGCCAAACTATATGAATTCTGATTTCGGGAGGAATTCCTGTGGGACTCTAGTTCCGCCTCTTTGTTTCAAGCAATTTGTTATCCTGACAAGTACCTAACAATGACATACGACCCTTCACCTAATTCCGACACATTAACAGAGCCAATACTATGAACTGACAGTTTTTTTTTTTTTTTATTCAAATCTCTGACACTTAGCTACTCCTGAGGAAGAATATTACTACTTCGTATGAAAATGTGTCAGAAAATCTTTTATTTTCCACTTAAATCCAGGCTTCAGAAGAACTCGTCTATCATTTGGGAAAGCGTTAAGCACTGTACGGGGCTGTCGATTGAAAGTATCCGCCTTCAAGGTTATTCGGGAACAATTTCATGTGACAGCACTTAATCAAGTGGTTTATCCTTGAATTTTTATCGGGGGGCGGAGCAGTGTTTCATTTCGTTTGTTGGAAAAACGACGAGTGCGACCATAATGTGGGTTAAATTTATACGTCATCATCGTTAAGGGTTCTTTTGTTTATTGTCAAATGAGGATTTTTTTTGACACGCGAACATGAAATGGCCTTGAATAAAATGCCGACATTAAAGGCGTATGAACACAAGCTGATTATCGACTTAATTACTTGAACAATTTATTCAGTTTTTTGGGGGAAATATTTGTGGAAGTTTTTACTGGGTGTTTCCAGGAAATTTTTTTTATTTTCCATTTACGTAGTTATATGATTGTTGGGAGTTTGAAGGCCCCAATTGACGAGATGAAGAACTGTTACGGCAGGGATAAAGTTCGAAAGTTTCACCAAAATGTGAAATGAAACTGTCAAAGGTTCAGAGCTTAAACTGAGACTTGCAAAGGGGATATCAAGGGAACATGGTAGCAGAATCGTAGTCGATGCTCAAGTCCGCTGTCAGGTAGAATGAATAATTCTATCTGGCCGAAATAGAACAACAGTTTCTCCCAATTGATCTTATCAAAGTCCAAGGCATGATTTTTCAAAAAGACCATTCAAAAGACGCCAGCGATATTGTTACAATTGGAGGAACACAGCGTGATGTCAGTAGCGCTTTTCTGTGTATTAAGATGGAAGATGGACTTAACAGTAAATGAAGATAATAGTATGAGCTTTCGTCTAGAAGAGACACCCAACATCGGCTTCTTGGACAAAAATTAACAGTAGAGAGCTATAACTTTAAGGTAATTAGGGATCTTGTCGACCTGAGTTGCACCATTAACTCAGATAACAATACCAGATTGAGATCAAACGAAGAATAACTCTTCCTTATCGCTGCTTGTTCGGGCTAAGAAGGCAACTGAGTAACAAAGCACTCTCTCGTGCAACTAAAGTGTCCCTCTCTAAAACCCTCATGATCTCAGTCCTGATGTATGGTGTGAAGACATGGAAATTATCAAAAGTGGATCGGAACTCTAAGTTGCTTCGAGAGAAAAAATAACGGGGTGACTTTTGCTCTACAGCGACATGTACCTAGCCAGAAGAGTAAAAGTCCAACATCTCAAAGGGCTGGGTCATATAGATGTCGATGGACAACAATGCTCAAGCATTGAAAACTTCGATTCAACCTCGAAGGTACGACGCAGTGAAGGAAGACCGAGACTAAGGTAGCACACGCAAGTGAAACAGGACCTTGGCCAATCAAAACTGAAGGTAGCAGGTAGGGACTAAGCTAGCTGGAAAAGCTTGTTAGCTGAGGCCTAAGTCCATTCCGAACTGTACTGTACCACTACCTAAGGTAGATAGTACATTTAGGTATTCTTTCAATCAAGCTGTATTACCCCTGCTCCGGAAGGCAGTGGTGCTTACTTTATAACCCAGAGGTCGTCAGTTCGAATCTCAGGCTGGGTAGCAAATCTTAGTGCAAGCTAGATGCGGTCCGTGGGTTTTAAGTAAGTAAATAGATATTTAGCCACCTAATTTTCGATCTACTGCGCCGAAAGAGGCAGCTTCTAGTTTAGCGAGATACTGCCGTAATAGCGCTGCAGTAGTTCTTAATATGCATTTGTATGGGTTTTGGAGAGTAGAAAGAAACGTATGAGTTAGAATGATTACAAGCATTTGCAGGAATAATGAATAATAAGTACGAGTGAAAGGTTCAAAAAGTGACACTAGACCATATGATATGGCAGAGTAAGTGAAACTAAAATAAATGGATTTCTCTGATTTTTCGTAAACAAACCAATTATTTTTTGGATTTTGCATTTTTCAAGAAATTTTGTTATATCTGTATTTTCTGTATTTCTTATACCGAAATCAATAACCAATGTTGCCATATTCGGATTTGACTGTTTAAAGTTTTAATGTTTAATTGTTCAATTTCGAACGCTAGTTAAATATAAAACTGGTGACGATTGGTACTATGTTGTGGGTACAATAGTATATTTCGTACTAGATTTTTAATACTTAGTACTAGAATTTAGTAATATAGTTGTTTTGGTACTATACTTAGTACTAGATTTAGTAATTAGTAGCAGGTTTAGTACTATATTTTGTAGTTAGTAGTATATTTATTACTATATTTAGTAGTTAGTAGTATATTGTGTACTAGATTTTTTGACATGATAAGTGAATATACTCTAAAGCAAAAACATAGTTACAAAGACATGCAAACAATGTGTTTTATTTGTAAAATAAGTAACTAGGTAGGTACTTCAACTCAAATTAAATTTTTGCAGACTAAAAAAATTGATATAATCAAACATGGTAACCATTCAAAGTTGTACAAAAAAACCAAACCAATAATAAAATTTCAGCAAAAATCGTTAAAACGGTAAATTTCATCCTGTTGCCGTATCTATAAAAAAACCCACCCAAAAACAGTGTATTTTCAAGGGAGAAATGAAAACTCCTCACACCCCTGTCTAAATTTCTATCTTCCATTCTCTCATTATCAGAATTTGACAAAGAAATAACACGAAAAAGGCTTGATAATTTGCTTCCCTCTTACTGCTAACACTTTATATACATCTTTCCCGTTCTGTCAATTTCTAACGTTGCTTATGTGTTGAATTCATCTCCCCGACTAAAAGTCTACACTGAGAAAAAGCGAGATAGCGACACTAGATGACGCTAGGTGAAACACCCATCTTGATAGTACTATAGATTCTATATACAATGCTGAAACGATATACTAAAAATAAATTCTGGGACGGAATCGGCTAACGCGATAGTCGATAATTGATAATCAAAATCGACAATTTTGCTACAAGTACATACCGTGGTGGACACAGAATTAGCACATATTTTCTTTTGTTTATTGAATTGCATAGAAACTCCATTTATACCTGTCTTAAAGTAACGGAATTTTGGGTTTGGTTTAACACTTGAGATTTGGAGAAAATAAATCCGTTACATTGATTAGATTTTTTAAATAAAAAATGAGGTTAAAAGAGAATAGTCGTGAATTATCATTTCTAGGCTTGGTCACATAATTAGCACAGTGCAAGTAAAGTGAATTTATTTAAATATTTTGTTTTATTTGAACTTTGAACTAGCAAGGAAAGTTTGTATTTGCTTACAAAATATATTGTTTTTATCAAAATGATACCGTAGACATGGGAAAAAGACCGCATTGTACAGCAGTTGAGAGAAATTTAATTATTAAAATGAGATCTCAAGGACAAAAAGTTTCAGATATAGCAAAACTAATATCTTGCTCTAGAAAGATGGTTTACAATGCGATTTCACATTTTGAAAAAATTGGAACCGCAAGAAACGTTGCGAGAGCTCCCCGTGGAAGGAAAACCACCATAAGAAAAGACCAATTGATACGCAGATCCTCGACAGTAGACCCTTTTAAGACTTCAAATCAAATTAAATATGAGGTTGAGTCCCAATATGGCATCTCTGTGTCTTCGAGAACAATAAGACGAAAGCTTAATGAAAGCCAACTAAGGGGCTGCATATCGCAAAAGAAACCGTTTGTTTCAAAAAAAAATTTTGAAGTGCAAAATGGAATTCGCTAAAGAACATCTTCGAAAACCCATGAGCTTTTGGAAAAAATGTGGTCTGGAGTGATGAGTGAATGTTATGGTGTGGGGAGCCTTTTCTTGGCACGGTATCGGACCAATTGTTAAAATATATACAAAAATGGACCAGCATGTGTACAAGGGCATCTTAGAAGACCACATGATTCCTTGCGCTGATGAGAATTTTCCACGCAAATGGTATTTTATGCACGACAACGATCCGAAACATACTTCGCGATTGGTAAAATCCTGACTTGGAAGCAATTTTGTTGAGGTTATGTAATGACCAGCTCAGTCTCCCGATCTCAACCCGATTGAGAATTTCTGGAACGACATTGGACGAATTGTCAATTGTCAAGCCGTGATAGCAAATAAAGGATTTCCGACCAAATATTAACTTTACCGTCAAAAAAAAAATATTTTTAGTTTAATATTTTTAAAATTGCATTTTTCTTGCTGTGTGCTAATTATATGACCAATGAATATGAGGACCTTTTTAAACTAATTATTTTATTGTTGTTTTTTTTTACAGAAATGGCTGATTTTCAATAAACTATTGATTCCCAAAAGAGAAAAACAGTGATTTTTTCTAAAAAATAAAATAAAATCAAATTTTTTATTTATTTTTTAGTGATACTGTTTTTCTCTTGAATTAAATGAGTTTCAATTAAGTTAAAAATGTGCTAAATAATGTAATTATGAAATCGACAATCGTTTTTTGCGTAGATAAGAAGTGACAGCAATTTAGGTATAATAAATGTTTTAAAAATCTAAATATTTCTTTTGAAAGTAAAGTTATTAATAGTAAAAAATGTTTACATCAATTGCAATTTTTCAAACCGCGTGGAGAGTGAGAAGTAAAAACATTTATGAAAAAGGTCCATCTACCTGAACCTATGCACAAATCTTTTTTTATGATTATCTTTGAGAATATTTCTTATTCATTATACATATTTAAGATTACAAAATAACTCGTTTGACAAAAAGAACCCTTCATATGTGTGTCATGTTTTGCAGCTGCTCGATTTACCACCTGACTAAGATCAACTCCTATTCCACCTTTTCTACAAATGGCTTTTCTGTTCAAAACTTGAGGCACCGTTGTAGGATTTGGCAACCTCCGTGTGTTTTTCCTTAAGTTCGGGAAGAATGCCATTTTGTTGCTTTGTGGAATGCCGAATGAGACCTGAAAAAAAACAAAATTATTTTTTATTTTTTAATATTTCTGAGATGTGGGTACGTACATACATATATACTTACATTTCTTGTAAACTAATCAAACAACAACAAACTTTTATTAGACTATAAACGAAAATAACATTTCAAATATGACATTTAATTCTTGACAAAATTACAAGTGACGCCAAGAAACAAACAGTTTTTTGCCGATCGATTTACACAGAGCAAGGAATAGTTGATAATCAAAAACGACAGTCAAAATAGCGACAGTAAACTATCACCTTAGACGATTCCACCCCTCAAAAAGATTACTTTGAAATCAATCAATTTATAATTAATATGTTTGAAATGTATGTTGCATTTAAAAAAAATTAACGTATGCGAAACAAATAAAACTCACGGATATTAAATAATATGTTTTCTTTAATAAGTACTTTTTTCTTTAAATGAAATCTTTTCTTAAAAATAACCTCTGCTACTGAAGTACAATTTGGGTTGGTGGTGGTTTGACGACTAATTTACAACTAACTGCTCAAGCGTCAAGCAATAGGCAAGCACACAGGATTGATTCAGTTTTTCCCCCTTTTTTTTGTTTCGTTCGATCGTGTGTGTGAAAGTAGTCTGATCGTTTTCTGTGTTACATCGTTGTATCTGTGTTGTTTCGTTCGTTTGGCTAGTCACGTACGCCGTAATGCACTTCTCGCCGTTATTTTTATTTCGTTCGCTCGTTTGTTTCTGCCTGTAGCATGCAGCATTAAGCATGAAATGCTTAATATAAATACATTCAAACAATTGTTACAAACGGTAAATTTTAGGTCGAAATGAAATACAACTTGGTGGGCGCCTATCTCAATAGTTTGATTTATATATACGTTATGTACTTAAAATTATTAAAAAAAAATCTTAAAATGTTAAACTATTAAAGATTTTCAAAAACATTTATTGAAAGTTCCGATTTCCAAAAAAAAATCCGCAAAATTGTTTTCAAGAAAACCCTATATATGTACATATCATCATTACTAGGACGACATTGAGATCCTAAAATAGCAATAAACTACTTAAATGGATTCCCCGCCACAAATTGATGGCCGCAAATAGGTCGTTTAAATGCAGCTTAGTCTGTAAATTACTTTAGGGACGGGACTAGAAGCATTTCCAATATTTTTTTTTCTGCAAAAGAACCTTGAACATATCCGCCACTCAGTGTCTGTGTCAGGCCTTGGCAACACATTTTCATTAAAGCTTTTATCCCAAAACAACAGTTCAACCTAACTGTCACTTCGTGATGGAAACATTTTCCCCACCAGCCTTGAAGAGTCGAAAGAACAAAAAACTAAGCCGCCTGTCAAAAAGGCTCCTCCCACAAAACATTTGGGCAATTCTTGGAAATTGATTTCGTGGTGAGAAAATGTGATTATAAGTCCTATAGAGACAAACACAAGGAATCATCGCTCCATCGCTACCATTCGAGAAGGACTATTTAATGAGCTTTTGGAACAAATAAACTGTTTAATTTCATTTCTCGTCCTGGCAATTGTTCTCTTCTCCACCTCAATGCCCGAGGCCATAATGCCGCTTTTGTCTTTGAAGCCTTGAAAAGCAGAGCGTAAGCCTTCGAATCGAAACTAATTTATTATGATTGCACACATTTCTGTGGGCCAATGTGGTATATGGCATTATATAACCATGCCTTTCGGTTGCCGGGCCATTCTCACAAAGCTCTCTCTCCTTGGGTCGGCTTCTATTTTATTACCATTCTGGATCACTGGTAGCTATGGTGTAGGGTCCTTCTTTTTTCTGCGGGGATTTTCATGTAATTTATTAAGTCGACGAATTTTATTAGGGTTTTCAGAGTTTCATAATCATAAAAGAAAAGAAAAGTGAGTTGTAAGTCCTTGGGGGATAAGAATGATTTAAATTTTGCGTTTTGTTTATGTTTTTGTGCCTGCCTGCGCCTGCGGTGCGAATCAGAAAGTATATTTCCATGGTTATGGTTTATGGCGCTGTTAGGTTGTTGATTAAGTGACTCTGACCTTGTCATGTATACTGGCCCTGTTTTTGGAACTTTAAACGTTTGGTGTGATTCAGAGAATGAGCTATTTAAATCCAGAATATTGCAGTTTAAAAGCTTTTTGTGAGAAATGACAAACATGTATCTGGTCCGCGATTTAGAAAAGTCGTAAATGCAAATAATTTGGGCATCGGGTCCGGCCCCAGAAGCTGTCTGAATAAGTTTTAAATTTAAACAAATTTCATGTGTAGTCTGTCTGGAAAAAGAATGGTAGATGTACAGTTATTTCAAGTTAGCCAACGTCTTGACTAGAGTATCAGAGTCTAGACACAAGAGAATCAGACTCTTATTTTGAGGAAAATCCTAGTGTATCCCTTTTGTTTCAAAAGGACGCTAGAACGGTATCTAATAGCTGCTTTTAGTGAAAATAGATATGAAGTTGACAGTCCTATTTCAATAAATAGCACTATAGTCAGGTTCTTCGTTCTCTTCCTTTTTACTTGCGATGTATATGGACTATAAGGCAAGTTCTGCATTTGTACAAAAAAAAAAACTATCAGACATGACATTACGATGATAGAGAAACATATTTGAGTTACTGTCAAAATTCTGTCCGTCTGTCTGTCTGTCCGTCTGTATGAATGATATTGATATTGAACTAAAGCCTAAACGGTTTGGCTTATCGTCTTCAAATTTGGAACATAACGTTATTTTGACATTCTACAGAGGACTTTTTAAATTTTTTTTAGCTCAAATATTAACGGTACCTGTCATATAACCGTTGAGTAAAGGCTTATTTTTCTCGGAAACGACTCCAAGAATTGTTATGAAAAAATCAGTGTACTATTGTAGGTGTAGGTTATGTTTTGGTGAAAACAAAAATCAAGATGGTGGGCTAAAAACGGTACCTCCCATAGAACCGTTTCTTACTTTTTCGAAAACTGGTGATCCGATTTCAATCAAAATTGATATTCTGGAAGATGTAGCCTAAGTAATTTTATTTTAAAATATTTAAAAAAAATATTTGTAATATTAATAATTTTCTTATTTTTTTCTTCAAAAAATCAATATTTTGAAAACGGACAGATGGATTTTTTACTTGCGATTATAGGCGCTATAATACAAGTTATGCATTCGTGCAGATTAAAAATTTTGAGATAACAATCAAACATGACATTGCGATGATAGAGAAACATATTTGATTTACTGTCAAAATTCTGTCCGTCTGTCTGTCTGTCTGTAGGGATGTATTTTGGACTGCAGCCTAAACGGTTGGGCCAATGGTCTTCAAATTTTGAAATAAAGATTCTTTTGACATTCTACAGAGGACTTTTTTTAATTTTTTTTTAGCTAAAAATTAACGGTACCTGTCATATAACCGTTATGTAAAAGCTTATTTTTCTCGAAAACGGCTCCAAGAATTTTTATAAAAAAAAATCAGTGTACTACTAAAAATTTAATATGGTGGGCTAAAAACGGTACCTCCCATAGGACCGGTTTTTTCTTCTTCGACTTTTTCGAAAACTGGTGATCCGATTACAATCAAAATTGATATTCAAGATGATTTAAGCAGCCTGAGTAATTTTGCATAATTTTTTTTTCGAAAACTTTTTTTGTATTTTTAATAATTTAAAAAAAAATTTTTTTTTGAAAAATCAATATTTTGAAAACGGGTAAGTGAATTTTTTTTTTAATTTTGTTTTTAAATGTACGTTATTTTTGTGCTTAAGTTTGTGCTCTTGAATTATTTTTTTCAATTTTTTAAAAAAAAGTTGTTAAAAAAAACCGTTTTATTTAAAAACGGCTCTAACGATTTTGAAAAAAAATTCACATTTTTTCACATTTTTTAAAGAAATAAAATGGCGTTTAAATTTTTCCGCTGAAAACTATTTTACGTACTTTTTTCAAACAATCAAAAGTCAAAAAAATCGAATATAATCTTTGAAGTTCCCTTAATATTTTTCAAATTTTATTCCAAGCTGTGACCGCACATAAGAGCAAGTACGTGCGATCCAGTCGTGCTAAATATTTTAATTTTGTTTTTTAATTTAAGTAAATTTTGTGTTTAAGTTTGCATTCTTGAATAATTTTTTTTTTAATTTTTAAAAAAAGTTGTGAAATAAAAATTGCACGATAAAAGGAAATAAAATGGCGTTTATATTTTTCCGTACTTTTTACGTACTTTTTTCAAACAATCAAATAATAATAATAATAATATTTGTTTAACTAAGTGTCTAAGTGCCTTTAAGAATTCAACATGACGTTGCACGACACTAGTTAGAAGAATTAGAAAGATAGGAAAGAATTTTTTTCGGCGCAGTAGATCGAGAATCAGGTGACTATTTTGTCACTTTAAACTCACGGGCGGCTCTAGCTTGCACTAATTTCTTCTCAACCTGAGTATCGAACTGACGACCTTTGGGTCGGAAGCAAACATCTTATCTACAGCACAAATGCCGCCCGCAAAAGTCAGAAAAATCGAATAAAAACTTTGAAGTTTCTTTAATATTGTTCAAATGTTATTCGAAGCTGTGACCGCACATAAGAGCAAGTACGTGCGATCCAGTCGTGCAATTTATTTCATATCGCAATTGGGTTTTGTTAAAGCTACATCTGTCAAATTCGTTGTTATATATTCAGTCTGTTTTGCCAAATCACCATGGACGGATAAAGCGTTCAACAACACGTGCAAATGATAAAATTGTCTTATCAAAATGGGTGTTCTGTTCGGACAACGTTCCGCGCGCTTTGCCCATTGTACGGTTACCATAATCGTCCTACCGAGAAGACTATTCGCAGTGTGGTGGATAAATTTGAGCCCACTGATTCAGTTAACAATCAATCAACACACGTTCGTCGACAAAACGCAAGATCTGCCAAAAACATCGCCGCCGTATGCGAGAGTATGCAGGAGAATCCGAGTCCTCGGCCTTTGGCAGACCACAACTTGGCGAATTGTGTATCTTTACTTTGGCTTGCCCCCGTACAAAATTCAACTGACCAAGGAGCTGAAGGTAAAGGACCATAGACAACGACGTGTATTCGCTGAATGGATTCTGGTCCAGTTGGCAACTGACTGATGAATAAAGTCATCAACAAACAAAATTATCGAATTTAGACGGTACCAATTCACATTAAATCGAAGAGCGGCCAATGCATACCGATAAAGTCACTGTTTGGTGTGAATTTTTGGCTTGGCCAGGTCATCAACGTCAACGGCGAGCGCTATAGGTCGGTTGATGATCACCAACTTCTCTTGGCCTGAATTGGATGATATGGACACCAACGACATCTGATTTTAACAGGACGGCGCCACGTGCCACACAGTTCATGCCACATTGGACATTCTGTACGAGCGATTTGTTGGCATGGTCATCTCACGTGGTGGTGATGTGAATTGGCCACCGAGATCGTGTGATTTGACCCAATTAGGCTTTTTCTTGTGAGGTTTTCTTGTTTTCTTAAGTCGCAGGTCTATGCGAATAGACCACGAACTACCATCGAAAAACGCCCCCTAAACTGAAAGCAAGGTTTAGCACGGCAGCTGTTCGTCCAACGCTTACATACGCATTACAATGTTGGAAAATGTACAAAACGTATGGGAGTTAATTGACAGCATCTGAAATGAAGATGCTTGGAATGACAACAAGCAGGAGTGACAAAGCGAGAAAGCCTCCACACAAAGAATACCATCTTTTGAACAAAATACTACGGTATATTAATAAATTATAAAAAAGCATACCAAGAAAAAACTGTGTCGAAACAAGCAAAAAAAAAACAATAAAAAACATAATTTTATCAAAATCAGTCCTACAATTTTCGAAATATTTTCTTCATAAATTCATTATTATTTAAGACTTGTAATGGCGTATTCCATTTTTACTAAAAACTAGTAAGTGTGGTTTTGACACTTTTTGTTACTTGTCATAGATCTTGCCTTCCAATGCGATTAGGCAAAAAACAAGTACGTGCGACCCTGTTGTTCCCACTTTTTACTTGCGATTATAGGTACTATAGTTCAAGTTATGGATTCGTGCAAAAAAAATTTGTTTTTCTAACAATCAAACATGGCATTACGATGATAGAGAAGACGAAAAAAGTGGGTCCGGAAATTCCGTCCGTCTGTCTATTTGTCTGTTCGTACCTCCACAGCCTAAACGGATGGGCCGATTTGCTTCAAACTTGGTATCTAGTATTTATTTGGTAGTATCTCGGGGGTGTTTTTCATTTTTGCTCTAGGTCGAAAAATAACGGTGCCTGCCATAGAATCAGGAATTAACAAAAAGTTTGATTTTTTCGAAAACGTTTGTAACGATTTTGATAAAACTTTCAGGGTGCTATTTTTTTTTACAACAATACATCTTTCAATTAGACTGAATTTTTCGAAATTTGTTCTATAACGGTACCTCTTTTTAAATGCAGTTTTATCGTAAACCATTATCCCGATTTCAATAAAATTTTGCACACATGAAGTCATTTATAATTCAAATAATATTATTTTCAAAAACTTTTTTTTCGATTTTTTTTAAATTTTCTAAAAAAAATGGTTTTCGAAATATTTTGAAAACGGGTTGATTGAATTTTTTAGTATAATTTTCCCAGATGAAAACTACAGATTTCCTTACATACTAGAAAAAAAAATTAAAATATTTTTTCAAAAAGTTAAAAAAAAAAACACTTAAAAAAAACTGGTCGAACGATTTTCAATTTTTTTTTCTTGGTAGACATTTAATTTTCAAATTTAATTTCTTATTTTTTCCCAGAAAACACTTACACAACTAATTAAAAAAATTAAAGAATTTTCGAAAAAGTAAAGGTTTTTTCAAGAGGGACGCTACAAAAATAGAGCGACAGGGACAGCAAACGACGCGACGCCATATTTCTTGCCGCTCTTTTGACATTTCTCTTCAGTAAGGTTTGCCATTACATGATGGAAAGATATACGAGCCAACAACGAGTCGAAGTTATTAAAACTTACTACCGAAATTTGGAGTCAGTTGCCTCAACGTTAAGAGCGCTACGTTCAATTTATGGTCGTCGAGAATATTGAGGCTTCAGTTGCAGAAAGACCAAATTTGTCTCTCATACGTCCTTCTCAAGCGTTGGGCATCTCTGTGACGTCGTTGTGGCGAATTTCGCGAAAAGATCTTGGCCTGCATCCTTACAAGATTAAATTGACGCAAGAACTGAAGCCGCTTGACCACCAGAAGCGTCGTATTTTCGTGAATTGGGCTGAGCAACAACTTGAAAATGATTCGGATTTTCATCGAAAAATCATCTTCAGCGATGAGGCTCATTTCTGGCTGAATGGCTTCGTCAATAAACAAAATATGCGGTATTGGTCAGGCAGCAATCCACACGTACTCCATGATTCATCATTGCATCCCGAAAAAATTACGGTTTGGTGTGGTTTATGGGCCGGCGGCGTCATTGGGCCGTACTTCTTCCGTTCGGATCAAGACCGGCACGTTACTGTGAATGGGGATCGCTACCGTTCAATGATAACCGAATATTTTTGGCCCCAATTGGATGATGATGGACTTGGAGGATATGTGGTTCCAACAGGACGGCGCCACAAGCCACACAGCGAATGTCACAATCAATTTATTGGAAACCAAGTTTGGAGAACGTGTTATCTCACGAAATGGTCCAGTCGCTTGGCCGCCTCGGTCGTGCGATTTGACGCAGTTAGACTATTTCCTGTGGGGCTACGTCAAGTCTATGATCTATGCCAACAAGCCAGCGACGATTGATGAACTTCGTACGAATATCGAACGTGAAATTGCAGCAGTATCGGCCGATTTAATCTTGAAAACCGTCGAAAATTGGGTTCAGGGTCTGGACTTCTGCAAGCGTGCCCGTGGTGGCCATGCAAAAGAAATCGAGTTCCATACATAATGGCATCGGAACGTACTTTCACAGGAATACAGAATTTCATTGATATCCAAAACCGTTTTTATTTTATTTAAAAAAAACTTTTGTAGCGCTCTTATTGAATAGAATTGATAGCAACTAAGGTTAAGTGTATTTTTATATATATAAAACCCATGGATTTATGAGTTCTGTCCCTTAATTTTTTAAATATGTCAAACACATCTTCGTAAGTCACAGTCATGTCATGGTGTTACGATTTTTGTATCTTTTTGTAGTTTGCTTAAAGCGAATATTTTTATTCTATTAAAAGTTTTTCCCGTAGTACTCGTCTCACAAGGAATGCTCATCAGTTCACCCTTGAGCCCAATTTTCGACGTACCACCGTAAAATATAGGGATTCTTTTTTTTTGCCGGACAACACGAATTCGGAATAGTTTACCCGGCGATATTTTCCCTTGCCATTTTGATTTGCAAGCATTAAAAACCAATGTTAATCGACCTGTCCTTCATGTCCCTATTATCTTAATGCTTGCGCAGTGTACTTACACACATTGAAATGGAATATATTATTGCCCCTCGTGCGAGCGTTAATTATAAAAAAAAATTAGAAGTTATTAAGGTCTTCCGGAAACTATCCCTTAATATTGTTTTCAAGTCGATTGTTAAGCACCCCAAATAAACTGTTTTAATAACTACCCAACTGGAAAAGACACGATTGAATGAATTATCAAAATATCTACCTTTTACCATCAAGACGAAGGTATACAAAGATTAATAGCACTAGATAATCACAAATCAATCTACTACAACTTCGACTATAAATATAGACAATCAATCTAATAGATAAACAGAAGAACGATATATATTTCTATGCATAAAATCAGATAGAAAGCATCAAAATCCAGACCCTTTTTTCTGGAGGTCTTTCTCTATTTAATTATAAATAATTCATGAAAACTAAAGGGAACATTTTATATTAAATTGCATTTTGGAGAAGATTTATCATGTGTAATGTTTGCTCAGCGATAATCGATTCAGATGGGGTTAACGTTGAGCTTCCTCTGTTGTTAGTATTCCTATCTTAGGGTGCTTCAATTCTATCAAAGATTAATTCATCAGGAAATCCTCTTGATAAAATTTCAATAAAGGTAAACAAAATATAAAAATTGCAGATAGAAACAAATTTTATTCACCCGCCTACCATTATCGTCAGCATAGATGTACAGTGCTGTGCAAAGTTTTATTAAGTTTTATATACATTTTTGAATTTCATATAGGAATCGATCTTAAAATAAGAATCTTTAGTTTAGAGTTTAGAAAAAGGTGTAGCTAAAAAAAAAATCACTAGATTTGATATATATATTATTTTAGATTTGTTTTATAGCAATATTATGCATTTCCAATAATTTTAAAAATAAGAAAAAGTCATTTTTGTTATTTTTTTTTTCTAAAAATTGGCCGGAAGGATTATTGCCTAAAAAAGTTTGTCCGACCACTATATTTGAAAAGAAGACTGTCTCACCTTTCTTTTGGTACCAATATCATCCATTTCCCGATGGCGTAGGTTTTCATAAAAAAAAGTAAACCTACTTAATTGTTGAGGATTGTGATCTCGATCAAATATGGTGGATCAAAGATAATGGATGGCGATGTTTGTTTTTCTATGGCGTTCATCAAATGCTCAAGATTGATGCCATGGATATCTTTGAAAATGTGATGTTACCCTGACCAGGAGCACACTTCTAAAAAAAGCTAAAGACTGGTTTCGTGTTAATTGGATAAAATTTTTTTCATTGTTCGGCACATTTCCCTGACCTAAATCCTATTAAATTTTTTGACAATTTCTACTATGTTTTTTGTATCAAAACTTTGGGTATTTATGTGTCAAACGTCAAATCCTGTACATTGGTTGCGAAACACCCAAAGGTATTTCTATCACCAATCACTGAACAAGTTATCATTTTTGAAAATAAAAACAGCAGCATCATTGGCTGTTAAGTACAGAGATTTGTTTTTCAGCCGTACAACTCGAATTAACTCTATTTTCCCATTCCATTGTGATTTTGAGAAGTTTAACACCAATGTGCATCGGCATCTTATTTTAAATCTCTTCTTTTTTTACCTAAGCTCGCGCTGCGTTTGCCGACATCAAAAGAGTAGCCCAAACCCTTAAGCTGGTGTCAGTTATAAAAGCAGCTATTTCTTTTGGTCTATGCTTTGACTTAAGTGACTTGCACAATAATTCTAAAATGTCCTATCTTAAAAAAATTACTCTTATATCATATATTACAGCAAGTGTACCTCAGGGATCGGTGCTAGGCCCTATTTTGTATACCATCTCCATCTACAAGTTCCCGTCGTTGAAATTATTAATTCCAGTATGTTTGGGTAAACTGTAATAAAGAGCCTTCCTTACAGCTTTCGAGAAAATTTTTTTTCCCATTCTACACTTATACACGATGCTTGATATGGTCTCCCATCTTCTCACAGGACTCTGAGGGTATCTCGCCTAAAACAATAGCTTTTCTCTTTACAGTTTTTCACTGTAGTACTAATTTTTTCAACTGTGACGTTGAAGTGGAGACAGACATTTTAAAAAAGGTTCTGGTACTGCAATATATATTCGTTCAACTACTAAATGTAAGCATGTTTTATCGTCCCCTCCAGATAGTGTAACTCAGTATTGCTTTGTTGAGATTGTAGGTCATAATAGGAAAATTCTGTTAGGAGTATACTACCGACCAAACAACCATATTGATATCTCCACCTTTTATTCGTTGCTTGAAAGCATTTCAATTAGTTATTTGGATGTTATTATTTGTGGTGATTTCAATTGCAATGTACTAAGTATAGAGAGTAGTGCATCTTTTTTGAACAATATGAAATCTCTCAACCTAAATCTTATCAACTCCGTAATACCAACTCATTTCATTGACACGAGTAGTACCTTGATTGATTTATTTTTTTACAACTCTAAGAGTGATGTTTTCTTCGACCAAGTGTTCGCTCCCTTATTTTCTTAACATGACCTTTTATTTGCTACTTTTAAGATCTCACTGTCCAAATCTCCTTAGCCAACTATTGTATACAGAGATTTTAAATCTATAAATACTGACCTATTGCAATATGATCTGGAAAGAGTCGATTGGCAAAGTTTGTACAATAATTCGTCATCTAATGAGCAAATAAACTTATTCAACGGGGTAATTCTTAACCTATTCAATAAATACGTTCCCATTAGAACTAAAATTAATAAAAACGCTGAAATACCTTGGTTCACCCGAGATATAGTTGAGTCCATTAACAGACGTGATTTAGCATCTAAAAGATGGAAGCGGTTTAGATTGCCTGAATTTCATAATAATTTCCGTATAATAAGAAATGTTGTAAATAACGGGTGATTTTTTAAGAGCTTGAAAACTTTTAAAAAAAAAAAAACGCATAAAATTTGCAAAATCTCATCGGTTCTTTATTTGAAACGTTAGATTGGTCCATGACATTTATTTTTTGAAGATAATTTCATTTAAATGTTGACCGCGGCTGCGTCTTAGATGGTCCATTCGGAAAGTCCAATTTTGGGCAACTTTTTCGAGCATTTCGGCCGGAATAGCCCGAATTTCTTCGGAAATGTTGTCTTCCAAAGCTGGAATAGTTGCTGGCTTATTTCTGTAGACTTTAGACTTGACGTAGCCCCACAAAAAATAATCTAAAGGCGTCAAATCGCATGATCTTGGTGGCCAACTTACCGGTCCATTTCTTGAGATGAATTGTTCTCCGAAGTTTTCCCTCAAAATGGCCATAGAATCGCGAGCTGTGTGGCATGTAGCGCCATCTTGTTGAAACCACATGTCAACCAAGTTCAGTTCTTCCATTTTTGGCAACAAAAAGTTTGTTAGCATCGAACGATAGCGATCGCCATTCACCGTAACGTTGCGTCCAACAGCATCTTTGAAAAAATACTGTCCAAACCGTGCATTTTTCGGGATGCATGGGCAGTTCTTGAACGGCTTCTGGTTGCTCTTCACTCCAAATGCGGCAATTTTGCTTATTTACGTAGCCATTCAACCAGAAATGAGCCTCATCGCTGAACAAAATTTGTCATTTTCGTCAATTTGTCACATTTCGAACCGAACACTGATTTTGGTAATAAAATTCAATGATTTGCAAGCGTTGCTCGTTAGTAAGTCTATTCATGATGAAATGTCAAAGCATACTGAGCATCTTTCTCTTTGACACCATGTCTGAAATCCCGCGTGATCTGTCAAATACTAATGCATGAAAATCCTAACCTCAAAAAAATCACCCGTTACAAAAATACGTAAAGCTAAACGTGCTAATTATGCGAACGTCCTAAATAGTGATTTACCGTCAAAATCCTTATGGAAAAATATTCGAAGTATTGGATATGGTAACCAAGTCGACTTTGATTTTAGGACCTAAATAACAAATTTGTGCAGCTTCCTCCTTCGGTGTCGTCATCGGTTAATGAAAATATAAATGACACCCTCTTTCCCGAGTGCTTAGAAAACTGCCAAAATTATACCTATCCCTAAATGTAAAGGAAGTTTGCATTCACCCCCAGAATTCCGACCCATTTCAATATTACCGTTTCTCTCTAAGGTCTTTGGAAAAATTATTCATTTGCAATTATCAACCTACCTGCAGTTTAATTCCTTACTCTGTAGACAGCAATCTGGTTTTCGAAAACAGCACAGTTGCACTTCTGCTTTGCTTAAAGTAACAGATGATTTGAGAATGTCAATGGATGAAGATAAAGTCTCATTTTTAGCCCTATTAGATTTTTCGAAAGCTTTTGATACAGTAAACCATTCAAAGCTTGTGTCAAAACTTCTGGCTCAATTTCACCTTCAGCCTTATTAATAAACAAACTCTTACCTTTCTGATAGAATTCAAGCAGTAAAAGCAGATAATAAACTCTCTCATTTCAATAATACATACATCGGTGTGCCACAAGGAACAATTTTGGGCCCTCTCTTATTCTCAATATTCATCAATGACCTTCCCAATTGTATTTCGTTTTCCTCTGTTCATTTGTACGCTGACGATGTTCAGATGTATTTCAGTTTCAAAAAGGATATGTATGAGGATGCCGCTTCTAAGTTCAACTTCGACCTTGAGAGAATTTTTGAGTGGTCAAAAAAAAAATGATCTCTGTCTGAATCCTAAGAAATCTAAATGATTACTTATATCTAAAAATGGATGACTTACCGATTATTAACCTTGGAAATGAATATATAGAATTTGTTGATAAAGCTAAAAACCTAGGTATTTGGTTTGATAATCATCTACGATGGGATCTTCATGTTCGTATTACTGTAGGAAAAATGTATGGATGTCTTCATAACCTATTTATGTCACAGTCTTATGTTCCTGTTAGTACTAAACTAATGTTTGTTGAATCACTTATTGTTCCCATTTTAACATTTGGTTCTGAAGTTTATATATACTGTAACGCAGAATCTAGAAGAAAACTTAATGTCGCATTTAATAATGTTACTCGTTATGTGTATGGTTTGAAGCGTCAGGATCATATTGCTGAGTACAAAACCAAGATCCTGGGTTTATGTTTTGATAAATTCTTAGATTACTGTGAGTTAAAATACCTACACAAGATCATTACATCTAGGAAACCAGAATATTTATATAATAAACTCACTTTTTCGAATTCATCTCGTACTTTGACAATAATAACGCCGCGTGCTAGATGCATTACGTCTGAGCGTCAATTTTTTGTTCATGCTACTCGCTTATGGAACTCTCTTCCTCTTGGCATAAAAAGACTCTGTTTTTCTGATCGTTTTAGTGTCTCTCTTTTTTCTTATTCGGCTGGCAACGATATGCGTTATGTTATTTATTTTCTTAAATTTAATTTATTTTGTTTAGTTTTATTCAAAACTTAATTTCATTATTTTTCATTTATTTTATTCATTTGATTTTAATTTATTATTTAAAATTTTCACTTTAATTTATAACTACTAAATTGATCAAGATCACATTTACGTTATTATAGGTGCATTATTGTAATCTTTGTAAATGTTTGTTAATTTTTCCGAATAAATATCAAATATCAAATAAGATCACTTTTTTACTTCACCAGCTTCACACACATTAAAAAAGGTCATTAGACTTTGAAATAGCCAAGACGTTACTAAGCAACTTCTCGATTATATGGATTTAGAACATCTTCATCACCAGTTCACAGCCTAAACTATTCATACTTCCAACAGTCCAACTCGCCACTCTTAGATTAGTATCGATCTGTTGCATTACCCCTAAATCTGATTACCTGTATCAATTCTGATCGGTCCAAGATCAGTACCATGCATAGCAATGGTATTAGCAATTACTTCCATATATTTTCTTCAAAAAATGAAAAAAAAAAGAATTTTTTTTCACACCACTGTATGTGGGGAGAATTCTCCTCGCACATGCCCTTAACTTTTTCTCACGCCATAGTACATATCTGAAACTTGCTATGTTCTTCTGAATACAAATTAAAACTTTTTAAACCCAAATGTTAATTTATGCAGCCGGAAGGTGAAGTGGACCTTTTACACAGATCGCCGACTTGCGTCGCTCGACGAAGCAATCTCGTTTGGTTAAATTGAAAACTTAATTACCACCGGACGGAGCACCGAAATGGCTTTGTCGCAGCCGAAAAGTGAAAGTTGTCGGCGTCCGTCTGGTTTCAATTCAGGTTTCCAGTTTTTCACCTCCTCAATGGTTTTCTGTTCAGGAATCCCAATTCTTTATATAAGAAACTGGGTTCGATGGTGGTAGCTTGGTTTGAAATTATTTCGATTAGTAGACTACTCTTGACTACTCTTTTCGACATTTTCCCTTCAATAATGTAAGTTTCCAGCATTGTCATCATCATCATCATCTTCATCTCCATTATCATTTGTTGTTGTTTGTGTTGACCTTTTTGTGTCTGTCAGTGTTCTTGTGTTCTTTGGATTGTTTTGTTGTGTTTTGTTGTTGGCACAGTCCCAGTGGCGCCACATCATCGTTGACTAAAATTTTTATTTGACAGTAAATTCCGCTAAGCTTGTGAATTATGTCAAAAACTGAAGCTGAAGACATGTGTGCGAGAGATTTTCTTGCTTCTAGAGTTGTGAATTTATTCTCTGGTGAAATCCAAGTGGAAAGGGAAAATCAATGAAGGATGTGTCGTTCTAAAAATCCACATTACAGAAGGAACTATAACTGGGTTAAAAGGAGTTGGGGTAATGGCACACCAAATGGGGTTTTATTTTTCTGGTGGATATGTATACAAGTTTGTAATCAAAACCGAAAAAAAAATGGAACTAGAATTCAAATTTGAAAACTGTAATTTAAATTCAAATGTGAACTTCTTTTGATGCTCTTTGATTAAGAGTTGGGAATATATTTTGATGGATGGTTTAGAATTAAAGAGTGTTTGTTGCTTTGGGAGGTTGACTTAAGTACTTTATTTTTGTAATGTTTTTGAGAGTCACAACAAATAGTTTGCTGATGAATATGTTATGGAAGGAAAGAAGTTTGTGTAATTTTAGAATATCATAGCATTTTCCTATATAATTTGTTCCGAAATAGTGGAAATGTTGTTTTTGTCACCATAAAAGCGTGATTACAAGCCAACTGTTCAAAGATTTTTTTTAAATTAAAAGGTTTACGTCCACCTCGTTTTGGTGAAAGTAAGATTATTGTTCTTGATATCTCCAAGGCATTTGATAGAGTTTGGCATGAAGCTCTCTTATCGAAAATGCGTGCTTTTGGGATTGGTGATACTCTTGTTCGTTGGATTAGAAGCTATCTTCTGGACCGTGCAATACAAGTTGTATTGGGCGTTGACAGGGCTCTGTCCTGTCTCCGACTCTTTTCCTCATTTTTATAAATGATCTTCTGTCTGTTACTTCTAATCCACTTAACTGTTTTGCTGACGACTCTACCCTCAGCTTTTCATATTCGTTCGATAAATCACGTCCTTCGCCTTCGGACGTACAAGTGCAACAGAACCGTATGTCAAACTCATTAAACTCCGATTTATACAGCATTGTAAAATGGGGTAATATGAATCGTGTGGAGTTTAATGCTTCGAAAACTCAATGCTGTCTTCTGTCGTTAAAGCTAAACATACCACCAATGTCCATGAATGGCATTTACATCGAAGAAACCGAAAAGCTCTCAGTACTCGGTATGTGTGTCAACGACGACCTCCGTTTGAACGACCATATATTTGAGATCGCTATGAATGCTGCTAAGTGCTTAGGTTTTCTGAATCGGTGTAAGAAGTATTTTTCCCCATCTGATCTGGCTACAATTTATAAAGCGTTTATACGCCCTAAACTCCCACCTCTGGGCAGGTGCTTCACAAACATCGCTTCACCTGCTTGATAGAATACAAAATCGAGCATTAAGATTGATAGGAAATAAAACTGCCGCTGAAACAATTGACCCTCTCGAACAGCGGCGCAATGTTTCATGTCTCTACTTATTTTACCGTTTCTTTCATACAAAAATGTTCACTCGAGGTAGCCAGCTGCATTCCTCCCCTTAAAAGTTTCTGACGTAATACTCGTCTTGCCAGGAATGCTCATCAGTTCACCCAATTTCGGACGTACCATGAAATATAGGGATTCTTTTTTTAGCCGAACAACACGAATTTGGAATAGTTTACCCGGCGAGATTTTCCCTTGCCATTTCGGTTTTCAAGCATTTAAAACCAATGTTAATCGACACCTTCTTTCCCACCCACCCTAATCATCTTATGCTCTCGCAGTGCGTTTTAACACTATAAGGGCAACAGACAAATCCTTTTTGCGCGCGCAAAACTGTCATATAACAGTTAACTAAAAGCTTATTTTTCTAGAAAACGGCTCCAATAATTTTTATGAGAAAAAATCAGTGTACTTTTGTAGATGTGGTACATATTTTGTTGAAAACAAAATTTAAGTTGGTGGGCTAAAAGTGATACCCCCATAGGGCCGTTTTTTTTCCTCGACTTTCTCGAGAACGCGTTACCCAATTACAATAAAATTTGAGATTCTAGAAGATGTACGTAGCCAAAGTAATTTAACATAACAACACTTTCCAATAATTTTTTTTTGAAAAATCAATGTTTTAAAAACGTTTTTTTTTTTAATTTTGTTCTTAATTGTACATTATATTTGTGCTTAAATTTGTATTTTTGAATTATTTTTTTTTTAAATTTTTTTAAAAAAACTTGTTAAATAAAAACCGTCGTGCAATTTTTTTTTATTGTTAGTTAAGGATTTCTTACACGTCGCAATCTTTGACGAGCCGTTTTTTTATGTAGTTGGTGTGATGGGTCTTCACTTTTGACAACATGTGTTTAAAAGTATTTAAATAAATTTTTTATATAAATCTTAATTTGGTTTTATAGAAATGAAAAAAATAAATTGCACGACTGGATCGCACGTACTTGCTCTTATGTGCGGTCACAGCTTGGAATAAAATTTGAAAAATATTAAGGGAACTTCAAAGATTATATTTGATTTTTCTGATTTTTGATTGTTTGAAAAAAGTTCGTAAAATAGTTTCAGCGGAAAAATTTAAACGCCATTTTATTTCTTTAAAAAAATGTGAAAAAGTGTGAATTTTTTTTCAAAATCGTTAGAACGTTTTTTAACAACTTTTTTTAAAAAAAATAAAAAAATAATTCAAGAATACAAACTTAAACAAAAAATAACGTACATTTAAAAACAAAATTAAAAAAAAAAATCACTTACCCGTTTTCAAAATATTGATTTAAAAAAAAAAATTAAAAAAATTATTAAAAATACAAAAAAAAAAGTTTTCGAAAAAAAATTTATGCAAAATTACTCAAGCTACCTACATCTTCTTAAATATCAATTTTGATTGTAATCGGATCACCAATTTTCGAAAAAAGTCGAAGAAAAAAAACCGGTCCTATGGGAGGTACCGTGGGTGGGCTAAAACCATATTAATTTTTTTTTTTTACCAAAATATAATGCATACCTACAGTAGTACACTGATTTTTTTATAAAAATTCTTTTTAGCCGTTTTCGAGAAAAATAAGCTTTTACATAACGGTTATATGACAAGTCCGTACAGACAGACAGACAGACAGAATTTTGCTAGTAACTCAAAACTGTTTCTCTATCATCATAATGTCATGTTTGATTGTTATCTCAAAATTTTTAATTTGCACGAATGCATAACTTGCATTAGTACCTATAATCGCAAGTAAAAAGTTACTTTTTCATTACATTTGTTGATATTTTTTAAGTCTAAGGAATTTTTGGCCACATTCACATCAAATTGATAGAAAATTAAAAAAAGAAATCTATCCCCCCATTTTCGAAAAAATATATTTTTGTTTAAATATAAACAAAATTCATACAAAATTTATTTAAAAAAAGTAAAATAAAAGGCAGATTTTTTAGTGTCTGTTGAAATTTTTTTTATAGGCACCCAGGCACTATAAGACTATAATACTCTGTCCAGTAACTTACGTTTCATTCTCATATCGTTTCACTTTTGACAGATACATGCATTTGCATTTACCATACAACTTTTTTTCAACACGAAAAATACTGGTCTTATAAATTATGATTATGAAGTTTCTTTTTCATTGTAATAAAAAAATAATTGTTTTATTCATAAGGCGCAGATTTTATGCAAGACCAATAATAGTTAAAACTGTATTCTTGTTAAAAAAATCATAACTATAAAATAAATCTTTCTGATATAAGGCCAAATGAATTGCTTTTCACAATAAAAATTGCGTGTCTTACTCTATTTCTTTTTTGTATACAGTCAAGTCTCTCTAGTGTAGAAGTACAGCACAAAACAATGTAGAATCCTTTATTTATTAAAACCGCGGTATTCAGTTCAACAACACAATCATCTTTTTTTTTAATTAGAAAAATGATATAATCATTAAAAATTATTTCGACACTCAGAAGTTGAAAACTACAATATTTTTTTTTTTATTTTTAGATTATTTCGAGCTAACGGAAAAAAAATATAATTTTGTTTGAAAAACTATAAAAAAGCCGACAGAATTGTATGAACAAATTTCAATAACAAAATCAAGAAAAATCCACCGACTTAGAGAACTTTGACTGTGATTTTCGAGTCACGCAATGGTTGAAAACGAAAAAGCAGATTCAACGCTCGTTTAAGTATTTTTCGTCGGTTCTTTTTATGACAATATCGTGAGACAAGTTGCCTCAAAAAAAAACCCGTTGATTTACCCCAACGTTCGAGTTGCCATTTTCCTAATGAAATAATGTTTGTCATGTGCATTCTCATGGCACATTAAACACGAACCTACCCCAACACCCACCTCCACTCATTGTTGGAACATAAAATGCATATCAAAGTGTATCTAAAAATAGACAATAATAATACCTTTTAGATAGCAGCAACGATCCAAGTTCAGTCTGCTGGGGGTTCTCCATCTACCCTTTTTATGTATTTTAAAGCAAATTTTTTTTAACAAAACATCTTCCGTCATATTGAAATTGAAAAATTCATTTCTATATTTTTTTTTTGTCATTTTTCAGTCTCGAACGTTAAACGTCCCACAATATTTGCACAAGTGAAAGCCAAAGAAAACGAAACCCAGTCTGGTGGAAGTGGAATACTGTGCAGGAAGCAGGCTCATTGGTATTGTGTCCTCGTCATTTTCATCCTTCAACTAGAAACTCAGGTAAATATGATAAATGGAATGCTTGCTTTTTTTATTTTTATTTTTACTCGCCCACCTCTCGACCGCTGGAGTGGAACATAAATCTTTTGTTTGATTAAATAGTCTTCAAAGGATTTCAGCTTGAAAAATATAGAAAAACCAGGAGAAATAGCACTTGGTTTCGAAAAAAACTCGAGAAGTATTCCTTGTTGCATTTAAAAACGCGAAACGAAACAAAATGAATGAATAATACTGGATGAGAGTATCCTTTTGCAAATATCCTTTTTTCTCTCTCTTAGAGTGTAACAGCAGCCTTAAGTTCTTTTAAAAACTTGAAACTGAAAAAACAAATGCACCGTGTTTTTGTGAATGAGATATGTACATTTGCGAGTGTGTGTACACTGTACACACTAAAGGCGCGGTGCTGCAAGTGCAATGAAGAACGAAGGTTGCTGCAGCAGTTTTCAAGTCCACAGGATGCTTTCGTTTTGAATTAGAACAGAGTGGATGTTGGAAAAAAAAAAATGTAAAATCTTGGCAATGAATCACGTGGCGGGGAGAAACTTAAAGCACACCTTGTGTCACTTTGGGGTAATGGAGGATGTTTTTGTATCTTTCAACGAAGTGTATTTAAGTGAAATAAAACATTTGTTAGAGATGCCAAATTGTTGAGATCAAGTATTTGGGAAAATATTTTGAAGTGTTAGTTTAGCTTTCCTTTCCATGTTGGGGAACAAACTTTTAAGAATTAACGAACACACCTTAGTGAATGTTGCCAGCTTTAATTTTGTATAAATTGAAAAATATAGTGATTTACTTGATGAACAAAATTTTGGTGGCGCTACATAGCGTGGTGCTCCTTGCTTGATCTCTAGCCTGCTGTCTCCGATTTGACACTCCAAGAGGAGGAAGTCTCAATCTACCTGGTCGCTCCATCGAAGTTGAGGTCCATTTTGGTCCTCTAACTCCCTCGGGTATGGCGTTGAAGAATTTGTTCACAGGAGCTTCGATATTCTTCCGCTCTACACCTCTGGATGCGGATTTTGTTGGCTAGGCTTATGTCGATAAACAACTCGTTATGTTAAAATCGCCATTCATTATTTCTTGAATCGCAAACAGAGCCCTAAGTCGCACGTAGTTCTTTTCTCTCGACTTTCATCCGACTAAGAAAAGGTCCATGCTTCTGCACCTTACAGCAAGAGCGGGATGATGTGTGTTTTGTATAGCGTCTTCTTGGTTCTCCTTGATAGGGCTTTATTTCTCAATAGGGCGACTCTACATTTGATTTCTGCGATGCTTACAACAATGTCCAGGGTGACAAATTCACTGATTACCTCGAAGTTATATCATTATCACATTCTGATCAAGTCGGTAGTGGGATTGGACTTTTGATGATGAAGGCATATATACTTCGTTCACTTAAGACCACTCAGATCATAAGAATCAGTGACCATAAGAACCCTAGGCGGACATTTGGATGAAGTCATGTTGAATACATATTGCATCAACTGATCGATGTCCCAACGCGTATACCGGATGTTGCTGGGCAAGCCGCCCATACTCTTGACTTGTTTCTTACTTCTCACCCTGATAAATATACCATTAGTGTAACTTCTCCATTTGGCACTTCAGACCATTGTATCATTTCAGCTAATTTCTCATCCTCCACCCATCCAGTTAAATAAAAACTTCCCACCAGGACCGTTTGGCAATACGAGAAAGCCAACTGGGACGGCCTGAATTTCTTTTTCCGAAACTTTAACTGGTCACTATGCTTCCTCGATAGTGACATTGATGCCAGTGCTGAAATGATCACAAATGTGATTCTTCTAGGGATGCGTGCTTTTATTCCTAACAGATTTAAAAGCATCAAGCCTAAGGAAAAGTCCTGGTTTAATTCTGAGTGTAAGGAAGTTATCAGGCTCAAAGAAGTAAGTTTCCAATCTTACAAAGCCAACCCTACAGAGGAAAATCGGAAAAAGCACAAACAAGCCAGGAACTCATGCAACTCCGTTATTGAAAGAACCAAATTTTTGCAAAAAATTCTGCAGTGTCCCAAAGGCAGTAAAAATTTTTGGTCATTGTAAAAAATATTAAAAACTCCTTAACATCTTCGGTTCCAACGCTCATCGACAATAACAAACCAATTGCTTACTCTTCAGAGAAGGCAAATTTGCTCGCCGCCCATTTCGCTGCCAGCTCAACGCTGCCTAATAGCAACGTTGCCCCTCCTGTTCTTGAGAATGTAAATTTTTCCATGGGACAGATTTTTTTCCGCACTCGTACAGTAGCAAGAGTTCTCAAAGATCTCGATATACACAAATCAGCTGGCCCGGATGGTATACCCCCAATTCTTCTGAAGAGTTGTTCTTTCACACTGGCAAAGCCACTGCGTAAGCTTTTCCATCGCTCCTTCTCTTTTGGAATCTTTCCTAGAAGATGGAAAACAGCATCTGTCCAGTTTGTCCCTAAGAAAGGTAACCCATCCTCCCCCTCCTCCTACCGACCCAAAGCACTAACATCCCTTCTTTGTAAGGTTATAAAAACACTGATTAACCGTCAGCTTAAGGAATATCTCGAAGATCGAAAGCTTCTCCATGACCGTCAGTATGGCTTCCGCAGCGACCGTTCCACTGGTGATCTGATGGCATATCTCACCGAACAGTGGAACAAATCTTTACATCGCTGTGGTGAAAGTTAGATTATTGCTCTTGATATCTCCAAGGCATTTGATAGAGTTTTGCATGAAGCTCTCTTATCGAAAATGCGTGCTTTTGGGATCGATGATACTCTTGTTCGTTTGATTAGAAGCTATCTTCTGGACCGTTCAATACAAGTTGTATTGGACGGATTCAAGTCTGATTTCCGTAAAATAAATGCTGGTGTGCCCCAGATTTTCTGTCTGTTACTTCTAATCCACTTAACTGTTTTGCTGACGACTCTACCCTTAGCTTTTCATATTCGTTCGATAATTCACGTCCTTCGCCTTCGGACGTACAATTGCAACGGTACCGTATGTCAAATGGGGTAATAGGAATCGTGTGGAGTTTAATGCTTCGAAAACTCAATGTTGTCTTCTGTCGTTAAAGCTAAACATACCCCCAATGCCATTGTCCATGAATGGCTTTTACATCGAAGAAACCGAAAAGCTCTCAGTACTCGGTACGTGTGTCAACGACGACCTCCGTTGGAACGACCATATATTTGAAATCGCTAAGAATGCTGCTAAGTGCTTAGGTTTTCTGTATCGGTGTAAGAAGTTTTTTTCCCCATCTGATTTGGCTACAATTTATAAAGCGTTTATACGCCCTAAACTCGAGTATAACTCCCACCTCTGGGCAGGTGCTTCGCAAACATCGCTTCACCTGCTTGATAGAATACAAAATCGAGCGTTAAGATTGATAGGTAATAGAACTTCCGCTTAAACAATTGCCCCTCTCGATCAACGACGGAATGTTTCATGTCTTTCCTTATTTTATCGTTTCTTTTATAAAAAATGTTCACTCGATGTAGCCAGCTGCATTCCTCCCCTTAAAAAATTCTTCCGTAATACTCGTCTCGCAAGGAATGCCCATCAGTTCAAGCCCAATTTCGGACGTACCGTGAAATATAGGGATTCTTTTTTTAGCCGAACAACACGAATTTGGAATAGTTTACCCGGCGGGATTTTCCCTTGCCATTTTGATCTGCAAACATTCAAAACCAATGTTAATCGACACCTCCTATCTCTCCCCTCCCTATCTTCGTAATGCCTGCGCAGTGTGTTACATTAAAGGGAAACAAATAGTCGCACAGACGCGTTAATTTAAAAAAAAATGGGCTTTTCATAAAAAAAAAAAGAATTTTTTTTAATACCTCATTCATAGCTTTCTTTATTCCGTTTTTCTGAGTGTAATTTCCCGAAACTGATACAAAGTTCTTAAAGCTCTTTTAACATTTAAAAGTGTGGCCGTTGCAGACAATTTCTCTTGTTCTAATTTATTCACTCAACCCGATCTTTACCCTAAGTGTAACTTCCAGAAACTGATCCAATTTCTTCCAATATGTATTGTCAAAACGAAAAATATGTTCATAAAGCTCTAAAACATAAAAAATGTTATGTAATGATATTTTCACTTTTTCGAATGGAACCACTTAAAACCGACCCTTTACCATTTGTTTAACTTCGCTATACTTATTCAATTTCTTCCAGTATTGTTAAAATAAAAACTAAATTCATAAAGCTCGAAGACATCAAAAGGTGTTGCCGTTGGAGATAAGTTCACTTGTTCCAATTTACCCACTTAAAACCAGCCTTTTATCTTGATTGTTACTTCTCGAAACTTTATCCACATTCAACAAATTTTCCCCTCAGTAAAACAGACTCTTAGGCAATCTTTCCAACCGTTTTCAACAAACACCCTCTTAATAAACAGAAAATTCTTCCTGAAAGTTTTTTAACACGAAGATTCATTATTAAGGAAAAAAAAAAGCTTTTTACTTTAATATAAAGTTAGAATTAAATAAATCAGCTTTCGCCTCATAATGGTCCTCATTATATAGAATTCTACAAACTTATTTCGATGTTTTTCTTTTTTTTTTTTGTTTCTCCAGCAACTTACAAACTTTACAAGGAGCGCCCATGTAGATGATGATATAATGGCGAACAAGTTAGGAAGTACATTACACAATATACACTTAATTGTGATATACATGAGAACCTATACTTTGGCTTCAAGTTGCAAAGGAAAAAGGTCATGTTTCATGGTTACTTTTGGAAAAGTTTCTCAAGAAAACTATAAACAATTCAAAGAAAATAACAACAAACCAACATTGAAAGTCTCTTTGGTGTGCGTGTATTTCAGTCAAAGAATTTCAAAGATATTGGTTTTGTCTTCAAAGTCATGTGAAAATCAATCAAAAAGTTTCAACCATGTATCTGATGGATGTTTTTTTAAGAAAAAAAAAAAAGATTCAATTTCCTCATTGCGTTTATTACATTTTCAATTTCGAGTGAGTGTCAATAGATTCAATTTGCTTGGAGAAGTGATGCTCACTGACCTGATTTTCTTTTCAGAAAATCAAAAACACAAAAAAAAAAAAACAAAAACAAACATTTGCCTAGCAATTCAAAGATTTTTTCCAAACAGTAAACAAATTTCGATTTCAATCAACATTTAGGTGCTTAATTAGTGTCAATCTCATGGAAACACTTCGTGCGTGAGTTGACACATCGAATCGCCGTCGTGCAGATTCATCTCCATTCTATTTGAATGAAACAATCTGACAAGAACGGTATTGATGACTCGACTTTGTCGTTTTATTCGAATTTCAATCAATATAGTATCTGCCTACTCGTTCGCCTTTTGTATTCCAAATGATGGGACGTGTCAGTTTGACTGATTTTTGTATTCATCCTGCAATGATTTGCAATCAGACGTTGATTATTCTTCTACAAATATGTTTGCAACGCATTCTTGACTCAAATGTAAATCAATCTGCGACAGATATTGCCAATTAATCATTCAAAGTCATCCATCGAACGTTGGAAGTTAATTGGATACTCAAACAAAGTTCAGATACGCCACAGAGTGCGGCGAAAAAAAAGTACGTATACGCCACAGTGTACTAATGAAATAATAGCACGTATCCATCATGAACTGTGTTTTATCTAAGCAAATGTGTGACAAAAAGTTTGTAAAAAAAAAAAAAAAAATTGTGAATTTGTTGATGCAACAAACAAGACACAATTAGGTAGAATTAAGTATAGAAAAATAAAAAATATCAGTTAAATAAATACACATTAATATTTCCAGGTTTTTTTTCGTATCTTGAAGTTTGTATTATTTCGTTTTGTAGATATATGTAGATCTCGAATGTTAATTCGATATTTTATGTACCAAGAACCGTTTTCCATAGCTTTGATTGATTTTTAAGATTTTTTTTTTGGATATAACTATATTTGAAATTTACAAAACAAGGGAAGGATATAAAAGAAGCTGGAAGCTGAAATTAAGCACACATTCTTGACGCAATTATCTATGAAAGATAAATTTGCTTTTAAAAGCAGCAATGGAGATACAAATATAATTAATTTTCCATAGAAAAGTTAGCAAAAATAGTAAATCATTTATAGTGCAGAATTAGAGACATAAATAACTAACTTTTACCAGCTGCTTCGCTAGAGTTGCATCTGCGCCAAAGGAAATGCAGCAGCAGCCATTTAATATAATTCATGCCGAGGTTGGAGTGTTGCATTGTAGTCTAAATCTACAATTTTTATATCCCACGGGAACCATATTTTTTCGATATAAAAAGTTTTCTATGTTCTTTGTATGCCCCAGGCACATCAATAATTAATCAGACTTTAGTTTAATTTTTTTTTATAATTGACGCGCGCACAAGGGACTATTTGTTTCCCTTTTAATGTAGAACACACTGCGCGGGCATTAGGAAGATAGGGAGGGGAGAGATAGGAGGTGTCGATTAACATTGGTTTTGAATGTTTGGCAAGGGAAAATTCCGCCGGGAAACTATTCCAAATTCGTGTTGTTTAGCTAAAAAAAGAATCCCTTTATTATACGGTACGTCTGAAATTGAGCTCAAGGGTGAACTGATGAGCATTCCTTGCGGGACGAGGGAGAAACTTTTAAGGGGAGGAATGCAGCTGGCTACTTCGAGTGAACATTTTTTATAAAAGAAACGATAAAATAAGGAATGACATGAAACATTGCCTCGTTGTTGTATGAGAGGGGCAATTGTTTCAGCGGAAGTTCTATTACCTATCAATCTAAACGCTCGATTTTGTATTCTATCAAGCAGGTGAAGCGATGTTTGTGAAGCACCTGCCCAGAGGTGAGAGTTATACTCGAGATTAGGGCGTATAAACGCTTTATAAATTGTAGCCAGATCAGATGGGGAAAAATACTTCTTACACCGATACAAAAAACCTAAGCACTTAGCAGCATTTTTAGCGATCTCAAATATATGGTCGTTCCAACGGAGGTTGTCGTTAACACACATGATGTAAGTGCCATTCATGGACAGAAGACAGCATTGAGTTTTCGAAGCATTAAACTCCACACGATTCCTATTACCCCATTTGACAATGCTGTATAAATCGGAGTTTAATGAGCTTGACATACGGCACCGTTGCAATTGTACGTCCGAAGGCGAAGGACGTGAATTATCGAACGAATATGAAAAGCTGAGGGTAGAGTCGTCAGCAAAACAGATAAGTGGATGATTAGAAGTAACAGACAGAAGATCATTTATGAAAATGAGAAAAAGAGTCGGAAACGGAACAGAGCCCTGGGGCACACCAGCATTTATTTTGTAGGAATTAGACTTGAATCCACCCACGTCCAGGTCCACCCCGGACTGTAGCGCCACCTAAGAGAGAAGACTTGAATCCGTCCAATACGACTTGTATTGAACGGTCCAGAAGATAGCTTCTTATCCAATGAACAAGAGTATCATCGATCCCAAAAGCGTGCATTTTCAATAAAAGAGCTTCATGCCAAACTCTCAAATGCCTTGAAGATATCAAGAGCAATAATTTTACTTTCACCAAAGCGATGTAAAGATTTGTTCCATTGTTCGGTGGGATATGCCATCAGATCACCAGTGGAACGGTTGCTGCGGAAGCCATACTGACGGTCATGGAGAAGCTTTCGATCTTCGAGATATTCCTTAAGCTGACGGTGTTTCCAAGACCTTAGAAAGAAGGGATGTCAGTGCTATGGGTCGGTAGGAGGAGGGGGAGGATGGGTCACCTTTCTTAAGGACAGGCTAGATAAATGCTGTTTTCCATCTTCTGGGGAAGATTCCAGAAGAGTAGGAGCGATGGAAAAGCTTACGAAATGGCTTTGGCAGTGTGGAAGAACACGCCTTCAGAAGAATCGGGGGTATACTTTCCAGGCCAGCGTATTTGTGTATATCGAGATCTTTGAGAACTCTTGCTACTGTACGAGTGCGGAAAAAAATTATGTCGATGAGCGTTGGAACCGAAGATGTTGAGGAGTTTTTAATATTTTTTACAAATCACTTATATAGTGGAAAAAGTCTGGAATTTAAATTTTTTTTCGCCTACGATAGCATAACCAACGGTACTTTACAAAGAACTAAGAACATGAAAGAATTTTGACATTCCAAATATATTGACACGACTATTTAGGCTGACCATGACAAACATAACAAGCCAAGCAAAAGTAGCTGGTTTGCTGTGCAGACTAATCAGCATCTTTAATAAACTCCGACAAGGGGATGGTCTGGCTTGCATCCTCCTCAAGCTGACGTTGGAAAAATGAATCCGTGTTTCTGGTGCATCAACAAGACTCACTATCCTCAGCAAGTCCAGGTAGATAGATATTGGCTTACGCAGAAAACAACCACATTACCGGTAGAATACAGGAAGCTGCTTCATCTAGATCGAGCAGGTAGGCAAAACCAAGTACATCTTAGCTTCGTGTCCGAAACGTGTTGTGATTTGAGTTTCCTTCTTTTTGAAAAGAACTTTCTTGGAGAAGTCTGACTTGACAGTTTATATTGATATTCTTCTAAGAAATTTTTTTCGGAGCTGTTTAAGCTTAAAATTAAGCCTTTTTTGCAGTTAACACCTTTTTAAATATCTAACAAATACAATCATGCTTTAAATGACAAAATTGTTTATGCACCCTTTTATTCGGTTCGTAATGTTGAACAATGTACAAGACATTCATATGAAAGTGAATTGATACCAACTGAAATGGAAAATGCTGTAAAGCATGATAGAAGCAAGAGGCCGAGAAAGGAATCCTCCACATAAATAGTTCCATCTCAGAAAAAATACTGCATGCGGCAATGGTTCAATAAATAAGGTATTTCTGTTTGCTAATCTAGACAATATTGGTCCAATGATCATGTCGGATAGCATTTTTTTAACTCCTCGGGCAAGACAGACGTCACCCGTGGTTTCTAAATAAGAATTTGGTCACCTAATTCTCGTTCTATTCCGCCGAAAAAAGTGTTTCTATTGGTCGAATTCTTTTAACTAGTATCGTCCAACATCCATTTGAATTCTAAAAGCCAAAGTGCCTTACAGACACAGACACATTGTTAGAACATTACAATATTATTATTATTACAGCATAACCATAACCATCTTTCCCCTACTAACAATATTGTACAAGCTTGTATAAGGTCCAATTTTTTTTCGAATACGGCAATTAATAGTTTGTAGAGCTTGATAAGGCAAACTTTCGCAAGCACACATTTAAAACTTTTGGCATACAAATAATAGCTGCTATAGGGCCTTTAAAAGTGAGTTTGGCAGGCTCTATATAAGGCTTGTAGAAAAAGCTTCAAAATGGTCTGAATAAGACCTTCCAAAGATGTTTACTGATAATTAAAAAAATAATAGCTGCTATAAGGCTCTCCACCACAAGCCAATGGAAATAATTTGTGTAAGGCTTGCCAATTAAAGTCTTATACAAACAAAATAATTATTCGCTGACAACAAATCCAAAATCTAATTTATTTTTAAACTTATATTTTTAAACATGGCGCGACATAGCATCAAAAGGTAACCGGAAGTATGTGGTTTCTAGTTCAACTTTGATTTTATTTTTCTTAACTAACAATTTAGTTTGATGTATAATGCCCATTTTTTTTGTAATTTTGTGAATGATAGATTATAATGAGCTAATATAATGCAAACCTCAGAAAACCACATAATTCAAAATTTGACAATTTAAAAAAATTGCTACTAAAGGGTGTTTTTTTTAGAGGTATAGAACTGTGGAATAAAACAAAGATGACTTTTTTAAATCGACATGAAATTAACTTTATTCGAAAGATAATCTTCTGGCATTATAATTTATATATGATTTCTGACATATGACCGCCACGGCTGGCTCGAACGTAGTCGAATCTGGAGTTCCAATTTTCGATGACTTTTTCCAACATTTGTGGCCGTATATCGGCAATAATGCGGCGAATGTTTTCCTCCAAGTGGTCAATCGCCTCGGGCTTATCGGCGTAGACTAGCGACTTCACATACCCCCACAGAAAATAGTTAATCAGCGTTAAATCGCACGATCTTGGAGGTCAATTCGCGGGTCCGTAACGTGGAACTATGCGTTTACCAATAAATCAATTGTGACATAAACTGTGGGACATCTTGCGCCGTCTTGTTGAAACCACAGCTCCTGCACATCATGGTTGTTCAATTGATGTACGAAAAAGTCAGTAATCATGGCTCTATAGAGGTCACCATTGACCGTAACGTTCTGGCCAACATTGTTTTTAAAGAAGTACGGACCAATTATTCCACCAACCCATAAATTGCACCAAACAGTCAGTTTTTCGCTTTAAAAGCCAACATTTAAACGCATTTATTCCAAAACTTTTCTAAATCCAAATTAGTTAAATGTTTATGTGGGATAGGAGTTTTACTGTACTTTATGTTGCAACAACAAAGACAGAATACGAACGACCCTCACACACACTACCCAAACGACACACACTACTTCCATCTACTTGTACATACTACGCATAGGCAACGATACCGGATAGATAGGAAAGAAGAATGTGCGTCTCTCTTTTTTTCTCTTTTAATCAATCATTTTCATACACCAAGAGTGAAGTTAGTTGATGATAGTTTCTATTGAGAGACTGTCGAGGTTTTGCAGCGTCGCTAAGCCCGAGAAGTCTTTAAAGTTGAAATATAAATAAATTATAGGTATCCATACCGGAATATAAATAGAACTAACGGACCAGGAATTCCATTAAGGATCTCACATTTATTTTAAGCGTGATCTAGTTATTAATCCTCTTGCAAATCTTTATCTTCCTAACAAAAAGCTGTCCATATCATGTTAATACTCTCGCCTCCTTGTCAGTTTGTTTGATATTAATTTCTTTTATCAAAGCCATAAAAGTCTGTTAACAAGAAGTTTGAAGTGTGAAACATTCTTATCCAATTACGAAATACTAACCAATGCACAACTTGTCAGAATCCCTGTCAGCCGGACACTTGAACTATACCAAAGTATATCCAACTTTATTTCTGTTCTTTTTCATATATGTAAGTATGTACAATCATACTAACTAACAAGTATCCTTGAAGTAGTTCAATAACTGACACTGATCCTACACAAACGACACACACATGACAGTTAAGGTTTCTCGAGAAATTTTAATTAAATAAATTTGTCCACCTGAGTTGAAAGACGCACAAACTACACAAAGACCAATCGACCACATGAGCATAACGTGCCATTTGTTTACATGTTAAAAGACTATTTTTAGCACGCACTTCCGTTCTACCCTGTCACTCAGAAATGAAGCATAGTGTCATCATACCATCAAATCGAATTAGTTACCACATCGGCTTAAGTCGGCTATGACTTGATTATGATCCTTCGGTCGGAGTGCAGTAATTGTAATTTAATAATAGGCGACGGCGTAGTGGATGAATGTAATAACCACTTTGCGAAACAAATCGTTAAATTTAAATAAAAAAAAAAAAAAAACAATAATATTAAAAAATCCAAAGAAAAATAGTGGATAAGTGGGTGCTTAGGGGCGTTTTGTTTTTGTTTTATTTTTAACAGAATTACGGAATCACTTCGGATGTAATGCGAACATAAGGCGTTTTAAAATTATTCGATAGCTTTGGCATTAGGCTTGCTTATAATGGTGGGAAAAGTTTGAATCCCTATAAGAAAGTTTTGGAAAACTTAGTCAATGTTCTTTTTATAGCGTATGGGGTGTTCTTGTACATGTGTTCCATTGGATGATATTTGTTTGTGTTGAGCGAAAAGTTATGAGAAAAATCGAACGAATTTTAAATAACCGACGGAACTTGGACACACAAAAACTTTACAGAGTTTCTGGAAGTTTATCCTGAACCAGGAGGTTGAATTTTAAGCTGCGGGTTGGAGTGTCCATATATTAGAATAGGTTGCTTATGAATAATTTATAGAAAAGTTAACCCGTTGTTTATGTTACAAATGTTCGGCTTTGAGCATGAGTTTTTTTTTCTTTGTTGGTGGTACTTGTGGTAGGGGCCAGTTGAATGGCATGACAATGATAAGGAACAGGAAAATGCTTAAAAAATGTGCCTCTATGTCTATCTCTAAGTATGAACAACAATCTCGGGGACTAAAATCAGAAGTCGTAACTACATAAGGATTAATCGTTTCTAATGCACTGGACATCCTATTATCTTACCGAAACTTAGGTCTTAGAGGTATAAGCAGAAAGTGAACGAAATCCGATTTCGTCCTGGTAAAGCGTAACTGATTGACCCTGCGATTGACCCCTTCTTACTGGTGATATTAACTGGGCAGCACTATGGTCTTCAACTATTATCTCTAAAAAGTGCATCTCATGTAACCGTTTGGACTCGGCGGAAAATGTAGGTCCCTTCCATTCTTGCAGATTCACAACACACACACTTAAGGAACTGTCGCGCAAATAAATTTCTTTAATTTTATAAGATGATATTTCGGCCAAAATTGGGAACCTCATTCAAATCCTCCGAAGCCTATAGTGAACGAACAAACGGGGTTGTCTATGGTTATGAACTGTAAACTCTTGGCTCACTTGAATCTTGTACTGGTGTAGGCCTAAGTCCCGGCCCTAAATACGCCAAGTTGAAGACTGCGAAAGATCGAGTTTTTCTGCTCGGCAAGGCATCGACTGTCTCCTCTTTCACGGACCACGGTGATATTTTCGGCTGATAATGGGTTCGTTTTGACGTATGGAATTTTGTGTTTTTTTTTATAATTAACGCGCGCACAAGGGACTATTTGTTTCCCTTTTAATGTAACACACTGCGCGGGCATTAGGAAGAGAGGGAGGGAAGAGATAGGAGGTGTCGATTAACATTGGTTTCGAATGTTTGCAGATGAAAATGGCAAGGGAAAATCCCGCCGGGTAAACTATTCCAAATTCTTGTTGTTCGGTTAAAAAAAGAATCCTTTTATTTCACGTACCTCCGAAATTGGGCTCAAGGGTGAGCTGATGGGCATTCCTTGCTGGACGTGTATTACGGGAGAAACTTTTAAGGGGAGGAATGCAGCTGGTTAATTAAATACAGAACCGGAAGCCTTAAATTTGTACACCAAACATTGAAAAGTCGACTGTAATAGGCTTCCATGTCTACAGAAAAATGGGCGCAACGCGTGCAACGTTTTAACTAACGAACACTGATTATGATAATAAAGTTTCATAATTTAAACCCACAGTTCACATAACTAAAGTTATATATTGCGCAGGTTGTCAAAATCTGATCTGTCACTTTGTATTAAAAATGGTGGTTGTGGGAGACATACATCAAAAAAAATTTATGAACAAAACTACACACCTCACGTTTGTTTTATATTTTTCTTATTTTCTTGTTTATTAAAAAGCATTTTTTATAAATTAATTACCACAAAAACTTTAAAATATAGCCACGAGATCTATTTTTCAGAACAAATAAACAAGCTAATGGTCTCTGGTGGCCGCCATTTTACTTTGATTTTGACAGATACGCAGAAGATTGCAAAAATAAAACCTCTAATGATATTACCTTTCATATGTGTACTGTGATTTGGACCTGCTCTTAAGTCGTGTAAATATTGGCGTAGTGATTTGGCATCAATATATGAATGATAAATAATAGATTTGACAGATGTCACAAAAACAACATGGCTGCCACAGCAATTGTCCAGCCTGATGACCTTAAAACTATCTGGCACCAAGCGCTTTTATCGAAAAAAAGCTCGTGTGCCCCAAGGCTCCGTTTTGTCTCCGACTCTTTTTCTATTATTTATCAATTCTTGTCTGAACCACTTAATCCACTAAAACGTTTTGCCAGCGACATTGCTCTCAGCTTTCCATATTTGTTTTTAAATTCACTGGCCGACTATATCAGTTCTCAGTATTTCATTAAATGAAAACATAAACGGTAACACTTTTTTCTTTAAAAAAAGCTCTAATAAAAATTCAATTCTAAAAGCTCTTTTACAAATCTTATAAACCTAAGCAGCATGTGAGAAAATACGTGTGACCTAAGTGACGATTTTTTTTTTAATAAAATTTATTTTACATTTCTTCGGTAAAATACAAACAAGTCTTGCAAAAACGAACTCATCAACAAATAAGCTTTCAACGAATTTTCCAATCACAGTTTATCTTTTTTTTTTCTTTATCTTATCATAGAACCAACACTCACAAGTTGTCAAAATCGTTCAACCTTTTCAACGTAAAAGTTACATTTTGTGGTATTTAAACTGACACCATGTTTTTAAAATCATTCGCTTTCGAAAACAATCAATTCCACTCAATTATTCCACAGAAAAACAATCTTAACATGATTAGATATTCCATTCGTTTCCGCATTAAGCTTACACCACAGAGACATTGCTTCGCACTTGACACATTCCAGCCGGAGTTCCCACCCCGCACAGATTAGGTTCTATCATTTATTTCAATCGGCATTGAGTCGTGTAATACCATTGTTCCCAAAATGTAAACACACCATACGCATCCTGTGTCGATAGATTCCTATCCGTGTCGTCGATGGAACACTGTTCCTCTCATCTGAGATGAGGAAGTTGCAAAATTTGTTGTTGTTTAGTATATAGTAGTTTTTGCCTGCCACACTTTTAAGTGGCACCAACAAATCTCTGGGATAAGGACGTTTGCCTTTTCTTTTTTCTTCTGCGTACATTCGCAAACATAAAGACATTTTCTGAGTATTGTATAAGTAGGTAACAGTTACAAATGTAGAATCCTTTTATCCTTGTGAGAGATCTTAAAAGCTTATTTCACTGCTTCCAAGTGGGTAATATGTGGAGGCGAATGTATGCCTCTTTAGTCAAGGGTTTCGTATGAGATGCGCCCAAATTACAATGTGACAGGGTTTTATGGGGTTTTCCTTGGCAATCCTTGTGCCGTTCGGATGGGTTTAGGAAACAAAAGTGATTTGGATTTAGCAAAAAAGGGATTTCTGTTGATATCTTTGAAAAGAGGAGAAAAACAAAAGGTGATGAGTTAACATTACATAGTAGCTAGCTATACAGTCAGTTTTGATGGATGTTTGGGTTTTTTTTCTTTTCAAGGTTACAAGGACACAAATATTCATATATTAAGTGGAAAACACCAACACTATGTTGGTTGTTATGTGTGTGAATGAAACTTAGGAAAAGACGCTGTTGAAGGTCAGAGAAAAGGCGGCAGATATGAAAGATTTGACATTGCAAGTGCTAAGAGTGTTTACTCCTTGAAAGTCTAATTTGTTTAGAAAAAATAATTTAATAACCACAAATAGTGAAAGTCAGCTTGATGTAGGAAGAAATAAATGGAATTCAAAATATTATTGAGAATTAGCTTACCTTACCTTTCCTGGCGCTACTTATCGTGGTGCTCCTGGGAATTGTTGATAATGTCCCTCCAGCTCGATCTTTAGCCTGGCGCGTCCAATTCTGCACACCAAGCAGTCGGAGGTCTCCTTCTACCTGAGCGCTCCTTCGGAGATGAGGTCTCCCCTAACTTCTAACTCTCTCAGGTACGGCGTCGAAAACCTTGCGAAAACCAGGCTCATATCGCTGTATAGCGCATACAACTCGTTGGTGTACCTTCTTCGCCGCTCGTTCCTAACTTGATTGTAAGCAGGACCATAAATTGCGCGTAGTACTTTTTTCTCGAATACCCCAAGGGCGCCTTCATCCGAATTGGAAGGGGTCTATGCTTCTGCACCATATAGCAGGACCGGAATTATGAGTGTTTTATATAACGTCTCCTTGGTTCTTCTCGATAGGGCATTATTCCTCAATTGCTTATTCAGTCCAAAGTAACAGCGATTAGTAAGGGTGATTCTACGTTTGATTTTTGCGCTGATGTTATTGCCCGTGTTCAAAGCAGAGCCCAGGTAGACAAACTCACTGACCACCTCGAAGTTAGACCTATCAATCGTCACGTTCTGATCAAGTCTGTGGTGGGATTGGAATTTTGTTTATGAAAGTATATACTTCGTTTGGTCTACATTTATAACCAGTCCCATTCTGCTTGCAGCTGACTCCATGGAATTGAAAGCACTGGTTACTGCCCGTTTGGATCTTCCTATCACAGCAATGTCGTCAGCGAACCCAAGTATATAACTGCGATTATGTGCTGGCTTGGTTTTTGCGTACTATCTTCTCAAGTACAATGTTGAAACAGCTGCACGACAGTGCGTCACCTTGTCGTAGTCCTCTGGTGGTGTCAAAGGTCTCCATGGTATCTCTGCCAATTTTGACGGAGCAACGGGCATATTCCATTTCATCCGTTTCAGTTTAGCAGGGATTCCTAAACTAAACATGGCTCGGTTAAGTTCGTCCCTGTTTACACTGTCATAGGCTGCTTTTAAATCGATGAACAGATGGAGGGTCTCGATGATAAATTTTTGGGTTTTCTCCAGGATGTGGCGCAATGTGAACATTTGGTCGATCGTAGATTTTTCAGGTCTAAAGCCGACTTGGTATGGACTTATTGTTGCGTCAGAAAACGGTTTAAGACGTTCTCATAAAACGCTGGACAGGATCTTGTAAGCGATGTTTAAAAGGCTAATTCCTCTATCGATCTCCTTTTTTGTAAATCTTTCTTCCGACCATATTTTGCAGATGAGTTGGTGTATGCACCTGGCCAGGTAATCTCCAGCGTGTCTAAAAAATTCTACTTGTACCCCATCGGGTTCCCCTGTGGGAGCGGGGATGAAAGAATAGGCCCACGGTACGGACATCTGCTAAAATATCCTCCCCTTTAGGTACGGGGGCAGAATAGGCCTAAGAAAACTGTAGCGCCAGCAGTAAAAGAATGCTTACATCTCCTCCTCTGTAGGTTCGGGATGACAGAATTGCCCTATGGTTGTGCGTGCCTGAGGTAAGACTCCTCTAATCTCACCGCCCTATAGAATGGGTGTAAGAATTATTCTATGGCCGGGTTGCTGGAAGTAAAAGTCTTCCAATACCAAGTCTAGTTAAGCCACAAATTCACGCTCCGTATGGAACGGCTGTAGGAACTTTTGCTTCTAGGCTTGGTTGATAGGATTTCTTGAACTATTGCTTCACTGGTTGGCGGTCCAGCGACTTTACTGGGGTCGATCCAAAAGTGCGTCTCGAGAGAGACGGGCGAGGTCTTACCTAGGGCTTAAAATTAGGAGCCCCAGCTGATTACACGAACCTAGCTCGGTAGCAGCTGCCTGTTAAAATTGAGGTAGGCTCCCTTGTGGGAGTTTCATGGGAACTGTGGTTATTCCAAATGCGGAAGCGAAAAAGTATCTTTGGTTTCTAAGAGGATGGCACGGCTTCGAAAGAAGTTTGTGTACATTGTATTATTTAACTTTATACTAGGGGTGCTGATAGGCCCTGCTTCTTAGCAAGGAGAACTGATTTACCGTAATAAATTCATTATTTGCAACTAGAGTGGTTTGGCAGCCCACCCCAAGGTGACTCCAATATATGAGTAGGAGTTTTTCATCCTTCCTTTGCTCAATGTAGAGATTATAAGATGCTCTAGTTCTTTTGCGGAGCCAAAGCCTCCGTTTTGGCTTTGTTTACCTGAGCACATTCGGAGTCGAACCAGGGGTTTCTCGGAGGTGGTTGTGAGAAGCCCAGGAACTCTGACGCTGAGGATTACCAAAAAAAAAAAAAAAACATATCGATTACCTAAAGTCAAAGGGCTTTGGATGTGCAGACGGCTTTTTATAAATTTCAATGGTAAAAATTGTATAGGCCAAATTCTGGCTGGGAAACTTTTATGATGGGAAAGTGCAGAAGAGTTTTCTTGAAGGAACCAAATTCAGACACCATTATCTGGATTACTAAGTAGCATTAGCAACTTAGGACTATAAATGGGGATTTATCCGGAGTACTGAAATCTAAGAAAAGCATTGGAATCGGTTTTATAAAAAACGAATCAAAAAACAACTGCGTGATGTTTTTTTTAAAAACTAACTTAAAACCTTAAAAAAACTGATTCCATTTACTTCCACCATATGAACGTTTAATGACAGTTCCGCCATTATGTACTTGAAATAATTAAAGTGCCCAATTAATTCAATAAGCATTCTTTATAACATCTAAATGTTTTTTTAATACATATGCTTAACTTAATTATACCATAAACTATTCAGTAGTAATTAATGTTTTATACAATTATTTGCTTCTGTATTTGACGGCCATGTTAATCACTGATTTCAAAAATTTACGTTTACCCATTTTTGTTTAATATAAATTAATCGATAGTTTCCAGGCCTTCCTTCGTGTAAATAGGTTAAAATTTTAATCTTTTTTTATCACTCATTTTAAAACCTAGAAGGTACTCTGAACCCATAAAAACAAAATGAGAATAAACTCGGAAAAATTCAATTATTTTCTGCGTGAAATGTGTTGTTTAATTCAAATGATTTTATTAGTTGCTTTAAATTAGATAACGATAAGTTCAGGTAGCTCTTAGCTTAGACTAAGATAAAAAAAAGTAAGTAATCGTTCTTAGGTATTAAAATTTTTTACAGCTTCTTGCGGTGCTTAGAAGAACAATTCCAGAATTCCCATTGCATTTCTTATAGATTTATTCAACAAATTTGATTGTTCATTATAATTATATTTCAAAAAAAAAAAAACAAAATATTATTTAACAAATGTCACTAAACCATCATTTTTCCTAGACAATTTTATCTAATAAACCAAGTTTTCTATAACACAATTTTGCACATTAATTTCATTTTAATTGAAAATGATTGCAACTTTTTCCATGCTATGTGGGTTGCCTAGTTTCGATTAAAAGCCGCCAAAGTAATTATTTCTTCTATCATTTAATTATCTAATCATTAAAAAAAAAAAAAACAATTAAATGCTCATTTGTGGATTATTACTATTGTTCTTATGTTTGTAGACATGAATGCATACTGGTCGTTGAAATAATGTCATGGATTAGCAACAAATAAATTAAATTAATTGTTTTATTGCATATTAGATTGTGGGTGGATAAAATAATTGACATTGAATGGTTTATTCACACCACACGACTCAAGATATTTTATAAAAACAATTGAGGGTATAGGTGTGGTACGCAAAAAGTTGTCCCTAAAAGAATGGACAAAGCTCTGTTCACCTGTTCATTAACAGTGGCCAATGCTAACTGCTTTTGGATGAAGACAAAATTGTTCCATAGATGATGACTAATTTGAAGGTCTTTTAAATGAATAGTTTCCTAGGCTATACTTTCCAATAACTGCAACTTATTACAAGAAAGTCCCCACTTCGCTTTTGTATCGCTATTTCTATAACCCCTGAAACAATTCAACCGTAATACTTCGCACTGCAAGGAATGCCCATCAATTTACCCTCGAGCCCAACTTTGGACGTACAGTCGTACCATACGAATGTGGAACGCATTGAGGGCCTCCGTTTTTTCAAACAACATTATAAGGGTAGTCATAATCCCTTTAGTGCGGGCTTATTATTAAAAAAAAAATCCCTAACATCACACTTGAAGAATTGAGTGTTGCGATGAAAAATTCTTAAAAGGGAGAAGTGATGGGACGGATGAGATATCCTCAAAGATCTGGTAAAAATAGGACACTGAATGGCTCACGATTTTCATCTTCAAACTTATTAGTGATGATCAAATGCCTAGTCTTTGGAAGGAAAGTTAACTAGGGTTATGTTGGTTGGACTAAGCTGATTTTTATAAAAGCGATTTACACACTTATGCGAAGAAGTTCATTGAGATTCCACGGAAACTAAAGGAATAATTCCTTATTAGTTAAAACATCGAGGGCATATGGAGCTTGGAAGTCTGTTCGTCCTAATGTGCATTCGATTGTTAGTTCATTGCAAAAATATTTGTTCTATGTTAAGTTATTTACTGTTAAAAAAGCAGGACATGCGCAAAGAAGATTTGAAATAGTTTCCTCTTCTTAATCCATGCAACTCCTGAGTGGTGATGATCATAAACCAAATTTCCATGTTCGGCCTTATTTCACTTTGATAAACTGAAGTGAATCGGCCTTATTTGGTTTTTAATGTATAAAAACATTTAGATACAGTTTCCTAACTGTTTTCAGATTAAGACTCCTTTATGAAAGTGTACTGTTGAATGGATTCACACTATGTATTTCAAACGGCTACATGAGAATTTTTCATTTAGTTTACTTACTTACTTACTTAGGGGGAGCTACAGTTCGGAACGAACCTGGGCCTCAACCAACATGCCTCTCCAGCCAGCTCGATCTTTGGCTAGCTGCCTCCAGTTTCGCACTCCAAGTTGGTTGAGGTCGTTCTCCACTTGAGCGCGCCACCTAAGGCGAGGTCTTCCTTGACTGCGTCTACCCTCTGGGATGGAATCGAAGATCCTGCGAGCCGGAGCATTGTTGTCCATTCGCTCTATATGACCTAGCCATCTTAAACAAGATATGCGTATTTTTTTCACCAGGTCAATATCGCTGTACAGCTCGTATAGTTCTTGGTTCAACCTTTTCCTCCAAAGCCCGTTAACGCAGATAAAGCCAAAAATCCTCCAAAGAGTCCATTCCTCGGCGCCATAGAGCAGGACTGGGATGATTAGGGTCTTATACAGAATCTCCTTTGTCTTTCGAGAGAGGACTTTACTACTCAATTGCCTTCCTAGCCCATAGAAACAGCGATTGGCAAGAATAATTCTTCGCTTTTTGTTGTTGTTGTCGGATGTTATAGCGGATCCGAGGTACACAAAGTCCCTAACTACCTCAAAGTTGTACCTTTCTATTGTGATGTTTTGTACAATCCGCCGGTGTTGTGTGTCTCTTTTTTGTGGACAGCAGGTACTTCATTTTGGCCTCATTGACTGCTAGTCCCATCTTAGCCGCTTCAGTTTCAATGCTAGCAAACGTTCCAGCGACAGCTTGCCGAGTTCTGCCAATGATGTCTCGTCAGCGTATGCTAACAATTGCACAGACTTGAAAAAAATTGTCCCACTACACTTGACTATGATTTTTTCAAGTATTAAGTTGAAGAAGTCGCACAGTAGGTCATATCCTTGTCGGAATCCTTTTTTGACGTCAAAGCTTCTGTGAAGTCAGTACCAACCTTGACGGAGCAGCGGGAGTTCTCCATCGTCATCCTGCACAGTCGGACGACTATTCTGGCTGTGGATCCATTCATCAGGCATACTTTCTTCTGACCAAACTTTAGAGATGAGTTGGTGTATGCACTCCACCAGGTCATCTCCGGCCGCTTTAAAAAGTTTGGCGGGTAGTCCGTCGGGTCCAGCAGCTTTGTTGTTTTTTAGTTTAGATATTGCTATCCTCACTTCATTTTGGTCAGGTGGACGGAAGTTTTGTCTGTCATCGTCCATGTTGAATGGTTCATTCTGCCTGACAGCGGGATTTTGGTCTTCATCGCCGTTTAAAAGTCTGCAGAAAAGGTCCTTCCATGTACTCAGCACCGACTGTGAGTCTACTACGAGGTTTCCATTCCTATCTCTACATGCTTCTGTGCGGGTTTTTTTTCCTAGAACGTTCTTTTCACCTGTTGGTAAAACTTCCGCACGTTGTTCCTGGAGTAGCATCTCTCAATATCTTCGATCGCGCGCTTCTCATGCTCTCTCTTTTTCATTTAGTTTACGCCGTTTATAAAATGGGAGGCATCCTGTCCTGCAACCCCCTTGCTTGGGGTCACTATAGGATTTGAAGTAGATGCGAGGTTGGATATATGATGCAATATTACTTTTGTATTTAAGGATTCTTTCACCCGAGCAGGGGTGATGCTGGGCGGCAGCGTGTCTCCCTACACTTACACATCATTAACTGAATTCGGCTTTATTTCACAAGCAATTTTCGGCGTTATTTCAGGTTGTTATTGTGAAATAACGCCGAATTAAAAAATTTGACGTTAATTCACTTTGTAAAAGCAAATAAAGCAGAATTTTGGAATTTATGGTTATTTCGCTTGCCGTTATTTCACAGCATCCGTTCTTACACTATTGCGGAAGACAGATAGGCGCAGAAACTCCTGGACTAAAAAAATTCAATTACATCTGAATTAATTTGCTTCAGACATGGAACAATCCAAGCAAGTCGCCAGCTGATGTTTTCTAATGTCAACCCGGTGTACTCCTCAGGTAGAACCAGTGAAGTAGGAGAGAGTTGTGTTCCCAGCATACATTCATTTGCAATGAGAAATAAGTGTAAATTTATTAAAAAATAATTTGTAAGCTGCGGAAATGAAAATGGGCCCTTTCGTAGAACTGATCCAAAGAACAACAAGTAAAATTGTTTTTTTCAAAAATTTCCTTTTTTTATTTTGCATTTTAAACAGTTTTTGTATTTAACATTTTAAGTCTGTAATTTAAAAATGACTGTGACTTATATTAGATTTCTGCATATTTGCTTCTGGTTTTTTCCATTTCATAAGCTTAAATTAAGGTAGCTACTGGTAGTGCCTTAAATCTCTTATTTTCTTCTCATATGCTTCGTTCAAATATTTCATTTAGTTGGAGTTAATTATCGGAACGTATTCAATTGCTTTTTATTGATAAACACAAGTGGATCGAACCAAGTTTGCAGTTCAAAATTCTTACAACACTGGTTGACAGAAGTAATGGAGCGGTTTTAGTTTTTGATTGACGGTTTAATTTTTTTTAAGTATTGCCTTCATATTCTATCTTATTTTAAACAATTTTCCTAGAAGTATAGACCTTTGTGGCCCGTGGCTTAGTGGTTAGTGTGTCGGACTGCTAAGCGAATGAGCCTGTGTTCAAATCCAGCTCATAGCCACCTTTTTTCTGGGGTACTGCCACTTGCGAGGAACTTACAAAACTTCCAAGAGTAAAATTTGTCTCGAAAAAGTGCATCTCATCTAGCCGTTCGGACTCGGCGGTAAATTGTAGGTCCCTTCCATTCTTCCAGATTAACAACACACACACAGGAATGGTTGAGAGTATGAGTTACTAGGCCTTGGCTCGTTAAGAGCTGTCGCGCCAAAAAAAAAAAACTGGTCCATACATACATACCATATATACCAAAAATTCTGAACCAAAGGGTTTTCGAAGAAGGACTTGACAACATTTTTTTTAAATAAACGCAAACCATTTGAGATATTACAAAAACTTTATTATCGGCTTGAAGTACACATTTCAGCCACACATTTCGGCCTAAACGGCCGCTATTTCGCGTTCAATGTTGGCTTTGAGCTCTTCCAACCTCGTCGACTTGTTTGCATAAACCAATGATTTAACGTAGCCCCAAAGAAAATAGTCTAGAGGCGTTAAATCGTACCAACGAGGCGGCCAATCGACTGGCCCATTTCTTGAGATAACATCACACTCATCAAACTTACTCTTCAATAAATCGATTGTAAGGTGTGGTGTGTGGCTTGTGGCACCATCCTGTTGAAACCACATGTCGTCAAAGTCCATATCTTCCAATTCGGGTCAAAAATAATCGCTATTCATGGCGCGATAACGCTGGCCATTCACAGTAACCTGGCGATCGTTATCGTCGATGGATTTTCACCCGACCAATAACGCATATTTTGCTTATTGACGAACCCATTAAGCCAAAAATGTGCTTCGTCACTTAAGATGATTTTGCGATGAAATTCAACAATTCAACGCTCCTAAAGTTGCGGTCACCGACTCCGAATTTTGGTAGAATTTTTTTATAATTTGCAGACATTGCTGGTTCGTGTACCTTACCATGATGAAAAATGTTGAGTACTCTGAATAAATTGACAAATGACAGTTCGATGATTAGTGAAAGAGTGCGTTCAAAAATTAAATTCATATTGGTCAACCCGATATATCCAGTTTTGCGATTTTAGCCTTTTTTAGTGTCGATTTCTACTGGGCTATGAGATCATATTTTGTTATATGGTGTAGACGCGAGTTTTTCTTTTAAAAAAAAAATATATAAATGTGTATTTTTTTGTTCGTTACATTAATTTTATTTACCACTGTACATATCGTTTTGTTGATATCGAAAGGGTTAAACAAATTAATTCCCCTGCAACACCGCATTACCGCACTATCGTATTACACTGAATTAAAGTTTCATCACTCCAGAGACGTCTCGTTTACCACTTAATTGAGGTGATAGAGGAGGTCAACAAGAAGAAATTGACTTTCGTGACTGCTCTAAATTAAGAGTTAACGTTTTGATTGATTTAATAGTTTGAGAAGCTGCAATATTGTCAAAATTATATACATATGATCAATTCATGTTCATGCAACTCCGTTATAGAAAGAACCAAATTTTTGCATGACCAAAAATTACGGCAAAAAATTCTGCAGTGTCCCAAAGGCAGTAAAAATTTTTGGTCATTTGTAAAAAATATAAAAAACTCCTCGACATCTTCGGTTCCAACGCTCATCGACAATAACAAACCAATTGTTTACTCTTCAGAGAAGGCAAACTTGCTCGCCGCCCATTTCGCTGCCAGCTCCACGCTGCCTCAAAGCAACGTTGCCCCTCCTGTACTTGAGAATGTAAATTTTTCCATGGGACACATTTTTTCCGCACTCGTACAGTAGCAAGAGTTCTCAAAGATCTCGATATACACAAATCCGCTGGCCCGGATGGTATACCCCCGATTCTTCTGAAGAGGTGTTCTTCCACACTGGCAAAGCCACTGCGTAAGCTTTTCCATCGCTCCTACTCTTCTGGAATCTTTCCTAGAAGATGGAAAACAGCATTTGTCCAGCCTGTCCCTAAGAAAGGTGACCCATCCTCCCCCTCCTCCTACCGACCCATAGCACTGACATCCCTTCTTTCTAAGGTCATGGAAACACTGATTAACCGTCAGCTTAAGGAATATCTCGAAGATCGTAAGCTTCTCCATGACCGTCAGTATGGCTTCCGCAGCAACCGTTCCACTGGTGATCTGATGGCATATCTCACCGAACAATGGAACAAATCTTTACATCGCTTTGGTGAAAGTAAGATTATTGCTCTTGATATCTCCAAGGCATTTGATAGAGTTTGGCATGAAGCTCTCTTATCGAAAATGCGTGCTTTTGGGATCGATAATACTCTTGTTCGTTGGATTAGAAGCTATCTTCTGGACCGTTCAATACAAGTTGTATTGGACGGATTCAAGTCTGATTCCCATAAAATAAATGCTGGTGTGCCCCAGGGCTCTGTTCTGTCTCCGACTCTTTTCCTCATTTTTATAAATGATCTTCTGTCTGTTACTTCTAATCCACTTAACTGTTTTGCTGACGACTCTACCCTCAGCTTTTCATATTCGTTCGATAATTCACGTCCTTCGCCTTCGGACGTACAATTGCAACGGTGCCGTATGTCAAGCTCATTAAACTCCGATTTATACAGCATTGTTAAATGGGGTAATAGAAATCGTGTGGAGTTTAATGCTTCGAAAACTCAATGCTGTCTTCTGTCGTTAAAGCTAAACATTCCCCCAATGCCATTGTCCATGAATGGCACTTACATCGAAGAAACCGAAAAGCTCTCAGTACTCGGTATGTGTGTCAACGACGACCTCCGTTGGAACGACCATATATTTGAGATCGCTAAGAATGCTGCAAAGTGCTTAGATTTTCTGTATCGGTGTAAGAAGTACTTTTCCCCATCTGATCTGGCTACAATTTATAAAGCGTTTATACGCCCTAAACTCGAGTATAACTCCCACCTCTGGGCAGGTGCTTCGCAAACATCGCTTCACCTGCTTGATAGAATACAAAATCGAGCGTTAAGATTGATAGGTAATAGAACTGCCGCTGAAACAATTGCCCCACTCGAACACCGACGCAATGTTTCATGTCTTTCCTTATTTTATCGTTTCTTTTACAAAAAATGTTCACTCGAAGTAGCCAGTTGCATTCCTCCCCTTAAAAGTTTCTCCCGTAATACTCGTCTCGCAAGGAATGCTCATCAGTTCACCCTTGAGCCTAATTTCGGACGTACCGTGAAATATAGGGATTCTTTTTTTAGCCGAACGACACGAATCTGGAATAGTTTACCCGGCGGGATTTTCCCTTGCCATTTTGATCTGCAAACATTCAAAACCAATGTTAATCGGCACCTCCTATCTCTCCCCTCCCTATCTTCGTAATGCCCGCGCAGTGTGTTCTACATTAAAAGGGAAACACATAATCCCTTGTGCGCGCGTTAATTATAAAAAAAAAAAAAAAAAAAAAAAAAAAGATTTGATTGCGAAAAAAGGAAAATCTCTTACATTTAAAAAAAAAAAAAAAGTGTCTGAATTTTCCTCACAGCACTGTTTATATGCAAAAGAAGCTAATTTAAATTATTATCAACAAAATTTGCTCTTTTTCGATGCTTCAATTAAAATCCAAATAATTATTAACAACCCTCTGTCACGGAATTTATAGGTACCCATACCTATCCTATAAATATAATCGCAACTAAAAAACAACAACAAATAACTATTGTTTCTTCAGAAGCACAATCTTCTACAATAATTGATAAATATTACCATGATATTTGTTTTATTCCTTTTCATTAATTTATTGTAGCTACTTGGTCTACTTGACGAAAATAAATAATTATCTTCCGTCATGTCGTCGTCCGTCGGTCATATTGGAATAAAAACCAACACAAAAGCTTAGATTAATTATATTGTCGTCTGTGGGATCTCCTGCGATAAGGTTTTTACAAATGCGTTAGCCTAAACGGTATCCATAGCGATAGACGATTTTAGTCGTAATCTAAAAAGGCTCTAGAATGGAGTTGGATCTTACAGTTGGTGGGCCAGACGCGTTCACATGAACGGACTTGGCTATCGCTAGCTATAAGTTTTCGAAAGGACACATCTGAGTAAAGTTAGTTGTTTGTTGAACACATTATCCTTGCTCCTGTGTTGGAATGACATGTTTCCGTAACCAGCTGATGGTTTTAGATTTATTTCGTGAATTTTCAATATTTTTTTATCAGTGAAGTGTATGTGGACTCTATTAATGATTGCATTGCAACCGTCGAACTCATTTACCGGTAAAACGGTCATTCAACCTATCGATTAGTTGGGATCAACTTTCCGTTGAAAATAAATAAATTTAACGAAAACGGGTTGCAGTTTTGTTTGGATACCTTTTACAGGAAAAAGTAAGTAGCAAGTCTTTATCTTATCGTCTCGTTGTTTCAAGAGGAGATTGTTTTTATCATAACGTTAACGTGCCGAATAAGTTGTTATATAATATGGCTCAAAGTGGTTACTATGTTAAAGAGTTGTCCATAAGGAAATGTTTTTCTCCATGTGAAGGGTGCTCCGAAAATCTCTTATGGGTACAATTTATGTGAACTAAACTTACTGAACGGAAACTTTGTTTTGCTATTTCTGTCGCTATATAGTGGTTCACCAGAAGATTATAAAAAAAAATTATTAAAATACTTATTTTAAAACACCCTGTACTGTTGACACTAAAATCTGTGTTTCCTTGCAGCACGTTTTACATGATCAATATTTGTCAATTAATTTCAAAAATGCCGCTCATATCTGTGGAATTTTTTTTTGTCTTCTATCAAAAAATCACTCAAATATTAAAAATAATGATTATCTTCAGTACAGTTGTTTGTACCTATTTTGAAAAAAGAAAAAATTGATTTTCTGCTAGTTAAATTATCTTATCTCGGCAATTTATCAGGACGAATCAATTTTATTTGCTAAACTGAATTGAATTGGTTGCTATAAAAAAAACTAACAATCTCTTAATGTTTGTCAATCTTAGACTTTCATAGGCTGGACGCGTTTTATTTTTATTTATCCGCCGCAATAAACTAAAAAGGTCATTTTAGTATAATTCTAATTCCATATTAAAGTGTTGTATTTATTTTATTAACAAATACTTTTTCGTCGAATAAAAAAAAGCATACATACGTTTGATTTTTAAGTATTTTTAAATGAAAATCATGCATTTAGTTTGGCTCTTACACTCCGACTCACTTGATTATGTGCAGGTAGTTTTTTTTTTATTTCTACGACTTTTTTTAAATTCTTTGATAAACTTGAAAAACCAAAATATGTGTCATTTTCCAATTTTCCCAATATTGTGTGTGGTTCCCCAGGTTGACCTCACAAAATGTCGACAGAATTCATCCACAGGATTGATCCATGTCCAAGGCCAATTAATTAACTAAATTTAGATGTCATTGCGTTTGCTTGATCTCGATTATAGGTACTATAATGCAAGTTTTGCATTCTTTCAGATTAAAAATTTGTTTGATAACAATCAAACATAACAATACGATGATAGAGAAATATATTTGAGTTACTGGAAAAATTCTGTCTGTCTGTCTATGTGTACGGATGTCTATTGGACTACAGGCTAAACGGTTGAAACAACGGTCTTCAAATTTAAAATTTAAGGTTATTTTGAATAGAGGATTTTTTTTATATTTATTTTTTATTATATTTATATATTTACCTGTCATATAACCGTTAAGTAAAAGCTTATTTTTCTCGAAAACGGTTCTAAGAATTTTATTGAAAAAAAATATCAGTACACTTTTGTAGGTGTGGTATATGTACTGGTGAAAAAAAAAATTTAATTGGAGGGCTAATAGAACCGTTTTTTTTTCTTCGACTTTCTCGAGAACTGCTTAACCGATTACAATCAAATTTGATATTCAGGAAGACGTAGATAGCCAAAGCAATCCCCTCTAAATATATTTTCGAATAACTTTTTTTTTGTATTTTTAATAATTTTTTTTTAAAGCCTTTGTATATGAATAATGGATAATAAGTACGAGTGAACGTTTCAAAAACTGACTAGACTATATGGTACGGTAGAGTAAGGGAAACAAAAATTTGCGGATTTCCCTTTCATTTTTCGTAAACAAACAAGATTGTGTGTTTTCAATTATTTTTTGGATTTTGCATTTTTCAAGAAATTTTGCTGTAGCTTATATCGAAATCGCATACCAATGTTGCCATATTCGGATTTAACTGTTTAAAGTTTTAATGTATATTGTTCAATTTCGAACGAATGTTTTTCCTAGGGCGTAGTAATGCGCGCCAGGTACCGCTAGTTAAATAGAAAACTGGTGCCGATTGGTGCTATGTTGTTGGTACTAGATTTTTAGTACTTAGTACTAGAATTTAGGATGATTGTAGTTTCGGTACTAGATTTAGATTTAGTAGTAGATTAAGTATTAGATTTTGTTGATGTGATACGTGAAAATACTCAAAAGCAATAACCTAGGTACAAACATCTCCAAACAATGTGTTTTATTTGTAAAATAAGTAACTAGGCAGGTACTTCCACTCAAATAAAATTTTTGCAGACTTTAAAAAAATTATATAATAATCAAACATGGTAAACATTCAAAATTGTACAAAAAAAAACCAAACCAATAATCAAATTTCAGCAAAAATTGTTAAAACGGTAAATTTCATCCTGTTGCCGTATCTATAAAAAAAAAACACCCAAAAACAGTGTATTTTCAAGGCAGAAAAATGAAAACTCCTCACACCCCTGTCTAAATTTCTATCTTTCATTCTATCATTATCAGTTATTCTTAAGAAAATGACAAAGAAATAACACGAAAAAGTCTTGATGACCCTCTGTCTGCTAACACTTTATATACATCTTTCCCGTTCTGTCTTTTTCTAACATTGCATGTGTGTTGAATACATTTCTCCGACTAAAAGTCTACATTGCGAAATAGCGAGATAGCGAAACTAGATGGCGCTAGGTGAAACACCCGGGTTGGGGTCGAAATACTGTTTAAAAAATACTGTATTTTAATATTCTGGTTACACATAATTCTGTATGGAGAAAATTCTGTATTTCAAAACTCTGTGTTTCAAAATTCTGTATGGTCAAAATTCTGCATTTAAACAAAAATGGTTTTGATAATAATAATAATGATAAAACAGAACATCAAAATTAATATGAACAACATCAACAACAACGACAGCTACATGGTCACAAAATTGTCCAATAAAGGAAAAGAAAAATTAATTGTCGACGGTTTTTAATTTTTTTTTGGGCAAGCGGACATAAGCAGAATTTAAAAAAACAGAATTTTCGATAACCAGACGTTTGGGCATACAGAATTTTGAAAAACAGAATTATGAATTTTGTACGTACAGTATTTTCAAAAAATAAAAAAACAATTCTGGCCATACAGAATTTTGACAACCGGAATTATGACCCGCTCCCGAAACACTTATCTTGATAGTGCTATAGATAAAATATATATTAATGAAAAATTGATATTTTGAAAACGGAGTGAATTTCTCATTTTTATTTTTAGATGTTAATAATTCTTGATTATTTTTTTTTAATTTAATTTAAAAAAAAAAAGTTGTTAAATAAAAACCGTTTTATTTAAAAACCGTTCCTACGATTTTGAATAAAAAAATTCACACTTTTTAACATTTTATTACGAAATAAAATGACGTTTAAATTTTTTCACTGAAAACTATTTTTAGTACTTTTTTCAAACAATCAAATCTCGAAAAATCGAAAAAAAAACTTTGAAGTTCCCTTTAATTTTTTAAAATTCGACGCTGTGACCGCACACGAGAGTAAGTACGTGCGATCCAGTCGTGTGCAATTTATTAAGAAAGACAATACGCTTTCTACACACAAGGAAAATGAATTTAAAAAAAATTGGAAAATAAAAAAGGAAAGAAAAACTTTAGAAAGAGAGGCTTAAATAAGGGACGAAACGTACTCCTTTATCATTTTTCTGTTGACTGATTCTGTCGTTCGTAATTCATTCATGCATGTCTTGAGAAGCACCGCGTAATATAGGATTTCTTCTTCATAATACAGGGCTACGTAATCTAAAAATAATTTGTTTATAGACACAAGTTTTTAGACCTTGTTATTATAGTAGTGAGGTACTTTACCGAAGTTTAACAAAAAATATATTTTTTTAATATTACTACTGAAAAAAAACCGACGTACAAGCACCGAAAAGAAGAATCATCTAAATCATGCCAGTATGAAAACTGTCAAAATATTGAAGTTTCCCCCATTTGTCCAACTGTCAAATTTCGGCAAAAAAAGTGAGTTCTTTCAAAAGCATACATATCTGTGGTAATACACGATGCTGTTATAACATTCTATTTACATATGTAAGGGGGTTTTCAATAAGAGCGCTACAAAAGTTTTTTTAAATAAAACAAAAAAGGTTTTGGATATCAATGAAATTCTTTATTCCTGTGAAAGTACGTTTGATGCCATTATGTATGGAACTCGATTTCTTTTGCATAGCCACTACGGGCACGCTTGCAGAAGTCCAGACGCTGAACCCAATTTTTCGACGGTTTTCAAGCATAAATCGGCCGATACTGCTGCAATTTCACGTTCGATATTCGTACGAAGTTCATCAATCGTCGCTGGTTTGTTGGCATAGACCATAGACTTGACGTAGCCCCACAGGAAATATTCTAACGGCGTCAAATCGCACGACCGAGGCGGCCAAGCGACTGGACCATTTCGTGAGATAACACGTTCTCCAAACTTGGTTTCCAATAAATTGATGGTGACATTCGCTGTGTGGCTTGTGGCGCCTTCCTGTTGGAACCACATGTCTCCTCCAATTCCATATCATCCAATTGGGGCCAAAAATATTCGGTTATCATTGAACGGTAGCGATCCCCATTCACAGTAACGTGCCGGTCTTGATCCGAACGGAAGAAGTACGGCCCAATGACGCCGCCGGCCCATAAACCACACCAAACCGTAATTTTTTCGGGATGCAATGATGACTCATGGAGTACGTGTGGATTGCAGCCTGACCAATACCGCATATTTTGTTTATTGACGAAGCCATTCAGCCAGAAATGAGCCTCATCGCTGAAGATGATTTTTCGATGAAAATCCGAATAATTTTTAAGTTGTTGCTCAGCCCAATTCACGAACATACGACGCTACTGGTGGTCAAGCGGCTTCAGTTCTTGCGTCAATTTAATCTTATAAGAATGTAGGCCAAGATCTTTTCGCAAAATTCGCCACAACGACTACACAGAGATGCCCAACGCTTAAGAACGACGTGTGAGAGACACATTTGGGCTTTCTGCAACTGAAGCCTCAGCGGCAGCAATATTCTCGACACTACGGGCACTTCTTTGTCTCACTGGCACGGGAACATTTTGTACTGTGCCTGTGGATTCACATTTTTCCACTAGACGCTCAATTGTTGATCTGCTAGGACGATTATGACGACCATAAATTGGACGTAGCGCTCTTAACGTTGAGGCCACTGACTCCGAATTTCGGTAGTAAATTTTAATAATTTCGACTCGTTGGCTCGTATATCTTTCCATCATGAAATGGCAAACCTTACTGAAGAGAAATGTCAAAAGAGCGGCAAGAAATATGGCGTCGTTTGCTGTCCCTGTTGCTCTACTTTTGTAGCGTCCTGTTAAAAAACCCGATATATTCAAACAAAACAAAAAAAAATTGAAAGTGAATAAGAAAGAATATATATTGCTATTTCATAGGGCATATTCAACAATCTTTCTTCTATTCATTCCGGAACGTGTGTTCAAGAATTCATGGCTCTTTTTATCTCATTTACTACAAAGATAGTTAGACATCCCTTGAAAACTTTCCAGATTATTACAATGTAATTAATGTATCTATTAAACTTACTCTTATCGGAATCACAGATAGTTTTCCGATATTTTATCTAGAGACACTTATTTGCCAGCAGATAAAGTTAATGACATTACCTGTGCCCAAAGGCTAGACACAAACCCTGCAATTCATCCTAAATGGGTGCAACTTTATAGGAATTGACAGACAAAGTTCCCCGTTGCTGTCTTGACTTATAAATAGTTCCCGTCCTTAGATAAATGTACTTTGTTTCCGAGTGTCATGCTGTGTCAGTAAAACAATTAATTTGCAAATTAAAATGTGTGTACTTTGTTTCAAATGACTGCTCAAATGCATATACAGACGTACGTATGTGTGTTTCTTAAACAAACGTCAAACATTGTGAGAATATATGTAGCTCACCTAATTCTGTCGGCGATATGTTTGATTTTAGAATGAAGACTTGACAACTGCAAGTGTTTACTTGGAAATTCTTATCGAATTGAGGTGACACTGAAAGTTTTATTGAAACCTGAATTAGGGCTTGGTCATCATCATTTGATTATTATGTTTGTTTTTTTTGGTTATTATTTAAAGGTAGGTAAGGCCAAGTTAAATCAAACGTGTGTTCATTGTAAATGTATACCTGACACATGGCAGGTTAAGTTATTTTTAATTTCAAGAAAAATTTTTCAGGCAATAAATTGAAAGCCTGATTTAAAATCATTCAACATTGATTAGGATGTTGGCCTTGAGCTCGTTATTTTGTTTTCAATTCAATTCAATTTATTAATAAAAATAGAGTAACATTTATAACATATAATATTTAATTGAAATAAAAATTTAAGCATGGCATATAAGCCGTCTGCCGTATATGATATCGATTAAGTTTTATTTTTTAAGAGATTGAACAGAGTTAAACAGTTTATACTAACAAAAATAAATTAACAGAAATAGATTAACAGAAATAAGTACCTTTATAAAACACAATTTTTGTATTTATATTTAAGCAAAAACAATGATTATTTTGTGTAGGAGTTTCGAATTATTTAATATTTACACAAGATATTACGGATTACATTAAAAAGTCAAAGAACTGCAATAAGACGAGAAAAAAAAAACGTAAATGAAAAGTTGGGCTTCTAGTTTAGCTAATAAAAATGGTCTTTTTATATAAAATAACTAAGAATAGTCAAGTCAAAACGAATTCAAATATGAATTCCTGTAATTGTTTGCGTGTGAAACAAATCGCACAAGTAGTTTCCAACCTCTCTCACCATTTAAAATAGTGATAAGCTCATCAAAAGACAAGAAGCTTTTACTAAAATAAAGCCTGCGTATTTCTTGAAGAATAGCACATATTGCGATGAAGTGCCGTACGTCTTCGATTTGGTTAAGGTTGCATAAAGAACATATAGCGTCTAAATCTGTTCTGTGTGGCCTATAATGAAGTTCAAGGGTTTCAGTTCGAACCTTAAAGATTAAACTCATATCTGAGGTTGAAAGTTCCTCCTTAAAATAATTATTATCACGCAAGCTCAGATTCAAACGTCTATACGTAACCCTAGATGTGGAATTTGTTACCCTTTCTAATTGTTGTTGATAGATTTTATCATCTATCATAAAAGATGTTTGTCCACTCTTCTCTGTTGCTTACATTCAGATCTAAAGAGACGCTGTGAGCCGACGCGAGCGCGTGCCAGTTTCTAAAAGGTGAATAACCACAGCGGAGTGATACCAGTAGAATTCTTTTATGTAAATTGCTATCCAATCTATGCATTACTTTCGTGAGATAGTCTGCATTGGCATTCAAACTCCTCACATAAACTTGTGGTAGACCAGATTCAACATATATTGCGTAATTGGGGGTATTAAAAGGCAACCGGAAAATTCGTTTGAAAAAGTATCTTTGAATGTATTTTTATTCTGTATTTTTATAAACCTTCCCGAAGGAAACTTTAACCGTATTGTATCCACAATTAAGGAATGTGGCCAACCCTTGAAGTGCGAGATACCAGACCGCTTTCAATTTCCTCAAAAAATTGGTACCCATAAACTTCAGTTCCATAACAAAGACATATATTAACCGTTGCATTAAAAACTTTAAACTTTGACGTAGAGTCAACAAATTTATTAGTAAAAAAATTTGACCACAAGGTATTAATTGCTGATTTTGCTACGAAAAGTTTTTCTTTAATATGGGCTTTCATACTTAGATTGTGAGTTATAATTAGGCCTAGATACTTAAAACTTTATGGTTGGGTGCTGTATGAATAGGGTAGGCACTGAAAGGCATCAAACTGGTGATGCACAGTCGCTGCAACTATATCGTACACATCAATTGTGCTTATTTTACCTCCCCGCGGTAACCACCGGGTACTGGTCTGTTCATCCGGACATTCCTGCTAAACTTATAAGCGCGAGTGTTGAACACAGAAAAATAGCAACACTATAATGCTCGGCTTTAATGACTGTTCTGATCGATTCGCAGAAGTCTTGCACGAGCCACTCAGAAAGAGGACGTACGGCGGATGAGCCCAACCAATTGGACCAACGGTGAAGTCAACAGTCAACGAAGCAGACGCCCTAATGAGCTACTTCGACGTGTTTGGAGATAAGGTCATTAGGACAATTCAATGCAAGTCAGGGCATTGAAGTAGAGATGGTGGCGGATGAACCCTTAATGGGCCAACGGCAGCGCTCATATCCCCGCAGTGGGTTACTGACTCCGGATTCTCCGGTTCCTTTTGTCCAAGGAATCCAACAAAGGACCTGGCCCTCCAGGTTGGGGGTTGTGCGTGGGGTTAACAACCCTGCCACGGAAAAAAGAAAAAGTTGCGAAGCGACCAATAGCCTCGGAAAAGGACGGATTTACTGTTGACGACCCGGAAAAACGAATCAATGACAACGACCTTCGGATCTGCACGTGGAATGTTAGAACTCTTAACAGACCACGTGCATCCAAACAACTAGCGGAGGCCCTAGACTGCTACAGAGCAGGAATTACTGCCATCCAGGAAGTGCGATGGAATGGGCCGGGCAAAAGGAGGATGAAAAACTGTGACGTGTACTACGGTGATTGCGCAAGAAGACCACAGCGTTTATTTGGGTGCGGATTCGTCATAAGCGGTAGACTTAGGCAAGAAGTCTTGGGCTTTCGACACGTAAGTGAGCGACTTGTGACAATCCGTATCAAGGCTAAATTCGCCAACATTAGCCTAATATGCGCTCATGCCCCCACAGAGGACAAAGATGACGCCACCAAGGATGACTTCTATGAGCTCCTCGACAAAACCTATGAGCAATGCCCTAAATACGACGTTAAGATCGTACTAGGCGATTTTAATGCCAAAATAGGTAAAGAGGAAATCTTTGGTAGGACTGTCGGAAAACATAGCCTACACGACACAACGTCTGCATCAAGTGCCGAAGATCAGTGGCAACACTGCCAACAAGCCATCAGAGATGCCGCAACTGATGTGCTAGGTTTCACCAGACCACCACCACGAAACCTCTGGTTTGATGACGAATGCAGGCAGGCCCATGCAGCCAAACAAGAGGCATATAAAGCGGCGCTGCAAAGAAAGACGAGAGCTGCTCGCGAGCTCTATGAGCAGAAAAGACGGGAAGAACACCGGCTTCTCCAAAAGAAAAAGAGAGAGCATGAGAAGCGCGCGATCGAAGATATTGAGAGATGCTACTCCAGGAACAACGTGCGGAAGTTTTACCAACAGGTAAAAAGAACATGCCAAGGAAAAAAATCCCGCACAGAAGCCTGTAGAGATAGGAATGGAAACCTCGTAGTAGAGTCACAGTCGGTGCTGAGTACATGGAAGGACCATTTCTGCAGACTGTTAAACGGCGATGAAGGCCAAAATCCCGCTGTCAGGCAGAATGAACCATTCAACATGGATGATGACAGACAAAACTTCCGTCCACCTGACCAAAATGAAGTAAGGATAGCAATATCTAAACTCAAAAACAACAAAGCTGCTGGACCCGACGGATTACTCGCCGAACTTTTTAAAGCGGCCGGCCAACTCATCTCTAAAGTTTGGTCAGAAGAAAGTATGCCTGATGAATGGAACCTCAGCATCGTTTGCCCGATCCACAATAAAGGAGACTGCGCCAACTATACAGAGGAATAAGTCTTCTGAATATCGCCTACAAGATCCTCTCTGCCGTACTATGTGAACGCCTGAAACCTTTCGTCAGCAACCTGATTGGCCCCTATCAGTGTGGTTTCAGACCAGGAAAGTCCACAATCGATCAAATGTTCCTGGAACCACCCAAGAATTCCAAATCGATACCCACCACCTCTTTATCGATTTTATGGCCGCGTACGATAGCATTTATAGAGACGAGCTATACAGAGCCATGTCAGGTTTTGGCATTCCCACAAAACTCGTCCGACTGTGCAGGATGATGATGTAGAACTCTCACTGCTCCGTCAAGGTTGGTTCTGACCTCATAGAAGCTTTTGACGTCAAAAAAGGATTCCGACAAGGTGATGCGCTATCGTGCGATTTCTTCAACTTAATACTTGAAAAAATTATAAGAAACTCGCAAGTCAATTGTAGTGGGACAATTTTTTTCAAGTCTGTGCAATTGCTAGCATACGCTGACGACATAGACATCATTGGCAGAACTCGGCGAGCTGTCACTGGAACGTTTGCTAGCATTGAAGCTGAAGCGGCTAAGATGGGACTAGCAGTCAATGAGGCCAAAACGAAGTACCTGCTGTCCACAAAAAGGGACACACAACACCGGCGGATTGGACAAAACATCACAATAGACAGGTACAACTTTGAGGTAGTTAGGGACTTTGTGTACCTCGGATCCGCTATAACATCTGACAACAACATCTCGTCAGAAATAAAGCGAAGAATTACTCTTGCCAATCGCTGTTTCTATGGGCTAGGAAGGCAATTGAGTAGCAAAGCCCTCTCTCGAAAGACAAAGGAGACTCTGTATAAGACCCTAATCATCCCAGTCCTGCTCTATGGCGCCGAGGCATGGACTCTATCTAAAGCGGATGAAGATATCCTTAGTCGTTTCGAGCGTAAGATTCTTCGGAAGATTTTTGGCCCTATCTGCGTTAACGGGCTTTGGAGGAGAAGGTTCAACCAAGAACTATACGAGCTGTACAGCGACATTGACCTGGTCAAAAAAATACGCATATCACGTCATGTAGAGCGAATGGACAACAATGCTCCGGCTCGCAGGATCTTCGATTCCATCCCAGAGGGTAGACGCAGTCAAGGAAAACCTCGCCTTAGGTGGCGCGCTCAAGTGGAAGACGACCTCAACCAACTTGGAGTGCAAAACTGGAGGCAGCTAGCCAAAGACCGAGTTGGCTGGAGAGGCATGTTGGTTGAGGCCCAGGTTCGTCCCGAACTGTAGCGCCACCTAAGTAAGTAAGTAAGATACTTAAACTCAATAACTACCTCAATATTTTGACCATCTAAATTCCAGTTCCTTGTAAGGTTATCAGATCGGTTTTGAGTTCTGAAGATCATTATTTTAGATTTATTAATATTAATTTTAAGATCCCATGTATCACAAAATAGTTTCAGCTTATTAATTTGGAGTTGAAGCGTCATAAGATTGTCTGAAAAGATCACCAAGTCATCCGCGTAGAGCAGGAGCTTTATTGACAAATCGCCAAAGGTTACACCTCCTGGTAAGTAATTTTCAATATCATTTATATATAAGGCGACCATCAACGGACTCAAAACGCAACCCTGTGGGACACCTGTGGTGACTGGTGTTCACCATTGCATACAGTCGCAGACGTGTTCAAAAGAAGCTGTTCATAGACTTTAATGAACTTTGTTGATACACCAATAGTTGAAATCTACAAAAAAAGTGTACAATGGTTTCTTTTTATCGATAAAACGTCTTGCGATGCTTGTAAGAGCAAATATTTGATCCATTGTGGAGAGATTAGCCCGAAAACCAGCTTGGAAACAGCTTATAATATTATTGCTGTCAACCCATCTTATAAGTCTACAGTATAAGATCTGAGCAAAAAGTTTTCTTAATAAACTCAAAACGGATATATCTGTAATTCTCAGGAAGATTTGGATTACCTTTTTTAAATATAGCACATATTTTCGCCAAGCGAAAGCTACTTGGAAACATCTCGTCAATGAACATTTGATTTAGCAATGCTAAAATGCGTTCCAGAAACTCAGGGATCGAAAACTTGTAGAACTCGATCGGGATTCTATCTAGTCCCGCAGCCTTATTATTTTTTCATTTCATTAAGTGATGATAATAATTCAAGCATTGTAAAAGGCGAGTCTAGCTAAGGTATCGAAATGTATTGAAGGGCGTAGCTTAAAGAGTTTTGGTTTGAGTCTGAGAGCAAGAGGTTTTCAAAATAGTTTGCTAGTTGATCTACACTTACGCTCAAAGACGATGACTTGCTCCGTCCACCTAAGATCCACACTTTGCACCAAAAAGACTTGGAATCCCTAGAGTTTAAAAGATTCCTAGCAGCTTTCTTTAAGTACAATTGCTTTTTGAAACTGCATAAATCGTTATATATTTTATTTAGTTGCAAGTAGAGTCTTTTGAAAGCTTCATTTGTGTTCAAGCAATTATCCAGTGAGTTTCTTATATCAGTAAACTGACCATTATTTAGAACAGGAGAGTTTTGGAAATTACCTATACGACCGTTAAAGTCTCCAATGATCCTAAGGTTCTCGTACTTGTAATTTAATAATATACTTTGCAATTCTTCGTATTCTGATGATCAGGAATTAAAGTTCAAATATACAGCAATAATATGAAAATGTTTTGAATCACATTCTACATCGATTATTTTGTTATTTTGTTTTATTAAAATGAAACAATGTATGTACATACACAAGCCTTACTTAATATTTAGACAACTAGATGTCGATGCCATGTATCGAAACATAACTTTTGAAACAACTATCATTCTTTACTAAATCTCTATTGATGTCCGATGACGTCATGCAATTTTACATGCCAAGGTTTTTGTCGTCGTGGTCTACGCCATCCTTCCACAGTCATATACAGCAGCAGCTAGTTTCTTCAATTTCTGGATCTGAGAAACCACGTATTCCTTCCTCCATATAATATTGTTTTTTTTTTAGAAGCTAATGACTTTCAGTTTATAGATGGTGTAATGCCGGAGAAACATATCAAAAAACATTCGAGTTTTTTCGTAGCAATTGATTATGGTTGTTGGTCCATATTGCAGTCTATTTATTGTATTCGGAACGTTCAATTCGTCACAAAATAAATGCTGGTGTGCCCCAAGGCTCCGTTCTGTCTCCGACACTTTTCCTTATTTTTTATCAATGATCTCTTGTCTAAGACTTCTAATCCATTAAATTGTTTTGCTGATGACAGTACCCTCAGCTTCTCATACTCGTTTCCACCCACATTCACTTCCCCGTTCTTCGGATGTGGAACTGCAACGGCAACGTATGATTAGTTCATTAAATTCTGATCTGGCCAGCATTGTCCAATCGGGAATTATTAATAGTGTGGAATTTGATGCTTCAAAAACTCAATGCTGCCTGCTGTCGTTAAAGCATAACTTACCCCCCATGCCACTATCCATGAGTGGTACTTGCATCGAGGAAACTGAACAGCTTTGCGTTTTAGGTATGTGTATCACAAACAACCTTCTGTGGAATGAACACATATATGACATCGTCAAAAAAAGCTGCGAAATGTTTAGGTTTTCTTAGATGATGCAAAAAATACTTATCCCCGTTAGATCTGGCTACTGTTTATAAGGCGTACATTTGTGGGAAGCTTGAGTACAATTCTCATATTTGGGCAGGTGCCCCTATTACTCACTTGGGTTTCCTGGATAGAATCCAGAAAAATGCATTGAAAATGATAGGGAATAAGGATATAACAGAATGATTCACTAGAAACTGAAAACTTGTTAACACACAATTTAAATTATTGCCTGATGTTATGTAAAAGCTTATTTATTCTCGAAAACAGCTCTAAGAATTTTTATAAAAAAAAATCAGTGAACTACTGTAGGTATGCAGTATATTTTGGTGAAAAAAAATTAATATGGTTGGTTAAGAACGGTACCTCCCATAGGACCGTTTTTTTTCTTCGACTTTCTCGAAAACTAGTGATCCGATTACAATCAAAATTGATATTTAAGAAGATGTAGGTAGCCTGAGTAATTTTGCATAAATTTTTTTCGAAAACTTTTTTTTTGTATTTTTTAATAATTTTTTTAAATTTTTTATTTTGAGAAATCAATATTTTGAAAACGGGTAAGTGAATTTTTTTTAATTTAGCTTTTAATTGAACGTTATTTTTGTGCTTAAGTTTGTATTCTTGAATTATTTTTTTAATTTTTTAAAAAAAGTTGTTAAAAAACCGTTTTGTTTAAAAACGGCTCTAACGATTTAAAAAAAAAAATTCACACTTTTTCGCATTTTTTAAAGAAATAAAATGGCGCTGAAAACTATTTTACGTACTTTTTTCAAACAATCAAAAGTCAGAAAAATCGAATATAATCTTTGAAGTTCCCTTAATATTTTACAAATTTTATTCCAAGCTGTGACTGCACATAAGAGCAAGTACGTGCGATCCAGTCGTGCAATTTATTTATTTAGGTATACTAAATGAGACTAAACAAGATCTTAGAAATTTCAGAATTTCTCTATAGAATTGAAGTAGGTTTGAGATTGGGTGTCCGCAGTTTTTTTTTTTTTTTGGTTTAAAAAATTATAATTGAATTTTTTTGAATTCAAATTGATCTTCCAATGAAATGGTATTTTTGTAATTATTTCATTTTCATTATTGCATTTCGTAAGTCTATTAACGGTACCTTTCATAAAACAGTTTTTTTTTTTTAATTTTCGGCATTATCGGTGACGGATCTTTGGATTTCTGTCAAATTTTAAATTTGGAAAGATCTAGGTAGCCAAATTAATTCTACATATAAAAATTTTGAATATTTTTTTTCTAATTAAAATTAATTTTTGAATTTTTTTTTTGGAAAACAATATATTTAAAAGTATTAAAAAAAATATTTTAAATTTTATAATCACATGTACATATAAACCTAAAAAAAACTGCAAAATTTCCACGAAAGTTCCAAAAAAAAACATTTTTTAAACTAAAAATAAAAAACAGGATTTTATCAAAATCCTTTCTACAATTTTTAAAATGCTTTTTAAAAAATAATTCCTTATTATACAAGTCATGTTAAAATTGGAGTACGCAATTTTACTAAAAAAAACCTTGAGTGTTGTGTGTTTGACACTTTTTACTTGCGATTATAGGGACTATAAGGCAAGTTTAGGATTCGTGAATATAAAAGAAATTGAGATAACAATGAAACACGACATTACGATCATAGAGAAGTCTAAAAAAGTGATCGAGTAAAAATGTCTGTCTGTCTGTCAGTATGTATAACGAGCTGCAGCCTAAACGGCTTAAGCTATTATCTTCAAACTTGGTGTTTGTGATTATTTTGGCATTCCCCAGATGGGAATTTGAAATTTTATTTTTAGGCTTAAAAATAACGGTACCTGCCATATGACCATTTAGGAAAAGTTTTTTTTTTGTTTGTATTGGCTATCATTTGATTAGAACCAAATTTACGGGAAAAGTCTATTAACGATACCTTTCATATAACGGTTTTTATTATTTTTGGGCTTTCTCGGTAACGGCTCTTTGGATTTCTGTCAAATTTTATATTTGAGAAGACCTAGGTAGCTTAATTAATTCTGCATATCAAAATTTTTAATAATTTTTTTTTCTAATTAAAATTAATTTTTGAATTTTTTTTTTTTTGAAAAATCAATATTTTTAAAACTAATCAAAAAAAAATTATTTTAAATTTTATAATCACATGTATAATAATAAACTGTAAAAAACTGCATACAAAAATTTCAATAACAAATTTCTTTCAAAAAACTAAAAAATAAAAACAGGATTTTGTCAAAACCGGTCCAAAATTTTTCGAAATACATTTTTCATAAATTCTTTGTTATTTAAGACGTGTGATGGCGTACTTCATTTTCACTAAAAAACCGTTTAGTATTATGGTTTTGATACTTTTTATAGGTTCAAACTGTGTTATTTTTAACGTAAATGTTACTTGTTTTTGTCAAAGATATTGCTTTCCAATGTAATTAGGCACATATGAGCAAGTACGTGCGATCCAGTCGTGCAATTTTTTTTTTTGCACGAATGCATAACTTGCATTATAGTTTTATAGTACTTAAAATCGAGTAAAAAATAGGTTGGTTATGTTGGTGACAAAAAAAATTAAAATGGTGGACTTAATTGATTCATCCAATAGGACTGCTTTTTCTATTTTTTCTCGGGAACTGATTAACCGATTACAACTGCCATTGATCTTCAAAAAGTTGTGGTGGCGTGAGTATTTTTACATTCAAATATTTTAAAATAAGTTTTTTTTTTATATTTTTATTTTTATCATCTAGATCTAGAATATTTTCAAGCAGTTTTTAATTTTGCAATATTATGTCTTGCATATCAAAAATTTGCCTGGAAAATGTTTGCTTAACAGGTTTTATGTCAATACTTATGTTATTGTATCGCAAATATTTCACTTCGAAAATTTTGGACCCGTAATTAATATCGTGTGTATTCATTTGTCATTTTTTTGACATAAAAAAATGTCAGAAAATTCTTTTTGACATTATGATGAGTAAGAACTCCGAAATGAATTGAATGAACAGACAAGATGATTTTATTATACAAATTGTCTGAAAATGTGGTTTTAAAAGAATGTGTAAATACTGTGTCTTTATTCATATTATGATTCAAACTTTATAAATGCACAATTTTTTGAATAAAAGTATTATCATTGCTTCAAAAGGAAAACAGATTTCATCTTTGGGGCAATTGGGTTTTTTCACAGATGCTGTTTGCTTTGAAGCTTTATAACCTTTGTCTCAGTTTGCAGTCGGTTTCAGAGCTAAAGCAAAGCTTCGTTGTTGAATTCGATTCTATTGAAGCTTTTATTTAAAAATATGGTTTTATGGTTACTTATGTTTTCGAAGATTCAGACAGTGTTAATTGTAAGCAAATTTTCTTGGCAAAGTGTCTTTTTTGTTGGTAAAAATTCACATCTTGAAAATAAGGTTGACTTAAACTTGACGAAATGTCTCTAGAGACAAATTCCCCGCAATTAACAAAGCGACAAACTCATTAAGATTTCTGAGCGAAATCCAAGCATTTTGAATCCCTGTTAAGTCAAACAATCCCTCAATCATCATTTTCATGATAAGTTAATCAATTGGGCATTCATCCTGGTTTGAGCTTCTTTCATCATAAAGAACATACAGATAGTAATATATATTTATTTTTGGTTTCTATCTATGTATCAAAAAACTATTAAATTATATATTCAACTTTATGCACCGATACGTTTCCATTTCCGTCGTGTAACATTCCTCTCACAATAGCTATCTAACCTCTATCCCTCTGTGTTACTGTTTCTTTCCTCTGTCTATTGATTTATCCGTATATCTCTGTCTTATTTCATATTCCATAAGATTTTCATGACAATTTTTTTAAGGAATTAGTAATTTCTTCCTGTTGCCTTTATTGCTTTATTAAGGACAATGATGTCATTGTTCTCATTTTGCATCGACAAAATATAAAACAATACAAGTTAAGTTGAATTTCAACCTCCTCACACCGCAATATTGTTCTCCTTAATTTAATTTAATTAGCAAACATTGCATTGCCCTTACTTATCCATATTTTCTTACTTTTGTTTCATTTCAGAATACAAACATCAATCGACACCATTGTTTGTTGACATCTTCTTAAAAAATAAATTTAAAAAAAATACAAAAAAGGACTGAACCTCTGTCCTTGAGAAGTATCAATATAAAATTTTCTTGTTTGTGGCCAAGCGGCCACCCATTATTTTCAATCAATATTTATATCGATTTAATTAAAATTTATCTAATATGTCACCCACAGGAGATAATGTGTTCACCTGACACAAATTAAAAATCCCAAAAAATATAAAACTTATATCCGACGAAGGATAATATCCGGAATAATTAAAAACAAAAAAAAATAATAACAATAATTTGAAGAAGAAATTAATTTATTTTATTTATTTCTCCTAATTTATTTTTTCTTATATAAAAAATAAATTAAAAAAAAATCTTTTCGCGCATAAAACGACATACAAATAAATAACTTGCCGCATGTTGGTTCCACGTTCATCATCGCTAACGACTCACAACTACAACTGGACACAAAGGACATTACAGCCAAACAACTGCCTCCAGCAAAACAGACAACGTACAACCATTTTCCAGCTCTTCTTTCCCGGAATCCTTACCGGAAGTACGCCAACCCTAGGCACCACCGCCATCTGCAGACCCAAAACCAAAAACTTACCACACCATTTGAACGCTCAATTTCTAAATACTGTGATACAAAAACTTCCATTCTTAATGAATGAAATTCGGACTAAAAAGAATTTCAGTTCAATATTAATAAATTGTTCACCGTTTACGAACAAAAGACACCATCATTTACGTCGGCAGGCCAGTAAATCGAACAAAGTGTTTCTACGGTATACGCCCCGTGATCCACGTCTAAGATTCTATAAACACTCATCCAGTGAATTAAGTGAACACTTGTGTAATTATGGTGAATTAATTGGCGGCGGCGATAGTAGTGTGATTTCTTTCAGTGTACCTAACAGCTGTAGTAGATCAGTGTTTTCCAAACATTTGCGGTATGGTGAGAAAATATTCGTTTCGGAGAATTCATCATTTGTTTATGGTGATCGCACGAAGAAAAACTGCTCGCAATTACTTACAAGTGTTTATTAATTAAAAATACACTTAGAAAAAGACTGTAGTTAAATTAACAATAATAATTAAAAAAAAAATTTAATTTTGTTTAGTTTTGTTTTAATCTTAAAAAATAAAAGAAATATATAATCAGTGCAAATTAAATTACATATAAACAAAAAAAAATTAGTTCTAAGGATTCCAAAATAACCACAAATTTATATGCTATCGTGTGATACTGTACTGCTTGCTTCGTACTCTTCGTCTTAATTCGTATTTGTTTTATCGGTTTTTTGTTTGCAAGTTTTTGAAAGAATACACTGAAAAAAAAACGTCGGAAACGGTTGTTTCGAAAGCCCTAAGCAGCATTGACAAATTAATTGAGTTGGCGCCAAAAAAACACCAACAAAAATACAAGCTTAAGGAGAATATAATTTCAAAAACAAATACAAAATTTTCTTCGTCAAAAAACAACCACAAAGCTTAATTTTCGAAAACTATTTTTCAGTGCGAAAACAGCTGTTCGGAGGTCAAGTGTAGGGTGACAAAAACAAAACGAAAGAACTCGCCACAACAACCAAAATAATTCTTTTGAAACTTTCGCGCAGTTTTCGCCGGGTTTTATTGCGAAAAACATACAAATTTGTTTTGTTTGTCTCGCAATTAAAATAAAAACAAAACAAAAATCGAACTGTGCAAAAGTCAATAGAAAACATTTTTTGTTGGTTTTATTTTGAGAATGCAATTAATTGAAAAATTCTCACGTCATTAACTGACGCGTTTTAGTCTGTGAGAATAATTTAAAAATAGGAACTTTTTTCTGTTGAAAATTCATAAAAAAAACAACCACAAGTGCCAAGGGAGTGTTTTGATTTTTATTTTTTACTTTCGTTGGTTTGTTTTTTTGATTTTCGAAAATAAAATTATACAACAAAAAAAAAATCCTATCAACACTATCTTTAACATTAATTAAAAAAAAATATAGCAATAAACAAGTGAGCCTCTTTTTTAAAACACCATTTACTAAAATAAAAATCATTTAAGAATTAAAAAACGCAGTCAATTAAGTAGTTATTAAAGTGCGTTCCGAAATAGTTTAACTAGCTTAAGAATTGTTAAACAAATAAAATAAAAGCCATCGTCTTGTTCAATACAAAAAATTGTTAAATATTCATTCGTGCATTGTAAATTTATAATCCTTCACATCTTTGTCTTGCTGTTAAATTTCAACAGTTTGGATGGTGCGTAAGGGGAAAATTGCATATTTTTCGTGCAGTTTTATCGCGAATAAAACTGAAAGACGGTCCTTGAAGTTAATACAAAATTTCAAACAAAGGAGTTGCCGCCAAAAGAGAAGTTCCAACTGTTTCGTGCAGTTTCGGGGAGTGCATTTGGAGAGATTTTAAAAATCACTTCTCGAACAAAATAGTTTTAACACTGTTTCGAGCAGTTTCGGGAAGATATATTTTGAGGTTTTAAAGGAGGCGTTGGTCCCCAAGGAATCGTGAAGTCAAAGCCCCGAAAATTACATAAAAAGGAAGTTTGATAAACTCGAAAAATTCATACAGTTAAGAAAGATTTTTTCTTAAAGCGTTCAACAGTATTACTTGAAGTAAAAAGGGCCATAAAGAAGTCGCAAACCTTTCACAAAAAAAAAATCAAAGGATCATATTCGCGTAGTTTCTGTAATCACTTTCGGACAAGTACTTAAGTAGTTTAAGGGTTAATTAAGAAGTACTCATATAAAATTCGACGTAAGAATCTACAACTTTACAAATTTCGTGCTCTTTCGAGAAGTTTAAAAATACAAATTTCTATTTAAACTTTCTTCCAATCTTAACCTCAAAATATCAATATCATCAATAGTTAAACAGATTATCAATAAAAAAATTTCGTGCTGTTTCGAGAAGTGTGTTATTCACATACACATATTCAAAAAGTCCAAACTTTTATTGATATCAATAAATCTACAATTTGTGGAAAACAAATACAAACATATATTTGCTGAATAACTAAACTGTGTTCAATTCTACAACAAAAAGAAAATCTAGAAACAAATTCACCACACGTATTGATTATACCCACCACACCACCTTTAGGAAAATTTATTAAAGAAACCAAAAAAGTCCTTTTTTTAAGAAAAACTTACATTTAAGTGCGAAATGGTTGTCATTGGTGATACAAATAAAAATGCCGCCAATCAAAATGGCGGCGTACATCCGGAAAAGATGAAAATCCTCAAACAGGAACTCTTTCCCGAGGTGACTTTCTGCAATGTTTCCGAACGAACCAACAGCGTTATAACCATTAATGACGACAAAGGAACCATAAAGAAGCGCACACGACTGATATCCAATGAATCGGGTGATTCGATAGAATCTTCAACGTCATCGGATAAGAAAAAGCCTGAAATACCAGATGGTGGTTTTGGGTGGGTTGTTGTCTTTGCTTCACTTATGGTATCGTTGATTGCCGACGGCATATCATTTTCGTTCGGTTTGATCTACACTGAGTTGCTAGCCTATTTCCATGAGAGTAAGGCGAAGACTGCATGGATTGGTTCGTTGTTTTTGGCGGTGCCATTGCTTGTCGGACCGGTCATGTCGAATTTGGTGGATAAATATGGCTGCCGTAAAATGACAATAATCGGAGGGCTACTCTCTTCGTTTGGCTTTGCATTGTCGTCGATTTGTAATTCCGTCGAGATGTTGTATTTGACTTTCGGAATAATATCGGGGCTGGGCCTGGGTATAGGCTATGTGACGGCAGTGGTATCGATAGCTTTCTGGTTCGACAAGAAGCGGACGTTTGCCACTTCGATTGGTGCTTCGGGTACTGGTATTGGAACATTCCTTTATGCTCCATTTACACAGTGGCTGATTGACTATTATGGATGGCGTGGTGCTACTTTGATTTTAGCCGGAACCATGCTGAACACGTGTGTTTTTGGAGCCCTTATGAGGGACCCAGATTGGTTGATCGAAGAAAATCGACTGGAAAGCCGGTCACAGAGTGTGACGACATTCTCGAATTCAAGTGTTTGTTTGGAAGAGATCAAGAAGCTTCTGGAAACCGGGATAACTAAGGAAGCTGTTTTGGACACCCTAGTGACAAATTATAATACCGAAGCGAATCAACAAATTGGTGATCCTATGGCGAATGGACTGAAAAAATATCGAAGTGAACTTTTTCTCCCGACGTATCTGGGCTCCCAGGAACTAGATTGCATTTATGAGGTGAAGAGTCTTAGTCGACGGTCACTCAGACAAAAAGTTGGTGCTGAAGCTCCATCGAGAGAAAATCTTCTATCAATGTCCTCAGCTGGAAATCCAACTGTTCCAGCTGGAACTGGTTCAGGTAATGATCAGGACAAGAAACCCTACTTGGCAAGCATGGAAACGCTTTCGCCGTCCGAAAAAGTTTCCAACTTCACCTTACACTCTCACGATAGTTCAACTGACGAAGGTTATCTAACCCAAAAGCATGGTAAGGAGCATGAACGTCTTGTCAGCAGTCGATATTCATTAAATGAGAACATATTCGCCGGAAACACCAACGATTCATTGGTGAACATTCGAAACAATTGCCATCGACATAATTCACTCGATATTTTGAATGATGATTTGCATTGTTATTCGATGTCAACAAGGGACGAATCGACAGCTTTGATCGAAGCGAATGTAAACAAACTGAACGGAACTGTCATCCCTATTCCCGAAAACGAGGTTGCCACCTTTGACAATGGAATTACAGGTCTGCGCAGATTATCGAGGACGAAAAAATTCAATCGTTCCAATTTGCGTCGTAATGTCTCAATAAGGAATTCGAATTTCCTCAAGGATATGCGGATTCATCGTAATTCGATACATTATCGTGGTGCCTTGTTGAACACGCATCGTTATAGGCTAAGAGCGTCATCGTGTCCGAATATCTTCAGGAATTCCATGACCACCATTGCTAAGGAAGTCGAAGACGTAAGTATTCCTTATTCGGCGATAATTTTATTTATGTATATTTTGTTTGTGATTTTTTTAAAGAATTATGTATTATTTAGATATAAATTATTTTTTTTTTATTTTTTTCAGACTTGGTATGAAAGTTTCGTCGATGTGATGAAATCGGCTTTTGATTTTTCCCTGTTTCTCGACTTGAAATTCGCTATTTTCAACCTGTCAACTCTGTTGCTGTTTATTTGGTAAGTTTTCTCAAATTGGTTGTTTTTTTTTTTGGAATTTCTTAATATTTCTTTAACAAAATATATACATAAGTGCCTGTGTGTCTAGATTTCTGCGTCACATTTTTAAATAATTATTAAAAAAACAACCTTAAATATTAAATCTTAATGCTATTTTCATTTTGACAAAAAGCCAACAAATATTTTTATTTGAATATTTGGCGACATTGTACGAAAATAAAAAGGAAAATCACTCATTTAAATAACAAAAAAAAAAAAATCTTAAAATATATTTTGTTGCAAAATGGGATGTTTTGAATTTTAATGCGCATTTGATTTTTAAATTTAATTAAACATAATTTTTGTTGTTGGAATTAATTGCGGAAGGTCAGGTATTCCGTATTATACATTGATATATATTAAGACTACTTATGAATTGTGGTTTCCCCTAAATGTGGAAAAAAAACAAGGGCGTGAAGTATTCTACTGATCCAGGAAAAATAAATTGCACCACTGGATCGCACGTACTTGCTCATATGTGCGGTCACGTCGTCGAATAAACATTAACGTAGAAAAATAACACTATCTGAACTTAAAAAAGTGTCAAAACCACAACTTAACGGTTTTTAGTAAAGATGGGGTACGCCATCACACGACTTGTATAATAACGAATTTATGAAAAAAGTATTTCGAAAATTTAGGACGGTTTTGATAAAATCCTGTTTTTTTTGTTTTTAGTTTTTTGAAAAAAAAATATTTGAAAAAATTGGTATGCAGTTTTTTTTAGAGTTTATTAATATACATGTGATCATAGAATTTTAAATAATTTTTTTTGATTAGATTTAAAAATATTTATTTTTCAAAAAAAAAAATCAAAAATTAATTGTAATTAGAAAAAAAGTTATTCAAAATTTTATATGCAGAACTAATTTGGCTGCCTAAATCTTCTGAAATCTAGCTGAAATTTGATAGAAATCCAAAGAACCGTTACCGAGAAAGCCAAAAATTAAAAAACCGTTACATGAAAGGTTAATAGACTTTTTCCGTAAATTTGGTTCTGATCAAATTATAGCTAATACCAACGAAAAAATTTCATCAAGATCGTTGGAGCCGTTTTCGAGAAAAATAAGCTGTTTTCTTACCGGTTATATGGCAGGTACCGTTATATTTAGCTAGAAAAATAAAACTTCAATTTCCTCTCTGAGGAACGCCAAAAAAATCTCTCATACCAAATTTGAAGATAATCGCTTAAGCCGTTTATGCTGCAGCTCATTATACATACAGACAGACTGACAAACAGACATACATTTTTTGGCGATCACTTTTTTAGGCTAGAGAAGCGTAAAGTTATGTTTGATTGTTAGAATTTTTTTTACGAATGCATAACTTTAGTCCCTAATCACAAGTAAAAAGTCGCAAAGTAACCGTATTTAAAACAAATGATTACAATTGACTTTTCGCAAAAAAATTAATCTTCAAAAGCTCTCGGCAGTTTTGGAATTTTTTTCCTAACTCATTGGCAAGACATTTCCTAGCCTATGCCTTTAAAAAAAGGTCTGAAGGTCATTCTCATAACGTGTAACAAAAAGCTATAGCGTGTAGGTTGAGACATTGAAAAATTGCATGAGCTACCTGAAGAAAAATTATTGAAATAGTGGTAACAGTTAAGGTCTTTGCTTGCTAACCTATTGTGACTTAGGTTAGGTAGTCATTTTTCAAACGCTTTGTACAAGCTAGACGTCAGCTGTCCGTGAAAGTAAGAAAATATTCACCTAATCAGAAAAAATCTTTCTAATTCTGCTAACTTCTAAACTTCCAAACGGTTTTGGCACTAAGTGAACTATAAGAAGGTGGCTTATGATCCAGCTGAATTTATTTTTTACTTTTAATTGATTTTTATTCTAACTTTTACTTATATCTACTTAAATGCTAGACAAAAATCTTAAAACTAGCTAAAACTATCAACTTAATTAACTTACTGGCCCTATGCGGGCGCTCTAAATTAATCTCTAACTTAATTTTAATTGCCTTTCGGCCTAAAAATAACTTAAATTCATCTTATCTATATCGGGTTTTATTTTTTCCCAGAAAGTTAAAACAAAAAACTGATTTATTTTTATCTATTTAACTCTATTTAACTTAATCTATCTTAAACTACTTAAAAACGAACTTAAAATAAACTAAAGATAAACTTTAAATTACTTAAAATAAACCTAAAATACTTAAAATTACTTAAAATTAGAACAGCCACAGCACTTTTTTGTGTTTTTTTTTGTTTTTTTTTTTTTTTTTTTTTTTTTTTTTTTTTTTTTTAACTATTTTCACATTTTTTTTTTGGTGCCGCCGCAACTGCCCTACTTAACTTAAAGCTACAATAGATATATGTAGTCAGCCATAGGCGATATTTCGTCTTTGCCGACTGAAAATTATCGGGTTTTAGTTCAGCCACCAAAATTGGTGGATCTGATCTAGGCCTTCCTTCCGATCCCGATCGGGCACGGCCCTACTGAAACGGAGGCGCTCTGCTTCGCTACTATGTCGCGTTCGTAGAGGAGCCGCCTATCGACTGTTCTGCGGCCGACGTGGTAGATGAACGGAACCGCCGATCTATCCTGAATCAGCCCTCGACTATCAAGGTATAGGAAAGCCTCGGGCGGGATAAAACCACTCAAACGTGTGCTTTCAAAATATTCATCTTGGGGGTAGTAAGCTCCGAAGATTTGTCCATTAGTTGAGGTCATCGCCCTTGCAATGTGTCCGCGAATGAGCTTAATTAAAAAATTATCTATCCTATTTGTATTGGCCCCGTTGTATAGAACCTCGTTGGAATAATAATGTTTGTACTCCGACTCTGGTGTTCTATAAAGTCCGAGACAAGTGCGAAGGCACTGTCTCTCGAACACCCGATTTTTTTCCATTAGAGATGGTGCAACGTTGAACACAGGGCATCCATAGGCAATCATCGGCCTGATTAGGGCCATGTAGCAAATCACTTTCACCCTGCTATCAAGGCGGCTGCTATAAAACAACCGTCTTGTCAGGGCAAAAGCTCCCCTAGCCCTGGCCAGAGCAGCCTCTACATGTCGATTGAAATATAGATACTGATCCAACCAGATGCCAAGGTACTTTACTACACTTTTACTCGCCAGTGGATGTCCATGTGGCCCAGCGATCACTAGCTTGCGCCAGTTCTTTCTCGTATCCCTAGAGCCCCAGACAAAGGGGTTCTAAACAGGATAGTTTCACATTTCTGGAAGTTAATTTTCAGCTTCCAATCATTACAGTACTTTTGAATTTTATCGAAATCACGTTGCAAGAGAATTCTGATGACTTCAACTTTTGGACCTGTTCTGTACGCAACTAAATCATCGGCATACGCAATTGCATGAGGTAGGCTCCCAATGAGATCGCTGGTGTAAATACTAAAGAGAATCGGCGAGTTCACGGCTCCCTGTTGCAGACCGTTTTTAATATCAAACGTTGTGGTAGATGTTACATTGCCACTCTTGACAACAAACTTTCTACCATTAAGCATGTCGTAAAGCATATATAGCAGTGGTTTACTTATGCCCCATCTGGTTAGCTTCAGATAAAGACCCTCTAACCATACGGTGTCGAAAGCCTTCTCCAAATCAACCAGACAGGCATCCGTGCATTGATTCTTAGCATTGTTCCATTGGACAGCAGATACTAGCTTTGACGCGGCATGAATTGTGTCATGTCCCGCCTTAAAGCCGAACTGGGTGTCTGGAATTATATTTTTGTAGCTGAATTTATTATTGATGAGTATATTCTCAGTGCCATTATTCCTTTTTTTTTGTATCATAGTCTCACCGTCTGCGTAAGGAATGATGACGCATACCAATTTCAACCACAATATAGTACAAACGCATTTTTATTTTTGTATTGTTTTTTTTTTTTTTGATAAATATTACAACATAAAAAGAACGATGTATTTTATTGTACTTTTATTTTATTTTACCAAAAATCATAACTATTTTACTTCTTTTCGAAATTGTATTTCCATCATTAGGCGTTTTTTTTCTCGGTTAATAAGAACATCATTCACATTTTTTTTTTATCGATTCTGTCTGATACCATCCAAAGAACTGAAATCGTTATAACTGGTGACTTCAATGTACATAAATCTTTTTGGCTTCTCCATTAGGGTCAAGCAACACTCGAAGGTATGTGTTGCGTGATCTTTGCTAAGTTTAACCACCTAACTCAGCTCGTCAACAACTTAGACTGGTTCCTTACCTAAGACTCTTTTAAAACGGTTCCGTGGAATAACGCCGAGCGAATAACCGAATTCAAACAAAATTGGCTTTACTTCACTTTATGGAAGCTTTATTTCACGGCACCGATAAATACTATATTGAAGTATCAACTTCATCTGCACATTTCTCGTGTCAAACCCATCCAGTTAGATAAAGAGCTCTTATTAAGAAGCGTATGACTTGATAGTCTTGATAGTATTAGAAAGCCAACTGGGACGGTCTCAGTCATTTTATAGGATCTTTAACTGATCACTCTGCATCCTCGGTAGTGACGTAGATTCCAGCGCAAATATGATTACTATGATTCTTTTGTTAATGCGAATTTTTATCTCAAATAGGGCTAATAGTATGAGACCCAAATAAAGTAGAATCGAACTGTAAAAAGGTTATCAAGGGAAAAAGATTTAAGTTTTCCGTTGTTTAATAGTCAACCCAACTGAGCAAAGCCGTGAAAAAGTAATAAACAAGCTAGAAAGGCCTTACTTACTTACTTAGGGGGCGCTAGAGTTCGGGACGAACCTGGGCCTCAACCAACATGCCTCTCCAGCTAGCTCGGTCTTTGGCTAGCTGCCTCCAGTTTTGCACTCCAAGTTGATTGAGGTCGTCCTCCACTTAAGCGCGCCACCTAAGGCGAGGTCTTCCTTGACTGCGTCTACCCTCTGGGATGGAATCGAAGATCCTGTCAGCCGGAGCATTGTTGTCCATTCGCTTTACATGACGTGATATGCGTATTTTTTTGACCAGGTCAATGTCGCTGTACAGCTCGTATAGTTCTTGGTTGAACCTTCTCCTCCAAAGCCCGTTAACGCAGATAGGGCCAAAAATCCTCAGAAGAATCTTACGCTCGAGGATATCTTCATCCGCTTTAGATAGAGTCCATGCCTCGGCGCCATAGAGCAGGACTGGGATGATTAGGGTCTTATACAGAGTCTCCTTTGTCTTTCGAGAGAGGGCTTTGCTGCTCAATTGCCTTCCTAGCCTGCTAGAAAGGCCTGTAACACCAATATTCGACAAACCAAATTTTCGTATGATCAAAAATTAATGCTACAATGTACTGGTGGTACAAATTTTAGATAATTTGTTAAAAATATCCGAAATAAAATATCTTCATCTGTTGCAACGTTTGTTGTCTATGACACTAGCAATTCCACGCTGCCAGATATGTATAGTGTAGTGTCATGACTGCCCCAGATCTTGAGCGCGTAAATGATTCCATCGGACGGGATGATATTCCCGTTATAATTCTGAACTGAAAAAAAAAAAAACTGAAACTGAAACTGAAACTTTGAAGATTTTTTGTTTCACGCTAACAAAACCTCTCCATAAGCTTTTCCATTTATCCTTCTCTTCTGGGTTTGTTCCAAGTAGTTTGAAAATAAAATTTGTCTAGTCAATTCCCAAAAAAGGCGAATCTTCTTATCCCTCAAATTACCTATCTTTGGCACGTCCTTTTTTTAAGGTCATGAAAATGTTGACAAGCTATAAACTTAAGAAATGTCTTGAAAAACGAAAGTTTCATAATGACCGGTAATAAAGTTTTCGCCGCAATAGGTCCACTTATGATCTGATTGCATATCTTACCGAACAAGGGAACAAATCTTTACGGCCAGTGCTCTAGTAAAATGCTAACCAGTTTACTCTTGAGCCCGATTTTGGTCGTAACGTCAAGTGCATAGATTCGTTCTTAAGCCGTACTACACGAATGTGGAATGCTCTACACAGATCTGTCTTTCCCTCTAATTGTGGTATTCTAAAAGTCAAGTATACCGACATTGAAATCCATGCCGCCTTTCTGAAATCTAATATGGTGTTTGTGGTCGTACTCCTCCGAAACGGCTCTACTGATTTTTATGAAATTTTGTATGTATGTTTGGTAGGAATGAGAATAGGTCGTAAAGTGTATTTTATACCGAAAGATGGTTATGGTGTCCATATGCAGAATTTTTTTTCTATTTTTTGACGATTTTGTTTCCGTTTTTTTTTTTTTAGATTTGGTATCAAAAAATATTGATAACATTCAATTTTCACCCTTCTACCACAAATACCGATTTCTTAATCGCGGTTTTAGTATAAACAAGACACAAATAATTTAACGGTAGGTCGTTTGTAAACAGAACGAAATTATTTATGTTGTTGAATGACAGATATCGCACCAATTTGACATTTCTCTGATTTGTTATTTATCACTTAAAATTGCATTCCAAAATTTGCACGATTTATTTTATTGTTATTAAAGTTATACGTGATTGATGATTATGAAAGTTTGGTAAAATACTCGAACAAAAATTCACTATCGGCATGTCGTTTCTCATCTGTGTTTGTAACAGTGAATAACGCCAGAAAGACCCAGGGGGCCATCAACAACATAGAATATTTGTACAGTTTTTGCGTGACAATTTTGATTTGAGTAAAATTTTCAGATCTGGATCTTTCGGCAGATTTACCCTTCTTTTCACTAATACCAATAGAATTTAGAGTAGTCAGTTTGACAAGTGTGTTTTTGCTCTGTAATTTACTTCGATTGTGAAAAAAATTGTAAATTTTAAATAAATAATCAACTTATATAAACATGGAATATGTTTTAAGTGAATTAATAAATGGATCTTGCTTATCTTCCTATTCGGGATCAAGTGATAAAGAATTGCATCACATTAGCTTGAAAATAGGAATAATTTATATGGCAGTACAACGTTTGCATGGTCAGCTAGTAAGCAAATAAAATACAGGATTGCCAGTTTTGAAAATGGTATAATATGGCATTGTTTATATTACCGTTAATGTGTAATATTTTTTTTGAGTCAATTTTGGTAGAGAATTTAAAGCCTTATACTATCTGGCGTCCTGCTGAAACCACATGTCTGCAGCATTAATGCTTTCCAATTGAGTCACGAAAATGTTAGCAATCATGTCTGTATCGTTCACCGTTAACTGTAACGTTCTGACCACCGTCATAATGACCAATATTATTCCATCGCCCCAGAAAGCGCACCAAAATGAGCCCTTTTTCTGGATGTAATGGTGTTATTATCGCTCCAAATGCGGCATTTCTGTTTGATGACGTATTTGAGACAATTGTTCAAATGAAATTGTGGATCAATGGCGATGTTTCCTTCGTGTGATCGCCTGTGGCTTCAATTTCTACTCAAGTCACAGAAGACAGTGTTGCCAAATTAAAGTTCTCCTCCGTTATTAAAACGGTTCTCCTAGATAATTTTTGTTTTGCTTCACAAAAATTGTTTTAATTTAGAACTTAATTAGCAGATAAGAAGACAAATGACCAATCATCAAATTGGCAACAATAACGTCCATCAGATTCCAGTTTTTTTTTGTATATTGAATTTAATTTTTCTAATTATTATTGTGAATGTTTGATGTTCGTTCCGCAATCAAACGTCAACGACTTATCGGTTTCCGTTAAAACTTGGCAGGCAAATGGATGACGTGCTGGATTGAAGTTGGTTAACATATATACCGTAAAAAAAATGTAAAATTTTGTACAAATGTAAATGTGTTTTTTAAAATATATACATATATGCAGTTAACTTTCTCATTTATAATATTAGTTAGGATTTTATGCGAACCCGCTTTTTTTGGTTCTATTTTAGTCTAGTCAAGAATTTTTAACAAAATCCGGACATATCGAACATGTTCTGAACGTTTTCTACTCTGGACCTGTTCTTTGTGATCGTAATGTGTAAAAGTACACTGAAACCCTGATTTGTACTACATGACATAAATATATTCCCTACTGTCAATGACCCGAGGACACATCACTAAATTAGGTCTGTTTCCGTACTTTTTGGATGAAAGTTTGGGAAAAAGTTTGGGCACGAGCTTTTCGATGTTGTTTTTGTAATTTTCTCCCCTAGCTTAAAAGTAAAGAAACGCATTTTGGGCATTTTCTGGTTAAATGTCATACATGACAAGCTAATTGTAAGTAAACGAACATTTTTGTTTGGAAAATGATTCATTCAAGGAATTAAAGAAAAAAATAAAGCATTAACAATCAAAGCGTTAAACAAAAAAATGAAAGAAACAAAATTTAACAAATAAATTCACAATTGACTTTGAAATTCAAACTCAACATTTTATCGATCAGCTGATTTCGTGTTTGACAAGCAAGAGAGTGCAGTAGCTAATGGCTTAAACACAATCACGCTTTAGCTTCGGTTTCGCCTGACGTTTACAAGTTCAACTATAGGAAATCAATACATCCTATCACAATGTCGATTTGGCTTTGACGTTACGTTTGGTTCGTGTACAATATAAGGTAACGTGACTCAAACGTAAAGCTTAAGTAGAAACTGGTTGAACTTTTGCTCGCTTTGACAGAAAAAAGCAAAAACAAAAACTGAAATTTAGAGAATATTATTCAAAGCGGACACAAAGCGTGTGAAATGTAACGTGACGAAGCCAAAGCTGAAACGTGATTGTGTTTTAGCCATAATTTTTTTGGGTAGATTCTTGCTGGAGGGGAAATGAAAGAATGTCAAAAGCTCTAGAAAAATTGAATCGCCATTTTAACGCTAATATTATTTATCACATTTTTTTTTTTTATAAAACATTTGCTTTTTCATTCAAGGTTCATCATTCCGTACTTTTATATCGTTGAGCATATGAAAACCTACGGCTACACGGAAGAGGACAGCGCCCATTTAATTTCGATAATCGGTATCTTCAATACCATCGGTATGATAGCTCTTGGCTTTATCGGTGATCGTCCGTGGCTGAATGTTAATATTTGTTATGCTGTCTGTATGGTTTGTAAGTATTTCTATTCAAAATTAAAAACTAAAGAAATTTTTAATACGTTTTTCATCAAAAACTTTTTACAGTATGTGGCCTCTCTGTTGCATTGATTCCGATTTTTGTTAGAAGTTATTTAACACTCATTGGTCTCTGTATGCTGTTTGGACTGACTTTCGCGAGTTCTTTTTCATTTACGCCCAGCATTTTGGTGAGCTTGGTGGATTTGGATGATTTTACGTGTGCATATGGTTTGGTGCTATTAGTGCAAGGACTTGGAATAATTGTTGGTCCGCCGTTGGCTGGTTTCATCTTTGAAATTACACTGAGGTAAGACTAGATTAAATTTAAGATGACTTTGTTGACGTGTAAAGCACGTTTGTTCCTCATTTCAACCTTTTAAATATCAAACAAAAAAATATTTCAGATTAAAAAATAAAAACAAATGCTTTAAACAATATTATAAAACCATTTTTTATTTCCAGATGGGATGACTCCTTCTATGCCGCTGGATTCTTCATAGCTTTATCCGGATTTCTTGCCTATTTGATCGAATTTTTCGAAAGAAGAGAAAAGCGTCTCAAAGGAAGTGATAGTGATTCTTAGGAGCACAAACACAATCTAGATTACTATTAAATAATTATCAAACAAATTATCTTTATTTTTGTCTTTATAGAAATATTTCAATAATTTCAAGTTGTCCAATTTAGAAACAAAAAAAAATAAGTACTTTTTTATCTGACAATTAAATTTAATATTAAATTTATAAACTAAAAAAAAAAAAAATACTTAGAAATTAAACAAAATTTTTTGGACAGTGCATCACTGCCCTTCGGACAACAACATAGAAATTCTCAATTTCTAACCGAAGAACAAAATGTTAAATTATAACTTAATAATCGAAATTACTTTGTAAACTTATTAAATCTACAAAAAATAAAAAAAAAAAACAACAATAATAGTTTTTTTAAAACTAAGAATTCCAAATCACAATATTGCCGATGTACAATCATCTCGAAAGCCGATTTACTAAATTTTGAGAATGTTTTCTCTCAGATCCAGCACCGTTTTGTACGATCACAATAAAAAAAAATAAAAAAACAATGTAATTCAACAAAATTCAAAAATAAAACTAAAATTATCGATACTATTTTGAAAATTTCAAATGCACAAATTTAAAATCAATAACTAAATCGTAAGACATTAAATTATATTAAATAATAAACAAAAAAAAATAATAATAGAAATAACCTCTTTTTCTGTTTAACATTCATTTGCATAAAACAATAAAAATAGAAATAGAAATTTTGTGTTTTTTTATATACATATTCATTTTGTTTGGTTTCTCTCAATTTATCACCCTCTCTCTCTCTTCCTATTGACATTGCAATTATTAATAACTTGCTATATACAAAACATGAAATTTTCAAAGTATTATTAATTCTTAATTTTAATTAAGCTATAATATATATGTTTATTGTTTAAATTGAAATGAAAATTTAATTCTGTTCATATGATTGCAGGAAAGCAAAAATATTATTTTTTAAGTTCTTCGCCTGTTTAGAAAAATAAATGTTATTTTATTGTTTTGTTATACATTTTTGTTTTGGTTAATACTTAAGAATAAAACTTACTTAAAAGCCAAGGTTAAACAAATATAAATAAAGTTTAAGTACGAAGTTAAATACGACAATGTAATAAATCTAAAATAAACGATAGCATAAATAATTAATTATATGAATTGGTTTTGAGCTACTTGCAAAGTGTTATTCTAATTATTTATTTCTTAAGGTAAGTTTGCATCACAAAAGTGTATGTAGTAATGGAAGAATTTTCTCTTCCTTGTTCGCTATTGTCAATTAACTCCACAGTCTACAGTTTTTGACAGTTGAAAACCCTTGCAGAACAAGTGTCATGTTTTATTTTAGCTGCAAATTAATTCACTAACTATTAACTATAGCAGTTGCGCTTTGACATGCAAGTCCTACTTTGTCAGCTGTCAAACTGGTCTAAGCCGAAATTAATGATTCACCCAAATATATTCTGTGAACTAATGAGAAAAACATTTAACTAACACTGTCGTAAGCCCTCCTATCCAACAAGACAACGGAATTTTCTCAAAACAAGCTTTTATTACACAGTTATTATACTCTGTTCAATTTATATTTTCAGTACAGACCTTATGGAAGAGAGCTTTCAAACACACTGGTACTTGCAAGTGTTTGCATCGCACTCAAATTAAAAAAATTGCCACTTAAATATAAAAGAGAACCCTGAAATACATTGAAATTTTTGTTGTAATATTTCATTTAACCCACGTACATTCACCCAACCTGTCTGCTCCCCGGCTGCGAGGACGAGGAGACTGATTATCAATTTGTGTTTATTTTTAAAAAAGCACTACTGCAGAGTTACCATTCGCCATTAATGGAAACTATAATACCTTTTTTTTTGGTTTTTGTTATGAAAGTTCCAGAATTAAAGCTTTATTTTCGTTTATATTTTTCTTAAAAAAAAAAAACGGTTAAAATAAAGATACATAATGCAATATTTGTTAACAATTTTTTTTTACTTGCGATTATAGGTACTTTAATGCAAGTTATGCATTCGTACACAAAAATAAATTGAGATCATAATCAAACATGACATTACGATTGAGAAACGTATTTGAGTTACGGAATGTCTTCAAATTTATAACGTAAGATTATTTTTTAGCTCAAATATTAAGTGTACTGTCATATAACCGTTAAGTTAAAGCTTATTTTTCTCGAAAACGACTCCAAGGATTTGTATGAAAAACATTCTGTGTACTTTTGGAGGTGTGGTTTATATTTTGGCTATCCGATAACAATCAAAATTGTTATTCAGGAAGATGTAGGAAGCCTAAGTAATTTTACTTCAAAATATTTTCGAATATTGTTGTTAAAAACCCGTTATATTTAAAAAGCGTTCCTACGATTTTGAAATTAAATTTGATTTTAATTAATTTAATTTAATTCTTTTTTATTTAGTTTACGGCCTACATGTTTCTGTTTTCATAAATTTTTAATCAACAGTTGGTAATCATACGTATGTACATTTGTGTGAGAATTATACAAATTTATAATGCCCAGTATGGCAACCATTTGAGAGCTTTAAAATGGAGATAGCTTATTGAAATCCATATCAGTAAGAGTCAAAGGCAAATATCCTATCTTCCCTGTACTGAAAATATAAATTGAACAGAGTATAAAATGGTTCATCGTAATGAACCTCTGACGTCATAATGTAGGATCGTCATAATTACTTATCGCACTGACGGCAAATATAACGATTTTGTATCATCACACGATGAGCCGATGACAATCATTTTTGGGTCATCGTAATGACTGCTTTCTGCCTGGTCATAGTTGGACGCAATGCTGCTAGCTTGAAATTGTGATGACTGTCCCAACCATAAAACGGTAGGAATTTCTGCCTGTGAAATGTCAAAGTTCAACTCTAAAAAATCTTAAAATTTGTATTCTTCCATTCGTCACCTCAAAATTTGAGTCAAAAAGAAGAAGTTTCAGTTCACAATCAACGATCAGCTGTTTGAACGTGTTCAAGTCAAGTCAAGTAATTGAAGAATAAAAACGTTCGGTAAGCAATATTTGCATTTTTTTTTTACTTTTCCTAAGGCGCCAGTTATAGCGATCATTAAAAATCCATCATTAAAAGTTGAAACAGCTGGAAACTGGATTTTTTTTTTACATACGGGTAGTTATAGCGATCAGTAAAGTTGTGTCAGAATTTAAAGGCCAACCACACTAGCCGTAACTTCAAATTTGTTTTAATGATAAAAAATGCTTCAGGAAACTTTTTTATGATGAGGTGGAACATTAAACAAATGGACCACAAACACTGGAACGAAGTGTTCCATTATTCTGTCAAATGACAATCAGCTGTTCAGTAAAACCAATTTTCATCATTAAAATAAATAAATGTTTTTTTAATAAATAATACTGTTTCCCGGGTTTGTTTTTTGTCAATCGATTGGCATAAGTTTCATGTTTTAAATCTTTTTCTAACATACAAAAATATCCAATTGAATTTTTTTAATGATCGCTATAACTGGCCCCTAAATATATGTTTAAGTTTCTGATTAAATGGAGATCTCGAAGGCCTCAGATTTGCAAATTACATAACGGTCATTTCTAACTGTCAAAATCACATGTGTAAATGACTAAAAACACAGTCATTTGTAAGTTCAATTCAAAACCGTTGGTTTAGTTTTGACAATAAGACATGCTTGGTCATGCATGTCATAATTGGGCCTTAACGTACTCACTGTTTTTCTATCCTGTATTTGGTAACCGATTTTGTAGGTAACTCAAATATTGAATATGCGGAATCATTATCTTCAAAAAACAGATCTCCAATATTTTTGAGGAATCTAAGTTATGAGACTAAATTTTTGTTCTAAAATTATAATTTTCTGGTGAAGAAGAAGGAATATCAGCAGCTTAATTGATAGCTCACTCACTTGAACATTTGGTGTTCATCCACTCTATATGACTCAGCCATCTGACATGTTGGCCTTTTACTCTTTTGGCTAGGTCTGTCTCGCTTTCGCACATCCACTTTTGACAATGTCCATGTGTCTACAGGCTACACCGTATACCAGGATTAAGATAAGGGTCTTAGGCACACTTTAGTTGCCGGAGAGAGGGCTTTGTTACTCAATTGCCTTCTTAGCCCGAGGGAGACAAAGTCTCTAACTAATTCAAAGTTATAACTATCTATACTCAGCGGCACTGAATCTTGGCCATGCTGTTATCATCCGATTGGAAAGATTTTGAGTGTTCATAACACATATCGCTTATGGAGTACATATCAGTACAGTGTTAATCACTTTTTTCATGTCCGTTATTCATTACGTTCAAGTCCTATAAATTGTTACCGTGGAGTACCGTGTTCATCGATGCAGTTTGCGTTAAAAACACTTCAAGAGACCGGTAGCTACTATCGCCGAACACAGGCGGCAGTGGGGGATTAAGGCGCACATGGGCTTGGGATGACCGATTCATTCAACTAACCATTTTAAGGAACCGCTTCCCCACCGCCGTTTAGGTCCGCCAGCAGCATCAAACAACAAGAGAAGTCGACGTAAGCGATCGTATGATAAGAAGACGAATGGAAGCAGTGAATTTAAAAGCTGGCAGGTCAGTACGCGGTCCACAGCTGCTCAGACAGCACCCAGCCGGACTCACGAGCAATGGGCCAGTGTTTTATTCACAGATGATTGCAGAATTGCCTTACGTGTACCAGATGGTCGAAAGCGTGTATGGAGAAAGAGAGGACATAGAAACACTGGCGTTTCATGGATAATGCTTTGGAGAGGAATAAGTTCCGAAGGACGTACAGAATTGGCGTTCGTTGATAATCGATTAACTACAGCTCGATACGTTGAAGAGATCCTTCAGGAACACGTATTGCTTTATACTTGGTTCAAAGGACATGATCAGTTCCTATGTTAATGCAATGTAGCACGCTGCGTAGAATACCTTCAAGTCAAGGCATCGGTATTCAAAAACTGCAGTGGCCCACTCGTAGCCCAGACTTAAATCCCATAGAGCATATCTGGGACATGCTCAAAAGAAGGATAAAGTGCTCATTCCACCCCACAAATGTTTATGGTTTTTAAGTGCTATTTTCTGAAAAAAATGTGAAATTTTATGTTCCCGTTATTAAAATTATAGTACACCTTTAAATTCTCTTCAAAGTTCAAAGTAAGCAAGGGGGAATTACAGCAAAAAATAAGAGTAGCCAAGTTTCCATTCCGGTGAGTATATCATGATGTTTTGTTCAAGACATCAATGTTGGGTATATCTTCTTGATGACCCATCCATTTGCTAAGACGGACGAGCTTGTATTATAATATGTCGCTGTGACTTCTTTGGCAAAGGCTTAAAAATACATTCCTTATCCCGCCCATCTTAGTACATGACTTAGCAATAGAAAGACATTTATTTGAATAATTGTATTTTATTGGTTTAATTTGTATATGTATGTACGCGTGTGTGTGTTTTACATTTATTTATATAAATACTATACATAATTTTTTTTTATATTATTTTTTTTTATTTAAATTCACTGAAAAATTCAATTAACCTTAATTCTTCCAATTTATTTATTTTTTCTCGTACAATTATATAATAATGTATGTGTTATGAAATATACTTAATTTGTATAAAAAAATTAAAGTGCGACTTAAAAAAAAAAACAATAACAGTAAAAAAGCACGCAATGCCACAAATGTTATTTTTTTAGTGATTTTTATTTTGTATTTTAGATTTACAAGCATTCTAAGCTTAGTAAAACCCTATTGAACAAGAACATTTTTTTAATATCTATTGAGAACCTTTAAGAGATTTTGGAAAAGACAAAAAGGCATAAAAACAAAACAAGAGCTTTTGGTATTTAACTGGAGAAAGAAAAGCAACTATGTCTTCCAAAACGAAAAATTTAATTGCACAAGTCAAGTATTATAAATTTAATACACATTACGACACAATAGTTGTAGTTTAGTTGTTGTTAAAAAAAATTAGCAACATTTCTTCGTATAGAATACTTTTTTTTTTATTTTGTATATCAAAAATCATTTTAATGTTCGCGTTTCTGTGCTCTTGGATGCGTAGTCTTTTTTTAAATCTTAAAGTGCTTACCAACGCAAATAATAGAAGAAAAAAATAATAATTTTATTATTGTTATTTTTTGTTTATTATTTTACTTAAACTGGAAGTTATTTTATATTTTATAGTTGAAAAGTTGCACACAATTTTATTTTTTTTATGTTTTTTTTTTATTTATGTTGACTTTATGTTAAAAGTTTTTGTTTGGTTTTCATTTTGAAAAAAAAATTAAATAAAAAAAGAATAAAGTTGTACAAAAATAAAAGGACAATATTACTTTTAACAGCAACTGCCGCCAGCTGGTCCACCTTGACTTCCAGATCCAGGCAAAGCCGGGTTTGTCGGGGAATGTTGTTGTCCAATTTTGATCCCATTTGCCTAAGAACGATAAAGACGATAAAATAAAATAAATATGAGAAGAAAGAAGATAAAGCAATACAAACCTCATTGTTTATATCAAAGACACCCTCTTGAATTTTTTCGTAGATCTCCTTGGCGGTGTTAATAAACGCCTCTTCGACGTTGGCTGCAGTTCTGGCCGATGTCTCCATAAACACAAGGCCGTGTTCACGGGCAAAAGCCTCTCCTTCCTCTTTTTTCACTTCTCTCCGGGAATCCAAGTCACTGTAAATATGTGGAAACATTTGTGTTTAGAGGAACTAATTGACATGATTTTATTATAAATGATGGGTACCCCCAGAAGCATAAACGGGGCGTTAAAAAAAGAAGCAAAACTAATAGTACGCGTATAAGGAGAAAGAGGAACATCCAATTCCGAAGGAAATAAAATGTCATGTCTACAGAGCTCAAACCGAATTCATTGCTGAGAAACCGAGACTATTTCTACAGACAATAGCCATGGCAAACCGAATTCCAATGTCATGCTATCTAAACCATTTAATCTAGACAATTTGATCAAAATTCACAACCACCCACGACAGTAGCCAATGTAAAATCAAGGGCTGAAGATGATGATTTATTTTGGAGTATTCATCAGCCAAGGAAGACCTCGCCTTAGGTGGCGCGCTCAAGTGAAGGACGACCTCAAACAACTTCGAGTGCGAAACTGGAGGCAGCTAGCCAAAGACCGAGCTGGCTGGAGAGGCATGTTGGTTGAGGGCCAGTTTCGTCCCGAACTGTAGCGCCCCCTAAGTAAGTAATTAAGTATTCATCAATTTATATGCAAGATGTATGTAATGGAATGAAAGCACTCACAACGAATGGAAGTCAGTATTATTAGTAAGACATAAGAAAAGAGTTCTCTGAACTTAGGCATCAATTAGGTTAGTATAATGCGTAAAAAAACATAAAAACCCATAAGAATACTTAAGATTGTTAAAAGGAAAATGTTTCCAATGATTTTTGTTCCGCATAAGCGGTGAATGACGAGCTGTACGGACTCTACTACGATAGAGACTTAACCAAAGTGTTAAAACTTTATAGATGGCTGGTTCATTGGATCAGATGAACTTCAAGGCTCCGGCCCGGCGCGGCAAGTCTTCGAACTAAAAGTAGTGAAAAATCCAGTCTTAGGTGGCGCACGCAAGTGGAAGAGAATTTCTACTAACGCGCTAAGCTGGAAACAGGTAACTAGACAACGAGCTGCTAAAAGAAGCTTGTTGGTATATTTGTTTAAAGCTAAAATATTGTGTTTTCTCAGAAGAAATTCAGTATTCCTGCAATAGAACAAAGAGTGGAATAACTGAAAACGTCATTACGGTCACAGGAGTATTATAGACTTAAGTGACATAGACAACGTTCAACGTCAACGTATTTCATATCAGCAGTTCTCGGGGCAGTCAAAACTGTTTCCTAATTTGTGATCAATGGACGATGGTAGATCGCAGTTTATGGGGGACTCCTTTCACATCTTTGGGAGTGTGCCGGCCAAGCTGATTAACTGGGGCATGTTCCCAAAATCCTAGTACACCTATCGGCTTCTTTTTTCCTGCGGTTCAAAAAATGTGAATGTTTCACGGTGGAATCTATTGAGCATGACCAGGAGCGAGGCTTATCAGCACTTCTTGTATCAAAGTTAAATACGGCGATTATCCAAAAATCCTTTAAGAATTTGATTTAACCCCTTAGAAACCAATGATACCAATTGTTCCCGCGATTTTGCGTAATCAGAGCCACTAAAAAGCTCCCACAAGGTGGCCTACCACAATTTAGCAGGCAGCTACTACCGAGTAAGCTCACGAAATTTGCTGGGCTTTTCTGTGGTACCCAATTTTAAGCTAGGGTCGGCTTCGCTCCTTTATGAAAGATAGAAATAAACTTGTGGATTGATCCGAGAGCCCACCAGCAATTTTAAAGAACAGTTCCGGAATTTCCAGCAATGCCGTGATACTGGAAAAACCTCAACGTTGCTCCGTGCATACAGCTTGACCCGCAGGGCGTACATACGTTTACAAAGGCATATCTCACCGAACTGTGGAACAAATCTTTACATCGCTTTGGTGAAAGTAAGATTATTGCTCTTGATATCTCCAAGGCATTTGATAGAGTTTGGCATGAAGCTCTCTTATCGAAAATGCGTGCTTTTGGGATCGGTCAATACAAGTTGTATTGGACGGATTCAAGCCTGATTCCCACAAAATAAATGCTCGTGTGCCCCAGAGCTCCGTTCTGTCTCCGACTCTTTTCCTCATTTTTATAAATGATCTTCTGTCTGTTACTTCTAATCCACTTAACTGTTTTGCTGACGACTCTACCCTCAGCTTTTCATATTTGTTCGATAATTCACGTCCTTCGCCTTCGGACGTACAATTGCAACGGTACCGTATGTCAAGCTCATTAAACTTCAAGTTATACAGCATTGTCAAATGGGGTAATAGGAATCGTGTGGAGTTTAATGCTTCGAAAACTCAATGCTGTCTTCTGTCGTAAAAGCTAAACATACCACCAATGCCATTGTCCATGAATGGCACTTACATCGAAGAAACCGAAAAGCTCTCAGTACTCGGTATGTGTGTCAACGACGACCTCCGTTGGAACGACCATATATTTGAGATTGCTAAGACTGCTGCTAAGTGCTTAGGTTTTCTGTATCGGTGTAAGAAGTAGGTTTCCCCATCTGATCTGGTTACAATTTATAAAGCGTTTATACGCCTTAAACTCGAGTATAACTCCTACCTCTAGGCAGGTGCTTCACAAACATCGCTTCACCTGCTTGATAGAATACAAAATCGAACGTTAAAATTGATGGGAAATAGAACTGCCGCTGAAACAATTGCTCCTCTCGAACACCGACGCAATGTTTCATGTCTTTCCTTATTTTATCGTTTCTTTTATAAAAAAATGTTCAGTCGAGGTAGCCAGCTACATTCCTCCCCTTAAAAGTTTCTCCCGTAATACTCGTCTCGCAAAGAATGCTCATCAGTTCACCCTTGAGCCCAATTTCGGACGTACCGTGAAATATAGGGATTCTTTTTTTAGCCGAACAACACGAATTTGGAATAGTTTATCCGGCGGGATTTTCCCTTGCCATTTTGATCTGCAAACATTCAAAATCAATATTAATCGACACTTCCTATCTCTCCCCTTCCTATCATTCTCATGCCCACGCAGTGTGTTCTACATTAAAAGGGAAACAAATAGTCCCTTGTGCGCGCGTTAATTATAAAAAAAAATGCTGCAAGTCTATATTGGTGTTGCAATGTTGGCATATGGGAGGCTAATTTCTAGTAAGTATGTGGAGGTGTGTCCTAGTCGGAGCCTTGTGAAGTTGGAGATTTTGTGCTTGGAAGATGATTTGGGTATTTAGGGTTGATTCTTTCCGGATTGACTTATTTGTTGTGGTGGTGATATAGACTCCAGTCAGTTTGAAGAGTAGCTTTTATGTTTTTTTATTAAGTCTTTTTTAGTAAACATATTAAACAGAATCGTAGGGGCATCTCTGGCCGAATTAGCTTTTGAGTCAGCGTACTCATTACCAATGATACCAACATGTCCAGGAGTCCACATTAGTTTGATCTTCTTAGAAGCTTTAATAAGTTGATGCCATATATCGGATATTAGTTTAGAGTTGTTCTTAAGGTTTAAAATTTGCTTTGAGTACCGAAATACTATCTGAGCATATTATGTGTTTTGCGTTTTGGTTTGAAGATACTTTGATGGCTTGGAAAATTGCGAAAGCTTCTGCTGTAAATACAGATGCGAAATACGGTAGATGACCAATGGAAATGGGATCTCCTACTACTACTAATTATAAGAGCGTTTCAGCGACATTAGTTGAGGCAATGACATAAAAGCTAACAACTACTTTAAGTCCAATGCACTATTCACCACGCAAGTCTTTCAATATTATGTAAATAAAAAATAACTTCTGATAGGACTTGGGCTGTGAAGCAACTCACTTTGCAGTGCAAATAGTAAATGATAAATTTGATGGCATTAAATCGATATAGAAAATCTTCCTACTACAAAACATTTTAGTACATAATTCATTGCCTTGAATGGATCATTTTAATTCAGATCGATTTTTTTACTACTAATTGATTTCATCATGTTTCTATCGTCGCGAAGAGAATTATCAGATCAACAATAATCATCAATTTCAGAAAAATTCAAATACTACGACGGAAATAATAGTTAGTATTACTAACTTCCTGTTCAGCAATGCATAAACAACAACCAAACCTGTTCAAATGAACGCTTTGAGCAATTTATTTCCTATCAACTCATGACTAATACAGTAAATTGTGTCTTCGACGACAAATGAATTATGAATTTGCAAAAAACTCACCTCTTATTGCCAATCAGCATGATAACCATGTTCGAATTCGAGTGTTGTCTGGCATCCTCTAGCCAAGTTGTCAAATGGTTAAAAGTCTCGCGTCTTGTGATGTCATAGACCAGCAATGCACCGGCAGCTCCACGATAATAGGAGCGTGTTATCGATCTGAAAAAAAAATAAAAACAGTGTAATTAAACAACGAACAATGGAATTGCATTCTTTGTCTCAAAACAAGCATCGATTGTCTAGCTGTTTTTATCAATGACGCAACAAATTTAATTTTACTATCAAAATAGGTCGTACTTTTGACGCGAGTAATATGTTGTTGTTTTTTTTATTCAAACTGTTAATATATGTATGTGCTCACCTAAATGCTTCCTGGCCAGCAGTATCCCAGATTTGTAGTTTAATTTGTTTGCCATCGATGGTTATCATTCGAGCCCCAAACTCAACACCAATTGTTAGATCATGAACGGGCTGGAATCGCTTGTCGGTGAACTGCAACAGCAGGCAGGATTTGCCAACACCTATCAAATGAAAAAGAGATAAAAGTTAATCGATATTTACGTTAGAGTAATTATACATTATCGGGTTAACCCTTATAAAAGAGTGATGTTTTTTTTTGTTAATTTACTGAAACAAATTACATTTTAATGGTCAGAATTAAAAAAAAAAACAATTTATTAAGCCAACCGATTCTAAAAGAGCAAAAATCTTTAAACGAGAGCTTCTTTGCCTAGAGAACTTATATTAAAGCGTAGGCAAGGTGGTTTTATAACGAAACCATTAGGTTTGTTTCACACAAACTTGGACTTAAATGAATGGATATGAAAATGTCTTACAAAAAAATGAAACTGTGAAAATTGCTAGAATGAAACCCGTTGAACAAAAAGTCGACACCACTTTTTAAACGTCCAAATCTCATAAATCTTCCCAAATAAATGCGGAAACCACATCAATTTTTGGTCATGTGTGGTCGTCACACATAGAGAAGTAGAGAAAATGGTGATTCCAACCCCTTTTAGTTATTTTTTTTCTTTTTTTTTTTGCCAGCAATTTTGTTTTGTGAAACGGCGTTAGTGTACTAAAAGTCCCAAATTTTGGGAGGACTTGGAACAAACCTGTTACCTCGTTATTAGCATAGACATTTTCTGACATGATTGTGATGACGACACTGTGTAGAGTCTATGAAGTGAGAGAAAACTCTGCCATCTTTTGTGACCCAAAAATATTTCTTAAGCTGGATGAAAGGCTCTAAACTAAAGTTTTTCGTCCAGCGCTTACATTTGGTTCACACTGTTGGACAATTTACATGACGCATGTAACGAATGACGTCTTCGCATGACCGCATGCTTAATTGAATAACGAGCCACCTCATAAAGAATACGAACACCATCTTGAAAAAAATACGGCATGACTAACTTAGCTGATAGAGACGTGCAAAAAGAATATGCTTTAATATATATGCACGTAATAACACTGTGGCAAAAGTAAGACAGGCTCAAACCCTGCTGCATCAAACAAATGCAATGACACCTGTATTTGCGTGCTTGTTGAATTTAAAGCGGTTAGTGAAATTCACTCCAAGGTATTTTGCTGTTGTCTTTGTCCTTATCACTGACTGATATTGATTTTATCAAAATCTGTCCAACAATTTTTGAAATCCTTTTTTTTTAATAAATTCAATACAGGCACGTCAAAGGAAGTGCGATGTTTTTCAGACCCAAAAGTTGAACCGTAAGATTCAGTGATAAACGTAATCAGCTAGAGATTTTCTGGTGACTCAGAAAGTATTACCAAGTCATCAGCATATAAGAGGACATTTATGGTCAAATCAGCGATCCGAATACCTAAGTTCTGAAATATTAAGTCTGTTGAATGTAATACAAAATAATCGTTTCCGACAGAGGACTTGCGTCAGAGTAGAAAATTTTCCGATTACATACGATTTATACTTCAAGGAACACTTTCAATTCGGACGTAAGACCAAGTTAGAAATTTTTTTTCTTAATGCTTACTTGACCAGTTGGTTGGTACATTGTATATAAACTGCCTATAGTACTATCATGAGACGAGAAAAAATCTTTTTCCCTAGAGCCGCTTGGAGTGCTAGTGTAGGCATATTTTATTTGAGAAAGAGAGTAATAAGAGCATGTTTTTAAGTGTTATGCTCTGTGCTTTTTGGTTAGCTGAATCAATCTGCCTGATGAACATGCATGTTGTTGGAAAAATGTGTGGTTTACCTACATTCTTGGTGAATTTTAAGAGGAAATCTCTTTGAATTATAACGGGTGATTTTTTTGAGGTTAGGATTTTCATGCATTAGTATTTGACAGATCACGCGGGATTTCAGATATGGTGTCAAAGAGAAAGATGCTCAGTATGCTTTGACATTTCATCATGAATAGACTTACAACGTCGAATTTTCAGTGAATGGGCCCTAGAAAAGTTGGCAGAAAATCCGCTTTTTTATCGACAAATTTTGTTCAGCGATGAGGCTCATTTCTGGTTGAATGGCTACGTAAATAAGCAAAATTGCCGCATTTGGAGTGAAGAGCAACCAGAAGCCGTTCAAGAACTGCCCATGCATCCCGAAAAATGCACTGTTTGGTGTGGTTTGTACGCTGGTGGAATCATTGGACCGTATTTTTTCAAAGATGCTGTTGGACGCAACGTTACGGTGAATGGCGATCGCTATCGTTCGATGCTAACAAACTTTTCGTTGCCAAAAATGGAAGAACTGAACTTGGTTGACATGTGGTTTCAACAAGATGGCGCTACATGCCACACAGCTCGCGATTCTATGGCCATTTTGAGGGAAAACTTCGGAGAACAATTCATCTCAAGAAATGGACCGGTAAGTTGGCCACCAAGATCATGGGATTTGACGCCTTTAGACTATTTTTTGTGGGGCTACGTCAAGTCTAAAGTCTACAGAAATTAGCCAGCAACTATTTTAGCTTTGGAAGACAACATTTCCGAAGAAATTCTGGCTATTCCGGCCGAAATGCTCGAAAAAGTTGCCCAAAATTGGACTTTCCGAATGGACCACCTAAGACGCAGCCGCGGTCAACATTTAAATGAAATTATCTTCAAAAAGTAAATATCATGGACCAATCTAACGTTTCAAATAAAGAACCGATGAGATTTTGCAAATTTTATGCGTTTTTATAAAAAAAAAAGTTCTAACCTCAAAAAAATCACCCGTTACAATTTTGTTGACTTATAAGCAATTTAAAAAAAGATGCTTAAGAAGGTGAGATGAATTAACTTGATGTTGATGATGTTGCTTACATTTTTTGTAATACATTTGTATATACATTGTTTTGTATATCATTGACCAGACTTTTGAAGTGATTTTCATTTTATATAGACTTTTGTTAGGATTCATACACGATCCAACATTTTCGTTGCTTACATTTTTTTATATGCAATACATGTACAAGTACATATGTCATTGACCAGCCTTTTGAAGTGGTTTTTTTTTAAGATATTCAATTTGGGTTTATTTGCTACCTATAAATTGAACGTTGTCGTTTTCAAAAAATGTACTCATACATTCTTGAAAATTTAACACAAACTTAATTCTTGCTGGATTTATTGAATGGATTTTGGCTTGAATTTTGCTTTCAATGCAGATGGGTACACAAATTTAGTGAAAACTATGCATGGAGATACATTAAAATTTTTTTTTTTTTGGAAATTGATTGTAGATTTGTATCCATTGTATATAGACTGCAGGTAGTAATGATTTTTGTTTTTTTGAGGCTTTGTATGAAACAACTGACCTACCCTTTGCCCGCTGGTAAGAAATTCATAGTTAAAGCAAATCTTATTTTTATATCGCGGTGGGTTTTTTGGCTGTAGAAAATTAAAAAGTGGGCCGATTTTCGTGATTCTTTTTTTAAAATGTTCGTCTGCGGCGGGTTTTCGATAAAAAAAATGTTTAAACTAACCCAGATGTCGGATTTCAATTATGACAGATTTCAGATGGTTTTTTACTTGCGATTATAGGTACCTACTATAATAAAAAAATTGAGATAATAATCAAACATGATATTACGATGATAGAGAAGTCGAAAAAAGTTGGTTCGAAAAATGTCTGGCTGTTCGCTGCTCTACAGCCTAAACGGATGGGCCGATTTGGTTCAAACTTGGTATTTAGTATTTATTCGGTAGTATCTCGGGGTCAAAAATGAACTTTGTTTGCCGTTTAACAAAAAGTTTGATTTTCTCGAAAATGGTTCCAACGATTTTGATAAAACTTTCAGGATGCTATTTTTTTACAACAATACATCTTTCAGTAATAATGAATTTTTCGAAATTTGTTCTATAACGGTACCTATCATAGAACCTGTTTTTTCAAATGCGGTTTTATCGTTAACCTGATTTCAATAAAAATTTGCAAACAGGAAGTCATTTATAATTCAATTAACATTGCATTTCAAAATTTTCGAAAACTTTTTTTTTCACTTTTCTAAAAAAAATTTGGTTTTCGAAATATTTTGAAAACGGGTTGATTTAAATTTTTTCAAATAAGTTTCCCAGATGAAATTTCGCTAGACTCCAGGTATTCCCTCAAATCATCTTCGTCCGCATTGTAGAGCAATTCTTTTTCCAAAATATTGTCCTCTATCGGCTTTTCACTTTTAATATGCTGCCACATCTGGATAATTCCCTCAAGCGTTTGCTTTAATTCCCTAAAGCATGGTGGAATTTTCATCGGGCTGGTGGATCTCCATGTTGATATCCAATCTCTGTATCCTTTCAAAGAGTTCAAAGTCTCTGTGGCTTCACTCAGCACTTGTTTATTCGGATTTCTCGAAGTGCAGCTCGCATCGCTGACTCGGTCTTAAAACAGTTTGTTCTCAAAGCATACAAGATGCCTGAGTAAACATTGGCACTGAAGACCTGCGTAGCCAGCTTCACAGAGAGCTTGTCATAGCCGATAGGATTTATGTGCGACTGCGTTAGCTTGAAGAAGACTTGAAAGTCCGACTTGCAGTCTTCTTCATATATTTGGAGTGTTTTGTTTATGGAAAAGTTGCACCATAACAAATCTCCTTACCTCCTCTGTCGAATGCTCCATTTGCTTCATGACGCCTTTTTCCAAGTTATATTCCTTGCTTTTCCTGAGCCTTCTCGGAGTTCTTAACATAAACGCCGGTATTGAACGCTGGATTATTCATACATACACATACTTACTTTATCGTCTGCTACTGTATTTTCTTATTAGCTATTAGCATTGCATATAAACTGAACAACTGTACACATGTCACCAGGATAATACTATAGCAATTCATATACAATGCTTATTAGCCGTGTATTTCTTATAAGCAAGGCAGTTTATATACAATGCATACAATCGAAACAATGATGATCAGCTGGAAAATATTCATACATAGAACTAACCAAACCTACTTCCATGTAGTAATGTATATGCAATGTATACAATGCACAGCACAGCAACCGCAACCTACGCAAAAAAAAACAAAAACAAACATCGTTCATCTGCCCAAAGAATATAGGGCAGAACATTGTATATAATAATGTACGAAAGGCAGTTTATGTACAATGTACAACATCAGATATATTCATGTCAACATTGTAAATGAACTGCATATCAACAAATTTTTTCTTAACCTTAAACTCATTCTATATGCTTAATCTACCTCTTTTATAATTTACTCATAAATTACTAATGAATAAAGTACAATTCAGCGAGTTTCTCTGAGAATTCTCTTTGTAAATGAACCGCCATTGTATATGAACTCTTTGTTCGCCTCTTAAATTCACCGAGTAATCTTTTTCCCTAGAGCCGCTTGGAACGCCACCGTCCACCGGTCGTCATGATAGTACTATAGCAGTCTATATACAATGGGTTGGTAGGCAAAATCGCATCGCGCGCTGGGTATCAAAAAGGTGAACTAACGATCCTACGTTTGATAGGATCTATCGGATCCATGGTTTTTAAAATCCTGAGTTACATTCTTAGGAAATAAGAGCACAAGAAAAGATACGCTCTGAAAACCCAACGCCAACACGTTCTATGTACATATATATGCGTATGCCAGCCAGTCATGTAAGAAAATTTTGTGATGAAAAACGATAGATATGGATGAACAAACCAACAATGTTGAGACTTACCACACTCCGTATTAAGACCAAATACCTTATTTTAAGCCTCATTAACGGCCATGCCGTTACCAAAAAAAAAGATGACAAGACCAAAGAAAGTTTCTATGAGCTCTTTGCCAAAACGTACAACCAGTTTGCCAAAAATGTAAAATTTTATTGGAGAAAATCTTTGGTAATACAATCTGTGGAAATAATCTCAGGGTAATGGATTTTGCAGTGGGAAAAAACATTTTATTAGGCAGCACGAGATTCCCTCGGTCACCTGCAACCAAATATGTCGCGATTGACGGAAAATATCAATGGAAGCTATTAGGCGATCAACAACGTTTTATATACAATTAATAGAATTAAATAGGGTTAGGGTTAACGAACGAGTTAACGGTTCATTCAGTCCATAGTGTGCCCTGTGACTGGGGACGAGAAAGAGAATGTCTCTGTTTCTAAGATTTCTTTCTGGAACATAAAAAGCTATAAGATTTATTAGCTCGGTTGAATTTATTCTTCCAATAGCAACATCTTCCACAAAAAGTCTACATAGTACATAGTGTTTCCCTACAGCTTTTCAAAGATTTATTAAGATCTGGCCAACTTAAGTTTCTTAATGCAAACTTTGTAAATCTTTTTTGGATGTTTTCGATCCTATCAGAAGAATTTTTTTAAAAAGGAGACCATATAACAAGCAATATTCAAGTATAGGTGTAATTAAAGAAGTATAAATAGCTTTTAAGGTATAACTATCCTTAAAAATCAGTGTTTCGCTTTAAAAAACCAAGAAGTGAATTTGCCTTGAATACAATGAAATTAATTTGTGACGCAAAAGACAATTTGGAATCAAAAATAACTCCAAGGTCCTTAATTTCACTTACAGTGGATAAAATTTTGTTACCAAGTCTATAATTATAAATCACTCTTGGTGTTGAGCGAAAGGCTCTAACAAATTTGCATTTCGAGATATTTAAATCGAGATGATTATATTTACACCACTGAAATAATTTGTCAATTTCTTTTTGAAAATTCTCAAAATCTTCATTTGTGGATATTAGATGGTATATTTTTATATCGTCTGCAAACATTAGACAATTTGTTAAATCTAAGAGATCCGGAATGTCATTAACGAAAAGTTTAAAAAAGTAGTGGCCCCAGATGACTCCCTTGAGGAAGACCTGTCGTCTGCCATATCGAGAACAATAGACAAGCTTCATGTAACAATAAACATCCCCTATCGTCTTAGCGATATCGACTGAACGATTTGATGTTTGCTTCACGAAACACTAAAAGTTGCCAAACACTATCGTCTCGGCGATAGCAATTGCACGATAGCTATTTAGCAATCGTCGTCGCGTTTGTGTTCTTTATGTTGTGTTTTGTATTTATTAAAACTACCTGAATATTATAAGAAATGATTCGCCGTAATGCATTATTCATGCCGGAGGAAATGAGGAGGAAATCGAAATTCGAATAATTTCTACAAATAAGAAGAGCACTAATAGATGCATCCGATCGAATCTAAGTCAATATAAAAACCTATTTTTCTTCATTGTATTACAAATATTTTTGAATAAATAATTACTTTTATCGCTTCCGTCTTTCTAAGGAAACTGATTTATTTTATTTTTTTAATTTCCAAGAAGATTGTACTTAGATTTTAAAAAACAAAAGTCGATTTTTACTGTTAATTTGGAATATTCAGTGGCTCTAAAACTGTAACAACGAGAGCAATAGACGACACGAGAGCGATAGTGTTTGGTGAAGCAAACTATTGGCGATAGCGTTCAATGCTATCGCTTTGACGATTATCGTCCGCAAAGTTACATGATGAGAGCCCTGACAATGCATCAATAAAAAAAGACTGATCATTTCCAGTTTTTACAATTTGTTTTCGATTCGATAAATAAGATTCCAGCTTTGTATATAGAACCTATAGTACTACCATCAGTGTTCGAAAACTAGCGCCATCTAGTGCGTCTACATCTCCCTAAAGATTTTCTCTGAGTGGAGACCGCAACGTAGACTTTTAGTCGGGGAAATGTACTCAACACATATGCAATGTTAGAAAAAGACAGAACGACAAAAAGTAATAGCAGTCAGAAGGAAACAAACCATGAACACTTTTTCATGTTATTTCATTACCATTTTCTTTAGAATAAGCGATAATGAGAGAATGAAAGATAGTTATTTAGACAGGTATGTAAGGGAGTTTTCATTTCTGCCTTGAAAATACACTGTTCTTGGTAGGGTTTTTTTATAGATACGGCAACAGGATGAAATTTATCTATTTAACGATTTTTGTTGAAATTTGATATTTGGTTTGGTAATTTAAGTTGAAGTACCTACCTAGTTACTTATTTTACAAATAAAACACATTGTTTGCATATGTTTGTAACTATGTTATTGGTTTAGAGTATATTCACTTATCACGTCAAAAAATCTAGTACTAAATATACTACTAACTTCTAAATATAGAACTAAATCTACTACTTACTACAAAATATAGTACTAAATATACTACTAAGTACTAAATATAGTACCAAATATACTACGATAGTACTAAATTCTAGTACTAAGTACTAAAAATCTAGTACCAAAATACTATTGTACCAACAACACAATACCAACTGGCACCAGTTTTATATTTAACTAACGTTCGAAATTGAACAATATATATTAAAACTTTAAAAAGTCGAATCCGAATATGGCAACATTGGTAGTTGACTTTGGCATAAGAAATACAGAAAATACAGAAATAACAAAATTTCTTTAAAAATGCAAAATCCAAAAAAAAATAATTGAAGACGCAAAATCTTGGTTTGTTTACGAAAAATCAAAGAGAAATCCATTAATTTTTGTTTCTCTTACTCTGCCATACCATATGGTCTAGTGTCACTTTTTGAACCTTTCACTCGTACTTATTATTCATTATTCCTGCAAATGCTTGTAATCATTCTAACTCATACGTTTCTCAAAATATAACATACAACCTACTCTTTCATCACTATATTTCTTTCTGCTCTCCAAAACCCATACAAATGTATATCGTGTTAAGCAAAAACCTATTGCAGCGACGTGGTGGCTCTACCTCGCTTAACTAGAAGCTGCCTCATGATACTACTATAGGTTACAAGGATTCCAGCCATTTAAGAAAACTAAGATTGAAACCCAATATCTCAAGTTTTCGAATAAGAAGCCTGTGATGAACTCTATCGAATGCTTTTATAAAATCTGTATACAAAACGTCATAAATTTGTAGTGGTGGACCGAACATAGCAGAAACCATGCTGTCTTGTTGTTGTCATGCCTTTGACTGCGAAATTAAGCCTATCTTAAACTAATTTTTCAAACAGTTTTGGTATCTTTGAAAGCTTAGATACTGGTCTATAATTCTTAATTAAATGTTTAAGGCTACTTTTGAAGATAGGACTAATCGAAGATAATTTCCATTCTTGAAGGAAAACACCGGTAGGAAGCGATTTATTGAACATTTTTTTGAAAATTTTGAAAAGCGGAAAAGCCATTTGGAAAGTAAAAGTGGAGGAATGTAATCCACACCAGGTTTTTTGTTTAAATCGAGATGAATCAAACCATCTAAAACTTCTTGATCCTCTAACCATTCCAGACTCAATAGTACGATCCATTCGGTAAACTGCATACGATCAATCAAACAACTCAGAAGAGAAGATATCTTGTTGCAACCAGGTTTCTGTCAGAATTATAACATCATAGTCGTGTGCAATCGAAGTAATGAAAGTCATTAGTTTTTGATAAAAAAAACCTTCAGTTGTGAGGGATGTAGGGAAGAAATTGTAGCACAAATCAATTTTCCGAGGTTTCGGTCTCAGCATTCTGGTTTTTTTTTTTTTTTTTTTTTTTTGATTTTTGGCGTTGAGTTATGTATTCGTACACCCAAAGGCCAAAAAGAAGTGTTAAATACTTCTTCGAATAAAAACTCAGGAACACCGAGTTTAAAATTAGTAAAATGAAGAGTAGAGACTTCAACATCCTTCTTAGTCAATCTTTTACAAAACACCACATTTTCAGGGCAGGGCAGTTTCTAGTAAGTGTTCGTTGGCCTGAACGGTTTTTAATTCGCTGCACTTCGTTTGCATGCAATTTTGTGGAAACATAGAGTCCGCCTGTTGGGAAAGTTGGTGAAGACGGGAATTCCGATTATGCGAGAGATGAAAAACCAGTTGTGACAATGAGCTGGCAAATAATTGAATTGATTGCTTTTGTTGTTTGAGATGATGAAGATGACGAAAAACTACGCAGAGGAAATTCAATTTTGGACGACTCAATTCGGAAGCGACCGCCACAGCCTATGCAGATTTCGTATTCCTTGAGCTAGCTAGAAATTGCCTGACTGACTATATGAACGCTGGAGAACAATGGCGACTATTTAAACAAGCCATAAGAAACGCAACGTCGGGAATGTAGAGATTCTCATAACCATCTCCGAGAAGCCCCTGAATCGACTCAGAATGTGCTCAGGCAAAACAAATCTAGGACTAGACTATCTTTTTATCTTTACGTTGAACCAAGGAAGGATGAGAACCGCTTACTCATGAGAAAGAAAAAGATCACCAGCAACATGAAGGAGGAGATGCATAAGAAGAGTGAAACAGTCAACATCAGGTTCTAGTAGCCGTTCAGGGCCTTGCAAAGATGGGGATGGAAGCACAGTAGTCGATGTTAAATATCTGGAGACTACTTTAAGCATTTGTTGAATGGCAATGACAGCCAATACCCCGCCAATGATCGACCTGAACCAGTCAATCAAGATAGCAACCAAAATCTACAATCCACCCGACCAAAATGAAATCAAAGTAACCATTGCCGTAATAAAAACGTAAAACCGATGGCATTGATGTGATAGGAAGAACTAAGCGAATAGTAAACCGGTACTCTCGCGACTCTCCAGCGGCCAACAGATGAGCATCGCTACAGCGCGAAGTCTTCGACCTTTTACCAAAGGGAGTTATGCAGCGCGAAATTGGAGACAACAGACTAGAGATCGAGTTGGCTGAAGGGGCATAGTAAGCCAACGCCCGAATCACCACGCTAAGTGAAGTAAGTACATGACCAAGTTACCTAACTTGTCAAGTGAAATGAGCCCTTCAACTTGAATGATGAAAAACAAAGCCTAGGTTTAACTAACCAAACTAAATTAAAGGTTGAAACATCTTAACTTTAAAATAAAAAAGGTGCTGGGGCAGATGGCCTATACGCTGACGCTCCCTCTCAGTCAGGTTTAGGTATCCATAATGGGATGTAAAATTCTCGCTCTTGCTAAAAATCTGACAGAATTTTTTAATGTAAGAAATGGAACAAGTTGATACGTCTTCGTGCGACAAAAACAATAATGCTTTATCACTGATATTCGGACACAGGGTAGAAATGTGTCAATGAATGCAGCCATACAAACCAATCTGAGAAAACAAGCAAACAATTACCTGCACCGTGAGGGAATGGCCTGTAAATCCTTGTGGTTTTACTAATATAGTGCACCCTCGCATTAGACTGGACTGAGTTGACAGAATTAATGCAAATATTCCCAAAAATATCTGATTTCAAAAAATTCAGCATTTTAGTGTTTTTTTTGGCCGGAAATCTACACGATTGCACCCCTGTATTTGAATATTATTAAAAAAGTTGAGGGTGCCAAATTACAAGATGAGATAAGTCAGTCAACCAATTACAACTAGTTTTCTTGATAAACAAATTAGAAAAATCTTTAACCTAATCAACTTGCAAGGTGAAAAAATCATCCTGCCTCTTCAGGGTGTTAGCCAGATGGTGGCTGCACCCTTAACCAATCACACTCCCACTCAATGGTCATTCTTATCTCGTGCCATACAAACAAAAAGAAACTCAAGGGAAAGTGAAAAATTAACAACAAAAAAGAAATCCCAAACACGAAGACCAAACCAAGCATGACCATGTCTTTCTCAAGATCATTTTGCAACCAAAAATATGCTGAAATCTACAATTTTCTGTTGTGATTCCGAGCCGTGACAGCTGTTTAGTCATTCCGAGTGAATTTTCTTTTCGCCCAAAAAAAAAACGCCAGGCGCAGAGGAGCCCTGCCGTAGAACAATGGATGTGGGGGTGTACGTCGTACAAGGCAAAGCAAGGCATCCACTAATGAAGGAAAAATCGATTTTTTCGCTCGTCTATCTGACGGAGTACAAGAGTTATGACGACGACGACGTCGTTGTTTGTTGGATTCCCTGTTCCCTGATTTCCTGCTAGACTTACCAGTGTCTCCAATGATAATGTATTTGAACAAATATGCGTAGGACATTTTGATTGGGTTTTGTGTTGTTATTTATTTGTTTTACTATTTAAAAAAACAGCGATATCACAATGAAAATACTATTTTTGCAAGAGAGGAAATCACACAAATGACGCACTACAAAAAAAAAATAATTTATAAATTGATAGTTGCGAAAATTTTCCTTCTTTCTTCTTCCACGATGATGGTAAACAGCAGTTTTTCGTTTCTCTAGCAAAAAAGCAGAGCAGCAATGGATGAATCTCTTGTTCGATGTGTTTTCTTGGGCAATTATTGTATGTTTTCTCTCGCTTTTATTTTTGTTATCGAATGGTGAAGGAAATTATGGCACTTTAGACAGCGGGATATTATAGGAACTTGTAGGGAATTATTTATTAGGCAGCGTTTAGGAGTGAAAAAATTAGAATTTGTTGTGGAAATGGGCAGGTGAATGATGCACCACTTTACTTTTGGGCACCGGCGTAGGTTTGACAGGTAAATAGTGACGTAATTGTGTGTGCGGAAAGGAAACTATATCTGTTTGTTTTTACTTTACGTTTCTTCTTTGAATTTTATGAAAGTATTTCCCATTAATAAAATCTTTCTTGCCGAAACAGAAGTCATTTTTGATAGAACAGTTTTATTTCTGAAGTTTTTTTGGATGTAAATATCTAGTATCGTGTTGTAATTGGACACTACGCATTCTCCGGAAATAAATGACAGATAAATACGACCCACGTGTCCGTTTTTAATCAGGACACATTTTTCACCTCCTTCGCATAACATTCCGTCACGTCCGCCGTACGAGAGTGCGTAAAGAGCGAACTAAGAAACACAATTGAACACTGAACTGTCATTGTACCTTTTTTATAATGAACTGTCATGAGCTGAATTGTCAGCTTTGTTTTTGATATTGGTGTTTTCAAGAATATTTATTTTTAATTGATTTCTGGTTTATAACTGTATCGATGCGTTACTTGTTTCTTTTTAAAAAAAATCAATTAAAAATGATCAACTCACTTCGTCCGATTTGCTTAGAAAAGAGAATTTCTTAATTACGGGAATATTAAACACTATGTAACAGATTAAACAAGATTTTATTTTGTTTTTTGGTACATCATTTGTTCTAATATCGTTTCAATTTTTTTTTATGTTGATACAATCATTTTTCTAACCACAATACCCTAATTTATACTTATCTGAAGCGTTACCTATATGTCAGAATAAACAGCTCTAAAAATTATAGCACAATTTACCATAGCTACATCTCTTTCTTGGCGAATCTCTTGTACACCCTTTCACAAAAAAGGAAAAAAAGAAAGAGAAAGACCAAATAAAAACACTAGCTAGACAGAGTGAAAAAAACATTCGCAAGTTGTCAAATATTTTCCCTCATACAAACGATTTTTTTTTTCGAACCCGAATCTAAAAAAACTCAAAATCTAAGAGCGATTTCTCATATTAACCATGAAGATGGCCGACGGCTCGACTATTTTACGTAGAAATAGACCCGGAACCAAAGCGAAGGTATTTCTAAATTTCCTAAAAACACAATCTCACTTAATTGCTAATTCCGAAATGATCACGTTTATGCCAATAATCGATTTGTGAAAGTGTGAAATCGCGTCAACATTTTGGGGCTTGGTTTTCAATTCAATTTTTGTGTTGTATCTGTTTCTGGAATGGAGGGAGGAGGAGTAGTTGGCAGGCAGAAGATGTCACTCCTTGTGGGAAACAGATTTTCATCCATTTTCCTTTTCCAATTTACCTATTATTTTGTAATCTCCTTTTCGACTTATTTATGAAGTGATGCGATAAATTAGTAAATTCTTGTGTTTATGGTCATTTTGGAAATTGGGGCTGTTTTTCTCGATGTGTTTGTGAAGAATGTATTTGGATCTTCTTTTTTCAAGGACTTTTGCCGCTGGCCCGATGAACCCCTGGACGAAATGGACAGCACTCTGGCTGTCCAGCAATATATTCAGCAGCTGATCAAAAGGGATCCATCGAATGTCAATCTGATTCTGACGATGCCTGAGGCACAGGACGAGGGTGTCTGGAAGTATGAACATTTGAGGTAAGTCTAAATCATGCACTTAACGTTTTCAAAATTGTCTCTCCTAAAATTAACTGACAAATTAAGATCTGATATCACTCTTGGGAAAGTATTGAAGAGAGTAATGCTCGATAGATTGATGGATTGATTACCTCAGCAATTTCAGTTCGGCTTACGCCCGACGCCGACGCCGCTAGGATGCATATGTCAAAATACGTCAACGCCGTCCATTGTAAAATACATTTCGGTATTTTTGTGGACTTCAAGGGCGCCTTTTACTACCTTATTTGAATGCTATCCGTGCCAAGTTAGATGAAATTGATTGTCGTGAAGCTGCCCTTTGGAGGAGTCGCTTCTCTGAGAGATCAGCCAATCCCGTAATGCCAATTCACCAATTGGATATTGACGTTGAAAAGGATGCCTTGAGGGCTTTATTATTTATTTTTTGCGGTTTGGGTGTTCAGCAGGGTCCTTTTTACAAGGGATACTGCTAAGACCTTCACTAGATTCGCCAACTAGTCGATAAATATTGTTGATGTTGTTATGTCTGTTATGTTTTTAGACCAACTGTGTAAATTACGACATTTTTGGCATGTGTCGCACGTTAAACCTATTCATCATTTCATCTGTGGCCTGCAACAAAAAGCGATAAGTTGGACAAATGTTAGGATATACGAGAAGTTGAAAATTTAATAATTTTTTTTCCTTTTCTAAATAACAGAACATGACAAGTGTCGAATAAAACTTGTCGAGGTTTAGATATTTTTAGATTAGTAATTTGAAAATTGTCACAAGCTGCAAATAATACAAATAAACATTTAAGTTAAAATTTACTTTTTTGATTCCGATTGCATTGCATTTATATCATAATTCTGTGTAAACCGGGGACATTTAACAGAAATTTAATCAATTTTGTATTAATGACTTAGGGGGCGCTACAGCTCGGGACGAATCTGGGCCTCAACCAACATGCCTCTCCAGCCAGCTCGGTCTTTGGCTAGCTGCCTCCAGTTTTGCACTCCAAGTTGGTTGAGGTCGTCCTCCACTTGAGCGCGCCACCTAAGGCGAGGTCTTCCTTGACTGCGTCTACCCTCTGGGATGGAATCGAAGATCCTGCGAGCCGGAGCATTGTTGTCCATTCGCTCTACATGACCTAGCCATCTTAAACGTGATATGCGTATTTTTTTGACCAGGTCAATGTCGCTGTACAGCTCCTACAGTTCTTGGTTGAACCTTCTCCTCCAAAGCCTGTTAGAGAGGGCCGAAAATCCTCCGAAGAATCTTACGCTCGAAACGACTAAGGATATCTTCATCCGCTTTAGATAGAGTCCATGCCTCGGCGCCATAGAGCAGGACTGGGATGATTAGGGTCTTATACAGAGTCTCCTTTGTCTTTCGAGAGAGGGCTTTGCTACTCAATTGCCTTCCTAGCCCATAGAAACAGCGATTGGCAAGAATAATTCTTCGCTTCTTGTTGTTGTCGGATGTTATAGCGGATCCGAGGTACACAAAGTCCCTAACTACCTCAAAGTTGTACCTGTCTATTGTGATGTTTTGTCCAATCCGCCGATGTTGTGTGTCCCTTTTTGTGGACAGCAGGTACTTCGTTTTGGCCTCATTGACTGCTAGTCCCATCCATCTTAGCCGCTTCAATGCTAGCAAATGTTCCAGTGACAGCTCGCCGAGTTCTGCCAATGATGTCTATGTTATCAGCGTATGCTAACAATTGCACAGACTTGCTCTGTATAGCTCGTCTCTATAAATGCTATCGTACGCGGCCTTAAAATCGATAAATAGGTGGTGGGTATCGATTTGGAATTCTTGGGTAGTTTCCAGGATCTGCCATGGGTTGAACATTTGATCGATTGTGGACTTTCCTGGTCTGAAACCACAATGATAGGGGCCAATCAGGTTGCTGACGAAAGATTTCAGGCGTTCAAATAGTACGGCAGAGAGGATCTTGTAGGTGAAATTCAGGAGTTTAGAGGGTCTCCTTTCTTGTGGATCGGCAAACGATGCTGAGGTTTCATTCATCAGGCATACTTTCTTCTGACCAAACTTTAGAGATGAGTTGGTGTATGCACTCTACCAGGTTATCTCCAGCCGCTTTAAAAGTTCGGTGTGTAGTCCGTCGGGTGCAGCAGCTTTGTTGTTTTTTTAGTTTAGATATTGCTATCCTCACTTCATTTTGGTCAGGTGGACGGAAGTTTTGTCTGTGATCGTCCATGTGGAATGGTTCATTCAGCCTGACAGCGGGATTTTGGTCTTCATCGCCGTTTAACAGTCTGCAGAAATGGTCCTTCCATGTACTCAGCACCGACTGTGACTCTACTACGAGGTTTCCATTCCTATCTCTACAGGCTTCTATGCGGGTTTATTTCCTTGACACGTTCTTTTTACCTGTTGGTAAAACTTCAGCACGTTGTTCCTGGAGTAGCATATCTCAATATCTTCGATCGCGTGCTTCTCATGCTCTCTCTCTTTTTCTTTTGGAGAAGCCGGTGTTCTTCCCGTCTTTTCTGCTCGTAGAGCTCGCAAGCAGCTCTCGTCTTTCTTTGCAGCGCCGCTTTAAATGCCTCTTGTTTGGCTGCATGGGCCTGCCTGCATTCGTCATCGAACCAGAGGTTTCGTGGTGGTGGTCTGGTGAAACCTAGCACATCAGTTGCGGCATCTCTGATGGCTTGTTGGCAGTGTTGCCACTGGTCTTCGGCACTTGATGCTGGCGGTACTGGATTTCTTGAGAGTTTACGGGATATTCGATCGGCATAGGTTCTGGCGGTTTTTTGCGATTGCAGCTTTCCGACGTCATACTTCCTCACAGTATTACTCCGTTGTTGTGGAGTTCAGGTTATTCGCATTCTTACCTTTGCTGCAACAAGGTAGTGATCCTAGTGATAGGCTATGTTTTCCGACAGCCCTACCAAAGATTTCCTCTTTACCTATTTTTGCATTAAAATCGCCTAGTACGATCTTAACGTCGTATTTAGGGCATTGCTCATAGGTTTTGTCGAGGAGCTCAAAGAAGTCATCCTTGGTGGCGTCATCTTTGTCCTCTGTGGGGGCATGAGCGCCTTGATACGGTTTGTCACAAGTCGCTCTCTTACGTGTCGAAAGCCCAAGACTTCTTACCTAAGTCTACCGCTTATGACGAATCCGCACCCAAATAAACGCTGAGGTCTTCTTGCACAATCACCGTAGTACACGTCACAGTTTTTCATCCTCCTTTTTCATATTCCATTGCACTTCCTGGATGGCAGTAATTCCTGCTCTGTAGCAGTCTAGGGCCTCCGCTAGTTGTTTGGATGCACGTGATCTGTTAAGTGTTCTAACATTCCACGTGCAGATCCGAAGGTCGTTGTCCTTAATTCGTTTTTCCGGGTCGTCAACAGTTAATCCGTCCTTTTCCGAGGCTATTGATCGCTTCGCAACTTTTCCTCTTTTCCATGGCAGGGTTGTTAACCCCGCGCACAACCCCCAACCTGGAGGGCCAGGTCCTTTGTTGGATTCCTTGGACAAATGGAACCGGAGAATCCGGAGTCAGTAACCCACTTCGGGGATATGAGCGCTGCCGTTGGCCCATTAAGGGTTCATCCGCCACCATCTCTATTTCAATGCCCTGGCTTGCATTGAATTGTCCCAATGACCTTATCTCCAAATACGTCGAAGTAGCTCATTAGGGCGTCTGCTTCGTTGACTGTTGACGCCACCGTTGGTCCAATTGGTTGGGCTCATCCGCCGTACGTCCTCTTTCTGAGGGGCTCGTGCAAGACTTCTGCGAATCGATCAGAACAGTCATTAAAGCAGAGCATTATAGTGTTGCTATTTTTTCTGTGTTCAACATTCGCGCTTATAAGTTTAGCAGGAATGTCCGGATGGACAGACCAGTACCCGGTGGTTACCGCGGGGAGGTAAAATAAGCACAATTGATGTGTACGATATAGTTGCAGCGACTGTGCATCACCAGTTTGATGCCTTTAAGTGCCTACCCTATTCATACACACCCAACCACCTCATGTCTGATTGTTAGATTTTTTTTTTTTACCCACCCAGTTGAATCATCCTCACCCTCGCACTGCAAAAAGAATTCCATTGAGCACTCAATCTGTAGAACCATAATCTTCCATGGCAAAATTCGCACATGCCTCGGCACGAAATTGATCACATGTTGGTTCTGTTTGGAATACTTTTGTTTAGAACACTGCAACGGTTTGATTTATATGCAGACTTACCATTTCAGTCGGTCTCGGTGTTCTTAAGTTTAACCAAGTACTGGTGTTTTTCGTCAACCACGAACCACATATTAGACCTCTTGAGTTTGAGAAATACACAAAAGCAAAACACAAGCTTTGAAAGAAAAACAATTAACGTAGCCATGTAAAATTTAAGAATGTGATAGTTTATACTGTCGTTTTGTGATGTATTCTAGTAAAAAAAAAAGAACGCTTAAAGATACGTGATTTAATTTCTTTTGGAAGAACACTTATTAAATATATTTGTGTCTTCTCAAAATAACATAACGATTTTTTGGAGGAGACTCCCCCTTTAAGCTACGCACTGCAACGGTCTGTCAAAATTTAGTTCGAATTAAATGTGCCGATCAATTTATCTGTCCGCTAAATTTTGACAGTGCACTATGAAACAAAAATTTGAAAGCTGCGTACAACTCAGCTAAAAGCCTTGGCTAAATTTTGGAGAGAATTTAGCATGGGAGCTAAATTTTAGCACGAGCTACGTACTAGGCTTTAGAGAAAACCGGTTCCATTTATATAACATATAACAGTCCTTTTGGAGTATCGGTCGCGTTGCATACGCGTAAAAAATCAAGCAGCCTACGAGTTACAAGGTATACTTATAGGCGTTCAAGCAGAGTAATAAGTATTGCATACCTTTAGGAATATAGATCTACGTTCGCATAAATTAGTACATAAATTACGTTGGTATGGCTTTTCTATTTATTTATTTTATTTATTTTTTTTGATAAAAGGTGCCCTGTTGCATTTTCTGTTTTTACAAAGTTTCATCATGGGTTAAGTAGTTAAGTCTTGAAAGCGTTACAAATAAATAATATTTTTTTATTCCAAATAAAGAAACAAGCGCACTTAGTATTAGTTAGGATTATTTAAAATATATGCAGCATGTCTTTCCAAAACTTGCTGAAAAACAAAAATGTCCATTTATTATTAAATTTTTTTTTTTCAAATAACGCAGGCAATTTTGCATGGAATTGAATGGTTTGGCTGTGCGTCTCCAGACCAATTGCTTCCCGACATCATGTACACAGATGACAGCAACCGAACAATGGATATTCCTATGTGCTGCACATAAAACACCAAAAGAGTGTCCTGCCATTGATTACACACGTCACACACTAGATGGTGCTGCATGTTTATTAAATAGCAATAAATATTTCCCAAGCCGGTACTACTCCTATTATTTATTATATTTAGTGTTTTTAATTATAAATTTTTTTTCTTCTTTTCCAAAACAGGGTGTCAATAAAAGAATCATCAGTTACTAAATTAAGTTCGGTATGTCGTCGTGTCTATAGGATTTTTTCACATGCATTTTTCCATCATCAACGGATATTCGATGAGTTCGAGGCTGAAACGTTTTTATGCCACCGTTTTACCCATTTCGTTACCAAATACAATCTCATGTCAAAAGATAATCTAATTGTACCGATTCTTGACGAAGACAGTTCAACGTCTGGTGAAAGTGAAGCTTAATAAAACATTTAAAAAGGAAATACAAATTGAAAGGATACAAACAAACACAAATATAAACAAAGATAAAACAAAATAATATACAAAAACAAATTGCAGGTCTTTTCAAATCAAAAGTCCTGTGGAAAATTAATATACTGTCTACTTTTACACGCCGGGGATTTAAATGGGGGTTTGAGCTTTTCATTAAATACAAGGCTGTTTAAAAAGCATTTTTTCGGTTGGTTTCGCTTGATGATTCAATTATTCCATGGAACCAAATTACTATACTCCAATGACATGTTTTAATAATACAGCAAATAGAAATAATAATTTCAAGCCAGAAAGGGAGTTTTATGAACTTTCAGTTTAAATATTTTACGGCTACGTTAATTTCTGAACCTGGTCTCTAAGTTCTGGTTCTGGACTTAAAGCCACTCAGAAGCTAAAAATCCAGAGGCTAAATTGTTTATTTCTCAAATTAGGAAAAAGATTTTTTTGTGGCAATGGTTTTGGGAGAGTATTGCTCAACCCAACGCACCCGAATGCTTCTATTTCACCTAAAGAAGTTGCTCTAATCACATACATATATGATTTCTCATAGGACTTTTGATTCGAAAACACCTCTACATAGTTCTAATTTCCTAAGGTAATTGTTTTCTATTTAAAGAAAATCGTTTTGTTTTATTTGACCAACTTTCAAGCTAATGTTACAGTTCTGTTTCAAACTATAAACAAATAATGTCAAAAATTTAAATGTTTTATAATTATTTGTTGTCCTGAAACATTTTAATTCAAACTAAAAAAAAAAAAAAAAATAAGTGATGAACCCTTTTTTTTTAGACATCTGCATATTTATGACGTTCTATGAAAGAAGAACAAATTTAAGAATTTTTTTAATAACTGATTTTATTGTTGCACTTTAAATATAATTAATCCATTGTATGTATTATATTTATCTGATTATTATAAACAAAATAATTATTTAATTAATAATTAGTGGTTAGTTTGCACACACACACACACACACATACATGATATTCGTTTTGTTATGCATTTTCTTTTTGTATTCTTGTTCTACATTTAAATTTAAACATTTAAAATCAAGAGTTCTGTCCAACTCATATGGGTATTCAAGGCGTACACTTGACTTAGACAACTTTCTTCTAGGAACAAGCAACTTACCAATCAATGACTGGCCGTCTGTTGACGCAAAGAACATCTTTACATCTATTTTACTTTGATGTTTTTTGTTGTTGTTATATTGATCCTTACTTCAGAAGTGCTTGACATCAGAAGACTCAGTTTGAAAATATATATGAGGAATCAAGGATTCACGGGAACTGCCACAAACTTTCCGAGGGGGTTTTTCTTCGCATGTACTTGGTTTCACTTCATTAGCAGCCCCAGATTTTGAGCCGCTTGCTCGATCCAGATGGAGGAGTCTTCTACAGCTTGTTGATTTCTGCATAATGGCGTAGTATTTGCATGTTTTGTAGGCGTAAAGCAGCACGGATTTATCGTTGGATTGAAAAAGTTTTAACTTGGGCCGAACCGATATTTTGCTGGAGTTCCATGCAGAAGAAATGATTCCAAACGCGCTTTGTTTATTATGTATGTATATTTGGTCCGTTCCACCATTGACTGAAACAACTAACTTCGTAACCTTCTCTATGATGTTTAGCCCCAGATAAACCTACTATTTGTTTGTTTCTGTTTTTGGCGTTAATCCTTAAGCGCCATTTGGACCATTCGGCAGTAAGAACATAATTGGCGACAAAACAACTCCTTGCCTTTACTCCCTGTCGCAATCTGTCCATTTTGCAATACGAAGCACTCTGTGTTGTTATACAATTCTGTAATTATGGCGATAATTTGTTCAGGTAAGCCTCTCATGCGAAGCGATCTCCAAATGCATTCTCGATCAACTCCTCGAATGCGCAAATTCGTTAAAATCCCCTTCCATTCGTGTGCGGCATAATATGGCGTTTGTCACTGCGTTTGATTCAAAGATCAATTATTAAAATTTTAAACAGCAGTTTAATTAATGTAGCTTGTGAATACTTTACATTGGACGTGTTACTAAAATAGACTTTTTTAAGACGAGAAAAACAATTCCAGCCCATACCTAAAAAAGGCGAATCGTCTTCCCCCGCAAATTACCGAATACCGACCGATTGCACTTACGTCCCTTCTTTCCAAGATCATAGAAACACTTATTAATTATAAAATCAAGAAATATCTCGAGGAACAAAAGCTTCTAAATGACCGACAGTAGGTCCACTGGTGATATGATGGTTTATCTCACCGAACAGTGGAACAAATCTGTACATCGTTTCGGAGAAAGTAAGATTATTGCACTCGATATTTCTAAAGCATTTGATAGAGTCTGGCACCAGGCTCTCGTGCTTTCGGTTTCGATGTTTCTTTTCTTCGCTGAATTAGACATTACTTTTCAGACCGTTCAATACAAGTTGTATTGGATGGGTTCAAATCTGATGTCTTCAAAATAAATGCTGGTGTGCCCTAAGGGCTCCGTTCTGTCTCCGACTCTCTTTCTATAAATATAGAAATGATCTCATGTTTGAAACTTCTTATCCACTAAACTGCTTCGCTGATGACGGTATACTCAGCTTTTCATATTCATTTTTGGAGGCACAACCTCGGTCTTCAGATGTGGATCTTCAACGACAACGTATGATAAGCTCATTAAATTCTGATCTTGACAGCATCATCAAATGGGGAATAAGAAATCGTGTAGAATTTAATGCGTCCAAAGCACAATGCTGTCTTCTGTCTCTAAAGCGTAATACACCTCCCTTGCCATTATCCATGAGTGGTACTTACATTATGGAAGATGATCAAAAATGCCGCAAGATATTTGGGCTTCCTACGAAAGATGTAAGGAATTCTTTTCCCCTTTTGATCTGGCTACTATCTACAAATCATACATTCGTTGAAGATTAGAATATAACTCGCACATCTGGGCGGGTGCTCCATCAACTCACTTAAGTCTTTTGGATGGCATTCAAAGAAAAGCTTTCAAGTTGATTCGAGATGATATCATCATTAGAACATTCACGTCACTTGAACATCGACGGCATGTTTCATGTCTCTCTCTTTTCTACCGTTATTTCTGCGGTCAATGTTCTAGAGAAATAGCCAGTTACATTCCTCCCCTTAAACACTTTCACCGTAATACTCGCGCTTCCAGGAACGCCCACCAATTTACCCTTGAGATCAATTTCGGTCGTACAGTCAAGTACAGAGATTCGTTCTTCAGCCGTACACCTCGAATGTGGAATCTTTTGCCTAACTCTGTTTTCCCCTCCCGTTATGATGTTCAGAAGTTTAAAACCAATGTGCATCGGCAACACCTATTAAACCCTCTCCTTCTTTCCTAAGCTCGCGCTGTGTCCACTGACATCAAAAGGATAGCCCAAATCTCTTTAGCGTGTGCAAAATATATAAAAAAAAAAGTAAACCAAGACCAAGTAATTTTCTCCAATATTTATGCTATGTCGCTCAACTATTTCTTCACTTTCATATGGAAGTCTGCTTCTTTTCTGTTGGCTTACAGAATCTAAGCTAAGTAGTTTGGACAGGTTTCCTCAATTGAATACCAAAGTGCCGAAAGCACTACCATGTTTTTTATTCTGTTAAAAAAATCGAGGGAAGCCAGCACCTTACTTGATACTATCGCTAGTTGACATTAAATATATCTTTAGTATCATTAATGCAAAACGTATTTATCTACTTTTCATCGGAAGATCACTCCGAAATATCAATCGGAACTCTAGCTCAGAAGAAAAATCTCCGATTCCGAACATATCGGAGACATTTTTTAAACGAACGTATACCTCAAAAGTCCGACATTTAAATCATACTTCATGACTTAGATTAGAAATTTAAAATTACTCTTTTTTCTACGTGATTTTTCTAACATCCGAAAACAATAATTGTATATCAAATGCTTATTTATATCTATTTTCAGAATTTAAGTAACAAGTTTTATGTATTTGGTATTAAAAAAGAATGAATATTAGAGATGATTTTATTGATGTTAAGCAAGAACGATGTTTTTTTGTGAGTTTGATTGGGAGCCCTCTTAACTAAGTTAGTCATCCGATTTCTTTTAACACAATTTTAAAGTTTTCCTTTGTAGTTTTGTATTCACAGATTAAGGCAACATTTTCGCTAGTCCTTTAATTGTCAACATAATGTTCTTGTTTGTGTAGATGTTGAAAATTTAATTAATATGTTTTCAATGTTTTGTTTATAAAAAACTATAACAATTAAATAATAAAAAAAATATTACTTAACTTGAGAGCTCCATTTGGAAACGATAATAAAAAACACTGTATGGATCCTCTGAAAGAATGTAATATTAGTCACATGAACAAAAGAAAAAAATGAGATGAATATTGAAATGATGAAAATCTATTATACACTCAGTAATTTAAGGCAACATATTTAATGAACAATGATAATAAACATTTATGTATGTAATCAAATTATTTGTGTTTTATTGTTTTTATTGGGAGTCGAAGAGAGCGGCGAAGAAGGAGAGAGTTGAAATTGAAATCAAGAAATTTGTATATGAATGTACTTGTAGATTTCATTTCTATAGCTACATCATCCCATAACTTATTTTACATAAATCGGTTATGATGTTGAGGATCTCTTTGGTCCTACAACGCATTTTTAATTTTTAATTCATTTTCTTCGGCTTACCCGAAAGAAGAACAATTTCCTAACAAAACAATGTGATATACCTGGAAGCACTCGTTTACAAAATACCCCGACGATAATCGTTTTGCATATTGAATGTCCTTAGTACGAGGTAAGTTGTCGGTTTTTGACGTGATAACGTCTTATAAATCGATGACGCACATACGAAATAAAATGACTCATGCTAATGTTAACTGCGATACTGTGGTTCTTTAAGCCGAAATCGATCTCAAGCACCAGGCGAACATGAAAAAAAACAGTCGCAACAGGCAATGTTTTCTTATGACGTTATGACGTAAAATTATTGTCTGTAAGCTAAGTGTATACGATTGCCAGGTCTGCAAATATTGCCGGATGTGTCAGTGAAAAATTTGTCTCGAATGGCTGACAATCTGGTACACACGAAATTAATTTGCAGAAAAATTGTTTGGCTCCTAATTTGAAGACAAATATCTGCCAATTAATTTGTAGATATCTGGCAATCGTGTACACGCAAGCTGACAACCGTGTACACCAAATTAGTTTGCAGAAAAATTTGTTCATCTATAATTTTAAAGACAAATTAATTTGCAGATATGGCAATCATTTGTACGCAAAATTCATTGGCAGATCACCAAATTTTTTTCAATTTCTGACGTTTTTGCAAATGTCTGCAAATGAATAAATTTGCAGACAAGTTTGGCAAAGATTCCAAAGTAAATTTTAAGGTGCTTTTTGTATTTTAAAGAAAATGTAAATATGTGAACATTTATTTTCAGATTTTTTGACATGGAGGATGGAAATACATTTCAGCCCATTGTGGTTGGTCACCGCCGCCCCAAAACTGTTTCATCATCGCTGCTTTCTAATATACTTATGTATAAGCAGTCAAAATAGTTGCAATTGCTACGTTTTTATCCATTTCTTATTTTTTTATGCTGCACTTTTTTTCAATGCAGCTATAAACTTTTTTGACAGTTGCAATGTGACAATGAGTTGAAAATGAATTTGAAGATCCAAAATTTAATTTGGTGTGTACACGGTTGGCAGAAAATCTACAAATGTTTGCAAATCTATTGCCAGCTATTTGGCCAAACTAGATTGTCGGCATTGTCAGCCAAATATTTAGCAACAGATTTGCAGACATTTGTAGATTTTCTGCAAATCGTGTACACATATTTAATTTTCAGCTCATTGTCAGCTCATTTTCAAACATTGTCATACGTTTGCTGATCTGACAATGATTGTCAGACCTGGCAATCCAAACCAACACTTTTTGTTGCCCATCCCTTCACTAGAATTTCGAACTTGTGATCAGTCAGAAGGTCGAAGCATAAAAACATTGGTTATTTACTCAGGATTTCAGTCAATTAACTTTAATAGCGAGTTTCATTCAAATTTCAAAGATTTGATCTGAAAATCAAGATTTGCTCTTTTCAATTAAACTTGTTTCATCATTTAATCCTAGTATTGGTCATTCACTGACGAGCATACACAGTATTTGATATCACACACAAAAATACCAGGCATGTACAGTATATATATTTAAAATGCCATATTTGTATTTTCTCACTTCAAAAACACCTTTATTTGTTATTTTGTATATTTAATGGATATTTGTTAATTTTTTGACTAAGCATGGGCTGGCACAAGTTCACAACAAACAACAAAAATAACAAAATATTTTCCATTTGACGTTTGACCGAAAGACTATTTACATGTATGTGTGCAATGAGATCAAATCTGCCAACCCATCAGAGATCAAATCTTTCGTGTTGAGATTTGATCTAGATTTGCTCTTCTTCTTGCAATGAAACTCTCGAAATTGAAAAAAGATCAAATCTTTTGACAGAAAGAGCAAATCTTTTCTTGAATGAAACTCGCTATAAGTCAAATTAGTCATTGTGTGACAACCTGTCCGCATTAGATCACTAATTGAATTGCATAGAACAAAGAATAAAGAACTGACACTCGTACCAACCATGCCCTGCATACCCTGACATTTTATTTTGTGTATGTGAATACGTGTGAGATTCGTTTCGTGCTCACATTAATGCAAACGTATTAGTAGTCCTATAAGAAATGTACAGGATCCAGTACACATACATATGTCGCTGAACGGGTATATTTCAGATTGTTAGACGAAGAGAGAATTATCCTCCCAGTTGTCGTTCTTGTTTCTTTTTTCTATGACTAATTGTGACTATCCTTTAAACTAAATGTCAACTAACTTTTAGTCGACGCATTATACTTTCTATTCTATAAGCTGTAACTAATCATTTTGACATATAGAAACAAAAAATAGAGACAAGGTGTTTAAAAAGTCAGAATTAATTCTTTTTTTTAAATTACGGCTAAGGAGTTAAACATTATCTCGTTTCTTTGAATATCTGATAAACCAAGTCGTTTCTGAATTTTAGGAAACAAAAAATGTATGAAGATTATTAAAACGTTGAGTTTTTGTGCTTATATCAAATAAAGTCTGGTTTGATTGATTAATACAATTTTGTACAACTCTTGAGTTAATTTTTTTTTTAGATTTTGCGAATTATTATTTTATTCTTATGTTTTGATATATTTGTAAAATGCTCTTCAAAACAGTTTAATATTCTTAGAAAAAAAACATCGATGTCTCGATTAACATCAATGCTGTTTGTTAATCTCGATACAATGTTTATCGATATGTTTTTTCCATTTACTCATCCCTAATGAGTAATGATACACGAAGCCGATGTAATCGAAAATGGTTTAAGTCTACGATAACAAAAGCCCGCATTTTTCAAATCTTTCTTTCTCTTTTATCAACTGAATGAAATTTGGTGAACTTGTATTGTAATTGTGTTCTGTTTTTTCATGCTCGCCTGATGTTTGGTGTGTCGATTACGTTTGCTACCGATTGACTGGGTGCTTCCATTGCTCAATGCAATGTCATGTGTCACCGTTGGCGTCGGCGTGTCGGCGATGGTGGTTGAATAAAAAAGGCGTTCTTTTATTTAAATCAAAGAGAGAAAACTGAAAAAATAATAATAAATAAAAATCTGATACAGGATTAGTTTACACGCCGAGTTTATATTGAGTTTCAGAACAAACGATATATTTCTATGGAAAGTACAAGGCGAGCATGAATATGGAAAAGAAAACTTACTAGTATGGCCAACACAACAACTTCAAGCGGCCACAACTGGAATATTGGAGAGAATAATTTCCACTCATCGAATTCATAAATTATTAAATTATTCGAAGTGAGTCAAAGACAAAAATGGAATTCGAAAAAAAAAATTGTAGCGTATTAATCCACGCTTGTGGTGGTTCGTGGATTCGTTTTTTTAACAATTAAGTTGAGATTTATATGGGATCATAAATCTTCTTCTCGGAGAGAATAGAAACAGAATTTTCTAAATTTAATTAATAAATTTAAATTCCAGTTCTAAATCCTCAAACCCAAAAGAAACTTCGCATAGACCATCACTATCCAGAAAAAAACATACATATTCCCACAATCTTTTTGATTCTCATGATTTGGTATACCAACTGATAACATTTAAACACTAATAAAGCCTGTCTTAGCGCTGCCTTCTAATGCGCCATAGGTTAATATGATTTGAAACACAATTACTATACTAAACGATGGGAAATTACTCAAAAAATGTTTGTTGCTAAGAAAGTTTTCAATTGAAAGAATATTTGTATTAAAAAATGTAGTACATACATACATATGTATGTATGTATTTATTTATTTTCCTGGCGGAATTCTATTTTCGTGCCAGCTGATTGTCTCTTGAAACAATTATTTGCGTTTCAATTTTTTTTCTGTGCCAATCATCAGGAAAAAAATTCTGATGAACTTAGCGACTTACCTACCTACCTTAGGTGGCGCTACAGTCCGGGGTGGACCTGGGCCTCAACCAACAAGCTTCTCCAGCCAGCTCGGTCCCTAGCTAGCTGTCTCCAGTTTCGCACGTGGAGTCGGTTGAGCTCCTCTTCCACTTGTGTGCGCCACCTGAGTCGCGGTCTTCCTCTACTGCGCCGTCCCTCTGGGGTGGATTCGAAGATTTTCCGGGCCGGAGCATTGATGTCCATCCGCTCTATATGACCCAGCCATCTGAGACGTTTTACCCTTTTGGGTAGATCTGTGTCTCTGTACAGCCGGTAAAGTTCTTCATTGTATCTTCTTCTCCACTCTCCGTTTATGAATATGGGACCAAAAATCACCAGGAGAATCTTTCTCTCGAAACAGCCTAAAGTGTCCTCATCCGCTTTTGACAGCGTCCATGCGTCTGCACCATAGAGCAGGACTGGGATGATGTGGGTCTTATAAAGGGACAGTTTAGTTGCCCGAGAGAGGGCTTTGCTACTCAATTGCCTTCTAAGCCCTAAGAAGCAGCGATTGGCAAGTCTTCGTTTGATTTCAGCGCTGGTCATGTTGTCTGAGTTAATGGCGCAGCCCAGGTTGACAAAGTCCCTAACTACCTCCAAGTTATAGCTGTCTATGGTGATGTTTTGTCCAAGACGTCGATGTTGGGTGTCTCTTCTTGATGACAGCATATTCTTGGTTTTGCCCTCATTGACTGCTAAGCCCATCTTAGCGACTAGCGACACGAAAAAAAGAAAGGTGGTGGTTGGTTCTGTGTTTTTGTGAAGTCAACTGACGTTCATATTTTCGCTGATTGCTATAAACGCTCATTAGGTAAAAAATCCTTTAATTCATTTGTTTGAACTTTTCCTCGTGGTTTTTCCTGATGGCTATAACTGGCGTCTAAATATTGAAAAATGTAGGAATTTTTTTGTTCTCGGTGATTCTCATCAATTCGTGTGTCCAAATGTAAATTTAAAATCATAAAGCCCTGCCGAACTTTAATAAAAAAAAGTAATAAATCGAAGGATTTTGTAAATTGGGATCCCGATTAGCGGGAATTTTAAACGGGAATTTTTCAATGCAGCATTTTTGGAAACGGAATATAATACCCAACCTGAATTGACAAAGTTAAACAATTTAATTTAAAGCAAAATTAAAATCCAAGTGCTGCCAAGTTTTTTTAATAATGTGAATGGTTGAAATATATAAGTATATGTATTATAAAAACAAGTGATTTAAGAGTAATTATTTTTTAACAAAAATATACATAAGTATAACCTTAATAAAAATTAAAACTTGTCATCAAAGTTAAAAAAAATTACATTTTTACGAATACATAAAAAAAAACGTTTTTAACCTAAAGTGTACAGTTTTTCAAAACTAAAATTTATTTCCTAGAAGCAAGTCCCTAGGAGCTACGATTCCATGGGTTCAGGATTTTGTGGCTTCGACTTTTTCTGTTGTTGTTGTGGCCTATTCTGATTCGTCGGCCTATTTTGATTTTTCGAGTTCTTGCTTTGATTTCCATGCCTCTGCTTTCCCTGTTCATTTCTATGTCTCCCTGAACCACTGGGCCGAATTGATTTCGCTTCATTTGCAGGTCGTTCCTCCCAAAATGATGTTTTGGTCCCACTTTTCTGAAGGCTATGAACAAATATATAAAGAAACAACTATTAGCATTTCTCGACATTATACACATATACTTAACGCCATTACCCAGTTGTGGTATTCTCATCGAGTTCGTCGAGCGTGAGCAGGATATGAATGCATGGTATTTGCCGGTTGGCGACAATTTCTTCCAATCCTTCCATTTGTGGCAGCCAATGTTCTTCAACCCTGAGAAAGTACCAACAAAAAACTTAACTCTTATTCAGTTAAAACAATTATTCTCACTTACGTCTTATAAGTCAACCGAGTAACTTGATGAAGTGGATAACTGCGTTTAAGGATTTCCGCACATGATATCGTTTTGACAATTCCACCTCCATATCCAGACCAAACCAGCGTTCGATGTTCGGCCTTGTCAAGTGACTTTTTGGCGAAATCAATTACGTTAGAGACTTTGGTGCCGCCCTTAACCTGATAATTAGTTTAACGACGCATGTTAAACGAATAGAAATGCCATACTTAGCAGCAACTTACATGCATCCACAAAAAGTCCTTGGGAAGATTCTCGAAGGGGAGTTTCTCCTTTGTTATCTCCTCTTCCACATTTTCACCCTTCCGGTAATGCATCATTTTGTGGTCCTTTCGATAGCTGTCATTGATAAACAAAAAAAGGCTAAAGTTGGTCTTTTCTTTAAGGAATTTTTATTAAATGCGGTCATTTAAAGTTCAATAAATTCTTGGAACGTGACAAGAATTTTTTACAGAAAGGGATGACATCCCCTCCTCCAAAGGAGTACGAGTTAAAATATTTCCCATGAGAAGAAATTCCTTATTTATAAAGCTAAAAGGATCGAGAAAGAAGTATTTTTGTTTGGAATTTCTTGGCGTGGGCTACACTTCGAGTTCTATTTTTATGTAAAGGCTGTCAGTGATGACGTACGTCGACGGTACTGTTGTCTAGAAGAGGATTTTTTCTGTGTGAGTTTCATAATTTTATTCAAAACATTAGAATTCGAAAAGTATTGACGAGTACTTTAACTTTTCAGTGACTTTTGTGACAAGCTATAGGCCGCAAAGTCGTAGGGTTAAATTAACCTTTCAAGCGAAGCAGAGCTGAATTTTGATGTTCAGATAAAAAATTTTCTCTTTTTTTAATCAAAGTTTGGTAAAAGTCCTATAAGCAATAATGATTTATGTATCTTATAAATATGTATTAGAAAAACTTGCTCATAAGAACGCATTCCAGGGTTCAGTATTCAAGGAGAGGAGTCAATTTCGTTCCTCAGTTTGTGTAGATATATTACGATGTTTTTTCCAAATCTTTATAATATTTTTGGCCATTTGATGTTACCAAAGCATTGTGTGTTGGGAGTTATATATTTTTTTTTTAGATTGGAAAGACTGGAACAGTTGCATTTAGGAATAAATGCAATATATCCCCATGTTTATCCCAGCAGTGCACCTTTAACCTGTCTACATTCAAAAAGAAGCCTATCAATTTGGTACAAATTTGTGGACCATGTTTAATCTGATTCTGTTGTTCAAAGATACCAAACCCAGTCTTAATCCATTTGTTCGACACCCCTTTTCCGGCTAGCTGAAACAATATTTCTGGTAAATACTCAACAGCTGAGCATTACAACTAATTGAAATTAAATTCAGATTTAATAACAATGGATAGTGCCCTTTGCCTGTGACTTAGTGGTTACTGTGTCGGACAGCTAAGCGAAGACTGACAAAATCTCCAAGAGTAAAAGTTTGTCTCCCTTCCCTTCTTGCAGATTAATAACACACACAGGAAAGGTTGAGAGTATAAGTCGCTAGGCCTTGGCTCCTTATGGAGCTGTTGTGCCAATAAATTTAATTTAATTTATTAAGAACAAAAAGGCATAACACCAGCCGAACTTCAAATGACTTCAGTTCAGACGTTATCATTCCTTATTTCTGGAAATTACTGTTCGAAACTGATCCACATAGCATCAGTATCAATAGAAGTTAAAGTAGTGTTCACTCTGAAAGCGTCCTAGAGCTTCTTCCATGTTAGTCTGAAAGATTTTGGATTGCATTTTTGATTATAGAAGACGCTTTCAACAATGCCGACTTAGTACCGGCGCTAAAAAATCTCAACATTGATAGGTCACTTAGAGAAATGATCAACCTAATGCTCAAAAGCAGGATAATCAATACTAAACTAGAGGTTTTCTACAAGAAGATCAGTCAGAAGACATATGCCACAAGGTGGAGTCCTTTCCTCTGGAATAGTGTCCTTAATGAAATACTAATAGGCCTGGATAAAGAAGTATTCCAAGTGATTGCTTATGCTGATATTAGCAGAATTCAGAGCGGGTAGCTCTCAAGGCAAACAATGTTCGTATTCTGAGAGTAGCTAGTCGCGAGCATGGCTTCAATGTCCAAATTGATGTGAATGATCCACTTTTTTTTTTCTTTTTTTGTTACAATTATTTCGCTTTTTCAGAATAATATCAAAAACAACTGCAGCTGCAACTTTCCACACATATGACTGCTCTCAAGCAATAACTCAAGTGAAGTGGAAACGGGTAAGAGAATACTGTCAACAAATTTAATCTCAGAAATTTCGCAATAAGCTGGCGATAATATATGATCTCAAAAATTTCCATCTCTGGGAAGCTACTCGACACTCATTGGTTGGAAAGTGAACTCGGAAAAGACGTATTCTACGCCGAATTTCTGTCGATAAATTGAATGGATACATGGAGAAACCATGAGGTCCGGTATTAATATTCCCATCTTTTCAGATGGCCAGGACACTTAAAAATCCTCTAATCTCTTCAAAATCAAGCACCTCGTCACAAAATGAAATGAAAGTACTTCCAGAAAGCGATTCGAGAATTCCTATTTTAAAATTTTCTTGAAATTACTTTACAAGATCAGTCACACTTTGAAAGGAAAATACTTTCTGAAAGCGACTTTTTACTTTCCAGAAAGCAAACCACCATATAGACCGTTGCCTGGCCGTGCCATCGACGCATCGTTGAAAACGCGTAAAGATCCTAGTTTTTCTCTAGCGTCGTTCGCCGAAACATCAATTGTCAAACTGATCTCTTTACATGTTGCATTTTTGATATGGCTCCTTGGAATCGCCCTTATTCCACACGCACGATTAACGTTTGACTTCTGCGGGACAGAGAACCCTTTAAAAGTAAAAAAAACTACATCCGCTTTCAAAAAAGCAAAAAACTTTCAAAAACATTTTCTGAAAGCGAAAAGCATTTTCAGAAAATGATTTGCTTTCTTGATAATCCCTTCATAAATTAGTCACACACTGAAAGTATTTTTTGTGAAAGCCTTTTCTGAAAAGCAAATCGCTGTCGCGACAGTAAATTTATTTAATTTTATATAAATTTAAATTAATTTTTTGTTCAGACGATTTGTCTGTTTTTTGCTTTCTGTAAATCGGTTTTTGACGTTTATTGAATATTAAAATTAAATACTTCAAAGAAATGATATTTAATATTGTTCAATGAGTTTCTAGTACATTTTCTGAAAGCCACTGGTCTAGCTTCAAATTTTATGGGAACAGACAGTTTTTTCAAAAAAGGACACGGTGGCGTATGTGTAACATTTTAGGTTGAACATGGGAATATTTGATGAGAGTTTGATTTGAGTTTGAAATTATAAATTTGAATGTTTGTATGTTCGGATGTTTTGATGTTTGTTATGCAACCACACATCAACGGCTTAACGGATAAAATTTCATAGGTAGATGGATGAGGTGCTGGATTTAAAAATAGGCAAATTTAAACTACAGAAACATGCATGCCTCCTGAGGGAGAGGCTTAAATGTAAAATGTTTTCAAGTTTGTTTGTTAAAAAACCTGGCCTCAACGACTGCACGAATTTGGGAAGTTTGGTATAGATACCAACCTTAACTATACTATTTCATAGGCTACTTCTATTCCGACAAAATGCACGGCTAATGTCGCAGAAATCTCAATAATATTTTAAACGAACGAAGTCGCGGGTAGAAGCTAGTAATATCATAAATTATAATTAAAAATGCTAGGTTTTTAGAAAAAAAAAACTGTGGGAGTTTTGGTTAGATACCCAATTAATTCGAAGCAACGATCCAATATCCGAAGGAATTCTTAAAACTGCAAAGTAAATTAATTGAATGCAAGCTCAAATATTACAATTATATTAATAACCGTTTCTTCGCTCTGCATTATGTTCTGCTTTTCATTATCTTTGGTTTAGCTAAGCTTCATGTGTTTTTGTTACCTTGGCTTGAAAGTAAAAATTAAAGGTGGTGCTTGTCGCCCAGTGTTCAAAGGTTTTTTTTTTGTTTTAGTTTTCGTAATAAATTTTGAGCTAATTGCCTAGCTTTAGCTAAGGTGGAAGAGCCTTAAATCACTATAAATTGGCCATCCACTAATCAACAATCTTTTGAGGAACTTTTCCAATTTTTCATTGCTTTACATTTCTATACGAACATTAAAAATAAACTACGCGACTGGATCGCACGTACTTGCTCTTATGTGCGGTCACAGCTTCGAATAAAATTTGAAAAATATTAAGGGAACTTCAAAGTTTTTTTTTCGATAAAAAGTTTTCAGCGGAAAAAATTTGAACGCCAGTTTGTGGCTTTAAAATATGTTAAATAGGATGATTTTTTTTTCAAAATCGTAGGAGCGGTTTTTAAATAAAACGATTTTATTTTAATAACTTTTGTCAAAAATTAAAAAAAAAATTATTTAAGAATGCAAATTTAAGAAAAAAAAAATAATCTACATTTAAAAAACAAAATCCATCTACCCGTTTTCAAAAAATTGAGATAACAATGAAACATGACATTACAATCATAGGGAAGTCTAAAAAAATGATCGACAAAAAATGTCTGTCTGTCTGTCAGTATGTATAACGAGCTGCAGCCTAAACGGCTTAAGCAATTATGTTCAAATTCTTGAAAAAAAAAATAACGAGAATTCTATTTTCAATTATATTATTTATTTAAATTTTTATTTAATTTTTTTTAAATACCATATTTATTTATTAAAATCGCGACGCGCGTTTTTTTTTTTCATAAATTTTACATGGAGTCAGAAAAAAAAACGTTCATGTGATTCTTTTGGCATTCCCCAGAGGGGAAATTAACTTTTTATTTTTAGGCCTAAAAATAACGGTATCTGCCATATGACGGTTTGGGAAAAGCTTATTTTTCACGAAAACGGCTCCAACGATTTTGATGAACATTTTTGAGATTTTTTGATAAGAACCAATTTTACGGGAAAAGTCTATTAACGGTACCTTTCGTATTACGGTTTTTTTAAGTTTTGGCTTCCTCGGTAACGGCGCTTTGGATTTCTATCAAATCTATTTATATTTGAGAACATCTATGTAGCAAAATTAATTCTGCATATCAAAATTTTTTTTCTAATAAAAATTAATTTTTGAATTTTTTTGTTTGAAAAATCAATATTTTGAAAATTAATCAAAACAAATTATTTTAAATTTTATAATCACATGTATTATTAATAAATTCTAAAAAACTGCATACCAAAATTAAAAAAAAAAAAAGTTTTTTTTAAAAAACTAAAAATAAAAAAACAGGATTTTATCCTATCAATTTTCGAAATACAGTTTTGAAAAATTCCTTGTTATTTAAGACGTGTAATGGCGTACTTCATTTTTACAAAAAACCGATTAGTATTGTGGTTTTTAATACTTTTTATAAGTTCAAACTGTGTTATTTTCACCGTAAATGTCACTTGTTTCTGTCAAAGATCTTGCTTTCCAATGTAATTAGGCACATAAGAGCAAGTACGTGCGACCCAGTCGTGTCCATTTTTTTAATGCAAATCTGTTATATCTTCGAAAAGCAGCACGGTTTTTGTAAGGGAAGGATTACCACTATACTAATCTTGTTGAGTTTGTCACTTTTTCATTCTCTGCGATGGAAAAAAGTCACGAATTGACATCATCACTATAATTTTCAGCAAGGCTTTGGACAAAATCTCATATAGTTTAATTCTTTCGAAGCTTTTCTTTCTTTTTCTCTTTTTCCTTCTTAAATTGGTATCGTCGTAGTTTGACAATCGCCAATACAGAGTCCGTTTTCATTTTGCTTTCAATTTCTTTCGTGGTCACCCCTAGAGCAATCCAAGGTAGCCATTTTGGACCTCTCTTGTTTATCCTTGCCATTTTACCATTTTGAGCGGATAATTCAATCATTTTCATTCTTTCATTCCTGCTCTTTCTTATAGAAATAAAACTTAATTAGAAGAATACTTCTACAACGATTCCAAAGATCAAATGGACATTATAATATATAATATACATACATAATAATAAGGAATTCTTCCTATAGTTTCCATCACAATGGGCCTATATTGGCCTTAGTGTAAAATCGCTTTTATTGTTAAGGCTTGAAATATCGGCTAATGCCATATATCTAGAGCTCATTGTTTTGGGCTCAAACAAAATTACAATTATATTGACGTAATACCTTTAAAACAAATTCAAATGCAACGCCTGCGGCAAACTCATTCGTTCTACTTAGTTTCGTCATTTTTTAGTCTTCAATCAATTAGCTAGAAGACGATGGAAAAGGAACCTTTTACAGCATCTTCCGCAGCCATCAGCACTGCACATAAAACAATTATTCGAGATTCAGAACAAAAAAATGCAATTAAATTGTAGCCTCAAGCAAAAGTTTAGGTAACAACTTACTAAACGAATTGAAAAACAAATTAAATAATCATCCTCAATTGAATGATATTGACAATCAGGACTCAATTAAAATTTCAAGGAGCGCGAAATATATCTGGAAGAAGAATAACTGAATAGCTGTTGTACATAGCTACTCACTTGAGATTGATTTCCAATTGAGAAGCAAATGGAAATGCATCCGAACAATATTCTGACATCAGCAGAAGACCCTTTACACTCCAAAGGCTCAATTATGAAAACCAGCCGAGGCGTTGAGTTGGAAAATAATATTGAAAAAAAAACCCACACGCAGGATATCCCCACTAAACAGAAACGTTTAAATAATAATTAATTGAATGATGTACACAGATTTTTAATTGAAATTTATGAAAATAGAAAAACTTGTATGTTTAGAACCAACAATAGTTAACACCACACTTGTATGAGCTTACCAAAGTACCTGACTTTTACAAATGCTCGCAAGTCCTTGCATTTGTTCGGATATGCATCATCGAAGGAAGATTAAATGGCTTACGGTAGGAACAAGAAAAGGACGATACGATACCTATTTATTGCCTCGAAAGGACCAAATACAAATAAGAATTCAACAAGTTCAATTCGTTTACATAATAGTCCTAGTTCCTAGACACGAGAAATGCCCCTCTGTCCCGAACTTCCCCTATAGGGGGTGACACGATTTCGTAAAGACAAAGTTCATCTAAATTCCTCATAAAAGTGAGAGGTTTACGTTGCGATTTAACATGGATGGTGGTTTTTCACAATTTGTTGAAGCAAAATTCCATGTTGGAAAATTTATGTGAAGGTAATTTTGGCAGAAGCATGGACAAAATCTGAAACATATTTTTTTTTTTAAAGAATGATCATAATGATGAAATTTTGTGCAATAAATTTTTTTAAAATTAATTTCTACCGCGCAGACGAACATTTGGACATAAGCCACAGTCATCGCTGTCGCAATGTGATATTCAATTAATTTGATAAAAAAGTTATCAATCCCCTTTATGTAAGCCCTCCTTAGCCGGAAGAGAGCCTTTGCAAAACTCCTTCATCATAATATCAATAAGGAGGCTGCTATAAAATAGCGGCCTTTTCAGGGTAAAAGCTCTTCTAACTACGGCTAGTCGAAATATTGAAACTAATCCAGCCTAGATCCCAACGTATTTTACTAAATTTGTATACTCCCAATACTTATTATATTTTTTGTCCGCTGCCTTTTGGAAAGCGGGGATCTCTAGATCGCGATTCGAATAAATGCTCTTATTCAGCTTGCACACTTGCTAAAAAGCTCAAATCTGACCGGATTTTTACTTGCGATTATAAGTACTATAATGCAAGTTATGCATTTGTGCAGATTAAAAATTTCGAGATAACAATCAAACATGACATTACGATAATAGAGAAAAATATTTGAGTTACTGGCAAAATTCTGTCCGTCCGTCTGTCTGTCTGTCTGTCGGTCTGTACGGATGTAGTTTGGAGTTAGCCTTAACGGTTGGGCCAATCGTCTTCAAATTTTGAACTTAAGGTTATTTTGACATTCTACAGAGGGGTTATTTAAATTTTTTTTTAGCTCAAAAAAAAGCTTATTTTTCTCGAAAAAGGCTCCAAAAAAATTTATGAAAAAAAAATCAGTATACTACTGTATGTAAGGATTATATTTTGGTAAAAAAAAATTAATATGGTGGGCTAAAGACGGTACCTCCCATAGGATCGGCTTTTTCTTCGACTTTCTCAAAAAACTGCTGCTCCAATATCAAAATTAATATTCAAGAAGATTTAAGTAGCCTAAGTAATTTTGCATTACAATTTTTTTTGTATTTTCAATATTTTTTTTTAATAATTTTTGAAAAATCAATATTTTGAAAACGGGTAGGTGATTTTTTTTTACATTTCTTAAATGTATGTTATTTTTTATTTTTTTAAAAAAAGTTGTTAAAAAAACCGTTTTATTTAAAAACCGTTCCTAGGATTTTGAAAAAAAAATTCATACTTTTTTACATTTCTTAAAGAAATAAAATGGCGTTTTAATTATTTCACTCAATACAATTTAACGTACTTTATTCGAACAATTAAAAGTCACAAAAATCGAATAAAAGCTTTGATTTAATTTTCTTAAATAACCTTAAAAAGGTGCTGTCAAATCCAATTGTAGTAACCTCGGGTGTCCCCCAAGGTAGCCATCTTGGCCCCCTTCTTTTCCTAATCTTTATAAATGATATGGCTGATATCTTCTTGAACTCCAGTAAGCTTCTATTTGCAGATGATTTGAAGTTTTTCAGATGCATTAAATCTTTAAATGATTGTATTCTTTTACAAGACGATCTCCATAAGTTGACAGAATGGTGTTCAACAAACCAATTATTCTTGAACGTTAAAAAATGTCAATTTTTTTCTTTTTGTCGCAATTTTTCAAAAATTACATTTGATTACACAGTTGACACGTTTGTTCTGGAAAGAGTTTTGGAGAAAAAAGATCTTGGTGTAATATTTGATTCAAAACTAAGTTTTATCAAGCACATAGAATTTATTGTAGCTAAATCTTGTTCAATGCAAGGGTTTATTAAACGTAATACCAAAGACTTCAAGGACTCTTTTGCCCTTAAATCTCTTTATAATGCCTATGTTAGGTCTAACTTAGAATACTGCTGCGTGATTTGGAATCCTTACTACAATATTTATTCAAACAGAATAGAAATGATCCAAAGAAAATTTACAAGGTATACAATCCAGAAATTAGGTTGGAACATCGAAATCCCGTCATACTCAACTAGATGTAAACTTCTTGGAGTTCAATCTCTCGAAAATAGAAGAAAAATGATGTCTGTAATGTTCATAAGTGATATTTTGTCACATCATATCAAATGCCCTATGCTTTTGTCATTGATTGATTTGTATGCTCCGTCGCGTCAGATAAGAGAACGTTGTCTATTCCGAGAAAAGGAACACAGAGTAAACTATGCTCGTAATGAACCAATAACTCGTTGTGTCAGAGAAACTAATCTCATTTCAAATTATATTGATTTTAACTTTCATAAATCCAGATACATTCTAAAAAATAATTTACTTTTGTTCTTTTCAAATTGATTAATCAAATTATGTTTACACAATTGTTGTATTAAATACTTAATGTTATTTTGTTAGATGTTAAATGTTATACCTATTTATCTCCTGTTTTTTTTTTAGTCTAATTGAAGATTTAATTATCTCTAATTGATGTAAATAAATAAATAAATAAATTTTATTCTGCAAATTGAGCGCACATATGAGCAAGTACGTTCGATCTAGTCGTGCAATTTATTTATAAGTTTTATTCAAATTCCTTGTCTGGCAATTGCAGCCTTAGACATTTTATGTAAATATTTCCTATGAACTCAAAAACTGTGTGACTGGATTTTGATGAAATATTTGTTTGTTTTTTAGGAATTTTGTATCAATTTTTTTGTACATACGTATCAACAAGTCACTGCACCCATTAATAATTTCTAAGAATTTGTCATATGACCACCCCAATTCATCTACCAGAAATCATCTGGTTATATATAATAATCAAGTGACATCGGGGGATCACATTTGAAAGAATTGTTGCGGTGAAAAAACTCAAAAAAGGAAAAGCGATTGGGCCAAAACATCAGAAGTCAAATGATTCTTTTGTTTGACCACCGTTTTATGATACCAAGGAATACATTTTACTTTGGATTTAATGGATGAAAGTAGGAACGGAAATTAAGCTTGTCGCATAATATGTGAATATATAAGAAGATATAATGTAAAATGGAAATGGACACAACTTGAATATTTTCATTTGAGAAATGAAGAGCGATGGAAGAGAAACAATCGTTTACAAGAGAAATTCATAAACTGGCACTTGCTCACATATCACATTGAGCTTCAATGAATGATTCTAAATCATTTGGAGAAAGCTAGAATCAAGAGGATAAGAAATTAGTTTTATAATTTTGATATTATCAGCGCCAGCATAGATAAAAAAGTCATAGTGCTATATAACGCCATCAATATCATTTGTTTCTAGGAGAAAGAGAAGCGGACCAAGATGTCTACCTTAGGGGACTCCAGAGGTAGCAAGTATGGATGCAGTAATGGAACGTTGGAGGTTTCGAGACAGGATCTAACCGATGAACTGAAAAAATGAAGGAACCTGAAAAATTTGGCGACTTATCTCCTCAAAAGCTTTGCTAAAGCTGCATGCAAATCTCTGGGTTGACACGACTTAAGATTACCGTTGTCTCTAAAGAAAGTTCAAACAAACAAATTGAATAGGCATTTGTCGAAAAAAAATAACTTGAGACCTATCGCGAAAGGAAGGCCGGCCAAAAGCTACTTGACCTAGATAAAACAAATGCAACGAAACCTGCATTTAGTTGACCCCAGACATCGAACAATTCAAAACCAAGAGGCCTGTAGTTTTCAACCCAGCGAACCCCACAGTTGAAGCCTTAGGGCGAAACAGAGAAGTAGGAGGATTTCGGTACCAGTCGAAGTCATATCAATCGTCGGGTAAAAAGGAAGAAGAATGGACAATGGCCTAATGATGTATTTGCAGTCAAAGGAGGAGCCATAAATAAAGGACTAAAACAGCTTAAGGATATAGACAAGTTTGGCTGTTGGTCGAAGTTGGAGATTTAATTTTTATTAACTTTTTGATGGATACGGAAAATAAATGAGTCATTTCAAAAGAACGGGAATATTCCTTGCGAATGTTAGAGGCGAACAAAAAATGGTGAAAAATATGCAAAGGCATTCGGACATTTCTAAAGAAAATAGCAGGATTTTCACCGGAGCCGGTCTCTCTTTAAGAGAATTAATTTTATCCCTGACGGTAAGTTCATTAATATTAAGAAAAACTACTGTGGAATTTGTGAATGTTACTAAAATATTCATTGGGATGATATGATAACGATTTGATTAGATTAACGATGGCTCCAAAGTCTATAGATGATGTTTTGCTTAGATTGAATGTATGATGGAAACTGTCGAATTCGTTAATAGGATATGACTGCAGATTTTTACAAAGAAGAGAAAATTTGTTAGAAGCTTGTGTGCACCAAGTAGGGCAAATATTTTTGTTTTGGTGTAAGGGCAACATTATACATAATACAGTTGTGAGATGCTTTTTAGCTATGCTGAGTTAAGCTCAAGCTTATCAGGTCCAGGATCTACTGAGGAAGCAATAATAATGCTGGTCGGCGAACTCCTGATTCCTGGTGGACTCCTGTTGGATTCTCGAAAGACTCTCGGTATTCTCTCAAAAGACCCTGCTAATTCGGTCTGAATTATAAATATATGAACGAATCTATATTGAAGATTTCATCGTGTGCTAGCAGGGCAATGCTGGTTTGGAAGGGATGGAAAAATAAAAAAAAATACACGCAGCCATTTCATTAACAATAATTTTTTAAAAACGATACAAAAAATTATTAAACATAGATACCGGAAAACTTCCTTCATCTTTTTGAAAATCAATTTTAGTCATAATCAGTTAACTAGTTTTCAAGAAATTCAACGTTTTCAAACACCTGTGGATTACAACAGTTCGAATTCTGTAAACATGTCTTTTTATTGATGGTTGAAAATTAAGGAGATTCAATCAACCAATATAACTTACCTTTTAATTTTAATTATTACTTGACAATATATTTCAATAGATATTAAAACAACCTCGTCCTTATAAAATAAAATTCAAATAACACAAAGTTCGACCAACTCATATAGCTTCTCGTGGAAACATTTCACACTCAAAACTAGATCCTGATAAGAAAAATCCACAACAACCATTTATACTATAATTGATAGGACTCGTCATCTTTATCTCTTCCATTCCGTGAAATTCTGCAAAGTTCTTCATTTATACTCCACTCCACTCCATGATTCTATAGATCTATGTACATATTTATACCATAGACGTGCTAACCATTTATGTGCACATCAAAACGGAAGAAATTAAGTTGATGAAATCAAATATGAACTTGCGCGAATAATTGAAAGAGGATGGATATCCTGGCGGTGGCATCTTGGAATTCCATGGCATAGTTTAAGGGTGAAGTGTAATGTATACCTAATGTGGGACATAAGCAGAGCAACAAAAAAAACTCATAAGAAGGAAAGTAAACCATGGTTGGGAAAAACTTAATTGTTCGGTATATGCCATCCGAGGATTTAAGTAAAGCTGGATTCTAGAGACGATCATTTTGTGTTCGGTCCTGGCCGGATACGGTTGTGAATACTGCTTCCTCTAAGTGTCAATAAAACGGTTTATTTGAAAGAAGTAAGTTAGTTTATGAAAAAGTGCAGTGGTAGGATATTATTTAATTAATATTTTTATTAAATATTACTTAATACATAAAATCGAAAATAAAATGCTAAAAGTGATTCGATAATAAAAAGATAAGAATCCATAAATAAAACTAAATATAAAAAAAATCCAAAAAAAATCGAATTGGTGGTCAATAAAATATTTAAATGTAAAAATGAGTGTTTAAAAATAAATGTATAATAAATTGTTGACGAATTTCCTCAAAAATTATTTTTTTTTTTCAATGAAATGATAATTTTAAGTGCGCAGTTCAGTTATGAAACAAACCTAGTTTATTTAAACTCTCCTCCTAAAGTGGCAATAATAAGAAAAAATTTAATGAAAGTAGAGAGAAGAAATTGTTGTTAACTCGATTTGGTAAACGCTTTTCAAAAAATTGTTTGATGTCATTCAAAGAACTCTGTTTGGTCAAAAATTACAGACATACAATTATGTTTTATGTACCATCATTTCGAACTGCAGGTTGACGAGTTAATTATATTATTAAAATAAATAATAAAATTCAGCACCAACCGACTGACAGGATCATAAAGTCACAACAATTATGGGCCGCATATGCGTCTGAAATGACAAGAAGTTACGGTAACAGAAAACCAGTAAAATTGGTCTAATAGTTCCTCTTATCCAGTCTATGTCTGTCTCTAATAGTTTCTGAAGCTCAAAATATTCATATAAAATTGTTTATCAAGTCTAAACAATTTACCTTAGCGTTTCAAGATTTTGAAAATCAAAAATGGATCAAACACTTAAAGTCTGCGACATGATTAATTAATAACAGAATTAAAAAAAGTAAGACATTGCATTTTCTACTAAAGCTCAGTTATGAACAAGAGCCGTTCAGTTTGTCAAAAATATGTTTTACGTGAAAATGGCCAATAAAACAATATTTTCGAAATCTTGATTTTAAAAAGGTGCATAGTTTTCCAAAATAGACAAAAATTAGTTTTCAATCGTTTTACCATCGATATGGTTTTGATATTATAAATCCTTAAAAATAAATACTTGTACAATACGAAAAATTGTATTATTTTTAACTAATGAATAAATGTTATTATAAAATAATTAGAAATAGAAAAAACCGAAAATTGGGTCCTGTTTATGGATTTATTTTATATTTTCCCATTGTGTCCGTTTGCCGTTCCGGAAGTGAACAACTAAGTTTATTCAACTACTAAGAAAAGCAAAGTGTTTGAAAGACAATCAACACTACAACAAATAAAAAGCTTATGTACTTTTTTTTATAAAAAAAATTAAAAATTTTGCGGTTTTTTTAAGGCAAAAATATCGGATATTTCTGCTGGAATTAAACAAAATCCAGGTCTTTTTCTAAATTAAAAAAGATGAATATTGCAGATGGAAAAATCTAGAAAAACATTTCAAAATAAATATGAGCTCTGATACTTTTTTACGATATGCTAAAAAAAGTCCTAAAATAACGTCTAGATGACATTATTTTGCTTGTCATATTGGTGAAATTCACGCACATTTTTAACATAGTTTTGAATACAGGCCACAGGAGTTATTCTGATCAGTAGCATATCTCACCGAACAGTGGAACAAATCTTTACATCGCTTTGGTGAAAGTAATAGCGAGTTTCATTGAAGAAAAGATTTGCTCTTTCTGTCAAAAGATTTGATCTTTTTCAGTTTTGAGAGTTTCATTGCAAGAAAAAGAGCAAATCTAGATCAAATCTCAACACAAAAGATTTGATCTCTGATGGGGTGGCAGATTTGATCTGAATGCACATATACATGTAAATAGTCTTCGGTCAAACGTCAAATGGAAAATGTTTTGTTATTTGTTGTTTGTTGTAAACTTGTGCCAGCCTATATTTAGCAATAAAATTAACAAATATTCGTAAAAGAAACAAAACAGTAATACAAAATGTTTGTGAAGTCAGAAAAAACCAAAATGGGATTTTGAGTGAATCAACAACTGTGCATAGACATTCTTGCGTTCCGTCAAAATACTGTGTGTGCTCGTCAGATAATAACCAATACTACGATTAAATCGTAAAACAAGTTTCATTGAAAAAAGCAAATCTGAATTTTGAGATCAAATCTTTAAAATTTGAATGAAACTCGCTATAAGATTATTGATCTTGATATCTCCAAGGCATTTGATAGAGTTTGGCATGAAGCTCTCTTATCGAAAATGCGTGCTTTTGGGGATCGATGATGCTCTTGTTCGTTGGATTAGAAGCTATCTTCTGGACCGCTCAATACAAGTTGTATTGGACGGATTCAAGTCACTTGCATCAAAGAAACCCAAAAGCTCTCAGTACTCGGTATGTGTGTCAACGACGACCTCCGTTGGAACGACCATATATTTGAGATCGCTAAAAATGCTGCTAAGTGATTAGGTTTTCTCTACCGATGCATGAAATAATTTTCCTCTTCTAATCTGGCTACAATTTATAAAGCGTTTATATGTCCAAAACTTGAGTATAACTCACACCTTTGGGCAGATGCTTCACAAACATCGCTTAAACTTCTTGATAGAATACAAAATCGAGCGTTAAGATTGATAGGAAATAGAACTGCCGCTGAAACAATTGACCCTCTCGAACAACGACGCAATGTTTAAATTTAAGTTTAAGTTTAAGTTTATTTCCCAAAAAGCTTACACAGTAAGATAATAAATCTTATAAATTTGTGAAAGATTTAGATTCAAGTTAAAGTTAATGCTTAAATAAGAAAGAACAAAAGTTTACAAAAATATTCAGAAAAAAAAGTTTTAAATGCAATAAATTAACAAATTCATGTAAATTTTAAAGAGAAAATATCTCTTAATTCACTGGTCTGCAACGAAAAACGTTTTTGAACCAAACAATACTTTTCTAGAGGTGGGATGCTGATTCCGAAGTTAAAATCTGACGGTCTAACACGTCACGTTTTTGAAATATTTCAATATAAACAGGTCAAAAACATGATTTTTTAGTACATTTGACGTCAAATTTCTCAACCGGTAAACATTTTTTTTGCAAAACAGCAAATGAGGTCTAAAATAATGGCATTTTATCTTTCTAAATCATTTTAAATCTTTTTTAAATTCGTTCTAATTTCAAAGATATTGTAAATAAAGGAGGGAATATTTGTAGGACCCCAAATACGAGAACTTTTTAACTGGCTGAACACAATGCAAAAACGGAACTGCATTACGGAGATGGAGTACGGAACAGCTGTCAAATTTGTCGTACGTACCAATTTCAATCGGAACACAATGCACGTACAGTAACTTTGACATTTAAATTCAAAAATGGATGGAATACCAAAAACAAATGATAAAAAAGAGAAGAAACTCTTATACAACGAATTGAAATATCATTAAGAAGAATGGAATCATCTGGTGTTATTTCAGGTTTACTAAATAAAAGGGTTTGGGAGGGACAGACGTACGAAAGATTGTTCTCTCTGCATGAGATAAAATGTCAAATTTACTGTACGTAAAAGTTAAAAGTTAACCAACCTTTCCGTATGCGTATTGCAGTTCCGTATTCAGTAACGTACCTTTGTGTTCGCAAAATACAGTTCGCGTGTATTCACGGTTTGCAGTTCCGTATGCGTATTCCAGTTCCGTCGTCATTGTGTTCAGCCAGTAAGGACCCAATTTTCAAAGCTAAGCTTACTGAGACCGAAAAGAGAAGTGAAAACTATAGAGAAATCATCGAAGAACTGCTTGGCTCTTATAAGGCTCTTAAATGCAACATGTCCCTTAAAATCCATTTTTTGGACTCCTATTTAGATTTTTTCCCGGTAAACCTTGGTGGAAGGTTTCATCAAGATATGATACATATAGAAAGAAGATATAACGGGAAATGGTCAGAAGCAATGCTGGCAGATTTTCGCTGGTCAATTTATCGTGAAACGCCAATGGAAAAAATGAAAAGAAAGAAAACTAATAAGTAAAATGTTCATATGTGAAATTATTGAATGGATTTTTAAGTTTATTTTATTTTTCAAATTACTTTTTTATTGGGGTAGTTTGGTTGAATTGTTGTTTTTATTTTTATTTTGTAAAATGGTTTTGTTAAATATAGTTTTTTATATATAACACTCAGTGAAATATATTAATGGAAAACAAACTTTTTGAATGTTTTTACGCTTAGTTGTTTTTTTTTTAAAGGCCTCCCATTACTTTACATAGTTGACTTTATGGATATCGAAGGTATTTAAATTCCAGTATCTCTCAAATTAAATGTTTTTTTTTACAGGGTAAACCCATTAAAATTACAGAATTTTGAAATTTCTGCATTTTTTTTTAAATTACTGTTTAAAAATTAGAGTTAACATTAATGAATTAAAACAAATTGTATTTCATATGTGACCAGACATAATGAAACCAGATTTAGATTCAGAAAAGTGTAACCTTTCATAATTTCAAAAAAAATTATTTGAAGGATAAAAAAATCTTTTTTTTTGTGTATTAATTGAATATGAAACAAAAAAGAAAGAAAAAGAAGGAAATAGAAAGTTTAAGAAGAAAGATAGAAATTAGTTGCTTTGTTCAGAGAAGAAACTGCAAAGACCATCCCGAAATCGTTGCATGTTGCCAAGCTCTCGCAAATAACCTGGAAGTGAATTCCACAGGCGACAAGCAGCTATAAAGAATTGTCTTTCAGAATTCAGACAAGAAAGCCGAGGCAAAATTAAAACTGCACATCTGCTTGATGCTGAAAATCGTAGTTTTTCATATAAATAAATTGGCTGACGAGTTTTTTGAATTTTAAACAGTTGAAGAAGTGTTCGAAATTTTGTAAAATTATCAAAAGACATTGGAAGTAGGTTCAGCCGCAGATGCGAGACAGGGTCATATCTTCTTAAGCCGAAAACGTAACGAATAATACTATTGAATGCAATTTTTAATTTATTCTTACTAGTGGAGTCACAGTTATAATAAATTTCACACCCATAAGTGAGGATTGGTATCATCAAGATTTTCACTAGTAGAATTTCATGTCTTTCCTTATTTTATCGTTTCTTTTATGAAAAATGTTCACTCGAAGTAGCCAGTTGGGTTCCTCCCCTTAAAAGTTTCTCCCGTAATACTCGTCTCGCAAGGAATGCTTATCAGTTCACCCTTGAATCCAATTTCGGACGTACCGTGAAACATAAGGATTCTTTATTTAGGCGAACAACACGAATTTGGAATAGTTTACCCGACGGGATTTTCCTTTGCCATTTTGATCTGCAAACATTCAAAACCAATGTTAATCGACACCTCCTATTTCTCCTCTCCCTATCTTCCTAATGCCCGCGCAGTGTGTTCTACATTAAAAGGCAAACAAATAGTCCCTTGTGCATACGTTAGTTATAAAAAAAAAAACCAGTAGGGCCTATTCCAAAAAACTGCTAAGGTCGAACAACTCATTGGTAAGAGAAATGCGGCATTCAAGCGTTGGAAAAGATTCCGAATTCCAACTCTATTCGATTTATATAAGACGTTACGAAATGCTGTTAACACTGAGATTAGAAACTCAAAGAAAAGGTTTTATGTCTCCAAGTTTAGAAACCTTACATCTCAACAGTTGTGGAGGAATATAAAATCTCTTGGTGTCTCAAAACAACTTGAAAGCGGTGATGTTGTCTGCGATAAAAATGAGCTGAATAACCTTTTTGTGAATACTCCTTCTGCCTTAAGTGTTTATGATGACTCTGATAACGACATGAACTTGACTACTGAAACTGACACCCCCATCCAAACGTTTAGCTTCCATAGTCAGTGAATTGGAAGTGTATAAGGCTCTGAGTGAGATTAAGTCTAATGCTATCGGATTAGATGCAATTCACCCCAGATTCATCAAACTGCTTCTTCCGTTTCTCTCACCCTATATTTCCTATATCTTCAATTCCATCTTAACATCCTCGTGCTATCCTAAGCTGTGGAAAGCCTCCAAAGTAATTCCGGTTCCTAAAAAGTCCCTTACTAAACAGAAAGAGTACCGCACAATTTCAATCTTACCTTTTATTTCCAAAGCATTTGAAAAGTTAATAAGCCGGCAGACTTCTTCTTTGTTAAATACCCATGGACTACTATCACCCAACCAATCTGGATTCAGATCTTAACACAGTTGCAATACTGCATTGCTTAAAATAGTCGATGACATAAGGCAAGAACTGGATAAAAATCTTGTTACAACCCTGGTACTTCTCGATTTCTCTAAGGCGTTTGATACGGTTCCGCACTGTTTATTGTTGAAAAAGTTAAAACACAATTTCTACTTTGAAAACACTGCCATTTCCCTCGTAAAGGATTACCTTATTGGTAGAACCCAGGCTGTTCTGGTAAATAATGAACTTTCTGATTTCCTCCCTACGCATGCTGGAGTACCACAAGGATCGATTTTGGGCCCACTTCTCTTTACACTCTTTAATAATGATCTTCCCTCGATCCTCAAATTTTGCAGGATCCATATGTATGCGGATGATGTTCAAATTTAACTGAGCTATAAGAGTGGCATGGTTGAAGATGCAACTGTTGCGTGTGGTTGAATGGTCTGATCGGAATTTTTTGAAACTGAACTCCAATAAATGTCAGGCTATCGTTATCAGTAATACTGCGCTCGAGACATCCTATATTTCAAGCATTGAAATAAATGGCTCTGCATTAAATTACGTCGAAAAAGTTATGAACTTAGGTGTCTGGTTTAATCAAACTTTGTCCTGGGAAGACCATATTTCTTGCGCTCTGGGTAAAACCTACGCTGCATTGAGGGTTCTTAATATTGCTTGTAGATGTCTGCCCATAAACACAAAGCTTAAACTGGCAAAAACCCTTGTTCTTCCTATATTATTATACGGTAGCCTTATTTTCTGTTGTCCGGATAGTGGAAGCAAACGGAAGCTAGAAGTGGCCTTCAATAACATTGCTCGTTTCGTTTACGGCTTAAATCGGTTTGATCATGTCTCTGGGTATGCCAACAGTATTCTCGGAATGCCCCTGAGCAAATTTCTTGATTTCCAAGCTCTCATCTTCCTATTTAAGTTGATTAAATATAAGACTCCTGACTATCTGTTTGAAAAACTTTTGTTTCCATCATCACAAAGGAGTAACATTTTAATCACACCCTTATTTAATTTTCGTGCACATAGTTGGTCTCTGGAATTCCCTGCCAATCAGCCTGAGGAGACCAAACAACCAAAATTCCTTTCATAATCTCTTAAAGATTTATTTCAGAAGACAAAATCATTAAAAGTTAAAAGTTAGTTAGTCTTTAAATCAAAATTTTTACTACTCTGTTTTTCTTGCTTTCAATGTACCTTTTCTTTTTTTTAGTTTTATGTATAACTTTTATTTCTTTCATTTTCATTACTTTTATTTATTTTATTATTATAAATGTAATTTACCTTAACCAAAATGTAAAAGTATAGCAAAAGACATAATGTTTTAATATACTATGATATGAAGTCAATAAATACAAATACAAATTAAGACCTTTTAAATGGTTTACCTTGTAGAATGCAGTTTTAAGTTTCAACTATTATTCTGATCTTCTGACCATTCGTAATTTAATTGCTGACTACCAGGAGCCTATAAAGCAAAACATAAGGTACTTGTTAAACAAGTGAAATTGAATAACTATTAAAAATTTGTGTAACTCAGAACAATAATTCTTCTGAAATTTCAACAATTCTTTGCCAAATTTCAACAAGTTGTAAATTTCAGAAATCTAACTAGAAAAAGCCAAGTGTTACAGTAAAATTCGACTAGATTTTATCGTTTTGGTGAAAAAAAATTCAAGATGGAGGGTTAAAAACGGTACCCTTATAGAACCGTTTTATTTTTATTCGACTCTTAACTGATTACAACCAAAATTGATATTGTGGAAGATTTAGGTAGCTTAACTAATTTAACATAAAAAATATTTTCGAAAACTTTTTTTTTTCTATTTTTAACAATTAAACATTTTTTTTTTTTCAAAAATCTATATTTGGAAAACGGGTAGGAGAATTTTTTTTAATTTTGTTTTTAAATGAACGTAATTTTTGTGCTTAAGTTTGCATTCTTGAATTATTTTTTTTTTAATTTTTGAAAAAGTTGTTAAATAAAAACCGTTCCTATAATTTTGAAAAAAAACACACTTTTTCACATTTTTTAAAGAAATAAAATGGCGTTTAATTTTTTTCGCTGAATACTATTTTACGTACTTTTTTTCCAACAATCAAAAGGCACAAAAATCGAATAAAAACTTTAAAGTTCTAGTATATTCTAATATTTATCAAATTTTATTCCACATAAGAGCAAGTACGTGCGATGCAGTCGTACAATTTATTTTCCTTTCTTAGGGACAGACTGGACAAATGCTGTTTTATATCTTCTAGGAAAGATTACAAAAGAGTAGGATCAGTGGAAAAGCTTACGCAGTGCCATTATCAGTGTGGAAGAACACTTCTTGAGAAGAATGGGGGCCAACGGTGTATCGAGATCTTTGAGAACCCTTGCTACTGTATCAGTGCAATGAACAAATTTACATTCTCAAGTACAGGAGGGGCAACGTTGCATTGAAGCAATGTGAAGCTATCAGCGAAATGGGCTGCGAGCAAGATAGCCTTCTCTGAAGAGTAAACAATTGGTTTTTCATTAAGGATGATCATTGAAACCGAATTTAATATTTTTTTTTTAAATGACCAAAAAATTGTACTGCCGTTGGGCCATGCAAAAAGTTGGTTCAATCAATAACGGAGTTGCATGAGTTCCTGACTTGCTTGTGCTTTTTCCGATTTTCCTCTGTTAGGGTTGGCTTTACGGGAACTTACTTCTTACATCCTCTAATTCCAAGCAATCAAATCTTACAGAATCAAGTCTCACTCACAGGAACCGTGTGTTTTTCCGTGATAAACAGTGGTTTATTTTTAACAAATTTTTTATCCAAATCCGTTAATTCATTGGGGTCAATATTTTGTTTTCCATAATTTTCACCACTTTTCATTGAATATAAAATTGAGAAAAACGTTTTTAAGAGAGCAAGAAGACTTCAGTGTAATGTTTCATTCTAAATTGATTTTTGTTAGATATGTGATGGATTATATTGTAATTAAAGCAAACTTTATGTTAGGTTTTATTACAGTTGCAAGGATTTTTAAAGATCTTTATGAAAAACTATATTTTCCTCATCTTAGGTCAGTTTTTGAAAACTTCTGTGTGATATGGAAACCATACTAAAACGTTAATTCGAATAAAATTGAAACAGACAGGCTAAATGGTTTCTTATCAAACTCCCTTTCAACCTCAAGGGAGTTCCTCAGGGATGGGTTCTTGACTCCATTCGTCACACATCGACTTTCACAGTCTTCTACTTCTTTTTGTCTATCAAATCAAGCCAATAAAAGGTTAACCACCGGAAATCTATAGAATGATTTTTGTTTCGTCAATAAAAATAACCGATTCGCAATCCCTGATTTTACTCTATGTGGCTTCTTTTGCAAATCTTATCCTGGCTTCGTTCTAAGGCTGCTGCAAATGCGGTGTTTTTTCATCATTTGTATTAACATTTTTGAAGCAAATTTGAAAAAAATGGAAGTAGATCCAGAACATCGGAAGAAGATTTGAAAAAAAAAATGTATACTTTAGCTGGCGCCCGACGCTTTGTAAAAGCATTCTCCTTGGGTCAGTTAGTATATTACAAAAGTGTTAAGTTTAATTAATGAATTCTTATCTAAAAAAAAAATTATTTTAGGATGTTATATTAGTTGATTTTGTTTATTATTATTTAATAGCATGGATTGTAATGAATTTCGGCAACGTGGCGGAGAAATGGTTGAGTACATTTGCAAGTACTTGGAAACATTAGACGACAGGCGTGTAACGCCTTGTGTTGAGCCTGGTTACCTTCGGCATCTTTTACCAGGTATCAACACAGAGATTTGCAGATTGCATTTGTTGTTCTTTCACTGACTTTGACTTCTTAACAGATGAAGCTCCCCAAGATCCAGAACCCTGGGAAGCAATCATGGCCGATGTTGAAGAAAAGATCATGCCCGGTGTAACACATTGGCAGCATCCACGTTTCCATGCATACTTTCCAGCTGGCAATTCATTTCCATCCATCCTCGGCGACATGCTTGGCGACGGAATAGGCTGCATCGGTTTCTCATGGGCAGCTAGTCCAGCCTGCACAGAACTGGAGACCATTGTCCTCGATTGGCTAGGTAAGTACAGAAACTGGCTTATTTTAAAAATTTACAAAATTAGCCAGTGATTAACCTATATCCTGAATGGTTGTGTGTGGACACACTATTTGATTTCTTGACTTGTTTGTCTTTAAAAAATTGAGGCAAGGCAATCGGTTTGCCCGACCATTTCTTGGCACTGAAGGAGGGCAGCAAAGGAGGTGGCGTTATTCAGGTGATCCAAAAATAAATTTTATGATTATATTTAAAGAGCAGGAATAGTTTCTGTGTTGTTTGATTATCAAAGGTAGTCAGTGTTTATGTTTGAAAATAATGTTTTTGAAAAGTAAACAAATTTCAACAATATTCAGGTGCAAGTCTCAAACGATGTTTTGATATTCTATTTTTGTTTTGTTATTGTTTTTTCTTCTTAGACTTCTGCATCTGAGTGCGTTTTGGTCACAATGCTAGCAGCTCGTGCTCAAGCTCTTAAAAGGTTAAAGAGCCAGCATCCTTTTGTTGAGGAGGGTCATTTGCTGTCCAAATTGATGGCTTACTGTTCGAAGGAAGCACACAGTTGTGTGGAGAAAGCAGCGATGATATGTTTTGTAAAGTTGAGGATTTTAGAACCTGATGAAAACTCGAGTTTACGAGGCGATATTGTTGCACAGGTAATTTGTACGATTTTTTGTTTGTTTCTGTCGAAAACTAAAAACTTATTGTATGATTTATAAGTTTTAAAATGACTATTTTGATATCACTTAGTGCTGAATATTATTTATTTTTTTTGAACCACTAGAGAACTAGAGATAAAGACAATTTTCAATTCATAGCAAGAAATTTCGTTTACACTGTGTAGCTTTAACATTCTTTTCAAAAAAGAACAAAAGGAGTTTCTCTGTTGTATCGTGTAACTGACATTCCCACATTTGTTCTCCATAAACTTTCAATACTTTTGTTATACAGCTTTTAAAAAGTATGTTCGTATTGTTTGATATATGGAGAAGATTTTTGCAAAAAATTGAAGAGCTGAAGAAGACTACCGGAAATTAATTAAAGAATATACAGACTTCGAGCTCATGAACAAATGCCAAACTCCGCATCATACTGTTACTTATCAATTTGTGAACACACAATCCAAAGTACAAACAAATCGGATCTCAATTCTTATACGATGAGGGAAACATAGTATTTTGTTCTCGTCTAATTGATCTCCCAGGCAAAACTCTACGGAAAAACTCACCACAAGAAAATGTAACATAATATGAACTAAAGGAAGTTACATAAGTATTATAAAATGTTCAGTTCAGGTAAGATAGGACGTTTGCCTTTCATTCTTATTGCATTGGATTGCATATTTCTGTTTCAAGTAAGAAATCTGACAGGGTCCCCGCACTTTTCATTATAAATCGGTGCAAATCGGAGAGAAATGTGCGTAGGGTAGGTACACTTGCTGATTACAATATAATAAAATACTATTAATTTAGAAAAAAATTCACTTTTTTATCAAAAACATTAGCACTTCACAGTTTAAACGAATTTCATTTCACTGTATTTATTAATACTATATATATATTTATATTTATTAATCACAATACCACTTCACTCTTATTTAAACACAATTTTTTTCCGAATTAATATGATCAGTGCCTGTGTCGGCCTACTAAGCAAAGGGTCGGGGTTCGACTCTCCGCCAAAGCCACCTTTTTTCCGGGGTACTGACTTTTGCGAGGAAGTGACAAAACCTCCAATCCAAAAGTTAAAATTGTCTCGAAAATGTGCATCTCATGCAGCCGTTCGGACTCGGCGATAAATTATAGGTCCCTTCCAGTCTTGCAGATTTACAATGAGTCACTAGGCCTTGGCTCCTTAAGGAGCTGTCGCGCAAGTAAATTTATTTATTTATTCAATATGATCAATTGCAAACTTCGAGAAAATATCTTATTTCTACTAAAATGCTAAGAGTCAAAACATTTTAACGTTTCTCCAATAAACACCTACCCTCTCATACTTCTAAATTTGTTCTCAAAAGCTTCAAAACCGAAAGCGCTATGGTTAAAACCAAATAAAAAAGTATTGTTTTCAATTGCGAAAGGTAACTCCGTCCGTTGATGGAATATGTATTTTGTGTGAATTGAGCACAGCCTACTAGGTAGAAGTGAGTAAACGGTCACTATTCATTATTTCAGAAATGCCCCAAAAATGACATTAAAATCCTCTTAGGAGACTTTAATGCCAAAATTTGGGAGGGAGGACGTCTTTGGTATGACGATCGTAAAACACAGCCTGCACGACACCACTTCCAATAACGGACTCAAGCTCATCGATTTTGCAGCGGGAAAAAACATGGTGCTGAGTAGCACGTGATTCCTACGTCCCGACATCTACAAAGGCACATGGCGATCCCCAGATGGTCGAACCTGCAACCAAATTGACCATGTTGCGATTGACGGAAGGCACTCCTCCAGCATTTAGAATGTCCGTACATTCCGAAGAGCAAACCACTACCTAGTCGGTGTAAAGCTTAGAGTACGGATCTCAATGGAAGCTCTCAGGCGAACACCAACTACGCCGAGGAAATTCAATGTTGGAAAACTTCAATCGGAAGAGACCGCCGCTGCCTATGCAGACCGCGTATCCCTTGAGCTTGCAAGAAATCCTTCGACTGATGATATGAACCCGGAAGACCAGTAACAGCTATGTCAACAAGCCATAAGAAATGCTGCGTCAGAGGTATTAGGATTCTCACAGCCTCCCCCTAGAAACCCTTGGTTCAACTCCGAATGTGCTCAGGCAAACAAAGCTAAAACGGAGGCATACAAGTCGTGGCTCCAGAGAGATACGAGAGCCACCATCTCTATGTTGAGCGAAGGAAGGATGAGAAACGCATTCTCAGGAGGAAGAAAAAAGAACACCAGCATAGCGAAGTCGAGGAGATGCAGATATGTTTTTGCAGAAAAGAGGTGCGAAACTTCTACAGAAGAGTGAAACAGTCTACATCAGGTTTCACAAGTCGCCCTGGGCCCTGCAAAGATCAGGATGGAAACACCATTGTGAAAACGCAGGCGATGTTAGCCATCTGGAGAGACTACTTTAACCAGTTGTTAAATGGCGATGACAGCCAAGATCCCGCCCAATATCAACTTGTACCAGTTAATCTAGATGACGACCACGAACTGCACACGCCCGACCAAAATGAGATCAAAGTAGCCATCACCAGGCTAAAGATGAACAGAGCAGCTGGATACGATGGTCTACAAGCGGAGCTTTTTAAACACGCTGGAGATGAACTGGTCAGGAGCATACACCAACTCATCTGCAAAATATGGTCGGAGGAAAGTATGCCCGATGAGTGGAACCTCAGTACCATCTGCCCGATCTACAAAAAAGGAGACCGCCTAACCTGCGCCAACTATAGAGGCATAAGCCTTTTGAACATCGCCTATAAGATCCTTTCCAGCGTTTTATGTGAGCGTCTAAAGCCGTTTGCTGATGATCAAATAGGTCCTTATCAATGCGGCTTCAGACCTGGAAAATCTACCACCGACCAGATATTCACATTACGCCAGATCCTGGAGAAAACCCAAGAATATAACATCGACACCCACCACCTGTTCGTCGATTTTAAAGCAGCCTACGACAGTGTTAATAGAGCTGAACTGTATCGTGCTATGTCTAACTTTGGAATCCCCGCTAAACTGATACGCCTTATCAGGATGACGTTGGAGAATGCTCGCTGTTCCGTCAAAGTTGGTAGAGACTCTACTGAAACCTTCGAAAGCACCAGAGGGCTTAGACAAGGAGACACACTGTCATGCAGCTGTTTTAACATTGTGCTTGAAAATGTAATACGGAGCACCCATGCCAGTACATCGGGCACCATTTTCAATAAATCGACACAATTACTTGGGTTTGCAGACGACATATACGTGATAGGAAGAACAAAGCGAGCAGTAACCGGTGCTTTCACTACTATGGAGTCAGCAGCAAGCAGAATGGGGCTGAAAATAAACGAGGACAAGACGAAGTATATGCTTTCATCAACAAAAGCCCAATCCCACCACCGGCTTGGTCAAAATGTGACCATTGATATGTATAACTTCGAGGTAGTCAATCAATTTGTCTACCTGGGTACTGCTGTAAACTCGGTCAACAACATCAGCGCTGAAATCAAACGCAGACTAACTCTTGCTAATCGCTGTTTCTTTGGGCTGAATAAGCAATTGAGGAGCCCTATCGAGAAGAACCAAGGAGACACTATATAAAATACTCATCATCCCGATCCTGCTATATGGTGCAGAAGCATGGACCCTCTCCCAATCGGATGAAAAGTCACTTGGAGTCTTCGAGAGAAAAGTTCTGCGCACGATCTATGGTCCTATTTGCGTAAACCGAGAAGACAACATTTGGCGACGAAGATACAACGACGAACTATACGAGCTGTACAGCGATATAAGCTTAGCCAGAAAAATTAGAGTCCAACGACTAAGATGGCTGGGCCATGTAGAGCGAATGGACACCAACGCTCCAGCGAGTAAAGTCTTCAAAGCCAAACCAGAGGGAGTCAGAAGCCAAGGTAGACCTCATCTTCGATGCAGCGACCAGGTAGGAGGAGACCTCCGCCAACTTGGAGTGCGAAATTGGAGACAGCAGGCAAGGGATCGAGCCAGCTGGAGGGGCGTATTGAGCAAGGCCTAGGAGCACCATGCTCTAGTTGAGCCAACATAAGTAAGTAAGTAACGTTGATGGAGATCGGTAAGGGTCGAGTGTACGGTTTTTTTTTTTTAAGAGATACACACAATTCATGTACGTTAGTCAGTGGCTTTGTATCTTTTTCGGTAGAAGTTTTCTGAATTCAGTGTCGAGATACAATACACAGGCGCCACGGTTTTGAAAAAAGCTCGCGCATAAGCTCTGTGTACTGACAATTTTTATTGAAAAGACTATAGGAAAAAGACTTTGATCAATGTTCAAAACTGATAAGTTTAATTTTCACTCAGAAAACTAAAAAAAAAACTGAGTTACTGAGCATGTCGGCAATAAATAAAGGTCGACTGCTACTATCGATACATATCTAACCAACAAAACTGACGGACCTGATCAAACTCCCTCTCCCTCTGGTCCCGATCAGGCATATTTTTGCTCTCTGCAATAATATCTCCGTCCTATAGGAGCCCCCAATCTGCAATTTTACGGCCGAGGATAGCCGATCACAGGAGAGATCAGCCTTTGACTATTAAGATATAGGAAAGCCTCGGGAAGGATGAAATCTTTAAACGCCTGCCCTAAAATTATTCATCTTGGGGTGGTAGTTCCGAAGATTTGTCCATTAGTCGATTTTATTACTCTTCAACTTCCAACCATAAATTCGATATCACGCTGCAAGAGAAACCTGCTAACCTTAATTTGTTGACTTGTTCTGTAAGCGATTAAGCCGCCGGCATACGCAATTGGGTGCCGTGAAATACGGCCGAGCGAAATAACGCAGAATTCCAAAATTCTTTTTAGGAAAGCAAAATAACGCCGAATTTCGGAATATATAGTTTAAACTTCCAATATACTTATTAATTCAAGTAAGTATATATTATTTATTACTAAACAACCGATTTAACACAAGTAAAATATAAGTTAAATTATTAGTATCTTTATTCTTAGATTTAAGATTTATTGACGAATTAACTTTGCGACTACTCAATCTCGCGTTTAGCACCAGAATGATCTACATAACTCTTCTATAATAGTACATAGTTATGGGATGTATATTCTATTCGTCTATATTGGTCTTCTTCTCTCTTTTAAGTTCGCTACAATAGCATGAGGCAGGGACCCAGTAAGATTGCCAGTGCAGAATTGATACCAAAGAGAATCCACGAGTTCACCGCTGTGTGTTGCAAACCATTTTTAATATCAAATATTGTGGTAGTACACATTGCCATTTTCGAAAATGAAGTTTTTACCATTAAGCTTATCGTAAATCGTATAACAGTGGTTTTCTTCTGCCAAATCTGATTAGCTTTCAGATAAAGAACTTCTAACTTTTCGATCTCGAAAGCTTTCTTCAAATTAAACAGACGAGCACCTGTGCATTAATCCGTAGCGTGGAACACCATTGATTGGACATCCGAAACGAGCTTAGCCCTTGTATGAATCGTATCATGTGCGATTTTAAATCCAAACTGTCTTTATTTTGTCTACCGCCTACTTGGATAAAGCTCTATTGAGAACTTCTTCGAAAATGTTGTTGGTACTCGGAAAAAAAGATTTATCTACCGGAGATTCACGGACTGTAAAATTATCTTTTCTCGGGCGATTATGAACAACAGCTGCCTTAAACTGTTGTGAAACAGTGTTTACTGCATACTCAAGGAGATTTAATAGTCCGCTGATTTCTTCTTCTTTAGTGATTCGTCTCTTCGGAAGATTTTTTGTAGTCCAAACACTTAGAAACGCCTAACCCCAATACCCCCAATTTTAAAGAAGAGATTATAAAAAACGAATGACGGTAGTTTTTCGTCAAGTCATAGTAACTTTTTTTTAAGATGTGAAAAATCACACTACATTTCATGTCTAATAGTATTTTTTTTCGTTTCAAAGGATCCGGATGAATTCCTTTGTATTTTTTTTTTATTTTGTGCATCAAATCATAAGAATCACTAAGATTCACACAATGTTGATATTGTTCGCAAATTATTCGATAGTAAGTAAATAAATGGAAAACACCCTGTAAGGGCGAATAAGCGTTTTGCAAAAGTGATATTAGTTTTTAATCTCCGTACATCTGACATGAGCAAGAGTTTGCTCTTAAAATCTTTCACAAAATTAAATTATCAAATTCAAACATAGGATGTAATTGACTTCTGTATTTTTATTTTAAGGCCATGGAAGAAGATGAGCTGCAAGGTCTAGTACCGTTCTTTGTGTCAACAACACTAGGCACTACAGGTTCGTGCTCATTCGATAACCTCGACGAAGTTGGACGTGAAATCCAAAGATTCCCCGCCGTATGGCTTCACGTAGACGCTGCATATGCAGGCAACTCATTTATTTGCCCAGAGCTGAAGCCACTCTTAAAGGTAAGTGTGCACTTGTGCCCGACGAGTTTATTTGTTTACAAGCAATCAATGGCTGGTGGCATGCTGAAGACCTGTCAAAGAAGCTGTTGAGATGTTTGTGTTTAATTTACATGCCCAGTGGTTTGGACAGTGAACACCTTCTCGGGGACTATTAATACAACCTGACTGACTCGCTTTAATTTTTCTCTGCATTTCCAGGGCATCGAGTATGCTGACTCATTCAACACCAACCCCAACAAATGGTTGCTGACCAACTTCGACTGCTCCCTATTGTGGGTGCGCGATCGTATTCGCTTGACATCAGCTCTGGTCGTGGATCCCCTGTACTTGCAACACGGCTATTCGGACGCTGCCATCGACTATCGTCACTGGGGAGTTCCACTAAGTCGGCGTTTTCGATCGCTAAAGCTTTGGTATGTATAGCATATTGTTTTGGTTAAAGCTTTTAGTTTGTCATTCTGACATTTCTTTCACTGGCTTGCGCGGAGGAGCAGGTTTGTCTTGCGAAACTACGGAATTTCCGGACTCCAAAAGTACATACGGCATCACATCAATTTGGCGAAGCGGTTCGAGCAGCACGTACTTAAAGACGATCGATTCGAGATCTGCAACCAAGTCAAGGTAAGTATTTTGCTTGTTTTTTTATATGAGCTTTGGAAGTGCCTGAAGGGGGTTTTGATCCATTACGGTGCGAGTTTTAAGATTTTTTGTTGATTTAATGAAGTCAACAATATAATAAGCTGGAAGCCGGTTAGGTGGAGTCTATAGAAAAACGATAATTGTTGTAGGAGTGTGGTTAGGAGAACCGGCTGAATTGAGATGTTTTTAGAAAGCAAATAAGAAGACTTCTTGTTTGGTATTGTAATTTAGGGGAAAGCAATTTGTTGACAAACAAATGATACAACGCTAATCAACTGGTGATGAGTTATGCGTCGCACTTGAGTGATTATTATTGATTTACCTTCACATAGGGTGTGAAAAGTTTTTCATCTCCAGGTCTAAAGTCCAAAGAAGACTCAAATTGTGGGCTTTTTAGATTGCAGTTTGACTCATGAACTGCAATCTAAAAAGAAGAAAATTTTAAATTGAAAAAGAGACTATAGCTTCATAGATCTTATTTTCGTAGGTAGAATTTCTTTTGAATTCTAATGAACATCTATTATATATCAATCAGGTGTCACGTTGTTGCACACGATGAACTCCGAAACTATTTAACCGATTTTCACATTTTTTTTTTATAAATTTTGTTTTGCTAAGATAGGATAGTTTTTATTTCTTATTTTTTATATTATCTTAATTTTATATTTTAATTTAATTTTTTTATTTTAATTTAAAATTCAACTTTTATTTAATTTCCATTACACCAAAAAAAAAAGAAAACGTCAAAACAAAAGGTATGTACGATTCTCTGCGTTCCTCAGGGTTACCACTTCATTATTTTTTACTTGCGATTATAGGTACTATAATTATGCATAATTAGTTATGCATTCTTGCAGATTAAAAATTTTGAGTAACGATCAAACATGGCATTACGATGATAGAGAAACATATTTGAGTTACTGGCAAAATTCTGTCCGTCTGTCTGTCTGTACGGATGTATTTTGGACTGCAGCCTAAACGGTTGGGCCAATCGTCTTCAAATTTTGAACTTAACGTTCTTTTCACATTCTACAGAGGACTTTTTTCAAATTTTTTTTAGCTCAAAAATTAACGGTAACTGTCATATAACCGTTATGTAAAAGCTTATTTTTCTCGAAAACGGCTCCAAGAATTTTAATTAAAAAAAAATCAGTGTACTACTGTAGGTATGCATTATACTTTGGTGAAAAAAAAATTTAATATGGTGGGCTAAAAACGGCACCTCCCATAGGACCGGTTTTTTTTCTTCGACTTTTTCGAAAACTGGTGATCCGATTACAATCAAAATTGATATTCAAGAAGATGTAGCTAGCTTAAGTAATTTTGCATAAATTTTTTTTCGAAAACTTTTTTTTTGTATTTTTAATAATTTAAAAAAAATTTTTTTTTGTAAAATCAATATTTTGAAAACGGATAAGTGATTTTTTTTTAAATTTTGTTTTTAAATGTACGTTATTTTTGTGCATAAGTTTGTATTCTTAAATTATTATTTTTTTTCAATTTTTTAAAAAAAAGTTGTTAAAAAAAACCGTTTTATTTAAAAACGGCTCTAACGACATTGAAAAAAGAAAATCACACTTTTTCACATTTTTTAAAGAAATAAAAATGGCGCTGAAAACTATTTTACGTACTTTTTTCAAACAATCAAAAGCCAGAAAAATCGAACATAATCTCTGAAGTTCTCTTAATATTTTTCAAATTTTATTCCAAGCTGTGACCGCACATAAGAGCAAGTACGTGCGATCCAGTCGTGCAATTTATTTTTACTACATATGTTATTAAAATTCTGTGTACTACATATGTTATTAAAAACAAAAATAAGAATGAAACCACCTTTTTGAGTATTGGCTTTAGGCCTCATAATGAGAATAACCAGAAATGTATCTTAGAAGGGAAATTCAGTTTTCAAACAATTATTGGTAAATTTATGGGAAAGTCCTGTACGTGTATTAAAGGGTGTATGAAAAAAATTTAAAAAATGTTGGACGTTTAACTTCAAGAAAAAATTTCAAAGTTTCATTAAGTTGGTTACAAAATCTCCACAAAAAAGACCAATTAAGTTAAAACAGAAAACATTAAAGGGTGCCAGAACAGAACAGAAAAAATCGCATTTTCGTAATATTTTTTGTTTTATTCATAGAAAATTTCATTTTTATATTTTTCTTATTTTATTCTATTATCCTACGGATAAACTCCGCGGATGAAGTATTTTCAAAATCATCCATTTCTTCGCTGAGGATTAAAGAAGCTTCCCGCGCTTCGTCCTCAATACTTAGACCTTTCTTTCTTTTAAGACACCCTGAAATCAAAGAAAAATATTAGCAAATTAATATACCTAATATTGGCTGTGTGTTCTTACAAGCATCGTCCTCATCCAGCGTCAAAATGTCAATTTCTGACATCAAATTAATTTTCAATTTTTTTACTTTCTCACTATGATAAGAAATTTTTTTTTCGAAGCTATTTAACAGCTCCGCAACTTTTGCCTGTAGCTCGCTTGAGGCAAGCGCAAGCTTGGATAACGTTTTTTTTCCTGCAAAGAATTTATGTTTTGTTGTCTGGCTCCTTGAAGTCGTGCAACGCACAGAGACGTTGCTTTCACTACTTTCCAACTCAACCGTCGCATACATTTATTATTTTTCAGTAGTATCAAATTCACTCCATCGAGAATTTACTACTTCATATGGTGTATCAGTAGCATAATCCAACTGCGCACTTATCCAAAACCTAATACTCAAAAAGATGGTTTCCCTCTTTTTTTTTTTTTTAACTTAGTATTAACTTAAGTTAATAAAGTGTGAACCCTGACTTGCTCACATCAGCGACAGATTAAATTGCTCATGATAAACGAAATGCTTCTGTGTATGTGTATCATGAAATTGCTTTGAAGTAACGCAAGAATCGGACATGTCTTATGTTTTTACGTTTTTCTTTTTTTTTTTTTATTTTGTTGTGTAGAGCATCGCGGAATATATAAATTAATAGGTGATTTTGTTTTGCAATTAATAAAAAATAAGTAAAAAAAATATACATCTTAGGCACGCCAGCAAAAAACGTCATGCACACGGTCACGTCGTGACCGAGCGAGGCGCTCTACGTCAACAAATAATGCCTTGGAAGCAAACGCTACAGAAAGTCGTACGCATGAATCGAATGAACATCGTGATGAACGTCTGCGGCTACAAAGGGAAAGTTCAAGAACGGCGCGTGAACTCAATGTAGCCAGAATTCGTCAACATGATCAACGGAGACAACAAACCAGTCGCACATTAACACGCGCGTCATTTTCTCGTCTTGCATTCGACATTCGAGTATTCTCCAGACATCAATTACTCTGCGCATGCGAAAAATTTCCAATCGGTCTAATGGACCGAATATGTCAGGCCTTGAAATTACGTCATCAGGAAAAGTGGCTTCGTCACCTCTTCTCACTTCACCGGGGCCTTTGCAGTCACTTCTGGGTTCTGGCTGGTGAATCAGCTGATTCTAAATTATTTTTACGCATGACACGCCAATTTAATTCCTGCTTCCAGATGATGATGTCGTTTGGCGCAACTAAAATTTGCAATCACTTACCCGATGGACGTAATATTGAAACTACGTTTAAAATCCAAGGTACACCTGATGCAGAGCCAAAATTTCTTCAAATTTATTTTCTTAGTTCTGAAGAGCGTATGACAATTCAATGTCAGTAAAATTTTATCGAAGAAGCAGAAAATCATAACCAACTGATTCAATTATTCAAAAGGGTGTCACCACAATTAAGAAATGACAACTTACAAATTGTAATTAGAGCCGATAAAACACCATCAGGGGAACACGCTGGCAGGTTAAACGCGCCAACTGTAGAAGAAGTTGCTGTTATCATGGTCGGTGATCCAGTTGATAACAGAGCCATTAAAATTACACGTCGTGATATCTACAATTCCCGATACATTTGGATTTAGCGATGACGATAAATAAATCGCAAGGGCAGACAATGACAATTTGTTCCTTGGACTTGGAGAATCCGTGTTTCTCCCGCGAGCAGCTTTATGTTGCATGCTCACGTGTTGGAAAACCGTCAAATTTATTTGTTTTAGCGAAAGACAGATTAACGAGAAATATTGTTCATCATTTACCCTGATTGCTTCAAATTAGAATTAATCTAATTTATTTATTAAACTATAATAAAATTAATAATAAATTCAACATTTTCTATTCATTAAAACTTATCTTGAAAATTTTATCATTCTTTACCAATCACTTCCTTAACCATACCCATTTTAATACATAGTTGCCACTATTTTTCAAAATAAAATTCCCTGACTTTCCCTGACCAATTTTCGAATTTTCCCTGACCAAATTAAAAAAATAATTTACTGCATTTAATTTTTGTGTGCTTAAAATAAATCACATGAAATTGAGGTACTTAAGGAAAGGTTTCCATACAAAAAATAGTTTAGAGCTTCGCGTTGAGTTATTTAACTTCCACAATTTTCGGAAAATTTCAATGAAATAAAAAGTTTTCGATTGTAACTTATATACAAAATATTTAAACTTCAAAAAATTAGAAAAAAAAGAACCCAAATTCTCAAGAGAAACTTAAAAAAAAATTAATTTTGCGTAAGGGTTTGCAAACTCACTGGGACGTAATTTAAATAACATAACAACACAATAAGTATTAAAAATCATTACAATCTTTTTTATTTGTTAAATTCTGTAAAGTAGTTAAAAAAAAATCAAACTACCTGCATTACATAATATAAGGCCAATTTACTAGATGATATTGTTGCGCCGTTTGACAAAACTTCTAAATTTTGAATAATAACGATCCAAAATTTCGGTCTTTAATAAAGCCTAAATAAAAAAATTGTATAATCACTTCTTAGAGAGATAAGGTCCTAGCCCAAAAACCATTCATTGGATGTACACTGCCATCGTCAGACGAATTCTGACATACGCATGTTTGGTTTGGTGGCCTGCCCTTGACAAGGCAACCAATCTCAACTCTAGTTTAAAAAGATCGACGAATGTCGCAATAATCTGCGGCAAATGAGTGAAACAAACCTGGTTACCCTCCGATGGGTTCCCGGACACTTCAACATTAACGAAAAGGCTGACTAACTGGCCAAAAACGGTTCATCAATGGAACCAAGCCAAACCGTTCCCTGGGTACTTGAACCATTGGAAAATAGGAAAAAATCGAATTCACGAATATTGCCTCAAAGTCGCAAACGAGAGATGGTCAAAACTTGATAACTGTCAGGTCTCAAGAAGTCTTTGCCAAACATCTCAAAGAAAAATACAGAATACAATCAAAAGCTAGGTAGACCTCATCTGTCCCTTTTGGTTGGGGTGTCCTGATGGGTCACAACTCAATGGGGGTCCACATTAGTAGAATGGGCCTTAGCACATCAAACTTATGTAGAGGGTGTCGTTGATGCAGAAGACGGCTCATATCACTCTCTTTGTGAATGCCCCAGCCTAGCTCAGACCAGGAAAAGAGCTCTCGGAGAAAATATTTTTGACGATTTGGGCGACGACGTTTCAAAAAAGGCACTTAAAAACGTTCTGAAATTCATCAAAATCTCAGGATGGTTTAAGGAGGCATTCCATAACCAACTCTCCACAAATTTCTCAGCTATTTCTCTTATTCCTGGGGACCGTATTGGATCCTTGAGATCCGAGTGAGATGATTTGACATTCGAATTATTACCCCGCTAGAGCAAGAACAAAAATTACGTGTTTTTTGGGAGATATTTTAATCCTGATAATGGGACAGTGCTTTATTTTGTTTTAATTATTTTTATTTTACAAAAAATATGTTAAGGAATTGTACTCCGCCAATTTTTTTTTTTTTGTTCAAAGCATATCTAAAAATGTAAATTAATATGAAGTTACAGGTAGAATCTTTGTGACGCAAATACACCCAATACAATTCTTCCTTTTTACTTGCGATTATAGGGACTATAAGGCAAGTTATGCATTCGTAAAAAAAAAAAAAAAATTCTAACAATCAAACATGATATTACGATGATAGAGAAGTCAAAAAAAGTGGGTCCGGAAATTCCGTCCGTCTGTCTGTCTGTCTGTCTGTCTGTCTGTCCGTATCGATATCTACAGCCTAAACGGTTGGGCCGATTTGATTCAAACTTGGTATATAGTATTTTTAGAGTGCTCTACCCGACAGTTTTTGGAATTGGCATTCTAGCTCTAAAACTAACGGTACCTGCCATATAACTTTTATTAAAAAACTTATTTTTCTCGAAAACGGCTCCTACGATGTTGATTAAACTTTCAGAATGATGTTTTCTGTTCAAAATCTATCTTTTAATTTTAATGGATTTTTCAGAAAAAGTTTTATAACGGTACCTCCCATATGACCGGTTTTTTAAAATCAGACTTTCTCGTTAACTAATTGACGGATTTTGATGAAATTTTCAAAATATGTAGTGTTTTATGATTTAAATAATATTGCTTATCAAAATTTTCAAAAACATTTTTTTTTAAATTTTAATAATTTTTTTAAAAAAATATTTTGTTTTTTGAATATTTTGAAAACGGATCTATAGATTTTTTTTTTAATTTTTCTCCTAGTATAAACTATAGATTTCTTAAAATTGACATACTAAAAAAAATTTTAAAATATGTTTTCGAAAAGTTTTTCAAAAAAAAACATTTTTTTGAAAAAACTGGTCGAACGATTTTGAAATAAAAAAATCATAAAATAGAAAACAGCAAAAGAAATAAGATGGCTTACAACATTTTTTCCAAAAAACGTTATGAGTAGTGTTTTTTTGAATTCATACATTTTTTTCCCCAACATTTTATTTCATATTGCGCGGCTAAGCCCTAGCCAAGCCATAAGTCAAATAAAAGAAAGTGACAACCTACATTACATACATACTTACGTATTTTAAAGTATTTTTCATCATCATAAAAGCACAGAATAAATAAGGAAGCCTTCAATAAACACACAAAAACAACTAACAAATAAAAAAAACTATTCGATTACTACTGAATGCAAAAATTTCAATCGAGAAAACAAAAGTTTACACCTTCCTATAAATAAACAAAACCACTGTGTTAACTTTTAATATTGTCTCTATACCTACGTATCTTAATTTTAGTACCTACCTTCCTTCCAACCTTATTATAGGTACCTAAATCCTTTATAAATTCCATTGGTCCCATATTGGGACGTATAAAGGTCCCTTTACCTAGCATTATTGCCATACTGCTGATTCCGACGAATCTTTATGCCAGTTGTTCAAATTTTTCCATACCAAAATGAAAATTTAACTGAAAAAAGTCCTTTGTATCTTTCTATTAGCAAATTATATTATAAACAGTAAGCAGCAAGTGGAAAGATAATACTACACTAAAAAACTGCAAAAGCTAACAATCCTATATATTTATGTTTATCCCTTTGTCGTGACGCATGTTCGTTCGAGCTTCACCCCAAAACGATTCTAAGGAAGTTGCACGTCATACAAAAAATATTAAAATAAAATCTTTGTCAAAAAGACGCCTGCACTTAAAAAGGATTAGCACATAAGAGCAAGTACGTGCGACCCAGTCGTGCCTTTTATTTTGTATTCTGTTTATCAAATTTAAAAAGCAAAGTAGTTTTTTTTCACTACAGGTTTTTAAATTTAAATTTTAGAAGAGTTATCAATTTTGGATTTTTTAACAATAAATTTCCTTGTAAGCGCACATAAAGAAGCTTGCAGTTCCCGTGAAATTTCGCTCCAAAAAAGCTTTACAGACCAAAATTATAGGAAATTTTATTTGCTACGAGTTATACGAGTATGCCAAAGGCGCGAAAGTATGGAAAGAGTATAACGAAGGATTAAACTATTTTAATATGAAAAGATCAATTTTGAAAATAATTTTCCTGACCGGTTTTGAAACTACCTGACTTTCCCTGACCAAATTTTTGTTCCCTGACTTTCCAGTCGAGTGGCAACTATGTAATAATCTTGTAATTGGAAGCAATACAATAAAGTCGCAGCAAAGCGCGGCCGGGTCTGCTAGTTTTACATAAAATTAAAACAAAAAGTCCTCAAGGACACTCCAAGAAGTTCAACGAACTACGAACTCTCTCCAAACATTAATTTCTAGACTTTTTTTTAATTATTGATGGCTTCTGTGTAAACGATTTTAATACAAAATTTTTGTGCAAACTTGAAATTAGTTTCCTTTGAGCTGTATCATAATGACTGATGGTCTCTCAATGAATAAGGGCTGTTTTAAATATAATGGCTCTCTTTTATTAGCCAAATGTTTAGATTCATTCAATTTGAAAGACGATAGTCATTTGAATTTTATGTTTAATATTTCGTGGCAAGGAAAACAAAAGGCAGATTATGACAACGATAAAAGTTGGAAGTGATTATCACAAAGTTTGCAAAACTTTTCTATGGATAAACGATTATGATCCCCTCAATGTTTTGTATAGGTACAGTCGAGGTCAGCAGTGGAAAATTAATTCAAAGTATTCAACTTAATAATCTAAATACATCTGCTTTTTTATAGGGAATCAACAAAGAAATTAATAGTTTATTTTGAAATAGATTAGTCCTTTGAAGTGCGGTTAAATTTGAACTAAAAAAACTTTTAATGTTTCTTGAATTCTCAAGTCCATTTTGAATAGCGTTAAGGGTTTGCGTCAATTGTCTTTATTTCAAATAAAGATTTTTTAATTTTTCTTAGATCAGAGGATAACGGTACCTCTAGAAATGGGAATAATTTTTAGTATTCGCGTATTTTAAAAAAATCGAGATAACAATCAAATATGACATAACGATGATAGAGAACTTGGTGAGGCAAAAGTAATCACCCTATTGTGCCTGGACACATTGACGCAAAGTCGCAATGCCTCACCATACATATCGTGGCTACACACAAAAATAAACTTACTTGCTGATGCAAGAAAATTGACAGCAGAGGAACAGTGGAAAGGAATAAACAAATATAATTTCTGTCGAATAAGTTTATTTTATTTGTTATTTTCTTCGTCTCTTAGTAACCATGGTTCGAATCAGATTGTGAGAGAGCAAGAAAAAAGTCGTTTGGTTTTTTGAGACTTCTCAGGGCAACAAAATCGAATTTCGCAAAAGGGATGTATGAAGAGGCGAATAAAGCTTTCAAATATCTTTGCAAAAGAAAAACAAAAGCAATACTCCCGCGATACCTCATGCAAAGATTGTCGGAAGTAAGAGACAGTCGATCCTTTTGGAAGCTGGCACGTACACTCAACGGTATACCTATTGCAAGGAAAACAATAATAAGTACGAGTATACTTGTTGCTGACCATTTCGAACAGCTTCTAGGTGCACCACCAAGACCAAGTCAAATATTATATGCTAGTCCTTTAGTAGAAAATGAAGATCTCGACCGTGCATTCTCAGTTCTAGAAGTAATGAGAGTCCTACACAGATGCAATCTTAACAAGGCTCCAGGGGATGACCGTGTTCCGTACGAATTTTACAAATACGCTACAGAACCTTTTTTAATTAAGCTTACTGAAAGTTATAATTATATTTTCAATTCTGGTGAAGTTCCAGAAAGCTTTAGGAGGAATATTATCGTCCCACTGTTTAAAAAAGTCGATGTAAACGACCCTAATAATTATAGAGGCATATCCTTTATGAACTCTGTTATGAAAATTTTTACTGGTGTCATTCAAGACAGACTGTTAAACTGGATACAACAAAATAATCTTCTAAGCAAGTGTCAAGCCGGCTTCAGGAAAGAATATTCAACAGTCGATAACATATTTTCACTAACTTGCATTGCTAGATCATACCTAGACAAGGGGGAAAAGTTGTATGCTTTCTTCGTTGACTTCAAGGCTGCCTTCGACTTAATCGACAGAAATGCCCTTTTCTACAAACTTTGTTGTCTAGGCTTATCGTCGAAAATACTTAAAACATTACGCGGGCTATATTAGCAAAACCTCACAGCAGTATGGAATGGAAATGAAGGATCTTCCTGGTTTCATACTTCTTCCGGGGTCAAACAGGGCTGCCTTTTGAGTCCACTTCTGTTTTCGCTTTTCTTGGATGACCTTACATCGTTTTGGCCTGGAGGTATTAGTTTTGCTGGAACAGTAATAAAAACTTTGATGTATGCGGACGACATTGTCATTTTTGCGGAGACTCTAAATATGATGCAAATAATGATTAATAAATTGCAATTGTACTGCCGTAATTGGGGTCTTACAGTTAACACTAACAACTCCAAAGTAATGATATTTCGAAATGACACAGGGCGATATGCAAGGGAGGAGAAATGGGTGTGGGAAAATGTAGAGCTTGAGTTGGCGAGGGAATATAAATATCTTGGAGTCATCATTACGCCTCAGATGTCGTTCAAAAAGCATCTGCAGGAAAAGCTTATAGAAGCAAAAAAAGCCATCAACTGCAACTGGAGGGGGTCCTTGGGAAAAAAACAGATAAGCCCGAGTGCTAAATATAAACTTTTCGAAGCAGTTATGAGGTCAGTGATGTGCTACGCTGGTCAAGTATGGGGGTTACTTCAATTAGAGGAAGTAGAAAAATGACTGAGGTATTTTTTGAAAAAGATCTTTTGGCTCCCCGAAAACACACCTACATATATGCTACATTTGGAGACCGGGGTGTCTCCGCTCTACGTGTTTTCGCTCAAGTTGCATTTGTTCTACATTGCAAAGGTTATGGCTCTTCCAAATCACCGTCTGCCAAATATTATCGCAAAATATCTGCTATCACGAAAATCACAGTTCTTCGAAGAATGGTTAAATTCTTTGTTAAATTTAAGGAGTCAGCCCAACGGAGTTGTACCCGAAACATGTATAAGCTCCTGAGATACGAGCTTGGACCTAACAATTACTTCAACGACCAATACGCAATAGAAACAATCTCTTTAATTTTCAAAACCAGAAGAGAATTACTACGACTGAACTAAATACCACACCAACCTGATGGAAGTACGGAATGCAGTTTATGCAATCTTCGTGCGACAGAAAATGTTCTCCATTTTATAGGAACATTTCCGATCCTGCAGGCAATACGGAGACAGCACTTGGGGAAAAACTATTTAACTGTTGATGAAGCTGCAAATGTCTTGAATGGTCAAGATTGGATAATGTTATCAAGCTACGTGTTGATTTTTAATTGTCCAACCCATCTTTCTCCCTCTTACTAAAAATCATTCTATCTCTTTTACATTTTGATTCAAGATTCATGCGCACTTCCGTCAATGTATCCAGGCACTTTAACTCTGAGCACTGATTCAAGTTTTATTCCTATATCGTTTCATTTTTGACAGATAATCACATTTTTTTTGTCGTGGAAGAAGCAGCTTCAATTTTAATTTATTTTGTTCGTTGGGTTACAATTTTTTTCACATTTTATTCACACATTAAAAATGGTTACTAAGAGACGGAGAAAATAACAAGTAAAATAAAGTTATTCGACAGAAATTATATTTGTTTTCCTTTCTTCTGTTCCTCTGCTGTCAATTTTCTTGCATCAGCAAGTAAGTTTTTTTTTTTTGTGTGTAGCCACGATATGTGTGGTGACACATTGCGACTTTGCGTCAATGTGTCCAGGCACAAATAAAAATTTATAAGATTCGTGTTGATTTTTAATTTTCCAACCCATCTCTTTCCCTCTTAATAAAAATCATTCTATCTCTTTTACATTTTGATTCAAGATTCATGCGCATTTGCGTCAATGTATCCAGGCTCATTGGGAGACTCTATAACTCTTGGAAATAGCGTCAAATGTCAATTCGGTTTTGGTATTTGTGAAGTAAACAGATGCGGCATACTTCTCATTTGTCCGATTTAGTCTTAATTAATTTTGTGTTTTAAAATGGTAGGTGATTTTAAAGTCGACTATGTGAACATCCGCGGACTAAGGAAGAATTTCTATAGCACATATTGTTCATACTGCGATGAACAGGCCAGCTATATGAAACACAAGTCGGAAGCGTATCATTCATGTATGTTTTCTTTATAGAAGCCCAAATTTAGACAGAGTTTCAACTTCTAACGAATTTGATACTCTGTCCGACTCCATTCAAAGAATAGTTTTCTCACACTGAAATCGTTATTACGGGCGATTTCAATGTACACAATTCTAGTTGGCTTCGCTTTTCTGGCCAGACAACACCCAAAGGAAGGCATGTTGAGATTTTTGCCGAGTTAAACCATCTTACACAGCTCGGTGACGAGCCAACCCGAATTCCTGACATTGCAGGCCAAACCGCCAACACCCTGGACTTGTTTCTTACCTCTGACCCTGATAAATGCACAATTTGTGTATTACCGCTTTTAGGCACATCTGACCATTGTGTCATCTCTGCGAATTTTTCGTGCCAACCCTTTCCAGTTAAGGGAAAAAACCCCAGGAGAACCGTTTGGCAATACGAGAAAGCCAATTCCGACGGTCTCAATAACTTTTTCAAGACCTTTAACTGGTCACTATGCTTCCTCGGTAGTGACATTGATGCCAGCGCAGACATGACTACAAATTTAATTCTTTTAGGGATGAAAAATGTTATCCCAAATAGGTCGAAGAGTATCAAACCTAAGGATAACTCATGGTTTGATTCGAGCTGTAAAGAGGTTATTAGGTAAAAAAAATGTAAGTTTCCGCTGTTATAAAGCCAACACCAACGAGGAAAACCGGAAAAGTTTCAGCAAGCTAGAAAGGATGAACAAAAAATTCGGCAAAAAATACTGCAATGTCCCAAAGGCAGTCAAAATTTTTGGACATTTGTAAAAACTGTAAAAAACTCTTCGTCATCATCGGTTCCTACGCTCGTTTTCAATGATACTCCTGCTGTCTGTTTTAAAAAAAAGGCAGATCTTCTTGCAGCCCAATTTGCGGCTAACTCAACGCTGCCAGCAGGTGTCAGAACTCCTTCTGTACTCGAGAGCGTTAATGATTTTATGGGACCAATCTTCTTTTGCACTCGTGCAGTCGCAAGAGTCTTGAAAGATCTCAATATACACAAATCCGCTGGCACGGATGGTATCCCCGCTATTGTTCTGAAGAGGTGTTCTTCAACGTTGGCAAAACCTCTGCGTAAGCTTTTCCTGTTCCTCTGGTCTCTTTCCGAGTGGATGGAAAACAGCATTTGTCCAGCCTATCCCTAAAAAAGGCGAATCTTCTTAACCCTCAAACTATCGACCCATTGCACTAACGTCCCTTCTTTCTAAGGTCATGGAAACGCTGATTCATTTTCAGTTTAAAAAATATCTCGAGAAACGAAAGCTTCTTAATTACCGGCAGTACGGCTTTCGTAGCAACAGGTCCGCTGGTGATTTGATGGTATATCTCACGGAAAAGTGGAACCAATCTCTTCACAGTTTTGGTGAAAGCAAAATTATCGCACTTGATATTTCTAAAGCGTTTGATAGAGTTTGGCATCAAGCTCTTTTATCGAAAATGCATGCATTTTGATTCGATGAATCTCTTCTTCGTTGGATTAGTAATTACCTTTCGAACCGCTCAATACAAGTTGTGTTGGACGGATTCAAGTCTGATATTCAAAACATAAATGCTGTTGTGCCCCAGGGCTCTGTGTTGTCTCCGACTCTCTTCCTTATATTTATTGATGATTTATTAACTGAAACAACTAATCCAAAAAAATGTTTTGCGGACGTCAGTACTCTCAGCTTTTCATATTCGTTCCCAGATTTACATCCATGTTCTTCGGATGTGGAACTGCAACGGCAGCGTATGATAAGTTCATTAAATTCTGACTTTGACAACATTGTACAATGGGGAATAAAAAATCGCGTAGAATTTAATGCTTCAAAAACTCAATGCTGTCTTTTGTCGTTAAAGCGGAATATACCCCTAATTCCACTATCCATGAGTGGCACTTGCATCGAAGAAACAGATCACCTCTCGGTTCTCGGTATGTGCATTAAAGATCACCTTCTGTGGAATGACCACATATTTGACATCGCCAAGAATGCTGCGAGATGTTTAGGTTTCCTTCGTAGATGCAAAAAGTTCTTCACCCCGTCTGATCTGGCTACAATATATAAAGCATATATTCGCCCAAAACTTGAGTATAATTTCCACATTTGGGCAGGTCTCCAATAAAAGTGCGTTTTCTGGATTGTATTGGAGCTTTAAAATTAATTGGTGATAGAAAAATTACTGATTTAATTACATCTCTTGAGCACCGTCGTAATGTAAAGTGTCTTTTACTATTCAATCGTTATTTTTACAAACAGTGCTCCAGTGAAATAGCCAGTTGCATTTCTCCCCTTAAACAATTCAACCGTAATACTCGGTCTGCTAGGAATGCCCTTGAACCCAACTACGGACGTACTGTTAAGTATAGAGATTCTTTCTTTATTCGAACCACACGAATGTGGAACGCTCTATCTGGTTCGGTTTTTCCCTCCCATTTTGATATGCAGTAATGTCCATCAATGCTCGCACGGTGTTTAATCGTTAAGGGTAGAAAAATAACCCCTTTTGCTATTGACTTTTATAAAAAACAAAGACCGCGTAACAATTAAATTAAAATTTAAATTAAATTTCTTGCGCAATAATTCGTTTGCGGTACTGGCGCAGAGTGAATTTTGTCGCAGATTTCCTAGCCGTCCGGCACCAACTGGACAAACACTGCGGAACTCGAGATTTTGCCAGGCGGGGACAGCCCTGGAGCAGCCGTTCTGCTGAGCATATCACTAAGTTTTACCAAAAAAGACCCTCGAATATCGAAAAGTCGTCGAGTCACTTATATAAGCATTTAACCAGTGTTTCCTACGACGAAATTTTGATAAAAACACGTCGTTTACGCTCAAGCCATCTTGCCTGATTCTCGACTAAGAGGGGACGGTTTTGTTCGAAAATCATTATGAGCGATGAGGCACCCACTTCCAATTTTTTTCAAGGAATGTGTACTCGCAATAAAGAGTGATCCGGGTGCTGCGCGGAGTGGAAAAAAAACTCTGAACTGATAAAATTTCTTACAATTTCCTTTCGCACATGTACTCATATTTGGAAATGAAAGACCGTTTTTGAGATACTCTCTTTGGAAAATGGGAATATTTTTTGGAAAAAAAAATCTGTTCACAAAGATTGTTCTTCTAACTCCTTCCCACATTAATTTATCACAAAATTGTAAAGGGAAAAGAAAATTATTATTTTCAACTGGTCAAAAGATAAGGCGATTTAAAGTGTTGCGGTAAATGTCAAAATTAAATAAATGTTACCTTCGTGCTAAGGGTGCGTAACAATGGATGGTAGTGGGCCTAAAGACCATGCGGACAGACAGGCCTCCAGACCCCATTTCATTTAATACAGCTTGCATGCCACAAATCTCTTAAAATGTATTTTTGTAAATAAAAGATTTCAAATTTAATATTTCAGCTCGGATTAGTTTGCTTCCGCTTAGTTGGATCTGACAAACTGAATGAGAAACTCTTGAGCATCATCAATGAATCAGGCAAACTTCATATGGTACCAGCTTGTGTCAATGAAAAATACATAATCAGATTCTGTGCAGTAGCTCAGAACGCTACCGACGAAGACATTGACTATGCTTGGGATGTAATAGTTGATTTTGCAACCGAACTTCTGGAGAAGGAACAACACGATGAATTATCGGAAATTATCAACAAAAAGAAAAACAAATCTTTGGCCCAGAAACGTTCGTTCTTCGTTCGCATGGTTAGTGATCCGAAAATCTATAATCCAGCTATCAATAAGACTGGAAGTCCTAAATTGTCGCTGGAGATGATGTCTCCAGTTGTGGATGGAACACCAATAATTCAGGTACCATCAGATCAACGTCATGGAACATGGATTAGTTGGCCGTTGGCGTTTTTGTTCAATAACAATTCAGATGATGGTTCAAAAATGAATGTCGGTTTAAGGTACATAAATAAGGGTTTTCAAAAAATTTCAAATTGGAATTATTAATTTTCCTGTTTTTCTTTAGTTTTTTTTGAAATTTAATTGTTTTGTATAAATTCAATTTCGTTTGTTGTCTTTAAGATTTCGTCATTTAGATACAAATGTTCGTCCATCAACGTCACGTAGAAATTCCGGAAGTGGCGCTGGTTCATCCCCTTCGCCTGAAAATGAACTTGTTAACCTACAAACAGTAGTCAAGACATCACCAAAGAAATCACCAATTCTGATGCGAAAGAAAGAACTTTCACCAACACGAAATCATCATTAAATTTAAATTAAATAAAGCTTTGCCTAACCTTAACTTGATTCATTAGTTTTCTGAAAAATACATTCTATATAATATTTAAGAAAATATTTAAATTTTAAATTAAATTAAATAGTGCTTACAACAATTTCACTTACCGATATTTCCGATCTCAGAAGTGTTCTAAAAAAAAGAAAAATATGTGTAAAATTAGAAAAAAAAATTAATAAAAGTGATGAAAAAAAAACAAGTTTAAAAATTGAAAAAAGATGTTTTCATTTAAATTGGAATTGATTAACATTAATTCGTTTACCGGACGGCTCGATCGATTTTGATAAAATCTGTTGGGTTAAGACTATTTCAAGCTTGAAATTTTGATAAGTGGAGTAACATGGAAAATACAGTGTTGGTCCAGTATAATGAATGTCGATTGTAAGAATTATCGATATAACGAAAAATATAACCCTAAGTGGTTTTGAATAAAAAAAATTCTTAAAACCATTGTGAACACCCTATATTTAGGAAAATTTATTAAAGAAGTAAGATTCAGAAAAAAAATTAAGTGTATTTTGATAAATTTCTTTTTTTTTATATTTTTCTAAACAGATTCAGAGTACCAAAATATATCTTATCATTTCTAAAAATACGCCTCCACGATACAAATAGATTTAAGTGCAACATTGAACAGTATTTCTCCGTATTTTGGGTTTGTCTACGCCATGAAGAAAAAACATGTAGCCTGATGTAAACAATAACATCACCGTTCCTGATTTTTGAGAATGTTTCAGCGAATAAAGAATTAGGTGTTCAACTTCCATATTAATGATGTTTTAAAATACCTGATGAAATTGCAGCCGATTTGTCTCGTAGTAAATGTTCTTTTTATAATTGTTTAATTTGCTGCATTTCATTTGTTTGAATAGTAATTTCGAAATTTATAAATTTAAAACTAAAATAAGTATGACGTACTCCGTGCAGTGCCTCCTTACATGGTGGTTAGCGTTTCATTCATACAAGATTACGTTTTGATCATTTATTAAAAATGTAAAAAAATTAATACTGTCATTGGTTGCCACGCTCATCTTCAGCGGTAACCCAGTTTTAAGTTCTGTTCACAAAGCCAATTTTTTCGTAAAACGATTTGAGCAAATTCCAGCCTACCAAATAGCAACTTGATTCTTGAGTCTACTTGAGAATGTAATGGGTAAAGTACAAGGTGGGCCAAAAGAGATCACCCTATTGGAAGATGCTCTTATTTTTGCAAATGGCCGCCAATGTCAAATCTGTTTTGACATTTGTGGAGCGATACACTCTCAAAAAAGGCGGAATAATCGTGTCCATTTTTTTGAGTAAGAATTCGTCTTTAGTGTTGGCGCAGCGTGAATTCCGTCGCCGATTTCACGGCCGCCGACACCGACTGCGCAAACACTGCGCCGTTTGGCCACCAACCTGGAAGAGTATGGGACCACACGAGACGTTGCCAAGAGTGGCCGGCCCCGGAGCGCAATTGTGACGGCGCCCATTTGGCCGACTGGACCAATAAAATTCTAAAGGTTCAAATAAACATAATCAAAAAACAGAATCGAAGTTTTTCATTTAGAAAAAAAATGAGAGCAAAACAACATCGGATGACTTCTTCTATATGTTCACACTCGTTCACACTCGTACAGTTTTTTATCTACCTCATTCTTCAGTGCGTTTTCCAAGTGGAAATAGAAATGATATCTTTCCTGAAACTGCTAATTGCTAGTCCACTTAATTGTATTACCGACGACAGCATTCTCAGTTTTCCGCACTTATTTCCGAAGTCACGTCCTACTTCTTTGTGTTGGACAGTAACAGGACAGAACGACAATCTAATTTAATTCCGACAATGTTACCTTAGTTAGGGTATCAAAAACAGTGTTCTACCTCCTAACCTAGAACGATCACATATACTTACAGTGACTATATTTCTCGGAGCCTAACCCAGGACATAAATTTGAAAATTGAAAAAAAAAAATATTTTTTATTTGTTAAGAAATCAAAAAAAAAAATCCAAAATAGGAAAAAAATATTAAATCACTAGCTGGTCCTCCCGGCGTTGCTCGGGTTCACTATCAATTTTCGATTTTTACCATGTGAGTGACGTTTTTGGTCATAACTTCGGTTCTAGACATCGCACAGCAAACACTTTCGACTGGAGCTTTTAAACCGCCGAACTCGGAAAAAAAAGTAAATTTTATACTTTTCTTCTAAAAATGCTCAAAAATTTCTATCGATAAATATCGGCCACAATTTATTGTTTTGTTTTTGTTGTAATGTGTAAAGTTTAGAATAATTTTAATGAAACAAATTCGTCAAACAAGTTGCAATCATTGTTAGTTGTATCTCTCCGCTTTTGGTTGACAAAAGGTAACGAAGATTCTTTTTCTGGCCGGGTAAGAACGTTTCGGAGAACTTCCCAACTAAAAACTTCAAGTTTCTTGAAACATCCCACTGGTTTAAGTATTCGTACCCTAATACGTAACAGGTTATGTAAAATTCATGAATATTTTCCTAACAATTCTTTTGACACAGACTAACTTTATAAAATAAAATTTAAAAAAATCGAACGTTTTGTTATTCGAATATGTATTTGTATGTATATGGAAATACGGGACAAACCCGGAACAATAAACTAAATACGGGACAGTTGTACGTTCGGGGATTTTCTAAAAACTTAACCGGTTAATACGGGACTGTCCCGGCAAATACGGGACGGATGGTAACCGTATATGTACTAGAAATTGATAAAAATGCAGCTAAATATTTAAATTTTCAGAACTTTCCAATTCATGTTTCTATCTCGTTTAAGCCTGGAATTTTTAGTGGTTTAATTTTTTTTTGGCATCATGGTACTCTTTTAATCCCATAAATATCTATTTTAATGTAGTTGAATTTTGGTCTCTTCATTCTTTTTATTATTGTAAAATCAAAAATTCGTTTTAGCGCATTTAAAGGGGTTTTAATGTTTTATGTCTAAACATTAATTAAATTTCAAATTTTATACGCAAAACTTCGCTCCTCAAACGTCAAAAGGTAAGTAAAACAAATTGAGTTTTCATCAACAATTTAAGAAAAAACAATTGTTTTTTATATACATGTAGATTCAAAAAATAAATAAAAAACAAATTTTCTGCTACAAATATGCAAAGAAATAAAGTGCACGACTGGGTCGCAGGCACATGCTCTAATGTGCGACAGTGGTCTTGGGGCTTGAGGTTAAAATCATATTAAATTTTACTAATCACTTAAAAATCACTAGTTAAAACGTTTTTTTGGAAAAAATGAAGTATGCCATTTAATTTCTTGTACGGTTTTGAAATTAAAGGACATTTTTTCGAAATCATACTTTTCGAAAACATATTTCAAATTTTTTTGAGTATGCCAACATCTAGCTGCTGGTAGTTCTCAAAATATTTCGAAAACCAATTTTTTTTAGAAAATTTAAAAAAAATTAAAAAAAAAAAAATTTGAAAATTTTGAAATGCAATATTAATTGAATTAGAAATGACTTCCTGTATGCAAAATTTTATTGAAATCCGAATAATGGTTTACGATAAAACCGAATTTGAAAAAGCCCGTTCTATGAGAGGATACCGTTATAGAACAAATTTCGAAAAAAATATTCTAACTAAATACATCAGTTAGAATATTTTTTTCGAAATTTGTTCTATAACGGTATCTCTCATAGAACAATAGCACACTGAAAGTTTTATCAAAATCTTTAGAGCCGTTTTCGATAAAACCAAACTTTTTGTTAAAGATTGTATGGCAGGTACCGTTATTTTTCGACCTAGCGCAAATATGAAAAACACCCCCCGAGATACTACCAAATAAATACTAAATACCAAATTTGTTAAGCAAATCGGATCATCCGTTTAGGCTGTAGAGGCGCGAACAGACAGACAGACAGACGGACGGTATTTCCGGGACCACTTTTTTCAACTTCTCTATTATCGTAAAGTAAAGTTTGATTGTTAGATTTTTTTTTGCACGAATCCATAACTTGTATTATAGTACCTATAATCGCAAGTAAAATAATGGGCACGAATGGGTCGCACGTGCTTGCTCGTATGGGCCTAATTACATTGGAAAGCAAGATCTTTGACAGAAACAAGTAACAGTTACGTTTAAAATAACACAGTTTGAACTTATAAAAAGTATCAAAACCACAATACTTAACGGTTTTTAGTTAAATTGAAGTACGCCATGACACGTCTTAAATAGCAAAGAATTTATAAAAAAAAATATTTCGAAAATTGTAGGACCGGTTTTGATAAAATCTTGTTTTTTTATTTTTAGGTTTTTGAATTTTTTTTTTTTAATTTTGGTATGCAGTTTTTTTAGAGTTTATTAATAGACATGTGATTATAAAATTAAAAATAAACTTTTTTAATGATAAGTTTTAAAAATATTGATTTTTGAAAAAAAAAATTAAAAATTAATTTTTATTAGAAAAAAAAGTTATTAAAAATTTGATATGCAGAAGTAGTAAAGCTACCAAGATCTTCTCAATAATAAAGTTTGACAGAAATCTAAAGAGCCCTTACCGAAAAAGCCCAAAATTAAAAAAAAACGTTATATGAAAGGTACCGTCAATAGACTTTTAAAAGCTTATTTTTCTCGAAAACGGCTCCAACGATTTTGATGAATTTTTTTGTTGGCATTGGTTATCATTTGATTAGAACCACATTTACGGGCCTAAACGGTCATGTGGCATGTACCGTCATTTGTAAGCCTAAAAATAAAGTTTCAATTGCCCCTTTGGGGAATGCCAAGATAATCACACACAGCAAGTTTGAAGATAATCGTGCAACTCGTTATACATACAGACAGACATCTTTTCTCGATCACTTTTTTAGACTTCTCTACTATCGTAATGTCATGTTTCATTGTTATCTCAATTTTTTTTATATTCACGATTCCTAAGCTTGCCTTATAGTCCCTATAATCGCAAGTAAAAACGAAGTTAATGTGAAGTTTTGTTTGTCAAAATGTCTTTGAGATATGTCATATGTGTCTAAATCAAGAATTCAAAATGACGTTTAGATGTAGTCTTGGTTGATTTAGCCAACCTTTTCTTTGGTTGATTTAGCCAACCTTATCTTTGGAATCAATTGTAAATTTTGAAAATGTTTTTACAAAGGTCTTCTAGGAACTTCCGAACTTTGACAGTTGAAAGTGGCGGCCATTTTTGGCCTGCGATTATATGGACACCAACGGTATAATTTCTTATTGTAATTAATTTATTTCGACATTTGTTAATATTCTTTCAAAGATATTTGCAAGTAAGATACGCGACCTGCATGTTTTTTAAGTATGAACGTTTTTTTCATAAGCTCAGGCTATAAGCTGACAAAGTTTTATCACAATACGATGAACGGAAGGAATTAAAATCTTCTTGCAGTTCTACTATCGCGCTTTGTGTTTCATTATATTTTACTGCATAATTTACAATATTGACAAGTAAATGTTTCCACACCTGCTAGAACCAAAAGCTAGTTGTATAAAAATCAAAATCTCAAACGATTAATTGAATTTAATAAAAAAACCTGAAACTGAAGGAATATATTTATTGAAGAATAATAAAATAAACTTGCATAAATTCCAAGAATTTATATTAATTTATTATTATTACCTTTTAAGAAAGTAACTGCTAAAAAATGTCAACTACCAAAAAAGGAATTGTTATTACTCTTCTAACCTGTTTTGAAAGTTTGCACTTCATCATCAATATGTTTGCTCTTTTAACATCAACAATGTCATAGTAACATGGTAACATAATACATCTTCAAATTCCAAGTCATTTCAACGCCACCTACACGAAATCATTATGAATCAATCTAAAAGAATTTTCTCCCCCCTTCTGCGTTTAAAAAAAAAGCTTAAATATTTCGTGTGTATTTTCGAAGGAGAAAAAAAAATTATAAAATTTGGCGCCAAATAAAAAGCACACGACATTGTCCACCACAGGCCGGTTGACCATGTCCATTGAGGAAATTTTAAACTCATGCGGATACAAATCATTGATGAAGCATGAAAGACATGTCAGTGCGCATTGAGTTGCTATGTTGCAAAGCTTCGACTTTTTGATCATTAATTCTGTTGAACATGACTCACAGATCACTCCGCGGGTGCCGAAACGTTTATTTGACTCTCAAGAGTGCTAGAAAATGATGTTTTCACGTATGTAAGAAAACTTCATATTATTCATATTAAAATAAAATCTTTGTCAAAAAGACGCCTGCACTTAAAAAGGATTAGCACATAAGAGCAAGTACGTGCGACCCAGTCGTGCCTTTTATTTTATTGTTCAAGGGTCGGGTAAGTGTTGAGTAATTTGTTCAAGAGGCTTTGCACTCAACACCAAGTTAGGAAACTTTATTAACTTCTAATGATTAGCTAAGGGGAATGTTCAAAAATCAAAATATTTTGACCTTAGAAATCCGGTCATTATAACTTGACTTATTTGTTATAACAAATACCACCATGACTAATAGTGACAATAGTGAAAAGCTTAACATACGTATAATTAAGTTGTTCAGAGTTTGTTATGGTTTTTTTTTTTCTTTGAGCTAAAGAAGGTGACATTTTAATGTGTTTCTTCATTCGCTTTATGATTAACACGTTATTAAGGAGGCCAACTAATATATGCCTGAATCGATATCGTTGTGAACAAAGCATAACTTTTCTTAATCAAATTTCCGATTCCGGGTTTTTTAGATCCGGTTAAAGGTAATTGTAAAATAATACCAAGTTATTGAACAACTTAAGGGTAACTAATTAAACGTTAAGTTAACCTGTTCGGAGTTTATCATTTTTGGTTTTAAAGATATTTCGTTTAAAAAAATTCAACAAAGAATCTGCGTATCAATTATAAAATACAAAGATATAAGTTATATGTACTTGTTTATATCCGGTTTTCCAAAAGGGACTTGACAACTTTGAATTTAATTTGTGAACACACCCTTTCACTAATCATCGAACTGTCATTGTCAAAATGTCAACATCATGGTAAAGTACACGAGCGAGCAACGTCTGCAAATTATAAAAAAAATACCGAAATTCGGAGTCGGTGACCGCAACTTTAAGAGCGTTGAATTGTTGAATTTCATCGCAAAATCATCTTCAGTGACGAAACTGCATCATAAATCACTACTTAATCCACAAAAAATTAATGTTTGGTGCGGTTTGCATGCCGGCGGCGTTATAGAGCCATATTTTTTCGTCGACGATAACGATTGTCACGTTACTGTAAATGGCCAGCGTTATCGCGCCATGATTACCGATTATTTTTGGCCCGAATTGGAAGATATGGACTTGGACGATGTGGTATCAACAGGATGGTGCCAGAACCCACAAGCCACACAGCACACCTTACAATCGATTTATTGAAGAGTAAGTTTGATGAGCGTATTATCTCAAGAAATGGGCCAGTCGATTGGCCGCCTCGTTCGTGCGATTTAAGGCCTCTAGACTATTATCTTTGGGTCCAACGAATCGACTGCTGCAAACGTCCCGCGGTGGCCATATGAAAGAAGTCGAGTTGCCGCTTACAGTCAATGGCGAAGCTACAAAGTAGAATTCTTTCACCAAACCTATTGCAGCCTACGCAATCAAGTGGTTAAGATGATCAGAAATGCATAAAAACTGTTTTATGAAAACAAACTTGGTTCTTTGATGTCTGAAAAGAAGTTATGGAGCAATTTGAGGGAAATCGGTACAGGCAAATTGTCCAGTAAACTTTCTGATGACTTTGATTGTGACGTTCTCAATAAAAAGTTCACATCTCCTCTCCCTCTAAATGTTAACTCATTTATAGTTACAACTTATTTTTGAGAATTCCACAGCTATCAACAGCCACCTAAATTTTAATTTCATACGAATACGAGAGGAAGACATTGTAGAGGCAATAATATCCATAAAATCGAATGCTACAGGTCTAGACCTAATGCAACCTAAGTTTATAAGGCTGCTGCTTCTGTATTTATTACAATATATAATACATATCTTTAATAGTATAATAAGTTTTTCTGAATTTCCATTGCAATGGAAGAAGACAAAAATTGTTCCTGTCCCTAAAAAGCAACAAAGAGGTACGGCTACAGAATATCGCCCGATTGCTATTCTTCCATTTCGTTCAAAAGTGTTCGAAAAAACTATTCTGAAACAAATTCATCAACATCTTTCAATTAACAACCTGTTGAGTCCCTCACAATCTGGCTTTCGTTCAAAGCGGAGCTGCAAGTCAGCCTTGCTTTTCGTTACTGAAAAACTAAGACTTGTATTGGACAGGGATTCTATCGCTTTGCTAACGCTTTTAGACTTTTCTAAAGCTTTGACACTGTCAGCCACACGATTCTATGTAAGAAACTGCGGAATTTGTTTGGGTTCAGTTCAGAATCCTGTAAGCTAAGTAACGCGTATCTAAGCGGAAGACAAGAATGCGTAGTGGGAAATGGACGTTCTTCCTCTTTCTTAAATGTTCTATCTGGAGTGCCACAGGGTTCAATCTTGGGTCCAATTCTCTTCTCTCTATACATAAATGACCTACCAACAGTTGTCAAACATTGTTTAATACATCTTTATGCAGATGATGTACAGCTTATTATTGATCGACCTTTTGCAATGAAAAATGAGGCCATAACCTTAATGAATGAGGACATGCTGAACATTCTACAATGGTCTAAAATAAATCAACTTTGCCTTAACCCTGCTAAATCTATGGCTCTTCCTATTTACCGAAAAACGTTTGATATTTCGCTTCTCAGCCATGTAAAACTTCAAGATGAGATTGAATACGTCGTCACCGCGAGAAACCTTGGAATCATTTTCAATCGTACCCTAACATGGACCGATCATCTTAATAGTGTCATAGGGAAAGTCTATGGTAATTGTAGCCTCCGGGTGCTTCGGGTCACTGGAAAATACGATTACAGATTTTATAAGACACAAACATGTCCTAATTGTAAGTGATTTTGAAATCAATAAAATACAAATACTTACTTACTTACTTAGGGGGCGCTACAGTTCAGGACTAACCTGGGCCTCAACCAACATGCCTCTCCAGCCAGCTCGGTCTTTGGCTAGCTGCCTCCAGTTTTGCACTCCAAGTTGGTTGAGGTCGTCCTCCACTTGAGCGCGCCACTTAAGACGAGGTCTTCCTTGACTGCGTCTACCCTCTGGGATGAAATCGAAGATCCTGCGAACCGGAGCATTGTTTTCCATTCGCTCTACATGACCTAGCCATCTTAAACGTGATATGCGTATTTTTTTGACCAGGTCAATGTTGCTGTACAGCTCCTACAGTTCTTGGTTGAACCTTCTCCTCCAAAACCCGTTAGATAGGGCCGAAAATCTTCCGAAGAATCTTACGCTCGAAACGATTAAGGATATCTTCATCCGCTTTAGATAGAGTCCATGCCTCGGCGCCATAGAGCAGGACTGGGATGATTAGGGTCTTATACAGAGTCTCCTTTGTCTTTCGAGAGAGGGCTTTGCTACTCAATTGCCTTCCTAGCCCATAGAAACAGCGATTGGCAAGAGTAATTCTTCGTTTTATTTCTGACGAGACGTTGTTGTCAGATGTTATAGCGGATCCGAGGTACACAAAGTCCCTAACTACCTCAAAGTTGTACCTGTCTATTGTGAAGTTTTGTCCAATCCGCCGATGTTGTGTGTCCCTTTTTGTGGACAGCAGGTACTTCGTTTTGGCCTCATTGACTGCTAGTCCCATCTTAGCCGCTTCAATGCTAGCAAATGTTCCAGTGACAGCTCGCCGAGTTCTGCCAATGATGTCTATGTCATCAGCGTATGCTAACAATTGCACAGACTTGCTCTGTATAGCTCGTCTCTATAAATGCTATCGTACGCGGCCTTAAAATCGATAAATAGGTGGTGGGTATCGATTTGGAATTCTTGGGTAGTTTCCAGGATCTGCCGTAGCGTGAACATTTGATCGATTGTGGACTTTCCTGGTCTGAAACCACATTGATAGGGGCCAATCAGGTTGCTGACCAAAGATTTCAGGCGTTCACATAGTACGGCAGAGAGGATCTTGTAGGCGATATTCTGCTCGTAGAGCTCGCAAGCAGCTCTCGTCTTTCTTTGCAGCGCCGCTTTATATGCCTCTTGTTTGGCTGCATGGGCCTGCCTGCATTCGTCATCGAACCAGAGGTTTCGTGGTGGTGGTCTGGTGAAACCTAGCACATCAGTTGCGGCATCTCTGATGGCTTGTTGGCAGTGTTGCCACTGGCCTTCGGCGCTTGATGCTGGCGGTACTGGATTTCTTGAGAGGTTACGGGATATTCGATCGACATAGGTTCTGGCGGTTTCTTGCGATTGCAGCTTTCCGACGTCATACTTCCTCACAGTATTACTCCGTTGTTGTGGAGTTCAGGTTATTCGCATTCTTACCTTTGCTGCAACAAGGTAGTGATCCGAGTCGATGTTAGCTGCTAGGAAGGTGCGAACATCCAAGATACTGGATCAACGTGATCAATCTGATTGACGGTTCTTTGATCTGGGTGTCGCCAAGTTCCTTTGTGTATATCGAGATGGGGAAACCGTGTGCTTGCAATGGTGACGTTATGTGCCGCTGCGAAGTCAATTAGCCTACGTCCGTTTTCAGACGTAGGCTGATGTAGGCTATGTTTCCCGACAGTCCTACCAAAGATTTCCTTTTTACCTATTTTGGCGTTAAAATCGCCTAGTACGATCTTAACGTCGTATTTAGGGCAATGCTCATAGGTTTTGTCGAGGAGCTCATATAAGTCATCCTTGGTGGCGTCATCTTTGTCCTCTGTGGGGGCATGAGCGCATATTAGGCTAATGTTGGCGAATTTAGCCTTGATACGGATTGTCACAAGTCGCTCACTTACGTGTCGAAAGCCCAAGATTTCTTGCCTAAGTCTGCCGCTTATGACGAATCCGCACCCAAATAAACGCTGTGGTCTTCTTGCACAATCACCGTAGTACACGTCACAGTTTTTCATCCTCCTTTTGCCCGGCCCATTCCATCGCACTTCCTGGACGTGATCTGTTAAGAGTTCTAACATTCCACGTGCAGATCCGAAGTACGTTGTCCTTAATTCGTTTTTCCGGGTCGTCAACAGTTAATCCGTCCTTTTCCGAGGCTATTGATCGCTTCGCAACTTTTTCTTTTTTCCATGGCAGGGTTGTTAACCCCGCGCACAACCCCCAACCTGGAGGGCCAGGTCCTTTGTTGGATTCCTTGGACAAATGGAACCGGAGAATCCGGAGTCAGTAACCCACTTCGGGGATATGAGCGCTGCCGTTGGCCCATTAAGGGTTCATCCGCCACCATCTCTATTTCAATGCCCTGACTTGCATTGAATTGTCCCAATGACCTTATCTCCAAATACGTCGAAGTAGTTCATTAGGGCGTCTGCTTCGTTGACTGTTGATGCCACCGTTGGTCCAATTGGTTGGGCTCATCCGCCGTACGTCCTCTTTCTGAGGGGCTCGTGCAAGACTTCTGCGAATCGATCAGAACAACCATTAAAGCAGAGCATTATAGTGTTGCTATTTTTCAACACTCGCGCTTATAAGTTTAGCAGGAATGTCCGGATGGACAGACCAGTACCCGGTGGTTACCGCGGGGAGGTAAAATAAGCACAATTGATGTGTACGAGATAGTTGCAGCAACTGTGCATCACCTGTTTGGTGCCTTTCAGTGCCTACCCTATTCATACAGCCCCCAACCACAAATACAAATCTCAAATGGTTTGCGTTTTATTTAAAAAAAAAAAGTTGTCAAGTACTTATTCGAAAACCCTTTATTTCTTTTGCTATCTATAAAATAATGATTCATCTAAAAATCTAACATTGCAACTTACTGTTTGCTTTAACAATATAATTGACCATGATTATCTGATTTCTAAAGAGAATTTCATCGAAAGGATTCAATTCGCTTTTAAAATAATAATAATTTAACAACAAAACTTGTTGTTTACTTAAAACACAATAAATTAAAACAAACAGGTAAACTTACCCCACGTAGGTCTCTATTTTTAACCAACAGTAATTCACCAGTTTTGTGGTTTACACACTAACCAAAAATCAACAAACATCAAGTGTTTCCAAAAATATCTTCCAGTTCAGTGATTATTGTGATCCTATTTTTGTGCTTTTGATTGATGCACACTTCTTTCGTTGGAAGTGAATACTTTGTGTAAGTACAACGATGCAACTACTATAAAGTGGATCAACCCACAATCAGTTTGAGGAACTAATCTCACAAGAAATGCCGGCTGTTGAATGTTCTAAGTGAAGATGCTTTTTTCGAGCAGTATTCCGCTCAATAGCTCGAAAAAGCTTTCATTTACATTTCCACTGACTCACAATCACCGTTATAATAATGTAAAAACTAAAGAGATATAGCGAACAAGGAGAGAGCGAATAAAGAGTGAAAAGCTTCACAACAAAGATCATTTGTTAATAAAGTCTATCCCAAAGATAATTTTCGATATTTAAACGATTGAATCTGAAATGTATCTTCATTCAAATTTGATAAATCCAGCAAACTCATTTGCTGGCTTACAGAGTAGCACAAGGATTTTAAAGTAATTTACATTTTCGTTTAAAAATTGTGAAGTGAAAAATTTGTGATTTGTGAAATTGAGCAACTCTTTTTAAAAAATAAGTTTAAATAAACGATTTAAAAATGAATACCGAAGATTTTAGAAAATACGGAAAATTAATGATTGATTATATCTGTGATTATTCGGATAATATCGAAAAACGTGATGTGGCACCTACTTTAGATCCTGGATACCTGAAACAGTTGATTCCCGGTAAGGCTTATGGATGTTTAACATTTAATTGTTTTTATTCAAATATTCTGTGCAATATAAACAAAGTGCTATAATTGAATTGCAGTCGACAAGACATAAAATACACCTCGGCCTTTGGTTTGAATAGTATCTATCGGTAATCAACGTTTAAAAATAGTGCCAAATGTCTTAAATCAAACATTGACAAGATTCAATGAAATCATTACTTACTAATGTATTTATGTAGTTAATTTTTTTTTGTTTCGGTAAAAATCGTTGAATATGAAAATTGTGCGATAGGCAACGACGAGTGTTAAACAATTTTGTTTTTGGTTTAGTGTAGTGTAGATAATAGACAAAAGGGCAAATTTAGTCACATTTTTTTTGCTGAAAAGTATTTTTAACAATTAAATTTATTTCTCAAAAGAATCGAATAAAATCCACTATACATTTCAGTTCACAAGCCTACCAGGACCAAAAAAAAACATAAAATATAAAAAAAGAAAGTATTGGGCAACATTGTTAAAGAAAACACCCAAAACTTTGTTTTAAATTCTATTTTATTTTGAACGTATTTTAAAAGAAAATAATAATTGTGATGACGATAAAAAATGAGACAATTCACCCACAATAAAGGTAGACGATAATCTGAGAATCACCAAGAACGAACCAAAGCACATTTTCAAATCAAATGATTTTCTGTCTGTTACTTCTAATCCACTTAACTGTTTTGCTGACGACTCTACCCTCAGCTTTTTATCATATTCGTTCCATAATTCACGTCCTTCGCCTTCGGACGTACAATTGCAATGGGGTACCGTATGTCAAGCTCATTAAACTCCGATTTATACAGCATTCTCAAATGGGGTAATGGGAATCGTGTGGAGTTTAATGCTTCGAAAACTCAATGTTGTCTTCTGTCTTTAAAGCTAAACATACCCCCAATGCCATTGTCCATGAATGGCACTTACATCGAAGAATCCGAAAAGCTTTCAGTACTCGGTATGCATGATACACAGAAATACAAGGTATGCTCTCTTTGGCTGATTTTGCGTGTGACGTCACATTCTTCTGATTTTTGTTCTTAGAGAGTGTAAATAAATGTGTTAGTTTGCCGATTTTGTTATTGTTTTTGTATGTCTATTGTTCTTATAATCATAAAAAAATCGTTTAAACCTTCAGTTTTAAAAAATAATCTTCATTTAATAAATAAAATAATAATAAGAGAAGAATGTGACGTCATAAAATATCAAGATGGCGATTTGTATGCCCTTACGAGCATACCTTGTATTTCTGTGTATCATGCTCGGTATGTGTGTCAACGACGACCTCCGTTGGAACGACCATATATTTGAGATCGCTAAGAATGCTGCTAAGTGCTTAGGTTTTCTGTATCGGTGTCAGAAGTATTTTTCCCCATCTGATCTGGCTACAATTTATAAAGCGTTTATACGCCCTAAACCCGAGTATAACTAACACCTCTGGGCAAACATCGCTTCACCTGCTTGATAGAATACGAAATCAAGCGTTAAGATTGAGAGGAAATAGAACTGCCGCTAAAACAATTGCCCCTCTCGGACACCGACGCAATGTTTCATGTCGTTCCTTATTTTATCGTTTATTTTATAAAAAATGTATACTCGAAGTAGCCAGCTGCATTCCTCCCTTAAAAGTTTCCGCCGTAATACTCATCTCGCAAGAAATGCTCATCAGTTCGCCCTTAAGCTTAATTTCGGCCGTACCGTGAAATATAGAGATTCTTTTCTTGGCCGAACAACAGGAATTTGGAATATTTTATCCGGCGAGATTTTAGCTTGCCATTTTGATCTGCAAACATTCAAAACCAATGTTAATCGACACCTCCTATCTTTTCCCTCCCTATCTTCTTGATGCCCGCGCAGTATGCTCTACATTAAAAGGGAAACAAATACAGTCGACTCCGCTTAACTGAAACACCATAATTGCAGAAAAATTGTTTCAGTTAAGCGGAGTTTTCAGTTAACCGAACTTCGGATAACTGAAACTTGTTTCAAATAAGCGGAGTTTATCTTCAAGATCATCTATTTTCTCGGAAGCTTCCAAGTTTTCAGCAAAGAATTGCCTTAGAATGTGAAGACAATCAAACGCTTCCTTTAGTGTTGGTTTCTTGGGCTCTACGACCACTATTTCATCACCAGAACTGTTTCAAACGGGTTCAAAGGAAGATGTGGCAAGAACTTCAGCGATTATGTCTTCGTCCGTTATGTATCCAAAGCAAGGTATTTCGCTATCCAAATCTGCGAGAGAAGCAATCTCTTGTCTTACAGCACTTGAAAATGTATTAGTTTCTTGAGCATCTTCGGAAACAATTTCAACATCGGCAGAGACGGTGGCCGCAAGAAAACCTGCCTTTCTAAAGCAATTTTGTATTGTCGTTGGGGTCACCATCCACCAAGCTCTCTTAATCATTTTTAAAGCTTCCAGCAAATTAATTTTCTTAGCAAAATCTTTCAATGTCTGCTCACTATCTAAATGAAGAATCTGTCGCCTTAATATACATGTCCTGTACTGTGACTTAAATGATCGGATTATTCCCTGGTCTAATGGTTGAATTAGGGATGTTGTGTTTGGAGGGAGAAATTCAATTTTTATATTTTCCAAAACAGTATCTTTAAGTTGATGACACGCAGCATTATCTACGATAAGAAGTACCTTCTTACCTTTGGCTTTGAATTGTTTTTCAATTTCCTTTAAAATCTCTATCCAGATTGTAACTGTCATCCAAGCCTTTGTATTGGCAAAATATTTCACAGGAACGTTACTGTTACGAAAGCATCTAGGATTCTTGGACTTTCCAATACAAAAAACCATTTTGTCATTGTGAGTTGAATTCACAACACAAAGTATTGTGAGTCTGTCTTTGGGGATTTTAACAGATGATGGTGTTTCAGCTCTTTTGGCCAAAGTGCCCGTCGGCAGTGCTTTAAACATTAATGCAGATTCATCTGCATTGTATATGTCGTCTGGTGCATATTCCAAAAGATATTTTGGCATAACATTTGCTATCCATTCTTCTGCGCCATGAATATTAGCTGAAATTTTTTCTCCGTAGGTTTTTTTGAAATGGATGTTCTCTCTTTTTTTCCATCTCTCCAGCCAACCACTTGATGGTTCGAACTCAACGTTAAGCATAAGAGAGAGAGCTTTAGCTTTTTCTAACAACAATGGGCCGGTAAGAGCAGCGTTCTTGGCTCTCATGTTCTTGAACCACAACAAAAGGGCGTCTTCCACATTTTTTTTCAGTTCCAGTTGGCAATCGTTTTTTTAAAGGATTTTGGTTTTGTACAGCGATATTCCGAATGATTTCTTTTCCCTTGATAATTCTTGATACCGTTGGCCGACTGCATTTAAATTCCTCGCATAAAATCTTTTTTGATACACCAGCTTCAACTCTGTCCAAAATATCTTGCTTACTTTTAAAAGACAAGTTTCTACATTAAAATAAACAAATTTTAAAGAAACGATTGACACTTCACACCAAGAGGGATTGACAAGAAATAAGATTTTGACATTTCAGATTTGACATTTCAATTTCAAAGGCTGTGTTCAAAAAGGCTAAAAAGGTTTTAATTGTTAAGTTTTTTTTTTAAATTAACTCGTCATGTTTTTGCATAAACATCATCAAATAACTTTTACATAATTTGTACGCATATTTTCATCAAAATCCTTATTTTATAAACAAATTGGTTTTTATTCGTTCACCATCATTCTTTCGCATGCTTAAAAGAGTTTATGTTCCAAAACAAGTAGTATCATCTCAAACAGAGCTGCCAATCTACTTCATTTATTTATTTGTATGCATCTGTTACGTAGCAACTTATTTCTACTTCGTTTAACTTGTTTGGTATGAAACGATAAAAAGTTCATTTAAAATGTGTCTAGGTGTTTGTTCCAGGTAATCTCAGAAATCGCTAGACCTATTTAGCATATAGCTGGCGTTGTAAGGAGACACTTAGGCTAGGTTGCGCTGGATACTTTTCGAAACTTCTAATTTTTAGAACGATTTGGAAAAAAATTTACTCGAAAGGTAGTTGCCCTATGGTAGAGATATATATACGAAAATGAAGTCTTCCCTTTATATCTTTATATGTAATTTCCATTTCAAGAATATAGTAGAGGCTTGGCCGATTAAAATAAAAGAGTTTGTTGTATTAATATGTTTAGCTTAGTAGATTTAAGATACACTTAGATGTGATAGGAAGCACTGTTATTGGGATCCAGAAACGATAGTAAGCCTGAGCAACGCCGGGTATCTCAGCTAGTATTTATTATATGTTTTTATTTTCGTTTTCATTATCTGCTACATATTTTATCTTTTTTTATCTTAACAAATTAACTATGGGTAAAATATTCATTTTTTACGTTACGATTTTGTTCGGCCACACACCATTGAGTAGGATGCCTGGATATTGAGCGAATATTTTGTTTGTGTTTATCTATAGTTAGTTTTAAAACTAACAAATCATTCATTTAAGATTCTTCAATATTTGGGTATTTTTCACACATTGAAGTGTTGCAGACAATCGAGGAAGCAAATTTGAGGAAAGGGCTTTGTATATTATTTCATTCAGTTGATTTTTTTAAACAAAAAAGTGTTTTGTTTATTAAATTATTTTTCTTATCTTTGTTTTATTATAAGACTAAAATCTTGGTACTATTTCTCGTTTATTTAACTTTAGTTTTGTTTTAACTAATTTACTATAGTTGAAAATTGTCTAGTCTTCGAAATTTTCAGTATCTATTTTACCTACAGTAACTAAGAGCATTTCCAAACACCAAAAGTGTCCGTATACACAGATCAAGGCAAAACAAATGATTAAAAAATCTTTCATTAGTCATATCTATGACTTTTGCAAAAATGTATCTTTTAGCTATACATTCGCATATTTGTTAAAACACAAAACTTTTGAATAATCTCAAACACCTACTATTAAATCCAACACAAAATAAGCAAATTTTTTTCTCTTCTCAATAAACCGTTTTTTTATGATTTATTAACTAAAAAAAATAAAATAGTTTTTGGACGTAATTCTTACTAAATATTAAGTAAAAATTAATATCATATTTTTTACCACATTTTAGTTCGATGCTTTAAATACATCAGTGATATGTTAAGATTTGTGTTTCTTATTTTTAAATTAATATTAGATGATTAAAGCACGTTGACATCTGTTTTACAATGCAGCACTTTATTCAGCAAAAGTTGAAAATATTGTTTTTAGTGAGCTTTAAAGTATTTTTATTTATTTTATTCTTTTTATGAATATTAAAAAAAAAACAAAAATAATTGTAATAATTACTTGCGATTATACATATGTACATCATACATAAACATCTTTAGGTACTGTAAGGCAAGTTTAGTTGAATATAAAAATAAAAGGCACGACTGGGTCGCACGTACTTGCTCTTATGTGCTAATCCTTTTTAAGTGCAGGCGTCTTTTTGACAAAGATTTTATTTTAATATTTTTTGTATGACGTGCAACTTCCTTAGAATCGTTTTGGGGTGAAGCTCGAACGAACATGCGTCACGACAAAGGGATAAACACATAAATATATAGGATTGTTAGCTTTTGCAGTTTTTTAGTGTAGTATTATCTTTCCACTTGCTGCTTACTCTTTATAATATAATTTGCTAATAGAAAGATACAAAGGACTTTTTTCAGTTAAATTTTCATTTTGGTATGGAAAAATTTGAACAACTGGCATAAAGATTCGTCGGAATCAGCAGTATGGCAATAATGCTAGGTAAAGGGACCTTTATACGTCCCAATATGGGACCAATGGAATTTATAAAGGATTTAGGTACCTATAATAAGGTTGGAAGGAAGGTAGGTACTAAAATTAAGATACGTGTTCCAACTACTGGTATAGAGACAATATTAAAAGTTAACACAGTGGTTTTGTTTATTTATAGGAAGGTGTAAACTTTTGTTTTCTCGATTGAAATTTTTGCATTCAGTAGTAATCGAATAGTTTTTTTTATTTGTTAGTTGTTTTTGTGTGTTTATCAAAGGCTTCCTTATTTATTCTGTGCTTTAATGATGATGAAAAATACTTTAAAATACGTAAGTATGTATGTAATGTAGGTTGTCACTTTCTTTTATTTGACTAATGGCTTGGCTAGGGCTTAGCCGAGCAATATGAAATAAAATGTTGGGGAAAAAAATTTATGAATTCAAAAAAACACTACTCATAACGTTTTTTGGAAAAAAATGTTGTAAGCCATCTTATTTCTTTTGCTGTTTTCTATTTTATGAATTTTTCATTTCAAAATCGTTCGACCAGTTTTTTCAAAAAAATGTTTTTTTTGAAAAACTTTTCGAAAACATATTTTAAAATTTTTTTTAGTATGTCAATTTTAAGAAATCTATAGTTTATACTAGGAGAAAAATTTAAAAAAAAATCTATAGATCCGTTTTCAAAATATTCAAAAAACAAAATATTTTTTTTAAAAAAAATATTAAAATTTAAAAAAAAAATGTTTTTGAAAATTTTGATAAGCAATATTATTTAAATCATAAAACACTACATATTTTGAAAATTTCATCAAAATCCGTCAATTAGTTAACGAGAAAGTCTGGTTTTAAAAAAACGGTCATATGGGAGGTACCGTTATAAAACTTTTTCTGAAAAATCCATTAAAATTAAAAGATAGATTTTGCACAGAAAACATCATTCTGAAAGTTTAATCAAAATCGTAGGAGCCGTTTTCGAGAAAAATAAGTTTTTTAATAAAAGTTATATGGCAGGTACCGTTAGTTTTGGAGCTAGAATGCCAATTCCAAAAACTGTCGGGTAGAGCACTCTAAAAATACTTTATACCAAGTTTGAATCAAATCGGCCCAACCGTTTAGGCTGTAGATATCGATACGGACAGACAGACAGACAGACAGACAGACAGACAGACAGACAGACAGACAGACAGACAGACAGACAGACAGACGGAATTTCCGGACCCACTTTTTTTGACTTCTCTATCATCGTAATACCATGTTTGATTGTTAGAATTTTTTTTTTTTTTTACGAATGCATAACTTGCCTTATAGTCCCTATAATCGCAAGTAAAAATAGAGATAACACTCAAACATGACATTACGATCATGGAGAAGACTAATAGCGAGTTTTATTCAAATTTTAAGGATTTGATCTCATAATCAAGATTTGATCTTTTCAATGAAACTTCTTTTATAATTAAATTGTAGTATTGGTGAAGGACTGTCACCATTGTATATAGAATCTATAGTACTATCAAGATGGGTATTTCACCTAGCGCCATCTAGTTTCGCTATCTCGCTTTATCTCAGTGTAGACTTTTAGTCGGGGAGATGAATTCAACACATATGCAACGTTAGAAATTGACAGAACGGGAAAGATGTATATAAAGTGTTAGCAGTTAGAGGGAATCAAATTATAAAGTCTTTTTGTGTTATTTCTTTGTTATTTTCTGATAATGAGAGAATGGAAGATAGAAATTTAGACAGGTATGTGAGGAGTTTTCATTTCTGCCTTGAAAATACACTGTTTTGGGTACGTTTTTTACCTTTTTAACGATTTTTGTTTAAATTTGATATTTGGTTTGGTTTTTTTGTGTACAATTTTGAATGGTTACCATGTTTGATTATTATTTCAATTTTTTTAAGTCTGCAAAAAATTTAATTAGTTGAAGTACCTACCTAGTTACTTATTTTACAAATAAAACACATTGTTTGCATATATTTGTACATATGTTAGAGTATCTTCACTTATCACGTCAAATATCTAGTACTAAATCTACTACTAACTACTAAATATAGTAGTAAACCTACTACTAAATACTAAATATAGTACTTAATATACTACTAGCTACTAAATCTAGTACCAAATCTACTACTAAGTACTAAATCTAGTACTAAATATATTACATAGTACCAAAATACTATTGTACCAACAACATAGTACCAACTGGCACCAGTTTTATATTTAACTAACGTTTGAGATTGAACAATATTTATATTAAAACTTTAAACAGTCGAAAAATGCAAAATCCAAAAAATAATTGAAGACGCACAATATTGGTTTGTTTACGAAAAATCTAAGGGAAATCCATTAATTTTTGTTTCCCTTACTCTGCCATACTATATGGTCTATTGTCACTTTTTGAACCTTTCAGTCGTACTTATTATTCATTATTCCTGCAAATGCTTGTAATCATTCTAACTCATACGTTTTTGAAAATATAACATACAACCTACTCTTTCATCACTATATTTCTTTCTACTCTCCAAAACCCATACAAATGCATATTAAGAACTACTGCCTCATGATAGTACTATAGTTCTTATATAAAATGCTGTCACTCTTTCTTTGTCATTTGCATTTAGGGATGCAACTTCGTTCATAAAACATCGATATTATGATGATTATATCGATATTTTCGCTTTGTTTAAGAAAAATGATTTTTTGATGCTTAATAAGCAGTTACTTCCTAAGATAAAATACGAATAGTAATGAAATAAAAAAAAAATAACTAGCCAGCTATTTTTAATTCTGAAGGTTTTTTTTATGCGCGTTTGTAAAACATCAAATGCGATTTTAAATAATCGAAAGACCGTTTTTTTTTTTGCCGATATCTCATAATACTTGAGGTTATGCTGAAAAATAACCTGAAGTAAAATTATAGTTTTTTTTAATTATTAACAACTTTCCTGCAGACCATTTTTGGATCAGAAATTAAACTTCGACGGAAATTGGAAAAAAATGTTCAAAACCCTAAACCCCACCCTCACATACCTCCTCAAAAAAAAAAATTACCTGGAGTAGCTTGTGAAATTCCACTTTCAATCAAAATATCATTTCTTTCTTGGAATTTGTGTTTATTTTGTATTTATCTCCCGGAAATAAATAATCGCAATTTCATAAATCTTATATATATAAAAATGGTGTGAAAAAAGTATAGTAATTCATAAATTCAGAACGTGTGGGCCGATTTGGCTCAATTTTTTTCCGTTTTTTGTAATTGCAAGGAAAATGTTTTTTTCGAAACTTTTGGGAAAACCCTCCGGAAAAGTCGGGAAATTGGAAAAATCGAAAATTGATTTTTGTATGGAATTTCAATTTTTTTTATATAACCAACATTAAATTTGAAAGGGTTGGCGGATTTGTAAAACATTTTGTAACTACGTTTACGTTGATATCAAGAAAAGCTAGAGTGAGCCCGAGCAATGCCGGGTGTGTTAGCTAGTCTAATATAGATATGACATTTCACTACTTTGAATTTTAAACTGCGTCCACGATGCATGGTTTCGATTCATTGAGAAAAGAATCGATTTTCTCTTCTTTTCAGACAAAAAACTGTTGTCAATTGGACAACACAAAACTGGTTTTGCATGAAATTTCAGTAACAAACATTAAGTTTGAGATCACTACGTTTTCCTTTTCAGGAATCGGACCTTTCGACACGTAGCACTATTGTCGTTCACCAAGAACGATGTATCGATGTTTAAGTGGGTTTCATCGATGTTTATGAATAATACATCGATTTCTTAAAACATCGATGTATCGCTTGTATGTTGCATCCCTATTGACATTGGCAGAAAATATTATTTACATGTATGTGTGCATTTAGATCAAATCTTCCACTCTATCAGAGATCAAACCTTTCGTGTTGAGATTTGATCTAGATTTGCTCTTTTTCTTGCAATGAAACTCTCAAAATTCAAAAAGATCAAATCTTTTGACAGTAAGAGCAAATCTTTGTTTGTCAAAATTGTCTGTCTATCAGTCTGTCCGTCTGTAATGTATATTGATTTACAATTTAAACGGCTAAAGTGATTACCTTCAACATTTGGTATGTCTGGTTGTTTTGACATACTTCAGACGGGCTTTTGAAATTTAATTTTTAGGCCTAATAATAACGGTAACTGTCATATAACCGTTAAGGAAAAACTTATTTTTCTCGAAAACGGCTCCAACGATTTTAATGAAAATATTTGTGATTTTTTTTTTAGGTATTAGCTATCATTTTATGAAAACCAAATTTGCGGATTTCAATACAATTTTATAATTGAAAAGAATATGTAGATCTTTATAAAATACATAATTATACATATCAATATTTTGAATAATTTAATTTTTGTATTTAAAATTAATTTTTGAATTTTTTTTTTTCGGAAAATTCAATATTTTTAAAACATTTAAAAAAATATTTTAAATTTAATGATTGTATTAATAAACTCTAAGAAACTGTTTACCAAAATCTGAAAAAAAAATTCTAAACTAAAATTAAATAAATTGTACGACTGGGTCACACGTACTTGCTCATATGTGCGGTCACATTGTAGAATAAAATTTAAGAAAATTAAAGCGAACATCAAAGCATTTATTCGATTTTTGTGACTTTTGATTGTTCGAATAAAGTACGTTGAATTGTATTGAGTGAAATAATTTAAACGCCATTTTATTTCTTTAAGAAATGTAAAAAAATGTGATTTTTTTTTTTAATCGTAGGAGCGGTTTTTGAATAAAACGGTTTTTTAACAAAAATAAAAAAAATACTTCAAGAATACAAACTTAAGCACAAAAATAACATACATTTAAAAACAAAATTAAAAAAAAAAATCACCTACCCGTTTTCAAAATATTGATTTTTCAAAAAAAAAAAAATGCAATTATTAAAATTACAAAAAAAAAAGATTTCGAAAAAAAAAATTAATGCGATATTATTAAGGCTACCTACATCTTCTTGACTATCAATTTTGATAGCAATCGGATCACCAGTTTTGGAGAAAGTTGAAGAAAAAACCGGTACTATGGGGGGTGCCGTTTTTAGCCCACCATATTAAATTTTTGTTCACCAAAATATAATGCATACCTACAGTAGTACACTGATTTTTTTTTATAAAAATTCTTGGAGCCGTTTTCGAGAAAAATAAGCTTTTACATAATGGTTATATGATAGGTACCGTTAATTCTTGAGCTAAAAAAAATTGAAAAAACTCCTCTGTAGAATGTCAAAATAACCTTAAATTTTAAATTTGAAGACGATTGGCCCAACCGTTTAGGCTACAGTCCAAAATACATCTGTACGGACAGATTTTTGCTCAGATTGCAGATTTTGTAACTCAAATATGTTTCTCTATCATCGTTATGTCATGTTTGATTGTTATCTCAACATTTTTAATCTGCACGAATGCATAACTTGCATTATAGTACCTACATATAATCGCAAGTAAAAACAGATTTTTATCAAAATCCGTCCTTCAACTTTCGAAATACTTCTTTCAAAAATTCCATAATATTTGAGACGTATGATGGCGTACTCCATTTTTACTAAAAACGGTTAATTGTTGTGGTTTTGGCACTTTTTATAGGTTTAAACAATGTGATTTTTCTATGTAAATGTTACTTGTTTCTGTTAAAGATCTTGCCTTCTAATGTGCACATAAGAGCAAGAACGAAAGTAATGTGAAATAATAATGAAAGAAATGTCAAAAGGTTGACATTAGAGTTCGTTGGGACCGTCTATTATAATTTATAAATAATTTGACAGAAATCAGGTCGGTGCGAAAAAAGTAAAATATAAGCTGAATTGCTGAATACCGAAGAATTTTTTCAATCAGCTTATGCTTCCCTAAACGCAAGCAATTTTGAAAAGATGTAAAGCTAAGTACAGACGATTTGGCAATATTGTTAGGTCCGTCAGCAAAAAAAAAATTGTTTCAAATATCTTACATCCGCCCGAATTTTATCTGACAATATTGTCAGAAACGACACTGTTCTGCCATTGTCAGACGACCCACCTGACAATGAAATTCCAATCCTTCTCCAAACATTATGACGTGACGGCAATTTTGTTTTTGGCTATCTTCCAATGCGTACGCAGCCAAAACAGTTAGTGTATTCCATTTTAATTTATATTTTCTTAATATTCTGCAATTTACAATTTCTATTCAATAGACGACGAACAAAAAATGTATTTGTTTGACAAAGGCTGTCAATGCACCAACGGCGTGAACTGACAATATTTTTTAGATATGCCATTGTCAGGCCGTTGTCAGACAAAAGTTTAACAATGAAATGGTCAGAATTTACCATATATGTATGTACATGTATGCCAACCGTATGAACTGACAATTTTGCATTGTAGGATAAATTATAGCATTAGTTTGCTATAGCCAGGCAATGAGTTATCTGACAATATTATCTTGACAAATGCCCGTACACCGCTAAGCCAAACGCAAGTTTAGTTGAAGTTAAATATTGTATACTATGCTGTCGTTCAGCTAACTAGCATACGATGAACCAATAGCTGCTTCTTTAACATGGGATTACAACACGCCGAAGCTGTTGCATCAGAAAGCTCTGCATGCTCTTGTCGCAGGGAAAGTTTTTGCGTTTGAACTTTACTTAAACCGTTTTTGTAGCAGGTGTACGTTCTTTGAGCGTTGCAAGCTTGCCAAATGAAAATGGGACTATTATGGAATCTCCCTCCTGTTTTTTGATGTTCAAAACAAATTTTACGACCTATACAAGCATACATTTATAGAATGTCTAAAAACATCCTTTTATCAGAAAAAAAAATGATACAATGCTACTACAAAACAACTCCACGATGAACTGGTTTAGTACCAGTGAATAAATTGTTAACATAAAATAAAATTCCATTCATCCATTCCATTTATAATCATGTGTGTGACTATGTACATTCACTTAAGTCCTCCAAGTAGAAATCTCAGATATTTAGCACTAAAATTAGCACCATTTTCAAGATTAAGTATTCCATAGTCTAAGCATCTTGTTCAATTAATATTGTTCTTGATTTTCATTCAGTGATTTCACATTAGTACTCAATTTGCTAAATAACTAGGCGATAATTAATTTTAAATTTCCATTCGCACATTCATATTTCAAACTAACACCATAAAACAATGTCCAACAGCATGCTTCACCACATAAAAATCTTGCTTAGTTAAACAAATTCATTGTTTAATTTTTATTTAAGCACTTTCATTCAAAAAATGCAAGAAAAGAAAAACAATACTTAGAAAACAATTAAAGTGGCATAAATGTTTGGGATTGTTTTTTATTTTTATGAAACATAAAAAAGATTTATTTTTAAAAGAACCACTTACTGAACCAAAGCACTTAAAATTTCTGTTTTATTTTAGATGAAGCGCCAATAGATGGAGAAAATTTCGAAAACGTGCTGAAAGATGTGGAAGAGAAAGTTATGCCTGGCGTGGTACACTGGAATCATCCAAAATTTTTTGCATACTTTCCTGCTGGAAACTCATATCCATCGGTTTTGGGTGATATGTTGAGCAGTGCACTAGGATCGATTGGTTTCTCTTGGGTAAGTTTATCTAGGCTTGAGTGAAGTTATCAAAACTTATGACAATTTGTATCTTTTTTTAGGCATCTTGTCCGGCTTCAACAGAATTGGAAACAATCGTCCTGGATTGGTATGCAAAGGCTCTTGGTCTTCCTAAAGCGTTTATAACCGATTCGCCTGGTAGTCGTGGTGGTGGAGCATTGCAAGGTTCTGCATCTGAATGCACACTTGTTTGTATGATAGCTGCACGAGCACGAGCCATACAGAGCCTCAAGGGCAGCAACAGTGAATGTCATGACAGTGTATTCCTGCCTCAGCTGATTGCCTATGCCAGCAAGGAAGCACATTCCTCAATTGAAAAGGCAGCCAAAATGGCTTTGGTCAAACTTAGACTCATCGATGCCGACGCCCATGGTCGACTAAGAGTTGATCTCCTGCGTCAGTCAATTCAAAATGATTTAAATGCCGGCCTTAAGCCATTCTTTGTCGTTGCCACTGTAGGGACAACAGGTGCTTGTGCTTTTGATAATCTCACTGAAATCGGAAAAGTGTGCAGTGAAGTTCCTAGTATTTGGTTTCATGTTGATGGAGCCTATGCAGGAAATTCATTTATTCTCCCTGAAATGAGAATGTTCTCAAAGGGTCTGGATTATGCCGACTCATTCAACACTAATCCCAACAAATTGCTGTTGGTTAACTTCGACACATCGGCAATGTGGGTGAAGGATGTTATGACTCTGAAAACAGCTCTCAACGTGAATCCCCTGTACCTGCAACACGAACATGATAAGGCCATTGATTATAGGCATTATGGAATTCCGTTGAGTCGACGCTTCCGAGCTCTCAAATTGTGGTTTGTTTTTCGTTCATATGGTATTTCAGGACTTCAGGCATACATACGAAACCACATTGCCTTGGCCAAGAAATTCGAAATGCTCGTGCGAAAAGATGATCGTTTCGAAGTTAGAAACGACGTGTATTTGGGACTGGTGTGCTTCAGAATAAGGTAACACTAAAACCCTTCATTTTGTGTTTATTTTATTTTCTCAATATGATTGTTTTTAATATGCAGAGCTGCTGATAACATTAACCAAGGGCTCTTAGCTCAAATCAACCACTCGGGAAAGATGCACATGATTCCTTCAATGGTCAACGCAAAATATGTCATAAGATTCTGTGTAACCTACGAACATGCCACTGAGGAGCATATAAGTAAGAAAAGCAATGGTTTATATAAATTGATGATTTTGTTAAACATTTTATCTCTCCACCTAGCCGATGCATGGTCTCAGATAAAATCCTTCGCCGATGATGTTCTTCGGGACCGCAAATTGGAACTACTCGAAAAAGAACCTGTCCAGAAGCCCAAGAACAAACTCACACGGAACAAATCACTGCGTTTCTCATTCACACGCAGTATATCACGAGAAATATACGAAAGTCAAGGAGACCATCTTAAGGACGGCTGTACACCGATTCTCGTGGTAGATTCAGCTGCGATAGCACAGAGCTTCACCAAAGCTATGGAAAATTCGATTAAGCTTAAGGAGATCGCCGATGTGGACACAGACGAAGCTAGTAATTGAAGTGTTAGGTTAGGTGTTTTAGGGCATCTTCAAAAGTAGTATTTAATTGTTTGTACAACTAATTTTAAATTATATAATATTATATAAGAATTTATTTATTTATTTATTTATTTAAATAATTTTTATCATCTCGTTTAAGCTCATGTGTGTCTTTGAAGTTTATGTGTGTTGCATTGTGAAGTTTTGTATAAATTATTATTGAATGTAAAAATTATGCTAAGAAACCGTGTTTCAAATAAAAGAAAATTTACAAAGAAGAAATCAATAAATTGATATTTATTAAATCTGCAGCTGTGTGTGGGGGAAGAAGACCAGTTGTTAGTGAACATATGGCAGTTAGAATTACTCGATGGGAAATTTCGTGATTGGAATTTAATGGTTCAATTGATTTGTTTCAAAGGTCAAAGAAATTAAACACTTTAAAACGTGAAGTCACATATAGAATTGAATGTGATGATTCTAATGAAGATACTTGCATCACTGGAAGTACACTCTGCCGATTAACGCTCTCGTTTACATGGGCAAGTACACAAAGGTTTATTTTTATAAACATAAGTAAGAAGAGGCAGCATAAATCGCGATTGCTGACCGACACCATTCATTTTCGCACTTCAACGCTTCGGGCGTCCTGTGGTCTATGCTTTTAGTAAGTGTCGGATCCGTATGTGAGTACTGGTTAAACTATAGTCTTATACAGCAGCTTTGTTTTTATTATAGGTTTTCTAACTGATTCTGTTCTGTCTGTTTCTGACTTGGTGACGAAAGTCCCTCTTGTTGACGTGCCACACTCACGGATTGCTCTCTACAACGCAAGGTTGAAGTAGATGTTAATCGACACCTCCTATCTCTCCCCTCCCTGTCTTCCTAATGCCCGCGCAGTGTGTTCTACATTAAAAGGGAAACAAATAGTTCCTTGTGCGCGCGTTAATTATAAAAAAAAAAAAAAAAAAGCACGCCAGACCATCTCATTGTCGGGCAGCAAACCGGCTACTTTTACTTAAAAGTCTGCTTACATAGTTGTGTCAATTGGTTTGAGATGCCCAATTCTCTCATAGCCTTATAAAGGTCTACCTTGGCTATGCTATCGTAGGCGGCTTTTAAGTCTATACAAAGTTGGTGTGTTGGAATATTAAATTTCAAATTTTTTTCCATCAACTGCCTAAGGGTATGAAACCACATTGATATTTGCCGATTATGGTTTTACCGTATGGGGTATCATTTGTTGCAGGATAAAGGAGAATATCTTATAGGATGTACTCAACAATGTTATATTCCTATAATTTATATGAGACATTTGATATGTCTTTTCGCCAGTCCTCTGGCATTTCTTCGTGTTCTTATAGGTGTACTATGATTTCATGAATTGCTTGATGTAATGTTTGTCGGGCACCCGAGACTTTGTTATTTTTGAGCCAATTTATCGCCTTTTGTATCTCCTCAATGCTTGGTGTCTGCAGCATGAGGTCTTCTTCTTGAAATGTTGAAGTTTCTATTTCTTTCGTGAGCTGACCGTTCAACAATACATTAAAGTACACTTCCCATCGCACTAGAATGCTTTCAGGATCGGTGATCAGATTTCCCTCTCCGTCTTACATACTGTAAGGTGTATATTGCGAGTGCGACATGTTTCTGGAAGACAATGTTTTTTCCCCAGGCTGCTTTTTTTGACTGTGAAGTCTTTTCTCTATTCTTCTGAGCTCTTCGCGTGCCCGCGTTCTATATAACGCTGCATTGCTCAACGAGCAGAATTCTTACGTTTAGATGCTAGTTTGCATTCATCATCAAACCATTCGTTCCGATCTCTGCGACTAATGCCTAAGATGGTGTTAGCAGTTCTAATGACTTTGTTCTCAAGATATCAACACGTGGTCAATTTAGATACAAGAGACTCCAACAGGTCACTTTGTAGATATCTTTTCGCGGGAGAGTGGTTTTATAGTATAGTTACTCTATGGGCTAAACTTAAAAAAACTAAACAACAAAACAACACACTCCGCCGGCTGTACAAAACAACAAGGTTGAAGGGTCTGTAATTAAAAGTACTTACAATTATTTATATGGTTTTTTACGCACAATTTTGTTTATTTTCACACAATTTGTATTTATTTTTTTTAAAGAAACATTAAAAACAATTTGCTATTTGCAAACCAAATTAAAATCGAAAAATAAACAAAAACACGAAGCACATGAACTTTTTCAAAACTGACAGTTGACAGTTAAATAAATGCGTTTCAGGTTCTGGAGAAATACTTGTATAACAATAATAATTTAATAGTAAATTCTTGTAATTTGCGATGTAGTACTATAAGGTGAACAACACGAACTTTCCGAAAAATCCAAGATTTCATTTTAGTGGGAACATAGCCTACCTAACTAGTGTAATTTTCTTTTGGTAAAGACGGATTTTGATCTCAGATTTTGGATTTTGCCTGCCCAAAAGAAATTGAAACAGATTGATCAGTTTTTGTAATTGTATTGGTTTGGAAGGTACAACAGAAGTTGTAGGCACAGAGGGTCCAGAAGAGAGAGGAGAGAACAAAACTTTAACTTTGACGTTCGAGAAATGTCAACTTTATTGTAGTGTGTGTTCAAATATGTGTTAAATCTCGATTGAAAACGAGATTTCAGATTTTGCTCTGACCAAAGAAAATCACATTTCGCTGTCAGATGAAAAAAAAGATTGATCTCAGATCAAAAAAAAAATTGATCTGACACATAAGCCAGGGGTGAGTGTCTCCCCTTGCCCCACCACCACCATCCCAACGGGTGCTTATAAATATTGGCTGGCATATGTCATCAGCCACCTATTCTGACATTTCTCATTATTTCTGTTCTATTCTGTTCTGTGCTGTTCTCATCTTATAGCGAGTTTCATTCAAATTTTAAAGATTTGATCTCAAAATTCAGATTTGCTCTTTTCAATGAAACTTGTTTTACGATTTAATCGTAGTATTGGTGATTATCTGACGAGCACACACAGTATTTTGACGACACACAAAAATATCTATGCACAGTTGTTGATTCACTCAAAATGCCATTTCGGTATTTTCTGACTTCAAAAACATCTTTTATTACTATTTTGTTTCTTTTATGGCTTAACACAGGCTGGCACAAGTTAACAACGAACAACAAATTACAAAACATTTTCCGTTTGACGTCTGACCGAAAAGACTATTTACATGTATGTATGCATTCAGATCAAATCTGCCACGCCATCAGAGATCAAATCTTTTGTGTTGAGATTTGATCTAGATTTGCTCTTTTTCTTGCAATGAAACTCTCAAAACTGAAAAAGATCAAATCTTTTGACAGAAAGAGCAAATCTTTTCTTCAATGAAACTCGCTATTAAAAAAAAACATTTACAAAGTAAAATATGAGCAAATGAAGCAAATGAATGCAAAAAAAATTACTATTAATTTTTGACAGCAAGCAATTTTATTTCTTTTTTTTTTTTGAGAAATTGGTAAATTCAGTAGATGCGATTGCTCCTAATCTAGTGTTATAAAAAAAACTAAATCCGTAACGCGTCTCAGTGACTTCGATAACATTCGGCTATCGAAAAGCACATCGATAATATTCATAAACGTCAATAAACGTAAACAAAATTTGCTTCACCGGCTGTAAATTACACAAATTCTATATTTTTTTATTTTTCAATAGAATTTATAAAATAAAATCCTTAAAAAATGCCTACTTGGAATCAAATACAAATGCAACTCCGCAACGCCAACAATCCAGTAGTTTTCTTTGATATATCTGTTGGAACAACAGTAAGCATGACTCCAAATCTCATAAGAAAACTCTTCATCTCTTGACAATTTCAGGAAATTGGACGAATGATATTCGAATTATTTGCCGACACAGTTCCAAAAACAGCTGAAAACTTCCGTCAATTATGCACCGGAGAATACCGACCCGATGGAGTGCCAATGGGCTATAAGGGCGCCAGTTTCCACAGAGTTATCAAAGATTTCATGATACAAGGCGGGGATTTTGTCCATGTAAGTCCAAAACAAATGATTTTATACTATAAATATTGAATGAAGTCCATTAGGGCGATGGTACAGGTGTGATGAGTATTTACAACGGCACCTTTGCCGATGAGAATTTCATCTTGAAACACGACTCACCCGGACTGCTTTCCCTGGCTAACAGCGGCAAAGACACCAACGGCTGCCAATTCTTCATCACCTGTGCGAAATGTAATTTCTTGGATGGCAAGCACGTGGTCTTCGGACGTGTACTGGATGGACTTTTGATAATGAGGAAGATCGAGAATGTACCAACTGGACCAAATAACAAACCTAAACTTCCCGTAACGATAAGTCAATGTGGACAAATGTAAATGTCTGCTTTTGTTTTGTTTAAATAAATGTTTATTTTTAATTCAATAAAATTTTGCAAAAAAAACAATATAATGGAGCTATATTCGTACTACTAATAAAATAGGCTTACAAGTTATAAATAAAAATCACATCATAGTAGGTAAGCGACTAGAGTCGGAATGAACTTCGGTTTTTGGTGTAGAGTAAAGCTTCTAAATTTGCTTGTTGAACTTGCCCTGTTCCAGTATTTTTTCTTTGCGCAGGTTTTGGCAATCTTCAATGATAAAACTGAAAATAGAAAATATTTAAATAATTAAAAAACACACTTAACACACGACGGTGGTACCTGTAAAACAAACCACTAAGCGGAACAGTAGCTAAATGCCACAGAGAATGTGCATCAAATGTCCACAAAATTGGTGGAAAATCCAGCAGTTCGAGACTCATTGAAAACCCGAACAAAACAAGGAATCGCACCATTTTGCGATAGTATGGTCGTCTTCGACGGACGAAATAGCACCAGATGAGCCAACCCAAAGCACACAGAGCTCCTGATGATGAGAGGACGTTTAAAAGGGTTTGGATTAATGGGAAAGCCGCCTTACCTGTTGTAATGTTCGTTGCCATATTAAAGGAATAACTAAACTTCCCAACACTGAGATAAGCAAAATAGTTTAAGTAGAACGACAGAAAGAGTGCAGTTACAATTCCACGAATTATTATCGAGCGATTGTGGATCATTCTATGAAAATTATAGAAAATAGAAAGAAATATCAGAAAAGTTTATCTTAGATGAAAGAATACATACCGAATCATCATACAATACAGCATCACCAGTACTATGGAGTAGGCAAAGGTGTAATCCAAGAGCTCAGTGATGGGGAAATCTCTCGTGTGAAAGATCGTCGACCATGTCCATCCATTAAGGCTAACCTAATAGAAAAGTTGTCTGTAATTCTATGGAGACAGTTGATTTGTTCTCTTACTAAGGTAAATATGTGCCACAATTTATAGCAGGGACTATCCTTACGCACTTCTCTACGCAACTTTCGTATCCCTTTAAGATGTGCTATTAAGTTCATGATAGAGAATAAGACAGAGGCAGGTTCCTGCATTCCCAAGTAACGAACAAATGGCCACTGAAAATCGATTTAAATTTTGTTAAGCTCCCTAAGAATTAAGGTGGTTTTCATACCTTTCCATAAAATTGAGGAACTTGCCAGCCCCGATCTAGAAACGCATCAACCGTTTTCCACATGCAATGGTATTGGCATTCGTCAACACAAATCCATAGAAACATTTCATCAAATAAAGTTTGCTGATAGAATTTGACTGCTTGTTCCTGAATACCAATTCCATCTAAGAAATATAAGGGTTTTAATTTAAAAACAAAAATTAGGAAAAATTGTATACCTTCAGTGCAGTTGTTTCTTTCGCAATTTTGTCGGCAATTTCTGAAGAATTGCGTACGGTCACCGTTGGAACAGGCAATGTAGTGGATGGAAATCAAGATGATTAAAGCGAGAAGGATATTTTTGAAGGCAGTCATTGTATAAACATGTTTTTTTCTTGATATTTTGAGATAATTTTAAAGATTTTTACAAGTGCATCGCCTATTCGGAATTTGTTTGTTATGTGAACAGCCGTTTTGACGTATTGAAAATCAATAGGTCCGTTCAACTAGTAGAGATTTATAATGGAAACTAGATATGGAGTAGAATTGATTTATTTTCATGGCAGTTATAACACAGTGCTTCGTGAGGTTGCGTCTTATTTATTCACTCAGGAAAGGCCCATCAACAGAGACTAAGCGTGGTGTAAGATTCTGTTTAGCAATTGGCTGTCACAAATCGACATTTGTCATATGGCTATTTAACCAGCGGCAAGACTTTGAATAGAATATTATTGTGTCTTTCGCGTTTGCATCCACATGTAGAACATAGTACACATAACTAAGGTAATATATTGCGCAGGTTGTCAATATCTGATCTGTCACTTTGTATTAAAAATGGTGGTTCTCAGAGACCTACATCAAAAAATTTATGAACAAAACTACACACGTTTGTTTTATAATTTTCTTGTTTATTAAAAATTTTTTTTATAAATTAATTGCCACAAATACTTTAAAATATAGCCACAATATCTATTTATATAATAAATAATAATACTAATGGTCTCTGGCGGCCGCCATTTTTCTTTGGTTGTGACAGATGTGCCGAAGTTTGCAAAAATAAAACCTCTGATGATATTACCTTATATATGTGTACTGTACATGTAGAGTAGTGTATGCAATCATGAAAATTAAAATAGATGAGTTGATAATAATAAAACAAGCATTGCGTTTATTTTGCAAGAGCTAAAAATAATTTATTTCTTTAGGTATTTTTGTTAAGCAAAATAGAAGTTCTTAACCTGAGTGATTACCTCATCCGCCATTTTGTTTAACCTTTTATGTATTCTACGCTTGTCAGAAGTGGCGTCGATTGTATTCAACATATTACTCAGAATGCACAGTCCATTTATTTTGAGAGCGTATAGCGTGCTCAGAGCGTGAAACACAAGCTGAGCGCGCTGATGTATCGGAGCTTAAAATGGAACACAGATATTTTTGACAGCTCAGGGCCCTGCTATTTATTTTAATAATGGTCCCGTTCGGTTGCGTATAGCTTTACACTACAATGCTATTGAAATATACTGTGCGTTTGTGAACGCATTAAACCCAATAGGTAACAATTTCTGTCAAAACGTACTACATTTGCACAAACAGAGATTTCGTGGTCAGCTGTTCCATACGATACCAAAGTATACCAGAAATTTACTGCTACTTGTATTTCGATTTGGAGATCATATGTTTCGTTGTTTGTTATGGTCATCAGCTGTTGATCAGCTGTCTTTTTACAAGTATTACAACAACAATGCAATACTTTGGTAGCGCTTCTATGAGATACCGAACGGGGCCAATGAAAATTGGTTTAACTGAACAGCTGATTGTCATTTGACAGAATAATGGAACATTTCATTGCAGTGTTTGTGGTCCATTTTTTTAATGTTCCAACCTATCAGTAAAAAGTTTACTGAAGCATTTTGCATCATTCAAACAAATTTGAGGTTATGGTTGGTGTGGTTGGCCTTTACATTCTGACATAACTTTACTGATCGCTATAACTAGCCGTATGTAAAAAAATCCAGTTTCCAGCTGTTTCAACTTTTAATGATGGATTTTTAATGATCACTAAAACTGGCGCCTTAGGTAAACATTTGACTCAAAATTAAATTTTTTTTCCCGAAGCATAATTTGTTAAATATCAGTAAAGTTATATGCTGTCAAATTTCATTGAAGGATGGCTACGATGAACTTAACAAAAACCTGTACGCTTTCTTTAACCGATGGTTATTATGATCTCGACTAGAACCACAACACTTCCACAAGAAAAACGAACAAAAAAAAATTTGTTCCGTGTTCGCTTTTTCTGAATATTTCAGATATTGTCAGTATCGGAACACAGCTTGTTTAAAAATCGGGTTTTTATAGGCAGAATGCATTCATTACAACAAAACTCCCCTTAATTGCGTGAACAGCTGTCTTTTCTATATTTCACCACAAAACGTCAGAATTTGTAAGTTTGCCATCTGCCAAAATGATGTAGCCAAAATTCGTTCCAGGAGCCTTGCTCGTAGTTCAATCAATTAAAACCTTTTTATTTCTAATAAAACATTTTCAAAATGTTAAGAAGAGTTCGTTTAATAATACCTATTAAAGGTATCTTCAATTCTGCATGTGAATTTTCGTAAGTCATAAAGAAATCCTAACAAAAATTACTTACATAACCCCAGATTATAAAAACAAACGAAATAAGATTATTTTACAATAAATTGTAAAACAAACGCTAATTATATCATGGAAAATGTTTTTATTTCCCTTTAGAACTTCTCACGGAAAATTGGAACGTTCATTCTTCTCTATTAGTGACTTGACCAACAGAAATAAGGAATATGTTAAGAAGGAACTACTTGGGTAAGTTGGCTAAATGTCTTTGAAAAACCTATGGTATACTGACCTGTTAAGCCGAGAATAATAAACAATGTGAAATAGGTTTCCTTGTGAAATTGTTAAACAAACAAAACATGCTTATAGGTCTTTCCATTGGGAAATTAAAATAAACAACTTAAAGCCTAACAATAACAACTCGTGCGATCTATTTTATTTTTAGACTTTGGCATTGAAATAACGCATTTACATGGTATTTCCTAAAACGTGTCGCTGTTCGGACTATGAACTTGAAATGTTTTCCTTTTTTCTGGTGATAGTACCTACATTTATTTTAGAGCGAATTCGGCTCTGTAGATTCTCTGAGGCATATTAATAGAATGTTATAATAAAACCGAGTAATTTCCCCTAAACCAGTGGGAGTCTCCAACAAAGCTATCTATATTGTTGGCCAGCTGCCTGTAGGAATCCATCTAGTTGGTGGAGGTCCGTGTATCCTCAGTCATGCTTTTCCTTGACTATAGGATCACGTTCATGTATAGAATGTGGTATTGGTCTTTCCCGAAGATAAAACTCAAACTCTTAAATCTTAACAGCATAGTTAACTATCATAATTTGCGGAGATTTCAACATAGACCTGTTAGATAAAAGAAACTGTAATGTTAACAGCTTTGTAAATGATATAAAGTCGTTAAGATTATCTCCTCTCAACCACCAAACACCGACACATTTTAGCCGCACAACCTCTACACTACTAGATTTGTTTCTAACTACCGATATAAATCGTGTACTCTTTTACGACCAACTTGATGTTCCTGGTTTTTCTAAGCATGACCTTATTATAACTTTCTTTGATTTTCGCCTTACTGAACCAACACAAAGTAATATAATAACATATAGAGACTTTAAGGCAATAGACAAAAATTCCCTGTTTCGGGACACTTTAGCAATAGACTGGCAAGAGCTTCGTCTGATGCCATGGATTGATGAACAGGTTGACTATTTTACCCAACAAATAAATTATCTCTTTCAACAGCATGTTCCATTTAAATCTTTTACCCTCCCAAATAAAAATACTGAATGGATGACCTCTAGGATCCAACATCTTCTAAAACAAAGGGACAACGCGTATAAGAGATGGAAAAGGTTTAGAATGTCAGAGTTTTTTGATGCTTATAAGATTGCAAGGAATATTGCTAAAAGAGAAATTAGAAAATCAAAGATCAGGTCTTTTAATTCTAAGTTTAGGCCTGATCTAAATATCTCAAAAACTTGGAAGAATATTAAAGCTTTAGGAGCTTGCAATAAGAAGACAGATAATGGAGATGCCTGTGAAACGAGTCCAGATGAGTTAAACAGAGAGTTTACTTCCATTTCAATTGCCTCTCATGAAGGAGAACTTACTGATGACATACCATACATTGTAGAAGAATCACTTATACCATTAATCTCTAGAGATTTTAGTTTCCAAAGAGTTTCTGAATATGAAGTTTTCAATGCAGTTACTGGAATTAAATCAAATGCGATCGGATTAGATGGGATGCAGCCTAAGTTTTTGAAAATTATTATTCATTTGGTGCTTTCCGAAATTACATACATTTTTAATAACATTTTAACCTGCTCCACATATCCGTCTGCCTGGAAGATTTCCAAAATCATTCCTGTCCTTAAAAAGAATGTCTCTGGAAACAAATCCTATCGTCCTATATCGATTCTGCCTTTTCTCTCAAAGGTTTTTGAAAAACTTATGAGCAAACAAGTACATTCATACCTCAATGAGTTTAACCTTTTATCACCATGGCAATCTGGTTTCAGACCAAAGCACAGTTGTACTACGGCGCTCTTAAACTTGGTAGATGACATTCGAAAAGAAATGAATGAAAATCATGTAACATCACTTGTGTTGCTTGATTTCACAAAAGCCTTCGATACAGTACCTCATGAAATTCTTATTCTTAAGCTGAAAAACTACTTCGGTTTTGACTCTACAGCAATAAAACTAATGGAAAGTTACTTGGTAGGTCGGTCACAAGTTGTTTACTGCAACCAAAAAATGTCTAATTTCCTTGAAACTAAAGCCGGTATGCCACAAGGATCAATTTTGGGCCCGCTATTGTTTACCCTCTTCAATAATGACATTCCCTCAGTCTTAAAATGCTATAAGGTCCAAATGTATGCTGATGACGTACAGATGCACTTTAGCTTTCCGATAGATCAAGTCGAAGATGCCACGGAGCGAATTAATGAAGACCTTACCTTGATAGCCTCTTGGTCAAAAAAGAATAAGCTCATGTTAAACTCCAATAAAAGTCAAGCCATATTAATTGGTCGCTCGAACATTGATGCTCAAAGCTTACCACAGCTTTTCTTAGAAGGATTAGTGCTACCCTACGTCACTAGTGTACAAAATCTCGGTATTACATTTAACCAAAATCTTTTCTGGGGAAATCATATTGTTAAAACAGTTTCCAAGATCTACGGATCCCTTCGAGCTTTGTATCAAATTGGAAACTGTCTTCCTTTTAAGACTAAGGTAATGCTGGTTAAGTTACTTTTATTGCCAATTATTTTTTATGCCTACCCTGTTTTTACTTCGAACTACACTGTTACTCAAAAACAGTTTTTGTATACGCCATAAGACTTTGGAATTCCCTTCCAGTCTATATCAGAAGATCTTCAAGCATTAGAGAGTTTCAGGAGAAACTCAAACTATATTATTGCACATAAGCGCTGTTAAGCACAACTAAATAATTGAATTGTAAAATTAATAAAATAGTACTTAAGATCATAATTATGTTTCAAGTAAATAATAAGTAAGTAAATAGTATAAATAAATAATTAAAATAAGTAAATGACTACTAATATTTAAACCTGAATTTAATTTAAATTTAACCTTGTTTGTATTGTTTCACAACTAAAAGATATTATTTTATCTACGTGTAAACAAGATTCATATGAAATAAATAAATAAAAAAAAATAAAATAAAATAAAGACAATCTAATTCTAAACATTCAAATCTTATTTAATATTCCAGCTACTCTATGTCCGAGATGTACGAAGTCGTTGCCGATGTCAAAAACTATTATCAATTCGTGCCATATGTCAAGAAATCCCACGTACACAGCCAGAGGAGAGACAGCTTTCGGGCAGATTTAATAGTGGGTTTTCCGCCGTTAAATGAAAAATACACCTCCACCGTAACACTCGAAGCACCCAAACTGGTGCAATCGATTTGCAAAGATGGACGACTATTCAACTACCTGCTCAATGAATGGCGTTTCAGTCCCGGTCTCAAGGATATTCCACAATCATGCGTTCTAGACTTTAAAGTGTCGTTCGAGTTCAAATCACTTCTGCACAGTAACATTGCCAATTTGTTTTTCGACTTAATATGCGATCAGATGGAGAGCGCTTTCCAAACAGAAGCTAAACGACGATTTGGCCCACCGTCGATAAGAAGTCATGTCCTTTCGTCGAAGCGATCTTGACAAAGTGTAAAATAGTTTTCAATGTTTAGCTTTAGATTAAAGCCAAAAATTAATATACATTTTCATTTTAGACTATTTACCGTGAATCATATGCTCAGTATGGCCATGTGGCTATACAAAGGGCTTGGAAATGCACTCTAAATGATATTTATTTTATATGCTAGTATTTTTATTAATAAACCAAATGTTCTACCATTGTTATTTTTGCACAGATAGTCATGGTCGTGTATGTAAATAAAGACTAGATGTTAACTAACAGAACAAAGAATTCGTGTATTAGTCAAAATAACGAAACTTTATTTAACCCTTCTCCTATGTATGTAATCCGAGATCTTTGTACAGAATTCTCCTCAGGCTAGTGCATGAAATATTGAGCTGTTGTGTTTGATGGTGAGTTGATGTTCGTGAATTGAGTCTCACACGTACGACGACGGGGATAATGAGTGTTTTCCACTAGCATATCAGTCTCAGTCAGAAAAAGATCACCAGCAACGTGAAGTCGCGGAGATGCAGAGGTGCTTTTACAGGAAAGAGTTACGAAACTTTTACAGAAGAGTGAAACAATCAACTAGCCGTCCTGGACCTGCAAAGATGCGGATGGAAACACTGTAGAAGATACGCAGTCGATGTTAACCATCTGAAGAGACTACTTCAACTAGTTGTTGAATTGCAATGACGGCCATTATCGACCTGGACCGGTCAATCTAGCTGATAATCAAGAGCTACACTCGCCCCAACAAAATGAGATCAAAGTAGCCATTGTCAGACTAAAAACGAACAAAGCAGCTGGTGCCGATGGGTTACAAGCGGAGCTTTTTAGACACGCTGGAGGTGACATGGTAACTCATCTGCAAAATTATAGTCAGAGGAAAGTATGCCAATGATTGGAATCTCAGTACCATCTGCCCGATCCACAAAACAGGAGGTTGACTTCTCTGCACCAACTATAGACGAATTAGCTTTTTAAACATCGCTTATAAGATCCTGTTTAGCGTGTGAACGTCTTAAGCTTTAGACCTGGAAAATCTAAGATGGACATCGAATTTAACATCGAGAACCACCATCTGTTGTTCGATTTTAAAACAGGCTAAATAAATAAATAAATTTATTGGCGCGACAGCTGAAGGCGCCAAGGCCTATGACTTATGCTCTCAACCATTCCTGTGTGTGTCCACGCTGTGTAGCGCCAGGAAAGTTAAGGTAAGGAAGAAAAAGGATTGTTAATTCTTAAATTAACTTCGCCATAACAGGATGAAAAGCTGTACCGGCTGCCACTGCCTATCAAAATAAATGGGTTAGAGTGGGCGTCTTGAATCTGATCTCAGGCCTTGGAATTTCTTACTCCACAAGTGATGAACTTGTTCCATCGTCCGAAAATAAATTCCTGGGCAGAGATCGGAAAGCAAATACTTATCTCGTCTGATAGCCCAACGTGAAGAGCTATCAGGAACAGGTTCCAGGAACATGTTGCTGACTGGATTTCGTGGAAGCCAAAATAATTGGAATCACTAACGCCAAAAGAACGACCGAGGCACTCAAGAAAAACATGAAAAACACCCGAAAAATGCAAAAAAAAATGTGCGACAAACAATTTTTTTGTCTGTTTACGACAAATTCAATATTAAAAATACACGAGGTGTTTATACTTTTTTTTTTGACGGCTAGAACTGGAATTCACCACTAGAGCGAGAGGACCTGAGCTGCGCGCTTACCTTTCCTTCTAAAAGCCCCCCAAACTTTGAAGAATACGGTTTGAGTCCAAGGTGAGTGTGAGTGGGGAGTTTTTAGTTGGAAAGGAATAATCGCAGGGTTGCATGTATCAGCAAGGCTCAGTGGTCGCTCTCTTGGAATAATTCGCTAGCGAGTGGATTTTCTGTCTAAGAAGCGGGAACCCACGGCTAGCTGAAAAAACATTACTGCTTGTTGGACATTAGCACGTATAACCACTTAAAGGCCGCCAAAGAAAAAAAAAATAAAAGTTAAAGTGTTACTTAGTTAAATTAATTAACAAAAAAAAAAAGGAATAAGAGTGTGAAAGAAAAAGTTTCACCAAAACGTAAGTTTGGTTAAAGTATCGAATTTAAATTAAAGCTTAAAAGTAAAATAATTTGAAACAGTAATAGTGTAAAAAAAGAAGATAAAATCAAACCTCACAAGGACATCACAACGGCAAGGAATATAAGGAGGGTTGGCTAAAGTTTAAGGTATGTGCTAAAAAGAAGAATTACTAAGACGATGGTATAGAACATATTTTTTTTAAAATAAAGTGCTAAGGGTGAATTCCGGCGGTCAGGGACGGAGTCGTGGCCGCCGCACGCAAGTAGTGCTCAATCGGAAAAGCCGCGAGAGACCGCTTAGAAGGTGTCTGAAATCCAACCAAGACCCAGTCCGTGGGCTCCCGGACGGCCAAGTAAAATCGATAAAAGAATTACCCTTCTAGTAGCTTAAACTCGCAAAAATCTATGGTTGCGAATATTACTAGTGTTAAGTTCGAAAGTCCCGATATCCGTTTTTTTGGTTCAAAGAAGGCGCAGCTATGCAAGCGGGATTTTTTATTTTTTTTGAATATTAAAATACAAAAAAGTATAAGCGGCGTGATAGATTTATGTACTTAGCTATTATTGTTTTTTTTTCTAAATAATCTTAGATGTAAAATTTCGATTTTGTTTCTACTGAAATTTGTGTTTGTGATAACCTGGTAGAGAGTGGTAGGGAAACTAAGGAAAATATAAAAAACAAAAAAAAAAATAACAAAATAATATCTTAATCAAGAGGCAACGACGATTGGCTCTTGTAGGCCCCGTCCCGAGAAAGCAATTTTCCCCTTTGTCCATTTACGAAGAGCGCTTGGTAGGTAGGAAAAAGTGGGTCAGATAACGCCATTCAAAGAGGCGGCCGATTTAAGACGGTGTCTCAGGGGTCCGTCCCCGAGTACCAAGTGAAAAACACTCCCACGCTTCGCCAAATTATCTTTTGTTTTATAATTTTACGTTTAAATAATAAATAATTCGATGTGAATCACGCCGACTTGAAGAAAAGGTGTTGTATATTATTATAGTTTTCGTTTAGTGAGAGCATGATAAGCCTCATGGCGCTCTAAAGCGACGTTTTCAGGGGGTAGGATAAGGCAGCGACAAAGTAAGTATGGCTTGACAGCGGAAAGAGGTCCTTCCTGTTCGAATTTAGGAGAATTCCGATCGCAACTAATCGGATTCCAGGAGGGGAGGGAACATAGCCCTGCATCGTCACCAGCAGGGCCTCCTTCGATTTTCGGGTGCGGTGTCTTCACCTGAAGTACTGCCATCAGGGTTTTTTTTTGTTTTGTTTTATGATTTATTGGCATGTTTTATGTTTTTGAAAAGAGGTGAGGTCCGTTTGTGGGGGCAAGATCCGCCCCTATTCCGGCGAGCTAAGCCTTGCCAACCAGCATGCCACTGCTCCTACAGCGGACATTCTATTCCTTCCCGTCCTCTCTTATCCCCTACCCCTCCTATCCTTTATCCTATCCTAATACCATCTCCCACCATGTGTATCCTAACCGTTCCTATCCTGATTCCGGTCCTAGAACCTACCCACTATCCTATCCTACTCTCCGCCAGCCCTAATTTTCCATACACCCTCTCCTATTGCCTTCATATTTCAAAGCATTCACTAGCTTCTCCAGACAGCTCGATCTTTACGTAGCAGTCTCTAGGGCCAGTACTACAAATTACTATAATCGTTTAAAATCTATCGTTACCGTTACGTTATGACGGCGAAAAAAGATACTTGTACTTATTTTATAAACTAGTGCTTTCAGCTGTTGTTTTGTGTTTGTTATTTTGTAAGGAATTTGTTTTTGTTTCGGGTAAGCCGAAGTCTTTCGGTCAGCAAGAAGCTGAAGCTTGTTGCGCTCTCACAAAATATAGTTTTTTTGATCGTATCTGGCAACATTTGCTGGCTAGCATTCTCGTTTCGTAAAATCTCTCAACAAATTTCTCTAACGTTTTCTCGGGTTTGGTTTTTTTTCTGCCGATCTATCCGTAATTCTTAAAACGGGCCCAGTTTCGCACGCAGATTTGATTGAGGTGTGTAGGTATACCATCTGAGTCTTGATCTTGTAATACACCAGAGCATGGTATCCAACAGGTCAGGTTGTCGTTCGAAATTTATTAATTTGTCTATTATCACCTTTTTCACTCACCGTTCAACCAAAACGGAGCAACCTAAAGTATCTTTATTAAACTTAGTAAAAATACCGCATTAAGAAAGGTGGTAAGGATGAGGATTTTAGGAAGGAGCACGTCTTGAGTTCTTTACATTTTTTACATTCCCTGAACTTCTATTTCGGATATTTATTTAAACTGTTCTTTCCAATTGCGAAAAGTTTTAATATATTCCATATAAATACGATCATAATAGACTTTTCCGAAGTTAAGAAGACTGGTACCTCCATAATTGTCTTTTTTGTGTTACCATTATGACATTTCTAGTGAAGTTCTTTTAGTCTGAACTGAGACCAGAAGCTAATGAACGTCTTTTTAGTAGTAGTCCAATGTACTAAGATAAAAGCGGCCTATAAAATCAAAGTGCTATTTCCGGGTTATCGCTGCGGTCAATATTTGGGAAAGTTATTTTATTTAGACGAACAAAGAATCAAGTCTTATTTTCACATTTGGAAATAAAATATTTAGAACAGATTTAACCTGCGATTTTGATTCGGCGATTATGCTACTTTTAGCCTTCTTTTTTATGTGAAGGGTATTAGAATGTCGGCACTTTTGTAGTTATTAGCCGGGATCTAAAGGTGGATCTTAATGTTATTGCTTGAAAGTTGTGATTGTGAGTGAACTACACAACACAGAGGTCTCTTCGAGCGGTTTTTTTTTGTTTTTAGTGCAGGTGGGCTCTTTTGCCTTTGTTTACAGAGTTCGTTATCATGGCGCGCTAATAAAATGCTTAAACCCCAACCTGGAATAAAGATAAAATATGGCAGACACAAGAAGATTCACCAAAAATTCTAGACAATGAAATATTGAAACAGACATTGTGAGTTAAATACTCAAGTAAGGGAGCAATTTTTTAAACTTGTAGTGCAAGCTATACCCCGTCCGTGGGTTTTGAGTAAGAACATAGTCAAGTTCTCGATCTGCTGTGCCCAACAAATCTTTCCTATTTTTCTAGTGCTTTTAAGTACATTACATTACATTACATTTTAATCTACTCCGTAGATAAATCTACGAAGTAGACACACTTACGAGCACTGGCTACTGAGGCCATCGGCTCAGACAATTACAAGACAACACACAAGACGACATTGATACAGGACAGAAGAGAAGACAGAAGGAGAACGGAAAACAGAAAACACATACCACATGTCAACAGTACGCAGTTGGTTTTCGGACGGTCCCCCATCTTTCTACTAACCACGCGCTGATCTCACGGGAAGCGATGCTTTTTTTTTTTACTTTTAAGAGATTTTTATTTTAACTTTTTCTTATATCTACTTAAATGCTAGACAAAAATCTTAAAACTAGCTAAAAATATCATCTTAAGTAACTTACTGGCCCTATGCGGGCGCTCTAAATTAATCTCTAACTTAATTTTAATTGCCTTTCGGCCTAAAAATAACTTAAATTTATCTTATCTATATCGGGTTTTATTTTTTAGAACAGCCACAGCAGCTTTTTTTGATTTTTTTTTTTTTTTGGTGCCGCCGCCAACTGCCCTACCTAACTTAAAGCTACAATAGATATATGTAGTCGGACATAGGCGATATTTCGACTTTGCCGACTGAAAATTATCGGGTTTTAGTTAAGCCACCAAAATTGGTGGACCTGATCTAGGGCTTCCTTCCGATCCCGGTCGGGCACGGCCCTACTGAAACGGAGGCGCTCTGCTTCGCTCCCAGCGACTATGTCTCGGTCGTAGAGGAGCCGCCTATCGACTGTTCTGCGGCCGACGTGGTAGATCAACGGAATCGCCGATCTATCCTGAATCAGCCCTCCGTTTGTACTCCGACTCTGGTGTTCTATAAAGTCCGAGACAAGTGCGAAGGCACTGTCTCTCGAACACCCGAATCTTTTCCATTAGAGATGGTGCAACGTTGAACCACACAGGGCATCCATAGGCAATCATCGGCCTGATTAGGGCCATGTAGCAAATCACTTTCACCCTGCTATCAAGGCGGCTGCTATAAAACAACCGTCTTGTCAGGGCAAAAGCTCCCCTAGCCCTGGTCAGAGCAGCCTCTATATGTCGGTTGAAATACAGATACTGGTCTAACCAGATGCCAAGGTACTTTACTACATCTTTACTCGCCAGTGGATGTCCATGTGGCCCAGCGATCACTAGCTTGCGCCAGTTCTTTCTCGTATCCCTAGAGGCCCTAGACAAAGGGGTTCTAAACAGGATAGTTTCACATTTCTGGAAGTTGATTTTGAGCTTCCAATCATTACAATATTGTTGAATTTTATCGAAATCACGTTGCAAGAGAATTCTGATGACTTCAACTTTTGGACCTGTTCTGTACGCAACTAAATCATCGGCATACGCAATTGCATGAGGTAGACTCCCAATGAGATCGCTGGTGTAAATACTAAAGAGAATCGGCGAGTTCACCGCTCCCTGTTGCAGACCGTTTTTAATATCAAACGTTGTGGTAGATGTTATATTGCCACTCTTGACAACAAACTTTCTACCATTAAGCATGTCGTAAAGCATATATAGCAGTTGTATACGTATGCCCCATCTGGTTAGCTTCAGATAAAGACCTTCTAGCCATACGGTGTCAAAAGCCTTCTCCAAATCAACCAGACAGGCACCCGTGCATTGATTTTTAGCATTGTTCCATTGGACAGCAGATACTAACTTAGACGCGGCATGAATTGTGTCATGTCCCGCCTTAAAGCCGAACTGGGTGTCTGGAATTATATTTTTGTCCTCGGCCCACTTGGACAGAGATCTATTGATAACCTTTTCGAATACCTTACTGATACTCGGAAGAAGACTTATCGACCGGAGATTTGCCGGATTGGAATTGTCCTTTCTCTTTTTGGGGAGAGGATGTACAACTGCTGTCTTCCAACTCATTGGATAATATGCATTATTCAGCGCGTTGTTGAACAGTGTTGTGTATATGTTTATTGCTTCCTCAGGAAGATGTCGTAGTACAACATTGGGTATACCATCGACTCCCGCTGACTTCTTTTTCTTTAATGATGCGAAGATCATTTGTAGTTCGACCTTCGAGATGAGCGGGGAACTTGGCCCATTTCGCTCGGCGACGGTGGCATTTGCCAGATTGTCTTCATTGAATCCGGTAAAACCAAGATTCTCAGATCGCCATTGCGTGATGCTATTTCGCAGGTAGAAGTGATTCAGCAGAGCTCTGTTCTCCAGGTCGTGATTTGGATGAATGGACTCATTCACCTTATACACTTGCTGAAAAGCAGAACCCACTGTCTCAACCTTCTCCAATGATGGATCTTCGATCACAAAGAATTCGTCGTCCAAGACGGCGTCCCCCAGATCTACTCCTGCGGTCAGAAGTATGTTTTCGTTGTCTGTCGTTCTTTGGAGCTTAAGACACGGAAGATCATTTTGAGTGTTCTTTCTAAAGATTTTATTAATTTCGGGAAACATACTCGGGTCGTTAGAATTAACAGCTCGAATTCTGTTATCCCAGTACGAGTTAATAGACAATCGATAGTTTTGTTTAATGAGCGAGTTGACATTTTTGATTGAAGACTTCAGTGTCCTAATCTCCAGATCGTTTCTGTCAGTAAACCGCCTGTACAAGAGTTTTAATCTTGTTAGGAGGCCACTTTTTTGTCTATGTAGTGCGTCTATTGTAGCGTTCTTGTACATTTCAGTTGCGTTATGTTCTTTGTATCGTGGGATCGTTCTGTCCATGGGAAGCGATGCTTTATCAGAGCCAAGGCCGTTGACTTGCTTTTAACTAATATCGTGCAGTATCCACGTAATATAATAAAAACCTTAATTTATGTTTTGGCGGTTAGTTTAAAAAAAAGGTCTATGTTGTGTGATATGATCATATCATCTATGTGCATACTCAACGGTTCATGGTTTTCGAAATTAACTAATTTACTAGAGATAATTCAACAATCACATTCTCACACATTTCACGCGGTATTTCATTAATTTCATCACGAATATTTTGTTTGAGTTGCTCAAGCGTTTCTGGTTTGTTTGCATAAACCTTGCTTTTTAGATATCCCCACAAAAAGAAGTCCGGAGCAGTCAAATCAAATCAACATCACCATTTCTTGAAATAACTTGTTGTGGAAAGAGGTCTCGCAGAAATTCCATTGTAATCCTGGCTGTATGCGATGTGGCACCGTTTTGTTAATACCAAGCCCAAAGCATGCAGTTGTGGCGTTAAAAAAGTTTTCAATCAATCACGATATCGCTCCGCATTCACAGTTACCGTTACGCCGTTTTCATTTTCAAAGAAGCTAGGTCCTTCTGACCAAATTGCACACCAGACTGAAACTTTTAATGGATGCAAATGTGACTGATGAATTATTTGAGGGTTTTACATTGCCCAGAACCGACTATTCTGTTTATTCACATATCCATTCAAATGAAAACGTGCCTCGTCACTCATTATGATTTTTTCATGAAAATCAGGGTTGTCATGGGCTAGCTGTAACATCCTATTGGCATATGTACGGCGGCGTAAATGGTCTTGTGGAAGAAGGTCTTGTGTCAAATGTATCTTAAATGGAAACAAATGCAAATCCTTGTGAAAAATTGTGGCCAAAGTTATTCTTTGAAGACCAAGCTCCTGAGCACGGCGTCGAATTGAGGTTGATGGATTGTTTTGAACACTTCCTTGAGCAGCAGTAATGTTTTCAGCCGATCTTGCAGTACGTTGTGGTCCATGCTTGGCCCTATCACCTACAGACCCTCTTTCTTCGAAATCATTCACTACACGACAAATAATGCGTTTTGTTGCACGTTATTTCCCCCAAAAATTTCACGTAACTTTCTCATCGTCACAGTAATCGATGATTTTTTTTTATAATTAACGCGCACACAAACTACTTGTTTCCCTTTTAATGTAGCACACTGCACGGGCATTCAATGATGATTGATATTGTTAAAATGTTTTAACGATTAAAACACGTTGGTTTATCGAATATTTTTCCATAATAAATTTGCCACGTGTCTACTTCACGACTGCCAAATATGAACAGTCAACCAAAACGCTATTGAGCTTTTGTAGCTATATATATGATAGTGTTAATAATAAAACGTTCTCTGCAGCATTATTTATTGATATTTCTAAAGCATTTGATACTGTAGACCATGAATTACTATTAAATAAGCTCGAGAAGATTGGTTTTAGAGGTTTTATGTTGAAATGGTTTGCTTCGTATATCAAAGATAGAAAACAGAGAGTAAAGGTAGAGAAATTTTGGTCAAGTGAGTTTGCTTATATTCGTATTGGTGTTCTACAGGGATCCGTACTTGGTCCTATTTTGTTTATAATATTTATTAATTCTATCTTTGAGCTTAATTTGAAAGGTAAAAAAAAGGATATGCGGATGATATAGGGTGCTCTTATTCTAGTTCTACACTACTTGACCTGGTAGTGGACATCAGTCACGATTTGGAATTACTTAGACATTGGTTTGGGATGCACAAGCTAGTCATCAGCGACAAAACTAAACTTATGTTCTTATTTTTTCTTCTTATTTTATACCATATGAGGCAGTTTTGCTCACGGAAATTTCTTGAGACCGTCTATTATGGGCTTGTGTAATCTAAGTTACAATATGGACTTGCTTGTTGGGGTGGTACTTATAACAACAAGTTGCAACCCTTAATAGTAGTACAGAAACATATCATAAGATTTATTCTTTTTTGTCAGTCTACGATACTTCCACTCATACATACTTCATCTTCTCAACCAAAACGCAAATACCTATGAACTCCGGCGTAATGTACAATATCTGGCTATTATTCCTCCTCATAACAACAATCGCTTTCTCAAATTTTACACCTCAGTCGCACCCAGGATTTCAATCGGTTACCCTTTGAGCTTCGTAGTTTACGTTCACCGAATGATTTCAACTGTCAAGTGAAAAAATGGCTGCTTAATTTTGATTTTATTTAAGTAAGTAACTTATGCAACATAGTTATATAAAATTGTTTAAAAATTATCTTGCCTTACAATTTGTGAATTTATCCCCTCTTTTGAATTTGAATTTTCTATTTTATTGTAAAATAATTTGTGATGTTTCCGATACTTGTTAATATAACTAAAGGATTCATCCTTAAGATTCCATAACAAAAGTATTTATTTAGTATTTAAGATATGGTTAGTATAACCTTACTACTTATGTAAATGTAAAAAATTTTTGTATGGAATAAAAATCATATTGAAAAATTGAGTCTACCAGGCGAATACAACAATTCTAAAACGGAAGCATTAAAGAATTCATGATTATGATTGGCCCACCATCAATGAATAAAAAAACACACTTTTAAAAGATTACTGATATAAGTTGTATTAATTTTTATTTTTATATTTTTTTTTAACAGATACACAAGGGGTTTATTACTTTTAGTTTTAATTGTTTTCTTCTTTTTTTTCATTCGTTTCAGGTAATGGTTTAAAAAGAAAATTTTCAGTGTCAGAAGAACTGATATAACTTTTTTTTGTTTATTTAAGTACAAGTATATGTATTTTTTATGTTTGTATTAATAAACCATTTTCGGACAGTCTTGGAGATTACGAATTAATTAATATTTTATTGTTTCGGATTTAAAGATTTTATACAGATGTTTTTTTTTTTTGTTTACAAAATTTCAATATTATATTTTTGTAGGTTAATTGACTGATATAATGATTCTTAAATAATTTTTTTTTGTTTTTTTTTTTAGTACCTACAATACATTTATTAAGTGTAAGTTTTTTTTTGTATTTATATAAATTATTTAGTGTGCAATTTTCAAATTAAGTATTTATACCCTTCCTTTGTTGGTCCAACAATTTATACAATTTTTTATTTAATTTCATTATTTTTTTATTGTTGTTATGTTTTTATTTTTAATTTATTATGTTAAAAGAAATGATTTTTGTAATTAGCTTTGATTTTCAAAGTTTATTTTGTTTTGTTTGAATTAATATAATTAAATGGCTTTTGAGTCTATTTTTATGCGAAGACATTTAAAAGCCAACAATAACAGTAATTAATTTTACAAGACGATTGGAAGAGCACTGCTGAACCTAAATAATTTTATTTTGTTTGTGTGTGATGAATGACAAAATTAGCTTAGAAAAAAGAAACAAAAGACCCAGTTTAAGTCCAGAAACACATCAAAACTTTTGCATTGACAATAATGGAGGGCAGTTTTAAAAACGTTCTATTTTTGCATATTTTTAGGAGCTAGAGAAATTTATTAAAGTTTTAAACAGTATGAAGGAAGGTGCAACGAGACATGACGACGATGTCTAGAACATATCCAGTACTAAATACACGAACTGTATGCCACCATTGAGAAAATAGCTTCAGCATTTTCAACTCTGGCAAAATGTGACGATGGACAGATATAACTTTCAAGTAGCTTTGGATCCGTGGATAAAAACCGATAAATAACCCTCTCGTTTAATAAATGCCACTACACTGCATTTTTCAGACAAAGTTGAATACGTGGGACTTAGCGAAAACAAAAGAACACTGGTTATACACAGCGTTCATCAGACCGACACTCATAAACCGGGTAACAGAATGGTGGGGGCTGCCTTGGACAAAACAACTTATCGTTAGCAAAGTTCAACGATCAGCTTGACACATTCCGCTTGGAAACATTATTGAACTGATCAATAATTCTATTGGTAATATGTAACAACATTCTGAACTCTTTCAGATCAATCCAAATACATTCTGACTTCACCACCCCCAATTGGTTTTTAGTAAAGCTTTACAGATCACCACTTTACAAAGTTCCAATTAAGATAATTATGAAATTGCGAGGTGATTCAAATTATTTTTACAACAATGGCTCAAAAACCGAAAATGGACTGGTGGTGGCGGCGCGAATCCAGACAGATTTAATGTTAGTCTCAGCTTAGGTCTCTCAGACTATTTTAGCGTGTTCGAAACCAAAATTCCGGCAAACAAGGAGGTGTTATTAGGGCCCAAATAAAACGTGATATCCTAATCGGATATTTGCATCTTCAAATGTGGTCTCGGTTCTGGTTCCATAAAATCTCTAACTGTCTGAAATTGTCGATTTTTTCTCATCACTTTTGGGTTCCAGGACACATAGACATCTCAGAAAACTTTACAGCCGAAGAATCACAAATCACACTTCACAACGTAAGCACTGGTAAGCCCATTACTACATACAAGGTGGGCAAAAAGAAATCACCCTATTGGAAGATGCTCTCATTTTTGCAAATGGCCGCCAATGTCTAATCTGTTATGACATTTGTGGACTAGACAGATGCAGAATACAAGTAAACAAGCCATGGAGCGATAAATGGACCGACATGAACCGATATTTTGAAGGCTGCGTTCCCGGGTCGCCTCATCTCTCGTTTTGGCGATTTGCACTGGCCCACAAGATCGCCCGATTTATCCGTTTCAGGCTTTTCTTTTGGTGTTTTTTGAAGTCCCGTGTTTACGTGGACAAGCCCGAGACTCTGGAAGCCCTCAAGGACAACATTCGACACGAGTGCGAGAAGTTCTCGCTGAAGTGATGAAAAATGCCATAAAACGAGGCCGTATGGCAATCAATTGTGACGGCGCCCATTTGGCCGATATCATCTTCTCGACTTGACCAATACAATTCTAAAGGTTCAAATAAACATAATCAAAAAATAGAATCGAAGTTTTTCATTTAGAAAAAAAAAAGAGAGCCAAACAACATCGGATGGATGACTTCTTTTGGCCCACCCTGTATAAACTAATACTAAAGCAAGATGCGATGGGAAAAACAAACAAACTAGTATCATAACCTGCTAAGCGACCAACCAGATCTGGCTAAAACTGGATCTGCAACATTCTAAACGTTGTTGAATCTGAGCAGATTATATATAAGCTCATTGATAGGTGTCATTACTGGACACTGCTTTTTAGGCAAATACACGATGAAACTCGGTGTCGTCTCAAATGATTTTTTAAAGAAATTGCTTGCTTCTTAAAGACGTAAATTAAACCTAGGGAAATTCTTCTGAGATGACCCCAGTCATTTGATAAAAAAATATAAAATATACTAGTGAGATATTTTTCACAATCCTATATGATACCACAATGGGCCCATTGAGGCCTAAGTGAGCCGTTTCTTGACAGCCGCTATAATCTAACTCGAGTATAACTGGCTGAACACAATGGTGAAGTAAGGAATGTCAATTTTGCTGCCAAGAATATAAAACATATACATATATATATTAAATGCTATCGAAATATTTCTCCGCACTCGTGCCTTCTTTTCAATATTTTTATAGTTGGGATTGGTTTAAATCCCATAAAATATCTCTTTTTTAACCAGTTCTATAAATAATTCTGAGTTTCCCTCACACATTTTGTTTTCGTTTGATTAAGCTAGTTCAAGTTTCTTGAGACTTCCGGGTGATCAAGGAATTTTCTCAGTCAAATTCAATGGATCTGAGAAAAAAGAGATCTCAGATAGTTCAGAAACATTGAACTAGCTTATTTTGTTCCTGGGAAATGTCAAAGATGAAGCTGAAGCGTAAAGCGCAAGTTGAAGTTGAGTGAACTTGCGCTTCAGCTAAATTTCAAACTTCCGCTTCAGCTTCTCATTGTGTTCACCTTATAGAGTTCGCGTATATTTAACTTTGACAGCGCTTCATACTTCAGCTTCAGCTTCACCATTGTGTTCAGCCAGTAACTCCCACCTCTGGGCAGGTGCTTCGCAAACATCGCTTCACCTACTTGATATAATACAAAATCGAGCGTTAAGATTGATAGGAAATAGAACTGCCGCTGAAACAATTGTAATACTCGTCTCGCAGGGAATGCTCATCAGTTCACCCTTGAGCACAATTTCGAACGTACCGTGAAATATAGGGATTCTTTTTTTAGCCGAACAACATGAATTCGGAATAGTTTACCCGGCGAGATTTTCCCTTGCCATTTTGATCTGCAACCATTCAAAACCAATGTTAATAGACATCTTCTATCTCTCCCCTTCCTATCTTCTTAATGACCGCGCAGTGTGCTCTACATTAAAAGGGAAACAAAAAGTCCCTTGTGCGCGCGTTGATTATAAAAAAAAAATCCGGCCAGAGCCTTATCTTTGATCTTTTTGTCGTGAAAACTCGTTAAGGTTTTAACCAGTTTAATCCTTGATCTGGTTAGGGCTAACAACAACAGGGATTGTGAACAAATGTTTACTTTCCTTGCTCGTCAGTAAACAGTGGAAATGATTGCTGTCCCTTAGTTATTTAGCCGATCCTGTTTATTTCTGACCAACTTCCAACTAAAAGTTCTGATCTATCATACATCTTCTTTGATATATAACACAGTTAGCCAGACTTTTCTACCTACGATTGAATTTGGATACAAAAACATTTTACCCTACACAGCTCCTAGAGGAGCATTGAATACTGCCGCAAATCAGCTGATTCCTGCCCAAAAAATTTGTCAACTCGTTTGTATCCCAGAAGGCAATTATAATTCGAAACCAAGAGAACAATGGCCATTAGGTTAGTGTTCATGCATGCGAGCACGTCTCGGAATTGTTAGATAACTTTAAATGATATCGAAGCATAATCGAAGACTTTGATAGCAGACTGGCTATCGAGGATAGCGGTATTTAAATTTAAAATTGTCTGTATGCGTATTCTACATGCTTTTCTAATTGCAAGCAATAGATCCACCTGGAACGCTCTTGCAAACTTCGAATTCCATTTAGATTTAGATGTTTGATGAGCGCCTCGAAAACATCTGAATCACCAATCCACATTCTATTCTTGAAAAGTCTTCAATAAAATTTGAGTCGATCGCCATTTTCCCATTCTTCTCTGGCAGGAAATCTTATGCTAAATCTTTTACAAAGGCTCACGGTAAGACCGTGGCTTCCGTACAACAATCTAGCTATTTAGGTCACACCGAGTTTTCCTCCAAATCCTTGAGGACCTACGTCGTGAGATTAAAAGTAACAGTACAGTATATCTATACACATAAATAAAAATGGAGTGTCTGTTTTTAAAATCAAAATAACAGCTTTTTACTTGATGTTTACGAAAGGATATACAGTACTTATAACAAAAACACCATTTAAATTTTTTTTGTCTGTCTGTCTGTTTGTTACGGATAATCTCGGGAACGGCTGCACCGATTTTGACGGGACTTTCACTGCCAGGTAGCTGATATCCTAAGGAGTAACTAAGGCTATGTTAATTACTCACTAGGTGGCGCTGGTGTCGTTTTATTTCCGAAAATTCTTATTTATGGACTGATTTTGACAGGACTTTCACGGAGTTCATTTTGAACGGAATAACTGAAGCTATTGAATTTGAATTACCCGTAGGCTGCGCTAGAACATAAACAGTTTTTGATAAATTTCTGGTGGACGAAGTCGTGAGTAATAGTTTATAATGAAAATAGAACCCACAGGGCTGCTAAGTTGACACAAATTGCAAAGGCTCGTATTTTTTCCATTACAGAACTAGTAGTTCATTATTTGCAAAAACCGAGGGGAAACATAAAAACAAGAATTTTTGAATTTTGCTTTTTTTACAGCTCAATCGAAAATATTACATTAAAACGCAAATATCGTGAAATTATATTGCATTTGGACAGAATAGGTAAGACATACGGGTATTATATATCTTAAAGTATTTTTTTTTTTATTATTATTATTATTGTATAAATATTATTTAAAATGGAATGTTTTCAATTTTGTTTAAAACTAGTTTTTTTTTTGTTTTCTTTCAATAAGTTAGTTAACATCATAAATAGATAGATATGCATTAATTATATTCTCTATTCTAGAACTTATATTTTTAGTGGATTATCTATTTGCTTATTGTATCTGGTAACTAAAAATATTATTTTTTACCCTTTTTTTTGTTTAAAAGATAGATGTTTAAAAAGTTTTTGTTTATACATTTTATTTTTAAAGGGACTGATTTTAAAAAGCTCTCTAGTATTTTACAAATATTGTTTTGTATTTTCTACTTTCTACGTTTATTTTGTTTTGTTTTTAAGTTTTTTTTCTTTATAAATTGTTATTTACATAAAATAAAAATAAATAAAAAAAATTATATATAATTAAAGTATTAAAGCTAATCAGGACGAAGAGAAGTAAACAGACAAGTAGTTCACAACAGATTCGATAAAATAACTTTGTTATTCGAAAAGTAACTGCACCGTATAAATGTACATAAAAAGACTAAAAGTGTGACTTATTTTTAATAACAAAAATAAAAGTTTTAACAATAATTGAATAAATTATATGTTTGTTTGTTTTTTTTTTTGAGAAATATAAAATTGAAAAAAAAAATAAACTATTTGAAATATCGGAGTTTAAAGGGGTGAATTCATTTGGGACTACATTTCGGATTTCAGAAGAATTGGCCAAAACATCTAACAACAAAACCTGGTTCGAAATTATGCGAAATATTACTCTTGTCAGTCGGTGTTTCTTCTGAGAAGGCAAATAGGGGTGACCAGTTCTCTCTCGTAAAATCAAGAAAACTCTATAAAAGATCTTCCCTTTGCCACCACAGTTTTAAGACATGACATATGGAGACGTTTAAGCAATATTCTTCATATGTTTCTTCCTTCCTATTTGCATTAATGGGCTTCGAAAAATATTCAAGGACGCACTATACGAGCTATACAGCGACATTCTTTTGGTGATAAATACTTTGTGTTGCAAGATTAGGGAAACCTCACAGTAGGTGGCGCACAAGTAATTGAAAATGACTTCAAACAACAGTGATGTTGGTTTTTCCCGCTACAGCGAGCTGGTTGAGCCACTTCTTTGTAAGCAATCATTCTGAATCAGATTAATCATTTTGGACGGGTTAACTGATAATGTGTGACAGCAGAGATTGTAGTGGGAAACAAATGTTTCAATAGTGCTTCTACCTCCTATAATTTTCATTGCTCTACTCTGGATTCTGTTTAAAAGACGTGGCTAATAGGAGCTCCTGCCCAGATGTGAGAATTAAGTTTCGGACGAATAAAGGATAGATAATAGGCAGATCAGACGGGCAGAAATATTTCTTACATTGAACAAGTTGTCTGTGAGGGTATAGTATTTTTTTTAGTAAAATTCTGATTTGTGAAGCATAGACCAATTGTTACAAATCTTCTGACATTCTCCTACAAATGTTCAAATGCACTAGAAAAAGGTTATGAAGTTGACTGCATTTACATTGATTTCTCAAAAGCATTTGACTAACTAAGTCACGAAATAATCTTGTTAAAGTTAAAAGCTTTTGGCTTTCCTCATTATTTCTTAGCTTGGATCAAATCATACCTAGAGAATAGATCCTACCAAGTAAAATTTAGAAATTGTCTTTCAGACCCCTTCGTGGCCCACTCTGGGGTACCTCAGGAAGCCAACTTGGTCCTCTACTATTCATTTTGGCAATAAATGATGTTACTTCATGCATACAATCAATACATTCTTATATTGGCTGATGACATGAAGATATTTAAGACAATAAAGTCTAGCGATGACCGCAGTTTTCTGCAGCCAGATATTGATAGCTTTATTATTTGGTGCAGAAAAAGTGGTATATCCCTTAACCCTGTAAAATGCCAGACGATTACCTTTTCTAGAAAACGTAGCGTCAGTGCATTCGACTATGATATTTCCCAGCACAAACTCTCTCGCGTCTTTAGTTTTTAGGATTTGGGTGTCCATTTTACCTCCAACTTTGAATTTACTCAACACGTTAATTTTATTTTGAATAAAGCTAGCTCTATGCTAGGATTCATAAAACGCTGGGCAAAGGAATTTAGAGATCCATATGTGACTCTTTCCTTGTACAATTGCTACGTACGCCCCCACTTTGAGTATGCTTCACAGGTATGGATTCTTTATTACTTAATTCATAAGAACCGTATTGAAGCAATCCAACACAATTTCATTCGTTTTGCCCTTAAAGGTCTACCTTGGAACGATCCATTCAATCTGCCACCATATGAACAGCGAATCCAGCTTCTGCAGATGCAAACCCTTCACCAAAGGCGTCTTAATAACGATTTAATATTTGTTCATCAACTTATTAAGGGCGAAATTGATGTTCCTTATTTATTAGCCTGTATAGGGTGTAAGTGACTAAAGGCTACGTTACGCTTAAGCGACAGCAGACATCATTGAGTTTTGAAAACATTTAAATTCACGTGATTGATAATTCCACATTGCGCAATGCTGTCGAGATCGGAATTTAATGAATTGTGAATCCTGGAGTTAATATGAAAAACAAAGAATGCTGTCGTCAGCAAAACAATTTAGTGGATTAGAGGTTTCAGACTTCAGAGAGAAGGTCATTAAAAAAAATCAGGAAGAGTGTTTGAGGCACAAGGGAGTCCTGGAGCACACCAGCATTTATTTTGCGAGTTTCAGACTTGATGCCAAACTCTATGAAATGCTTTTGGAAAATAAAGTACAATAATCTTACTTTCTCCAAAACGATCTTAAGATTTGTTCCACTGTTCGGTGGAATTACCAATCAGCGTTTTCATGTACTTGAAAAGAATGGAAGTAAGTGCAATCATCGGTATAGAATTTGAAGTTGAAGAAGATTCACTTTTTTAGATAATTGCTGTTTTCCACCTACTCGAACAGAGGCCACAAGAGAAGGACTGATGATAATGCTAACACAGTGGTCCTGATAGGATGTACTAAATAACACCTGTTTGAAAAAGTAGCAGGGATACAATCAAGATCAGCAGATTTGTGAATATGGAGCTCTCTGAGCAATTTTACAACTGAGTTCGAAAAATTATTTTTATAAAAATTATAACGTTAATTGTTCCAGGGAAATATTAATGTTATCGAGTATAGGAAGACGCATAGAACTGTTAGGTAGTGTCGAATTCGCATCAAGAGGGTGTTTGATGACACAACGATCATAGAAACCGACGAAGAGTTGGAACTACGAACATTTTTTTTACAAATGACCAATCTACAAGCAGAAAAGAAGGGAAGATCACCGGCTTCTCCAAAAGAAAAAGAGAGAGCATGAGAAGCGCGCGATCGAGATATTGAGAGATGCTACTCCAGGAACAACGTGCGGAAGTTTTACCAACAGGTAAAAAGAACGTGCCAAGGAAAAAAACCCGCATAGAAGCCCGTAGAGATAGGAATGGAAACCTCGTAGTAGAGTCACAGTCGGTGCTGAGTGTATGGAAGGACCATTTCTGCAGACCGTTAAAGACCAAAATCCCGCTGTCAGGCAGAATGAACCATTCAAAATAGACGATGACAGACAAAACTTCCATCCACCTGACCAAAATGAAATGAGGATAGCAACTATATAAACTAAAAAGCAACAACCCGACGGACTACCCGCCGAACTTTTTAAAGCGGCCGGAGATGACCTGGTGCAGTGCATACACCAACTCATCTCTAAAGTTTGGTCAGAAGAAAGTATGCCTGATGAATGGAACCTCAGCATCATTTGCCCGATCCACAAGAAAGGAGACCCTCTAAACTGCGCCAACTATAGAGGAATTAGTCTCCTGAATATCGCCTACAAAATCCTCTCTGCCGTACTATGTGAACGCCTGAAACCTTTCGTCAGCAACCTGATTGGCCCCTATCAGTGTGGTTTCAGACCAGAAAAGTCCACAATCGATCAAATTTTCACGCTACGGCAGATCCTGGAAACTACCCAAGAATTCCAAATCGATACCCACCACCTCTTTATTGATTTTAAGGCCGCGTACGATAGAATTTATAGAGACGAGCTATACAGAGCCATGTCAGGTTTTGGCATCCCCACAAAACTCGTCCGACTGTGCAGGATGACGATGGAGAACTCTCGCTGCTCCGTCAAGGTTGACCTCACAGAAGCTTTTGACGTCAAAAAAGGATTCCGACAAGGTGATGCGCTATCGTGCGATTTCTTCAACTTAATACTTGAAAAAATTATAAGAAACTCGTAGTGGGACAATTTTTTTCAAGTCTGTGCAATTGTTAGCATACGCTGACGACATAGACATCATTGGCAGAACTCGTCGAGCTGTTACTGGAACGTTTGCTAGCATTGAAGCTGAAGCGGATAAGATGGGACAAGCAGTCAATACGACCAAAACGAAGTACCTGCTGTCCACAAAAAGGGACACACAACACCGGCGGATTGGACAAAACATCACAATAGACAGGTACAACTTCGAGGTAGTTAGGGACTTTGTGTACCTCGGATCCGCTATAACATCTGACAACAACGTCTCGTCAGAAATAAAACGAAGAATTACTCTTGCCAATCGCTGTTTCTATGGGCTGGGAAGGCAATTGAGTAGCAAATCACTACCTCGAAAGACAAAAACCTTAATCATCCTAGTCCTACTCTATGGCGCCGAGGCATGGACTCTATCTAAAGCGGATGAAGATATCCTTAGTCGTTTCGAGCGTAAGATTCTTCGGAGGGCTTTGGAGGAGAAGGTTCAACTAAGAACTATACGAGCTGTATAGTGACATTGACGTTTAAGATGGCTAGGTCATGTAGAGCGAATGGACAACAATGCCCTGGTTCGCAGGATCTTCGATTCCACCCCAGAGGGTAGACGCAGTCAAGGAAGACCTCGCCTTAGGAGGCGCGCTCAAGTGGAGGACGACCTCAACCAACTTGGAGTGCGAAACTTGAGGCAGCTAGCCAAAGACCGAGCTGGCTGGAGAGGCATGTTGGTTGAGGCCCAGGTTCGTCCCGAACTGTAGCGCCCCCTAAGTAGGTAAGTAAGTAAGCAATTAACATTCGTAATCATATTACTATACTGGAGTCAACTTCACTAAGAATAAGACATCGCTCAACAGTCATTCAAACTGAATCCTCAGATTAAACCGCACGCTAATTGGGAGACTCAGAGCAGCGTAGAGATCAATTTTCTAAGAAAAGGCAGATCGCAGTAGAATTAGAAAAATAGGAAAGACTTTTTTGACGATTATTATCTCATTCAAAATTTACGGACACTTGGAGTTTGAAAAAATGTTACCCAACTAGAGGTTTGAACCAACAATGTCTGGGTTAACAAGATAACACCCAATCTCTTGCACCTGTGAAGCCCGCGACAAATTTGATTCCTTGTATCGCACAAGCAGAATAATTACATTTTACAGGGTGGAGTACGTGAGTTTGAAAAATCAATTACTCGATTTTTCTCCAGGCAAGAAGATGGATGGAGTCTTATTGTGACAGTTGCATCTTACTTTGGGTTTGCTCTGCTCAACTTTTAAGAAAAGTCTATCATGCTCACCCAGAGGTCCATATGCTTGCATATCTTTTTCACTGGGGCTGTTAACAAGACAATATTAATACAAGTTAACGCCATCATTGATCATCCTGAATTAGGATCAGTGGGCCTTATTTTTCGAGAGAAGAGCTGTGTAGTTCAAATGACAGAGGCACATTATGTGATCTCATTTTTTATTAATTGAATTGAGTATGGAGGTTAATTTGGGCTAAATTTGGTTTGAACAGGACGAAGTTGCATCAACAGCAGCTTTTGGTTTTATGTTCGTTTCTACTCAGAGAGGTAATGTGGGGCGATCTGCTGGGTTATTTGAAGTATAATGTTCTTAATCAATAAATCAGCTCTAGGCTCGGATATCGAACGTTATACCGCTCCGAAAAATGTATAGACGGATAATTTATTGCTGTTCAAAGCCGTCATTTTGCTGAAAAAGTATTCAAACCTTAAGTGCAGGACAACTGAAAGAATGTAAGTTATACAATTTCTTATCCGATATTTTGGCCAAAATCCTAAATTTAAAGAACTGTAAGTAATACTTCAAAAACCAGTTTAAATTTTATCCGTATTGTTCAAGAGTTCCTTGATATAACATGTACATTGTTGGAGTCTTAGAAATAACTTAGAGTGGAAGCTAGGTGCATTTATAACGCTTTTTAAGAAGATTCCTTAACGAAAGTGCACCTTCTAGGAACAACTGTCATTCAGATAGGAGGCAGAAACTTCATGAAAACATAAAATAAGAATTCGGTAGTGATTGTTAACCTTAAACTAACAGAAAAACAATATCTTTGAAAGTATTCAAATAGTTTTTTTTTTAAATAGCCTTTGTGGAGTAATATTCAATGTAATATTCTTACGAACATCTTAAACAAAAAAAATCTTATTAATAAAAAACAACCATTGATCATAGTCAATACTGCATTTACGACTTAAACTTAAGAAACTACAAACTAAAGACTTAATAATTATAACAAAAAAAAAAACTTCCGAGTGTAATAAACAAAATAACACACAACACGAAAACAAAAAAAAAATGTAAAAAAAACTAATAAATAAATTTGTAATTGTACAGCTTGTGTTTTACTAAACAGAAAGCTACAGCACCAATAGTAGAATCGTTTGATTTTCTTTTCTTTTTAAGTAAAAGAGGTAATACAGTTCGTTCGTTTGAAAACATAAAAAAGCTCAGTAGTAAGTTAGTTATAAACTTAAATAGTATAGAATCAGTTTTTTTTTTTTGCTATACTAATCGAATGAAATTATCTTAAAATTATGACTACTATTATAAGGTGTGTGCATTCTATAAGTCAGATTTTGTTTTATTTATACATAGACTTAAATAAAACGAATCGTTACAAACATAGCAACAACACTCAATTCAACAATACCGAATAATATCACTAATCTGCTACTCGTGCAATTGATTAATTTGTTTACCTTAAATAAGAGGATTTTTGTTTTATTTTTTCTTCTTTCTTACCGTTTGCCAATCAATTTGTCAATTACTTTGTTTGTTTGTTTTAATTGTGTTTTGCTCTTTTGCCAAACATGTAACTTTTCCAACGATCAGCGGTTATAGAAATAATTGGATCGGAATCGATAGTAGCTAGGAGGAGTAGCTGATTCACATGTGTTGCATGATAATCCCATCGTGCTAGGTTCGGAGCAACACCTGAAAAATACAATTGACATTTAAGTTTAAGATTAACCGCCATCTCATCTCGTTTATCTCAATTGAACTTGACATATGAATAAATAAATAAATTTATTGGCGCCAAGGCCTAGTGACTTATACTCTCAACCATTCCTGTGTGTGTGTTGTTAATCTGCAAGAATGGAAGGGACCTCCAGTTTACCACCGAGACCGAACGGCTACATGAGATGCACTTTTCGAGACAAATTTTACTCTTGGAGGTTTTGTCAGTTCCTTTCAAGAGGCAGTACCCCAGAAAAGAAGGTGGCTATGTGCTGGATACAAACCCAGGCTCATTTGCTTATCAGTCCGACACACTAACAACTAAGCCACGGGGCACTACTTGACATATGAACCAAATAGGGCAAGAAAGGATAACACCAAATGGGTAACAAATGTTAAAAATGATGTTAGGTTGTCTCCTAGCTATGGTAATTATCTGTTTCATGGTAAGAGAAATAAGTCTGTTGGAAAATTGATGTCCTTGAGAAAAGGTTAAACGTTGTAAGCAGACTAAAGGCGGACACTACAGAAGAAGCTAAACACGAATTCAACCAAATCTGTAGCTCAACAGTCAATGAAGCGGTTACAACAAATACTGGAAGATATGACTAGGAACCAGGAAGCCGCCTGCTTTTGTATTTGAGCATCGTTATGATTGACATAAACTCTGTACCATCAACAACGTACGCTTGAGAAACTCGAGAATATTTACTAACAGAAATTTATCATATCAGTTTAAAAAATATTCAGGTCAAATAGATATCGTTTCAGAAAAACCCATTCAACGATTGACCAAATTTTCTCTTTGGTATTGGCGACATTTATACAGAACGAGGAGGAAAAAGCTGTATGCTTTTTTCGTAGATTTTCGAGAAGGTTTTGACTCAATTCCCAGGGAAGCACTTTTTTACAAACACCACAGATACGGGATCTCTACAAAAATGATGACTGTCATCAGAGCGATCTACAAAGAAAATGTTGTAAGGGTATGGGTTGGTAAATTTCTCTCAGATGAGTTTGATACGACAATGGGAATCAAGCAAGGATGCGTTCTCAGTATTATATTTTTTTGTTTTGTACATAAATGACAAAAAAAGGAGGGATTGTTGAGCGGAAAAAACATACCAGGATTGATGTTTGCAGATGACTTAGTCTTCCTATCTGAAACTATAAATGGATTGCAGCTCATGATAACCCGACTCGAAGGCTAATGCTAAACCTGGAATTTATCGGTTAAAAATTATGATTATGAGAAGTGGGGGTGGCAGGAACTCGAGGAATGAGAAGTGGACGTTTGAGTAGAAACCTATAGAGATTGTTAAAGAGTATAAGTACCTAGGAGTCTTTATTGCGTCTAACCTAAACCTAAATAAGCACCTTCAATACAAAGTATCCGAAGTTAGACGTGCTATGTGTTCTGTATGGAGCAGCTTTATTGATAAGAAAAACATTGCTCACGAAGCGAAGTATAAAATCTTTCGAACACCTGCACTATCAATTTTATTTTACGGAGACCAAATATGGGGATAACTCTCTTTCGAGGCTGTGGAAAAATTAATTCGTTTATTTATTAGGCTGCCGGTTAGTTCGCCAAATTATATGTTACATTTGGAAACAGGTATATCACCGCTATTTTTGGACACGCTCAAAATTCATTTACGTAACAAGAGTAATGGCGATGGGAGAAGAAAGGATTCCAAAACTGGTTCTTACGCAGCTGATACAGTTTGGGGGAACAAATTGGCAAACGAATCTTCAGCAGATTTTTCAATATCAACCAACGATAATCCTGATGCGCTGAAGTCAAAATTCAACAATTTGCTAAGGAAAGTTAGAAGTATGATGTATGATAAATTCACTAAGGAAACGGAATCGTCACAATACAGATCCTACTACACATCCTTCCACATCGACCCGAGCTTCCGTTATTATGCGATCTGTGCAATTTAAAAGTGCGCGAAGATGTTTTTCACTTTCTGGGAACGTGTCCAATACTCAAGGAATTTCAAAGGCGTTATTTTGCAATGGACACCCCTAGATTGAGATTGGACGAAGTGATCACTATTTTGAACGGAGAGCGTGGTTGGGACCTTTTAGTTGGATATTGTACAGATGCTTTTCCATACAAAAACCAAATTATGCAAGAAATTTTTTATTTTTTTTCTTATTGAATAATAATATTGCAGATAAATGTTTTTACAAACACTTAAATGTTTTAACAGCTTAATGTTATATATTTTTTTTTAAATTTAAATGCCGCGTTCTAAACACGGCGTCAAAAATATAATTTGTAATTAATCACAACGCGTCATTTTAAAGCCACGTTGAACTTGACGAGGCCTTGAAAACGCGCTCTATGTGGCATGGGATATTCAAACTGTCAAGTCTAGGACTACCTGAACACTTGGTAAGATTAATCAAAAATTTTCTAACCCATAGATCCTTTTATGTACAGGTAAACAAAGAATATTCACAAAGAAAGACGATCAGCGCTGGAGTTCCACAAGGTTCCAAGTTGGGCCCCATACTTTTCAACCTTTATACAGCTGACCAGCCTACTAACATTTCAGGGACGAAAACGAAGCTATATGCCGATGGCTCCTTAACATATACAACATCCTTTTCACCAGAAATCTAAGCCAGGAGAGTTGAAGGTCACATAAGAAACTTGTGGGACTACTACCTTAAATGGGGACTAAAGATAAATAGCGATAAGAGCGAGGTTATCTGCTTCAGAACCCCAACAACAGCAACAAGAGGTCAAAGACGTTTCGCATCACGCTGTGATAATATCAGTATCAAGCTACCAGATAATACAGTGATAAGGACAAAGCCAACAGCAAAATACCTTGGAGTGAATTTCACTAACCGCTTCCAATAAGCACGCTTCATTTATGCTTAAGAGAGCCAACTTCTCCCTACATCTGGTCCACCCGCTTCTTAGGAGAAGAAACGGACTAAGCACTAATACTAAGCTCCTCATCTATAAGCAGCTGATCCGTCCAGTTCTGACGTACGCTTTTCCTATTTGGTTCACCATATCACCAACATATATGAAGAAGATCGAAGTTTTTGAAAGGAAGATACTCCGTAGCTGTACAGACCTACACCGAAACCCCATTACAAGGAAATATATCCCAAACAAGAAGCTATATGACACAGCTCTCCAAAAATATTTTGAGGAACTTGGAGGACCACCCCAACTTGGAAATCCAGCAACAACTAGAGCCCAGCCATCGCTACCACAACATTCGAGCCATCACAGACGATCGATTCGAGGATATAATGAACAATGACGGAGCCCCGTTGTACGAGAGAACCAGCAACGGACACAACAGAGGATAAACAACACCGCATCCTAACCTCAATTTTTAAAACCAAAGATAGTTAATTATAGTTAAGAATTTCAATTAAAAGATTATGCAAACAACAATATGATATAAGTAAAAACATAGCATTGTATAGAGTCAGCTGAAGTTAGTCGGGCCCCTGTTGTTGAGCCGACATGATTTATTTTAGTTATAAGTTAGTTTGAGACCAATTGTACATAAATTCTAACGAATATAATAAAAATAATCTAATCTAAGTGGCATGGGATGTGTTTTACTGTATATTACAACGTGGCGTCCAAACGCGCTTTGTTTGACGAGGCCTTTAATTACTATCGATTTACAAATTGTGGCCAATAGAGGGTATTAAGCCATCGACTACTTTTGTCCATCGTACAGTTCTTTAGATACTGTACAGGATTTTGCTATATGATTAGAAACTTTTGCGGACCACATGCCCTCCATAGTTAAACTTTCTTCGTTCGAAGTTCCAGCGACCAATAAATCTAAGAGAATTATTCCTAGACTTAAATAGCGAGAATATCGAAGAACCATTTATTAGCACAGTTAAGACGTGGCGTTGTTTGAAACAATTTCTTCAACTCCTACAGTGAATCATTGTAACGCAATTAAATAATGCATTTATCTGGCACATGGCGAAGTAGACAGATCTCGAAATATGTAAGCAAAAAAACATGGTTTGTTGTATAATGTCACTTTCAGAGGAAAATTTAACATCGACATTTTTTGGAAAAGCTTAGTTTTTCGAAGCAACGTGACTATCACAAAAATATCGTGAGACAACTTGATTTAGTAACAGCGTCCAAAGATTGGTGGATTCCTGTTAAAATTGCACGTGGTAACATATATGCAAAACAAAAATTGAAATATTAGTATACCATACCTAAACTTAGGTTGCGCTACAGTCCGGAGTGGACCTGGACCTCAGCCAACAAGCTTCTCTAGCCAGCTCGGGTCCTAGCTACAAGTTTAGCACTCGTTTTCAAAACTTATTAGCTTATTATCGAACACTGTTATTTTTATTCTAGAAACTATACCAGCCTCATTCAAGATATCCATAAAAAGGCGACTCCAACAATGTAAACAACTACTGTGGTTTGTCATTTATGCACACCATTTACAAACTGTTTACAGCTATTCTATTAAAGCGAATTAACTGTTGAAATGAAGAAAGTCAAATTTTAAACGAGTTTCAAGGAACATGTAGGCTTAACTATTCCACAATATTGTCCTAATCTTTGATATTCCTGCTTCTTTATAATTTAATTATTCCTTAATTGCGGTTGTAAATTTGAGCAAATCAGAAATAGTTATTTCCAGAAACGGTGGATGGCGTGCAACTGAAGAAAAATGATGAAATTAGTATATCCAACAAATACTAAATACAAGTACCTTGGAGTAACGTTAAATTACAATATGTTTTGGACGTAACATCTAACATAAAAGCTTGCGATGCCTTTAAACTCAATCAGTGCTATCTGGTCTAGTTTCATTAACAACACGTTTAATTACGCCTTTAAAATAGAAAAAGGATTTCCTAAAGCCTTTCACACGTCTTCAACAGACTACTATAACTGTCGGATATGCATAAATGTGAGAAACGGATTGGGTCAATGAATGGTCAAACCTCTGATGAAATTGGAATGGTTTTTAACTGGTCCACAAGGTTGCCTTCATCGAACCTGCAGAAAAGCACTGGTTGGAATACAACAACAGAACGCTCTAATCTCAGTTCCAGTAATTTAATCAATCATTTGGAAGGCTGGGTTTTGAATTCGATTAAAGAATCCCAAGGGAATATAGAAGCGACTACCCTAATCCGGAAACTTTATTCAATCGTTGGCTGAGGGTGAAAAATGTGTTCCTCTCTGCGGAGGATACCGTCAGAATCCACAGTATTGCCGGCGACTCCAAATGTGTGCGGAATATACATTACATCCTTCCTTCTGTAAAAGGAAGGAAAATTTTTCATGCCATGTGCCATGTTAAAATATCTACCCTTGTCAAGAATCCTGATCAAACGGGTATTATTAGATGTGCACAGTTAAAAATATGCAACTCAGCACATTTGACGTAAGTAGAAAGTGCCAAAACCCAAAGGCAGAGGTTGTCTCCTTTTACTGTACTAGCACGAAAGTGGAATTTCAAAAAGAAAGAAATAATTACCTAAGCTTAAATGTCTCAAATCGTATATTGTCCCAGAGCCAGTGTCGTAGAGAAGAAGCATCTTTTTCAGCGAATGCATTCCCTGATTGAAGAGCTTTCCTGCCTCTCTAGCAATACCCGCTGGAGCCGTACAATTTAAATCGTACAATCCAAGTAATGAGTAAATGAACCCATTTAGTACAAAAGACGCTGGAGTCGTTGGGTATTCCTCATACCTGCAAAGAAAAAAAAAACACTTTAAATGTAGCTCAAATTATTAAATAAAACAAAAATAATTATACCAATTATATTGTCCCATAAACTGTGCCAGCACACCGCCATCCTTCGACAGCACTTTATAGGGTTTGAGTCCATTGGTAGCTGCTTTCAAATACCGCCTATCACCCCCTGACAGCCAATAAGCTCGAGATAACACCGATATCGCATGACCCTGACCCATGGCAGACAGCCATCCCGACTTCAATTCCTGAAATCCAAGTAAACTCCTCTTAACTGGATTCGACCAGCCACCAGTTTTTCGATCTTGATTATTCACAAACCATTCGGCGGCATCGTAAAAATGAGCCAAATGATCATAAGTGGACAATGTTATGTTATCAAAGAATCCAATGCCCAAAAAGGAAATAGCAGCAACTTTCAGTTCACTACGACGAACTTTTGCTTTTTTATCGGGATTAAGCAGACCCTTCTGCACATCGATAAGCAGATCACGAGTGAGATGTCGCCATCGATGTACCGACGAGCTACCAAGACCATAGTAGATATTCTCCTCTTGGACACTTACGACCAAATCAGCTATGATATAATACAATTTGTACGTGTGTTTGGTTTCTCGATTCTGAAGAGTGACCATTAGGCTGCTGCTATTGCTGACCAACAAAAGATCCAAACTCAAAACTAAGTCCAAAGCATAGTCAACATTAATACTGATGGCACTTTCATAATCGATTGCAGTTTCAAATTGAACAACTGTCGTGTTGAATTTCGGATGCCAAATGCGGGTAAAATTGCTTGACTTGGGAGTAATCCATTCCATTTGATTGGCATCGGCGTCTTCTAGAATCTAATAATGAATAATGGAGATAGGTTGATAATTTCTGTTGAAGAATTGTTTATATTATAACCTTTCGACGTGGTTCTGGCTCTGTGAGGTTTTTACTGTAATGCGACAAAGCAAACTGGGCTATTTGCGTTGGATAGTAATATCCACGTTTCTCCCACTGTGTACTAATGGGAACTCCCTCGATGGCACTGATACACTTGACCCGTTCTCTGACCTAAATGGTTTAATATGAAATCAAGTATAGCTTGTTTAGGCTTGTAAAATGAAATTAAATTACCTCAACATTGTAGTTTTCAAAGTACATAAATAATCCTCTTGAATCATATTTACCCTTGGGATAGTTAATCTTTGCACTGGTATGTGTCCAATTGAATTTTGTTATTTGGTTTTCTGTACTCAAAGCACCGGACACTTCGAAATAACTTTTAAGGAATGAAAAAGGAACGTAGACTTCGTCGTTTTCTCGTTTGCAGTGAATTGTGTACTCCTGATTGATTAGGCAGTCGATATCCTGGTTTGTTCCGCTCACAGCTGATGTCAGTGAACTACTATCGTATATTTCACGATCCCAACGACGTACTAAGACATGTGGCAATCTAAAATCCGAACAGCGCATATACCATGAAAGTGTTATCACAAATACTGCTATGCAGAGGCATAGGAGGGCCGCTTTTAAATTCAAACGCATTATGAAGAAGAACAGTGGATCTCGCTAAAAATGATTAATTAAAATAATAAAAATTTTTTAAATTAATTAATAATAAAAAAAGGATAAGTGGATTAGAACAATTTTTGGTTGGTTGCGGGGGCCATAGGGTCATAAATTCGCAAGGAACGACAATAACTTCTATTACTAGACCATGGATCATAACTTTAAGTAAAAAAAGAAGAAGAAGCCGAGTCTAAAACATTATTGACTTGTTTCTTACCCCTGACATTGATAAGTGCATTATTAGTGTATTATCGCGTATAGGCACTTCGGACCATTGCGTCATATCTGCTAATTTCCAAAATATTCTAGTTAAAGAAAGAGCTCCTAGGTGAACCGTTTGGCAGTATGTAAAAGCAAACTCAATAATTTCTTCAGGATCTTTAACCGATCACTATGCTTCCTCAATAGTAACGTAGACCCCAGCACAGATATGGTCACAAACTTAAAAGTCTTTCGGAAATGAGAACTTTTATCCCAAAAATAGTTAAAAGCATCACTCCCAAAGAATTCATGGTTCAATCCAAGATGTTATCAGGTTTAAAGACCTATGCATCCGTTGCCTTGGTATAAAGCTAAACTTGCTGAGGAAAACGGAAAAAAAGTTCAAACAAGCCAGGAAGGCCGGTAACTCCCATAATTAACGGAATACATTTTTACATGACCAAAAAATCGACTGTGTCTGTGTGCGTGTTTCTGGTTTTGATTCCAAATACAAAACAGAATAGATTTTCTCTTTTCAATCGAACAATTTCAGAAGCATTCGCAATGCTTCCAGACTGTTCTGAATAAAACTAACAAAAAAAGCGATATTAAAGGCAGGCACTTTGGCTTTCGTAACAAAAGGTCCACTGTCAAAGGTTCATCAAATGCTTTGTCTGGTCGACTCTATTATATGATTCGGAAGCTTACAAAGAGCAACAAAAAAAATATTAGAAGCATTCGAAAGGTGGATGTTTTGAAGAATATTGAACATTCCTTGGACAGAGAGGGTAATTAAGGATGATCACAAACTTTCTAAGGATAGAGGCACTGTAAGAAGAAAAAGAAGAAGGCATTAGGGTCTCTTATCGACAATGCGTGCTTTCGCTTCCCAGCTTCCAGCGTAGGAGCTGGATTAATACAAGTTGTATTAGAATGGTCCATTTTATGTGGGCCAACAATTCCGTCTACCATATCTGGATGAAGTAAAGCTAGGTATATCTAAACTTAAAAGCAACAAAGCCGCCGGAGCCGATGCCCTGATGTCGAGCTCTTCAAAGCTGCAGGCGATGACTTGGCTATAAGTATACACCAACTCATAAGCAAGATATGGTTAGAAGAAAGCATGCACGATGAATGGAATCAGCACAATTTGCCCGATCCTTAAAAAATTAAACCCTCTGAACTGCACCAACTACAGGGGTATCAGTCTCCTCAACATTGCCTACAAAGTCTTTTCTACTTTATTGTGTTAAAGCCTAAAGCCATTGGTCAAAAACCTGATAGGTTCATTTCAGGCCAGGAAAGCCCACTATCGACCAAATATTCACATTACCGCAGATCCTGGAAAAAAACCAAGAACTTCAAATCGATACCCACCACCTTTTCATCGATTTCAAAGCCGCGTACGACAGCATTTTTATAGAGACGAGCAAGAGCAATGTGCAGTTTTAACATCCCTGCTAAACTCGTCCGCCTGTGTAAAATGACAATGGAAAACGCACGCTGTTCCATCAAGTTCGGTATTGACCTCACCGACACCTTTGAAGTCAAAAAAGGATTTAGACAAGGCGATGCGCTGTCATGCGACTTTTTCAACATCATACTTGAAAGAATAGTGCCGAACTTCACGACAACAACAGAGGCACGATCTGACAAAAGTCCGTCAAATTACTCGCATACGCCGACGATATTGATATAATCGGAAGAACACAGCGTGATGTCAGTAGCGCTTTTGTGAGTATTGCGACCCCAGCGGTGAATATGGGCTTAGGAGTCAATGAGGGCAAAACCAAGTATATGCTGTCATCAAGAAGACACCGAAAATTGACGTCTTGGACAAAACATCACTATAGACAGCTATAACTTGGAGGTAGTTAGAGACTTTGTCTACCTAGGCTCCGCTATTAACTCAGACAACAATATCAGCGCTGAAATCAAACGAAGAATAACTCTTGCCAAACGCTGCTTCTTCGGGCTTAGAAAGCAATTGAGTAGCAAAGTCCTCTTTTGGACAACTAAATTGTATCTTTATAAGACCCTCATCATCCCAGGTCCTGCTCTAAGGTGCAGACGCATGGACGTTGTCAAAAGCCGATGAGGACACTTTAGGCTGTTTCGAGAAAATGATTCTCCGGGTGCTTTTTGGTCCTGTATGCATTATCGGAGAGTGGAGAAGAAGATACAATGAAGAACTGTACCGACTGTACAGTAAAAATTCAACAACTCAGATGGCTGGGTCATATACAGCGGATGGACGTCAAGAAAATCTTCGATTCCACCCATAGGGACGGCACAGTAGAGGAAGACCGAGACTCACGTGGCGCACACAAGTGGAAGAGGACCACGACCGACTTCACCTGCAAAACTGGAGGCAGGTAGGAACCGAGCTGGCTGGAGAAGCTTGTTGGTTGAGGTCCACCTCGGACTGTAGGGCCACATTAGGTAAGGTAAGGTATTAGATGGGTTTAAGCCTGATACCCTCAAAATAAATGCGATCATCTTGAAATGCTCGGTATGTGCATCACCAACACCCTCATGTGGAACGATCATATATAGGCCGTCGCAAAAAATGCCGCAAGGTTCTTGAGGTTCCTCTGGCGATGTAAGAAATTCTGTCTGATCTGGCTACTATCTATACAAAACTTACATCCGTCCAAAGCTAGAGTAAAACTCTCATATCTGGGCCGGTGCTCCTTCAACTCACTTGAAGCTTAAGGGTGGTATTCAAAGGAGAGCATTCAAAATCATTGGAGATGATGCCAGCATTACAAAAATTTCGTCACTTGAACGATGGAATATTTCATGTCTATCTATTTTTCTACCGCTATACATACGGTCATTGTTCTAGAGAAATAGCCAGTTGCATTCCATCCCTTAGATAGTTTCACCGTAATACTCGTGTACCAATTCAACGCCGAGTCCAATCAAAGACAGAGATTCGTTCTTCAGTCGTACAACTCGAATGTGCAATGTTTTACCTGTTTTACCTGGCCGCCACGTCGGCAAACAGGGCAATAAAGAGGCAGATTTTTAGCGAATAAACGAGCGGTGACAGCCATAATGAGGCCGAAGCCTCAGGTGAAAATATCAAAAATCTGGAAAGAACTCCCTAAATTGAGGCTGGCCAAAATTCTATTTGGGAGTTACAACCAAGAAAGTTTCTAATCCTGCAACAGCTTAAATAGAAACAAACTTAGATTAATAACTATAATTTCCAGACTCCACTGAAAGCTAAGAAGACATCTACACATTCTTGGCCTAGAAAACTATTTTATACGCCGATTCTGCAATACTCACTAGGAGAAGCGAGCCCATATTCTAAGTAGATGTGATTCACTCGTTCATCTGGGAATTCATCAGTTATTAGGGAGCGAACTGCCTTTCCTAAAACAACACCAACCAAATAAAGTTTCTTAAGTCGAAGCAGAGATATGGGAGAGTTGGAGTCCCAGGCGAGATCATAACTATACTCGGTTAGAGAAAGAGAAGACCAGCAGTGTTAGGATTACCCATCAGTTAAATCTTGAGCCCAAATTAAAAACCATACTACCCACGCGAATGTAGAATACTTTATTCGTTTATTAGCTTTTTTTCAAGGTACCTGCTATGTAATGTAATGCATTACATTATAACCAACAATAGTCAAGCCTTACATCAGATTTGAAGCAAGTTCATCAAAAACTTATTATTTCTCACTTTTTTTTTAGTTCACATCGGAAAGTTATCCCCTTTCCTTTCAGAAAATCACTACACTTTGATGCTTAGCTCAATTGAGAAACTGCGATCTTCACAGGTTTCCGTAGATTTATTTTACGAAATTGTTTACACCAAACTTATATTACCAGATGGAGCCGACTGGTAGTTCAAATACCGAAAACCAAGATAGAAATTAAGAATTTTAGTTTCAGTTATTCGATAATGAAAATGGGAGAAATAAGTGCCGCGATAAAAAAAACTCGATCGTTTACATAACAAGGAATTTTGGATAAGCAAAGACTTAATATTTTATGATCTCTTATCTTGTAGATAATTCCCCGCAAGCGGTATCTGAATCACATCTCCAGGTACTTGAATTTCCAATATGTGGTGCACTGAATCTACCTTCTTTAAGTGAAATGTTTGCTTTAAATGACCTGTTTAGACAACAACCATGTACCTATCTGTACACATTTGTGTAGGTTTGCTTGCTCCATGCAAATCAATTAAAGCTATCTCTTTGGAGGGCACTTTATCAAATTCATTGTGAGGTTCTGAACATTTTATAGTGGCATGCATAACCATGAACAAAGTATTTAATAGCATCAAGAGACATAGCGAGCAGTCTGCAAATAAAAATAAATCAATTTGGCTGAACACCGGAGAATTAGTTTTTTATGAATTCCATCAACCCAAATGTCGGCAATTGGATGCACACAAATATAATTCTACGTTGCGAACTTGAACCAGTTGTTCGAGCTTTCTCGGCGCACCACTTTAAAACTACACAACAACAACCACCCTGACGATAGAGTGGTCAACAGTAAACAAGTTTCTACATCAATTTGCAAAAAAAAATTGCATTCTTTCTGTCGTATTCAATCATTAAGATACAAAAAAAAAAAGGAAACCAAAACGAGTTGCGAATGGACAATTAGATTTTTTCTAACTGCCTTCCATATGGGCAACCTTTCCCCCAAAACCATCAAAATACAACCCTTGTGGGTTGCAAAAAAGGAACAAAAAAAAACTCACCTTATTGTTTGTTGCAGTTGATGGAAATTTATATTTGTTGGTTACTGGCCGCAGTTTCGCCAACACCGAATATTTCGGTTTATTTTTAGTTTTTATACTGGCAGCAGACATTTGATGCCAGTTTTTCCTTTTATTAGACTGTTTTTCTGGTTTTATGTTCTTTTTTCTTCTATTTTGTGCAGTAATTTGTTTTTATTTGTTTTTGTTTATTAAATATACTATGATGATGACGGCAGGTCATTTGTTTTTCCATCTGTTATTCTTTTCGTCTATTTTGCTTTGCACTGTGCGGCACTGTATTTGTTTAAGGTTATTTTGCCATGATAGGCTTTTATTTTATTGCACTTTTTTGTTTTTAATTAGTTTTTATGTGAAACGACATTTTTATTTGTGTTTTTAATTTATGATTGTTGGAGGTATTTAAAGAAATACACGAATTTTACGTGGGTGACCCTTTTTTCTCAACATCATCTAGGCCAGGTGATTTTGACAATGGAGAAATAGAGATGTGCAGATGACGGAGAACTGTCAAATTGGGGCGGGTCTCTATCGATATTCTTAGAGATGTGTTTTTGTGGATTGTTCAGGTTCTTAGTTGAATTGACATTCATAAAAAAATAGTAGTTGATGTTTGCTTGTTATCTGTTTTTCAAATTCAAATATGTTGGGTATTCTGCTTCGAAATATAGCATTCATGTAAAAGGTTTCATATTCCGAATTTGACAGCAACAGCTTTAATAGTGGTGTTGTGCTGTCATTAGGCTTTTTTAGACTATTAATCGTTTTTTGAAAAGGAACAAGGTATGTAGGGGCTAGGGGAGCTTTTGCCCTGATAAGATGGCTGTAGTGGCCCGTGGCTTAGGGGCCAGTTATAGCTATCATTGAAAAGCATCATTGAAACAAATCATTGAAATTTTTTTGAGAGATCAGTTATAGCAATCATTGAAATTTTCTGTCATTGGAAAAATTTTCCTGGTTGAAATACACACGAACATTTTTTTCGGATACAAATCTGTCATTGGAACTGAACGAAATTGGTACTCAAATCAGTGGAACGAGTTGTTCCATTTTCTTTCAAAAAAAAAAAATCAGCTGACACGAAAAACGAATTTGCATCAGGAAAACAGATAAATACATTTTTAGTAAAACATATTTGTGCAAATTGATTTGTTCTTATCGAAAAAAATTCTTCGTATCATTTGCTACCGATTGGTATATCATTTGTGTTACTTATCAAAGGAAAACATATAAAAAAATCGGTTTAAAGTTTTTCAATGATGCATTTCAATGATAGCTATAACTGGCCCCTTAGTGGTAAGTGTGTCGGACTGCTAAGCGAATGAGCTTGAGTTCGAATCCCGCTCATGGCCACCTTCTTTTCCGGGGTACTGCCTCTTGCGAGGATCTGACAAAACCTCCAAGAGTAAAATTTTTCTCGAAAAAGTGCATCTCATCTAGCTGTTCGGACTCGGCGGCAAACTGTAGGTCCATTCCATTCTTGCAGATTAACAAACACACACACAGGAATGGGTGAGAGTGTATAAGTCACTAGGCCTTTGGGTCCTTAAGGAGCTGTCGCGCCAATAAATTTATTTATATATTTATAAGGCGGTTGTTTTTATAGTAGCCGCCTTGATAGCAGGGTAAAGGTGATTTGCTACATAGACCTCATTAGGTCGATGATTGCCACGGATGCCCTGCGTGATCCAACGCTGCACCATATCTTATGGAAAAGATTCGCGTATTGGAGAGACAGTGTCTTCGTACCTGTCTGGGACTTTACAGAAAACCAGAGTCCGAGTCTTATACAATGGGGCAAATACGAACAGGGTAGGTAACTTTTTAATTAAGCTCATTCAAGGACACATTGAAATGGCGTTCAAGTAGTTTTATCACGCCCTATACCTAGATAGTCGAAGGCTGATCCATCGATTCTGTTGATCTACCACATCGGCCGCAAAACAGTCGATTAGCGGCTCCTTTACGACCGATACATAGTCGCTGGGAGCAAAGCAGAACGCATGATTTAAATCAGATTCACCAGTTTTAGTGGCTTAATGAAAATGGTTAATTTCAGTCGGCATACCGTTATCCCCTATGGTCGGCTTACTTTTATCTTAATAAGATTGAGCAGTTACGGCGGCATAAACTAAAAATCTTATCTACAAAAATACAAAAATAATATAAAAAATGTAAACAATACAAAAAAGATATAAAAAAGTTATAACAAAAAAAAAAAAATATATAAAAAATGCTTGCTGTGGCTGTTCTAGATTTAAGTACATATTTAAGGTTTATTTTAAGTTTATTTTAAGTTTATTTTTAGTTTATTTTAGGTTAGTTTTAAAAAAATTAGGGTAGAATAAGCAAAAATGATAAATATTATTGGGTGAAAAATGAAACCCATTATAGTTGTTATATGCGTGTGGACCTCTCCACTGACGTATTTTTTTTATCGTAAAACTATTTTATATATTCTCTTCTTAGGAATTACTGAAGATTTTTTTTTTCATTATATCAGTTATTTTGCGTTTAAATAGTTGTTTGCAGATATCGCTAGTAATTTTCAATTTGGAATGTAGACTGTATTTCGGGTATAAGATATCGGCTATCGAAAATCACAAAAGCACTGGAATATGCCCAAGAAATTTATCAAGAAGTTATAGAAACTTTATGGGAAGTGTGTCTCCTTTCTTTCATTTACATACTTACATATATATTGATCCCGCTTTTACACATCTTGAAATTTGCAGAAACATGTTAATTAATCATACTTGTTTGAAAAAAAAATAAAAAAAAACGAAAATGCGATGTTTCATTTAGCATCAACGATTTTGTTTTTTTTTTTTATTTGTGAGTCATATAAGATATGATAGGTAATATATGTATCGTTGATGATTGATAATATTGTCATCCGTTTCATTTTAGTGCCCAGAAAAAAAATAAAATTAACTTATATTTGATTAAAGCTTAACATTACGTTCTCACCAAAAAATCCTTTGGATTTACATAACTTCACTTAACATAATTTGGCCTTTTGAATTAATATAAGTCATATAAAATTTCTTAAGATTAAAAAAAATATGGGGATATTTTTCTAAGCAAAACTCTACCTTGCCCTGTATTAATTTAAAATCATTTTAGAAGAACATTTCTGTGTTAAGAGAATTGTTCTTTCTCTTACCATTTTGGTGGTTTAGTGCGCATGTCTGATTTTTTTTTTCGCGGAACCTTACTCTCCTTCAGAAAGTATTTATCCAGCGAATTAAATACTGCACCTCAATGCTTCCCACACAAATCTCTAAACAGAGTGCAAAAATAATGGGTACCATCATCAGGAATGAGGAATGAGTTAATGTTCCTTAAAGTAGGTACCTACATACACATAATGTACATATATATTTATTCACTTCCTTAATTAAATACTTGAGATCTTAAAACATAATTATAAACTAATTAAAACAAAAAAAAACTTACATTCATGTTGAAGTTTAAGCTAAATGTGTGCTTAAATGCGTTATAAGAATATTTTCAGCACAAAGCTGTAGACAGTTGTTTTTAATAAAATGAATTTAATACATTACAAATAATTTGAAAATTCCTATTTTGTTAGCATTGCTGTACTTATTTTACAAAATTAATTTTAATAAAAGTCTATTTTAGTTAAAAGAAGAAATAAAAAAAATAAGCTTTTAATTTGTTGTTAAATGATAAAAAACATGAAAGAGGGAATGATATACTTAAATTCAGTATTTAAAAAGAATTAAGCTTTATTTTTACCAACATCGTCCTACAAAGTTACGAATTATGTGTTATTATTGCTGAATTACTAAGGTAAATTCAATAAAAATAAGTCGGTCCCATACATTTGTTTCAAATATAAGATTTGTGTTTTAGAAGTTACACAAACTGCCATGTTAATGCGACTTTGAACATACCCAATTGAATGTTTTTTAAAAGTTTAGTACTATTTCAATTTTCAACTACCATACCGACACGGAAATATCCTCTTTCAAAGAAAAACCACCACCCACTCGAAACTTGTTCTCTTTGTAAATGCCTCTTTTATTTTTTCCCGAATCCTAGTATCCGATAAACTTTTCTAAAAGGCAAACGCACATCCTATTTAATATAATTCCTCTCACAGGGTGGATATTAAATGAAAATTGTAGATAATTTTCTCTCTCTTTCTCTCTCGGATATAAGTTTTCTAACCAATTTTCCTCCACCCCAAAGCCCCCATAATATTGTCTAGCTAAGATTACACAAAAAAAAAAAGAAGAGAACCATAACGTACGTGTATATTTCGGGAAAAAGTCAATTTTCCAACTACGCGATATGGAGGGTTCTTTTATCTGTGGAAAAATTCAACAAAAATATTGGTGACAAGAAAGTAAATAAAATATAAGATAAACTAAACGGAAATATTCAAAACCGGAAATAGTTTTGTTACTTGAATATGTTTTATTTGTTACAACAAAAGTACTAGACCGCTTAAGAGATATTTTTCATACGGAAAATCCGGTTCTTATTTTTATATGTATTTTATTATTTTTGTGAACAAATTTAATAAATTTTTTGGAATTTTGAAGATTTAAGAAAAATATTTAACTTTTCGTCCATTTTTGACACAATATTTTTGTGCGGTTCTTGGAATTTCCCTTAATTTTTTTCCTAGTTCTCGATTTTGTTTCTTCCTCTCGCTGGTATTTCCTGTTTATTCTTCTTTTTCTGGTGGACGTGTGTTAACCGTGTTTCGTGAAAAAAAAAATATTTTAACCGTTGCAAAACGTGGTTGAGGTTAAAAACCTTTGTTGAAATAGTTTTTTGTTTTTTTGTAAAAAGTAAAAAAAAAAATGTTTTTCAAAATTTCCCCCAATTTTGTTCAACATTATTATTATTTTAGTTCCGAAAAATAGTCAATTGTCTGGAGTACATACATTTCAATACATATATTTATATATATATATATATATATAAATTCCCGTATCCATTTTTGTCTTTACCTCTCCATTCTGTTTTAATTTTGACATCTTACTATATGACAATCAGAATAGAAGGGATTCCGTTAGAAAGGAAGAACAACCAGAGAAAATCGTTTGGAAGAGTTTTGACAAAAAAAAAAATTATAGAAAAGTTCTTAAATTAAAAAAATAAAGAAAAGAAAAAAACAAAAGTAAACAAAAAAGGGAGTACCCAATACGAATGTGTGTGGTGGAACATTTCGAGGAATAAGCACAAAAGGGTAAAAATGCTATATCGGTAGCAAAAATGTGCGTGGAACGTTAAAAGAAACGGTGGATGGTGGTGGCGCTAGGTGTGATGGTAAAACGATGATGATAATGATAGAACTGGTAACGTTAATGATGTTGATGCTGAGAGAGTGTGAGTTTTTGTCGTCTTCGTCGTCGTGGTTGTCGCCGTTTTCGTCGCCGTCGGTAACATCCGTTTGAAATGCTGCAATACCGTTTCTGACCTAAATGAATTGCAAACAATTCCATTGTGGAACGTGATAAGAACAAAAGGAACAAACATTAACAAAATAAACAAAAAAAAAAAACGGTCGACACATTTTTTCTTTCGTGATATAAGCTCGTTGACAAGGCGATATGAGAGGATATCTATAAAACATTGTGTTTTTTCTTCTTTTTCGCTCGCGCTGTCTCTCTCTTTCACACTTCATCATCTTGTTCGCTTTTCTGTTTCCATTCAACACACAACCAAAATACACAAATACACTCAAAAAATAATATAACATTTTAAAATGTGCGCGGACAGAAGAAAAATATCCTCTTAATAAACCACCCGTTCGCTCAAAAACTCCCGAAAGTACATTTTCCAATGTTTCGAAGTTCGAAATTCGAACAGCATGTTATAAAGGAAAAAAAAAATATTGAAAATGTTATCAAAGTGTGTTGGTGGTTGTCATTGGAGCTTTTGTTGACGGTGTTTTAGTGAGTGTGTGAAATGCAATGTAAAGAATATACCATAACTACCGAGTAAAGAAGAATCAACGAAATCTAGAAAACATTCCTCATTTTTAAGGCTTGGTATGAATAAAAAACATCATAAATGCAATAATAGTAAATAAAATTTAAAGCAATTCTGAAATCGAAACGCACAAATATAGAAATATTTTAAATATAAACAAATATCGTACTAAAAGAAGGCGGACAACGAACGAGAAGACCGAAACTGCTTTGTTTAAACGACGTTTCATTTATTATTGTTTTTCGTTATTAATGCCGAAATTAAAAAGAATATTTGTGGAGCTTTTTAATGAAGACAGGAGGCAGAGGGCAGAGCCTCCAACTGGGTTCTGTTGAGACATGTCGTAATGGCAAGAGAGGTGAGTTAAGACTTTCTTTTTAAATATTATTTTATTTTTATACAACAAATCTTTAATGTAAATAAGTATTGAAATTATGATAAGTGTTGCAAAATTCATATAGTGCAAATATGTTTTAAGGATATATAAAAGTGGTTTGTGAGAATTTTGATCATCAACTAGAAAATTTCTGTAAACTGGCGCCCAACGGATTAGTGTTTATTGTTAAATTTGTTACATTGACTCAAAATGTTTGTATTTTGTTGGTGGATTTTCTGTTAATGCTCATGTAGTATTAAAGCTGTTATACTCCTATATCGTTATATGTTTAATAAAAACAATCTGAGCAGTGTAAAGTGACTACAAGACAAAAACCTATGGAATTCTTTGATTTATTCGTAAAGTGTATATTTCTGCTTCAAAAAGGATGAGAAAACTTAATCCATAATTGACAAATAAGTCAAAACGAGATAACTCGTTTATTTACAATGTTGTTTTACAATTAAAAGTTAGGTACAAAATCTTTCGACGTCGACAATAAATAGTTCGAATGGCGGAATACCATAATCTATTAGCTTATAATTCTTTACAATACAAGTTTTCGCGGTTGTTAAGATATGACATTTGTAAGTTCTCGGATTAGCCGCGTTTATGAACAAAATAGATATTGAGTGCGTTCAATACAATACCCTTACCCTTACCCCCAACGTTTCGCTAGAATTTTCATTAAGCGTGGTCACCGAGAAACCGTCATTGTATTGAAATCGCTTAGTATCTATGTTTTTTTATAAATGCGGCTAGTCCGAAAACTTACAAATGCCATAATTCTTCACTTTTAAATGTAAGCCTTGAATCCTATTTTAAATACATAATGAAAACATAAGGTCTGACGTCTGAATCTCTAAATGCCTCTATATGCCAACATTACCCATTTGCAAGCCTTATTAAAATACAAGTAGCGTTACATTACGTCACGTTCCGAAATATATTGTTCTTTCTCCCTAAACTTATCCAAAATTCCTTAAAACTCATTTTGATTGTTTGTATCGGTAAAAATGAAGGATTATTTAGCCAGATTAAGGAGATCTCAAGAAATTTCCTCCGTCAACTTTGATGGAGCTGACAAAATTTATCTGAACCGGGTTTTCCAGATTTGCCTCTCTTTCCTTCTAACAGAGTTCTCTCTTTGAATAATTTTTTGACTGCAAAGATAAGATATTTTTCTGAAAAATCATGATCAAGTTTCTGAGCAAACGGATATCTAGAAGGGCTCAGAAACTTAAGTGGGATACACACTAACACTATTATTTCTTAAATGATATTTCAAAACGGTAATTTCTGAACATTTCATGTTATGCTACACATTGTCATTTCAATGAAGTCATTTTTTCAATATATTTTTTTTTTATTATGCCGTTATTATTTTTACACATAGTGAACCCTGTGAAAAAAATGTTATCTTCATCATTTCCGTCATCATCATTTTTTCAATCATTTCAGCACAAATGATAGCGTGTATCACTTTATAAACTGACTAGTTATTAAAAACAATAAAAAAACTGTCATAAAAAAACCTGTTGCGTACAAATGTTTGTGTTTTTTTTTTGGCTGTCAAAGCGAATTCAACGAATTTCTACTTTTGGATTGAGTTTGAGTTACGTTACGATATTTTGTAAATAAACTGAACGTTATGTCGAAACCAAAGCAACATTGTGATAAGATGTATTGATTTCCTATGGTTGAACCTGTAAACGCTAAAGCGGGACTTTGTTTCAGACATTAATATATGTATGTATGTATCTAATTACAATATCCGCTTTGAAGTTGGATGCAGTCTTTATTTTTCAATGTTTTTAACTGGCTGCTTAGAGAGAGAGAGACTCACTATACTATAATTGATAGAAGCATTTGAAAGTATAACGAATTGAACGAAACATTTCCTTCCAATCTGTCAAATGAACTAGTTACTCAAACTCCCTTCCAATCATTATTACTTATAAATAATTATAATGAACGGAAACGGATGGAGAATAAAATATCTATCAAGTTTTCCTCATTACAAATACCATTAGGTTATTGTTTAGAACAGAGTCTAAACGCCTCATAAGAAGTCAACTGTCAAATGTTTTCCAATGAAGCAAAACTTACCTAAAACTTAACGAAACAATGCAATCCGCTATTAGAGTCACAGCAATAAAAGTCAAGAAGGGTTTTCATGAAACGACGTCTACTTTACGACGTGGTAAAATCATAAAGCTTACGAAGCTCGTTTCATGAACGCCCCATTTTGCAAACGTTGTAAACTTTGTCGTAACTCAAACAGCTATGTGTTAAGCGTCATGCCTAAAATAAGTAAAAAAACAAATTTGTGAGACTGTATGAGAAAATGGGTTTAAATTAAATTTTTATGTTATTATTGGGAACATAAGATAATTTGTACGTTTGTCAGTTCAAATTTCTAACCTAAATTTAAAAAAAACTGATAAAATTTATAAACGATAAAAATAGTAGATGAGATCATAGAAGACTTACAGCCATATTATTGCTATCAAATATCAAAACGATACACGATAATATTTGATGAGTATCGACAAAATTAATAAGTCCGGTATTATGCTGATCATTTATCAATTTTTTTGATAAACTGTGATTTGTATGTACATTCTAAATCTATTGTGAATAGTTCTTTTGATAGACGATCGATCGAAACATACATACATACATATGAAAAAAAAACGATTTTTTTTATTTAATATAATGACGTATTATTATTGTATAATACGTCAATGCGTTCATTCAAACCACAACATAAAAACCAAATGCAAACTAGAAACGTCAAACGTCAAACGTCAAATCAAAGCCTATTCATTATGACATTTTGATCGGCACTCACAATCGGCTTAAAATTAACAATTGATACTCAAAATACCAAATTATCAATTATACGATGGAAGTTATCGTGTATCAAATAATCGATATTTGATAGCGCCATTATATGGCTGTTAGTTTATAATTATGATGACGGTAGCTTAGGCTTCTCGATACACTGGACTGATCGTTGCAAAAAGTTTTCGATGTTACAACGCTTTCGACAAAGTTTGCAACAGAAATTCGTGTGGTAAAGTTTACCATTTGTTGTAAAAGATTTTCCATACAAATTTCGACAGCTAGTTTACGATGTAGTAAACTTTTCGTTTACGTTTACGTCGGTTTTACGATTATGCATGAATATCCCTAGAATTCCTTGTTTTCGCTGGGTAATAGATGGTTCCGTCTGCTTCTTTCTAGGCGTTTTTCTTTTTAAGCTCTGAGCAGAGCACGGAGTAGAGCATGAGAAAGTCGATTACGCTCTGAGCAGAGTATGATCAGAGCTCTCCGATTTAATTAAGAAACACACTTGAGGACTGAGCTGTCATTTGGTCCACCTTAAATACAAAAATTTAATTAAATTACTGTTATTTCCTTAGAAAAAATCATTTTGATATTTTACTTCGAACGACGCCATTTGGATTTTTGTGTTTTTCCAACCTTGTCATTTGTCAAAACACACAAATTATATGAAGTTGGCCGTGCTCAGCCTTTTAGTGCGCTTCGAGATAGCTCCGACTGAAAAAAGAAACACAAACTGAGCGCTTACAGCGTTTCGAATTAAAAAAGAAACACAGATCTTTTTTTGACAGATCAGTGCCCTGCTCTGAGCTTAAAAAGAAAAAAACGCCTTCTGTCTATCGTAGTTCTGCTCTTACAACTAATTTTTCACAGTGTAAACGCAGATAGAATTAAAGTTAACACATAATATTAGCCGTGTTTTATTGATAATCTTTAGCTAGCGTAGTATTGGAAGTCCCAATAAAACGCTATATTCACTCCATAATTCACTTTTAATTTAACCCCCGAAGTGACAACTGACGTCTTGTTGAATAAATTTAGAAGGATGTGTTCCAAATTCAACTCAGTTCTTGGACAGAGACATCCGGATAGAATATCCAACCATAACATCATCAGTGACCCTTTATGAATTTAATTAATTAATTTAAGAATTAGATTCGGTTTTAGAAAAAAAACTGCAGTAATTTAAGTTTCAATTGATGCAGGTTTTGTCTAATGTCTTATTTAATTGATTCAATCCTTTCCAAAAATTTTATTTAATTTAGTCAATTTGGGTCACTGATGACGTCAATAAACAGGAAAGCGCTGTCTTGTAATCTTGTATCATGATACTCAACGAACATATCCTTTTTTTCTACATTCCAGTTGGTTGACATTTCTTTCCAAGATTTATCTCAACTTATTACATATATTCACTTATTTCACTAACCCAATTATCGACACTTATTGTTTGTTGTTGTTTGCCGTGTAAAATTTTACTGCGCTGGGTATACACTTACCAATAAAACACGGCTAATATGGCTACTAAAAATACCTACACAAAAGAACATTTAATAAATTATTAATGTATAGAGGTTAATATAGAGGTAACTAAACTTAAAATATTTTAACTAAAACAAGTTTTTTCAATCTAACAAAGCGTTATTTTCAAATATCCATTTAGAAATTCGAGAATGTCAATTGTTGAACATTTTAAATTGATGTAGTTTAAGTTTGTGATATTACTAGGACTATTTAAAATTTATTAAATTTAACACTTGGACAAATCAGTTTAGATGTATTGGAAAACGAACGAACAAATTGAATTATCAAGAATAAATGATACTTAGCGTTGCCCAGTCGCCATTGTTAAAACATAATTCCTTCTCTAAGACAAGGCAGGGAAAATAGTGTTTGGTATCCCACTTCTGATTTATTATAAGTGCTGCCTCAATAGGAATAACTATCATAAGGTAATTTCCACCTTCCTTATCACATGTCGTGTCTACCATCAACCATGCGAATATAAATTGATATTTTAAATTTGTTTGCCACCATTATACTGCAAAAATTATATTCAATTTCATACGGATCAGTCTAGGTAACACCGTCAAGGACACACTTGCAAGAAGCCATTCATTTGAAGCTAACGTTTTTCTATTAACCTACAGAAACACAAGCCTAAAGCTGCTTTCATATGAATTTCAAATACCAGACCTCCAAGGTTTGTCACTTAAGCCAAAAAATCTGTTTAAATCTTATTCCTCATAGATTCTATTAGCTTTGTTCTATCCTTTAGAAACGTAATTTTTTTTAACGACGAAAAATCACAGCAGCTAGCTCGTCGAGAGACGAACAAATTGAAAACCCTTTTAATTTTCAATTATCCACTTAAGGTCACCTTGGACGGGCAAGCTCAAGGCATTCATCTAAAGAGCACACACACATATTGACCGAGCACTTTATTCATGATTCCCGTGAATAAATTAAATTATTTGAATCGTTTTGTATAAAAAAAAAAAAAAAAAAAAAAAAATTAAATAAAACGTTTAAAAAAAATCCTCCTCTCGGAACAGCTTTTGCGGAATTGATTTTAAAACCTTCACATCATGAAAAGCCTGTGCATTATTAACCAGTCATCTTTTTTTTCCCTCCCTGAATCCAGATACACAAGACCCAACCACTAAGGCACTTTATGGAAGGTAGATGCAATCTTTTGCAATTTAATGTGATTTTAACAAATTACTATCAAAATTGCATGCATTATGAGATGTTTATCCACTCTCGACAAGGATTCTACTACTTTTTTTTGTTTTACTTGCTTTTTGTTGGTTTTTGTCTCTTGCCTTCCTGAGTGAGTAGTCATTATTGTTTCGATATTAATTCCTGCAAGGACATTCTGTGAAATAAATACATTGTCATCTCAACTTTTTTTTTTTGTTAAACTGCATATTTGCTCTGTCGAGTGTGCAATGAGAAGGGGTAACGGAGGGGGGGGGGGCTGGAAAGTCAGGCAGGAAAAAGAAATCCTTTCAAGGATAGTATAGGATAGTATATTTCCATATGTCAAAGTATTCACATCCGTGCGGCATACTTAGAATGTGCGCTATTTGTGACATAAGACGCAAAGTTGTACAAAATAAATATGTACCTGTCTATATGTTTGTTGCATGAGTGCATGTGTCGCGTGTGCAACAACGAACAAAAAACAATATAAAAATAAACATTTTTTTATTGTTTGAAGAGCTGAAGGTCAAACTTGAAGGATCTGTGGGATTTTTTCTTTCTTCTGTTATCTTAATTTGAAGTCAGCATCAACTGGTTGATGACAAGCTATGAGATGCTTTTAACATGTGTGTATATGGGCCATAAGATAGTTTCAATAAAATGGAGCCCTTTTTTTTGTTTGGGTTTCAAGAAGCTCTAGGCACAGACAAATACTTTTTCTTAAAATTTTTTATCAAAGAAATGGATATGTTGAATAGAATACCAAACCATTGTGGATATTTCTGGCAAAAGATTTTTCAAAATATTGATCTTTCTTCTTTTTTTTTTTTTTTTTTATTATAATTAACGCGCGCACAAGGGATTATGTGTTTCCCTTTTAATGTAAAACACACTGCGCGGGCATTACGAAGATAGGGAGGGGAGAGATAGGAGGTGCCGATTAACATTGGTTTTGAATGTTTGTAGATCAAAATGGCAAGGGAAAATCCCGCCGGGTAAACTATTCCAAATTCGTGTCGTTCGGCTAAAAAAAGAATCCCTATATTTCACGGTACGTCCGAAATTAGGCTCAAGGGTGAACTGATGAGCATTCCTTGCGAGACGAGTATTACGGGAGAAACTTTTAAGGGGAGGAATGCAACTGGCTACTTCGAGTGAACATTAGGAAAGACATTGCGTCGGTGTTCGAGAGGGGCAATTGTTTCAGCGGCAGTTCTATTTCCTATCAATCTTAACGCTCGATTTTGTATTCTAACAAGCAGGTGAAGCGATGTTTGCGAAGCACCTGCCCAGAGGTGGGAGTTATACTCGAGTTTAGGGCGTATAAACGCTTTATAAATTGTAGCCAGATCAGATGGGGAAAAATACTTCTTACACCGACACAGAAAACCTAAGCACTTAGCAGCATTCTTAGTGATTTCAAATATATGGTCGTTCCAACGGAGGTCGTCGTTGACACACATACCGAGTACTCAGAGCTTTTCGGTTTCTTCGCTGTAAGTGCCATTCATGGACAATGGCATTGGGGGAATGTTTAGCTTTAACGACAGAAGACAGCATTGAGTTTTCGAAGCATTAAACTCCACACGATTCCTATTACCCCATTTGACAATGCTGTATAAATCGGAGTTTAATGAGCTTGACATATGGTACCGTTGCAATTGTACGTCCGAAGGCGAAGGACGTGAATTATCGAACGAATATGAAAAGCTGAGGGTAGAGTCGTCTGCAAAACAGTTAAGTGGATTAGAAGTAACAGACAGAAAATCATTTATAAAAATGAGGAAGAAAGTCGGAGACAGAACGGAGCCCTGGGGCACACCAGCATTTATTTTGTGGGAATCAGACTTGAATCCGTCCAATACAACTTATATTGAACGGTCCAGAAGATAGCTTCTAATCCAACGAACAAGTGTATCATCGATCCCAAAAGCACGCATTTTCGATAAAAGAGCTTCATGCCAAACTCTGTCAAATGCCTTGGAGATATCAAGAGCAATAATCTTACTTTCACCAAAGCGATGTAAAGATTTGTTCCATTGTTCGGTGAGATATGCCATCAGATCACCAGTGGAACGGTTGCTGCGGAAGCCATACTGACGGTCATGGAGAAGCTTTCGATCTTCGAGATATTCCTTAAACTGACGGTTAATCAGTGTTTCTATGACCTTAGAAAGAAGGGATGTCAGTGCTATGGGTCGGTAGGAGGATGGGGAGGATGGTTCACCTTTCTTAGGGACACTACTTTACGATTGAGGAAAGAAATCTGTCCCATGGAAAAATATTCTTCAGGGATAGTTTCGCGCAGAAGGAAAACTGCTCTTGTCTATCCTATACCAGAAGAAGGCGAATTTTCCTCCTCATTAAACTATCAACGGATTGCACTTGGGTTCAAGGTTATGAAAACGCTGATATTATTTATTAATGACCGATAGGACGGATTTGTAGACTTAAGCCCATTATTGATCTGATGGTTTATCTCACTGAATAGCGAAACAAATGTTTACATCATTTCGGAGAAATTGAGTACATTGCAACTGATATTTCTAAACCATGAGGCTTGTTTGTCGAAAATGAATTCTTTCAGCATTGATGTTTCTTTTCTTCACTGGATTCGAAATTACATTTGGGATTGTTTCATATTAAAAGTTGTATTAAGTGGGTTAAAATCTGTCACCCTCAACATAAATGATGGTGTTTTTGATCATCTCCTGTTCTTTGGGTGTGGACCTTTAAGCTCTAAAAATAATGACAGAATTATCATTGATGTCTTCTTTCGTTAAAGGGGAATATACGATTAATTTTTAAATTTTCTTTATGTGCATCACCAATCACTTCTTGTAGAACGATCACTTGTGAATTTCGCCAAAAATGCCGCAAAATCTTTAAGCTTCCCCCGACGATATGTAAGAATATGTTTTCCCCTTCTCAACTGGTTAGTATCCCAAAATATATAACCGTCCAAGGCGAAGTAACTTGATGGATGATATTCAAATGTTTTAGAGAAATTGCCAGTCGTATTTCTCCCCTTACCCGTACTGTTAGGAATACTCTTCAATACTACTATTCTTCTCTTTCTTCTTCTTCTACTTTTCAACCTACGCGATGACTGTTATGATCTCTCCAATTTCTCTGCTTCGCCTTTAGGTTCCACATGTGAAGCTCGCTCTCAGTACTAGTAGGAATTTAACTTCAAAGCCGCACCACATGAATGTGGAATGCTTTGCCTGTTGAGCTGCAAGAATGGAAAAGATTTATACCGTTTTGAAGAGAGAAATGTACAGTGGCTCGAACACAGATTTTTAGGTACGAATAAAGAAACTCGTGGAGTTGCCTTGTAAACTGCCCATAGAATAAAGTTACGTTTGGGATATCTCAGTGAAAGGTATCGGTAAAAAACTTTGTTAGTCAAGATATGGTATCTCGGACTGTGAATGCAGTAGTTGACAGAATTGTTGCTCATACAACCATGCAACGGATTGGATCAAGTTTCCAGCTATCAATAGTGAAATAACGGAAGCAAATGAGTTATGGCAAAAGGAAAAACCTACTCTGAATGTTGAAGCCACTTATGATCCCAAAGAAATTTTAACTAAATTTTAATAAATTTTAATTTTTTTCACAAAATTAACACACAAAAAATAAAAATATAGCACCTAGCATATTATTCAGCGTTCTGACGAGTCTAGCTTTTACTTTTGCTTGAATTATATCCTCGCAAGTGTAAGGTAATCATTATGAATACGAAGAGAAGTAAATGGTTTCACTCTTCAACCGTTTACTTTTAAGCAATACCTTATACTTCCACCTTTTCACTTTGGAAGATATCAAGCACATTAACCAGTGGCGTAGCTATCATAGGAGTGCAGTGCACCAGGGCCCCAAAAATCAAAGGGCCCCCTAGAAAACCTCGAGCCTGCTAATAAGCTTAGTTTTTAGAACGTTAATTGAATTTTGTGTTTTTTTAATAATTTTTGTTTCCTCTACCTAAATATAAGTGCACCTCCTCGGTCGCAATTACCACTATTTGGGAACGACTATGATGAAGGCATGATGTGTCTTCAATTGGTTTTGTGATAACGATGCGTCATAATTGGTGCAGGTGTTCATCTTCGTAGATTTCGGTCGCAAACACCATTGCTTTTGGAGCGATCGATGTTGATGTTTATGCTAAAAATATTGATATATTTCGGTCGCGACCCCCGTTACTTTTGACCGACCAACGGTTTATTTTTTTGTTAGTGCAATTGTTAGTGCATGAAAAAGTAGGTTTACAAGTAAGCCTCGAGCAACAATCTCTCCTACCACCAGTCATATTTCATCAAGTTTTCACTTATTATATTCGGTACAACAATCCTTCTGGTACTTTATTCTGCTAGAATTGCATTTGAACTTAACATTTTTCTGGTCCAAACGTTTTAAGCATCTAATTAACTAAACAAAGATTGATCTCACACCTCATTATAAAGGTGACACATGACATGTGGGCAGGGCAGCCGAGAGGTGAGGGTAACGGTTAGATTACCCCAGGCCCGAAGTTGTTCGAAAAGTTTAATTTTTCTGTGAAAACTGCATATTTTTTTTAAAGCGAGGCGGTACAAGTTTTTTCACCGGGCCCAAATATTCTCTTGGCTGCCCTGGATGCAGATGTTCCCTATTAGGGATAAATGTAATTCAGTATATTCTTATCTTGCCCCTATCGCTAAGTTTAAGACTCAATTTAAGTTTAAACAACATAAAAAGAGGGGGCGGGCCAAATTTTCTGACGATGCACCAGGGCCCTTATCCACCTAGCTACGCCACTGACATTAACTCGACCTGAACTGCACATTAACTCCACTCAACGACAATCCATACTATACCGAGAGATAAGACGATACTTACACATTCATTCAATGTTGACAACTTAAAAATGTAAAAAAATCAATCAGCAACTATATTTCAGAAAAAAAAACTTCACGTTATCGGCGCTCAAAATTTTTAAGCGTCTTACAATAACCAATTAAATTGTCATTTAGCATAAGCGAATTAAATGTTTTATTAAGTCATTTTTCCAAAGCGACTTTATGTTGCGAATGCTAGTTTCTAACACATGCAAGATGCAAGCAATTTTGGTTTCGCAATCACTTACCCCTATGTACCTACACACAATTTGCCTGCATCTCCAAGCAATAAAAAGAGTTATTACACTACAATTTAATCAAAATCCGGTTAAGCGTTTCTATGCAATAACATTTCCGATTCTCTCATTATTATGTATGGTTTAAATATAGTACTTAACCTTGCTAGCCTGGCTATACATAATTAAATTACATTAGATTTTCGTATTACATGTGTAAGACTTTTTTTATTTGACTTATGCTTATAAGTATGGAAAAGTACTTGTAACAAGGTCCTGCATTTCTTGAACTTCTTTAGAGGTTACTTGTGATAAATTAAAAAGCTCACACCCTTAGACAAAGTCAAATGCAATTAACAGCCATAGGACTTAACACATAATTGTATGTACGTACGTGCATGTACTGAATGTATTATAGTGCTGTGCGGATTTTTTTTAATCATTTTTTTAATTGACTGCAAAAATAAACGAAATGTTTAAATTTCGTCAAAAATGTGCTACTTTGCAAGTCCCCCTAAAAAAGTCCGGAAAAAATTGGATGTCATTTTAAACGTTTGAATTTGGCGGAAAATTAAAGATCCTATCCATTCCTGCAGGGCCAATATTATATTGATTTAAAGCTTTTCTTGTCAGTCACCTTTACCCTCTAGCAGAAGGTCAACGACTGAAATAAAAGGCAAAACATTGGAAACGCTTGGTGCCCACCAACTTTCATTGGTAACTCTTCGGTGACTTCTGCGGTGCGTCTTACATATTTATTTGCATTAAAGGCACTATAAGGAAAGTTTTGCATTCATGCAGATTAAAAAAATTGAGATAACAATCAAACTTTACATTACGATGATACAAAAGTTAATGACAAAAAATGTTTGCCTGGCCTGTCTGCACCTTCCAAACTAGACTCTAAACCACCGAAGCGATTTTCATGAAACTTAAGGCTTTTTTTCGTAATTCCCTAGAAACGAAATTTTTTTTTCTCTAAAAATAACGGTTCTTGCCATAAAACCTTTAATGAAAATTTTATTTTTCTTGAAAACGGCTCATACAATTTTGATAAAAATTTGTTAGCTGAATTAAGTAATTATTCGCTACCATCTAATTAAAAAAAAATTACGAACAAAATCTATTATGGGTACCTTATATAAAGCACTTTTTTTGAATTATCGACCTTCTCGTTAACGGATCCTTAGATTTCTATCAAATTTCTTGTTTGAAAAGATTTAGATAGCAACACAAATTCTGCATACCAACATTTTGAATATTTTTTTTTGTATATGTATATAATAGACTAGCGGATCCGGCAAACTTTATCTCGCCTCAATTTAACGCCTTCAGATAAACTCCAAAGAAATAATAAAACACAGATAGTTCAAATTTCAATGTGATTTCACAATTATTGAAACAATTGCACACGAAATTCCATACAAAAATCAATTTTCGTTTTGTAAAATTTCCCGACCTTTCCGGAGGATTTTACCAAAATTTTCTATCGTAAAAACCTTTGAATGGCAATTACGAACAACTGAAAAAATGAATTGCACGACTGGATCGCACGTACTTGCTCATATGTGCGGTCACATTGTAGAATAAAATTAAAGTGAACATCAAAGCATTTATTCGATTTTTGTGACTTAATTGTTCGAATAAAGTACGTTAAATTGTATTGGGTGAAATAATTTAAACGCCATTTTATTTCTTTAGGAAATGTAAAAAAAGTGTGATTTTCTTTTTAAATCGTAGGAGCCGTTTTTAAATAAAACTGTTTTTTAACAACTTTTTTAAAAAAAAATTAAAGAATACAAACTTAAGCACAAAAATAACGTACATTTAAAAACAAAATTAAAAAAAAATTAACCAACCCGTTTTCAAAATATCGATTTTTCAAACAAAAAAAATAAAAAAAAATATTAAAAATACAAAAAAAAAGTTTTCGAAAAAAAAATTAATGCAAAATTATTTAAGCTACCTACATCTTCTTGAATATCAATTTTAATTGTAATCGGATCACCGGTTTTCCAGAAAGTTGAAGAAAAAAACCGGTCCTATGGGAGGTACCGTTTTAAGCCCACCATAAGTTTAGGATTCTTGAATATTAAAAAAATTGAGATAACAATCAAACATGACATTACGATCATAGAGAAGTCTAAAAATGTCCGTCTGTCTGTCTGCCTATCCGCCCGGATGTATATCGATATGCAGCATAAACGGGTTAAGCGATTGCGTTCAAATTTGGTATGTGTGTATCTCTTGGCATTCCTCAGAGGGGAAATTGAAATTTTATTTTTAGGGCTAAAAATAACGGTACTTGCCATATGACCGCTTAGGAAAAGCTTATTTTTCTCGAAAACGGCTCCAACGATTTTTGAGAATTTTTCTGTTGGTATTGGCTATCATTTGATCAGAGCCACATATACGGGAAAAGTCTATTAACGGGACCTTTCATATAACGGTTTTTTTAATTTTTGGCTTTCTCGGTAACGGTTTTATGGATTTCTGTAAAATTTTATATTTGAATAGATCTAGATAGCCAAGTTTATTCTGCATATCAAAATTTTGAACAACTTTTTTTTCTAATTAAAATAAATTTTTGATTTTTTTTTTTTTGAAAAATCAATATTTTTATATTCACATGTATATTAATAAATTCTAAAAAAATTGCATACCAAAAATACATTTTTTTCAAAAAAACTAAAAATAAAAGACAGGATTTTATCAAAATCCGTCCTACAATTTTCGAAATACTTTTTTCGGAAATTCTTTGTTATTTAAGACGTATGGTGGCGTACTTCATTTTTACTAAAAACCGTTAAGTATTGTGGTTTTGATAGGTTTTATAAGTACAAACTGTGTTACTTTCAACGTAAATGTTATTTGTTTTTGTCCAAGATCTTGCCTTCCAATATAATTAGGCACATTAGAGCAAGTACGTGCGACCTAGCTGTGCCCATTTTTTTTATAAAAATTCTTGGAGCCGTTTTCGAGAAAAATAAGCTTTTACATAACGGTTATATGACAGGTACCGTTAATTTTTGAGCTAAAAAAAAATTGAAAAAAACTCCTCTGTAGAATTTCAAAATAACCTTAAGTTCAAAATTTGAAGACGATTGGCCCTACCGTTAAGGCTACAGTCCAAAATACATCCGTACAGATAGACAGACAGACAGACATACAAAAGTTTGCCCTTAACTCAAATATGTTTCTCTATCATCGTAATGTCATGTTTGATTTGGATCAAAGAGTGCTTTGTAAATTTCTTCTTTTTTTTGACGTTATAACGTCTTATAAATCGATGACACCGGCTGCACTTACGAAAAATCATGACCAATGCTCACGTTCCGAGGAACGGCCTAAGCACAATGTGTGGTTTGTGTATTGAATACTTTTTTATAACAACTGAGAGGATTTGATAAATGTACACGAGACTTTGTACGTATTCCAACAGATGGCATTGTATTTTATATTTAATGCAACAACCTTTTTGTAAATCTAGCATTTTATTATTATAAGGTGGAGTTTTTGTATATACACTGCATATAGTTTCTTGCATTTGCTTTTGAGGTTGTTTTCGTGGTGGTTTGGTTGATCATCGTTGAAATGAAATGAAAGGGAAGTTTTTTTTTTATTATTATTATTATTGTTATTACTATTGTTTATTAGTGGCAAAATTATAAAGCTGGTCAATTATCACAAGAAAATCAGCTTTTTATATTTTTTAGACTTTATTAATATACAGCTGATCAAATAACATAGACAAAACAACAAAAAAATACCCACATAATTTGCTTCCAAAAATAGGTAAATCCCTGCTTCAAAAAAGCATGCATGATCCCTATTTATCTGGCCATATCTGTCGCTTAAACTGGCTGCAAGAATTTCACACCCAGTGCATCCACCCGTTGTTTAATAATAAAAGTACAATCCCAACATCTGGCTACTTACCTACCACAATAAACACCTTAATTCCTTGGCTTCCAACATAATGGCCCATTTACATCATCTCAAATAATTTTGTGGAATGCAAGTTACCCCGTTCACCTAATACCAACATAAACATCAAACATAAAAGCTTCTCTCCTTAAAGAAACAATGTGTAAAAGCTCACCCCGCCCACCATTACCATTTACCACCCATTTTTTTGACTTTTCCCAAACCTCCAATCTAGAACATTATTAACAGAATAAACCGATTCATGAGATTCCCAGTAATTTCGTTGCAACAAATAAAAAAAAAAAAACAAAAGAAAAAACGTTGAAAAAATAAATAACTATGCCACTTTTATCCTAGGTACTTAGAAGTGAGTGACTAGCTTTGACCCAAATATTTGTATTGGCAAAAAGATAGAAAAAGAGTGATAGAGACAGAGAGAGTTTGAGAGAGAATTTGCAGCCAAATGGGAGAGCAAGGAAACCCCAAACAGGCAAAAAAAAAAACGAATCAGGAATTCGTAATAAAGAATCTTACCGCATACTCAAACTCATATCACAGAACACAAGATATGTGTGAGTAAGTTTCACTTATTTAACGTTAACGTTGCGGAATTACAATTGCAGCAGGAAAATGTTTTTGACGTTTTATTAAAAAAAAGAAAGAAAAATGTAACAGAGCAAAAAAAAAAAAAAAAAAACAACATGGAGCACATGAAAAAGGAAACCAAATACATGATTATGGAGCAGAAGCAGATTTAGTACTTTCTTTGGTGTAATTAGCATTTAAATTGTAGAATGTAGATACTGAAATAGGAGGAAACTAGGTTTTTTCTTTTTTTTTTGTGGAATATTTTTTGCTTCCTTTCGTTACTTATAACTTTTAATTGGCATTTAATTTTAGTAGCCCATGGCCAATTAAAGGGTTAATTTTTAAGGGAGACATTTATTGGGCTGGGAAATATGTTGAAGGACATCGAAGACGGGGGATGATGTTTTGGAAGGATGTTTTAAATGCAGAGTTTCGTTTTTTTTTCTATTTGAAATGTGACAGATTGGAATTGAATTAGTTTGTGTACCTGCAAAGGAAGAGTCATTGACATGGTGTTGGGTAAGATGTCATTGGGTTTTTGTGTTTTGATTCAATGTGAGCAAACCATACATTTTGAGAAACAAGCAAGGAAGGAGGGTTTCAAGCTTGTCAATATTGTGTGAGGTTAGAAAGTCAATAAAAAACTATGATAAATCGTTTCTGGAGAGTTAATATACATTTATGGGCGTGACAGCTCCTTAAGGAGCCAAGGTTACAGTGAGTTATTCTTTCAACCATTGTGTGTGTTGTGAATCAGCAGGAGTAGAGAGGATCTAGAATCTACCAAAGAATTCAAACGGCTACATAAGATGCACTTATTGGGGACTAAGTTTAGTCTTGGGGGATTTGCATTTTTTTGCAAGAGGCAGTGCCCCGAAAAAGAATGTTGGTTCTTACGGGATTTGAATCCTGACTCTTTCGCAGAGCACACTGATCATGACACCACGAGACACTACTTTTTATATAATATTAGGTACTATTTTGTGAGAGGTTAATCCTTCGAGGTTGAAAAAATGTTCCCAAAACTCTGCGAATCGAAATGTTCCGAATATTTTACAAAGAAATTTATTCAAAACATTTATGTACATTTATGTATGAAATTCAACATTCAACATATGTCCGTCACATATAAGTTTGCAGCAGTTAATTTGATGAACCAAATTTTCGATGATTTGTTGCACATTTCGTTGAAACGCCCGCTATGTTTCATCAAAATTGGCTCTGAGCTCCTCTAACGAATACAGATGCTGGATTTGCAAAGAACATTGATTTAACGTAGCCACCTAAGAAACCATCTAAAGGCTTTAAATCACACGGATCTAGGCAGCCAATCGACCGGATCATTTTTTACTTGCGATTATAGGTACTATAAGGTGAGTTTAGGATTCGTGAATATAAAACAAAATTTAAATAACAATCAAACATGTCATTACTATCCTTGAGAAGCCCCTCTGTATTCCGTGTATGTAACGAACTCCAGCCTATGACAACGTTTATGGCCAAGCGGATTCACTGCAACCGATCAGTTACATGTGTGCATATGGAGTTGTCCTAACTTAAGTGAAAAGCGAATTAAGCGACTGAAAACAACTGCGAGCGACGAAAAATGCAATCAAATTTTTTGAATCAGTTTAGCGAATCGCTCGTTCGACATGGACATGACTAATGTAATATAATAACAAAATGCGCCTAATTTTTGCACACGCATGTTTTTCATTTATATTATCTACTGTATAATAATAATTTCTTTTTGAATGAAGAACAACAACTTATGTGTACTACCACCAATTTCATAGGCTGCAGTTATAGCTATTTCACGGGGGCCAACCCGATCATCAGACTCCTTCAGTGGTGATCGGGTTGGCCCCCGTGAAATAGCTATAACTCCAGCCTATGAAATGGGTGGTAGTACACATAAGTTGTTGTTCTTCATTCAAAAAGCTTCTACTGCGTACCAGTATACACAGCATTTAGTTGCTAGTGTGAAAAACACATATAAAAAAAACACATTAATAATAATTTCTACATAACAATATACCAAAATCTCAAAAAAAAAAAAATAAATAAAAAAAACAGGATTTCATCAAAATCCGTCCTACAATTTTCGAAATACTTTTTTCATAAATTCATTATTTTATAAGACGTCATTTTTTACTACAAAAACGTTAAGTTTTCTACGTAAATGTAACTTGTTTCTGTCAAAGATCTTGCCTTCCAATGTGATTGAAATATAGCCGATTTTTTACGAAAATAAATTGCACGACTGGATCGCACGTACTTGCTCATATGTGGGGTCACATCGTCGAATAAATTTAAAAAAATGCACGACTGGGTCGCACGAACTTGTTCTTATGTTAGATAATTGCTTAGTGGCTGCATATGTATGTATATAAAGTGTGTTTTTTTTAGACGTGTGGTTTTCAAGAAGAAATAAAACGCATATAGTTTAATGTTATGGCCAAGAATTTAACTTTATTATAAAGATAAGGATTATGTTTTAAAAATGATTTCGGGGAAGTGGCCACCGCGGCTGGCTCGAATAAATTCCAGCCGAGGCCCAATTTGTGAAAATCGGGATCGGTGGCCATCTCACCGAACATGTGACGCCCTTGATGGTCGTTCGGCTTCAATTCTTGCACGAGTTGGATTTTGTATGCCTGCAACCCAAGATTCATTATGAAATGGAAAACTAAACTGAGCATAAATCAAGTGACAGCTGTCAAAAAGACCAATTCGGAAAAAAAGTATTGCCAGATTGAAAACCACACGTCTGTTAAAATAAAAAAATATTTTTTTTTTAGAAAATTCTTTCATTTTTTAATTAGTTCAAGAGTTTTCTCGGAAAAGCTAAGTATGCAATAAAATTTGAAAACTAAATGTCTTCGAAGAAAAAAAAATTTTGAAAATCGTTCGACCATTTTTTTTTTTTTTTAAAAGTCGTTTTTTTTGGAAAACTTTTCGATAAAATATTTAAAATTTTTTTCTGGTATGTCATTATAAGGAAATCTGTAGTTTTCATCTGAAAAAATTATTTAATAAAATTCAATCCACCCATTTTCAAAATAATTCAAAAACCAATTTTTTTTAAATAAAAAAACCGAAAAAAAAAGTTTTTGAAAATTTTGAAATTCGATATTAATTGAATTATAAATGACTTCCTGTGTGCAAAATTTTATTGAAATCGGGATAATAGTTTACGATAAAACAGCATTTGAAAAAAACCGGTTATATGAGAAAAACACCCCCCGAGATACTGCCTAATAAATACTAACTACCAAGTTTGAAGCAAATCGGCCCATCCGTTTAGGCTTTAGAGGCGCGAACAGACAAACAGACAGACAGACAGATGGACGGAATTTCCGGACCCACTTTTTTCAACTTCTCTACTATCGTAATGTCATGTTTGATTGTTAGTTTTTATTTTTTTTGTACGTAAAAAATAATAAATGGTACATTTGTATTTAAAGATTGTTATTAGGAAATAATCTTTAAATAAATCACTATGTTCGTTGAAGCGTTAAGTTTGTTCCGAAGAGAAACTTGGCTTTGTCACCAAATTCGCACACAATTTTTAATTTTTTTTTCGAAAAATTGCGCTAAGGTTGAATTTTTTTCAAGTAATTAGCAATTTTTTAATCTATTCCGAGAAATTACAACTCTATTTAAGTGCTGAAACTTCCAAGGTCACAGAAAATCAGCTTAACGGTCATTACAGTAACTTATATATGATCGCAAAACTGCCTTATGTGTATTATCTAAAAAAATATAATAAATGGCACGTATACGCCATAGTGATCATTTTTTTTTTAATTATTTTTTTTATTTAAGCCTTAATTACAATTTAAGAAATTTCGTTATTTTTGTTTGTTTGTTTGTTAAGTGGCAGACAAGTGAAACCGTAGATCGTGGAAGAGCGAATGTGATTACCGACTATTCATAAGAGCAAGCACCTGTTATGCAGTTGAAGGTAAAACGTTGCTTGGTTTACATTTGTCGCTTAAATGCTTTATGTTGAAAGTTCAAGATTTTGTCAGTAACGAAAGGTTAGGTCAGGTTAAGAATTCTGTTGTAGAAAAGATTGTTGTAAAACCAATGTACCCCATGATGTGATCCTGAAAAGAAGTTTAAGGGAGAATTCTCTAATAGTTAAATTATCCTTATGAAGTTTAAGAGTCTATAGACGCTAATGTGCATCATTCATTGGGATCATTGAAGAAATATTCTCCTAAAAAGTATTGCGTTTAGTCCAGATTATATTTAATTTTGTCTCTTTTTCGATTGTTATGATTTCGACTGTTCCACATTAGGGGTTGGCCTAGTTGAAAAAAAAAAAATCTGCAGCCCACACTCCACAGGTCATCATGTTTTGGAATTGTGTAATCCATGAGCTTTTGCACCTGGCTTTATTCGCGATAGATTTTTTCCGACACATGCATGCTCCAGTTTTGTTTGTTTGACACTTCTTTCTTTCTAACTTTTTTAAATAGATATTTGTCTTGATGTAGCGATGTTTGTTGTGTCGGGCGTAATAAATATTATTGCGGAAACCAACAACCAAGTAAACATTCAATTGTTCTGTCATCTCAATAAGTGACAGTTAACAATTTTGAGCTGTAATTGAGTCAAACTCAGACTGATTTGAGGTATTTTAAGTGTTAGTTTGTTTTTCCGGGGTACTGCGTCTAGCGAGGGACTGAAAAAACCTCAAAAAAGTGCATCTCATGTAGCTGTTCGGACTCGGCGGTAAATTGTAGGTCCCTTCCATTCTTGCAGATTCACAACACACACACAGGAATGGTTGAGAGTATTAATCACAAGGTCTTTGCCAATAAATTTAATTTTTATTTTTAAGTGCCTGTCTGTCTGAGTGGATGCGGATATCCATATCGAATATGATATTTCCTTTTAAGCCAGAATTTACTCTTGGAATTCGCTGCGATGGTTACGGAGGAGGAATTAGAGACTAATATTAATTGTTTTCTAGTACACTCACCCACCGATCGCATCTTTTATTTTCGAACAATTTAAAGTTTTCATCGTCTTAAGTAAAGGTGCCCGGAATTGTGACTCTTCATTTTTAATGGATAACCAATTTGGGGGTGATATAATCAGAATTACTTGAGATATGTTTGAACATGTTCAGAATTATCGTGTGGCCAGTTTTATTTAGGTAATGGTTCACAGAAAAATGACTCAAAGATGAATGGCTGTGCTTCAAGGGTGTGAAGCAAAGTAGTAATACATATATTCAGTGCAGCAAAATGTTTTGTTCGGAAACCTCAACTGATACATATGTATACTACTGATCGCTTGACTTAGCTCTGCTTATCCCGACTAATTACTCTATTGTAGGCATTCCTGGTGGCTCTTTGGAACCACGAAAATGGGTTCCAATCAATATCTGTATATAGTTCTTACTAAGAAGAAAGAGTAGTAGTGCCCCGTGGCTTAGTGGTTAGTGTGTCGGACTGCTAAGCGAAAGAACCTAGGTTCAAATCCAGCTCATAGCCACCTTTTTTTCTGGGAAACTGCCTCTTGCGAGGAACTGACAAAACCTCCAAGATTAAAATTTGTCTCGAAAAAGTGCATCTCATGTAGCCGTTCGGACTCGGCGGTAAACTGTAGGTCCCTTCCATTCTTGCAGATTAACAACACACACACAGGAATGGCTGAGAGTATAAGTCACTAGGCCTTGGCTCCTTAAGGAGCTGTCGCGCCAATAAATTTATTTTATTTTAAGAAGAAAGAGAGACTATCCAATCTAAAATATTTTGATTTAACGTAAGAACTTACATGTAAATGTAATTAAAATTTAAAAAAAAAATAGCCTCGACAGGGCTTCCAGGCAGTTGTTGCTGCATTTGTTTGATTCAAGAGTTTTTTTTTTTTAAATAATGGTGGAACGTGTCATGTTTTTAACTGTATTCTCAGGGCATCTTCTTTCTATTTTAGTGAAGTTAGTAATGCTTTATTTTGTTCAAGATCGTATTCTTGATGTGGAAGCTTCCTAGAAATGTTCTGTTTCTTATTCGATTGTTCTTTATTTACTTCTGATGTCATGTGTAAGCGCTAGACCTACATACAACTGTTGTTAGAACAATTATGGCATTTATAAGTTTAAAAATTAATTACTCAGTTTTTCATTGAATGATTGACCTAGACTTAAAACCTGGTTGGCTAAAAATTGGTCTTCAAAAAGAATCCACCTTACATGAAATCTACTCCATAAAGGCTTACAGAATCTGGTAAACAAAACCAGTATTATTATAACAGCTTATATTACATGCAATGTCCCCATTGTATCTTCCTTGGCTTCCAAATAAGTCTAAAACCCTTCACTGAACATATCCGATGCGTCAATTTTCTTTTAATTTATATTCAATTCAAAAAGAATCCCCATATTCACCTAGTTCTTTCACATACAAAAATCTAAAAAAAAAAGCTAAATAAACCAAGGCTGCCATAATCCTAATAGGTTTTCCTGTTTCCTCTTGAACTTTGTATAGGTCTTTACAACAACAACAAAAAAATGAAATGTTTATTGCCAATTAAACAGGTGTCAAATCATTTTGGCATTTCCAACTCTTGTTGGCCTCTTTTCTATGTGTACACACACCATTTATGTATTCTATTTCAAAAACTTCATCAATACAAATTTACCAAAATAATATTTAACATTTTTCACAAACCCCTTCTTTCGTTGGAGGGGGGAAAAGGGGGGCTTGACTAGTATATCAAAACCGGGGATAGAGTTCAAAATACAAAAAAGAAAATAAGAAGAACATATAAAAATATACTAGAAAAATAGATTTAAAGTAAACTTTTACACACCCTTTTTCGGGAGACACACCATAGAATACATTTTCAAAATAACACAAAATACCAACAACAACAACAACAACACATATAAACTAGAATCTCCAAACAGCATTCTCCCCTGAGTTCTGTTAAAGTTAGTTTTTTTTTTTAGTTTTTCTCAACTAAAAAGGTGCATCTCAAATCTACATAGACTTTATGAAAAGCTGCTCCAGCTTCTGCTCCTGATGCTAATGCTGCTCCTGATGCTGCTGCTCCTCCTGCCACTGTTGAATATGCAGGAGCAATTGCATAAAATTTCCTTCGCATGTATAAGTGCAATGCAATGAGAGACAAAGTCATGTATGTGTGTGTCATTTGAGAGAGAAAGTTCAAAAGGATGTGGCTGGCTGGCACTCCCAAAACATCAGGATCAAAATCTCTGTTATATTGCAATTGTGAATTTCAAATTGCACCCAACAGCAAGTGAAACACGAAGGCTAGCACGGAGCAGCTATTGCTGTTGAGAGCAAAAGACATATCCAAAGAGAGTTAAAAAAATTTATAAAAAAATACCAACAACAACAAAAAGTTTAACTAAAGTCCTACCGATATGGCTTAAATGTGAGAAAAACGAGGTCAACCGATACTACACACACTACCCGATTCAGTTCCGATTTTGTCTATCGGTCAGGAGGGCACTGCACTTTGAGATGTTCATTGCAACCGAAAGGAACTCTCAATTTTATTCCTCGGAAAATGTATATTAACTTATAAGAAATTAAAAAAAAAAAATCCATAAAAGAGAGTAAAAGTCACAATATTTTAGATTTCCTTGAAATATTGTAAGAGTTTTTCAAAAATCTCCGTTTTGTGTTCAAAAAACAAAAAAGTGGTTACTTTCGACATCAAAATCCAGCAAGTTCTTCGAAATCTACAATCTTTTTGGGTGTCTTTCTATATCGGTTACGAAAACGTTCTTCATTTTCTGGAATCCTCGTCGTGGTTTTTTGTATACGTGTGTCCGTTTCTAAGGTTTCTTTCCGAAGTAAAAAAACTACGTAAATCATGTGTAACTTTTAATAATTTATCGCGAGAAAAAAATTGTTACAATAAAAAAGTCCATGCCATGCGAATATAAAATATCCTGTCAGTGTGTGTGTGTATCTGTATCCTTTCACTTAATTTTGGAATACATTTCTCCAGCACACCCGCATCTCCAAAGCACACCACACAGATACACCAACACACCCATCTGCTGCATTAAAAAGTGTATTGTATAGTAAACGATACGAACCGAAGGAATATAATCACTTCAAAATGTGTATGTTTGTAATATGCATTTCAGTTTGCACTGCAAAACGAAAGGATTCATCTTGCAAATCATCCTCCTCATCATCAGCATCCCAAGTTTCTGGTGCTTTTCTGCAACTCTAGAAACAAAATCCGAGGAAGGACTCACGGAAAAAAGGCAAGGATTCTCAACACAACATTGAGGAACCATCATCATCAGCATCAGGAATATAATCATCGTCCTTTATGTCGTCGTCATTATCATCAACATTTAGATACTCCCTATGATCCAGTGCAGCCTGGTACAGCGGTTGGGAAAAATTTTGAAAAAAAGGACATTCCTGTTTTTGAATACAAAAAATCCTTCCTTCCGTTTCATCATTATGAAATATTGGAAAAGCAGGATACACTATGTACAAAATTAATCCTCATGAATATATTTCGTGTCCAACAATCTTCTGTGCACTGCCCTGATTATATCATTCAAATGTAGGCCACAGTTACATACAATCCATCTATGTGCAGCAGCAGAAGCATTGTGCCTAAACGACCTCAACCAGAGATATGTAAGAAATACAGAAGGCGAAGGAGAAAAAAAATTGTCATAAAACTTTAACTAAAACTACAAAAAAAAAATTAAAAATTAAAAATTAAAAATTAACTAAACAAATATCTTTTTTGTATCACATTTTACAAGGGTTCCTTCTTCTTGAGCCTGAAAGTATGTAATAAAAAAAATAAAAAAAAAATACTTAAATGTGTTCAACGTGCGCGTGGTTTCACCGAAACAGCTGATTTAGTAAAAAAAAAAAAAAAAACAAATCCAAATCTAATACGATTTTTAAAAGAAATACAATCGGGTTTTTCATAATTTTTCTAGTTTTTTGTACAAAACGTTTTTATAAATAAAAATAACGATGATTGTGATAGCGAACATCCTTTTCTAAGTTTTTGTGAAACTTTAAACTGCAAAAATAACAATAAATTAACATAAGATAAGCGAAATGACTTTAAAACAATAAAAACAAAATTAATTTAATCGTGTAGATATTATTGAACAAACCCCTTGAAGAAATCATTCAACCCTGGAACGCTCCCAATTGGAATTTCCCTGAATTTTTTTATGGGAAATTTAAATAAATCGAAGTGTTTTTTTTTTAAACAATCAAATAAATTGGCATTGCAGTTGAAATATTAATTGAAAAAAAAACAATAATAATTATTATAACTTCAGGTTGTGTATGTAGTTGTTGTATCTATTTCTGTTTTTTGGCCAGTGGAAAGTTTCAGCTTCGCTCTCTCTCTCTCTCGCATCCACACACTCTTACAACAAACCAAAACGCACACTCTCTCTCTCATTTCAATTAAAGTGTAGTTTACAAAAATAAATTTCGATTTCATTTCCATATGAGAGTTAAATAGATATATTTATATACATTTGTATATTAAAAAAAAAAATAACAAATATATAATAATAACTCTTCAACTGGACGACTGATAAAAAAACGACAATTTAATTTAATTTGTCTTTATATTTTGGAGATCTATTTTCACGTGTTTATTTTTTTATATGCAAATTTTTTTTTTACAAAAAAAAAAAAACAAAAACAATAACATCTACTAAAATAAATATATACCTACTTCTGTGTTCATTACTGAAAACAAAATATAAATTAAATACAACTAATTAAAATAAATAAACATGTGTTGTGCATTGGATAAATAAAATAATAATTAATGTTAACCAAAACAGCATAGTATTACTGCCAAGCTATGATGCTGCCCTCAGATTAAATATAAAATTAAATCTTCTAATATGACATTTATATAAAATACAAAAAAAAAATTCTCAAATTAAAAAAAAAATATCTACGGATCACTGCCAAAATATTCAAAAAAAATTTAATTAAATGCATTTAATCAAAATGTTGGAAACATTATGATAAACTTTGAATAAATAAATTTAAAATAAATTAAAAAAAAAAATAAAACTAGTTTAAACTAGTTGAATTAAAAAAATAATTTTCTTTTTGGATCCCGGAAGTAAGAAAACGGCGTTAAAGTGGATTTCAAAAGTGATAGAATGTGGTCCGCTGCTTTGTGCACATTGGGCGTGACGAAACCAATATGCAACTGCCTGAGCTTTCGGCAAGCGGCTCAGGGAGCAGTTGCTGCTGCAGCTGCTGTGGTAATTGAAATGTTTTTTTTTTTTATAAAATTTAAACTTAATACTTAAGCAATTTAAAAAATTCTATAGTTCTCCTATTTTGGAAATTTATCGAAATAGCTTGACGTTGAAATACTAAATTGTGAATAAATGCAATTTTGGAATTATTGTTGAATTTGAAGTTGATCTTTAAAAAGTAAGGAAATCAACAAAAATCCAACAATCAAATAAATTTTGTTGTTTTATTTTTTAATAAAAAAGTCGTTGTTATCGATTTAAAAAAAATTCGATAAAAAAATTATCGAATTTCATATTCCATTTCTAAATATATCGAAAGATCATGATATCGATTGTTGTACATATAATCGATTTTTAAAATATCGACTCTTTAAAACATTGACTATAGGCGTGTTTTTTTTTCTTTCAGAGCAAATTCTGAATTTTCAAAAACAGTTTATGATCATAGCATGCTAAGAGGATAATTTTACCATTAACATTTCAAATTGCAGAGTTCTGAAGCCTGTTTTATTTTATCTTATACGAGTAAACATTGCCAACATCACACTTCGAAACATGCCAACGCGAAAGAGACAGTAATATTCTATGCAAAATATTGCCAGCTGTTAAAACCCATATCACAAATGTCAATTTTTGACAGCCAAGTGTTAAAACGTATTTCAAAAATAAATTTGAGCGCTCAAAATCAGAGTATGCTCCGAATGCTCGAACTCGGTTTAGAGCTCTTTTCTAAGTGAACAAAGAAACAACCTAAAGCACATTGCTACCAGCACCAGCATTGTCTTCTTAAAACAATAAAGCGCGGAACAGATTGAACCAGCAACAGCACCAGCACCGTCAACAGCGAACAGCACGCTGACCAGAAAAAAAAATCAAACACATTAGGTCCGTTCGTCTCTTTTTGGGTTGTTTTAGGAAAACTGTAAAACTTTGAAGAATGGAGATGAAAACTCTCAGAAAATAATAAATTCGCTCAAAAGAAAAAGAACGCTTTGTGGATCAAAATAATGAAACTTTTTAAACGTCAACAAAATTAAAATTTAACTAAACGAAATGGATCAATTAAGTGCAGCTGAAATAAAAATTGTGATGAAAACCATTTTATTAGGCTATTGTAAGGTCATTTTATTTTATTATTTACTTTGGATTTATTTTTCCATTTTTTTTTTTTATTTAAAACTCTTTAAATACGAAGACTTCACAAAACGTCAAAATTCAAATGTACTTTTGAGTTTGACAGAACTCACATTTCTCCCCCAAGAATTTTTTTGGTTTAAAATAGGGAATTAAGGGGAAATGTTTTTCTCTCTCGCAACATCTCTCTTCTCACGAAAACTCTCGAAAATGTAAGTAAACGAACAACATTTGTGTAAAAATTTTAGGAAGTAGACGAACAAAGCTATTGCCATCAGCACCAGCATCGTCTTTTTAGAAGAATAACACTGTCAGTTTTTTGCAGTGAATATCACTTGCGTAAAGTTGGTAGCAATGGAACAGCAACAGCAAATTTAGGACTTTGGTCTAACGACGCTGTTGCTGGTCTATTCTAGCTTGATCAATTGAAACACACAAATTCTAAAATAATGGCCGCCGATGTTGCTGTTGCTGGTTCAATCTGTTTCGCGCATAATGATTTCGAGTATAAACAGTACTTGTTAAGCAACAACCACAAGTTTTTTTGGGAAACATGTGAAAAATCAAGAAAGAAGAAACTAAGGACCACCTGGGGGTCAATTCCCGATCTGTGAAAATGTGAAATGATAAAAAACTTATTTCAGTTTGCATAGACTTTTCATTTTGTCATTTCATGAACTCGCTTTATGCGATTCTCGATATTATTCTCGCTGTCAAAAGTGTACTAAAAAGTACTAAATGAAAATGCTGTCATCCACAGGTATTAAAATTGGTGAGGCTTTAATGCGTACGTTCACTAACGTAACTTTTGGATAGGTTACCTTGCTTGTGGTTGGGTTTTTTTTGTGAACGAACAAATCCAACCAGATAGGTTACCTCTCAAAATTGGAAGCAAAAGAGAAACACAGTCAGCTGTTCACGTGTTGAGAAAAGTATCCAGCAAATTTTAGGATACCTTTGGATTTTCTCTCTGTTTCCATAAATGTTATTCAATCAGCTGAAAAATATCTGTTTTTCCATGCTAATTACAACAAAATGAAGGTAACCCATCCGAAAGTTACGTTCGTGAACGTACCCAATGATAAATATTCGACATTATTAATGCTGAGAATCAATTTTTGAAAAAAACAAATTTTAAACTCAAAATTTGGGAAAAAATATAAAAAGAAAGTTTAAAGTGTAATTTTTCAAAACTGTAAAATTATATATTATTTTTTTTTCTAAAATTCTTTGCTCGTATTAATTCTTAATCAATACCTGAAAACTAGATGATTTTATGTCTTCTAGTTTTTGAGAAAATTAAAAATTACTAAAACTATTTTTTTATGTTTGTTTTATTTTATTTATTTTTATTTTATTTGCTTTTTTGCTTGCTTATACATTACGGCGGATGGCGTATAAACAGTGAGGTAGGTATGCAACCCCCCTGCTTGGGCAAATTATAGGATTTGGGGTAGGTGAAAAGTTGGGTATATGCAAAGTTTTTTTTGCCGCAAAGTGAAATCACTGTAAATACCAAAAAAAAACAAACAAAAAATTCATAAAAAAGTTGTTTTAAGGTAAATTTAAAATTTATTTTTGTGTGAGGCTACTCAAGTGTTACGGACTGTACAATGTATGTACATAACACATCATAGAAAAAAAAGCCACACAAGCTTTAAAATTTGTCCCGTTATTCTTGGTGCATGCACATGATGTGTTACAAGTTAATATATCTATTCCCAAATTTTGAGTTTAAAATTCGTTTTTTCAAAAACTGTGCATCGATTTCACTTGATTTAAAAATTAACAAATAGAACGGAGGTATACAGCCGCCTGTTTGGGGTTACTATTGGATTTTTTATATCAAACTAGTTTGGCCTAGGTAACAGGCTTAACAATTAACATTCTATGCCGAAAGGCTCTTCAATCGAAATTTTGAAAAAACTACATTTAAAAATTTTTCAACACAATTTCAGCTGACATTTTAACAATCGGAAATTTTGAACCCTATGTAAATTTGTATTTCGTATGCACTATAGAGCATTAAAGATAGCTCTGATGGCTTATAGCTTCGTTTAGTAGCACCACAGAGCTGTATACCTTACGTCTATACCGGTTTAAGCACTTGCTTGTAGATAAGCAGTTTGTTAGATAATTTTTAGGTTGAAGTTTTTTTTTCAATAAACCTGTTTAGCTATCGTAATTTGATATCGAATTGGCTTTATTTCTTATTAATTTATCTTACATTTAGGCTTATCATCAGGACTAATGCCTTTGCTTAGCAAGCATACGATGTTTGTACTAATGATTATTATCATTCTTGGTCTTGATTTAGACACATCTAAAACAATGTGCCAAAGTTGTCTATGGTCTTGGTTTATCTATCATGAAAATATGTACTTACTCCTGATCCAAGTGACTTTCTTTGAATATTTTCTCAAGAACTGGTAAAGCAATTACAACCCCAATCGAGTGATTTTGCATAGATTTAGAATTTAGAATAAAGTTTTCTCGTATTGAAAGGGAATTATTTCTTGAATGCTTTGGAATTTTTTAATAAAATTATAACAACTTACAGATGAATTTTAATATTTCATTATTATAATGTTGGCATAACAACAACAGCTGACTGATATGTTTAGGAACCAAAGCTACGTGTACGTGAGCAGTCCGATACACTAGCCACTAAGCCAAGGGACACTACAGGGAGTAACTTAGGCTATTTAAATTACCCATTAGGTGGCGCTGTGGTGTTTTTTTTTTTTTTTTTGGAAAATTCTTATTTATCGACCGATTTTGACGTGATTTTCACAGGTAGAAAGCTGATATTGCAAGTAGTAAGTAAGGCTATTTTAATTACTCCTAGGTGGCGCTGGAAGCATTTTTTATTTTTCTAATTTGCATAGTATTTTGGTACTGCATAAAGTGCAATGGACAAAACACAGAGCCTGTATTCATTACTTAAAGTATGTACTCTGTACATAGAAAATATACTAAATACACAACTGGATATGTGATCTATATGTTACCGTTAGCGGTGTGTAATGACTAACGATATTATTTAGTGATTTTTGTTTTTGTTTGGTTTTGTCATTTCCAAAAAGTTGGCTGGGTAATTCTCTGAACCGAGTGTGGTCTGAGCGCTCAGATATAATTTTCAAATAAGTTCTAGCACTTTAGTCACAAATTGACACTTCTCATGTTTTTGTCATAGGCGGCAATATTATGCATAAAATATAATACTATTGTCTCTTTCGCTTTGGCATCTATTTATCAAAGAGTGGTGTAGGCAATGTGCATGGGATAGAGTGAAATAGCCTACAACTTTAAAGTGTCATTTATTGCGTTCAGCATTTTCTCAGAATGCTTAGTCATTTTATACTGACCGCATATAGCGTCCTCAGAGCACGCTCTGATCATTCTCTGTATGAAAAAATAACTACCATTTTAACTTTTAAGGATCTGAACGCTCTGAGCGAACAAAGAAATACAACTTTTTTTTCGGGGTTAGGAATGCTGAGTCTAGAAAATGAAGCAGATCGCCCAAAAAAACGAAGTAGATTTGTAAAATAATGTATCAGACAATGAAAACAAAAAAGAAATTTATTGTCGTACTATCTAATACTAGCTGACCCACCCGGCATTGCTCAGATATACCATCGTTTTCTAGATCCCAATGACAGCACTCTTAAGTTCCTATTACAACCAAGTATATCTGAAATCTACCAAGCTAAACATGTTAATATAACACAAATTTGTTTCAATTTAAATGATATTGTTCAAATGGAAATTATAAAGGTAAACAGGGAAGACTACATTTTCATAGGTATATCTGCACAATAGGGCCACTTTTCGGTTTAACATTTTGCCAAATCATTCTAAAAATAAGAAGTTTCGTATAAGACCTCAGCGCCACCTAAGGGGTAATTACATTACACATTAGCCTAAGTTACTCCTTATCAACATCAGCTGAAGCTGGAACAAACATCCAGAGACAAAAATTACTTTTTCGATTTGCAAAAATAAATCACTACATCACTACCTTATCGTTTCATTAAAACAAGTTAAACGAAGTAGAAATAAGTTACTACGTAGCAAATGCATAAAAATTAATAAATGAAGTAAATCTACTACATATGAAGTAAATTGGCAGCCCTGTCAGACTCTGCTCTGAACGGAAAAAGAAAAACGCCTTATAAAAGCATTTTTTCGATTTTCGACGAAAACAAAAGTGAACGAAACTTATCAAAGTCATTTCGGGTTCGGTCTTCGGTGGGTAAACATATCACATTAATTCGCACTGTGTTGTAGGGCAATGTATGTACATACGTTCCAATTCTTCAATTATGATTGGGTTTTTAAAATAACGATACCTGCCACAACGGTTATTAAGGAAAAGCTTATTTTCTCGAAAACAGCCCAAATGATTTCAATGAAATTTTTTCAGAACACTTTGGGAGGTATTGACTATCATTTTATCAAAAACAAATATATCAATATTATATTTTAAAAGATCTAGAGGTAGTCAAATTAATTCTGCATACAAAGAAAAACTTATCGAAAACTCGACGAAATAGAGCAATCCACTGGTAAGGGCTTGCTTTAATAAACGAAAACAAACGAAGCTTATGTCAAATGAAATTGTCAAATTGACAGTCAATTTGTTAAATCTTACATCATTGCAAATGTCATATTTGATTAATAACAAAAAAAAAACTCCAAGTAAAAAAGAAAGAATCTTCCATAGAATGACAGAAAAGCTTTAAAATAACTCAGATTATTGTTGAATTAGGCTACAAGAAAATCTTCAAAAAAAAAAACACAAAATCTCTTGAAAATATTTTAATGACAAGCTTATTGCTGGCTTCATTTTTGGATGCTTCGCCCTTTTAAATGATTCTATGCTCTACATGCAATAATAAGAGTTCATAAGGCGGGGTGATTTGGCCTTTTTTCGAGCAATAAAGATCCAAGAGTTCTTCCTGTATCTGTGTGTATACATACATACATACATAATACTCATGGATGCGATGCACTTGTGGCAGTAGTAGCATTGTGCAGAAACAGACATCGAAATTGAAAACAGCAAGGACATGAGAGTTCTAGTGACCTACTAAACTATCACTGCACACTCGGGTGTACACACATGTGATTCGAACGCTGATAGTGCGATGCGATGATAAGAAAAAGCTCTCTTATTCACATATACAGTTATATACACACACACACAAATACATATGTAAAATGTAAAAAAAAAAGAGGATAAGGATAATTTTTTTCCCTTTGCATGTTATTTTTGCCTGGACGAACAAGTGTGTAGCTAATTCAAATCTAACACTCCCGAGTTCATTGTAAAGCTGAGGCAAGAAAAAAAAAACATCCTTTGCAGCATGTGATTTAGTTGTATGAACATTTCCAAACTGAAGATACAGATACTAAACTTATAGATAATAAAATAAGTTTTATGGATTTTTGTCCTTTTTTGTATTCCTGTTGGAAGGGTATTTTGGGAGGAAAAAAAGGAAATGAGTACTTCTAACTTTAATCGAAATATAATGTTCAATAACTAGATGAAGATACTTTTTTTGAAACAAGATACGGTTTTGGAGTATTTTGAAATCATTCTTATGTTTATTGTATCTTTGAAGTCCAAATTTCATAGTTTTTGATCCAATTGACAAAAAACGACCAGAATATACTTCGACAATTTTTGGATAGAATTAATCATCCATATATATATACAAACAGATGATAAATGCAGCTTCCCGTATATTGCTTATACTAGTGCAGGCTGTCTGGGAGAGTGAAACTTACCCACGGGAATGGAAGGATGGAGTTATTGTGAAGTTACCAAAGAAAGGAAATCTCAAAAACTGCAATAACTGTTTTTCCGAAATTAATGGCAACTATTGTTCTCGAGAGGATAAAATCCAGGATCGAGTCTAACCTCAAGAGCCACCATGCGGGGTTTCGTAGTGGCCGATCGTGCATCAACCACATCAACACCTTGCGAATCATACTTGAACAATCGTCTGAGTTACCAATCACCGCTGTACCTCATGTTTGTAGACTTTGAGAAGGCGTGAATGCATCTGGAGATCGCTTATTGCGAGAGGTATCTCTGAAAAAATTGCGCTGTTATTAAAGAGTCTTACAACAATGCAATGTGTTTCGTTTTGCACAATGGACAGCTTTCCAACTTCTTAGATGTGCGTCAAGGAGTGAGACAAGGAGATGTCTTGTCACCAATTCTGTTTTTGCTGGCAATTGACGATGTGATGACTGCCACGGTGGGTGCAACTGAAAGATATGGTATCCAATGGAGTCTGTTTGACAAACTTAGCCACATAGACTATGCTGACGATATATGTCTCATGGCAAACAATACGGCTGGGTTAAATCAAATTATGTCATTCACTGCAACTAAATGGGGAAGTGGCTGGCTTACGGATCAACGCAAATAAGACAAAAATAATGACCACGGGCCAAAACACACCACAAGTTATTCTAAGGCAGCGACCCATAGAGGAGGTCACGCAGTTTAATTATCTGGGCAGTTTCATAGCACTCGATGGCGGAACTGACCTGGATGTTAGCAATACAATAAACAAAACTCGTAGTGCATTTAGAATCCTTTCTCCTGTGTGGAACTCCAGCAAAATATCGCTACGCACCAAACTGAGACTCTTCGAATGCAACGTTAAATCTGTGCTGCTATATGCTTCAGAAACATGGAAATGCCCTGCAAAAATCTCGAGCAGGCTGCAAGCCTTCGTTAACCGTTGTCTGCGGTCGGTACATTCTGAAGATCCGGTGGCTGCAAACCATATCGAACGAAGAACTATGGAATAGGACCGGACAGAAAAAATTGGATGTCGACATCATGCAACGGAAGTGGCGTTGGATAGGCCATAGCGAAACAATCCTTCGAATAGAATCCTCATGATGATAGACACGTAGAAAGACCAAAAACAACTTGGAGGTCATCTGTTTTAAGGGAAGCTCGGTCCCAAGGCATTCAATCGTAGTCACACCTAAGGCCAGTTGCGGCGAATCGGGACAGATGGAAGGATCTTGTTGCTGCCCTATGCTCCAGGAGGAGTTGAAGTATATGATATGATAAATGTCAAAGGGATTTAGAACTCAAATGTCATTCGTGATCTGTCAGAAAAAAAAACATTTTGTAAGAGAATTCCACTACTAATTAGGTTACAGGTTTCTTAAAATCATCTTTGTCTTGAATATTTCAAGAAATTTCATCAGTCACTTTGACTTGACGGAGTCGAAAAAATAATCCGAATACGATTTCCCAGCAACCGCAAAAAAACAGTGTATCTCTTTCTTTCTAACAGACTTTCCTGTGAAAAACTTAAATTTAGCAGGCGAATAAAAAAACGTTGATGTATTTTGCAATTTTTACTTGCGATTATAGGGACTATAAGGCAAGTTATGCATTCGTAAAAAAAAAAAAAAATTCTAACAATCAAACATGATATTACGATGATAGAGAAGTCAAAAAAGTGGGTCCGGAAATTCCGTCCGTCTGTCTGTCTGTCTGTCTGTCTGTCTGTCTGTCCGTATCGATATCTTCAGCCTAAACGGTTGGGCCGATTTGATTCAAACTTGGTATATAGTATTTTTAGAGTGCTCTACCCGACAGTTTTTGGAATTGGCATTCTAGCTCCAAAACTAACGGTGCCTGCCATATAACTTTTATTAAAAAACTTATTTTTCTCGAAAACGGCTCCTACGATTTTGATTAAACTTTCAGAATGATGTTTTCTGTGCAAAATCTATCTTTTAATTTTAATGGATTTTTCAGAAAAAGTTTTATAACGGTACCTCCCATATGACCGGTTTTTTTAAAATCAGACTTTCTCGTTAACTAATTGACGGATTTTGATGAAATTTTCAAAATATGTAGTGTTTTATGATTTAAATAATATTGCTTATCAAAATTTTCAAAAACATTTTTTTTAAATTTAAATAATTTTTTAAAAAAAATATTTTGTTTTTTGAATATTTTGAAAACGGATCTATAGATTTTTTTTTAAATTTTTCTCCTAGTATAAACTATAGATTTCTTAAAATTGACATACTTAAAAAAAATTTAAAATATGTTTTCGAAAAGTTTTTCAAAAAAAAAAACATTTTTTTGAAAAAACTGGTCGAACGATTTTGAAATGAAAAATTCATAAAATAGAAAACAGGAAAAGAAATAAGATGGCTTACAACTTTTTTTCTAAAAAACGTTATGAGTAGTGTTTTTTTGAATTCATAAATTTTTCCCCAACATTTTATTTCATATTGCACGGCTAAGCCCTAGCCAAGCCATTAGTCAAATAAAAGAAAGTGACAACCTACATTACATACATACTTACGTATTTTAAAGTATTTTTCATCATCATAAAAGCACAGAATAAATAAGGAAGCCTTTGATAAACACACAAAAACAACTAACAAATAAAAAAAACTATTCGATTACTACTGAATGCAAAAATTTCAATCGAGAAAACAAAAGTTTACACCTTCCTATAAATAAACAAAACCACTGTGTTAACTTTTAATATTGTCTCTATACCAGTAGTTGGAACACGTATCTTAATTTTAGTACCTACCTTCCTTCCAACCTTATTATAAGTACCTAAATCCTTTATAAATTCCATTGGTCCCATATTGGGACGTATAAAGGTCCCTTTACCTAGCATTATTGCCATACTGCTGATTCCGACGAATCTTTATGCCAGTTGTTCAAATTTTTCCATACCAAAATGAAAATTTAACTGAAAAAAGTCCTTTGTATCTTTCTATTAGCAAATTATATTATAAACAGTAAGCAGCAAGTGGAAAGATAATACTACACTAAAAACTGCAAAAGCTAACAATCCTATATATTTATGTGTTTATCCCTTTGTCGTGACGCATGTTCGTTCGAGCTTCACCCCAAAACGATTCTAAGGAAGTTGCACGTCATACAAAAAATATTAAAATAAAATCATTGTCAAAGAGACGCCTGCACTTAAAAAGGATAAGCACATAAGAGCAAGTACGTGCGACCCAGTCGTGCCTTTTATTAATTAAACAATCGTACTAGATGAACATAATTATCGCTGATAAACTGAAAACATCTGATTTCGACGCGTCAACTCCTATTGCTCTCACTTGCTCTACCACAAAAGCAAGTGCAGAACAGCCCGCTCTAAGCTGCTCTAATTTGCTCTCAAATCCGAAAAGTTATGCTCTCAACTTTTCGGATTATATAACCATACATACAGTACTTATTACAAAAACACAATTTAAAATGTTTTGTCTGTCTGTCTGTATGTCTGTCTTTCTGTCTGTTTGTTCCAGGTAATATCGGGAACAGCTGCACCGATTTTGACGGGACTTTCACTGGCAGGTTGCTGATATCCTAAGGAGTAACTTAGGCTATGTTAAATACTGACTAGGTGGCTCTGGTGTCGGTTTTTTTCGAAAATTCTTATTTATGGACCGATTTGGACGAGACTTTCACAGGGAGGGGGGTCATTTTGAAAGGTATAACTAAAGCTGAATTTGAAGAGGGAAATTTATACATTGATATCAATTTATCCACTGGGCCTAATTACAACAGTACATAGTTGCAAAGGCCCAAAGTCTCAAAAGACAAAACTGTTATACAATTATAATGAATAAATACGTGTATACCAGTTAAGTGATTACTTATTTCAGACTACTCATAGAAAAGTTAAGTACACTGCCTCCCTTTCAGTTGCAGAAGTCTGAAAATACGAAACTGTTATACAGTTATACTGAATAAATACATGTGACAAATATGTATTTGTTTTAACAATTTGTACAGGTCCGAAAACATGTGGTTTTAAAGTAGATGATGAGATTTTAAATGAAACCCGGGTTATTGATCCGAAAAAGAATATAAATGACCTAGTTCGCCAAAATTTTGAACATCCGGCTCTATGTTATTGTCGACAACTGAACTGAACTGTTAAATGATTCTTGTATTGATCAAAGATGATTTGACGTTTTCTTTTATAATGATAAAAAAAAAGATTTTATAATTGGTTTTCGTTGGTCTGAAATAATTGCGTGCATCAATAAATTGAATGTAAATATAATTTATTGTCAGTTAGTTTGGTTGAGATTGTATTTCATCCGGCACGAAGAACCAATTTTCGAATATTATAAAATGATGAGTTTGCTTCTATGGATTGATTTTGAATATTTATTGCCTATAACATAAATAAAAGGGAAGTGTCTGTTTTTTAAATCAAAATAACAGCTTTTTTACTTGATGTATACGAAAGGATATACAGTACTTATAACAAAAACACCATTTTAAATGTTTGTCTGTCTCTCTGTCAGTCTGTCTTTCTGTCTGTTTTGTTCCGGGTAGTCTCGATTTTGACGGGACTTTCACTGGCAGGTTGCTGATATCCTAAGGAGTAACTTAGGCTATGTCAATTACTCACTAGGTGGCGCTAGTGTGTTTTTTTTTTCGAAAATTCTTATTTATTGACCGATTTTGACGAGACTTTCACAGGCAGGGAGCGGACGAAATTGCGGGTAACAGCTAGTTGTTATTAAAATGGGTTCGATTATTACGAATTCATAATATAAATTAAATACCTAATCTAAAAGTCCGGCTCGAGGGACCAATTTTTACACAAAATATTTTTTTTTTAAAATCTAATATAAACACATTTTTCCTATGTAGACTTTCAAATACTGTGAAATGCTTGATAATAATGTTCCTCTGTTTTTCTATTTTCAGGAGTCTCGCGGCAAGAGACCCCTTAAAATTTGGGATAGTTGGCGGAATGTGCGCAAAGGCGTAGTAGTTGGAAGTTTTGAGGAACTTATCGTAAGAGGTAAGTAAGAACAAACTTTAAATCCATAGATTTGATTGAACCTGCCTTCCCCTCTGTTTATTTTAAAAATAATTTTTTTTATAAACTGCAATCTTCTCTTCTTCTTTAATACTAACTTTTAAACTCTACTTTTAGGCAAGGATAAGCTTGGGGTTCCTGCCTCAGAACCAGTTCGTGTTGTTCTAGAGTGCGATGGGACCCAAATCGAGGATGGTGAATATTTTCGGACGCTGGCAAACAATACCGTTCTGCTGTTATTAAGGCAAGGCGAGCGTTGGTATCCAACTGGCGTGGATGTTATAAAAGCTGGTGAGTACTTTCCATACAGTTCTTGTTCCATTTGGCATAAAAACAATACCTTGGTTTCATTATAGCGATATCAGCTATTCCGAAAATCGTCTGTGAGACGATCCATGCTCTAGAGCTCCATGATGAGACGCCATCTTGGAAGATTATGGATAACAAGGGTCGCGTCACGGTGGTCCTACACTGGGACCAGCGTCAGGGAGGTGGAGGAGGGGGAGGCGGTGGTGGCGGTCCGGGCGGCAGCAGTGCCAGCGGCCTGGGCGCCAGTGGTGGCGGACCCGGTGGCAGTAGCAATGGTCTTATGTCATCGGAAAAATATTCACCATCGAAAAAAGGACTATCGGCACAGAGCTCACTCGATAAATCATCACCAGCACCTCAGCGTTATTCGAGCCCACAAATAACCGTTATCAGTGATGAAGGTCCGGCGAGCATCTACCATCCAGGTGGACGACGCCTCTCCAAACAGGGTGGTTCCTTTGACAGTGCCGTTGGTGCTGTGCACGTGCATACGCCCGAATGTGCCCATCACGCGCACACGCCCAGCCGTGCTGGCAGTCCTAGTACAACCGAATGCGACTTTCATTGTTGTGCCCTGCACGAGGAGGGTCGCAAAATAGCCGTACACAAAAGCGTTGCAACCTCACCCATCCAAGATGGTACAACAAGCCCCCAACCACAGTCAATATCAATATCGACATGCAGCGGGGGAACAGGTGGCGATCCCACAGGCAGTATGCAACGCAGATCGTCTGGTGCTAAAGGACACGTCCGATTTCTGGACATTGCTCCCGAACGGGATAGCTCCGAGAGTGAGACCGAAAACACAGTCATGGAAGATGACAAGACAACAACAGAGAAATTCCTATTGTTAATTGATCAGCTGTCCGTTGATCAGAAACGTCATTTAAGTATTAAGGATATTGGTATTATCTTAGAGCGTTTAAACTCAAAAATCCTAGATGTCGAACGCCTGGATCGTGAGTCAGAGTCAGACGACTGCTACAACTGGACGATAAAGGCCACCATTCGTGGTGATGCGTTACGGGAGTTGGGTGTAATTTATAATGGTAATTATTATGCGATCTCCGAACATCCTGGTTACAAGGAAGAGATCGAAGAAAATGGTGAAGAGCCCGAAGAGGAGGAAGAGGATAGGCTTTAATAAATTGTAAAAAATACAAAACCAAAAAAAAAAATTAATAAATGCTCGTAAAATATTATAAAACCAAAAAAAAAAAAAAAAAATACCAATTGAGGTTAATACTAGGTAGTCTTATTAGTTAAACGTATTTATATATAAAAAAATATTATTTGTTTGAGCAGTTGTAGGTGTTAGAAAAGTAAACAAAAAAAGTGTCTCATTCTGATGTCTTGTTACGTTTTTGGTCCCAAAATTTGGTTCCACATTGTTAGTAGTTAAGTTCTTGTATAAGGCATGCAAAATTAGTTTTGGGCCAACGGACAATAGTGCAATGTGTAAAAAAGGAGTAAAAATGAAATGTTTTTCTTTTTTTTTATTTGTATTTGTGTATTTTTAAAATAATTATTAATGTAAAGGTGTATTTGTATAAAAAAAAAATATTATTTAAAGGAGCAATGAGTGAAAGGCAATCGTGAAAGTTTGATATCCCTTCGCTGCCATTTTTGTAATTTTTCTTTTTTTATAATTATAGTAAATCATATGTAATCTCTGCCTTAAGATCAAAATGATAATTTCTTTTTATAGGTAAAAGTTATAAGAATTTTAGTTTGATTTTTTACAAAGGTGATTGCGTTTGTTGAAACAAATGCTCAGAAATGGGATTCAGAAAAATTAATTAAAACAAAAATGGCTTAAGTATAGTTAAACACATTAAAGTGCCAAAGTTGAAATCATAAACCAAATATTTAACACGAAATAGTATTAAAATCCAAGGTTGCGTTTTTTTTAGAGTAATATTTACCACAATACAATTATCAGTGCCAAATGCATTTTTAACAACTACAGCCAAATAATTCAAATATCAGTATTTTCGACATGAATTATGAAACTAAAGTATTAATTTAAAAAATTAACGTAATTTTGTCAAAAATGTGGTTTATTAGAGCATACAGTGACACAGCAATTTAATTTAAGAAAATGATTATTTCTAAAGCAATAAGTTAAAATTTTATTTAATTTATGTTTTGAGCAATGGCTTAACATATTAAAATTAAGTTAATAATTTTCAGTTTCAGCAAATAGCATTTGACAGCTTAAGACTTCGAATAGAAAAAAGGGTAACTGTTTCTGTAAAATGTCACCAGATTGCGCAATTTACCAAAAAGTGAACGAGAGAACGGAAAAAATCCGCTATGAGTCAGCAAATGTCAAATTGTTAAACCATTAATTCTGTCTACAAATAACATTTATTAAGACACCCATTAAAAAATATATTAAAGTGACAAATCAAAGCATCATGAGTCAGTTCTGCGCGAATCAGTTCAAATAATTCCAATGAATTCGAAAAGTACACGAATTTCATGACTTTCATCAGTGAGAAAGAGAAAATGGAAAGAGCAGTTTTGATAAAGATCTTTCCTGACAGTTCTTAAAGCCTGGAATACATATCACGCTCCCAGAAAAGAAGAGTAAATAATGTAGATAGAATGGTGAAGTGCACTTGAAGAGGGTTCTCTGAAGCTATTTCGACGAAGTCCGCAACCTTCTTTTCAGCGAAATTAAGAAAATTGAAAAAAATTATCAGCAGTTCTGCTTAAGATCTTTCATGATAGTTCTTAAGGTCCTGAACAACACACATAAATTGGTGGAGTGTGAATATGTTAGAAGAGGGTTCTTTGAACCATCGTGATCGTAGTATATCACTGAAAGTCAGATTGCTCTTGAAGAACTTCAACAAGTTTTTCAAAGGCAACTCTCTCTAAATTGATAGACTATGGAAGTACTATTTGGCATCTCCTACACACTTCAGTTTAGCTCAAATACATCCTTCTCATATGTCAAGCCCTGATGAGTTTGTATTCCAAAGAGGATTAATAATAGTTAAGGCTTGTTCGTGTTAAGGCCTTTCGTGTTTCCTTTGGACATCTTTGTTCATGTTTTTTACTAGACAGTTGATGAGTAACAAAACAATTTATATTTGAGAGTTGATACTGGTTAGTGTCCAACTTTTCGCCTGTTAATCACTTTGTTCTGAGATCCAGCGAAAAGGCCTAACTCACCAAGTCTTCCCAACTGACTCCTGTAGTGATTACCAACAGACATATCAATTCAAAGGGAGGTTCTTCGCTGTTTGATATAATTGAAGTATCTCTAATTGAAAGATGGCGCTATAATCTGTGGTGGACTTGGGCGTTGGGCCACAGTCATACATAAGTTTCTCCAGGCAGCTCAGTCACGAGCTAGCTGCCTACTGTTTTATACGTTAAGTTAGTCGAGATCTTCCACTTGTCTGCGCCACCTATCTTTCGATCTTCCTCTAACGCGTTTTACCTCTCACGCATGAAATTGAAGATTTTCCGGGCCGATGCATTGTTGTCCACGGACCAAAAGTCAACAGAAGAATGTTACTCTCGAGACAGCCAAAAACTTCCTCTTCCACTTTTGATAATGCCCATGCCTCTGTACCATACAGCAGGATGATGAAAATCTTATAAAGGGCTACGACACTTTAGTTGGCGGATAGAGGGCTTTGCTATTCAACTGCGTTCTTAGCCCCAAGAAACAGCTGTTCGCAAGAGTATTTCTTCGTTTGATCTCAGCGCTGGTATTGTTTTGCTCAGTTAGAAATTGGTTAACAATCAGAAGCGCAGCAAACAGTCTTTGTATTTGGCCTTTCTTCATGTCGTAGCATACAGTCTGCTATCGCAATCACTTAGTTCATTATATATAGGCGTTTTATGCTCAGAGCAGGGCACCGAGCTGTCAAAAAAAGATCTGCGTTTTTTTAAGCTCAGACACATAAGAGCGCTGAGGTTGTGTTTCTTTTTTCAATCGTAGCTTACTCGGAGCGCTTTATGAACTCAGAATAAAATGACCGAGCAGATGGAGTAAAAATCTGAGCGCGGCCAATTTCATTTATTTTTTGTGTTTTGACAAATGACAGGGTTAGAAAAACAACAAACACCAAAATGGCTTTGTTTGAAGTAGCTAGTTCCCCTGAAGGTTAAAATTGAAATATTTTTTTCTAAGGAAATAACATTATGGCTAAAACACAATCACGCTTCAGCTTTGGCTTCGTCACGTTACATTTCACACGCTCTGAATTTCGGTTTTTGTTTTTGCTTTTTTCTTCAAACCGAGCAAAAGTTCAACCAGTTACTACTTGAGCTTTACGTTTGAGTCACGTTACCTTATATTGTACACGAACCAAACGTAACGTCAAAGCCAAAGCGACATTGTGATAAGATGTATTAATTTCCTATGGTTGAACTTGTAAACGTCAGGGGAAACTGAAGCTAAAGCGTGATTGTGTTTTAGTCATTAATGCTCAATGTGTTTCTGAATTAAATCGGAAAGCTCTGATCAAACTCTGCTCAGAGCGTACTCGATTAGCTCAGGCTCTACTCCGTGGTTTGGTATAAAAGAAAAACGCCATAAAGTCTGATCTGGAATCCAATTAAGAGCGTTAAAGCAATAACAACACACACTGGAAATGATGCAAATGGACTTAAAAATGACTTGAGTTTTGAAAAATAAAAGATTATAAGTCAATACGGCTTTTTCACTTCAGCTTAACTCTATCTCTTATACTTATTTCTTTAAGAAATATCTTCTTAGGTTTGAAAACTTGCTTATTGAAAACCATATCCAAATCATGCAAAACTGCTCACAGAAAAAACTGACACTTTATAATTATTTTGAATCTTGCTCTAAATCACCTTGGATATAACAGTTTTGATTTATAACTATTTATTTATTTGTTTCTTATTATTCACCATTAATTTTAAGAATATGTCGCTGTATGCGCCTAATAATGCAAATTTCCACTGTTATAAAAATTATAACACTTTTAAATTAATTTAAACCAAGCTGATATCTTAAAACATTGAACACCAATCACCTGTTAAATTTTCATTTAATCAACATTTAATCGAGTAAAACTGCCATTAAAAAAATATTCTTAAGAACACAACATATAAAAAAATCATAATAATAATAATATTTAAAAAAATGAAGCATACGTACATAAACGGTTTTTAATTCATGTTATAAAAAAAATAAAAACAACACCAAAAAACTGCCATTGAAAATAATAAAAAAAAAAATATTGTGAATTATAAAACAATGGAATATAATATATAAAAAAAAACATCAACAACAAAAATTATAATTCAAGAGCAATTACTAACTTTAAATTATGTTTATGTTTTCCATTAAGTTTCGTCTTATTTTTTCATTAAAAACAAATAGCACAAACACAAATTATTGTTTCAACGAATTAAAACCCAGTTGCAAAAAAAAAATAAAAACATTGAAAAAAAAAATAACCAGCAATATTAGAGAATTTATTTTGTATGTAATAAAAAATTATTTGTTTATGAGAAAAAACAAAAAAAAGTTAAAAATACAAAACATCGTATTTTCCTTTTAAGTAGGTAAGGTACCTTATATTGTCAGATCTTAAGGGTCCTATCGCACACATTTAGTAAAAACAAATATCAAATAAAAATTTTACGAATGGAAACAAGAGATTAAACAAAATGAATCATATAAAAAACAAAAAAAAAAACATTTAATACACAATTGAAAAATTAACAACAAAAAAATTGAAATCATGTTAAAAGCAAATAAAATAGTAGTTAAAAAGAAAAGCATAAAAATGGAGAAAAAAATTAGATTAATTGGTTCGATAAAAATAAAACTTAAAAAAAAAACAACAGCAACATATATATGTATATGTATGTATGTGTATTTGTATATATTATTACATAAAATAAAAAAAAAGAAACAAAAATATTGTTAAAACAGAGTTTTAAAAAATCGAGTTTGTAGTGTAATGTAAAGGATCAGATAATTTTGTGCAGAAGTATTGCATTTTTTAACATTAATTCTTTATTTTAAAAAATGCAGTTTATTTTCCTTTTCTTGTTTAAATGATGTGCTAATTTAAAAAAAAAATAGAAGAAAACAAGATGTTCCCTTGAACCGCACTTAAACTTTTACCGGATTTACAATTTCGGATACCCAAACTCCTATTTTGACATTTTTCACTAATCTTCTTTTCCTCAAAAGGAATTATAGAAAAAACTGTTCAATCAGAAAGGGCTGCATCTCCGAACGATTGAATTATCTTGTAAGCGAACACAACTTAAATCGATTTGATTAACGCAGAGATGCGCCCTCTAATGATGTTATCGAAAATATTGTCTTAACAATTTACGTTATCGGACACATTTCTTTTGACTATAAATTTCGTTTGTCTTTTGGATTTGACAACATTTGAACATTTTGAATTAAAACTGTAGTTGAGAAAGTATTAAGAGTGTTATAATGTTGTTGCGAGGTCCCTTCAATATAATATATTCAGCCACTTAACCTTTCGTGTTTTCCGAAAAGACAGTAAATTCATATAAAAATATAAAACCCTCTTAATGTGCAAGCGCACTTATTAACTAATGTGAGCGAAAACTTCAAGAAACTTTCTTATCAAATTCACTTAGGGTCGGGTATATATTTCACATGTATTTCGACTGTTTCGTAATGCAATCTACGTACATAATGCTAAATCAAACTAAATGTGTATAGTTGAATAGACGTGCAGGTAAAACTTGTTTACTAAAGTAAAACTTAAGAAAACAGAAGAAATATTAAAAAATGAAATAAGACTCACCTCATTAAAGATCGTCTTCCGCCATTTTAATGGTTTTGTTTGAAATCGAAAATGGTTTTTTACATTTCTCCATATTTCTTCTCTCAAATCATCCGTCGATTGTGCTGTGTTCAGCTTTCATTCAGAATCCTTAGTTCGAAAAGTGCCCTCTCATTATGTTCTGAATTAAAAAAAAGACAGACATTTTGTATTCTGAACGCCTGATACAAGACTTCTTTTTGACAACTCATGCCCTGGTCTAAAACAAAAGAGGAACAACGCCTGTTAAGTTGTTAAGATAGTTGAAGATTTCGTGAGGTAGAACAATTAAGCAGTCACATCTCACATGAATATAATTTTGTTCGATGGTTTCTTTCCTTCGGCCTTCTTAGAAAATAACTATCGATTTTTTTTTTATAATAACATTTCTGTTTTAAAACTTCTTCCAGGGTCTTACAAACACATTTGGATATTTTACCATTTAGTTAGTATTTGGACCCGGAGGAAACCCTAAACCCTTTTCAGTGTTTAAAATATTTTAAATCGATTTCTGTTAATTCAACCTTTTTTTTAATTTATCTTACTGCTAATTATTTCGCACACTACCAAAACATTACATAATAAATAATAACAAAACGAAATAGCAACTCGCTCGAAAATTTTAAAACAAAACCAAACAAAAAAATCATATAGTAAATGAAAACAATTACCATGTAATATTTGTCATAATGCACAAAATAAAAATATTCAAAAAAAGGCAAATAATAATTGAGTAAATAAAAAAAAACTAAAACTAATATTTAAATTAACTTATACTTAGAACTGTTAAAAAATATATTACGTAATGAATAATAAACCAAAAAAAAACAGCGAATAAAATCGCAATTAATTAAAATAAAATTAGAAAAAAAAACAATTTTTCTTTCAGTTTTGATTTAAACATTACAAACAAAAAAAAACAAAATATGATAAAAACAAATAGCAAAGAGAAGACGAAACGAATTTCTTTCACCACATCAATAATAAAATTAATATAAAAACATTGATTAAACTAAAAATAAATCGAAACTCTTAAGTTGTTAAGTTTTTGAAATAAATCTAGAAATCTAGGAAAATTAACTCAATTCAAATTATAACTTTTAAAACACACACACACAAAAACACAATAATTCATAGACAAATTACAACAACAAGAAAAAATCACATACATTGATAAATTTATACATCTTTAGAAATAATTAAAAAAAAACTCCTACTTCCAAGAACTTCCCCTTAAACAAGAAAAAATAATTTTTAATTTAATTTTCTTTTTTCCTAAGTTTTAGTTTAAATATAAATATATATACGAAAAACAAATAAAGCTACTCATTCTTTTATAAGTGAACAATGAGAAAACTCAATTACTTTGGCATATTGCTTACCTATACTATGATCAACATCAACAACCAAATTATATGGACAAAAATATAATTTTAATTAAAATTAATATACAAAAACAAAATAAAAATAGAGACACATGAAACAAACATCCAAAGATGCCATATTATATATATATAGGTATGAAATTTTAAGCAAAGGAAGAAACTAATAAATTTAAGAAATTTATTATGCAAACACAACTTAACATTTAAATTAAACAAACATAAAAATAAAAAAGAAAAACAAAAAAAGAAATAAAAATAAACAATTATATACACAAAAAATAAAAAAAGAATTAAAATAAAAAAATACATATATTATAAAACAAAGTATTTAAAAGAAATTAATGATTAATTGACAGATAAAATTAAAGAAAAAAAATATTACAGCATTAATTTAAATAGTTAGTAAGTGATATTTTTTTTTGGTGTATATGCAATCAGTTATTACAATATAACATGATAAGTGGAATGCAGAAGATGAACAAATGGATGTTTTTATTATGATTAATATTATTATGAACAATTATTTATTTTGTTATTTCTTCTATTATTATTACATAAGTATTAATTTATTTAACATGACAAAAAATAAACAGACAAAAAATTACAAAAAAATGAAAACGATAAAAACTAAAAAAAAAATAATAAAAATACCAAAAAAGTTATTTATGAAAAATATTGTCGGTTGTTTTTATTTACGAACAAGTATTTTTTTCTTGTATTTTGAAATAAGTTCCTCTGTAACTTAGCTTAGAAAATTTCAAGGTTTTGGAGTTTTTCTTAAGACTCGAAATTTCTTCTTTCGTTGTATTCCCGATGACTTTCTGATTTCGACTTGGGATAACGATTCTCCCAATTTATTTCACACTAGTGTTTTACCTTTGGGTTTCGTCTGTTTGAATATCTGAGCTCGATCAAATTCTATTGTTTTTGCACCAGGACTGCTTAGTACTGCCTTATCTTTCGCAATTGTCTTGGAATGTTGTATGATATTGCCTTTTAAGAAAATTTTTTTTAAACATGAAAATACCAACTGAGCCGGTTCTAAGATGGTATTTTAACGTAATGTGAAGGCTTCCTTGGATTTTTGTACTTCTTATTTGGTCAAGTTTTGTCTGCTGTCATGCGAAGCATCTTCATTTCAATTGCTTTGTACACTGTTGAACATTGTGAATCGTATGCAAGTGTTAGACGCACAGCTGCAGTTCAGCCTTTCAGCTTTGAAGGCATTTTTCGATCGCAGAAGCTAGCAGTGTTTTCTTATTTTCTATTTAAAATCAAAGAAAACTTTTCGGTTCTGTCTTCTTTCTTCTAAATGGTGTTTTTTGGAGAAAAAGTTAAGTTGTCAGTACTGTTTTCATTGATAGCCATTTTGTTATCTGCCATGTTATATCTTTAGTTTGGTTTGCCATTTCATTATGACATATGTACATCGACTGACACCTGAATAACGCGTACCAATTGTGCAGTATTATTTCGAAAAACGTGGTTTTCTGTTCGTGAAACGCAAAGGCAAGTCAATTTTATGGTTGACACAATCATCCACCAGAGCAATTATTCTCTATTATTATATGGAACATTTTGCGGATAGATCTTGGTTTTCTTGCTGAAGCCAAACCACCAGCGGGCAAGGCGTAAAATAGTTGAATGTGATCGAAACGAGATTTCTGTTGATCTAGATTTTCACAAGAATATTTTGTCTTGCGATGTTTGGTCTGCTTTATGGACTTGACTCTCAAAAAAGATGCCGGCCAGAGGGTAGAAGTAGCAGTTAATAGAGAACGCTATAGAGCCATGATCAATAACTCTAACGGGGAGCTGGTGTTTCAACAAGACGGCACAGCATGTCACACAGCAAGTGGCAACATTGATTTGTTGAAGGAAAACAGAGTGTGAGCGGAAACAGAATTTCACAATTTTTATAGTTTTATTACACTTTTTTGTGTATAATTAATAACAAAATGTTCAATGCAGAGATAGAAAATGTTAGTAGTGTAGACGTGTTTTATATCGCTCGTGACTGTAATCACGATGAAGAAAAGAATAACCACCGAAAATCAAAAGAGCGGCAGGGCAAATGGAAAAAGTGAAAAAAACATCGCGGCCAAAACTAATTCTTCCTCTGCCAGCTCAAGTGCTGTTGTGAGTGATTCCACATGATCTAAATTGAAGGGCCTTCAAGAAAGTACCCTGACTCCCATACAAGTCGGAATGTCATCATCGACATCTGCATCCACATCCTCTACTAACCTAACAAATAATAGCCAAACGCTCATGCCCGAAAATCTCCGTGCGTTAGAGTCTAGCCTAATTGCTAAATTCAAGAATTTGCTCTCTATTCTTGAACAAAATATGAAAGACGAAATAAACGAAACTTATGTCTGCTATTAGACGATGAAACTAGATGCATGCACCTTGTTCGAATTCTTCTTTGTTTTTTCATCTCTGTCGCAAGTGCCATTACACGATGAATTTAGTTTCATGAAACAAGTTTGACAGTTCTCTTTCATTTTCATTTTCCATAATCATTTGCAATTAATTTGCTCTTTTAACCCTATCGATGTAATGACTGTGTTTAACCACATACACATTTTTCCTGGAATCATAAAGACATAATATGTCCAAATTAAGTACCTTAAACCACAAAAAGTTACATTCCACTTTATTTTCACTCATTTTCGTTCCTTTATTTTGAATCATATCAGAAGTTTACTCTGGGCACAACGAAACCAAGTGATAAAGAATTAAAGAAAGCGAACACGAGAAAAGAAAACCGTCAAACAGATTCTTCGAACATGCTACCCGTGCGACACACGAGAGCTTTTTTCCTGTCTCATCTTTTCGATTTTTTTCTCCCTTTTGCACTTACTATGTTCGAAGAATTCGAACAAGGTGCATGCATCTAGTTTCATCGTCTAATAGCAGACTATGTAGTCGAGTGCAGCAATGCGAAAGAGACATTGTTAGTTTGAAACCTGAAAATCAAAAAATCAGAGACCAACTTGAAGATTCTCAGCGTCAACAGCGGCTCAGTGATGTTATTGTTTGTGTTTTAATAATAATATAATATATATATTTTGCTTTAAAGAAACTGCTGGCATTTAACAAATTTCACTCCTCAAAAATAGGTGCAAAAATTAATGTGCCAAACTGTTCCATCAATTTTCATGGAATAGAAAATGACAAAAAGGTAGAATACATTGGTAAAGTTTTTTTTATAAAACTAAAATTTCTAGCTTTTGCAAAGTCTGTAGCTGGATAACGCTTGGAATATATATTTTGACTTTTACTCCTAGCAATTTAGACGTGGTACGGCGAGTAGCCTAGTAAACCTTGACCCAAAAGCGAGTAGCTCTTTAGGGCGTCTATATTACTATAATTATATCAAAAATTGGTTTGACTCCAGCGAGTTGCTTAATTAAGTGAAACACAATCGTTGAATGTAGAATAAGAAGTGAGTGTTTTAATTTTATTCTTCTCTTTTTATACAAAATTTGTCAATAAAATAATGCCTGTATTGGTATTCAACAATACTTCGATATTCAATAAGAATTCCCATAAAATGCAGCATCAGCATAATAGCCATGCACTTCAAGTGTTTTGGGCTAGCTTGCTTATGATGCATATTTTACTACCATAAGTCAGCGACCCTTAATTATGTTTGTTTTTCTTCAATCACTGAAAGTGTTGTTGTATATTTGGTGTCATATTATATAGCTCGTGCACTGAAGGTGCCAGTTGAACTATATGAGCATTTATTTATATCTATATGTACAATGCACTGAGTGTGCCACCGGAAATATGAATGTTGTATTGTTTGTGCTTTGGCTTTGCTATAGCTGATCATGAAATGTAATGCGATGGGAATACTTACTTACTTACTTAGGTGGCGCTACAGTTCGGGACGAACCTGGGCCTCAACCAACATGCCTCTCCAGCCAACTCGGTCTTTGGCTAGCTGCCTCCAGTTTTGCACTCCAAGTTGGTTGAGGTCGTCCTCCACTTGAGCGCGCCACATAAGGCGAGGTCTTCCTTGACTGCGTCTACCCTCTGGGATGGAATCGAAGATCCTGCGAGCCGGAGCATTGTTGTCCATTCGCTCTACATGACCTAGCCACCTTAAACGTGATATGCGTATTTTTTTGACCAGGTCAATGTCGCTGTACAGCTCGTATAGTTCTTGGTTGAACCTTCTCCTCCAAAGCCCGTTAACGCAGATAGGGCCAAAAATCTTCCGAAGAATCTTACGCTCGAAACGACTAAGGATATCTTCATCCGCTTTAGATAGAGTCCATGCCTCGGCGCCATAGAGCAGGACTGGGATGATTAGGGTCTTATAAAGAGTCTCCTTTGTCTTTCGAGAGAGGGCTTTGCTACTCAATTGCCTTCCTAGCCCATAGAAACAGCGATTGGCAAGAGTAATTCTTCGCTTTATTTCTGACGAGATGTTGTTGTCAGATGTTATAGCGGATCCGAGGTACACAAAGTCCCTAACTACCTCAAAGTTGTACCTGTCTATTGTGATGTTTTGTCCAATCCGCCGGTGTTGTGTGTCCCTTTTTGTGGACAGCAGGTACTTCGTTTTGGCCTCATTGACTGCTAGTCCCATCTTAGCCGCTTCAGCTTCAATGCTAGCAAACGTTCCAGTGACAGCTCGCCGAGTTCTGCCAATGATGTCTATGTCGTCAGCGTATGCTAGCAATTGCACAGACTTGAAAAAAATTGTCCCACTACAATTGACTTGCGAGTTTCTTATAATTTTTTCAAGTATTAAGTTGAAGAAATCGCACGATAGCGCATCACCTTGTCGGAATCCTTTTTTGACGTCAAAAGCTTCTGTGAGGTCGGAACCAACCTTGACGGAGCAGCGAGAGTTCTCCATCGTCATCCTGCACAGTCGGACGAGTTTTGTGGGAATGCCAAAACCTGACATGGCTCTGTATAGCTCGTCTCTATAAATGCTATCGTACGCGGCCTTAAAATCGATAAAGAGGTGGTGGGTATCGATTTGGAATTCTTGGGTCGTTTCCAGGATCTGCCGTAGCGTGAACATTTGATCGATTGTGGACTTTCCTGGTCTGAAACCACACTGATAGGGGCCAATCAGGTTGCTGACGAAAGGTTTCAGGCGTTCACATAGTACGGCAGAGAGGATCTTGTAGGCGATATTCAGGAGACTTATTCCTCTATAGTTGGCGCAGTTTAGAGGGTCTCCTTTCTTGTGAATCGGGCAAACGATGCTGAGGTTCCATTCATCAGGCATACTTTCTTCTGACCAAACTTTAGAGATGAGTTGGTGTATGCACTCCACCAGGTCATCTCCGGCCGCTTTAAAAAGTTCGGCGGGTAATCCGTCGGGTCCAGCAGCTTTGTTGTTTTTTAGTTTAGATATTGCTATCCTTACTTCATTTTGGTCAGGTGGACGGAAGTTTTGTCTGTCATCATCCATGTTGAATGGTTCATTCTGCCTGACAGCGGGATTTTGGCCTTCATCGCCGTTTAACAGTCTGCAGAAATGGTCCTTCCATGTACTCAGCACCGACCGTGACTCTACTACGAGGTTTCCATTCCTAATGCGATGGGAATATGGATATTAAACATCGAAGCAGGTTGAATGTTCTATTAATTGTTTTGAGGTTTGAGGCAATTAATTAAGTGATCGCTGGTGCGATCCCTTCACACTTTTCCTATGAAAACCATAGAAAAAAGAGCTGCGACCCGTACTGACCATGCTCTGCAAACCCTGAAATTGTATTTTGTGTATGTGAATACGTTCGAGATTCGTGTGAGAGGCAGCCAATCAGCCATAAGTTTCCTAGTTCCCAAAACTGTAGACGTATTAGTTATCCCATAATAAATGTACAGGGACCGGTACACATATGTACATCGCTGACGGCTGACTGGGCAATTTTCAGTTTGTAGTAGCGTTGCCACTTCTCCGAATAATTTTCGCAGCAGATTTAAAAAAAAAATGCAGTAGATGGAATATTTTCGCAGTCGAAATAAAAAAAATATCACGACATAAAAACAATATTTGAATTAAAGATGTGTTTAGAAATTGAGAAGGGCTGCATTCAACACCCGATTGGAAATTGAGTTATTTATTTATTTGTGAAGGCGTGAATAGAATTTTTTTTCGTAAATAAAGTGCAGTAGATTTTATTTTAAGGCAGTAGATTTATTTTGAGGAAAAATTGCAGTAGATCTACTGCAATTGCAGTAAAGAGAATTATCCTCTTAGTTGTCATTCTTGTTTCTTTTTTCTATGATGAAAACGATTTTTTCTGTCCAGTCGAAATTCATTAAATAAACAATTCCAAAAGAATTGAAATTTAACCTAAATATCAAAACCAGAAATTATGTAATATTATTATACGAAGGGAATAATTTCGAACTTCAATTAAAAATTATTTAATTTTTTGGCGATATAATGCGTCAACAATTAGTTATTTATTCTTAAAAAAACATATTTGAAGAAAAAAAAATCTTCTCATAAATCTTATTAAAAATGTTAACAAAATAGCATTTTTTGCCAACTTCCAAAATTCTACACCTACTGTAGTTTGTATTGTGTTATAAGCCAAAGGAAAACCTAAAAATTCACAATGGCCGCTCAATGTTTTGACGGCTATTTTTCTGAAAGGTTTCAAAGTCCAAATGTCATTGTTGACTGACGTTTATCAAAAACAAGAAAATTGGTATAACTTTTATTTTTTTTGCAACTTATTTGTTTATTTTGTTGTTATATTTCTTGTATTTATTTATTATTACGCAATTGATGGCCGGTTGTTAATTAATTAACTATTTAAGTTGTCACCAATACCTACACAAATAGAGGGGACTTTCTGTTTTATTAAGAAAAAAACTACTCACCTTATCATGGATAATAAACTTTGATAATCACTCGTGGATATAATATTAATCAGCATAATCTTAATCCCCAAACCTCACCAACTATTTGATTAGTAAATTCAAATATTTCTCGACTGTGATAAGAGTTGAAAAGCAAAAGAAAAATATGGATATAAACGCAAATGAAGATCCAAACCAAATCGACTACGCCAAGGTGCCCATAGTTGCTCTGCGTCAACCTGCACGCGCTATACTTTCTAGGTCACTTAATCCAATTAAGGTGCTTCTATCGGAGGAGGGAATACAACGAGATTGGAGGGGAGTAGCTCATCTAGCTGGCCTCCATAGTCTGTATGGACCCTTCATCACCGCTGAAAAAGATCCAATGGCGAAAGTGCTTTCGCTTTGGTGTAAGGAAGCCGACAATCAAACAGCCAATTTCGATAATCTATTGAAATTCCTTGGCATGATTGACCGCTGGGATGTGGCGGACGATTTGAGTGAGAGTTTAGGTAAGATTGGAGTTTCCAAGAGTTTCCAATGCTTAAAGAAGATTTTTGTTTCAGCTGAAGACGCAAAGGCATTCAAATCAAAGAAATATCAAGAACAACTGCTTTTTGCCCGGCAAGAGGCCTGTGAAGCGCGCAACGACTTTCATACTGATGTCTGCGGAAACTTCAATCCAGATGTAAACATTCTCACAACCGATGACGTTGAAAGATCACAACAAGGTCTACCACCGCAGAGGTACGATGCTTTTCTTCTGTTTGCCGATGAAGATGTCAACTTTGCAACAGAAATCCTCGACCGAATGGAAGCCGACAATCCGAAATTCGGATTTAAGGTAAGAGAAGTCATGTGTGCATTCCAAATGTTGTGCTGAATGTGGTTTTTTATTATCCCAGCTCTGCGTTAAGGAGCGTGATCTTATCGGGGGAGTTTCATTCGAACACGAAGCCATATTGCGTTTGATAAGTGAACGCTGTGATCGCCTCATTGTGATAGTGTCTGCTGCTTTTCTCAAAAGCGCAGCCAATACATTCTTTATTAACTTTGCAGCCGCTCTTCAAATAGGTAAAACTAATGAGTAATTTTGCAAAAGGGAGATCAAACCATAGGTAACTTTCCTTGCAGAACAACGTCGACGAAAAATCATTCCTTGTCTCTACGAACCGTGTGCTCTGCCCCCGACTCTCAGCTTCTACTTTAACCTTAAGTATTACCAGACCGGAAGGTTCTTCAATTTCTGGGAGAAACTGAGTGATTCTATTCGAAGTCCAAGTTACTACAGCAATGGAAACGCCCTTCGTGCGAATCCTCTTCCAAGGTAAGACACAGCTTGGTGATACTAAACCAATCATCATTGTTTAAATGAAATTCCAACTTTCAGTATTCAAATCGAAGAGATTAATGAGGAACAACCACCAAGAATCCTCACGCTCAGTGCCCCGACTAAGATTCCGCGCAAAAAGTTGTCCAAAGTGCCTGACACACTCAATGTCAAACCGGAACCTCAATTACGCGTAGCAGTATCGATGAACCAGTTGAATTCAATTGCTGCCAATGAAAACTATCCAAGCAATAGTGATCTGTCCTCAACGGCAAGTTTCGAACTGAATCGAAGTGAAATGAATCTATCCCAACTATCGTCAGCCACAACTAAATCCAGTCGTAGCGGCAAACAAAAATGGTACAAAATGCTGCTGCCGTCAATTAGTGCTGGTTCGAAGCTGGATTTGCCTGTCTCGTCTTCCATATCATTTGAGTCAGTTGCAAAGCCAAAACGCAAAAGAAATTGGTTGAAAAAAAGGCTAACGCCTGAAGCTACTTAGCAGAACTTTGGTGCTCCATAAGAAAGAGACTATTTTATACATTCCACACTTTTGTCAACCAATTTACACAAAGTTTTCAGCATTTAGCTACCACTAAGCTGTTTTCTTAGCACGTAGTATGCTTATAGCCTTTTTTATTTTGTTGACCATTTTTTCTTACATATAAATATTAAATAAGTATATTTTTGATACATTTTTTCGAAATATTGCTTTGCTTTTCAAATGAACAAAAATAAAAAAACCACTCCAAAATGTTGGTCTGTTAAACAGCAACGTTTGAAAAAAAAATGGTTTTATTTAACAACTTTGGAGGTCACTTTGCGGGGTTAAACTATCTTGAAGTAACAAAATCCTTCATCGCGAGGGCTGTCACAGTTTAATAGGAAAATATTAAATCGGCCGGAAAAGCTTTGCTGAGGATAAACTTCCTGGCGACGAAGAAGTGACCGACATTAGCAAAGAAGGAAATTCTAAATATTCAACAGGAAACGATGGAATTTGTAACTTTGTGCTTGAAAAACTACCAAATTTTGCCCTGAACTACAGCCACTTCCAGAAACATGAAAAACGGCAAAACTGGTGCCCCAGTTGGAAAAGACCAACAGGACCATCATCAAAGGGTTTCAGCAAAATTTGTTGTTCTGCCGTATCAGAAAGATTTTGGCGGGGCTTATTACGAGGAAGCCTAACTATTTCTTAAGGGAAAGGGAAATCGTACCTGAATATCAGTACCGTTTGAGAGGGCTACACTCCACCATCCATTTGTTTCTTGGGCTGCACTCACATGTGACACACGGGCTCAACAAGAAGACGACAGTCACCTGTTTAATAGACATCGAAAGGACTTTCAACGCAGTTTAGATAAAAGGACGTGTATTCATGTCTAGTGCGGTGCTGTGAAATAAAGGTAGATGGTAATTAGGTCGATTCAGACTTAATCGACTTTATTTCGATCGAACTGGAAATAAGACCGATTTTACGTTTTCTGTTTACATTATTTCCTAAATTGAAGGACATTAACACCCTGTAACACCCTGCTTGGGCTCACTATAGGATTTGGAGTAGGTGCGAAATTGGATATATGCAAAGACTCTTTAAATCGAAAAGAAACTGCATATACCCAACCTTGCACCTACCCCAAATCATATATAGTGAGCCCAAGCAGTGGGGTTGAAGGGCGGCAGAATACCCTCATACTGATTCGGAGATAAAATCTCAAGAATATTTTTACTTATAACATATTTTTGTTTGCAAAATCTTTTAATTGAAATTCTTAATTATTATTAACTGTCTTTGGTTTTAAAAAATTGGGGTTAGGATGCGGTGTTGTTTATCCTCTGTTGTGTCCGCTGCTGGTTCTCTCGTAGAACGGGTCTCCGTCATTGTTCGAATCGATCGTCTGTGATGGCTCGAATGTTGAGGTAGCGATAGCTGGGCTCTAGTTGTTGCTGGAGTAGTTGCTGGATTTCCAAGTTGGGGTGGTCCTCTAAGTTCCTCAAAGTATTTTTGGAGAGCTGTGTCATGAACTGATTTATTGGGATCACTTTGCTGTCTTCATATAGCTTCTTGTTTGGGACATATTTCCTTGTAATGGGATTTCGGTGTAGACCTGTACAGCTACGGACTGTCTTTCTTTCGAAAACTTCGATCTTCTTCATATATGTTGGTGATATGGTGAACCAAATAGGAAAAGCGTACGTCAGAACTGGACGGATCAGCTGTTTGTAGATGAGGAGCTTAGTATTAGTGCTTAGTCCGTTTCTTCTCCTAAGAAGCGGGTGGACCAGATGTAGGTAGAAGTTGGCTTTTTTAAGCATAAATAAAACGTGCTTGTTGAATTTGAAGCGGTTAATAAAATGCGAAACCACTTCGACCTCTTGTTGCTTGGGGTTCTGAAGCAGATAGACTCGCTCTTATCGCTATTTATCTTAAGACCCCTTTTAATGTACTAGTCCCACAAGTTTCTTATGTGATCCTCAACTCTCTTGTCTGCGATTTCTAATGGAATGGATGTTGCATATGTTAAGGTGTCATCGGCATATAGCATCGTTTTTGTCCCTGGAATGTTGGTAGGTTGGTCAGCTGTAAAAAGGTTGAAAAGTATGGGGCCCAATTTGGAACGTTATGGAACTCCAGCGCTGATCGTCTTTCGTCTTCGTGAATATTCTTTGTTTACCTGTACATAAAAGAATCTATGGGTTAAAAAATGTTTGATTAATCTTACCTAGTGTTCAGGTAGTCCCAGACTTGACAGTTTGAATATTAGTCTTTTTGACTAAATTGTGTCGAAGGCCTTTTTGATGTCCAGTAAACAGGCGACTGTCGTCTCTTTCTTGTTGAGCCCATGTGTCACGTCGGAGTGCAGTCCAAGAAGCTGATGGATGGTGGAGTGTCGTACTCGGAAACCATACTGACATTCAGGTATGATTTCTCTTTCCCTGAAGAAATGATGAAGCTTTCTTAGGATAATTCCCTCCAGGATTTTGCTGACACAGCATAGAAGTGAAATTGGCCGATATCCCTCGACGATAGTCCTGTTGGTTGAAGATGATCGTCAGCAGTAGGATGGCGAGATTTGGTAGCTTTTTAAGCACAAAATAAGAAATCCCATCATTTCCTGCTGACTTCTTAGAATTTTCTCCGTGGATTATGTCAGTTACTTCCTCTATGGAAGTAAAAGCATCTCCAGTTGGTCTGAATACAGGATTGTCGTCATTAAAGTTGGTGACTGAAGTATTAGAGGCTGCAACATCTTCAAACTTGTTTTCAACTTCTTCGATAAATTCAGAAAGGTGATTGGGCGAGCGATCCTTGAAGGTCTTCTCAAAACGCTTAGCAAGAGCTTCTGCTTTTCGGTTGGTGTTGTTGCAGAATGTCGCCCGTGCATTAATGTATCTGTCATCGAGCTCTTTTTCCCAACGAGCTGGTTAATTTTCTTGAAGGCATCGTGTCCCGGTTTGATGTTCGGAAGTCTTTTCCCGAATTCATCCTCCTGGTGAACATGGTGTTGGTGCGTTGAAGTTCGGAGCATATGTGTCTATACTCGTCGTTCTCTTTATTGAACAACCTGTGGTATATCCGTTGAAATTTTTTGCAGAGTCTCT